>JAZKLR010000056.1:1265859-2531718 GCA_037103525.1 Ganaspis brasiliensis | reverse complement strand
GAAGTCAAAGAATTAGATGGTAAGATTATAAATTTTAAGTGTCCTACACTGAGAGAAATCTGAGGCAATAATTGTATGAAACATAACCTCGATTAATTATATGAAAGTACTCGTGACAATTTATGCTTGAATCCAAATAAAATTTGCAAGGAATCCAACTTTTAATGGCACTCAGTTCTGATTATAAAATTTGCTCAAACGCCAACTAGTTTTTAGGCAGAGTTTATACAACACAAGCTAACCTGCGTGTATACATAAAAGACTCACACATTTCTGTGTTTACGTGCGCGCCTTTATATGTACACGCGGGTAAGCTTGTGTTGTATAAACTCCGCCTGAAAACTAGTTGGCGTTCGAGCAAAGTTTATAATCAGAACTGAGTGCTATTAAAAGTTGGATTCCTTGCAAATTTTATTTGGATTCAAGCATAAATTGTCACGAGTACTTTCATATGATTAATCGAGGTTATGTTTCATACAATAATTGCCTCAGATTTCTCTCAGTGTACTTATTATTCAAAATTTTTAAATAATATTTTTTTAACTAAGGAAATAGAGCAACAAGGGATGGGTTGACAATTTCACAAGATATTCTGAAATAAACTAGAAGTTTGTTTATACATATAATCACAAATCACGCACAAATTCATTGTTCTGAAGAAAATTTTCTACATCACTCAAACAAATAAGCATCACAAACACAAAAATTCACTACAAAATTGTTCAAAATTATCGCGTCGCAAAATTTCTATAATGGACGCATCGCAATTAACATACGATGTTTGCTCATGCGCAAGACCCTTCTGGTAATATCAGGCGGTCAGCACTACTTTTAAGCCTCCGGAAAGGCTGAAAAGTATCTTCGTAAGCATATTGTGATAGAACAGCTAAACTGTGTCTGGTTTAAAGCATCGACAACTAGAAACCAAGATATTTAACACTTAATTTTCACTTTAAAACTCAACATGTCTGTTATTTAGATATTTTTGCACTTTAATTCAGTTTTCGACTTAATTTAAAGCAAATCTTAAAAGTAGCCAATCATGATTTTAAGACTTTGTTTTTTGTGTGCAACTAGGTCATTCTCCGTAACCACTAATGTTTTACAGATAGAAAATATTAATATTTTATAAAATAAACCCAAGTAATTCAGTCCGCAGACTTTCTGCAGACTAACCGCAGACTTTCAGCGGACAAGAGTCTGCAAAAAGTCTGAGGAAAGTCTGCGGAAAGTCTGCGGAAAGTCTGCAGACAGTCCGCAAAAATATACGAAAACTCTGCATAAGGACTGCAGAAATGTGCAGAAAGACTTCGGAAAGTCTGTAGAAAGACTGCGGAAAGTCTCTGGAAAGTATGCAAAAAGTCCGCGGAAAAACTGCAGAAAATCTGCGGAAAGTCTGCGAAAAGTCTGCAAAAAATCTGCGGAGAGTCTGCAAAAGTCTGCGGAAAGTCTGCACAAGTCTGCGGAAACTCTGCAATAGTCTGCGGAAAGTATGCGGAAAGTCTGCAATAAAACTGCAGAAAGTCTGCAGAAAATCTGCCGAAAGTCTGCGAAAAATCTGCGGAAAGTCTGCAAAAGTCTGCGAAAAGTCTGCGGAAAGTCTGTAAAAAATCTGCGGAAAGTCTGCAAAAGTCTGCGAAAAGTATGCCGAAAGTCTTCGGAAAGTTTGCACAAGTCTGCGGAAACTCTGCAATAGTCTGCGGAAAGTATGCGGAAAGTCTGCAATAAAACTGCAGAAAGTCTGCAGAAAATCTGCCGAAAGTCTGCGAAAAATCTGCGGAAAGTCTGCAAAAGTCTGCGAAAAGTCTGCGGAAAGTCTGTAAAAAATCTGCGGAAAGTCTGCAAAAGTCTGCGAAAAGTATGAGGAAAGTCTTCGGAAAGTTTGCAGAAAGTCTGCAAAAATACTGCGGAAAGTCTGCAGAAAATCTGTGAAAAATCTGCAGAAAGTTTGCGAAAAATCTGCGGAAAGTCTGCAGAAAGTCTGCGAAAAATCTGCATAACTCTGGGGAAAGTCTTCAGAAAAATTGCGGAATGTAAGCAACTACAGACTTTCTGCAGACTTTCCGCAGACTTTCTGAAGATTTTTCGCAGACTTTCTGCAGGCTTTCCGCAGACTTTCTACAGACTTTCCGCAGACTTTCTGCAGATTTTTCGCAGACTTTTTGCAGACTTTCTGCAAAGTCTCTGCAGACTTTCCGCAGACTTTCTGCAGACTTTCCGCAGACTTTCTGAAGATTTTTCGCAGACTTTCTGCAGATTTTCCGCAGACTTTCTGCAGTCTATCTGCAGGCTTTCCGCAGACTTTCTACAGACTTTCCGCAGACTTTCTGCCGACTTTCTGCAGACTTTCCGCAGGTTTTCTGCAGACTTTTTGTAGATTTTCTGCAGACTTTCCGCTGACTTTCTGCAGTCTTTCTGCAGTATTTTCGCAGACTTTTCGCAAACTTTCCGCAGACTTTTTGCAGACTTTTTGCAGACTCTAGTCCGATGAAAGTCTGCGGATAGTCTGCAGAAAGTCTGCGGACTGTATTACTTGGGAAAGACTTTTTGAGTAATAAAAACAGTCGGTCCCACAATTTCTGATGTTTAATATAGTATAATTTCTAATTTCTTAGACTGAAAATTATCCTTGTATTTTAACTAGTCTTCCCTAGTTGGCGCCTTAACTAACAAGGGAAACTGGTTGTTTTCTTGTGTACGGGTGCAAGGGATTTTTTTCAGTGCACCTACGGCAAAAGATATATCCTAAGACTTACCTCAACTGAACATTTTAAAAGAGTAATCGATTAACATATTTGAGCAATTTTTAACATTAAGAAATGCGCACTACTTGTTCTTCATTCCTATGGTTTATAGGTCTGCAAATTATTTATTATTTTGTAGAATCTTGCGGAATTTAAATATAGGGGAAGAGGTTCGGTTGTGGGCACCCCGGCGAAACTTTTGACAAAAAAGAGATTTGTCAATTGTGACAAATGTCAAGTGTGTGTTATGACCGCACGTAGTTTTTGTGCGGATACAAAATTGAACTGACACCTGTGCTTTTTTGAAACAAATAAATTAATTTTTCGACACTTTTAAATTAGCAGAAGAGTTTGTTTTAAAAATTTTTAAAAGTGACACAAATCGAAGTGAATAAATAATTAAAATACTTTAAATAACCTAACTATTTTCATGATTAATTATATAATTGAAAGTTAAATTTTTATTTTTTCCATAATTCCGGTGGTTTTAATTCTTTTCTCCACATTTTTAGCAGATTTTTATAAGGGTGCCCACAACAGAACCAAAATTTTTTTTGCGAAAAGTTACCATTTTATTAAATTTTTAATAAAAATTTTTTATTCGAAAGAATCAATTTAGCTTTTTCGCCAGTAGTTAGCTAAGGTCTCTAGCTTTTCATTCATATGTTCATGTACGCATCATATTTATTGGGCACAAGTTATAACTCAAAAACAAAAGGATGCCTACAACCGAACTTGTTCCCCTAAAATATGAAATTCTCATTGTCTGTTTTAATATGCAGTTGAATATTCTGAAATGTGAATTGTTGATAGGTAAGGCAAGTTTAAGGAAATGTCTTATGCTGTATGAGAAACTGAACAAGTAATATATACATAGTTGTAAAATTTGTACTATTATCTGTATTACAAACTAAATTATAAAATTATGTAAATGTTACTAAATATTTAATTACAGCAATGTTAGAAGTCATCTCAAAAGAAAAAACAGATGTCCTCCAAAGGAAGTAGAAAGTGCAATAATCATTTTGTCAAGTACCGATAGCGATGAGGACAAAATGACAGGTGAGATATTGAATCATTTCAAATTGAAATATTTTGAATATGACCGATTCCACTGTCCTTTTACATCATTTCGGAGTAACGAAACGAAATATGACACTTTTAAAAATTTGTAATAGACATCTAAAGTAACAAAATCCATGTAATATTTAATCAAAATATGCATTTGTTTATGAAATGTAAAAACTTTGAAAAAAGATGCAAATCCCCATATCTTCTGTTCTATGTAACGTATTGGGTTAATTTTTTTTTAAAATGTTCGTTAACAAAACACGAAATTTTCTTGCATTAACACTTTTTTTAATTGTTCAAAAATTAATTTTTTTTAAATAAATAAATATTTATACCTTCTGAACTGCTGAACCGATTTAGCTGTTTCACAGAGAGAATTATACTACAATAACTCTTGATTAATATTGCAAAAAAAATGAAAGCAAGTATTGTAAATTATGTAGATTTTTAATAATTTCTGTATCCCAAAAATGACGCGTAAAACATAACAAGCAGACGAAAATTTCTAGAAAGTCGTATTATTGGTCCAAGTAAGCTATTTCAAACGCCCGGCGCATTCAACCAATGATACGACTTTCTAGAGAGTTGCGCAGATGCTCAATACCCGACCAGTAATTTTCGTCTGCTAGTTATTTTTCACGTGTCATTTTAGGAATACAAAAATTATTAAAAATCTACATAATTTGCAATACTCGCATGCATTTTTTTGTGCAATGTTAATCAAGAGTTATTGCAGATTAACTCTCTCTTTGAAACAGCAAAATCGGTTCAGCGGTTCGAAAGGTATAAATATTTATTTATATAAAAAGTTTAATATATAAACAATTAAAAAAAGTATTAAAACAAAAAATGTTCGTCTTTTTTTTAACCAACATTTAAAAAAAATTAAACTAACTACGTTACATAGAACAGAAGATATAGGGATTTGCATCTTTTTTCAAAATTTTGACATTTCATAAACAAATGCAGATTTTGATTAAATATTACATGGATTTTGTTACTTTAGATGTCTATTACAAATTTTCAAAGTGTCATCATATTTGGTTTGGTTACTCCGAAATTATAGTAAAAGGACGGTGGCATCGCTCATGTCTATTTTTAGTTAACAAAAAGTATAGATTGTTTAACATGTTAAATGATGTTTAAAAAAATATGAGAACGATATTTTACAGCCTTTATAAAAACAATAAGACAACTTTTATTTTTTATTAGGATTTCATACTTTTGATACTATGTTAATTATGAATAAATGTTTACAATTTCAGAACATCTGCAACTAGGAAATGATAAAACATTAAAAAGTAATTTGTCTGCAAAAATGAAAGCAAAAAATACCTCACAACACAATAACAACAAGAAATATGAAGAACCAGCTGGTAAGTTATGAAAACGTTACATGTGCATAAAATTTTGGGGCCTTATGAAAACTTTTTGTACAAGTAATTCTCTTAAATATATTCTTTCATTGATCGCTGATTCTGAAACTAATGTAAAATTAATAATTTGACTGCTGAAAACTGTTAAATAAACTGTCAATTTTTTTAAACAAAATTTTTTTTGTTATAAGAGTAATAATAATCGACCTCGACAGTCCCTTTACAGACATTTTCATAGAAGAAAATTATTTATAGTAAAGTTAAAAATTCATTTAACATCTGTCAACTAAAAAAATTTCCAATGTACACTGAGAGAAATCTGAGGCAATTATTGTATGAAACATAACCTTAATTAATCATATGGAAGTACTTGTGGCAATTTATGCTTGAATCCAAATAAAATTTGCAAGGAATCCAACTTTTAATAGCACTCAGTCCTGCTTATAAAATTTGCTCGAACGCCAGCTAGTTTTTAGGCGGAGTTTATGCAACACAAGCTAACCTGCGTGTATACATAAAAGACGCACACATTTCTGGGTTTACATGCGCGCCTTTATGTGTACACGCGGGTTAGCTTGTGTTGTATAAACTCCGCCTAAAAACTAGTTGGCGTTCGAGCAAATTTTATAAGCAGAACTGAGTGCTATTAAAAGTTGGATTCCTGGCAAATGTTATTTGGATTCAAGCATAAATTGTCACAAGTACTTCCATATGATTAATCAAGGTTATGTTTTATACAATAATTGCCTCAGATTTCTCTCAGTGTAACATTAAATTCGTAGTAAATGAATAACAGAACTCGCATACTTGAATTTATTATTAAATTAACGAAAACACATTAATATTATGTAAAGTTGGCAGTAGATTTGTCAGTTTTAAAATATTGATTTCACATTAAATTATAATCAGGGGTCACTTCTAACAAACTCGTTCAATCCTTGAGAATAATATTTTTAACGTAAATGCAGTACTGAATCCAATCGACACAATAACGGTTCCCAGTGTCAAAGAGTACAGAGAAGATAATGTAAATGGTGGGTTGTAAACAAAATTGTAACTATTTAAAAATAAAAAGAAGTTGACTTCGTCAAATATTTATGTTTGTAAAAGATAGATTTCATTTATTACAAGACACTTAATTAACAATATGTTATATTTGTAGAAACTTATGAACATTCACCGCTGGATCTATCCAACGGAACAGACAACTCTGCAGGTACGTTATAGTAATATGAACATTTTAGTGTAATGGGGAATTCTTATATGTGATGCTATAGAATAAAATAAACCAAATGTAACCTTGGTTAATTGTTATTTCTTAGTAATAATTGAAAAACGTATGTTTAAAAAAATAAATTCTCATTTCTAATTAAACATTATAATATTTAAGTCAAATAGTAGACATACACATTTTAGAAGTTGAATTTCACCTATTAAAATTATATAATATATTGATTTTCATCAATAATCTTTATACAAAAGTTCTGTAATTAATATTGCCCTTAATTTCAGGAAGAAAAAAAAGTTCAACAGATATTCAATCGGAAGACTATATGGAGAAAAAAAGACGGTTTGTTAAAATGATGGGTGATATTTATTTATTATTTATTTATTTATCAATAGTTGCATGTTTAGTCTTTTTTGACATTTACAATAAGATAATCTCAAAGTTCAAAATAAATTTTATTCTTTTCCATTCTATTGCAAACAATATATTAAAATAGTCTTCCTTTTAAATCAACTCACTAACACGAAAGATAGTTAGTTAACTGCTGATACTAAAAAAATGTTGCAAATAATTCTTTACTTATCGCAGCTAAATGTTCCCTGAAACGGTTGACGGGTACGGTATGACGAAAAAGAATATAAAAATTATTTCAATTTCATGAACATTTTTCAAGGGAAAATTGAAACATGTTGTTAACAATACTGTCCACTTTAACGTAATTTGTCAAATAAAGTAAGGTTATTTAAAATATGTATTTATTTGCAAATTGTATTCTATGCACTGCCCAATAGTTAGAACGTACTAAAATACCTCAAATTAAGGTATATCTCTTCTGGATGACAGGGTCAAATCGATACTATTATGAAAATACGTTTTACGTAATAAATATGCAATATTTATTTCATATGCATATTATTTAGTGTTGTTTAGTGTTTTCTCTAAACAATAAGCTTACTTTTGATTATTATTGTCAGATTTAAGATGTAAATATAGTAACATTTAACTTTCCTTATTTTTTTAAAAACTCTTTTTCTAGGCGATTTTTAAAAAATGCATAAGAAATAAATATTGCATACTTATTAAGTAAAACGTGTTTTCATAATAGTATCGATTAGACCCTGTCAACCAGAAGAGAAATACCTTAACAGGTTTTAGGGAACCAAAATCTTGTTTTAATATATTTGTATCTCGATGAATTTTTCTGTTTATGAACCATAATATTATAAAAAAAATAGTTATTATACCCATACAAATTATAATATTATAAAATTATTTTATTTTCTGATTTATAATTAAATTCAAAACTTAGGTCGTTTACAATATTCCATAATTTTTTAAAGCTTATAACATTTTTGTGAGAGCTCAAAAACTGTTAAAACTTTGCAGATATTTTCTTCTTAATATAATGTACCTGCTATTTAAATTTGACGAGGGTATTTTGCTTCATTTCGAAAACAATAAATTTCAAAATTTTTTACTCAAAAAGGTTAATTCGAGGACTTGAACTTAGCTAAACAATTTCACATATCTCTATTCCTTTATAACAAAAGAGAGATGTAAAATATTTTAAATCCTTGAATTAACCTTTCTAAACAAAAAATTTTCAATTTTAATATCTCCGAAACAAAGCAAAATACCCTCGTCAAATTTTAATAGCGGGTAATTTGCATTAAGAATAAATTACCTTCAAGGTTACAAAATTTTTTGTGCTTTCAAGAAAAAGTTTTAGGATTTTATTGTCCTACATAACCTATTTCTTTGTTTTGAGGATCCTGTCTGGCTATTACTTATTATAATCTATGAGATGCCACGCATTAGTTAGGGCAAAAAAGGTGGAGCTCTACTCTTTTAAGGGAATAATGTGATTTGTCCTTCTTATGTGTCTTCTAATTCTATTCTCTTATTTGCCAATATCCACCAATAAAAACAAAAGTTGATTTTAAAACTTCCTTATTGTTGCCAAAACGTGGATAAGTGTTCAATTCTATGGCTTTTTTACATTAAAAAAAAATTTTAATAAAATACCTTTTTCTTAAATTAAATTTAATTAAAAAAACTCACTTTAATCATCAAGTTTGCAGTTTTAGGATCTTAGTGTCCTACATAACCTATGTCTTTGTTTTGACGATCCTGTCTGAGTATTACTTATTATAATCTATGAGATTCCGCGCTTTAGTTGGGGCAAAGAAAGGTGGAGCCTTATTCTTTTAAGGGATCTACGTAATTGGTCCTTCATATGTTTCTTCTAATTCTATTTTCATATTTGGCAATATCCGCCAATAAGAACAAAAGTTGATTTAAAAAATTCCTTATTGTTGCCAAAACGTGGCTAAGTGTTCAATTTTATTGCTTTTTTACATTAAAAAAAAAAAATTTCAATAGAATACATTTTCTTAAATAAAATTTAATTAAACAAACTCACTTTAACCATCACGTTTGCCATTTTAGGATTTTAATGTCCTACATAACCTATTTCTTTGTTTTGACGATCCTGTCTGACTATTACTTATTATAATCTATGAGATTCCACGCTTTAGTTGTAGAGCTTTATTCTTTTAAGGGAATAATGTGATTGGTCCATCTTATGTGTCTTCTAAATCTATTCTCTTATTTGGCAATATCTACCAATAAGAACAAATGTTGATTTCAAAAATTCCTTTTTGTTGCCAAAACGTGGCTAAGTGTTCAATTCTATGGCTTTTTTCCTCGAAAAAAAGAAGAATTTTAATAGAATACCTTTTTTTATATTAAATTTAATTAAACAAACTCACTTTAACCATCAAGTTTGCAGTTTTAGGATTTTAGTGTCCTACATAACCTATTTCTTTGTTTTGATGATCTTTTCTGGCTACTACTTATTATAATCTATAAGATGCTACGCTTTAGTTGGGGCAACAAAAGGTGGAGCTTTATTCTTTTAAGGGAATAATGTAATTGGTCTTTCATATGTGTCTTCTAATTCTATTCTCTTATTTGGCAATATCCACCAATTAGAACAAAAGTTGATTTCAAAAATTCCTAATTGTTACCAAAACGCGGCTAAGTGTTAAATTTTTTGGCTTTTTTACATTAAAAAAAATAAATTTAAAAGAATAATTTTTCTTAAATTAAATTTAATTAAACAAACTCACTTTAACCATCAAGTTTGCAGTTTTAGTATTTTAATCTCCTACATAACCTATTTCTTTGTTTTGACGATCCTGTCTGACTATTACTTATTATAATCTATCAGATGCCACTTCTTTAAGTTCGCTTCAAAAAAGGTAGAGCTTCATTCTTTTAAAGGGTATAATGTGATTGGTCCTTCTTATAGGTTTTTCTATTTCCATTCTCTCGTTTGGAAATATCCACCAATAAGAATGAAAGTTGAATTTGCTTAGAAAGTTTAAAATTTAGAAAACCTGGGCGTCATGGGGGCGTGTCACATTTTCAAGTAGTGGGGTTCATCACCTAACATTTAATTGGTCGACAGGGTTGTATGAAACTACGTTTCAGTATGAGAGTTGGGAATTTTTTGTTTATATATTCAGCTTTCTATTTTAGATTAACAAAAAACTATTATTATAAAATTATTATTATTATTATTATTATTTTTTTTTTACAAAACAAGTTTAGGAGAGGAAATAATGCTTTTACGCACTTGTTCGTGTGGGACTCAACCAAGTGCTGTGGCAATACCGCACTAAAACAACTACTCCCATGCTTGCTTTACTTACTCCATCCGTTCCTGCTCCCTCCATCCTGGAAGGTAAGCAAGAGCGTGATCCACTTACTCGAGACGTTTTTCATGTTTTTTGCACTGTTGTCTTTGCCCATAGCCGCCGATGTTCTTAAGCGGTTATTATTATTATTATTTTTTTTTTTTTTTTTACAAAACAAGTTTAGGAGAGGAAAAAATGCATTTACGCACTTGGTCGTGTGGGACTCGACAACGTGCTGTGGTAATACCTCACTAAAACAACCTCTCCTATTCTTGTTTTACATATTCTAATCTACTATTGCTCCATCCGTCCTGAAGGGTAAACAAAAGCATGATTCATTTGCTAGAGTTGTTATTCTCGTTTCTTACACTGATGTTCTCACCCACTGCCGCCGATGTTCTTAAGCGGTGGTCAAGAACGTTGTTGGATGCTTTTTTAGAACTACCGAATAGGATCTTATAATGAACAGTGCTGCCGAACCAGATTGAAAGAGTTCAGAAAAACAACCTTCTGCATGCGAACCGCCAACGCATCAGCTTTGTGCTCGCAGCTAGGAATCTTTTGTAATTTGCTCACAAATGAAGCTCGCATCCCTCCCAAACAACCGAGTATAAGAACAATTAATCTGACCCTGTAGCCTGGATATATTCTACTCAATTCAAACAGAAGGTCTTGATACTTTGTCCGTTTCTCATCCTCCTTTTGAGTGATATTGCTTTTAGCAGGTGCCGAAAACTCTATCACACAAATGACCTTACTTTTATGATCCTGGAGCACTATATCAGGCTTATTGGCACTGATACGATGAGTGGTGGAAAAAGAAAAATTCCAGTAAATCTTACACTGACCATTTTCCACAACGGACTCCTGATCCTCTTGGACATACGGCAAGATGGGTTCTTTATCTATATCATACTGGTGTCAAAGGTGATAATACAACACCTTAAGCGCAGCATTGTGTCTTTCTACATATCTGTAACAAGCATACCTCGGGCACGCACTTAGCATATGACTAAGTGTCTCCGGGTATTGCCTGCACGCTCGACAGTTGGTATTGTCCACAGATATACGCATCACTCGACTGCGATACACCAAAGTATTTATCACTACATCCTGGCAAGCAAATAAAAATCCTTCAGTTTCCTATTTCAAACCAGCAGATTTGAGGAAACCAAATGACAAAACCCCAGACAATCCCAACTCTTTTATGAGACTGAAGAATTGTCCATGAACAGGCTTGCCAATATGTTCCTGTAACAGAAGCGCATGTTCTGCTTCCTTGACACGTTTTTTAAGCATCAATGGTGTTAAAGATGCTAAACCGTGTTCCATATCCCTGGTTCGAAATGGGAGACTTAGTTCACTTGCAGCTCTTTCTGCCGCTCGATTTAAAAACGCCCCAACATTTGCAATTTCATGATGGTGAACAAATTGCATAAGAAGATCTGTACTGTTTATGACTGAGCATGCCGCAGATAAAACAATTCTACGATAAAGACACTCTAAGTTCAGTAGACCTCTTCCTCCCTGATCTCGTGGAAGGTAAATACGAGGTACGGAAGACCTAGGATGATGACTTCGATGTATAGTCATCATCTTGCGAGTTTCTCTATCTAGTTCCTTCAACTCATTTACATTCCACTTAACTGCTCCAAATGTATAGAGTAGTAAAGGAATGGCTAATGTGTTTGTGGCTTGTATCTTATTCTTCCCAGATAGTTCAGAAGCCCAAATTTTTCTGAGAAGACCATGGTATTTTATATGGAGATGATCTTTAAGCCCACACAAATCTTGACTTTCCGATTGAGGAATTCCAAGATATGTGTAAGTTTCCCCAACACCAAGGTGATGAATGGTATTGCCACCAATGAGCTGAATATTCTCAGAGTCGCTCGACATTTCAGCTGTTTCTCGTCTCCCTTTAATTAAATGGATAACAGCACATTTATCTAATCCAAAATCTATACCAATAGCTCTGGAGTACTCGGCTACTGCAAACACCAGAATTTTTAATTCGTCCTTGCTGAATCCATATAGCTTAAGATCGTCAATGTAAAACAGATGGTTGATCTTATGGACTCTATTTCTGGGTTTGCCACACATGTATCCAGAGTATTTTTCTCGAAGTACTACAGACAGAGGCAAGAGGGAGATGCAAAAAAGTAGAGGACTAAGGGAGTCTCCTTGGAAAACTCCTCTTCTAAACGAGATGATGTTAGTCATCACCTGCTGTTTGTTGGATGTTATAACAAACCTTGTCCTCCAAATGAGCATTAGCTCCTTTAAGCATCTCACGATGTTCGGATGTACCTCCAAACATTCAAGGAGCTTGATGATCAGCTCATGACTTGTAGAGTCAAATGCCTTTCTGTAATCAATCCAAGCCATTGACAGGTTCCGTCGATAAAATATCGAGTCCTGGGTAACACACCTATCAATCAATAGGTTCTCCCTACAACCTGCCAGACCTCTCTTGCACCCTCGCTGTTCGCTTATTGCACTCCAAACTGGCTCGATGGATGTCAAAATCCTCTCTTTGATTATGCCAGTGAATAGCTTGTAGCAGGTGTAAAGACAACCTATGGGTCTATAATTTTTTGGAATAGATAAATCGCCAGATTTTGGTAAGAGTACCGTTGGTCCTTCCACCAACCACTGTGGTATTGGATGTTGACCGTTGAGAAAGGTAGAGAATATTCGAGCCAAATGTTGGTGAGTTGAAGAGAACTTCTTCCACCAAAAGTTATTAATCTTATCTGGCCCGGGTGCTGAAAAGTTCTTCGTTTTAGCAACTATGTTTCTCACCTCCTCCTTAGTATTTGGTGGACTTACCTCTGCTGGATGGTCAAGGCCCTGTCTAAAACAGAAGCTACGAAAGAGTGTCAATGATGACTCTTCATCGTTCACTGAGTGGGCTTTTCCATAGATGTTACTTTAGAAGTTTTCAATCTCTTCACGACATGGGGGTCTTTCGACAGTTGGCGATAGTGGACTGAACAGGCAAGAAGGATTAGTAGCATAGGTATTATTTTGCTTTATCCATTTAACCCGCCGTTCTAAACGCTCTCTTATAACAACAAGAGAACGTATCTTCTCAATCCAATGTTGCTTGATGATCTGCAACTTCGATTTCTTCAGAGTGTGATGCAGTCTTTTTAGAGTCTGGGCTATTTCCAAAACCCTGGATGTAAATTTTCTTTTCGGTTTAAGATATACAATCACACTCTGCAATTGAGAAGCATGCCTTCGAGCCACCCCAATCTTAAACTGTACTTGTCTGATTCGTTTAAAGGTCCTATCGACGCGGTCTGAAACAGATTTTCTGTTACTTTCACGAAGCAGGACCTTTGCTTTTTCGTACACAGCACAATTTAATGTCCAGAGATCTACATCCTCTGGGAGTAATGAGAGCTCGTTATTCCCTTCAGCGATTTTGTCCATTTTAATGGAAACCTTTAGATGTACTTTGGTTTCCCTAGACCTCATGTTCCCTTCCTCGGTCGTTGGTGTAGGTGTTACTGTCGGGACCTGAAGGTTCTCGGAGGGTTCTTCTTCTTCCTGCTGAAGAAAAGCTTCATGTCCGGTTTTTTCGCAGAAAGGATACTTGGTCTCTTAAATACTGAGGTGTCATTTGAGCGTATTGGGGGTACATATTGACCCATCGCTCATGCAACCTTAGCATGTATCCTCTTCTGCAAGGACTACTGTTTTTCCAACATAGCATGATGTCCTTCCGAAGTTGGTCCGTCCATTTAAAACGTACTCTAGCTTGTCCCGGGTCAATGCCTGGTCGTTGCCTGGGTTCTGTCCTATTGCCACTCCCAACTGAACCCTGATCTCTATCCGAGAGAGACCTATTGTGGGTGGCACTGCGCGTTACAGTCGTCGTAACCGCAAATACTCTGTGTGGGAGGTTATCCCAACACAGAGTGGACAATTATTTCGGGTGCCCACCCCTATCTGACTTTTGGTCCGCCCCGGGTATTCTAATTTCCTCGGTACCTCCCATATCTGAGAGGCCTTCCCCTATCCGCCACCTGGGGAGGCGCCCCATTGGGGTATCAGAAACCCCATCTCAAATGACATTCAAGTACCCGACCCAGTCGGCTAAGAAACTCTGTGATATCCCGTAAAGGGTACCACAAGTCCCTTACCAATCCGATCAAATACCTACACGATGTTCTGTAATGGTCATCTTAGTACTGAGCCAAGTCGGACCAGTATCTTTGAGCTGCTTGGTAACGGATAAACCAAGCAACCCATTTTGGGTTATTATTATTATTTTTTTTTTTTTTTTTTTTACAAAACAAGTTTAAGAGAGGAAAAAATGCATTTACGCTCTTGTTCGTGTGGGACTCGACCACATGCTGTGGTAATACCTCACTAAAACAACCTCTCCCATTCTTGCCTTACGTATTCTTATCCGCTTTTGCTCCTTCCGTCCTGAAAGGAAAGCAATAGCGCGATTCCTTTGCTCGAGGTGTTTTCAGTTCACTGTTCTGTAGGTGTTCCAGTCCGTTGCCGCTGTTGTTCTTACGCGGTGGCCAGGAACGCTATTGGATGCTTTTTTAGAGCTACCTTCGTGATGTTATATTATGAAGAACAGTGCTGCCTGACCAGATGAAGAGAGCTCAGCAGAACTGCCTTCTGCATTCGACCTGTCAATGCGTCAGCTTGACGCTTGCAGGTTGGAACTCTTTGAAGCTGGCTAACAAATAAAGCTCTCATCCCCCCTAGACAGCCGAGAATAAGGACAACTAAATGGACTTTATAGCCTCTGTGTATTCTCCTCAATTCGAACAGCAGGTCTTGATACTTTTGCCGTTTCTCATCCTCCTTCTGAGCGATATTGCCCTCGGCAGGAGCCGAAAACTCAATCACGCAGATGATCTTACCTTTATGATCCTGGAGTACTATATCAGGCTTAGTAGCACTGATACGATGAGTGGTAGAAAACGAAAAATTCCAGTAGATTCTGCAATTCTCATTCTTCACAACAGCCTCCTGATCCTCTTGGGCGTATGGCAAAACAGGTTCCTTAACTACACCATATTGGTGTCGAAGATGGTAATACAATACCTTAAGTCCAGCATTGTGTCTTTCAATATACCTGAAACATGCATACGTCGGACACGCACTTAGAATGTGAGTAAGTGTTTCCGGATACTGTTTACATGCTCGACAGTTGTAATTGTCCACAGGTATCTGCATGACCTTACTGCGATAATATAAGGTATTGATAACACCATCTTGGCAAGCAAATAAAAATCCCTTAGTCTCCGATCTTAAACCAGCAGATTTCAGAAATCTAAAAGACAGATCCTTAGACAACTCCATCTCCCTAAGAATCTTATAGAATTGCCCATGAAGAGGCTTCCTAACATGTTGCTCCAATAGAAGTACATGTTCAGCCTGCTTCACTTGTCTTTTAAGCATCAAAGGTGTTAATGATGGCAATCCCTGTTCTGTATCGCTGGTATCAAACGAAAGACTAAGTTCATTTGCCGCTCTGTTTGCCGCTTTGTATAAAAATGCCCTATTATCTGCAATTTCATGATAGTGGACAAATTGCATAAGAGGATCATTACTGTTCATCACCGAACACGCCGCAGCCAATACAATACGGCGATGAAGACACTCTACACTAAGTAGACCTCTCCCTCCCTGATCGCGTGGAAGGTAAATTCGAGGTACAGAAGACCTTGGGTGATGACATCGATGTATTGACATCATCTTACGTGTCTCTCTATCTAGTAACTTCAGGTCATCCACATTCCACTTAACAGCTCCAAATGTATAGAGAAGTAAAGGAATGGCTAATGTATTTGTGGCTTGTATCTTATTCTTCCCAGATAATTCAGATGACCAAATTTTTCTAAGAAGACCTCGATATTTCTTTTGGAGATGATCTTTAAGCTTACAAACATCCTGAGTCTCCGATTGTGGAATCCCAAGATATGTGTAAGCATCCCCTACACCAAGATGTTGTATGGTGTTGCCACCGATGAGCTGAAGGTCCTCAGAGTTACCTTGTAAATCCGATGTTTCTCGTCTTCCTCTATTTAGATGAATCACGGCACATTTGTCCAATCCAAAAGACATACCTATAGCTCTGGAATACACAGCTACTGCAAACACTAAGATATTAAGTGCCTCCTTACTGGAGGCATAGAGCTTATGATCATCCATATAAAAAAGGTGGTTGATCTTATATACTCTATTTTTTGGTTTGCCACACATGTATCCAGAGTGCTTTTCTCGAAGAACAATAGACAGAGGCAAGAGGGAGATGCAAAAAAGTAGAGGACTGAGTGAGTCTCCTTGAAAAACTCCTCTTTTATAGGTGACGATGTTAGTATTCACCTGTTGTTTGTTCGATGTTATAACAAACCTTGTCCTCCACTTTAGCATTATTATTTTTTTTTTTTTTACAAAACAAGTTTAGGAGAGGAAAAAATGCATTTACGCACTTGTTCGTGTGGGACTCGACCACATCCTGTGGCAATACCGCACTAAAACAACCTCTCCCAATTCTTGCTTTACATATTCTTATCAACTTTTGCTCCTTCCGTCCTGGAAGGTAAGCAAAAGTTTCTTTTTTTTTACTCTGTACAGTTTCACCATTCTGTTCTTTGGGTCTTCATGTCCATTGCCGCCGATGTTCTTATGCGGCCGACATGAAATTGTTGGATGCTTTTTTAGAGCTACCTTTAAAGATGTTTTTTTTACAAGGAACAGTGCTGTCGGAGCACAAAAATAGAATTCAAAAGAACTGCTTTTTGCATTCTACCTGCTAACAGATTGGCTTGACGTTCGCAGGTTGGGATCTTCTTCAGTTGGCTCACAAATGAAGCCTTCATCCCTCCTAAGCAGCCGAGAATTAAAACAATCAAATGGACTCTATATCCTGGATGCATTTTACTCAATTCGAATAAGAGCTCTTGATATTTTATCCGTTTCTCATCCTCCTTTTTAATGATGTTTCTGTCGGCAGGAGCCGAAAACTCAACTACATAAATGATCTTACTTTTATGATCTTGGAGGACCATATCAGGCTTGGTGGCACTGATATGATGAGTGGTGGGGAAAGAAAAATTCCAGTAGATCTTGCACTGGTCATTTTCTACAACGGATTCTTGATCCATTTGGGCATACGGCAGAATGGGCTCCTTATCTATACCGTACTGGTGACGAAGGTGGTAATACAAAACCTTCAGTGCAGCATTGTGTCTTTCTATATATCTGTTACATGCATAAATCGGACAGGCACTTAATATATGACTAAGTGTCTCCGGGTATTGTTTGCATGCACGACAGTTGGAATCGTCAACAGGTATATGCATCACACGGCTGCGGTACACCAAAGTATTAATCACTCCATCCTGACAAGCGAACAAAAATCCCTCTGTCTCCGATTTTAATCCAGCCGATTTAAGGAATGCAAAAGACAAACCTACAGACAATCCCATTTCTCTGACGATATTATAAAATTGTCCGTGAACAGGCTTACTAACATGTTTTTCTAAAAGAAGTACATGTTCTGCATTCTTTACATGTTTTTTGAGCATCAAAGGTGGTAATGACGCTATTCCATGTTCGGTATTATTTGTATCAAATCGAAGATTAAGTTCCTTTGCCGCTCTATTTGCCGCTTGATATAAAAATGCCCCATTATTTGCAACTTCATGATGATGGACAAATTGCATTAAAGGATCCGTACTATTCATCACTGAGCATGCCGCAGCCAGTACAATACGGCGATGAAGATATTCTAAACTTAGTAACCCTCTTCCTCCCTGATCTCGTGGAAGGTATATTCGAGTTACGGAAGACCTTGGATGATGGCATCGATGTATTGTCATCATCTTGCGCGTTTGTCTATCCAGTATCTTCAGCTCATCCACATTCCATTTAACAGCCCCAAATGTGTAGAGTATTAAAGGAATGGCTAATACATTTGTGGCCTGTATCTTATTCTTCCCTGATAATTCGGATGACCAAATTTTTCTGAGAAGACCTCGATATTTAAATTGGAGTTGATCTTTAAGCCCACGCACGTCTTGAGTTTCCGATTGTGGAATTCCAAGATATGCGTAATTTTCTCCTTCACCAAGATGATGAATGGTGTTGCCACCAATAAGCTGAAGATCGTCTAAATCGCCTAATGTTTCAGATGTTTCCAGTCTTCCTCTATTCATATGGACAACAGCACATTTATCAAGTCCAAAGCTCATTCCAATTGCACTGGAATACTTGGCCACTGCAAACACTAGAGTTTTTAATGCTTCCTTACTGGAGCCATAGAGCTTAAGATCGTCCATGTAAAACAGGTGGTTAATCTTGTGAACTCTATGTCTTGGTTTGCCACACAAGTATCCAGAGTGTTTTTCACGAAGCACAACAGACAGAGGCAAGAGGGAGATACAAAACAATAGAGGACTAAGAGAGTCGCCTTGGAAAACTCCTCTTTTGTAGATGATGACGTCAGTCATCACCTGTTGCTTGTTTGATGTTAA
Organism: Ganaspis brasiliensis; assembly: GCA_037103525.1. Taxonomy (NCBI): domain Eukaryota; kingdom Metazoa; phylum Arthropoda; class Insecta; order Hymenoptera; family Figitidae; genus Ganaspis; species Ganaspis brasiliensis. The sequence goes on along the minus strand of JAZKLR010000056.1, from coordinate 2,513,082 downwards.
TACAAACCTTGTTCTCCATAAAAGCATAAGCTCTCTCAAGCATCTCACTATGTCTGGATGTACCGCAAGACATTCAAGAAGCTTAATAATAAGCTTATGACTGGTGGAATCAAACGCCTTACGGTAGTCAATCCAAGCCATGGACAAGTCTCGTCGATAAAATATCGAGTCTTGGGTGACACACCTATCAATCAGTAGGTTCTCCCTACAACCTGCCAGACCTCTCTTGCATCCTCGTTGTTCGCCTATTGTACTCCATACTGGTTGAATAGATGACAAAATTCTTTCCTTAAGGATACCAGTAAATAGCTTGTAGCAGGTGTTAAGACAAGCTATTGGTCTGTAATTCTTTGGACAAGTCAAATCTCCACATTTTGGCAATAGTACTGTACGTCCATCCACCAACCACTGTGGTACGGGATGTTCTCCGTTGAGAAAAGTTGAGAATATGCGGGCCAGGTGTTGGTGTGTTGAAGTAAACTTCTTCCACCACATGTTGTTAATTTTATCCGGCCCAGGCGCTGAAAAGTTTTTAGTTTTAGCAATTACATTTCTCACTTCCTCCTTAGTAATTGATGGGCATTCCTCCGCATGATGGTCAAGCCCTTGTCTAAGACAAAAGCTACGGAAAAGAGGCAAAGAAGCGTCTTCTTCATTCAACGTATATGAGGTTTCATAGATGTTTTTTCAGAAGTTTTCGATCTCTTCGCGACATGGTGGTCTGTCAACGACCGGCGATGTTATACCGAATAGGCGGGAAGGATTAGTTTCGAAAACATTATTTTGTTTTATCCACTTAACCCGACGTTCTAAACGATCTCTTATGACTACAAGAGAACGTATCTTCTCAGTCCAATGCTGCTTGATGGTCTGCAGCTTAGATTTATTCAAAGTATGATGCAATCTTTTCAGAGATCGGGATATTTCTAACACTCTAGGTGTAAATCTCCGATTCGTCTCCAGATAAGCAATCACACTCTGAAGGTGAGAAGCATTCCGTCTAGCCACCCCAATTTTGAACTGAACCTGCCTAATTCTTTTACAGGTCTTGGCAACGCGTTCTGAAACAGATTTTGTGTTACTGTCACGAACCAAGGAAACTGCTTTTTCATAGACTGCACAGTTCAATGTCCAGAGATCTACATCCTCTGGAAGTAATAAAAGTTCTCTATTCGCTTCAGCCATTTTGTCCATTTTAATGGAAACCTTAAGATGGATTTTGGTTTCCCTTGCTCTTATGTTTACATACTCAACTGTCTGCAAAGGTGTTGTTGTGAGAACTGATGGTATGTTCTCAGAGGGTTCTTCTTGAAGAACTTCATGGCCTTTCCTTCGCAAAAAGGATACCTAATCTCGTAAGTACTCAGGTTTCATTTGTGCGTATTGGGGATGCATATTGCTCCATCGCTCATGAAGCCTCAACATGTAACCTCTTCGGTCTGGAGAGCTCTGTCGCCAACAGTCTAAGATGTCCCTTCGAAGTTGGTCCGTCCATTTTAAACGTGTACGAGTTTGTCCCTGGTCGAAGCTTGGTCGTTGCCTGGGTTCTATCCTATTGCCACTCCCAACTGAACCCTGGTCTCCATCCGAGAGAGACCCATTGTGGGTGGCGCTGCGCGTTACTGTGGTCGTAACCGCAAAAAACTCTGTGTGAGTGGTTAGCCCAACACAAAGTCGACAATTATATCGGGTGCCCACCCCTATCTGACGTTGGTCCGCCCCGGGTATTTGAATTGCCCGGTTCCACCCATATCTGGGAGGATTTCCCCTATCCGCCACCTGGGGAGGCGCTCGATTGAGATGTCAGAAACCCCATCTTAGATGCCACTCAAACACTTGGTCGAGTGGACCAAATATTTCCTTGGTGTTCGGAATAGGGCATCTTACCTGACCTAACCGGTCAGGCAATTCTGTGATATTCGGTAACGGACGTTACCATTTACCACAGAGATATCGAGATTATTATTATTATTATTATTATTATTTTTTTTTTTTTTAACAAAACAGGTTTAGGAGAGGAAAAAATGCATTTCCGCACTTGTTCGTGTGGGACTCGACCACGTGCTGTGGTAATACCTCACTAAAACAACCTCTCCCATTCTTGCTTTACATATTCTAATCCACTATTGCTCCATCCGTTCTGGAGGGTAAGCAAAAGCGTGATTCATTTACTAGAGTTGTTATTTTCGTTTCTTACACTGTTGTTCTCACCCATTGCCGCCGATATTCTTAAGCGGTGGTCAAGAACGTTGTTGGATGCTTTTTTAGAGCTACTGAATAGGATCTTATAATGAACAGTGCTGCCGAACCAGATTTAGAGAGTTCAGAAGAACAGCCTTCTGCATGCGAACCGCCAACGCATTAGCCTTGTGCTCGCAGCTAGGAATTTTTTGTAATTGGCTCACAAATGAAGCTCGCATCCCTCCTAAACAACCGAGTACAAGAACAATTAATCTGACCCTGTAGCCTGGATATATTTTACTCAATTCAAACAGAAGGTCTTGATACTTTGTCTATTTCTCATCTTCCTTTTGAGTGATATTGCTCTCAGCAGGTGCCGAAAACTCTATCACACAAATGACCTTACTTTTATGATCCTCGAGCTCTATATCAGGTTTATTGGCGCTGATACGATGAGTGGTGGAAAAAGAAAAATTCCAGTAGATCTTACACTGATCATTTTCCACAACGGACTCCTGATCCCCCTGGGCATACGGCAAGATGGGTTCTTTATCTATACCATATTGGTGTCGAAGGTGATAATACAACACCTTAAGCGCAGCATTGTGTCTTTCTACATATCTGTAACATGCATACTTCGGACACGCACTTAGAATGTGACTAAGTGTCTCCGAGTATTGCCTGCACGCTCGACAGTTGGTATTGTCGACAGATATATGCATCACTCGACTGCGATACACCAAAGTATTTATTACTCCATCCTGGCAAGCAAATAAAAATCCTTCAGTCTCCGATTTCAAACCAGCAGACTTGAGGAAAGCAAATGACAAAACTCCAGACAGTCCCAACTCTTTTATGAAACTGAAAAACCGTCCATGCACAGGCTTGTCAATATGCTCCTGTAACAGAAGCGCATGTTCTGCTTCCTTAACACGTTTTTAACCATTAATGGTGTTAAAGATGCTAAACCGTGTTCCATATCCCTGGTTTCAAATGGGAGACTAAGTTCACTTGCAGCTCTTTCTGCCGCTCGATATAAAAACGCCCCAACATTTGCAATTTCATGATGTTGAACAAATTGCATAAGAGGATCTCTACTGTTTATGACTGAGCATGCTGCAGATAAAACAGTTCTACGATGAAGACACTCTAAATTTAAAAGACCTCTTCCTCCCCGATCGCGTGGAAGGTAAATGCGAGGTACGGAAGACCTAGGATGATGACTTCGATGTATAGTCATCATCTTGCGAGTTTCTCTATCTAGTTCCTTCAACTCATTCACATTCCACTTAACTGCTCCAAATGTATAGAGTAGTAAAGGAATGGCTAATGTGTTTGTGGCTTGTATCTTATTCTTCCCAGATAGTTCAGAAGCCCAAATTTTTCTGAGAAGACCATGGTATTTCATATGGAGATGATCTTTAAGCCCACACAAATCTTGACTTTCCGATTGAGGAATTCCAAGATATGTGTAAGTTTCCCCAACACCAAGGTGATGAATGGTATTGCCACCAATGAGCTGAATATTCTCAGAGTCGCTCGACATTTCAGCTGTTTCTCGTCTCCCTTTAATTAAATGGATAACAGCACATTTATCTAATCCAAAATCCATACCAATAGCTCTGGAGTACTCGGCTACTGCAAACACCAGAATTTTTAATTCGTCCTTGCTGGATCCATATAGCTTAAGATCGTTCATATAAAACAGATGGTTGATCTTATGGACTCTATTTCTGGGTTTTCCACACATGTATCCAGAGTATTTTTCTCGGAGTACTACAGACAGAGGCAAGAGGGAGATGCAAAAAAGTAGAGGACTTAGGGAGTCTCCTTGGAAAACTCCTCTTCCAAACGAGATGATGTTAGTCATCACTTGCTGTTTGTTGGATGTTATAACAAACCTTGTCCTCCACATGAGCATTAGCTCCTTTAAGCATCTCACAATGTTCGGATGTACCTCTAAGCTTTCAAGGAGCTTGATGATCAGCTCATGACTTGTAGAGTCAAATGCCTTTCGGTAATCAATCCAAGCCATTGACAGGTTACGTCGATAAAATATCGCGTCTTGGGTAATACACCTATCAATCAATAGGTTCTCCCTACAACCTGCCAGACCTCTCTTGCACCCTCGCTGTTTGCTTATTGCACTCCAAACTGGCTCGATGGATGTCAAAATCCTCTCTTTGAGGATGCCAGTGAATAGCTTGTAGCAGGTGTTAAGACAAGCTATGGGTCTATAATTTTTTGGAATAGATAAATCGCCAGATTTTGGTAAGAGTACCGTTGGTCCTTCCACCAACCACTGTGGTATTGGATGTTGACCGTTGAGAAAGGTAGAGAATATTCGAGCCAAATGTTGGTGAGTTGAAGAGAACTTCTTCCACCAAAAGTTATTAATCTTATCTGGCCCGGGTGCTGAAAAGTTCTTCATTTTAGCAACTATGTTTCTCACCTCCTCCTTAGTAATTGGTGGACTTACCTCTGCTGGATGGTCAAGCCCCTGTCTAAAACAGAAGCTACGAAAGAGTGTTAAGGATGACTCTTCATCGTTCACTGAATGGGCCTTCCCATAGATGTTACTCCAGAAGTTTTCAATCTCTTCACGACATGGGGGTCTTTCGACAGTTGGCGATGGTGGACTGAACAGGCGAGAAGGATTAGTAGCATAGGTATTATTTTGCTTTATCCATTTAACCCGCCGTTCTAAACGCTCTCTTATAACAACAAGAGAACGTATTTTCTCAATCCAATGTTGCTTGATGGTCTGCAACTTCGATTTCTTTAGAGTGTGATGCAATCTTTTTAGAGTCTGGGCTATTTCCAAAACCCTGGATGTAAATTTTCTTTTCGATTCAAGATATACAATCACACTCTGCAATTGAGAAGCATGCCTTCGAGCCACCCCAATCTTAAACTGTACTTGTCTGATTCGTTTAAAGGTCCTATCGACGCGGTCTGAAACAGATTTTCTGTTACTTTCACGAAGCAGGACCTTTGCTTTTTCGTACACAGCACAATTTAATGTCCAGAGATCTACATCCTCTGGGAGTAATGAGAGCTCGTTGTTCCCTTCAGCGATTTTGTCCATTTTAATGGAAACCTTTAGATGTACTTTGGTTTCCCTAGACCTTATGTTCCCTTCCTCGGTCGTTGGTGTAGGTGTTACTGTCGGAACCTGAAGGTTCTCGGAGGGTTCTTCTTCTTCCTGCTGAAGAAAAGCTTCATGTCCCTTTTTTCGCAGAAAGGATACTTGGTCTCTTAAATACTGAGGTGTCATTTGAGCGTATTGGGGGTACATATTGACCCATCGCTCATGCAACCTTAGCATGTATCCTCTTCTGCAAGGAATACTGTTTTGCCAACATAGCATGATGTCCTTCCGAAGTTGGTCCGTCCATTTAAAACGTACTCTAGCTTGTCCCGGGTCAATGCCTGGTCGTTTCCTGGGTTCTGTCCTATTGCCACTCCCAACTGAACCCTGATCTCCATCCGAGAGAGACCTATTGTGGGTGGCACTGCGCGTTACAGTCGTCGTAACCGCAAATACTCTGTGTGGGAGGTTATCCCAACACAGAGTGGACAATTATATCGGGTGCCCACCCCTATCTGACTTTTGGTCCGCCCCGGGTATTCTAATTTCCTCGGTACCTCCCATATCTGAGAGGCCTTCCCCTATCCGCCACCTGGGGAGGCGCCCGAAAAGTTGAACTGAAAAGTTCTTCGTTTTATTATTATTATTATTATTATTATTATTATTATTAAAAAAATTTTATAACAAACAGATTAAAATAACTAATAATCTTCTGTAATGAATCACATTTCTTTTGGCAAAAATTGTAAAAAGACCGACATATTATAAGAAATTTGTAAGAAATTTAAATAACTTATTTATTTGTTAGTCATAAACGCAAAGGTTAGGTTTTTACCTCGACCCCGTTAGAAAAATACATTTTTCTTAATTTTTCTGAAGGAATACAGACGAACATTACTTATTATAATCTATCAGATGCCACTTCTTTTAGTTCGCTTCAAAAAAGGTGGGCTTTATTCTTTTAAAGGGTATAATGTGATTGGTCCTTCTTATAGGTTTTTCTATTTCCATTCTCTTATTTGGAAATATCCACCAATAAAAATGAAAGTTGAATTTGCTTAGAAAGTTTAAAATTTAGAAAACCTGGGCGTCATGGGGGCGTGTCACATCTTAAAGTAGTGGGGTTTATCAGCTAACATTTAATTGGTCGACAGGGTTTTATGAAGAGCGTGATCCACTTACTCGAGGTGTTTTCAGTTTACTGTTCTGTAGGTATCCCTGTCCCTTGCCCTGTCCCTGTTCCTTGCCTACTTTGAAAAATGTAATATGTGAGTTGAATTTTTTTATTGCTCATTCATATTTCTTTTCGATAATTTTTTCTTTCTTTAACTATTGAATTTCTGTGAATTAGTAGTTCTTTTCCCACTGCAGAATAAGGTGCAAAAATAATTTCTGTTTCTTTTTTGTTTTGTAACGATTACGTATCTGGTAGGGTATATTACGTATAATATATGTTAGGTTGAAAATTCAAAATATGTGTGAGTAAATGTATCAGGTATTATCGTAATACACATTTTTTATTACATAGTTCTTTGTCGACATGGATTCTTTTCAAACAATAATGCAAACAATTAAAAAAAAAAATTTTTAATCCCATTTTCTTAGAATAACATGAATTTTGTCTATACCATTAAAAAATAGCTGGATGACTTTAGGATGATACGACCCAATTATTTTGTTTTGAGTGACCGTTCTTACACTGAGAAAAATTATTCGTCGTTAATATAATCAGAAAAAAGTGTTTGGCAATAAGTAGTTATTGAGCATACATAAAACTGTCTGTGTACCTAAGTTTATTGGTTACAATAACCTAAAATGAAGTTGTTAAAACTTTATTTTATTACGAAATCGATTTCTGGTTGTGAGAACGACGTTCGCAGGAATTGACACGAAAACCGAATTCCGTTTCTGTTTTGGATTGTTTTGACGAAACAAAAATGTACAATCAATATTGTTTTGTATTGAGCATGAAACGAAAAAGCTCTGAATTACTTTTTCGTCTCATCCCGAAACGATAAGAAAGATTGTACTTTCGGTGCGTGTGTTAGAAAAATATATTTATATAAATATATAATATAAATATTGTTATAAAAATAATATTATATTTATTATTTATAACTGATTATTTATTGAATTTTTTTTGTATTAATTTTATCAATGAATAAATTATATTCAATGTAAATAAGTCTCTATTCATAAATTTAAAAAATTCTCTTTAATTTCAATGTTTAACCATTTTTATTTTACATTCTGCAAAATATGATCAAAAGTCTTATAAAATATATATCTTTTTCGTTTTTCAAAACAATTTTATATACATTTTTTATTGAGTAAAGTTACATTAATAAAATTTAATTTAGTGTTTATTTAGTCTCTATGAGATTTTTTGGTTTGTTTTAAAGTAATTTTTATATTTACACTGAAAGAAAATTATAGTAATGGGTAACAAAATGATGTTCACGGTAACCATATTTCATGTTACAATTACGGGCAGCTATCTAGATGGTAACAGTTAGTATGGGGGTACAATAACGTATAACGTGTAACGTATAACAGAACCTTTTTAACATACAAATCCTATTATCTGTTTCTCTCAGTGTATTATTAAGTTAACTTACATTTTAAGAAATTCAATTCAATCTTCATTTAACCTCTGTAGATTTTTAAAATTGTCGCACTGAAAAATTTTTTTATGAAATATCCAACTACTTTCCCTTAGTAGACTGAAAATTAATTAATTGAACTACTTTTGTAATAAAATGAGACACTTTAACTTAGTAAAATAAACTACTTTTTCTTAGTTGTACAAATATCATTAAAACAATTGTAAAAAGTTGAAGAATTAACTACAATACAACAGTTATTTTTTATTTCAACAACAGTTATTTGTTGAACTTAGTAAAATCAATTACAAAGAATAGTTCCGTAAATGGTATTCTTAGTTGACTCAACTAAAGTTCCATATTTAATGTAGTTGCAAAAAATTTATTGGGGACTTATTGAACCATTTGCCTTAGTTAAAAAGTAGTCAAATCTACTAAGAATTTTTTTCAGTGCGTGAAATAAAAGTTACATAAATATATATAATATTTTGAAATGGTTACTTTTTGATATCACTTACGTAGAATGACACGTTTTGCTTTTCTTTTTCTGAAATGGGAATTTTATAATTAAATTATTGAATAAGTATCTTCAACAATAAAGACATGGTTTTTTGCATTTTATTATCCTAATCCACCAATAAACATATAATTTTCTCTATTCTTTGCATTTCGAATAAAAATTTATTGCTAATAACAATTTCATTATAAAATGTTGAAAAAATTTGAATTTATTTGATTGTTACTACTTTTATTGCAATAGAAATCCAATTCTCCGTATTCAAAGGTTTTCGCAATTGTTAAGAACCAATCCGCTCATTTTTAAAAATGTTAAAATGGCATATCTAATAAGGCGAACATGAATTTTTAAATTTTTACAAATTTTTACAAAACTCGATATAATAATTTTTTTTGGGTCAATGAATACAAATCTATTATCATTTACAAAAAAATTTAAAATAGCGAATCCAATATGTCGGACATGATATTTTTTTTAAAAAATTACAATGTGTACAAATTAATATTATATTAACTTTTTTTTTAATTAAATGTAATAAAGCAAACTTACTTTAACATTAAACTTGGAAGTTACAGAATATTAGTTTTCTAATGACATTTTCTTTCATGCCAATCTGTAAACAGAAAGTCTTATTTTCAGACATGACACCTGTCTTATTCTAAAACGCAACATTTTTAAGACAGCCTTTGCTGAATTTTTACATTTTTGTTTTACTTCCAACGGTACAAAAAAATATTACAAACTTCAAATTTGCATAAAAACGTTAAGTAATGATCAATTTAAAAATGTTAATTTATAATTATTGCAAATTCAATATGATGCAATAGTATTTTCCACATAAACATTTATATAGCAGGGTTTAACAAATTGAAGACAAGTATTGATTTATAATGAGAGAAACGGATAGTAACATTTTGATCTTAACAAGGTTATTTTATACGGTACTATAATTTTATTACTAGCTACCGTCAAAGATATTACAAAAATATTGATATTATAGCCGGTACTATCAAGATGTTACTCCGTATAATTATTATTATTCGGCCCTGACGCAACGAACGAGAAGAGCGAGAAGTGCCGCATCGACGACTGACACTCAGAAAAATATGCTCGGACATTTTTTTAAATTACTCGAGAACTACTCAATATTTTTTAAATGTCAAAGAATTTTTTTAAAGCTGAAACTATACTGCTTAATTCTATGTAAGTTTCAAAATTTTCATTCAATTTTTCCAGAATAGGCAGGGCCTCAAACAAAGTAATCAAAACCGGGGAAATTTTTTAATTATTTTCAAAAACATATCTAGTGATTTTATCTCTTTAGAAGATTTAAAAAATTTGAATTATATATCACTAAACGCAGAATTCTTTAGGCTTTCAAGCAATCTAAGTCTTAAGTCTCTATCTTTTTCCAAATTCAAATTATCAGCCTCTAAAGTCAGTAGACATTTTTCTCTGTCCACGCACCGATCGTACCGACAATTCCCGACGGTAGTGTACATTATCCAATTCGTTTTCAAATTCACAAATAATAGATTTTCATATTTATCCGTCAACATTTTTTACAATAAACTTTTTATAATGACATAAAAAAAAAAGTTCTCGCGCGCCTGGGCGCGCGCTAACTTTGCTAGTTACTTATTATAATCTATAAGATGCCACGCTTTAGTTGAGGCAAAAAAAGGTGGAGCTTTATTCTTTTAAGGGAATCATGTGATTGGTCCTTGTTATGTGTCTTCTAATTCTATCCTCTTATTTTTCAATATCCCCCAATAAGAACAAAAGCTGATTTCAAAAATGCTTTATTCTTGCCAAAACGTAGCTAAGTGATCAATCTTATGGCTTTTTAACATTAAAAAAAAAGAATTTTAATAGAATACCTTTTTCTGAAATAAAATTTATTTAAACAAACTCACTTTAACCGTCAAGTTTGCAGTTTTAGGATTTTAGTGTCCTACATAACCTAATTCTTTGTTTTGATGATCTTGTCTGGCTTCTACTTATTATAATCTATGAGATGCCAAGCTTTAGTTGAGGCAAAAAAAGGTGAAGCTTTATTCTTTTAAGGGAGTAATGTAATTGGTCCTTCTTATGTGTCTTGTAATTCTATTCTCTTACTTTGCAATATCCACCAATAAGAACAAAAGTTGATTTTAATAATTCCTAATTGTTGCCAAAACGTAGCTAAGTGATAAATTTTATTGCTTTTTTACATTAAAAAAAATTTCAATAGAATTCCTTTTCTTAAATTAAATTTAATGAAACAAACTAACTTTAACCATCAAGTTTGCAGTTTTAGGATTTTCATCTCCTACATAACCTATTTCTTTGTTTTGACGATCCTGTCTGACTATTACTTATTATAATCTATGAGATGCGACGCTTTAGTTAAGGCAAAAAAAGGTGGAGCTTTATTCTTTTAAGGGAATTATGTAATTGGTCCTTCTTATGTGTCTTCTAATTCTATTCTCTTATTTGGCAATATCCACCAATAAGAACAAAAGTTGATTTCAAAAATTCCTTATTATTGCGAAAACGTGGCTAAGTTTTTAATTTTATAACATTTTTACATTTAAAAAAAAAAGAATTTTATTAGAATTCCTTGTTCTTAAATAAAATTTAATTAAACAAACTCACTTTAACCAATATATCAAAATATTTACACCCCGTAGCGTATTTAAGTACCTACATGTACTTGTTCTCCTCGAAACACCTTTGATTCCTTGTTTTTGCTGCTTAAAAATGCTGTAACTTTAGAACAGTTGCAGCAAATTTAATAATTTTTTTTTATTTTGAAGGTAAAAGTACGTGCTTTAAAGCACTTTTGATTGGAAAACCATTTTTCTTCATTTGTTTTAAGAAACAACACAAAAATCACCAAAAAACACGTTTTTTGGTGATTTTTCTTAAGTTTAACGCCGATTAAAAACAAACAAAAGTCTTTAACTAAAAAAAATTGCTCACGGGACGTGGAAGAAGAGATCCAAAAAAAGAAAATTTAAATACCTCAATTTTTATTGAAGTAAGAGTGGTTAACCTTTAAAAAATCGACAAAAATCGATTTAATTTTAAAAACCCTTGACAGATTATTTTCATTATAGGCTTGAAATCTTCTAACTTCATCACTGAACAAATTTTTGTAAAAAAACTTTTAGTGATAAGACCTTTGGGTTGAACTTCGTCGAGCCCCACCGTGAAGTGTTCAATTCTATGGCTTCTTTACATTATTTAAGGGAATAATGTGATTGGTCCTTGTTATGTGTCTTCTAATTCTATTCTCTTATTTTTCAATATCCCCCAATAAGAACAGAAGCTGATTTCAAAAATGCCTTATTGTTGCCAAAACGTGGCTAAGTGTTCAACTCTATGGCTTTTTTACATTAAAAAAAGAGAATTTTAATAGAATACCTGTTTCTTAAATAAAATTTAATTGAACAAACTCACTTTAACCATCAAGTTTGCAGTTTTAGGATTTTAGTGTCCTACATAACCTATTTCTTTGTTTTGACGCTCCTGTCTGTCTATTATCCTATATAAGAAATTACTTAGCTTCTTAGTAGTAGTTCTTAATTACTTAGTTTTCTGTAGACGCTGTGCAAGCGAGAGAGACAAATGCATTAGGTAGGTTAAAGATTGAGAGATACACTAGACATTTCTGTAGACGATACGTCTACAGGAAAAGAGACAAATGCATTAGGTAGCTTAAAGAGACACTAGACATTTCTGTAGACGCTCAAAGGCGTAGGTTCAGGGGGTTTAGAGAAATCGACCAGAATAGACTAATCAGATAATTGCTCATATTGGAAAGCAAGTTCTGATTGGTTTGTTCTATTTCCTTTATCCCTGAAATTGAGAGAGACGAAATGCAGATTGTTATTATGAGGCGCCTATGTGCAAACCTCTGCATGTGTTATGTGTATATCGTTTTGCGTAATTATATGCACCAACGCATATACATATATGCACATATGCATAAGTGATTGTCATGTCCGAAGTTTATTTTTGAGTAAAATTATAAGGTAAGTGTTAATCTTATAAAATGAAGTAGGTTTGTTTACATGTCAAACATAACCTTCTAGGTTGTTTATTTTGTAAATTTAGGGGAGAGGGCCCCAAGATGGACAGGGCCCCAAGATGGACATTTCGTATAAATTTTTCGTTCAAGCTGACAGCGCCTTGTGTTTTCTATCATTTTTGTTGTTTATATAGACGAAGATTTTGATGCACATATAAAGAAAAAAACAGTTTGTTTTTGTTCTACACATACTACCTGATTTTGCGTCTAAAAAAGTTTTGTTGCAGTTTTTTCTTAAGTTGGTATCGTTATTTAAATTTGTGATTTAGAATAAGTACTTAAGGTTATAATATTATTTATTTATCGTATAATAATTTTCTAATATGATTTTACTAATATTGTGTTTGTACAAAAATTTTTACTGGGGCTCAAAAAATGATGTCATGTACCCCAAGATGGACACCTGACATATCTCAATGTATTTATTTTCATATTTTTGATTTTACACTTTTTTCAATAATTTTTTGAGACAATTAATTAAAATTTTGTATTTTACACCATAAAATGTATTGTCCTCGTACACTACAAAGTTCACCTGCTTTTCCTAATAGGCAACTTAAACTGTACAGCTTTTTATGTTATTATTATGTGTAACAAAGCGCACTGGCACTATTTGTGTCGGGCATGTTACATTTAACATTTTTGCATGCTCAACATATTGTTGCACAAGCGCAGTAGTGCACTACCACTGTCTAAATGTGCGCACTACGACACCTTGTCATTTCGCATGCGCAGTAATTCTATATCGCTGTTACACATGCGCAGTGATGCACTGTAGTGGTCACACATGTGCTCTTGTGAAATTTAAAAATTGCGCAGTGTTTTTTTTTATTGTTACTGTAATTAATGACCAATAATAGAAAACAATATTTATGTTTAATCAAAATTTTGAAATTTAAGAAATTTAAGAACAAAATTTATATTTTTGAAGATAAGAACTAATAAAAATGTTTAAAATGTATTTAATTTTATAAAATTTATTCTTTTCTTCTTTAAGATATTTATGAAATATAACAAATTTTGTTCTGTAAGTTTTTAATCTTTCATACTTTAATAAACAATTTTCTGGGAGTACTGGGGGGGGGGGTTAAATTTAATTAACATACTCTCAGAAAATCTTCCATTTAATTATTGTGTAAAAAATCACTTTAGAAATTTACTTATTTACTTTAAATAAAGAGTTCCAAAGTTCTCCAAGAATTCACAAAATAGTACATGGTAATCCTATATAAGAAATTACTTAGCTGTTTTCTGTAGACGCTGTGCAAGCGAGAGAAACAAATGCATTAGGTTATTTTAAAGATTGAGAGAGACACTAGACATTTCTGTAGACGCTTAAAGGCGTAGGTTCAGGTTTTTTTTCTCTTTTTTTAAGTCCTTTGAAAAATAAAATTTCATTGTTTTCTTTGTGTAAAATGTTGTATGTGCAATTTACTCTTAAAAATTGTATGTTTTACACAATGTATATAACTTTTTTGTTAATGTGTTTTTCTATGTTCTTTCGCTTGGACATAGTTTAACTGTCATTTATCGTCCAAATTTTAACAACTGCGCATGTCTAGAGTTAAGAGCAAACTACTGCGCATGCGTAACTACCTAAGGAAGCCCTTGCGCAGGTGCATAGTTTATAGAAAGCTGTGCGGATATGTTTTTATCGTTGAATATTATCGATTTGCTTTTTATTATGTTTCTTAAAATATATATTTCTGCAATTTTGAAATAATTGCTTTTTAAATTGTAAACTATATATTGTAGTCATTTTTTTAGTTACATGGATTTGCATACAATTAACTTAATATAAGTAGCAGTATTTTGTTTGTTAAAAAAATTGGGATTACCCAATATTCTTTTGTTGGTGATTTTGGCAACTTATTCTAAAATATTATCACCAGAAGTTGTTAATCGTTACATTTCAGCTGAGATACCTGACAAGAATGTAAATCTCACATTGCATGAAATTATAATGGCAAATAATATTTATGGTCCTTGTGGAGATTGGTGTTTAGTTGATGAAAAATGTTCTAAAAATTTTCCTGAAATTTTAGAAGAAGAAACTAGCGTAGAAGATAATTTTTATGTCGCATATCTTCTAAGAGATGCAGGTAAAACTTATATGAAGCCAAATGGTTATGTTGTTGACAATCGTTATGGTGTACCTTATTTTCTTAATTGTCAAATAAATGTTGAAGTAGTATCAAGTATTAAGTCGGTGAAATATTGATATAAATAAATATTTAAAAGGGTCATGATTCCGCATCAATTATCATTACTAATAGTAATGAAGAATCTACTATTAATCATAATGAAATAAATCATTATGAAGAAACTGGATATGTAGGTCCAGTTGTAGCTGCATGGAGAGTTTTAAGTAAACATTTATCCAAAAAAAGTCATAGCATATGTCGTTCACCGCTGCATTCACCGAATGAACCATATGTTTTTATTCAACAAAAACAAGGAAGTCAAGAAATATCATTTGATTTTAACGAAAATACACAGTTATCTGATTATTTTAATTTAAATAAACGTAATGCTTCCAGAATATTACAGACGAGATAAAAAGGAATGTGAGTGGATCGAGAGAAGTAATAAAGAGAAAGTGATAGAAACAATGTATTCTGTTAATACAAGTGATATAGAATTGTTTCATCTTAGATTGTTACTCTTTACAGTAAAAAGTGCAATTTCATATGAATCATTAAGAACTGTTAATGGAGTAATTCATCGGAGTTTTACGTCTGCTTGTTTAGTATTAGGACTTATTGAAAATGATCAGGAACGGAAAGAAACATTAGAGGAAGCTTCTTTGTGGATGATGCCTTATTCACTTCGTGAATTATTTATAAGGATTTTAATTCACTGTCGTCCAATAAATGCAGGTGAACTTAGAAAACAGTTTAAAGCTCATATGTCAGAAGATTATGTTAGAGATTTTGATAATGTAATAGCTGAAAATAAGGCATATATTAATATAAGAGAATTATTATCTGAAGAAGGATATCACCTTCATGAGTTTCCTGGATTAACCGATGTTGAAGATGAATGTGAGAATTTAGAAATTGATTTTTCTGTGAATTTTGACGAAGAAAGAGTCTAAGGCAAAGAAAGATAGAAAGATTGTTGTTGATTCTGTATGAAATGCAGTAAATAATTGTGGCAAAAAAACTTGACGTAACTTATATGTGGATGGTTCTGG
Organism: Ganaspis brasiliensis; assembly: GCA_037103525.1. Lineage (NCBI taxonomy): Eukaryota > Metazoa > Arthropoda > Insecta > Hymenoptera > Figitidae > Ganaspis > Ganaspis brasiliensis. The sequence continues at coordinate 2,497,419 of JAZKLR010000056.1, read as the reverse complement.
AGGATCTGGCAAGACATTTATGTACATAACTTTGTGGCATTTACTAAGAAGTGAAGGTAAAAATGTTTGTAATGTGGCTTTTACAGGAATAGCTGCAACTTTACTTTCTATGGATATAACTGTTCACAAAGTATTGAGATTACCTGTGCCGTTATATAGTGATTTATCATCCAGTATTAAACTACAGTCTAAAGAAGGTTTAGTTTTAAAGGTTGTAATGTCTTTATTTGGGATGAAGCTCCAATGGCACCAAGGTATGCTTTAGAAATTATGGATAGAACATTGAGAGACATCATGCAAATCGATACTCCTTTTGGTGGTAAAATAATCGTTTTAGGAGGTGATTTTAGACAAGTTTTACCAATAGAAGAAAGAGGTACAAAATATTAAATTATGAACTTGTTTATTAAAAAGAGTAAATTGTGAAAGAAATTTTTAATATTTACATTATCTGAAAACATGCGAGCTTTACCAGAAGAAACAGAGTTTACAGATTTTCTGTTAGAAATAGGAAATGGTACAAATAATGATGTTAAAGATTGTGTTCATTTACTACAAAGAATTATCAAAAAAGGAAATGTTGATATTGCAAGAAATACGTATGAACATTTGATTAAAGAGAAAAAATTTCAAGAATTGTCGTTTGATGCTATTTTGGCACCTAGAAATATTAACGTTAATAACACTAACAAACAAAATGTATTGTTATTAGATAACGATAAAGAAAAAGTATATAAAAGTATTAAATGTATAGATAATTCTGATAATGTTAATAATCATGATGTTATTTTACCAGAATATTTAAACACTTTATCGCCATCTGGTTTACCACCACATTTATTACATTTGAGAATACATTCAGTTGTAATGTTAATTAGAAACCTTAGCATTAATAAATGTTTGTGTAACGGAACAAGATTATTGGTGTTAGATTTACCAAATCATGTAATTAAAGCTGAAATATTGACCGGAGATAAGTGTGGGAATATTGCATTCATACATCGTATATTATTATATTGTGAGAATTTTTATCCTTTTACATTCAAGAGAAGACAAATTTCAATCAAACTAGCCTTCGCTATTACTATTAATAAATATTAAGGACAAGACATTTCATAAAATTGCAATTGATTTAAGAAAATATGTAATTAATCAGGGTCAATTGTATGTATCATTGTCAAGGGTTCGCTCTTTTGATTCAGTTAAACTATATCTAGGTATTCAAAGAAGTAAAAAATATATTAAGAATTATGTTTATAAAGAAATTTTTTAATAGGTTTAATAAAATTATGAAATATATTGTTATATTGTCATGAAATTTAAATATAAGTTTCTATATTACAGTTAACATTACTTTTTGTATAGCTCATTTAGAATGTAATCTCGACTTTAATTAAAGATTAAAAGTTAATACATTTAAAATTTTAAATTTTAAATAAAGAAAATAATTTAAAATTACATTATTAATTATAATTATAAATAATTAAAGACATTCCTGTTTTTGTAATCAACTTAATTAAAAAATAGTCATAGGGTAAGTCGAGGAGAGATAGATCATGAGGAGAGATAGATTAATTCTCGACATTTTGAATCTCTTTCACTTATAGGTCTGGTTATTAGTCAGTTACCATGTCATGATACATAGACTAAAAGTTTAAAAGGTTTTTTCATTACTAAGTTTATGTAGAAAGCAAAAGGACAAGCACTTTTTTATTTGTTAAAAAAAATACTCCAATATTTTTGTCGCGTGTTAAAGATAATAATTTTTTCGTTTAGTCATTATGATTTGTTACTAAAGTAATACGTACGTCGAGGTATGGCTGTTATTGCAAGGTAAATATATGTAATAAAACATGATTCCAAAACTTATTTTAATTTATCGCGCACCTTACTTTTTGTGGATGTTTGAAGAGAGATGGTTCACTGCTCTATAATTATATGACTAAGTAAAACATAACTTTTTTTACTGAATGTACAATTTTTTAATTTATGAATAAGTAAAATTTTCATTTAGCAATAAGTGATATTTTTACTTTCCTTAGATATATATATGTATGTTGTGTTTTTACTTTTTATATTTCGACGTAGTTCACAAACAGTTTTAGTATGTGCTTCCCTGTACCAACGTTCAACGCAAGCTTGCAGGCATGTAATTGCAAGATAAAATCACACGGATACGTTAAAATTTGCGTCGCTGGTGTTTACGGTATTTCCCTCAGAAAGCACTTGGAGCTTAGGGGTGGTAAACCATATTTGGAAGAAAAACGTATTCTATTTTGTCTTTAAAATTAATTAATTAATCACATTTTAATAAAATTTAGTACAAGGTAAACTAATTTTAACAAATTTGTAAATATTTGTAGTGAATATTGAGTGGCCAAATTGATTTTAAGTCAAAGTGTTTACATAACCTAAATTTTAAAAATTTGATGAAATCGATTTAATTGTTTATGGAGTAAAATAAATTGATCCATAACAGATAAAGAATAAGAGCAACCTATTTATGCAAAATAATTGTTTATTTTTACATGTTCTTTGTTTATTTATATTGTTTGAAAAAATTAAATTTTTTTCTATTCCGTCATTAAATAAAACATTGCTGTCAATAGATGTTTATAGCCATAAAGTTTCAAAATTTTCTTTCATAATTAGTATAACCTGGCATCATACATGTTTTATTTGCTCAATTCGCTCGGTCCTAGGAGACGAAAAACACATTTAGGGCTCAAAGATGGTTAGTTCACACCCCTTTTTAGGTAAAAACATACATTATGCTTACGAAATCTAAAATTCCTTCACAATGTTCGCCTTTCAACCAATCACGGTTTTTAAAACTTTCTTGTAGCTAAAGGTTATGTCAAATAGAGGTTGTCTAATTCCTGATCTCCAATCGTTCTCTCAGCGAAATACCGTAAACAAAATATTCTCAAATATTTTATAAAATTACTTTTATTGGATCGCATGTTTTACCTCCAAAACCTAATTGACTGAACTTATAATTGACCGAACTTATAATTGCCTGAAATTTAATTATCCGAATTCGTAATTCTCTTAGTTTTCATTTGTCAGAATTTGTAATTATCAGAACTTGCATTTGTCCTAACTTTTGACTTCCCGAATTCGTATTTGTTATAAATTTAAAATTACTAAACTCGCATTTGCGATTTGCATTTCTTAAAATTTTCAACTTCTCGAAATCGTATTTTATTTATTTATTGAAGTTCCTAGGGCTAAAGTATTTGTTGGTACTTCTACACTCCAAACTTGTGGTTGCATTTGTCCGAACACTAAATTTGCATTTTTTCCAATCTTTCAAATCACTGAACTCGTATTTAGCAAAATATTAAACTACCCACATTTAGAACTGTAAGAACTTCTAAATCCCTGAATTTCCATTTGTCTGAACTTTAAAATAACCAAACTTACATTTGTTAAAATTTTGAACCACCCGAATTTGCATTTGTCCAAACTTTGAAATCACTGAACTCACGTTTGGTTAAATTTTAAAATCTCCGAATTTGCATTTGACTGAACTTTTAAATGACTGAACTTGCATTTATTCGAACTTTCAAATCACCAAATTTGCATTTGTCATATATTACATCGATCTATCTTCAATAACATTTTTTTTCACTTTTTTTGTGAATGCTATTTTCTTTCTTCTGATATTTGCTTACAACTTATTTTTAACAATTGTCAAAAAAGAGGAAACTGTAAAAATTTAATATTTAGACAACATTTAAGGAAGCTCAAGTTAAAAAGACCTTTCTATTGATAGTTCAGGTAATTCTAAGGATTTTCGTGAAAAATTATAAAATAGAATTCAGAACAATAGTCATATAATTATTACAACCCTATTCCCGTTACATCATACTCTATAAGCTGCCCTTTATTTATTCATATGTTAAAATGACACCATGACATGGCGCGCGTAGCGCGCAGTTTTTGTTCTACTTACTTATTATAATCTATGAAATGCCACGCTTTAGTTGAGGCAAAAAAAGGTGGAGCTTTATTCTTTTAAGGAAATTATGTAATTGGTCCTTCTTATGTGTCTTCTAATTCTATTCTCTTATTTGGCAATATCCACCAATAAGAACAAAAGTTGATTTCCAAAATTCCTTATTGTTGCCAAAACGTGGCTTAATGTTCAATTCTATGGCTTTTTTACATTAAAAAAAACGAATTTTAATAGAATACCTGTTTCTTACATAAAATTTAATTAAACAAACTCACTTTAACCATTAAGTTTGCAGTTTTAGGATTTTAGTGTCCTACTTAACCTATTTCTTTGTTTTGACGATCCTGTCTGACTATTACTTATTATAATCTATGAGATGCGACGCTTTAGTTGAGGCAAAAAAAGGTGGAGCTTTATTCGTTTAAGGAAATTATGTAATTGGTTCTTCTTATGTGTCTTCTAATTCTATTCTCTTATTTGGCAATATCCACCAATAAGAACAAAAGTTGATTTCAAAAATTCCTTATTGTTGCCAAAACGTGGCTAAGTTTTTAATTTTATAACATTTTTACATTAAAAAAAAAAAAGAATTTTATTAGAATTCCTTGTTCTTAAATAAAATTTAATTAAACAAACTCACTTTAACCATCAAGTTTTGCAGTTTTAGGATTTTAATGTCCTACATAACCTATTTCTTTGTTTTGACGATCCTGTCTGACTATAACTTATTATAATCTATGAGATGCCACGCTTCAGTTGGGGCAAAGAAAGGTGGAGCTTTATTCTCTTAAGGGAATAATGTGATTGGTCCTCGTTATGTGGCTTCTAATTCTATTATTTTATTTTTCAATATCCTTCAATAAGAAAAGAAGCTGATTTCAAAAATGCCTTATTGTTGCCAAAGCGTGGCTAAGTGTTCAATTCTATGGCTTTTTTACATTAAAAAAAAAGGTTTTTAATAGAATACCTGTTTCTTAAATAAAATTTAATTGAACAAACTCACTTTAACCATCAAGTTTGCAGTTTCAGGATTTTAGTGTCCTACATAACCTATTTCTTTGTTTTGACGCTCCTGTCTGTCTATTATTACTTATTATTATCTATGACATGCCACGCTTTAGTTGAGGCAAAAAAAGGTGGAGCATTATTCTTTTAAGGAAATAATGTAATTGGTCCTTCTTATGTGTCTTCTAATTCTATTCCCTTACTTGGCAATATCCACCAATAAGAACAAAAATTGATTTCAAAAATTCCTTATTGTTGCCAAAACGTAGCTAAGTGATAAATTTTATTGCTTTTTTACATTAAAAAAAAAGAATTTTATTAGAATTCCTTTTTCTTAAATAAAATTTAATTAAACAAACCCACTTTATCCATCAAGTTTTGCAGTTTTAGGATTTTAATGTCCTACATAACCTATTTCTTTGTTTTGACGATCCTGTCTGGCTATTACTTATTATAATCTAGGAGATGCCGCGTTTTTGTTGGGACAAAGAAAGGTGGAGCTTTCTAAATTTTAAATTAATAAACATACAATTGTGTCTATTTTTTGCATTTCGAATAATAAATTATTGTTAATAACAATTTCATTATAAAATCTTAAAAAAATTATATTTAATTTGATTGTGACTACTTTTATTGTAGTAGAAATAAAATCCTCCGTATTCAAAGGTTTTTGCAGTTCTGGAAAACAAATACGCTCATTTGTGAAAATGTTAAAATGGCATATCCAATAAGGCAGACATGATTTTTAAAATTTGTATACATTTTTATAGAACTCGATATAATAAAGTTTTTTGGGTCGCTGAATACGAATCCAATGTCATCCTAGGTTATGTTATACGGTACTATAATTATGCTACTGGCTATAATCAAAGATATTATAAAAATATTGTTATTCTAGCCGGTACGATCAACATTTTACTCCCTATAATCTTAGTGTTAACTATTACTCTTTAGTTAGCTGTCCGTATTTGTATTTGTCCGTATTTTTAACATTAAGGTTATCATGAACATAATTATGTTACTCATTACTATAATTTTCTCTCTTTGTAAGATTCTATTTTTACAGTGAACATTTCAGAACAGGAAGCATAACCCATTAATTTTTTTTTTAATTTCTTATTGCGTAAAAGTTCAACCCATTCGCGCACGCATTTTTCTATGTAATATAAGTTATTGCAATTTAGTACTGAAGGTTTCTCTGATTGAAAATTAGGAATATAAAGTTAATTTTAAAAAAATAAAAAATCGGTGTTTTCCAGCTCGCTGACTTAAAATCTCACGTAATTTTGAAAAAATGTCCATTTGAAATAATAAAACAAGATAATATTAATTATCTTGTGGTTTTTTTATCAATTATAAAATTAACATAAATCAATCTATTCGTTTTCAGATAAAGAATATGTCCCTATAAATCAATTTCGAGTAATTTTTAAAAATCTATAATATAGATTTCAAAACTTTCTCTATCAGAAAGCAAAATTAATCAATATATTTAAAAATTGCTTCTAAAGGTCTTCATGATTGCAGATTATGAATCTGAAATGATGAAAACAAAATCAAAATGACAAATCCTAGATTGCAGCCATAAAAAATAAAATACTGATCAATTATATTCCAATAAAATAAGCTTATTTTTTAGAAGGTGCATCATACAATTATGCTCATTTAAAGAAAGATGTTGTAAAGATTCTAAGTAAATAAAATTTTAAAGTTACATTATCCAATTTTTTTTATAATTGACAAATAAGAGATTTTCATATTTATCCTTCAACATTTTTTTCAATAAACTTTTTATAATGATGTATAAAAAAAAGAAAAGTTCACGCGCGCCTGGGCGCCCGCTAATTTTGCTAGTAATATGGTAAAAGCGCGTATTAAAAAAATGTTTAAATTCGGTGAAATGAGCCAAGAGTGATTAACCTTTAACATGGCAGACATTCAACGACTCCATTTAAGAATTGAAGAGAAAAAAATAAAATAAAGATTACATATAAAAAAAGAACCAAATTATGATTTAGATACAACCAGGAAGTTCGAGAATAAACAAATATTTTGTATCGTGCGCAGCTCAAACCAAATAAGAAATTTAAGATGACAATAATTTAAACAGAAAGACAAACTGTTAATTGAAAAAGAGAGAGATAAAAAAATATACATTTTTTTTTTAATTTCTTGGTATATGAAATCAATGATATTAGAAATAAGACAGATAATAATAATAATAATAGTAAAAGTCGAGTCTGATTTCTGATTCGGTAGTGACAAATATATAATGAAAAATATTCGATAGATATAAATCTCATGAATATATTTAAAGACTTAGCAGAAAAGAAAAAAACATACTGTTTAATTTACAAATAAAGACAAAAAGAAATAAATAAAATAATATTATAAAATTTGACCAGTAATATAAACAAACCAAGGTAATGATAAAAGGAAGTCTTATATCAGGTAATCCGGAACCAAAGTAGACGTTATTTAAATTTGTCGACGCCCTGAAGGCTACACGGAGAAAAATAGATTATAATAGGTATAATCTGGATTATACCAATTATAATATTTTAACACTGACGGTGGGACAATTAACAGGATTATAAAACAACTCATCATACACTGAGAAAAATCTATTGCTAATAACGCATGAATACGTACCGTTCGTTCTTCGCATTAGACACTGTACCAGAAAACGCAATAAGGATGTGCGATATTAGCACGGCCCGTGCGGCTACCGCACGGATCGGTGAAAAACTAGCATGGATTTGTGCAATTCTCGCCCGCAGTGATAATGTGCAAAATAAGCAAAAACCGCTCGTGCGGTATTCGGTACAGAGTTTTCTCAGTGTAGTATTATAGTTTTGAAATTATACCTGATATTAGTTTGGATTATAAAATATGAGTTAGTTTATTTATTAATCAGTAGGATTTCACATCTATCAACAAAGATAACTTTAAATACCTACTAACTATGGTTAACGGTAATAAATAAAATAATAATAAAAACCCGGGGAGGGGTGCCCCACATGGAAGTTAAAATAAAAATTTTGAAAACTTATTTTTGTGAACAAATATATCGCCTCAGGATGACCCCCTGGAGGTAATTTCTATTTGGGGAGGGAGGCGACTTGCACCCATGTGAAAATTAAAATCAAAGAATTGAAAACTTATTTTTATCAACAAACATCCCGTTTCAAGATAATCCGCCGGGGGTCATTTCTATGCGGGGGGAGACTTGTACCCATGTGAAAATTAAAATAAAAAATTGAAAATATACGATATACTTGTTGACAAAAATAAATTTTTAATTTTTTAATTTTAATTTTCACATGGGTGCAAGTCTCCCCAGCATAGAAATGACCCCCGGCGAATCATCCTGAAACAGGATGTTTGTTGACAACAGGGGCAGCGCAGCCAACATTTTTCAGGTGTTGAATTTTTGGTAAAGGGTTAAGAAAAAGGGGATAAAGGAAGTATAGAAGGGTGGGGAGCGAAAGCTTTTTCATTTTTCGTGTATGGAATTCCAAATAAGGTTAAATTCCATGTATGGAGTACTCCATACATTCCATACTGCTTGCGACGGCCCTGTTTGACAAAAATAAGTTTTCAATTCTTTGATTTCAATTTTTACGTAGCCCCATGTGGATTTCAATTTCCCTTCCTAGGGCACCCCGAAGAGAGGTGCCCCACAAGGAAAATGTCCCTGGCGTCATACTCCCGAAGTGGTTAATAAATTAACTTTTGAATTTTGGTATTAAAGTATATAATAAAAAATAGTAATTAATCAATTTTTAAAAAATTAATTGTTTAGTTTTCTAAACTTCATAAATTTCAACTTGATTTAATGTTAAGTTGTAGTTAAGTTGTATGTTAAATTTAGACTGTTGATAATCTGGAATTGTACATGAATTAAATTTAAATTATAATTCTTATAATCCATTATTTATACTTGGTATTATTTGAAAACAATAAAAAGTAGATTATAGATTATAAATAATATAAAACAGATTATATTCAGTATGATGTTTCTTTTAATAATCCAAGACAATGACTTTTGTATAATCCATTTTTCTCCGTGTAGTAAGAAGAACTCTGAGAGCACCATTTTCATGCCGGCTGTAGATTTTCCCTCCAGATATCCAGAGGTATTTGAGCTTGTTGTTTCTCTTGAGAGAAAGAGCGGCTGTGTAAATCCTTCGATTAACTGTCGAGAGAGGTTCGCGCAGAAAAATAGGAGATTTCTTATCATCCGGCCACCCAATATCAGAAGAACTAATGTTGGATCTGATTTTGCGCTGGTTCAAAAGCGTATCTCTTAAATTTTGTTTGAGTAGTTTAACGAAGACTGTAGGAGGGAATTTAATACCATTCTGCATGTCATCTCTCTTAATACGATATATGTTCGAAATATCGTTTATATTAAAAACTACATTCAAGGCCTTAGCTATTTCACACAATATCAAGGGTAAATCTTCATTGGTTGTTAAGGGTTAACCGTGAATCTCCAACGAAGTTTGTAGCGAAATTTGCTCCTGAGTATTGAGATTGCGATTGAGAGCCATAGCCCTATACTTTAGTTTGTCTCTCTGAGCCTCGAGACACTTTATATTTTCCACCTGTTCAGTAGTAATTAGTTCGAGTGACTTAATTTTATTAGTGTTATCAGAAAATTCCGATTTCATTTCCTCAACAGCCTTATCCAAATTATTGTTAAAAGTTTCTTCAAACTTAAAAACATTTTAGAAATCTCAGTTTTTAGAGTTTTACAACCGGCCGAGTGCCCCTGCAGCAAGGCAACCCGTATCGCTTTCATGACAGCAGGCGCTATATCAGAGAGTAATGGTGTACACTAGGTTGCATGGATAAGTTGATACGATTATCGGCTGACATTTCCGTATTCTTAGTAGCAGAAGTGGTTGTAACATTTCTTGGGCAGATGTCGTTATTCTGTTGAAGTTTACATGCCGCACAAAAAAAAGCAACTGTGCCCTTTTTAATATTATTAAAGTCTTTTTTAGAGATATTAACATTTGCACAGTTTGAATGGGATAGGGTCTTGCACTCTTTACAAATCACAGTTTCCGTGCCTCTTGATATTACGAGTGAACACTGCGAACAGGTAGCCATCTCACTGAAGTCCGTAGATAGCACAAACAATGACACTATATTGTTAACAATAACCCAAATAAGGCACTCACACTTTAACAGTATCGTCTAAAATTTACAGTCAATCTCAAAGTTGATCACGCCAAACTTTGGTAACACAGAAACTAGTAAATTTTGTACAAATAACTAAACAATGAGCAGGGTAGCAAAGCACGTCTACTCTACTCAGTCGCAATGACAGTTCCTTCCTAACTATGCATAAACATTGAATAAAACAGTAAATTAATTATAATAATAATAGTTTAGAAATAAAAAGTTATTTGATTAATAATAATAGAATTACGATTATTATTATTCAACTTAAATTTCTTATTTCATAAAATCTTTAATAATTTTACTTAATTCATCGTTATTTTGTTATTCTTATGAATATTAAAACATTAATAAAAAAACGAAAATTTATTTCCTTGAAATTAATACATTTAATTTATGATATTTCTCAATAATGTTTAAATATTAAAAATTTTAAATTTATTTATTTTATTTATTTATTATATATAACAGTGTTTTTTTTATTCTTTTAAACACAGTGCTACTAGTTGTTTGCATAACAGAATAAAAACAAAAATCTTATGGATTAAAATAGTTTTGAAAACTATTTTCTCGAACAATATTTTCATAATTTTCTAATCCCTACTGTTATTAATAAAATTTGAAATACATAAAGATTTTAAAAATTATAAAACTTTAAAGTGAATCTTCAAAATAAAATGTTAAAAATTTAGAACAATATGAACACAACTTTAATTCAATGTTTAATTTTTATGAACACTAAAAATAATTTTTCAAAATAATGTTTCCTTTTAATTATTTAAACAATTTTTAATGCAGTTTCAGAAATATTTCTTATGAAACATAAATGGTCCATCCTTTAACTGAAATGAAATTCAAATATTGTATTTCGTAAATTTTGAACAAATCGAGCACGTCCGTGAGGTTCGAATGTACAATATGCGTTCGAAGGCTCCCGTGTTCGATCTCAGCCCTTCGTGTGATTTTTTTATTTGAAAAAATAGTTTTAGTTGTTTAAGTTTATTGAATGGTAAACATATATGTAATGAGTCTACTTACGTTGCGCCCATATTGACCCTCTGCATCGCGCTAATACTTGGAATTGTAATAAATGTTAAAAGTTCATTTTAGGTTAGATGCACTTTTTCGAAGTTTTGTGCCCAAGTTTCTGTAATTTTACTTCTGAATTACATATAATACTCTTGTAAAAGTTACAATGTTTATTTATGCAAGATAGAAATTTACAATTATCATATTATTAATTGAATATGTCATTCTAAAATAAGAACTATTTCATTAAGTTAAAATGGAATGAACTATTATTTTATTTGGTCAAATAATACTCTACTACAGGGTTGCACAGAAACGACAAGTGAACGCAGCCAAAACAAGTGCAGCGCAGCCACTAAAGTTTTTTTGGGAAAGTTTTTGCCTATTTCTAACTCCATTACGAATTTCTATTGTTGAAAATAGAGGAAGTATTTTTTTTTAAGGACTCAGCATGCTATATAAAGCTAATAAAGAGTTAATTGAATTTAATTAATTTTGAAGTTCTTTAGAACCAAGTTGAAGTGGCGTAAAACTATTTTATTCAAGCCTTAAATTGTTATTCATATGAAAGCTATAATTGAAAAATTTAAATTATTAGTATTAATTGAAAGCAAGTGATTTATATATTCCGCTTTAAATACACGAGATGGAGCACTTTATAACATCACAATAAAAAATTTTCGATAGTTCTAAAACTATTGATTGTTTATAATTAATTAATTTAATTTATTGGATTTTATTAGTTTATTAATCTTTCTAACTCATTTCCAGCCAGCTCTATAGTAAATTCTTTGCAAGAAGAAGTCTACCGGTTCGAGCTATAGCTTATATATGCCTTTGAAAAACCGATAACAAGCCTCAACGGCAAGGTTGTCAGCCTACCGGACTCGCGACCCGACCGTCCAGGGATCGAATCTTAAAGTGTTGAAATAATTTTGGTTTTGTTTTTATAAATTTACCAATAAATAATTATTATTTATCACTGATAAAATTAATTTTTTAAATGATTTTTAAAGTGTTATTTAACAATAATTATTTTATCAATTTTTACAAACCTGGATATTGAATAATTTAGTTTACTCTATTTAACATTCTTATTACTATCAATGAAGAATTTCGAATCCTTAGCTGCTATTGGCATAAATACCATTTTCAAATAAGGTTTGATTACCTATTAACAGAAGTGAAATAGTACCAACCCAGTGGTTAAAATTAAACTTAGTTAAGGTTTAAACGTCTTTAAATTTACTTTTCTTATGAAAGTAAATTTCTAGAAAACATTTTAATTATTCATTGAACAAAAGTGAAAATTACACCAAATCAGTGATTAAAATTACACTTAGTTTAGTTTTAAACATCTCTAAAATTACTATGTTTACAATTAAAATTGTTAGAGAAATATTTAATTATTCAGTTGGCAAAAGTGACGATCCCACTTCTGACACCAAATCAGCTGTTACATCCGAGCGAAGGCGAAGTTATTTAAAATAATATTTAAATAAGAAAGGAATAGCAACAAACTGATCAGCTAGCAAAAGGCTTTTTTTAATTTATATTTTTATATTTAGCGTTTATATTTATTTTGTTTAGGGAACGTTTTCACTAACAGATCTATGGCATCTGAGTCAATAAATATTCAAATATTTCTTTTATGATGTTTATTTCATCTAATATGACAAAGTTACAGAAAATAATCAAGTTAAATTAACAATATAAATTATTCAAAAACATAAGGAAATCACTTATTACAACTTCCAATAATTATAGTTATACAATCGGCAAATAATAAATGCTTTTACCGTGTGCCAGTATTAAACGAGTGCTAGGCCAATACTGAGCTAGTAATAAAAGAATGATTCAAATGGACAACACAATGTATATGTGGTATTATATTATCGAAAAATGAAAATAAACTGTTTAAATTTCAAATAAAAGAAGCCAATACTGGGCCAGTATTAGCTGGTATTGGCTAGACAAGATATGGATATATTGTGCTATAATTACTTAATATATGTGGAATGTTTTTATTATTATTCTTCATAAATATTCGTAATGCGCAGTCAGTCATTCGGTCCGTTTATCATAAATCAATCTGTACTTTTAAATTAGTTTTAGTTATTAAACAATATTCGTGTCAATTAGTAAATGCAAGGTACCTACATAAAAGTTTAGGTTTTTGTGGACAATTGAATCAGCGCAGGATCGCTGTGACAAAACGTCATCCAATCGATGAATTAATCGTTGATGTAGACTGTTAAGATGTGCACTCTACCAAACGCTTATAAGAGTTATTTATCGTCAGATCGCAAATCAATTGGTGCGATGCTCTTTGTAATGTCTACGGTATAAGTGATAACTTATGATTTTCCGAAGCAAAATAAGATACAAGACACTGTATAAATTTACGATTCTAGTTTACAGTTCCTAACTAAACATTTTCTTGAAAATGCACAGCTCGGACTGATACTTCGGTGCGTTAACACCTTTTCAACCGGCTCACGATAACTGCGATCGTCAATGTATATCAATTTGTATTGTAGACTGGAGTGTAGAAAAACGTTTTTTCTACTGGTCTATAATTTCGGCGATATTACAAAGACATACTGTTGTTACGGCAAGTCATACGGTTAGAAAGAGTTACTAACGACAGAAGGGCCGCTCGATGTGCATCCAACACGAGCACAGAGCATTCGACAACTAAATTCATGGTGTCGCTTCTATTTATAGATGATTTTTACCCTTTCTTAAGAACAGGCGTGTCTATGATTTGAATAGTCGGAGATTAAAAGAATAAGATCTTTACCCTTTCTTAAGAGCAGGCGTGCTTATGATTCAAACAGTAGGAGGTGAAAATGATGAAGATTTTAAACGTGCACGTATACTCGCACGTTTGAGTGACATCGATATCCTATAGTCTGCTTTTCTTCAATACGGTTTTTAATATCAAGTAACATCTAGACATATTCTCATAAACTCGTCTAGGATTTGTTTTGCTTATCTAAGGAGAAATGCAAGTGTGATTCTTTACAAAAGTCACGTACATTCCTCGCGGTCGATGAAATGCATAATATCAAATTACTAATAGTTTTTAGACGATATTATGAGAATATGATCTTTTACAGAAAACGGTGAAATCAACTCAGTGTCAGCCACTTGCATTTTTGGACTAGAATTTTCTAGAAACTAAACAATGAATTTGTTTCATCCGCATTTGCAAATATTGTAATTTCATCTATCATTGCAGCTGTTTAAACATATTAAAAGAATGTGCTAAATTTGTGAATAAAGTCTAAAACTATGTACTGCTTAATATTTTAACTTGTAGCTGCGAAGATGTTTTTAGAAATATTAGAATTATGTAAATGCATAAGAAATGTCAAAACTGGTTACTGGAATGTAACAAAAAACAAATTGGGAAAGGAGTTTTGGTTAGGTAGAGGGTTACTGCAAGGATGTCCTTGAGGCCCCCTGCTCTTTAATTTGCAAATTGTAGATTTGGAGGAGAAAACGTGGAGGAGAGGGAATGGAGGGGTAGTAATAAGCAATGTGAAGATTTTCTCCCTGGCGTATGCGGATGACATAGTGCTACTGGCGGAAGATCAGGGTGGTATGAGATTGATGATAAGAGAGGTTGAGAAGTATCTAAGTGAGAAAGGTCTGTGGGTGAATGTGAAGAAAACGAAACTGATGAGATTTAGAAAGAGAGTGTAGGGTGTAAAGGAGGTATCAACGCTAAATGGAAAAGTTGTGAAGAAAGTGAGTGAATTTTGCAACTTGTGATACTGATTTGAAAGTAATGAAAGTGGAAGGTTGAATGTGAAAAAAAGGATAGAAAGGGCAAGTAAGGAGATGGGATGTTTGATGTGATAGTGTGGTCTGTAATGTGCTATGGAGTGGAAGCTTGGGGATAGAAGAAAGAGAAAGGTATGGAGCGTAAGCATTAGAGATTTTTAAAATGGATAATGAGAGTCAGTTACAATTGTCCGGGATACATGCTAAGGGAAGAGTTGCCGGAATGGGAAAAGGATAGGTCGAATGCGATTAACGAAGAGCTGACGCACTGTGCCTAAACCAGACGCAGGTGGTCTAAAAATGTAACAACAAACAGATAATGTAAAATTGTCCTGAATGGATCCCAGATTCCAAACTTTCAAAATTTTAAATCCTAGCTGATTCAAAAGAATACCGAAATATAACGTGTCATTAAGTATTATAACCGTAAATGTCGATAGACCCGATTTTGTTAAAGTCGAAACCCTTCACCGCCAAGAATGACAAAATTGCTTATTGAAATGAAACGAAATTGTATCCACAATAATTAAAAATGTTATTGATACTCATCGTTGTAGGATTTTTGCCAAACCCCTCCACCCCCATTAAACACCTTTTCCCCCCTTCTTTTGTCCTCTATGTAACCACCCGACCCCCTGCAAGGAGGACAGAATTGCTTATTCAATTAAATCGAAATTTTATCCACGATAATTAAAAATGTTATTAATACTCATCGTTGTAGGATTTTTACCAAACCCCTTTACCCTCATTCAACACCTTTTCCCCCCTTTTTTTGTCTTCCATGTAATCGCCCGACCCCCTGCAAGGAGGACAAAATTGCTTATTGAATTGAATCGAAATTTTATCCACGACAATTAAAAATGTTATTGATACTCACCGTTGTAGGATCTTTGCCTAACGACCCTCATTGACCACCTTTTCCCCTCTCTTTAGCCCTCTATGTAACTGCCCCCAACCTCCTCCCCAAGGATGACAGAATTGCTTATTGAATCGAATCAAAATTTTATCCACGATAATTAAAAATGTTATTGATACGCATCGTTGTAGGATTTTTGCCAAACCACCCTCATTGACCACATTTTCCCCTCTCTTTATCCCTCTATGAACTGCCCCCCCCCACCCTCCCCAAGGATGACAGAATTGCTTATTAAATCGAATCGAAATTTTATCTACAATAATTAAAAATGTTATTGATACTCATCGTTGTAGGATTTTTGCCAAACCCCCCCCCCCACCCTCATTCAACACCTTTTCCTCCCTTCTTTTGTCCTCTATGTAACCACCCGCCCCCTGCTAGGAGGACAAAGTTGCTTATTAAATTGAATCGAAATTTTATGCACGATAATTAAAAATGTTATTGATACTCACCGTTGTAGGATCTTTGCCTAACCACCTTCATTGACCACCTTTTCCTCTCTCTTTAGCCCTCTATGTAACTGCACCCCATCCTCTCTCCAAGGATGACAGAATTGCTTATTGAATTGAATCGAAATTTTATCCACGATAATTAAAAATGATATTGATACTCATCGTTGTAGGATCTTTGACACCCCCCCACCCCGCTTTCATTGCCCTCCTTTCTCCTCTATGTACCCTCCTAATAGTTATAGAATGCCTTTTTAAAAGTCTTATTTTATGTCAGAAAAGCAGTCTTAATTTATACTAATTAATATGGCAAAGTAAATTTGTAATTATTTTAAATTCCTCTTGATTAAGATAATATTTTTCACAGGTGTATAAGTAGATCTATGAAAAATACTATCTCAATAAGGATGAATCGTAGAGGGGAATTATTGATGGTCCACGAGAGCGAAGGAGGGGTTAGTTAAAGATCATTTAACGATGAGTATCAATATCATTTTCAATTATCGTAGATAAAATTTCGTTTTATTTCAATAAGCAATTCTGTAATCCTTGGGGGTAAGGGGTTGGGGTGGCTACATTGAGGGTAACAGAATGGAAAAAGGTGGTCAATAAGAGTAGGGGGGTTGGTCAAAGATCCTACAACGATGTGCATCAATAACATTTTCAATTATCGTGGATAAAATTTCGTTTCATTTCAATAAGCAATTCTGTAATCGTTGGGGGTGAGGGCTTGGGGAGGGGGAGAAGTTGTATATTGCTAAAAAGTATTTCGCTTTCAACGAAGTCGGGTCTATCAACATTTACAGTTATAATACGTAATGACACGTCTTATTCTGATATTTTCTTGAGTTGATAGCTTTTTAGGCGTTTTCATGGCAAATATGGAACTCCCACATAGAAATATCAAAAAGTGTAGCAGCTAGGATTTCAAATCTTGAAAATTTGAAATCTGGGAGCCATTGAAGACAATTCTACATTAGCCGTTTGTTGCTACATTTTCAGACCACCTGCGACTGGTTGAGGCACACTGTGCTGAAGAAGAGGGAAAGAACGGGAGGATAAACAGAAATCGAAAAAAAATTAGTGAACAAGGATAGGGGGGGAAAGCACAGTGGTCTGAAACTGGAATTTACTGTTCAAAATCGACTACAGGTCACAAATCATAACCGATTTCAAAAGTTTTTTTTTTTAAATGATCAGCGATAAATTCTTAAAAAAATAGTGTTTCCCGATTTTTAAATTAATTATTTATAACATTTATAAATAAACAAATAGAAGAAGAAATTATAATTTTTGTAAAAATAGTTGTGTTTAAAAAATAAAAATAATAATAGCATAGACACATATTAACCATCAAAATCACATTTAGCAATCGCTTCAGGTATAAACAGTTGTATATATGGATAAAATAATTGTTATAAACAATTTACTTAATTATATAACTTTCGAGTGAAATTGTCAACTTTTTTATAAAGTAAGTTTCTTTGACAAAAATGACAGTAAAAAGGTCTTCTGGTGTCGCTGATTAAGAATTTTATGTCAATTTGACAGTTAACAGCTGTCAAAAAACTGCGAACATTTTAAAGAAAGTAAATATTAATTTTTATACTTAGATGAAATTTTGATTTGCAATTATAGTAATAATTAAGAAAATTGTTACATTTATAAATGTTATAAATAATTAATTTAAAAATCGAGGAAGACAATTTTTTTAAGAATTTATAGCTGATCATTTAAAAAAAAAATTTTTGAAATCGGTTAAGATTTGTGACCTGTAGTCGATTTTGAACAGTAAATTCTAGTTTCAGACCACTGTGGAAAGGTGGAAAAAAATAAATGAATCGAGGTAGAACAGAAGGTACAAAATGGTTAAAGGAGAAGGAAGACCAAAATATTTAGATAAGCTGAAAAAAAAGAGTAAATGGAATAGAGTGATTAGGTTTAGAATGGGAAAAGGTATGAATGAGTGAAAATATTGGAAAAAACTTAAAGTAAAGCCAAGAAAAAGAGAGAACATAATAAAGTTAAATAATGGTTAAATGCGAATTTAGAATGAAAAGAAAAGGTAAGAGGAAACGGAAGCTTGGACACTGGCAAAGGCGTTTAGAGCGGTTTAAATAGTTAGTTTTCAGAGTTTTGTTTAGAGGTTACGCTGTCGCAGGATGTTGTAAGCGTTAGTGTAAGCAAATTGTTGTAAAAATTGTAAAGGGAGCGGATGCCCGCCAATCTGTAAGAGAGAGTAAATAAATAAATTAACTAACTTATTTTGTCAAAATTTATTATATCTTCAAAAATTTGTTTTACTGAGATTACTTTATTTTTAACAAAAAATCAGTTATTTTTACTAATTAATCAATTTCTGTGAAAAACATCTAGCTGTAGCGATATCACGGAGACGGTTATCCATATAATCTCTAACCAGTAACTACGCTTGAGATTGCTTAACTTCCGTGATTTCGAGGCCAGGGCATTCTCCTACCTGGTATCGACGGTTGAAAGAAATTTTATTTAGCTTTAATATAAGCTGACTGTTCCAAAATATTACTTTACTATGTCCTCAAGATTTTCTAAATAATTATAATAGTTTATGAAAATGACACTTCATATTTCATCAGGTTATTATTTTCCCCAAATATTCTATAAAAAATTGCATGGAGAAAAATGGATTATACAAAAGTCATTGTCTTGGATTATTAAAAGAAATATCATACTGAATATAATCTGTTTTATATTATTATTTATAATCTATAATCTACTTTTTATTGTTTTCAAATAATACCAAGTATAAATAATGGATTATAAGAATTATAATTTAAATTTAATTCATGTACAATTCCAGATTATTAACAGTCTAAATTTAACATACAACTTAACTACAACTTAACATTAAATCAAGTTGAAATTTATAAAGTTTAGAAAACGAAACAATTAATTCTTTAAAAACTGATTAAATACTACTTTTTTTATTATATACTTTAATACTAAAATTCAAAAGTTAATTTATTAACCATTTCGGAAGTATGACGCCAGGGACATTTTCCATGTGGGGCACCTCTCCGCGGGGCAGGGAAATTTAAATCCACATGGGGCTACGTAAAAATTAAAATCGAAAATTGAAAACTTTTTTTTTCGCTCCTCACCCTGTTGTCAACAATCATCCTGTTTCAGGATGATCCGCAGGGGGTCATTTCTATGCGGGGGAGACTTGCACCCATGTGAAAATTAAAATTAAAAAATTGAAAATTTATTTTTGTCAACAAGTATATCGTACATTTTCAATTTTTTATTTTAATTTTCACATGGGTACAAGTCCCCCCCCCCCGCATAGAAATGACCCCCGTCGGATTATCCTGAAACGGGATGTTCGTTGATAAAAATAAGTTTTCAATTCTTTGATTTTAATTTTTACGTGGGTGCAAGTCGACCCCCTCCCCACATAGAAATGACCTCCAGTGGGTCATCCTGAGACGATATATTTGGTAACAAAAATAAGTTTTCAAATTTTTTATTTTAATTTCCATGTGGGGCACCCTTTCCCGGGTTTTTTATTATTATTTTATTTATTACCGTTAACCATAGTTAGTAGGTATTTAAAGTTATCTTTGTTGATAGATGTGAAATCCTACTGATTAATAAATAAACTAACTCGTATTTTATAAGCCAAACTAATATCAGGTATAATTTCAAAACTATAATACTAGGATGAGTTGTTTTATAGTCCTGTTAATTGTCCCACCGTCAATGTTAAAATATTATAACTGGTATAATCCAGATTATACCTGTTATAATCCATTTTTCTCCGTGTGTACATTTGAATATATAATGTACATTTTTTTAAATTTTAAATCCTAAAAATCAGTTTTCTAACCTGTCCTTTGATTGTTTTTTATTCTTTTAGTACGTTAAATAATTATATAATTTCTTAAAAGTTTATTTATATTAAACCAAATCATAGAAATATAGTTACTTGTTCAAAAATGCATTTTATGATTTTCATATTTTATATAATACAATTCAATAAATAGTTTTACCGATCTATTAAATAAATTTTCAATTTTATTGCATCTGAATTTGAACGTATGTGAATATTTTATTATTTTCTTAAATTATTTTTAGTTAAATTTAATTACTAATAATACCTAAATAATAATAATAAAAAAAAATTAAAAAATTAAAAAATTAAAAAAATAATAATAAAACTTGGTAGTATATGTAATTATTTAATTACTAAATTATTTAAGTTATTTATTTTATTATTTCCATATTTTATATAATACAATTTAATAAATAGGTTTACCGCTCTATTAATTGAAACCAGATAAAATAACTTTAAAATAACTATTTCTCTCTATCTTAAAACTACTTTAAATAATTGTATTAAAAACATTATGCTTTTAATTTAAAATTATGAATTGTTATATTTTCATATATATTAATATGATTTACTACAAAATTTATTGATTAAAAATAATTGAATTGAATAGCATCAGCACTATTGATTCAACAGTTTTTTTTTTCAGTGTAGTATTTACCGAAGAGTTCTCTTGAAAAAGAATTTAAGAAAGAAAATAAGAAGAAGTGTAGCGTTCTTACCTTTTGACTTATAATCAGAACGATCAGGTTAGTCGGGGACAGCACTCGGGATATTTAATGACACCTTATGTGGTATATTACAGAAACTCTAACTGGCATGCAGGAAACAAAACTACATCCTTGATTGATTGGAGTTTTTTGCTGTTGTGTTTTGTTGTTAATAGAGTTTATCTCTCTCTTTCCGGTTGTCTTTTTTGGTATATTAGCATCAAATTTTGGCTGAGGACGAAACTTTAAGTAAAAGTTTCGATCTATTATTTGACCGTTAACAATGGTACAGGTGCTTTTTGTTTGATGTGACTGATAATTTTGACAATATTGTTTTCTTAATTATAATAAAAGTAACTTGTTAATTTCTTACTTATTTAATTATTTATTGATATATTTGATGGTTATTTAAAAATTAAACGTGTGATAAATTTACGAGTGTAGAATAAAACTAATGTTAATAATGGTTACTGACTAAACAAATATTTAAATAAAAATAGTGTTAACTTAAAGTGTTTAAAGTAGTTTAATATCTGTTTTCATTTTCCACTAGAAAATAAAGCGCACGCTAAAGCGCACGCAAAATTTTATTATTTCTTAAAATAACACAGCCACACAAAAAAAAAAGTACCCGAGTTGGAGAATGAGACTACCTATTCCTTATGTATTTTGATGCGCTGAATCCGAATCCGTCCTCAGAATTGGTCCATCAGATCAAGTTTTGACCCTAACCTCAAAATTAATAAAATGACACTTTTTGAACATTAGAATTTGAACTCGACTTAACTTTAATACATGCCTAGGACCAATAGAAAGCTTGAATTATTACCTTTAAAACGCTTTTTTAGAAATTGTTCTACGATGATTTTTAACGAAGTTATGATGTTTTACTTAGAATTATTTTTTCCTTTGCACAATAACACATCAATAATTGATGTGTTTTTAACATATAGAAAAAAGTCATATTTTAAGTAAAACATCATAACTTCGTTAAAAATCATCGTAGAACAATTTCAAAAAAGCGTTTTAAAGGTAATAATTTAAGCTTTCTATTGGTTCTAGGCATGTATTAAAGTTAATTCGAGTTCAAATTCTAATGTTCAAAAAGTGTCATTTTATTAAGTTTGAGGTTAGGGTCAAAACTTGATCTGATGGACCAATTCTAAGGACGGATTCGGATTCAGCGCATCAAAATACATAAGGAATGGGTAGTCTCATTCCCCAACTCGGGTACTTTTTTTTTTGTGTGGCTGTGTAATGTTTCATTTATGTATAATTATGTGAAATAAAAGAAATACATAATATAATAAAAAAAGAAAATTAATGATAATTAGACATTGCAATAAATTTAAATTGATGTGATCATTTGCTTAACTGCAGTTTTACCTATATTGTATATAATATGTATAATATATTTATATATTATATATTTAATAGTATGAAATATATTAAAAATTATTTTGTTTTGTGTACGGAACCCTCGATTTTAGTGCGAGTGTGACACGAATTTGTCCGATTTTTTAATTCATGAGGGTATTTTTCTGAAGGTAACGATACACCACCATGACTGCAACAACAATTACAAGTTAATTTCTTTTGAATTTTTCTTTCTCAAAATGTTTAGCCTTTCATCTTTTGCAAAAAAACGACATTTTACCATGATAATGTTTGTTATAACTTGGAACATGTTTTATTATTATTACTAAGAGAAGGGGAATGGTTGTACAACCAACGGCGCTTGGGTAATCCCTTTACGCCACCCAAAAACGAGCCATCTAATCCTTAGCCCAGAGCCCCTTCCACAAGGAGAGAACCCGAGCCGGAGTCATGGCAACGATATCTGCCTCATCAAGGAATGGTTTTCTTGTGAGGTGAAGTCGTTCGCTAGTTAGCGAAGGGCAATGGCAGAGAACATTAGTAGAGGTTTCATCCTCCGTCCCACACTTCCGAAACTCGGGGTCAGTGACGATGCCCAGTTTGTGTCGGTGATAGCGAAGATCCCCATGGCCAGTTAATATTTGCGTTAGGGTCTTGGCATCTATCCTGCTGAGCTTTCAGAAGTCTGCAGCTCGTTTCAGGTTGATAGTGTTACCAAGGAGTGACTTAGCCTGTCTGCCACTAGCATAGCCATTCCACTCCTTTTGGTGTTCTGCGCGTAACCATTATTTGAATTCTAAGGCCAACACTGCATTAGAGACATTTACAGACGGGTCAGGGCCAACAGTGCGGCTCCTGCCAGCCGTCTTTGCTAGTCGATCCACTATCTCGTTACCTCTAATCCCAGAGTGACCTGGGACCCATAGGAGCGTGACGCGGTTAGTCTCCGGTAGGTGATTTAGTGCACAATGGCATTCCCAAACTAGATGAGATGTTGTTGAGTAATTATTCAAGGACAGTAAGGCCGCCTTGCTATCCGAGAGGAAAAGTATATTCCTACCATGACAGAGCCCCGCGGTCTTACCGGCCGCTTAGAGCAGTGCTATTATCTCGGCTTGTAAAACAGTTACAGTGGACCCAAGCTTAAATGCAGAACCCTTCTTAGTTGTTTCCTGATATAGACCTGCACCCGCAACCACTTCCCCTTTGGCTCCATGCGTAAACCAGATGTCACCGTCAGTGGGGAGGACCACGAGTCCACTTTTCCAGTCCTCTTTTGCTGGTAAGCTGATTTTATATTTCTTATCAAAGAGGTATTGCGGAGAAATTCTATTTCTTCTCATTTTAAAGATAGAGTTTTCCACCAAACTAGCGGAAAGTGTCACTTAACACTTTTCCCTGACATACTTCCGCCCAAGTCCATCATTTATTCTCAGGGCAGATTTAACCGCCTCTGCTTTGATGGTAAGGTGTAGTGGTTCCAGCCCTAGAAGTGCACCCAGGGACATTAAGGGTGTAGTACTTAACGCCCCCGTTATGCACCTCAGGACCATTCCCCTTACACTTTCAAGTCGATCGATAGTCGACAACAATTCGACTCTGCTCCACCATACCACAGATGCATAAGTTAGCCTAAGGAGCAGAATCGCCTTCCACACAGCACCAGAATTTCCCTGAATTTCCCCTGAATATTGGTCCATATTTCCCGAGTATTCGACCCTAATATTCAGGGAAGTTTCGTGGAAGCATCAAAATGTCCGCCATGTGGAATATTGGTGGCGAAATTTCCCTGAAAATGTATTTCTAATTTTCAGGGATTTTCCACATCTAATATTCCTAGAATATGCATAGTATTCATAAATTAACTGTACATGATGCGCACTGGTCAAACTTGGTTTCTGTGACACTTACGGCTGCGCAGTAGTTTCTAATGTTCTAGAATCCTACGGGTGTCAAATATAACATATAATTTTCATCAATTACCAGATAAAAAAAAATTTGGAAATATTTTTCAACTTTCCCTGAATATTCTAGGAGTATTAGATGAGGAAATTCCCTGAAAATTAGAAATACTTTTTCAGGGAAATTTCGCCGCCAATATCCCCCATGGCGGACATTTTGATGCTTCCACGAAACTTCCCTGAATATTAGGTTCGAATATTCGGGAAATGTGGACCAATATTCAGGGAAAATTCAGGGAATTTCTGGTGCTGTGTGGGCTTATAGATCCACCTTAGTGTATCCGGTTTTAAACCCCAGCTATGCCCGGTGGCTCTTTTACATTGCCAGAGGGCTGCCATGAATTTCTTGCACTTATCTTCTAGGTGTTCATTCCAGGCCAGTTTACTATCCAGGATGACTCCTAGATACTTTGCTCGCGCTGACAGTTGAAGTTCTTGTCCCGAGAGCCTCAGCGTGCGTGTAGCTTTCCACTTATAGCGTCTCGTAAAGACGACAATCTCAGTTTTCTTTGGATTGACGGACAGGTTGACTTGTCGGCACCAATTGTCGACAAGGTTCAGTGCCTGCTGTACTATTCCAAATAGTTCCTCCAGGTGCTGGCCACGGACAACCAAGAGGATGTCATCCTCGTACCCAATCACATGAAAACCGTTTTCTGTGAGTAACTTTAGCAGTTCATCAACCACCAGCCACCACAGCAGAGGTGAGATAACTCCTCTCTGCGGACAGCCGGAATCAACGACCCCCCGCAGGGTAGTATCACCTTTACTCGTTATAAGGTTCGTATTGGCAGGTCCAGTCAACGATTGTCTCCGGAATTTCATGGACGCGCATATCCCTTCGTATTACATCCCTAGAGGTGTAATTGAAGGCCTCCTCGATATCCATAGAAATCCCAATAGCAAAACCCTTTACTTCTAGCTGACCATCAATTAGATGGACAGCTCTAGTTAAGGCTGTTTCTGTGGAGCGTCTTGCTCTATAGGCGTGTTGATCTCTGTGAAGCAGATGTCTAAACAGGATCTCACAGCGGATATATCCACCAGTCTTTCTACTGTTTTTAGGACGAAAGATGTTAGGCTGATCGGTCAAAAGTCCTTCGGTGAGGTGTAACCAATTCTGCCTGCTTTAGGTATGAAAACCACTTTCGTACCCCTCCATATCTCTGGAACATATCCCAGAGTCAAACTCGCCCTAGCAAGCCTTACCAACGGGCCGACTACACTTTCGCCTGCCCTTTGTAAGAGAACGGGAGAGATGCCGTCCGGTCCGGGAGACTTGTAGGGACTAAAGGATTCAATGTCCTACCTGATCCTGTCTGCAGTCACGATCCTGTTTGCCAACCCTCTACGAGGACCATAATTTGCCCTCGGGAGATCAGCCGTAGGCCAGGATACGGGATCATCACTACCAGACCTTGTGAAGCCCGGAAAGTGCGTCCGGATCAGGTGCACCAATGGCACCTCGTCCGACTCGGAGAAGGTTTCATCGGGTAATTTCATGTGCCCATGATTGAGTCAGGGTTTTCAGAAAGCAACTTATCCAATCTGGACGCGTCCCTTCCGTTGTTTATTTTGGAGCAAAAGGAAGCCCAACTATCTTGCTTAGCCTTCCTAATTGCATCCCTATAGTTGTTCCTTGTCTTGGAATAATTGGCCCAACTTACCTCCGTGCGACTTGATTTAGCACGTCTAAACAATATCTAACACCTCCTCTCTATTCTTAGTCCTCAAAGTCGGTGTTGAACCTGTATTTAGGATGTCTAAATTAGTATTCATTAGATAGACAAAAAAATTCAAACCTCTTTGATTAATATCAGAGCTCCCTTATAGTGTGTGGTGCGAATTAACATCACACCCCAACACCAGGGGAAGCCCCCTTACCATACAGTAATCAACCAGTTTTGCAATCTCTACTGGACCTGCACAACTAAGAGGAATTTATTCCCTTCAGCTGCTCCAGCCACCTGAGTGTCTTCCGTCCTGACTATTCGCCAAGACGAAGTTTTTAGTGAAGAGTTGTACTCCTCCAGTGCCTTTAGTACGTTCTTCACTTCTTCCGGCTCCCCTGGAATCCATGAGGTGGCCTTCAGCATCCTTTGGTCAATTTTTATAAAAAATTAATTATATATTCTATTTTATATATTATATTATATATTATATATAACATGTATAATATATTTATATATTATATAATTAATAGTGTCAAATATGTTAAAAATTAATTTGTTTTGTGTACGGAGCCCTTGGTTTTAGTGCGGGTGTAACTCGAACTTGCCCGATTTTTTAATTCTTTAGGTTATTTTTCTGAAGGCAACGATACACCACTATGACTGCAACAATAATTATTAGTTAATTTCTTTTGCATTTTTCTTTCTCAAAATGTTTAGCCTTTCATCTTTTGCAAAAAAAAACGACATTTTACTAAGATAATGTTCGTTATAACTTGGAACATGTATGCTATTAATATTTTTTCCTGTTTAAGCAAAATCACAAATATCAATGTTGTTTTCATTTCCATAAATGACTTCATTTTTTTAACTATATGTTCTGAAACATCTATTTTTCTCATCGATTACGTTTCTTTTTAATTTTAATCTTTGACATTATTGCTTTTGTCATTTTGCGTGACTTTTTTCATTTTCTCATCACAAGTTCTTATATCTTTCTCCTGCATATCTTTTGAATATAGTATTTCATTATTTTCATCCTTATCATGGCACATCTTCTGTTTCAATTTCAATCTTTGAAGATAGCTTTGTTTTATATTCTGCTCTACTTTTTTTTAATTTTCTGATTAGAGGTGTTAACAATTTTTGTCTGGCTCACTATTATTTGAAATTTCTCATTCTCAACATCTCCTCCTTCTTCTTTATGATACTTTAACTGAATTTCAACATTTTTTGATATTCTGCACAACTTTTTTTAATTGTCTAATTACAATCGCTAGAATTTATTAATTTGTCAGAATTATTATCTCTCTTTTCTTTTTAAACAGCACTATTTAATTTAATCTAATTTCTCTCTGTTCATTAAAACTTGAAAATGTTTCTCTTTTCCTAAAGCATTAACCCTCAGTATACAAGGGTTTGATCGAACGATAATGACACCCTGCAGATAGTCTATTGTTTTTATTAAGGAATAAAATTTAAATTTCAAGGTACTTTGTATAATGAGCTAAGAGTTTCCTTTTCCGTAATCTTTTAACAAATACCTTTTCTCTCTAACCAAGGAACTAGGTATAAAAGTATCCTTTTTTGTTAACTGTTAACGCTTTTCCGTTAACTTTTAACGCTTACCTTCAGTACTCGTTTCTTATATAGGATCTTCTCATTACTAAATTACAATTTAAAAATGTGTAAAATTTATAAAAGTAAAAAATGAGCACTTAAGAGATATAATGGTAAAGTTTTAAACGACCCTGAATGTTAACATGACCCTGCGTACATGACCTCTTTGATTGAGTACACCTATGGTTATTTGTTTTGTGTCCGCACTAGAGCAATGCTTTAGTGTATCTATGTATATAGACCCTCTTAATTAAAAATAATATTTATCTATTTTTTTACAGGTGAACATTTTAAAAACTGTTACCTAAATTCTCCTGGATTTGACATGTGCATTAGAGAGAGTTTAAATGCAATACGTCCTTATTTCAAAACTGGATTGCCTAAGTATAATATTACTCCCTTTGATCCATTTTATGCAAGTGAGGTATCAGTTCGCAGAGGCTTTGCTAATATTGGATTTATATTAACATTAAAAAATATAACAGAAAGTGGATGGTCAACAAGCAAAGTGACAAAATTCGTCAGTGACTTAAATAACCATAAGGTATATCTTATAAAGTCGTTTATATAATAAATATAATATACTCGCAGATTTTTCCATAATTGAATGTTATTTAGAGCTGTGAAATCACAAACAATTTTCGTATGTGATTCCTCGTATCATTTTGCGGCATCTATAAGATTACAATAGATAATTTAAAGTCAATATTTGTATGAAATACGATAGGAACACTCATTTTTGCTTCTTAATCCATCTCCCTTCGATTTTTTTTTAAACGTCTCTTATGCATTATGGAGTAAAATTTTAACTGAAATAAATTTTTATACCCAGGTCTTTTTTACAAAAAGTGGAACTAAAACTTATACGTGTTCAGAACTCATTTCTTTACAATTATTATTATTATTATTATTATTTTTATTTTATTTTTTTTTATTTTTTTTTTTTTACAAAACAAGTTGAGGAGAGGAAAAAATGCATTTACGCACTTGTTCGTGTGGGACTCGACCACATGCTGTGGTAATACCTCACTAAAACAACCTCTCCCATTCTTGCCTTACGTATTCTTATCCGCTTTTGCTCCTTCCGTCCTGAAAGGTAAGCAATAGCGCGATTCCTTTGCTCGAGGTGTTTTCAGTTCACTGTTCTGTAGGTGTTCCTGTCCGTTGCCGCTGTTCTTCTTACGCGGTGGCCAGGAACGCTATTGGATGCTTTTTTAGAGCTACCTTCGTGATGTTATATTATGAAGAACAGTGCTGCCTGACCAGATGAAGAGAGCTCAGCAGAACTGCCTTCTGCATTCGACCTGCCAATGCGTCAGCTTGACGCTCGCAGGTTGGAACTCTTTGAAGCTGGCTAACAAATGAAGCTCTCAATCCCCCCTAGACAGCCAAGAATAAGGACAACTAAATGGACTTTATAGCCTCTGTGTAATGGAAAACTTGTGATGAATTTTGGTTTCTCTTGCGCCCACATTACTATGCTCGACCATTTGTTGTGTTGTGAGAACTGATCGTCTGTTCTCTACGGGGTCTCGATCTTCTTGAAGAAGAGCTTCATATCCCCTACCCAACAGAGAGAATATCTGATCTCTTAGATTCTGAGATGTTATTTGAGCGTATTGGGTATACATAGTGATCCATCGCTCATAACATCTCTTCATTATTCCTCTACGGTCAGGAGAAGAGTTTCGCCAACATAAGATGGCATCTCTCTTCATCTCCTCAGTCCATCGTAGACGCCCACGAGCTTGTCCACGGGCGTAGCCTGGTCGTCGCCTGGGTTCTATCCTATTGCTACTCCCAACTGAACCCAGGTCTCCATCCGAAAGAGACCTATTGTAGGTGGCACAGCGCGTTACAGTTCTCGTAACCGCAAGTTACCCTGTGGGGGTGGTTAACCCATCACAGGGTTGACAATTATTTCAGGTGTCAAGCCCTATCTGGTTATGGTCCGCGTCGGGTATTTCATTTCCCCGATACCACCTATATCTAGGAGGATCCCCCCATCCGCCACCTGGGGACGTGCCCGGTTAAGGTCCAGCAACCCCACCTTAGATGCCCTTTAAACACTCGGCCTAACAAACCAAGTATTTCCACGATGTTTGGGAAAGGGCAACTAAGGACTTGGCCAAATCGATCAAGCGTTTCTGTAATATCTGGCAGCGGATAGCACCAAGTATCACAGAGATTCCGGGTTATTATTATTATTATTATTTTTTTATTTTTTTTTTTACAAAACAAGTTTAGGAGAGGAAAAAATGCATTTACGCACTTGTTCATGTGGGACTCGACCACATGCTGTGGTAATACCTCACTAAAACAACCTCTCCCATTCTTGCCTTACGTATTCTTATCCGCTTTTGCTCCTTCCGTCCTGAAAGGTAAGCAATAGCGCGATTCCTTTGCTCGAGGTGTTTTCAGTTCACTGTTCTGTAGGTGTTCCTGTCCGTTGCCGCTGTTGTTCTTACGCGGTGGCCAGGAACGCTATTGGATGCTTTTTTAGAGCTACATTCGTGATGTTATATTATGAAGAACAGTGCTGCCTGACCAGATGAAGAGAGCTCAGCAGAACTGCCTTCTGCATTCGACCTGCCAATGCGTCAGCTTGACGCTCGCAGGTTGGAACTCTTTGAAGCTGGCTAACAAATGAAGCTCTCAATCCCCCCTAGACAGCCAAGAATAAGGACAACTAAATGGACTTTATAGCCTCTGTGTAATGGAAAACTTGTGATGAATTTTGGTTTCTCTTGCGCCCACATTACTATGCTCGACCATTTGTTGTGTTGTGAGAACTGATCGTCTGTTCTCTACGGGGTCTCGATCTTCTTGAAGAAGAGCTTCATATCCCCTACCCAACAGAGAGAATATCTGATCTCTTAGATTCTGAGATGTTATTTGAGCGTATTGGGTATACATAGTGATCCATCGCTCATAACATCTCTTCATTATTCCTCTACGGTCAGGAGAAGAGTTTCGCCAACATAAGATGGCATCTCTCTTCATCTCCTCAGTCCATCGTAGACGCCCACGAGCTTGTCCACGGGCGTAGCCTGGTCGTCGCCTGGGTTCTATCCTATTGCTACTCCCAACTGAACCCAGGTCTCCATCCGAAAGAGACCTATTGTAGGTGGCACAGCGCGTTACAGTTCTCGTAACCGCAAGTTACCCTGTGGGGGTGGTTAACCCATCACAGGGTTGACAATTATTTCAGGTGTCAAGCCCTATCTGGTTATGGTCCGCGTCGGGTATTTCATTTCCCCGATACCACCTATATCTAGGAGGGTTCCCCTATCCGCCACCTGGGGACGCGCCCGGTTGAGGTACAGCAACCCCACCTTAGATGCCCTTTAAACACTCGGCCTAACAAACCAAGTATTTCCACGATGTTTGGGAAAGGGCAACTAAGGACTTGACCAAATCGATCAAGCGTTTCTGTGATATCTGGTAGCGGATAGCACGAAATATCACAGAGATTCCGGGTTATTATTATTATTATTATTATTATTATTTTTTTTTTTTTTTTACAAAACAAGTTTAGGAGAGGAAAAAATGCATTTATGCACTTGTTCGTGTGGGACTCGACCACATGCTGTGGTAATACCTCACTCAAACAACCTCTCCCATTCTTGCTTTACATATTCTAATCCACTATTGCTCCATCCGTCCTGGAGGGTAAGCAAAAGCGTGATTCATTCACTAGAGTTGTTATTTTCGTTTCTTACACTGTTGTTCTCACCCATTGCCGCCGATATTCTAAAGCGGTGGTCAAGAACGTTGTTGGATGCTTTTTTAGAGCTACCGAATAGGATCTTATAATGAACAGTGCTGCCGAACCAGATTTAGAGAGTTTAGAAGAACAGCCTTCTGCATGCGAACCACCAACGCATTAGCCTTGTGCTCGCAGCTAGGAATTTTTTGTAATTGGCTCACAAATGAAGCTCGCATACCTCCTAAACAACCATCTTGGCAAGCAAATAAAAATCCTTCAGTCTCTGATTTCAAACCAGCAGACTTGAGGAAAGCAAATGACAAAACTCCAGACAGTCCCAACTCTTTTATGAGACTGAAAAACCGTCCATGCACAGGCTTGTCAATATGCTCCTGTAACAGAAGTGCATGTTCTGCTTCCTTAACACGTTTTTTAAGCATTAATGGTGTTAAAGATGCTAAACCGTGTTCCATATCCCTGGTTTCAAATGGGAGACTAAGTTCACTTGCAGCTCTTTCTGCCGCTCGATATAAAAACGCCCCAACATTTGCAATTTCATGATGGTGAACAAATTGCATAAGAGGATCTCTACTGTTTATGACTGAGCATGCTGCAGATAAAACAATTCTACGATGAAGACACTCTAAATTTAAAAGACCTCTTCCTCCCCGATCGCGTGGAAGGTAAATGCGAGGTACAAAAGACCTAGGATGATGACTTCGATGTATAGTCATCATCTTGCGAGTTTCTCTATCTAGTTCCTTCAACTCATTTACATTCCACTTAACTGCTCCAAATGTATAGAGTAGTAAAGGAATGGCTAATGTGTTTGTGGCTTGTATCTTATTCTTCCCAGATAGTTCAGAAGCCCAAATTTTTCTGAGAAGACCATGGTATTTCATATGGAGATGATCTTTAAGCCCACACAAATATTGACTTTCCGATTGAGGAATTCCAAGATATGTGTAAGTTTCCCCAACACCAAGGTGATGAATGGTATTGCCACCAATGAGCTGAATATTCTCAGAGTCGCTCGACATTTCAGCTGTTTCTCGTCTCCCTTTAATTAAATGGATAACAGCACATTTATCTAATCCAAAATCCATACCAATAGCTCTGGAGTACTCGGCCACTGCAAACACCAGAATTTTTAATTCGTCCTTGCTGGATCCATATAGCTTAAGATCGTTCATATAAAACAGATGGTTGATCTTATGGACTCTATTTCTGGGTTTTCCACACATGTATCCAGAGTATTTTTCTCGGAGTACTACAGACAGAGGCAAGAGGGAGATGCAAAAAAGTAGAGGACTTAGGGAGTCTCCTTGGAAAACTCCTCTTCCAAACGAGATGATGTTAGTCATCACTTGCTGTTTGTTGGATGTTATAACAAACCTTGTCCTCCACATGAGCATTAGCTCCTTTAAGCATCTCACAATGTTCGGATGTACCTCTAAGCATTCAAGGAGCTTGATGATCAGCTCATGACTTGTAGAGTCAAATGCCTTTCGGTAATCAATCCAAGCCATTGACAGGTTACGTCGATAAAATATCGCGTCTTGGGTAATACACCTATCAATCAATAGGTTCTCCCTACAACCTGCCAGACCTCTCTTGCACCCTCGCTGTTCGCTTATTGCACTCCAAACTGGCTCGATGGATGTCAAAATCCTCTCTTTGATTATGCCAGTGAATAGCTTGTAGCAGGTGTAAAGACAACCTATGGGTCTATAATTTTTTGGAATAGATAAATCGCCAGATTTTGGTAAGAGTACCGTTGGTCCTTCCACCAACCACTGTGGTATTGGATGTTGACCGTTGAGAAAGGTAGAGAATATTCGAGCCAAATGTTGGTGAGTTGAAGAGAACTTCTTCCACCAAAAGTTATTAATCTTATCTGGCCCGGGTGCTGAAAAGTTCTTCGTTTTAGCAACTATGTTTCTCACCTCCTCCTTAGTAGAAAGGATACTTGGTCTCTTAAATACTGAGGTGTCATTTGAGCGTGTTGGGGGTACATATTGACCCATCGCTCATGCAACCTTAGCATGTATCCGCTTCTGCAAGGACTACTGTTTTGCCAACATAGCATGATGTCCTTCCGAAGTTGGTCCGTCCATTTAAAACGTACTCTAGCTTGTCGCTGGTCAATGCCTGGTCGTTGCCTGGGTTCTGTCCTATTGCCACTCCCAACTGAACCCTGATCTCCATCCGAGAGAGACCTATTGTGGGTGGCACTGCGCGTTACAGTCGTCGTAACCGCAAATACTCTGTGTGGGAGGTTATCCCAACACAGAGTGGACAATTATATCGGGTGCCCACCCCTATCTGACTTTTGGTCCGCCCCGGGTATTCTAATTTCCTCGGTACCTCCCATATCTAAGAGGCCTTCCCCTATCCGCCACCTGGGGAGGCGCCCGATTGGGGTATCAGAAACCCCATCTCAAATGACATTCAAGTACCCGACCCAGTCGGCTAAGAAACTCTGTGATATCCCGTAAATGGTACCACAAGTCCCTCACCAACCCGATCAAATACCTACACGATGTTCTGTAATGGTCATCTTAGTACTGAGCCAAGTCGGACCAGTATCTTTGAGCTGCTTGGTAACGGATAAACCAAGCAACCCATTTCGGGTTATTATTATTTTTTTTTTTTTTTTTTTTTACAAAACAAGTTTAGGAGAGGAAAAAATGCATTTACGCACTTGTTCGTGTGGGACTCGACCACATCCTGTGGCAATACCGCACTAAAACAACCTCTCCCAATTCTTGCTTTACATATTCTTATCAACTTTTGCTCCTTCCGTCCTGGAAGGTAAGCAAAAGTTTCTTTTTTTTTACTCTGTACAGTTTCACTATTCTGTTCTTTGGGTCTTCATGTCCATTGCCGCCGATGTTATTATGCGGCCGGCATGAAATTGTTGGATGCTTTTTTAGAGCTACCTTTAAAGATGTTTTTTTTTTACAAGGAACAGTGCTGTCGGACCACAAAAAGAGAATCCAAAAGAACTGCTTTTTGCATTCTACCTGCTAACAGATTGGCTTGACGTTCGCAGGTTGGGATCTTCTTCAGTTGGCTCACAAATGAATTATTATTATTATTATTATCATTATTATTATTATTATTATTATTCCACACAATATTTTAAATAGTTTTAAAAAATATTATAAGCGATTATGTTTTAAAAAATATTATAAATATTATGTGTATTATGTTTTATAGTTCGAAACGCGTCAAACGAATTTGTTTTACTTTAATGCCGTTTAGGCCAAAAGAAAAGAAAATTAATTATTATTATCTAGAAGACAATATCATGCAGAATAGAATTTTGATTGAAATGACGGAGTGAGGTTTTTTCGTCTCTTAAAAAAGACTGGTTGATACTTTTCACTTGATTTAGTTCGTAATCCCTGAAATCACACACGTCACATTGGAAATTTCATTAGTGGAACTACACTATTTTACCAGGATTACAATATATTTTAATTTTGTGACCGGTTTACAACCCTTTAAAATAAAAATACCAGTTCGTATCTTGAACAAAGAGTAGACTTTTCCTGTTTAGAATTAAAAGAATTACGGTCTTAAAATGCAGTCAACGAAGAACCAAACTGGAGACTGTGTGTCATCAAACACGAAACCACATGAACTATAATAGATTATAGAAACAAATGTCAAAAGACAATAAAATCGCATTTGCTTGTATACCTACATGAAAAGTAGATTAAAATTCACATATATTTTAAGTTCGACCCATAGGTCGTCCTCAGTGATAGGAAATTTACTTTTCAAGTTACTTTTAAGTTACTTCTAAAATTTGTTTTGGATGTTTTTAGAAATGTTCTAACTTTAATAAAAGAATTTTTAAAATTTTATAGAGCCCTTCTCAGCACTAGATATGTTGCAATAAGATTTTACAATTTATCTTATAGTTGTTTATTTAAAATACAAAATTACATTTTGTAAAAACGAACGTCAAAGTTACATTCCAAGTTACTTTAAATTTTGTATTCATCTCATAAACAGGTAATTATTAAAATGTAAAACATTATTCAAACATATTTAGTGCTGAGGAAGGCTATATAAAATGTTAGAAATACTTTTATTAAAATTGCAATATATCTAAAAATATACAAGACAAAATTCAAAGTAACTTGAAAGTAACTTAAAAAGTAACTCACCCATCACTGATAAGTAATCCTAGGAACTGGAAAGATGCCAGGAGTTTGGTTAGCAAGGTATCATATTGTGTGACTGCAAATCTTCTCATGAGAATACGAGGTTAGACGTTGATGCTGTCGTCTTTTAACATTCTTAAGTCTACTCGTAGTTCAGAGATTATTATTTTATTTTAATTTTTATTTAAACTATTATTCACTCGTAAATTGTTTAATGATGTCAGTGTCATCCGAAGATAAGACTGTTAACCAAAATTCTATCAAATTTTTGTTACTGTTTACAAAGTATTTTGATCTAATAAAGTTATAAGCGGGGCAGAGAGAAATCATGTGCAATGAGTGATCTGCGTCGAGACTACAAAACTTACACAGTTCCTATGCAACTGGAACATCAAATCTACCCTTATCAAAATAAATACACGGTACATGTTTATTAAACCGTCTGAACTGATCAAAGATTCGTTTAACGTACAGAGGTAGACGATAAGCTAGATATGACTAAGACCCGCCACGTAAAAAATAGAAAGGCTGTTTCCATTTTAAATCATACAGGCCGAATACAGTTTCAAGCTCCAAACAAATGCGCACTATTGTTCCAAGCACCAAACACATGACCAGTAGTGTTCCCCGCACTAAATACATGCGCACTATTGTTACACACTTCACAGACATGCGCAGTAGTATTCCACACATTAAATACATGCGCACTAATGTTCCAAGCACCAAACACGTGCGCAGTAGTGTTCCCCGCACTAAATACATGCGCACTAGTATTCCACGCACTAAATACATGCACACTAGTGTACAACCCACTAAATATATGCGCAATACTGTTCAACGCACTAAATAGATGTGCACTAGTTTTCTATGCACTAAAAACATGCGCACTAATTTTTTAACGCATTAAATACATGCGCATTAGTTTTCCACACACTAAATACATGCGTACTAGTTTTCCACACACTAAGTAGATGCGCACTATTGTTTCAGGCACTAAATATATGCGCACTAGTTTTCTACGCACTAAATACATGCGCTCAAGTGTTCTATTCACTAAATGAAGGGCCTGCGGTCTAAACCTGTTAAGCGACATTTTACAAATTTTACAGGACGGAGAAAAACGTTGTCATTTTCCTATGCCGCTCATAGTGAAATGAGATTTTCAAGAATTCATAAAAAAGAAACTAAACGGTATTTTCGAGTTTTCTCTGCGGGATATTAACAGTATATTTCAGAAGTATTGAAAAATGTAAAAAAGTTGATTTCGGAAAAAGTGTGGCTTAACAGGTTTAGACCGCAGACCCTTCAAATACATTCGCACTAGTTTTCTACGCACTTAATACGTGTGCAGTAATGTTCCACGCACTAAATACATGCAACTATTTTTTTACACACTAAACACATGCGCAGTAGTGTTATAAGCACAAGCATGTGTTTAGTGCGGGCAACACTACTACGCATGTATTTAGTGCTTGAAACACTAGTGCACAAGTATTTAGTGCATAGAATAATACTGCGCATATATTTAGTGCGCAGAAAAATAGTGCGTGGAACATTACTGCGCAGACCCTTTAGATACATTCGCACTAGTTTTCTACGCACTTAATACGTGTGCAGTAATGTTCCACGCACTAAATACATGCAAATATTTTTTTACACACTAAACACATGCGCAGTAGTGTTATAAGCACAAGCATGTGTTTAGTGCGGGCAACACTACTACGCAAGTATTTAGTGCTTGAAACACTAGTGCACAAGTATTTAGTGCATAGAATAATACTGCGCATATATTTAGTGCGCAGAAAAATAGTGCGTGGAACATTACTGCGCAGACCCTTCAAATACATTCGCACTAGTTTTCTACGCACTTAATACGTGTGCAGTAATGTTCCACGCACTAAATACATGCAACTATTTTTTTACACACTAAACACATGCGCAGTAGTGTTATAAGCACAAGCATGTGTTTAGTGCGGGCAACATTACTACGCATGTATTTAGTGCTTGAAACACTAGTGCACAAGTATTTAGTGCATAGAATAATACTGCGCATATATTTAGTGCGCAGAAAAATAGTGCGTGGAACATTACTGCGCATGTATTTAGTGCGTAGAAAACTAGCGCGCATGTATTTAATGCGTAAAAAATTAGTGCGCATGTATTTAGTGCTTGGAACACTAGTGCACATGTATTTAGTGCGTAGAATATTACTGCGCATGTATTTAGTGCGTAGAAAAATAGTGCGCATGTATTTAGTGCGTGGAACATTACTGCGCATGTATTTAGTGCGTAGAAAACTAGTGCGCATGTATTTAGTGCGTATAGAACTAGTGCGCATGTATTTAGTGCGTAGAAAATTAGTGCGCATGTATTTAGTGCTTGGAACACTAGTGCACAAATGATGGATTTCACGGAAAATGTCCTGCCCCAAAAATAAAGTGTGTCCAATCTATTGCAAATTCTTTTTATGAGTTGTCTAATTGGATAGTAATTTATCCTATAAATATTTTTAAATTTTTTAAGAAATTGGGGTAGTGGGAGGGAGGTAAAGTTTGGCGTTTTTTGGTAATTCACTCTTTTTTTCCTATTTACACTGTTTTAATAAATGGATAAAAAAATTTTATGGGACATGATTTTTGTAGATTTTTGCATAACCTTTCGATTGAAGAGGTCCATTTTATATTTTTTAAATAATTTGACCTTGATTTTTCAAAATTAAAAACAAATATGGGTTTTTTTCAAAGATGGGCGTTTTTAATTTTTTTAAAAATATTTTTAAACGAAAGCTGAGGTTTTTTCCTATAAGAATTCAAAATTTCAAAAATGCGTTTTTTTTCGTTTTCAAAAAATTAAATGATGAATACCGCGCGACGCCGGATCGACTGTAAGGGCTCACGTCGACGCAGCGATCCGACGTCGATCCGGCATCACGCGGTATTTGCCCTAAAAAACAATAAAAATCATGTTAAACATGATTTTGAATTTTGAACATATTCGGCCTGTATGATTTAAAATGAAAACAGCCGAAAATAAAATCCAGAGTAAAACAGATAGTCATGACAATAGAAATAGAAACAAAGATAAAAAATATCACGAAGACAGTTATAGAGAGAAAAACAAGAAGAGATAGGCGATTGGCGAAGAGAGGATAGAGAATATAAAGAAAGAGTGTAGGAAAAATAATTATGGAAAGGAGAAAGGGAGAAGACCACATGACAGAGCTAGTAAGATAGGACGTATACATGATGGCGAGGAAAAATTAGAAGATAGTTTAGATGAATCGCGGAAAGAAAAAAATGACGATCAGGAGAATGAGGATTTAAACGAATAGACGATAGTAAAATAGATCTGCTTACATGTCGTTGAATAGGATACATACTAGAGGATCTAACTAATGAGATCAGCAAAAAAATACTTAAAAAAGATAAAAAGAAACAAAAATTAGCTAAATTCAGATTCCCTTTATTACCTGGAAAAATCCTGAATGAAAAAGTAGATATAATAGTAGAAACAGGTGCGCAGGTAGAATGCATATCCGGAGAAACATTAAATAAATTCGATGACAATAGGATACCGAGACTTTTAGTTAGTAATATAAAATTGCTCGGTCTATTTGGAAAAAAGGCATTTAATGTAAAAGAACAAATTATGGTTGACATTTAAATAGGTGAAAAAACAGTTACATCTTGTTTATTGGTAGTCCCAAAATTAAACTTTGATATTATATTAGGTACAAATTGGTGTGGAGAAAATGAAATAGAAATTAAATATACAAACAAAACCTTAGTCATGAAAGACGAAATTTACTCCTATCCAATTGTAAAATTCTATCGTAATTCAGAACAAAATAAATTTAAAATTAAAAAAGAAAAAATAAATGTGAATAAGAAAATTTTTATTAAATTAAATAACGGAAAACTTTCGGCAGAAAAATTAAATCAAAATCAAGAAAAAAAATCAAAATAGCGACATTAAATTAATTAAAAATAAAATCATAAAAAATAATGTTGAAACGATAAATAAAAATGTAAATTAATTCGGATTAAATCAAACAAAACTATTTTTAGGAGACAATATGTGTGTACATTGCACAGAACTTAGTTTGTCTTTATTTTTTCATTTCAAGTAGTAACAATTCCAAAAACATAGACAGCTAGTCTATATTAATAAAATCAGAGCTTTGTCTGTACAATGCACAGAACTTAGAAATTTTTATTGATTTTTTCATTTCAAGTAGTAACAATTCCAAAAATGCTGTTTAAACAAATTATGTATGTTTGTATGTAAGTACGTATGTATGTCCGCGATATTTTGTCCTGGCATCATTAAAAAACGGCTTCATCGAATGAAGTTATATCTTGCATTCTGTAAGATATTCGCGTGACTTTCATTTAAAGCCAAACCCCATTAAAAAATATTAATTTTAACGGAAGTTATAACATTTTTTTCAAAAAAATCAAAAAACCAAAAAATTTAATATTTTTCATTTTTTACGTAACACTCTTAAACTCTTTGCATTAATTGAATAATAATTTCCAGTCAAACACCATTAAAAAATATTTTTTTAAACAGAAATTATGGCACTTTTTCAAAAAAATCGAAAAATAAAGAATTATGATATTTTTCATGTTTTGACGGATCACACCAACGCTCATTGTACTAAGCTTTTTCATTTTAATAAAAATAATTAAATTAATTCATATTTTAACATTACAAATAAAAATAAAAAATAAATTACAAATTTGAAGTTCAAATTTCTACAAAATTCACAAATTCAAAAATTTTAATATTTAAAATTTTTTGTTTGTTTGAAACCACATTTGACAGAGCGTTAGGTCTTGACTAAAGTTGGGTTTGTAAATTTATAAAATTGAAAAATATTAGTAACAACGGGAGATATACTTTTTTTTCGAAAAATTAAAAAAATCAAAAATTTTTCTAATTATATATTTTTTGATGGACTGATTTTAAACTTTCTACAATTGAGTATTACATGTGACTTCCTCACATTTTACCAGAATTTTGCAAAACTATTATTCTATAACAGAGATAAAACATAAAATTGTTATCGGGATTAAAAAAATATAAAAAATTATAATTGTAACGAATTACTTTAAAGCATAATTGAGTGGTATTGTTAAAGTCTTTAATTAAGATTTTTATGTCAGAAGAATATGTTTCAGAATTACAAATTCAAAATGTCAGATTCAAATATTTGAGAATTTCTTAATAGTAAAATTAAGAAATACAAGATTAAAATATTTAATTCAATTTTTTAATGGACACAAATCAATACTTAAATAAAAAATTGTAATTAATTGAATTTAAATTTGAAATATAAGAAACAACATAATTTTTAAAAATGTACATTTTTAGATTTTTTTCTTTTATACAATGTTCCTTAATTGACTGAACTTTAAAAATATTTTAAAAGGGAGATTGAACAATTTTGCTGACAATCTAAAAATATTCTTAATTTTATCATTATCTAATGTACATGACTTCTAATATTTAAAACTAATGTAAAATAAACATTTTATTAAATTAAATTAATTTCATTTAATTTTAAAGTTGTAATTAAAGCATAAAATATATGGGCAATTCTCCGGAACTGTGCGATTTCGTGTTATTTATGATTAAACCTTTACATTATTACATTAAATAGTTTTAACGTATCAGAGTGTTTTAAGGCCATATTTAACTAAACTAGCAAATTAAATCGTAATATTTATAATTTTTCAAGTGAAATAACAAATAAAAAATTATTTATGACCTTTAACAATCAAGTTTGACTTATTTTACTTTCGGTACTTTTGTACTTTTATGGCTATAATTTTTTCAGCATAAGACTAAATCGTTTAAAATTTATGCCAAATGATAGATCGGACTCTAAAAAATGTATTACATGTAAAAAAAATGTGTGCAGTTAAATTGAAACTAATTTGCAACTATTTGTAAAGTGTTTCTCAAATTTTTCAATAAACAAAAATTACAATTATTTTCCGTTTTCGCTTCTTCAGCGATAACGCAATTTGATTTTTCTTTGAACGAGCATATTGCTAATGAATAAAGGAATAAATAAAGATTTTTAAAATTGCGCACCACTAAAACTAAAGATAATATAATAATAATTATCTCTTTATGTTTAAAAGTGAATGATTTTAAATTTAAACTTTTTTTAATGGCACACTCACAGATCGAAGAATAAAGGATTCAAGTTTTCTGTGAACGATAGATCTTATTGTTAGAAATCATATTTCTAGACACTCAGCTGTAACTAAAATTAAAACATTTAAGAAATGTTAAATATAAAAAAATTTCGAACCTTTCGTCATTAAAAGAATCGAAATGAACATAGATATTAGACTTAGTAGTATGCATTTGTTTTCTCTTTTTTTTTAATATTTCTTTGCAAAAAAATTTTATTTGAGTACTTTAAATATAATTCTTTAGCACTAAAGAAAAATGGATCATGCGAAGGAATTATTGTTTCTAAATATATTTTTAATATATACATATAGAAATAGAATATGTGCTTAAAATTTAAAAATTATCAT
The DNA here is from genome assembly GCA_037103525.1 of Ganaspis brasiliensis. Taxonomy (NCBI): domain Eukaryota; kingdom Metazoa; phylum Arthropoda; class Insecta; order Hymenoptera; family Figitidae; genus Ganaspis; species Ganaspis brasiliensis. The sequence continues at coordinate 2,455,421 of JAZKLR010000056.1, read as the reverse complement.
ATTTGTAACATGAAATCGCACGGTTCCGGAGATTTACCCATATTATAAATACTCTTATCATAAATATAATATAATGTAAACGAAACAATACAAAACTATTAATTTTCGTAAAAAACCTACACGCACTTTGCTCAAGTAAAATCTATGTCTCACATTTTTATCAATAGAAATAGTTATTATTATTATATTTATCTGAAGTATTAATTAATGTTTAATTCATTATTTTACGAATATTTTTAACTATTTGACAATTGTTTAAAAAAATTAATTTGTTTAAACAATTAATTTTTTCTAGAAAACCATACAAATGACTTTTTTATGTGTTGTGACGTTTATGATATGAAAACCCCTTTTAAAATAAACCTAGCTCCTCGTTTTAAATCAATTTCTACAGAGCAATGGATTTGGGCTGAGGACAAGTCAATGAGCTAACTAAGATTGGAATGAGATTATTTATTTGTGTATATAAAAAAGACATTTAATAATTACAATGGTTTCCAAAGAATTGAACCTTACTTTTTGAGAGTAAATTATCTTGAAAGCTGGTTTGCTAAGATTCGAGTAGTTTATCTTATTCCAGATCTAAAGCGCTGAGATTTTGACGAGCGTCTTGTAGACATTAGGCTGAAGACCGGGCAGCTATACTCCTTGGTGTTGATGGCTGTTCAAACAGATTATTGACACAGGATAATCCGTTGCACGTTGAATCAAACTTATGGTTGTTTTCAAACACTTAGGAAGCGAGATAGTTCACGTCACAAAACTGATAAAACTGATGAAAAACTCTGAATGTTTAATTTGGACAAACTGTCCGAATATTAAGAACTTAACGACAAGTGACTGTCTTTCGTGACTGAATAACTGCGGTACCGAGGTTTAATCTCTTCGTGATGTTCTTGGTGGTAGATTACTAACTCTTACTTGTTTGCTGGCTGCAGTTTAAATAGGCCCGATTTTCTATTGTCTGGTAACTAACTTCGGTGGCATTTCCTGCTTATTGGTATCAAACGGGAAATGATGATCCGTATAATATCCTTTCTGAGTTGCCAAAAGAATATACCTCCGTTGCTTGACTTCCTCTTATTATTAGATAGATTCGGTGGTGTTTCTTGCATATTGGTATTAATACAGGAAATGCTTAATCGTGCCTTTCTGTGTTGCCAAAAGAATATCCACATCCGGTCAGTTACTGAAAGTTGATGTTGTAAAGACTGCTTTTCTATTTCTAACTTGATTTGGTTACTACTTCCTCTTGTTCTATGCGTATCGTCGATGTATTTCCTCTTAAAGGTAGGCTCAATGTACATAGGTTTTACTTATTATCTCACTATATTACATAGTATTGAATTTGTTGTAATATTGTCATTATAATCCACGAATATATTATAATAGTTAATTGTTTGGTTACGGACGTAACAGTGTACATTTTTATGTTTTTTATGTTCAAATAAATTAATTAGTTTAAACAATTATTTTTTTCTGAAAAATTATGCAACTGGCTTTTTTATGTTTTTTTGTAATGTTTTTGTTTAAATTTTCTATAATAAATTTGGAAATTTAGGAATTTAAAACATTACCAAAAAATAAAAAATAGTCATTTGTATTATTTTTTAGAAAAAATTAATTGTTTAAATTGTTTAATAACTATTTCTATTGATAAATATGTGAGACATGGATTTTACTTAGGCAAAGTGCGTGTAGGTGCAAAAATTTAAAAAAAGGGCAACTTTGGGGTAGTTTTATACGGGGTTAGGTTTATCAAAATTTAAAGTTATATAGGTCGAATTAATCGTCAGAGAGTCTGCTATAAGATCCAGTAACTTAATATTAAGTTTTGTCAGACCCTTGCAAATGATTTTAATTTTTCGAAAATTGAAAATTTTCCCATGCATTTTACACGGTAAAATTGAGGTGCCCGGTGGCAACAGTTAATATCAAAATTTTGAAAAATCCAGATATATGCCCTTTTTCACGAAAAAAGTTATTTGGGCCACTCTAGTGACTAATCTTAAGAAATTTTCAAATTATTTTTAAAGATGAATGATTAATTTCTTTGATGTGACATATCTCAGAAACAATATTATAGAAAATAAACAAAAACAAAATAAAATCTCTGTATTAAATTTGATCGCTTTTTTTAAACTTAATGTTGTTAATTATTTGTAAAGGGTATTTACCCATATATTTGTCTTAAATAAATAAAATAAAACATTTATGAACTTCATAAATTGTAAAGCAGATTTTGAGCAATGTAAAGACAAAAGTTGAAATGTATCAGTAGGAACTAAAACCCGTCGAAGACGGGTACGACAGCTAGTTCTAGATAAAACCAAACTTAAAACAGATTGTGAATTTTGCGCCGGACTGTTTCCGGACGTGTCCGTACTAACAACGGACTTCTCTCTAACTAAAAATAATTTCTGAATTGACTGTCGAACTAATTACAGATAAAACCAGACTTAAAGCGGATTGTAAAATTTGTGTCGAATAGTTTCTGGACATGACCCGACAAAAAACGGACTTCACTTTGATTGTATATAATTTCGAAATCGATTCCCGGACAAGATTCGGACTTTTCCGGTTTAATTTCAGATCAAATTTTTTGTGTCAGACAAATGTCGGACTAATTCGGATCATTTTCAGACACATTTTGGATTAATTCCAGATAAAACGGGACCAGATACCAGATTCCAGATAACCGTTTTATCTGGAATTCGCCCGGAATTCGTACGGAGATAGTCCGGATTTTTTAGTACGGTGCTTTTAAAATTTCTTCTATTAATAAATGAACTTAAAAAAACTTTTTTCGAAATCTTTGTCTAATATTATTGCTTCCCGTACTTTTTGGTTTGACATGATTAAAGTTAAACTTTCTATAATTAAAACGTATTGTGCGGTCTCATGGACATTCTTTGGTACTAAGGTTGCAGATTCAGAATCTAAGACATAATCTATTTGTTGACCTAATGGTATTTCTTTAGCTTTGATATAATTATACTTGCTCTTGCAAGCATATATTTGTTGCGATAAAGAAAGTAAATTATCAAATGGATTTTTAATTTCAAAGTGATCCAACAATACTTTAGAATCTTCATCATCAAGTCAATTTTTGTCGTTCCGAAATTGTTTCACCTTTAATTTTAAAGATTTTATTGTACCTATTAAAAATTCTTCACTTTCATCCATAACATCTGTAATTATATTTCCAGTAACAGGCGAATTGGCTTGCAATCTAGAAATCATGTTAATAATCGAAAGCTGTAGATTAAATTCATGATTTACATTATTATCGTCTTGAAGTAAATCGTCTACATTGCCATTGTCTGGAGCATCGTTATGAACATTGTTATGATCGTGTAGAAAATTGTTTTCGTCAGCATGATATTCATCAGTGTTCAAATTAATAAGCACGTTTTGAGGACGATTTATATCATCCTTGTGTACATAAACAGCTTCATTATGTGCTAAATGTACTTTTCTTATATGTTTGCGAAACGATTGAAATAACGCAAAATGCCTTCTGCAACCGTCTTGACCGCATTCAAACAATGAGTTTTCTAAACCTCTATTTACAGATAACACAGCCCCACAAAAAAATAAAAGTGTCGTGCGCGGCGGACTAGACTAGTTATTCCCAATGTATTTTGATGCGCTGAACACGAATCCATCATCAGAATTGGCCTAGCACGTCTAGGTTTGAGCTTAACCTCAAAATCAATAAAATGAAACGTTTCGTTAATTAGAATCTGAACCGGACTCAACATTAATACTTGCCTGGAGGCAATAGAATGCTTGATTTATGACCTTTAAAACGCTGTTTTAAAAATTGTTCTACGATTATTTTTAACGAAGTAATGATGTTTTACTTAATATCATATTTTTCCATTACACCGTAACTCATCAATAATTGATGTGTTCTTAACATTTGAAAAAAAGTAATATTTTAAGTAAAACATCATAACTATGTTATGATGTTAAATGTTATGTTAAAAATCATCGTAGAACAATTTCTAAAAAAGCGTTTAAAGGTCATAAATCAAGCTTTCTATTGGCTCTAGGCATGTATTAAAGTTAAGTCGGGTTCAGATTCTAATTAACAAAAAGTGTCATTTTATTGATTTTGAGGTTAGGGTCAAACCTAGACGTGCTAGGCCAATTCTGATGACGGATTCGTGTTCAGCGCGTCAAAATACATAGGGAATGACTAGTTTAGTCCGCCGCGCACGGCACTTTTTTTCTGTGGGGCTGTGTAAACCATGAATAAATTTGAAATGGTTGACTAATGCATCTAAACCATTATTTATACCTTCGGCACACACATAACATGTCAATTGGTCCATATTTTTTAATACAGAATTATCTAAAATAAAGATTCAAAAGTCTAAATCAATTCTTCTTCGTTTAGACTTTTCACGTCAAAACTTATTGCTTCGAATATTCTAAAAAATAATTGATCAAAAATCAAAATAAAAAATTTGATTAACTATACACTGGGGATTCTTACAAATAATTGTTGCAAACATAAGGGTTTTCAAATTATTAATTATTTTTTGTTTGCATAGTTTTGTGTAAATTCACTATTTTAATCTGTCTAGACTTTAAAAACGAAACTTTTTCACAAAATATACACACAGTTAAATATGGGCGATTTCACGTGAGATTTACATGCAGATTTTAAATTCGGAAAACATTTTTTTTTCATTCTTTATTGAAAAAAATACGTAATATTTTTATATTGTTTTTGGTAGCTTTTTTTTGCGTAGGATGTGAAAACCTGCTATCAGGTACCCTGTAGCCCGTACTACAGAGTTATGCGGGTGTAGTGATGTTCTGCCGACCCGCTAAAAACAGACCCTTATATGGGGACCTTAAGACTACTCCCGGCTAGCACTTTCCGTGAATATCGCCATCAGGAGTGGTCTTATATCCCTTACTCTGCCGCTGTAGCGGCTTTTTACATTTCGCAAAACCTACGATCATTGACGGTCATGGAGGCCCTTAACGCACACAAGTTGAGTCAAGGGACTCGATGAATCGTCAATTCGCTCTAAAAACGCTTCAAGAGGAAAAAAAACTTCCTCTATCTGCGTTTTGCTGCGACTTAAGTGTCCCTTAAGCGACTTCGCTTTAAGGCTTTTTCTCTATGCGCCTGCTCCAGGATTTTTCTTTCTCCCAGTCTATGACCAAGATGGCGATTTTGTCACCTCTCCTGTTTGGTCCGAGGACCGTTACTTGTCTTCTCTCTCAAGGAGTATTAGGAAGTCCCTCGAGACCTTGGCATTAAACTTCTATTGGTCTGGACCTCCTCCTAGTTTTAAGAAGATGTTCCCTTCCTTGGTGGGCCTAGCGCTTACTACAGTGGTCTAGCATGAGTCAGCGTTCACTTCCTTTTTGAGTCTGCCAAGGACAGATGCAAATGTCTGTCCCTGGCAAACTCGGACTAACACGGTCTTTTATTTGGGACTGCTTGGCTCCACAACGATCCTGGGCGGTTCTTGTCTCGCCTCATTTATCTCTCTGACCTTTTTTCCCTTTGACTTGTCGGCAGAAATCTCACACTTCTTCTTCTATTTGCGAAGCTCGCTTTTTGGAGGCAGTCGATCCCCCTCCTCTCTTTTCCTTTTTCATTCCAGGACTAAATTGCGCGTAGAAATAGCCTCCAACTTGTCTCTTATCCGTCGTCTTTCTTGCCTTGCCTCATCAGTAATCTTGAGGCCTTCGTAAAACTTGAGGTCAGCTCGAGCAGCCTCTGCGTGCTTTTCTTTTAGGTCGGAGATCCATTGTTTGAATTTCTTCAGACCGCTCTGGATCTCCGCCGCTACATTACTATGGAGCTTGAGCTTGTCTAGCATGACCTCAAGTTCTGCCTCCATCAAGGTGACGATACCTTCCTCCTACAAACGCAGCCTTTAGCACTTTACACGATCCTTTTCACAGGACTCGAGGTCTTCAACAGTAGCATGGCTAAATGCACTGCCACAGCTGCTGACACTCGTCGCACACCCTCGATGGACCTGGCGTTTGACCGTCCTGGCTAGCAGCATTCGATGCCATCGAATCTGCTCGACCTCTACCTGGTCGATTATGATCATTTTTGTTTTTATTAAAGTTTAAATCTTTCATGTGATTCCCACGAGTCTGGGAGAAAAACTGGTCCACCTACATAGAGCTCCGATGTGTGGGTAAGGCATTTGTACACTAGGAGGGCGCCCGGTATCCTAGCACCGCTCGCGACACCTCCGAACGTGTATATCTGAAACTATGCACTACAGAAAAATGTTGCCAGAAAAGAAAAAGTTAAGTTTTTCCTTAACTTTTAAATAATTTTAACAAAAAAAATTTTTTAATTGTTTTAAAAAAATGACAATTTTTTATAAACAAAGTAATTTTTTTTTAATTTTTTTTTTAAGATACTTGGGAGATATGAGAAATGTTTGCAACAGTTTTCAGAACGGGTCTGATGATCTTAATGGGTTAAAATTAATTTTTTTTTCATCTCCTATCCGAAACTACACTGAGAAACTAATTTGTTTTGCTGTTTTAGCAACCCATTTGCTGCCTTAGCAAATTTTTTTGTTACAATAACAAAAAAAATTGCAGGCACTATATTAACAATTCAGTTTGCTATCATAGCAATTTTTTTTTCTCAGTGTACTTTCGGATAGGGGATGAAGGAAAACTTATTTTAACCCATTAAAATCATCAGGCCCATTCTGGAACCTTTTGCAAACTTTTCTTATTTCTCCCAAGTATCTTTGAAAAAAAAATTAAAAATATCCTCTAAATTAAACAAAAATTAATTTGTTTATAAAAAATTAAAAACTTTTATTGTTTGTTAAAATTATTTAAAAGTTAAGGAAAACATTCTGTTCTGTCAACATTTTTCTGTAGTGCATAGTTTCAGAGATATATGTGGTTAAAAATAGGTATACTTTAAAAAACAAAAAATTTTAAAAATTCATAACTCAAAAACTAAGCTACCAAAAACAATATAAAACAATTACGTATTCTTTTTCAATAATGAAAAAAAAATGTTTGGCAGAATTTAAAATCTGCATGTAAATCTCACGTAGAATCGCGCATGTATATATATAATTATACATTAGGGTGTCCGTAAAAAAGGCGACTTTCGAATTTTATTTACGGTACCCTCCAGTTTGGTTCCAATCTAAAAAAAAAATTCTGTAAAATTGCAGCCTGATTGATTAATATTAACCCGTGCCAGCAATCGATCGAAATTTCCCACTGAAAATGCATGGGAAAAATGAACTTTTTTTTAAAAAATTCATAACTTTTTTAATTTTTTTGTAAAAAATTTTCCAGGTCACAAATTTTTTTATTTTTAGCTATATTTTAAGATAGCCTTTTTAGAAAAATTTGATTTTTAAAATTTTTAAAATAGCGGATGTTTAAAAATGGATAAACAAATCACTACAATGTTTACAGCAATTTATCATATAAATATTCAAGGAAACTTAATAGATCTTTTTATTTGTTGAGTTTTTGGGGTCGCTAATAAAAATAAAGTTGTCAGAAATTAATTTTCAAATTTTTTGAAACAACATGGCGTACTCAAAATTTTGAAGTTCCACATTTTTTTAAGAAATTGCCTTGAAACACGTTATCGGGGTTTTCAGGATCGCTATTTATAAATTTTACATCAAAAATTTAGTTTTCTGAAAACCTGTTCCCATATGGTGGATACAAAAATTTTTATTTTTTTTAATATAATTCTTACATCTTGAACATTAATTAATTAAAACCCGTTCCCATATAGTGGATTCGAATTTTTTTTTTTTATTATAATTCTTACATGTTGAACATGTAAAAAAAATTAAATTTTTTGAATCCACTATATGGGTACGGATTTTCAGAAGACTAAATTTTTTATGCAAAATTTATAAATGGCGATCCCGAAAACCGCGATAACGGTGTTTCAAAACGATTTCTTGAAAAATGTGGAAATTCAAAATTTTGAGTCCGCCATGTTGTTTTCAAAATTTTGCTAAATTAATTTCTAACAACTTTATTTTCATTACCGTCCTCAAATACCCCCTAAATAAAAAGATCTATTAAGTGCTCCTGAATATTTATGTGATAAATTGCTGCAAACATTGTAATGTATTTTTTACCTATTTTTGAACATCCGCCATTTTGAAAATTTTAAAAATTAAATTTTTCTAACAAGGCTATCTTAAAATAAAGCTAAAAATGAAAAAATTTGTGACCTGGAAAATTTTTTGCAAAAAAATTAAAAAAGTTATGAATTTTTTAAAAAAAAGTTCATTTTCCCCATGCATTTTCAGTGGGAAATTTCGATTGATTCCTGGCACGGGTTAAAATTAATCAATCAGGCTGCAATTTTACAGAAATTTTTTTTTTATATTGGAACTAAACTGAGGGGTACCGTAAATAAAATTCGAAAGTCCACTTTTTTGCGGACACCCTATTTCCAAAAATAGTCTAAATCGACTCATTTTCATCTAAAAAGCGTAAATTTTCATTCCTAAGCAAATGTCCAGATGTATGTGTGTGTGTGTGTGTGTGTGTTTGTGTGTGTGTGTGTGTGTACGTGTGTATGTATAGCGTTTTTTGTCGCTAGGATATCTCGAGCACGCTTCAACGGATTTCAATAAAATTTGGAAGACTTATTATTAGCTCATGAATATCAGAATTTGGACACAGGGATTTTTGAAAATACCGAATCAAATTTTGTTGAGCACCTTTTTTCATCGAAAAAAATCGTTTTTTGCCAACATTTTTTCCAAGCTAAAAATACAACTTAATGAATACAAAAATCATATTCCTTATCTTAAAACGAATCGATTGACCTATATAACTTTTATAATTGATCAAAAATTCGGAAAAAAATTGATATTTTTTCATTTTTTTGCACTTAAAATTCTCTTTTTTAATAAATTCTTCAACTAACTTTCATATTATTAATAAATTGCTTCCTCTATGAAGAAGCAAATTATTTTGCTTACTCGGAAGCTAAATGTCCATGAAATGGACAGAGTTCACACCTAGTTTAATTGTTAGTGATTTAACTGATACTAAATTGATACACAACTCTAAGCTTTCGCAATTGTTCGCAATTTTAATTATTTAAATATTTCAACTGTATATGTATATCTATCTCAAATATCGATTGTGTTTAATCGATTCTGTCTTCTTGGAGGGGCAAACGAGAATCCATTATTTCAGATTATTTTTTATGGATGATGCTTTAGGATTTTTGTTTTTATATATTATAGTATATTCATAAATAGATTTGAAAATTCCACTAAACGATATAATTAATAAAAGCTGATAAAAGCAAAACATCAAACACATTTGCGGATTTTTTGATTTTAAAGAGCCTAAAGAAAAAACAATTTTTCTCGAGAACGTTCAACAAGAGAAAATATGTTATTTTGTGTTCCATGTCCACAGATTAAAACTTTAAAAAGTTGTTTAAATGTTTATAAGGTATGAAATCTTTAAATTAATACAAAAATGTACGATATTTACTTCCAGCTTAAGGGTGTTGGAAGGACAAAATATGCAGGCGTTCTCAAAAACACTTCCCCCGCCCGCCCCACACCCCTTTCCTATAAATATCCACTTTAACCTTTTTTTTCACAAAAACTGTACACTTTTTCCGACAAAAGAATATAATAGGAAGGATTCGCGGGACATGAGGAATCAGAAAATCACTTTGATTTTTTATTTCATTCCTTCCTGAATCTATAAAAAGTCGAGAACGGTGAGAAAATCCTGACGTGAGTTGACAAACACTTATCTCTATTCACCTGAAAACTGCACTTTGACAATTTTTTTTTAAAAAACTGTACACTTTTCCGAAAAAAGAATATAATAGAAGGGATTTGTGGGAAAGAAGGAATCTGAAAATAACTTCGATTTGTTATTTAATTCTTTCCTGACTTGATAAAAAGTCGAGAACGGTGAGAAAATCCTGACGTGAGCTGTCAAACACTTGTCTCTATTTACCTGAACACTGTATTTTGACCATTTTTTTCGCGAACACTTTACCGTCGAAAGAAAATGATAGAAGGGGTCTACGAAAAATAAGGAACCTAAAAATAACTTTCCTTTCTTGTTTTATTATTTCCTGACGCGATGAAAAGTCGAGAGCGGTGAAGAATTTTGACGTTTTCAGTATCAAAATGTCTGACACCAGCCCTGAAACATGGCGCCGCCCTAGTGGCGAATAATCTTATTATCTTATGTTATACGGCTGGTGGCTGGTGTCTGACATTTTGATACATACTGAAAACGTCAAAATTTTTCACCGCTCTCGACTTTTCATCGCGTCAGGAAATAATAAAACAAAAAAGGAAAGTTATTTTTAGGTTCCTTATTTTTCGTAGACCCCTTCTATCATTTTCTTTCGACGGTAAAGTGTATAGCTTTCGCGAAAAAAAATGGTCAAAATACAGTGTTCAGGTAAATAGAGACAAGTGTTTGACAGCTCACGTCAGGATTTTCTCACCGTTCTCGACTTTTTATCGATTCAGGAAGGAATGAAATAAAAAATCAAAGTGATTTTCTGATTCCTCATTTCCCGCGAATCCCTTCTATTAAATTCTTTTGTCGGAAAAGTGTACCGTTTTTGTGAAAAAAAAGGTTAAAGTGGATATTTATGGGAAAGGGGTGTGGGCGGGCGGGGGAAGGGTTTTTGAGAACTCCTGCATATTTTGTCCTTCCAACACCCTTTATAGTTTTTTCTTTGACTGGTCAAATCCGAATAACCTCAAAATACAAGGCGTTCCCGTCAGTAGTTCCTGGTTCGCGTTTTTCCCTTTTACCTAATCCAAATCAGGTATTTATAAAAAAATATGAATTCTTACTTACTCCATAATTTGAAACAGCGAAAATTCGCTGTTTAACCAGCCCAAGTTATACATCTGTTTGAAAACAGCGTATATACACTGGTGAATTAGTGAATTTCGCTGTTAATCAGTGAAAAAATCGTTTTTTAATCAGCGTATATACTCTATTTTGAAACAGCTGTATACTTTGCACTGTTTAAATTTAGATAGTGCCTAATTGGTCTACAAAATTTTTTTGTTTTCTTTATTATACATATACCACTTTATCTTTTTTAAAGTTAAACACACAATAAACATATGACACAGCTAAACTTGAGCAGAAATCATTTCGTTGAAACGACTGATTCAATCCTATAATTATTACTAAACATTTTAGTGACGAATATTTGCTGATTTCTTCCAATAATACTTCGAACAGTACCTTTTACTGGTTTATCAATGAAATTATACTATTTCACTGATTTGACAGTGAAATTGCTAGTTACAGAATCTAACAGTGAAATTTTACCTGATTCAGATTTAGAGTGTATGTAAGTTGTAGGAGCGTGGTTTGATCTCACGCTCATATAATTACATAACCATACCTTGATTATCCCAAAATTCTTAAATTTTATTTTACTTAATGATAAACAATGAAGCAGATATTATACTTGAAAGTTTCTCAGTGTATTGGCTTAAAAATTTTTGCCTAGTAAATTATTATTCATATTTTAATAGCTGTAAAGCTTAAAAGTAATCCTACGTACAATAAAAACAGTTATTCTACTAAAACAGCCTAACGCGGTTCAAAAATAAAAAACGCAAAACATTTTTTATTGGTCGATGTTCGGAGAACATTGTGCGAGACAAAAATAACGGCCTCCCGAGGTGCATATCGATGGCTCCGAACGACATTGTCTCAATTCTAAGCGCGCTCTGTATTTTGTATCAACTCTACAGAGCCGCTGTATTTTGTAGTAACTTATTTTTCAATAAGTGTGTAAATTCGTAATTTTCTAATTGAACTAAATGTAAAGTATAAGTTCAGTTGCGTTTTAAACATTTATAAGGTCATAATTATTATTTAAACAATACTAAACTTATACTTTACATTTAGTTCAATTAGAAAATTACGAATATACACACTTATTAAAAAATGAGTTACTACAAAATACAGCGGCTCTGTAGAGTTGAGACAAAATAAAGAGCGTGCTTAGAGTTGAGACAGTGTCGTTCGGAGCCATCGATAGTTGTTTTGTATTGCTGTTACACATGCGCAATGATGCACAGTGATAGTCACACATGTGCTCTGACCAAATTTAAAAATTACGCATGCGGAGTGCTGTACTTTACCAGATAATTAAATTTTTAGTACATATAGTATACTTTCTTTAATAAGTGCGCAGTAGAAATCCGTTTTGTTATTGCGCATGCGTTACACTGTATCATTGTAAGTGCACTTCCGCAGAGGTACCTTTATTAAAAAAATTAGTTAAAATTGTTTTTTTCCATTATTACTGTATGTAATAACCAATAATAGAAAAGAATATTCAAATTCAATCTAAATATTGAAATTTAACAAAATTTAATAGAAAAATTTGTATTATTAAATATAAAAATTAATAAAAACGTTAAAAATGTATTCAATTTTAATAATTTTTTTCTTTTTTTCTTCAAAATATTTTTTAAACAGAACAAATTTTGGTCTGAAACTTTTCAATTTTTCATACATTAAAAAACCATTTTCTAGGGGTACCGGGGGGGGGGGGGTTATATAATTATTTAACATACTGTCAGAAAATGTTCCATTTAATTAGTGTTTAAAAAGTTTTATAAAAATTTATTTATTTATTGAGAATAAAGAGTTTTAAAGTTCTCTCAGAATTCATGAAATTGTACATAGTAATCCTTTACTATCTTAAAATGTAACAAGTTTTTCGTTCATTTTATCGTTAGTTTGTCCATTTTATTAAGTTAACCTACTTTTTCCTATTGGTAGATTAAAAAATAGTGAGTCCTTTATGTAGTGAAGCATTTTTATATGCAGTTGCATATGCAAAATCGTGCATTAATACATAAAAATGATGTTGACTTTCGCAAATTTAAAAAAATTTTTGTTTGTTCTTTCGTTCGTTCGTTGGTTCACCACTTCTATTAAGTCTACTCACTTTTCATGATTAAAATACATTTTTATGCGCAGTAACACATGCGCAGTAGTTCACATTGAGCGCTACATGTCCGAGATAGTTCATCGTGAAGGCCACATGTGCGCAGTAGTCACACGTTACTTCTGCACATGGGCAGTAGTGAAAATTGAGTGCTACAGATGCGCAGTAGTGAATCATGAATGCTACACATGCACAGTATTGCACTAGGAGAGTACTGTTGGATTTAAAGGTGCTTAGTAATTGCTACAATTCTTTCGAATTTTCAGAAATTCTTTATCGCTTCTCAACCCCATATATTTTGTCAAATTTGTTTACATATCTGAAAATTCATATTATTTATCTTAATAAATAAATAAAATTTGTTAAATATTAATGGATTTTTTTTCGTATAACACCTATATAATCTAATAAAATTGTTTGCAAAAGTTTTAAATTTTCATTACTTTACGCAACGTTTTTTTATTATAAAGAGGAAGGAGGGGGGGATATTAATCAACATACTGTCTGGACATTGTTATGTTAATTATTCTGTAAAAAATTATTTGAAAAAATTCAATTATTTACATAGAATAAAGAGTTTTTAATTTCTCGAAAAAGTTGTATCATAGTACATGGTAATCCTATACTATATTTAAATGTAACCAGTTTTTCGTTCATTTTTTCGTTAGTTTGTCCATTTTATTAAGTTAACCTACTTTTTCCTATTGGTATATTAAAAAATAGTGAGTCCTTTATGTAGTGAAGCATTTTTTTACGCAGTAGCATATGCAAAATCGTGCATTAATACATAAGAATGATGTTGACTTTCGCAAATTTAAAAAAATTTTTGTTCGTTCTTTCATTTGTTCGTTCGTTCGTTTGATCACCACTTCTATTAAGTCTACTTACTTTTCCTGACTAAAATACATTTTTATGCGCAGTAACACATTATCGTAATGGCCACATGTGCGCAGTAGTCATACGTTACTTCTGCACATGCGCAGTAGTTAACTAGGTCAATTTAAGATGCGCAGTAGTAAAAATTGAGTGCTACAGATGCGCAGTAGTGAATCATGAATGCTACACATGCTCTGTATTGCACTAGGAGAGTACTGTTGGATTTAAAGGTGCTAAGTAATTGCTACAATTCTTTCGAATTTTCAGAAAATCTTTATCGCTTCTAAAACCCATATATTTTGTCAAATTTGTTTAAATATCTGAAAATTTATATTACTTTTCTTAATAAACAAATAAAATTTGTTAAATATTAATAGATTTTTTTCGTATAACACCTATATAATACAATAAAATTGTTTGCAAAAGTTTTAAATTGTTATTACTTTACGCAATGTTTTTTTATTATAAAGAGGGAGGGGGGGGGATTATTAATCAACATACTGTCTGGACATTGTTATGTTAATTATTCTGTAAAAAATTATTTGCAAAAATTCAATTATTCACATAGAATAAAGTCTTTATAATTACTTGAAAAAGTTGTATCATAGTACATGGTAATCCTTTTCCTTTACTATATTAAAATGTAACCAGTTTTTCGTTCATTTTTTTGTTAGTTTGTCAATTTAATTAAGTTTACCTACTTTTTGCTATTGGCATATTAAAAAATAGTGAGTCCTTTTTGTAGTGAAGCATTTTTATACGCAGTTGCATATGCAAAATCGTGCAGTAATACATAAAAATGATGTTGACTTTCAAAAATTTGAAAAAATTGTCGTTCGTTCTTTAGTTCGTTCGTTCTTTCGTTCGTTCGTTTGTTTGTTCACCACTTCTATTAAGTCTAATTACTTTTTATGATTAAAATACATTTTTATGCGCAGTAACACATGCGCAGTAGTTCACATTGAGCGCTACATGTCCGAGATTGTTCATCGTGAGGGCCACATGTGCGCAGTAGTCATACGTTATTTCTGCACATGCGCAGTAGTTAACTAGGTCAATTTCACAGGCGCAGTAGTGAAAATTGAGTGCTACAGATGCGCAGTAGTGAATTATGAATGCTACACCTGCGCTGTATTGCACTAGGAGAGTACTGTTGGATTTAAAGGTGCTTAGTAATTGCTACAATTCTTTCGAATTTTCAGAAATTGTTTATCGCTTCTGAAACCCATATATTTTGTCAAATTTGTTTAAATATCTGAAAATTTATATTATTTTTCTTAATAAACAAATAAAATTTGTTAAATATTAATAGATTTTTTTTCGTATAACAATAAAAAAGTTTAGAAAAAACTGACCATGGATTTACTGAATAAATAATTATCAAAGTTGTTTTTCACCAAAAATGAATGATGACCTTGAAACTAACACTTGCGCGGTAACATTACACTTAATTCAAATGTAGTAATACAAAAACCATAAATTTTTCTTCTACACTAAAAAATGTTAATTGTTTTTGTTAATAAAACAAGTTGTACATCTTTATCTTTATAAGATTAAAGTCACTTTTATATTTCAAAACTTCAAGACTCTTTGATTTTAAGAAATACACAAAATTTGAGGTTAGGATTACATAAACACTACGTCTGCGCACAACAAATCTAAAGTGGATATTGCCAACATAATTTCTACTTATTTTTGCAGGAAGCTTATTTAGCAAAATTTGTAACATTTAAATAAAAATAAAAGATGCATTATGTATTTTTCCAACTTTTTCAAATAAATCAATCGATAAATATTATATATTAATATTTTTCAGCAAGTTTGAGAAATAAATATTTTACTTTCTTTAAGTTGAAACCCTGCGTGATAATGGAGCTAATACACGGGGATTAGGAAACAATCCCCTTACCGCGCATCTCGCCATTGACAATCCTTAAGGCAAATTTTAAACAAAAATTTGGTTTGAGAGATAAATATTATTTATTTTTTAAAAAATCAGTTATTATTATTACTTATTTTTAGATAATTATCAAAGGATACAAGGTGGCAAAAAATACAATAAAATTAATATCTATTAACAAAAAATGCAAAAGAATTTTTGAAATAATTTATGTATATAAAAATGAATGTTATATTAATTATATATACATATAATAAATTAATATTATAAAATTAATAACTCTTTAACTTTTGATGGATACAGCTAACGTTTTTAGAGTGGATAATAAAATGGCGGTCGTGCATTGAACACGTGTGGTTGTGTCTCTCTTGATTTTTGTTTCTTAACTTGTGATTCGAGTGTATTGGCATCAAATTTTGTTATATACTTGAGTCCATGGAGTGTCGTGAGTGCTGACAGTAGTTTTTTATGTGTATACTATCTGATTTTCAGTTAGAAAATCTATTTTTCTGCATATGATTGGAAGTGACTTTATTGAAACGAACACGAATGTTCACGACAACTCTGTGACTGTTGCTTTAATAAGTTACAAATTATAAATGAGAAGTTATTAACATAACATTTGTGATAACCTACCTTAATAGTAGTGAGAATATTTTTACAAAAGGGTTCAAACAATTGAATTATTGTGTTTTATATTGAAATTAAATTGTAATTTTGTACACGACTGTACTTGTTTTCTGTGTGTGTAACGTAGACACACACCTATTCCATAGACTACTTTTATGTGTCATCATTAAACGACAATGGGTGATTCAGCCGAGAAGATAGAGATTCCTCAGAATTTGAATTTACTTATGCCAACAGATAGCACCACGCACACCAATACGAAGGCTTTATGCACACAATGTAAAGGAACGTGTAAACTCTCCAATGCAAAACTGTGCCCAATTTGTTCTGCTCCATATCATCCATCATGTGCCGCCAAATACCCCCCTGAGCCGAATGGTGGTTTTAAAAAGTGCTGTGGCTCAGTATCACCTTCTCCCTCAATATCAGATTTGATTATGAATCCGTCAATACCTCCTAGTTTATTGCAACAGAATTCTTCCGAAACGTCATTGCGTTCGTTTATAAAAGAGGAACTAGGTACATTCAAACAATCAATCAGCGACGAGATTGGTGAATTAACCATTACTATCAAAGACTTATCTACAAATTTGAAATCAATTGAGAAGAAGGTTGATAAATGCATGTCCGAAAATTTGGAGACCAAACAACGCGTATCTTCAATTGAACATGATAACAAGAAGACAAATGACAGGATGACTGAACTGGAATCCAAGTTCGAAGAACTGAAGGTCTGCGGAATTGTCAACACTGGTAATGAACATTACATATCAGAAGTAGAATTTGAAGACAGGTTGAACTGACTTACAAAATATAAAAAAATTATTTGCGTCTCTCTTACCTGAAAAAAATTTTGATGAAATAAAAATATGGCGTCTAGGCGCTTTCTCCGGTTCACAAATTAAAAGTCAACCAATAAAAGTGACGTTTCCATATAATCTCTGTCCTAATCAGATTCGAGAGGAATTCCTGAAAGCAAAAAAACATGCGAAACTACCCCAAGAATTCCTACATATATCACTGACATACGATCGCACGAAACAACAGCAACTATATTACCAACACATAAAGAAGGAATTTGCAGCCCGACAACAACAAGGAGAGCAGAACATCAAAATTGTTCATCGTCTAGGAGTCCCAACAATCATTAACAACTAACAACATCATGTAAATCTACTGTTTCAATTTTTTATCAAAATGTTCGCGGCATGAATTCTAAACAAATATTTTTTAACTGTTTTCCTGATATGATGCAATATTCAATTCTTGTTATCACTGAATCTTGGTTAAAACCTAGTGTTGAATCTTCTCATTTTTTTGATCCCAATTCTTTTAATGTTTTTCGTAAGGATCGTACTGACAGAAAGGGTGGTGGTGTTTTGGTTGCGGTAAGTACTAAGTTCAATGTAACTAATATTATTGAACATTTTAATGACGTTGATAATTACACTAGGATTGATTTTTTAGGATTATTAATAACTAAAGATACATTAAATTTTTTACTTTTAGCAATTTACATACCACCTGATATTCCAATTACTTTGTTCAAATCATTTTTTTCGAGCCTACTTGATTGTCCAGTAATTTACACTAGTAAGGTTATCCTTATTGGTGACTTTAATTGCAATTTACAGGCATCTGATTCTAAGTCTTCAACCTTAAATAATTTTTTAATATCATTAAATTTAACACAAAGAAATGTGGTACCAAACTACTATCTAAAGTTATTGGATCTTGTTTGTACAAAAGAGTCATATTCAATTTCTAAAGTTTTCATATCCATTGTTCCTGAAGATCTACATAATCCAGCTTTATCCATATATATTACCTTTCTTTCTGCACATAAATTATTTCATTCAAATTTTGAAACTAACCAAGATTCATCACAATTACTATTTAATTTTAGGAAAGCGAATTTATCAGATCTTTATGTTTATATGTCATCTATTGATTGGTCTAACCTCAGTAACTATGATAATTCTGATCTTGCTTGTATAGAATTTTTATCAATAATTCATAATGCTTTTATTCAATTTGTACCTAC
The DNA here is from genome assembly GCA_037103525.1 of Ganaspis brasiliensis. Lineage (NCBI taxonomy): Eukaryota > Metazoa > Arthropoda > Insecta > Hymenoptera > Figitidae > Ganaspis > Ganaspis brasiliensis. Next base: position 2,436,989 of record JAZKLR010000056.1, on the reverse strand, counting down.
TAAGTCGACTAAATCAGTTCCTAAGCGTCGATATCCTCCATGGTTCGACCAATCAATTATAATTGACATTAAAATAAAACATAACCTGTTAAAAAAACGTAAGCACTATTCTAATTATTATGATACTCAAATAAAAACATTATCTAACTCAATACACAAGAATATTAAACATAATTATTGTATATATATGAAGTCAGTTGAAAACAATCTTCGTGTCAAACCAAAGGAATTTTGGAAGTTCATTAATGACAGTAAATCTAAACCGCAAATACCTCAGTTGATGTCATTCAGGGGAATAACAATTAACGAACCGCAAAATATTGTTAATGCATTTGCTGAAAATTTCTCCTGTCATTGCAGTGCTCCTATTCCTAATGCAATTTCTGATGAGTCATGTATTGTAGCTGATACTGATCACATTTCTTTATATTTATATCAGGATCGAGTTTACAAAGCCGCGCGAACTTTGAAACCATCATTTACGGCTGGATTGGATTTAATTCCTAGTTTTATAGTGAAAGATTGTGCAGCGGTTTTGAGTAAACCTTTATCTATTATTTTCAATATCGCGTTATCGTCTGGCATCTTTCCTAAGAATTAGAAATCGGCAAAGGTCATACCTGTGTATAAAACTGGCGATAAATCATGCGTTACTAATTATCGACCTATAGCCCTTATCCAAAATTTTGCAAAGGTTTTTGAAAAGTCAATACTAGGTACATTGCAAAATGCTTTATATAGTTCGCTTATAGACCAACAACATGGTGGAATATGTAAACGATCAACAGCTACAAATTTAATTCAATTCACGCAATTTGTTAATAACGCCTTGCAACGCGGTTTACAAGTTGATGTTTTGTACTTAGACTTTTCGAAGGCGTTTGACACAATCAAACATGATGTTTTATATCGTAAGCTTCAAAAATTAAATATACCTAAGAATCTGTTATCATTAGTAAAAAATTATCTGACGGAAAGATCACACCAAGTTTCCATTGGTAACCATCTATCACGCCCGTACGTGCCCACCTCTGGTGTTCCTCAGGGGTCTGCCATTGGCTCAACACTATTTAATATTTATATAAATGATATTGGTGATCAGATTTTATCTGAAATTTTGTTGTATTTGGATGACGTCAAAGTGTATCGAGCAATACACTCAACGAGAGATAATACTGCATTACAATTAGATTTGGATAATATTATACAATGGTCCTTGAATAATGAAATTTCTTTGAATGTAGCTAAATGTCATGTATTGTCATTTTATCGATCTAATTCACCAATAAATTTCAACTATCAAATAAATGGCAATAATCTTAAAAGGGTATTCTCTACATGTGATCTTGGTGTGGTCTTTGATGATAGATTGTCTTTCCTTGATCAGATTACAAAAATCACTTCATCTGCTTCGAAAGCATTGGGGTTTTTAATTAAATCATCAAAAAATTTTTGTAACATTTCGACAATCATAGCGTTATATAATACATTAGTACTACCAAAATTAAGTTATGTTTCTTCTGTTTAGAATCCATGTATCGATAAAGATGCCCAAGAAATTGAAAAAATTCAAAAAAGATTTTTAAAATACTTGGTTTTCAAAGCGGATGGAAAGTATCCTGAACCAGGATCTGATTATACGGTATTATGTCGGCGATTTCATTTTCGCACACTTGCAGAAAATAGAATTTTTACTGCTGTATTAATGCTATTAAAAATATTATCTGATCAGATCAATGCTCCACAACTATTATTGCAAATACCGTTTAGGGATACACGTACACCGTACAGGATCTAGAATCAGTCAGCCTTTTTATTTGTACCCTCCACGTCTTGCAATAGGTGAAGTTGCGCCAATTTTTTTTGCTTGTCGTCACGTCAATAACATGCTGTTAAAGATCAAGCCTGATCTTGAGAGGTTTTTTTCCTCGAAATCTTGTTTCCTTTCGACACTTGAGTCGTACATTGCAATTAAAAACTAATTTTTCAAATTTACTTGCGATGCGAATATTGTTTGTTTTACTGCATAAATGCATTACCGCCATATCGCCATATCGTCATAATTATATTTGATTGATTATTTTTTATGTCAATATATTCAAGTATACTCGAAAAAATTTTTGGTTACCCATGTATGGTCCTACTTGGACTGTGGGAGTAATTGTAAATAAATAAATAAATAAATAAATGATAAAGAAAAAAATTGTATTAAGAAACGTTAATCATTAGCATACTATATAACTAGGTGTGAATTCTGTCCATTTCATGGACACTTCGCTTCCAAGGAAGCAAAACAATTTGCTTCCTCATAGAGGAAGCAATAATTTAATAATATTTTAAATATTTTAAGTTAATAAAAACAAAAATTAAAAAAACATGAATTATTTTTATTAAAAAGATACTAAAACAATTTGATTAGTTAATTTAGTTAATCTAGCTTAAATTAATGTGTCTTTAATATTTTTTTAAATATTTCAAGAAATGTAAAGATACTTTTTTAAAAAGTCGTTTTTTTCAAATAGCTATAGTAACACCAAAAGTAGACATAAATAAAATTTCTAAGTGGATTTTTAAAGCTTTAAACATGTACCTTAAGTCTATTTAAGCCATTTTTTGATTGGCTGAAAAAAACATATTTTTTGGGAGAAATGAAAATCATCAAATTTGGTTCATTAAGTGGAGTCACCTGAGAAATTTCAACCCATCAAAATATGTTACTTATCGGTGCAAATATTTTTTCTGGGATTATTTTGGATGTAAAAGAATGACATATTATCAAGATTAAAAAAAAAAGTTTTTGAATAAAAAATTTTTTGAAAAAAAAAATTAAAAAAATTTTTTTTTTGTTGAAAAACTTAAAAAATGTTAAAACCCATACGATATTTTGTTTGAAATCTTAAAAAAGGCATATGAAAAAATTGGCATTAAAAAAATATGAAAAATTGTAGGAGGAACAACAACAACAACAACAAAAATTTCAACAAAAAGAAATTTTTTTTTTCAAAATTTTTTTTTTTTTTAATTTTGATAATAATATGGCATTCTTTTACATCCAAAATTGTCCCAGAAAAAAAATTGGCACCGATAATTAACATATATTTCGATGGGTTGAAATTTCTCAGGTGACTCCACTTAATGAACCAAATCAACTTAGAAATTTTATTTATGTCTACTTTTGGTGTTACTATAGCTATTTGAAAAAAACGACTTTTTAAAAAAGTATCTTTACATTTCTTGAAATATTTAAAAAAATATTAAAGACACATTAATTTAAGCTAGATATTCTTTTTCTACAGGTTCTGGCAATAAGTTTTAAAAAAAAGACGTCCCGATATGTTCATTAGGCTCTGAGCAATCAGCGTTTGAAAATCGCTGGGGTCCCGTAGACCCAATCTAGCAGTTACGTTAAATCCCGATAGTCTAGAAGTTGAGGGTTAATATTATTAGTAATATTATTATTATTATTATTATCATTATTTTACTAGGTGAAAATTATGTCCATTTCGTGCATATTTCGTTTCAAAGTTAGCAAACAAATTTGCTTTCTTATAGAAAAAGCAATATATTAATAATATAAAATTTAATTCGAGAAATTCTTTAAAAAAAGGAATTTTAAGTGCAAAAAAATGAAAAAACATCAATTAATTTACGAATTTTTGATCAATTATAAAAGTTATATAGGTCAATCGATTCGTTTTGAGATAAGGAATATGATTTTTTTATTCATTAAGTTGTATTTTTAGCTTGGAAAAAAATTTTGGCAAAAAACGATTTTTTCGATGAAAAAAGGTGCTCAACAAAATTTGATTGGGTATTTTCAAAAATCCCTGTGTCCAAATTTAGATATTCACGAGCTTAAAAAGTCATCCAAATTTTATTGAAATCCGTTGAAGCGTTCTCGAGATATCCTGGCGACAAAAAACGCTATACACACACACGTACACACACACGTACACACACACACACACACACACACACACACATACATCTGGACATTTGCTTAGGAATAAAAGTTTACGCTTTTTAGATGAAAATGAGTCGATTTAGACTATTTTTGGAAAATCGAAAATCTTAACGATCACAAAGCTTCCTCTATGAGGAAGCAAAATTCAAAATAGATTGAAAAAAATTAATATGTCCTTTATAATCATTAAATTAATAAAATTTTTAAATTGATTAATTATAACAATATAAATTATTAAAATATAAAATCTATTTAAAAAATTAATAAAAGTTCAATGACAAATAAGTTCACTAATTTTTTATAATATGTTCACATCAATAAGCAATTAAAAAATAACAATTATCAAGCGAGCGAGGTTAATATCGCTAGTAGTATATTAAGCTACAAGGGTTGAAAGCTTGCCATGTTAACTGCTCGACTGAGCTAAGACAACTGACGGCTGAGGCGGCACCCAAGGTGCCGACGAAAGCTGACATTTGATGACGAAGCTCAGTTGCGTAGTTAACAATGGCAAATTGCAACCGTGTAGCTTACGATGCTTTTCATTCCTAATGCACGAACAAGACGCATGTTAGGCTAAAATGAATTCCTTGTTGGCCGTAGCGTCAACAAGAAATTATTTCAGACCGCTTAGGAGAAATGAGCTCTGTTTCGACCCGACTTCGAGGTTTAACATAGCGTCGAGTTCGTGCAAGTGGGATGAAAAAAAATTTTAGGCTATGTATCCACACAGCACCTGAAATTCCCCGAAACATTCCAGAATATTGGTCGACATTTCCCGAATATTAGTACCTAAAAGCCATAGAAACCAAGTTTGACTAGTGCGCATCATGTAAAATGAATATATGACTATTATGAATATTGTAGGAATATCAGACACGGAAATTCTGTAAAAATTAAAAAAAATTTTTTAGAGAACTTGCGCGTCCAATATTCCCTATAGAAGGACATTTTAATGCTTACACGAAACGTCACTGAATATTAGGTCTGAATTTTCGGGAAATGTGGACGAATATTCAGTCAAGTTTCAGCAAATTTTTGATACTGTGTGGGCAGCTCTAAATTAATTTTTGTTTTTTATGCCATTATTAATATTAAAATAGTGATTTTTTGCATATTTTAAAAGTACAATATTATAATTTTTAGGTGGTATATACTCAGAGCTTTCCTAAAAAAGATTTGTTTGGAACTTACGAATTTTCTGGATCCTTTCTTGGAACAACACTCAATAATAAAGGAAAATTCTCATTGACACTATGTAAGAGCATAAATAATATTGACTATATATTCATCTTCTAATTGAAAATCATAAGAGTAAAATAAAAATAAAGCGATCAAAATAATAGTTACTATACTCAATGGGAAAAAAACCATTCGTGCGTTAATGGCCCAATATTGGGAGCCAACAGACCATCATTGAACCATTATTGGCAACCATCAATGGACCATTGTTGGTTAAATCATAGGATGTCCACGTCCCTACCAATTATTGGCTGCCATTAATAAGCCAATAATAAAAAAATTTAAATAAATTCTAAAAATAAATTATTAAATATAAAATTGTTTTATAATTAAAATTTTTTTTTTATTTACTTTTATTTTCCTATATAAAAAACGAGAACTGAAGGTAAGCGTTAAAAGTTAACGGAAAAGTGTTAACAGTTAACGAAAAAGTATACTTTTATACCTGGTTCCTTGGTTAGAGATAGAAGGTATTTGTTAAAAGTTTACGGAAAAGGAAACTCAACTCATTATACAAATTACCTTGAAATTTAAATTTTATTTCTTAAGACAAACAATAGACTACCTGGCAGGGTATCATCATCCTTTGATCAAACCCTTGTATAATAAGGGTCAATGGCTTTAGGAAAAGAGAAAAATTTTTCGAGTTTTCCTGAAAAGAGAGAAATTAAATTAAATTTTGAAATTTTACCTCATTATTCAAATATTCTTCAAATTAAAATTTTTTTTTCTAAATACAAACAGTAGACTAAATAAGCCAATCGTTTTTCGAGCCAACCCTTGCATAATAAGTGTTATAATTGGTTTTGAAAAAGAGAACAAATTTTTGAGCTTCAACAAAAAGAGAGATAAAGACATTAGTGCGTGGTATAGAAGTACATGGTAGTGAAAGTTATTAATTAATAGAACTTGAGTGTGTATAATGTGGAAGTGAATAATGCTTATTATTGTGTATTTTTTATTAAGTGTTTATAATAGAAATGTGTTTAATGTGAAAGTGTATAGTATTAATATGCTTTTTGTTTATTAAGAGTTTGTGTTGTTTGTTTGTTGTTTACAGTGTAAAAGAAGTGTTAATAATATAATTATATAAAAAAGGTGAGATAAAGATATGAGACAATAACATGAGACAATAACATGAGACAATGATATGAAATAAACAGATGAGACAATGAGAGAATTAAGGTAAAAAAATGAGATAATAGCATGAGACAATGTGATGAGATAAACATGTGAAACAATGAGAGAGATCAGGTAAAGAGATGAGATAATGAGATGAGATAAATAGATATAAGATAAACATATGAGATACAGAAACAAAAAAGCATTAAGGCTTGAAATATAAAGATACTTTGATGATATGTAGGATAAAGAGGTTACAATGGAGTTAGATCGTGAGACATAAAAAATTCATTTTTTGTTAACTTTTTTTTTAAAGTTGTTTTTGAAAAATGAGCTTTCAGTTAAAGAAGAGATATTTTAATTTAAATGATAAAGAATAGGATATTATTCGTAATTGGGAAATGCTAATGACACATCACATGTATAAGTTTCAGGAATTATTGGAACTTGCATCAGGTGGTAGTTTCCAAAAACAAATTACAGGATATTTAGAAATGTTAGATAAAATAAAAGCAATTAATAAAAATAAATCACATATTCAAATATTGTTTAGTGGAAATCGACTTTTGGGTCACTGGATTTGCACTTACTATGATGGAAATGAACTTTTTGTTTATAAAAGTCTTATTGAAGGTTGTTTAATGAAGATTAAAGAGAATATTTATGCAGGTCATATCCATTTAAACCTAATGTAGTTTTTTTAAGAGTACAACAACAACCAAATTTTGTTGATTGTGGTGTATACGCCCTTGCGTTTGCTGTTTCTTTGTATTTTAACCCAGCGAGCGTAAGGTGAAACTTCGTAACACGGAGCGTAAGGTAGGGTAGTTTTTACCCTGTAAAGATTTTCCACTTGTATGTATATTAAAAAAAAAGCTTGAAATTTTGAAAATTGTTTACCATATTTGTTTTATATTATCTATTAATGCAATTTATTAATCTTATGATAAATTTTCATTTGTTTAAACAATTTATTATTGCAAAATTGTAAGGGAGGGTGGTACCATACCGACCCCTCGTACAATACCGACCCCCCTCTGTTTCTCAGAGATCGTGTTACTAGACAAATTGTCAATACCATCAAAAAAACACTTTCATAACTCTGACATTTTTACTATAGGTAATAATCTCTTAGTAATATTGTATCTCGGAATTTTACGTAAAATTAGCTTTTTGCAATAAATTTTTTTGTTTTTGACCTATCTTGAATTTAAGTTAAAAGTGTTGAATTGAGTTCAGAAAAATTAAAGTATACAGTGAGAAAATTCTATCTGTGATGATTACAGAACTAACCTGTACTGCTCGGACGAAATGACCATTTCTGTTTTATTTACTTATTAACCTTGTTGTTCTTAAGAATATGTCTGCTAATTTTACAAAACGTTCTGTTATCTGTCATAAGCTGTACTATACTTCGCATCAAATTTTTGTTCTGTTATTATTACAGGATTAAGAGGTAAAAAATTACCTTTAAATACAGTGGTCTGTCATAAAAGAAAGTTAAATTATTACAAAACTCATTATATAAAGCTGTAAGGTTCCTTTAGGCACAGAGTGCAGTATAGGCAAGATAATTTTACAGAACTGCTTTGTAAGCATTACGTACGCAACATTAAAGAAGGTAACGTTCGGCAGATTTCGGCTTCTTCCGGCATCTTACGGCTTCACTCGGCAACAGACGACGCTACACACGACGTTGTAGTTCATATAGACGGGTCAAAACTAACTGACATGTGCTGTGATAGCTGTGGTGGTTAAGGCGTTCGTGATAGGGTCGGGTCGCGCGAGTTCGAATCTTTCACCATGCGAATTTGTTTTCAAATAGTTAAAAAAAATATATTTGTAAGCAACAGGAGGGAGGGTGTATCAGTAAATAAGTGTAGGTTACGTGCGAGTTGCGTACATAAATTGACTGAAAGAGAACAACTGAAAAACTGGAAGAAAAATTTTTTATATGTGAACAGGTTAAATTACAGAACTGTTTTGTAACGTTTCACGGTGAGTTCATATCTTTTTCCAAGTTATAACATAAGTCTTTCTTAGACTCTTTAATACTCGTTAAGTATATTTTGTCCTGTAATTTTATCACTACGTACGTTAATTTCTTTGTTTCTGTAACATTAAATAGTATAAGACAATCTCGTTTTTTTTATAACATCATTTTATTTACTATTTACTGAAGGTGGCATTTCGTCCGAGCAGTACCATAGCAGTTCTGTAATCGTTACAGATATAATTTTCTCAGTGTAAGTTTTTTTGGTTGTTTATGGCCTCAACTTTAATACACAATATTCATATTAAAACGCTTTCATTGACATAAATGATCGGCAAGACATTATGTGAAAATAGTGAAGGTGGTCCGAAACCGACCTCCCCCCCTTTTCTTGCATTGTAATAGTAACTAAATTATTTGTAATTACACTAGTTTACAAAAAAAAAAAAATGTTTATGTACATTCAATGTCACTATTTTTTTCTTATGAACTAAGCTTCTCGTTACTTAAAAATGACATTAAGAGATTTTTCTATAAATAGGTTTTCGAAATATGAATTTTTTTAATTTTTTTACGTTTTTTTCGGAGGTGACTTCACGTTTTAGGCCGTATCTCGAGTTACAGAAGTCCGATTGAGTTTTTCTAAGTGTCAAATTAAAGGTAATCAAATTTCAAACAATCGCTTTTCACATTATTTTTCAATCGGTTAAATACTTTAAGTAATATAGTCCAAAACAAAATAGAAAATTTGAGTTTTTGGCCCAAAATCTGAAAAACAAATTCATTCTACCGCCATGCAAAAATAGAAAACGTCAAATTATGTCCAGTTTTAAATTTTTTACATATATGGCTCACTTTTAGGAAAAAAAAATGTAGGGATGAAAAAAATCTTTGGGTTATTATTGAAGTTATAAGCCAGGGAACTGAAATTCTCGTTTTACGCCATTTCGGTATTTTACCTCCTTTTATAGTGATTATGTTGATTAATTTAATGAATACCATATCTAATTAGAAAATGGACTTTTTTCACAGATTTCAAATAATTTTCAGTGCTTTACTAATTCAAATTTGACTGAAAAATTTTTTGGAGTTTTTGACAAAAATTTCTGAAAAGGCATAAATTGATTAAAATCTGCTTTTTTGACTAGTTGAAACAGATTTGTTGAATTTTGTTCGTTAATAGTTCAAAAAGTTTGAAAGGAGATATAGAAATATGAAATAAAGAGAGGTTTAATTTTTGTTGAATTTTGTTCGTTAATAGATAAAAAAGTTTGAAATTAGATATAGAAATGTGAAAAATAAATGATATTTGACTGAAAAATTATTTGGAGTTTTTGACAAAAATATCTGAAGAGGCATAAATTGATTAAAATTTGCTTCTTTGACAAGTTGCATCAGATGCGCAGTGGTTCAATTTTTGTTAAATTTTGTTCGTTAATAGATAAAAAAGTTTGAAATTAGATTTAGAAATATAGAAAATAAAAAATATTTGTCTGAAAATTTTTTTGGAGTTTTTGTCAAAAATTTCTGGTGAGGCATAAATTGATTAAAATCCGCTTTTTTGACAAGTTGAATCAGATGCGCAGAGATTCAATTTTTTGTGAATTTTGTTCGTTAATAGATGAAAAAGTTTTAAATTAGACATAGAAATATAAAAAATAAATGATATTTGACTGAAAAATTTTTTGGAGTTTTTGACAAAAATTTCTGGAGAGGCATAAATTGATTAAAATCTGCTTTTTTGACAAGTTGAAACAGATTTGTTGAATTTTGTTCGTTAATAGTTCAAAAAGTTTGAAATGAGATATAGAAATATGAAATAATTTTTTTTTTTCAAAAAAATATGGCCGCAGCAGCCATCAGACGAAAGTCAATGATTTCTCCTTATAAATGAAAAAAGAATCAATTTTCTTTGATTTCCCATTAAAGAAAAATATTCTTAACTACTTTGTGTAATATAATACAATTTATGCTTTTCAAAACTTTGCGCATCTGATTCAACTTGTCAAAGAAGCAGATTTTAATCAATTTATGCCTCTCCAGAAATTTTTGTCAAAAACTCCAAAAAATTTTTCAGTCAAATATAATTCATTTTTTATATTTCGATATCTAATTTCAAACTTTTTCATCTATTAACGAACAAAATTCAACAAAAATTGAACCTCTGCGCATCTGATTCAACTTGTCAAAAAAGCAGATTTTAATCAATTTATGCCTCTTCAGAAATTTTTGTCAAAAACTTCAAAAAAATTTTTCAGTCAAATTTAAATTAGTAAAGCACTGAAAATTATTTGAAATCTGTGAAAAAAGTCCATTTTCTAATTAGATATTGTATTCATTAAATTAATCAACATAATCACTATAAAAGAAGGTAAAATACCGAAATAGCGTAAAACGAGAATTTCAGTACCCTGGCTTATAACTTCAATAATTACCGATAGATTGTTTTCATCCATACATTTTTTTTTCTTAAAGGTGAGCCATATATGTAAAAAATTTAAAACTGGACATAATTTGACGTTTTCTATTTTTGCATGGCGGTAGAAAGAATTTGTTTTTCAGATTTTGGGCCAAAAACTCAAATTTAAAATTTTTTTTTTGGATTATATCACTCAAAATATTTAACCGATTGAAAAATTATTTTGAAATGTTATTGTTTGGAATTTGATTACCTTTAATTTGACACCTAGAAAAACTTAATCGGACGTCTGTAACTCGAGATACGGCCTAAAACGTGAAGTCACCTCCTTAAAAAACGTAAAAAAATTTAAAAAATTCATATTTCGGAAACCTATCCATAAAAAAATTTTTTAATGTCATTTTTAAGTTTAGAGAACCATAGTACATAAAAAAAAAATAGTGTCATTAAATGTACATTTTGGCTGTAAACTGTAAACAAATAATACCTACAAATATATTTTAAAATAACAATAATCAAGCTAAGATAATATAGCTTGTAATTAAGATCAAACTAAAAAAAACTCATTTTTAATTGTAATGATAAACCAGTGGTAAACAAACATAGAAAAATTATTCTTTTACTGAAAAAAAATTTGACCTTAGCAATCAAACAAGTTTTTGGCACCTTTTTGGCTTTTGCCTTTTAGGGAGTCGGTTTGGGACCACCCTCCCCTAACAATTCCAAAACCAATATAGAGAAAATTGAATATCTATAAACTTGTAAGCTTTTATTGGCATTACTTATTATTAAATAATTAAAATAAATAAGAAATTTAGTTAAATTTGTTACAACAGTTATTTAACATTGTTTAAACAAAAAATTGTTGTTATCTTTTAACTTTTTTCTCATTGCACCTAGAAAGGTGCAGTTTTTTCTCATTTTTGAAGCTGATTATAATAGACGACAAATATTAATGTTAAATCGCTATTTTATCAATTGTTTAAACAAATAATTGTTGTTATTTATTAACGTTTTTTCTATTGCACTTAGAAAGATGCAGTTTTTTTTATTTTTACAATTTATGAAGCTAAGTACAATAAACGATAAATATTAAGCTTCATAAATTGTAAAATTAGAAAAAAACTGTATCTTTCTAGTTGCAATGGGAAAAAAGTTAAAAATAACCACAATTATTTGTTTAAACAATTGATAAAATAGCGATTCAACATTGATATTTGTCATTTATTATAATTAGCTTCATAATTTGTAAAGTTAGAAAAAAACTGCATCTTTCTAGGTGCAATGGGAAAAAAGTTAATAAATAACAACAATTATTTGTTTAAAAAATGGATAAAATGGCGACTCAACATTAATATTTGTCGATGTTATTTGTAATAGGCATCGAGTAATAGATGTCGCTTTACCGGTAAGGTCGAAATCTTCTTTTCAATTACAAACCGACCGGGAATTTCCTTCTTAAAATTAATATAATTAGCTTCATGAATTGTAAAATTAGAAAAAAACTGCATGTTTTTAGGTACAATGAGAAAAAAGTTAATAGATAACCACAATTATTTGTTTAAACAATCTTAAATAATTGTTGTAACAAATTTAGCTTAATTTTTTTTTTGTTTTATTGATTTTATAGTAAGTAATGTCAATCAAAGCTGACAAAATTATAGGAATTTGCTTTTCTCAATATTGTCTTTGGAATTGTTATAATTTTGCAATAATGAATTGTTTAATCAAATGAAAAATTAATCATAACATTAGTAAAATACATTATTTACCTTTACTGAACAATTATAATTAATTACGCTAATGATTTTAACTTTTTTTTACAATATGCGAAAAACAAAACTCTTGGTTTATTTTATAGTCAGCGTACATGAGTTCACAATTGTTATAAATAAACAATAAGAAATGTAAAAAAATATTTGTTTTAATCGTTATTGCTTTGTTACCATGCCTCGTGCAGCTATTAAAATTTACAGAGAAATTCATAAAGCCAAATTCAAATTATTAAGGAATAAATATTTCACAGGGTAAATTTTACCCTACTTTACGCTCGCCGGGTTAATATTACATCTAAAAATGTTGTATATAATCATGCTTTAATGAGAACTTATTTGTATATTTATGATGTTTGAAAAACAAGTGTCATCTCATTTTCGGATAATTTTACAAAATTGTATAAACTTGGAATTGGCAATATCGAATAAATAAATAACAATAATTTACATGTGAGGAATGTAAAAGATGCGACACAGAAGAGAAAATTAGATTATCAAACTAATGATGGCTTCACAGAAATGAAAGGAGTTAGTAGTAGTCCTTCATTACTTACAAAAATAGGACAGAAAAAAGTTGTTAATATTCTTGACTAAGAAACTAGAAAAAGCAGTACCAAATATGAAAAAATGTATTGTAAAAGACCTAAGTTAAAAGGAGAGATGGGAAAGAGAGACAAATAACAAATAATGGAAAATGTAAATAGTGACAGACTATAAATGTTTGTAAGAAAAAACATGTGGAAAATGCGTCAAATTCTATTAAAGTAGTAAAAGAAGGTAATAACTATAAAATATAAGAAACATTAGTAGTAAGAAGATATTTTTTAGCAATGCTAATGAGAAAAGTAGAAAAACTGGAGCAGAATATCAGCATGAATATAGTGAAATGATGAAATTAAAACTAAAAAGAATTGATTACTATTTTCATTCACTAACTGACTTATGGCTTGTTTAATTATTTAAAGTTAACACAAAAACGACGATTTTAAGTGATATTTTAGTTACTGATTCCCTTACGAGAAAGTATGATAGAAAAATAATGATAGGCCTATCATTATTTTTCTATCATTATTTTCCTATTATTTTTTCGCGACGATAGAAAAATGAGAGAAAAATGATAGGAATATAATGATAGAAAAATAATGATAGGAAAACGATAGAAGAAGAATTTTAGAAAAAAGGGTTTTATTTACAAATTTGCTATTAATAATAAAAAAGAAATTAAAAGATGATGGTTTTGATTCTTTTAACAAAATTAATTTAGTATTTACTTACTACGAACTGAATACGTAGTTGTATTTCACCAGATGATTTGTGTAACCGTAACTGTAAAAGAATGTAATTGTGATTGCAAAATAAAATAAAAATATAAAAATAATTATATTAACCTACTTAACAACTTTAATTGACGTAAACTACTTGCCGCATTTTATAGAAAACTTTGAAAACAAATTTTGGGGGACGGGGATTCGAACCCGGGTTCGACGCACGCTACCTAACGAAACCTAACACCTAAACCCACTGAGCTATCTCAACTAACTTCTGTAGAAACAAAAAATCTCTCTCTTAACCCGCAAGTCCACCTTATGTGTTTTACTGGAAAATAAGTGAAAAAGCAACAAATTGAATTCCCAAAGGAATTATTATGATAAAATCTTTTGCTTTAAAAAAGTTAGATAATATATGAAGAAATAAATAGTGAATTTGTATAAGGAGACATAAAAAACTGAATTCTAGTCGGCTTGAGACGAGTTATATACCCTGTCAGAATTTTCTTTTTATGTGGAAATTCCAATCGGACATTCGATTCAGAGTAGGAAAATAACTTAGAAATGGCAACTCTTGCAATTATTAATGAAAATCAACGTGTTAGTTTAAATGTGAAGAGGCCAGCAATTCATGATTGGCAGGTGCGCACTCGAACATCCGAAGTCGAACCAATCAGAGGTCTCCGTTTCTCCTTGCAGTTCGCGTTCAACACGTCGAGAATTAAACCGTTAAAGCTCTTCTTCTTTTACCTAAAACTTGTTTTCTACTTAAAATTTATATCAATTTCGCACTTTCGCTAAGAAAACTTTAGATAAGATAAACTTTAAATATTATGACCATCAAAACTTTAATTCAATTTACGGTAAGAAAGAAAAAGTACGAATAATAGCTACAATAATTCTCAACAATCAATTCAACGTAAGAAAATATAATGGCCCTGAAAAGAGCCGATTAATTACAAAAAAAAAAAAAATAAGCAGAGAACTTAACCGCGAAAACCATAAGGAGTACGGCCTTAACATTTTAGAGCGTAGACTACATCCATGGCAATTTAATTTATGTACTATGACGACAATTAAAAAAAAATTCAACCAAAAAAACCTTGGGGTTTTTGAGTAAATGCAATTCAACATTTTTTTAGTAAAACGGCTGTCATTTTATTATTTTACAATATTTTAAAAAAATTTCTATGGATTTTTAAAGAGAAGTAAGAACTTTTTTAGACTGTCAAAATAGAATAGGATACCCCAATTACTTAAAAAGTTATTACACTTATAAGGTTTTTTTCTTAAAATTTTAATAAAAGGGAGGTTTTGGCTTTAAAAATTAAAATCTCTATAACTCCATGAAAATTTTTTTTTCAGCAAAACAAATACTGTCGTCTAAAATTCTTTGAAAAACAACTTTTTGGAGATAAAATTTCTTTTGCCTTCCTGAATTGAAATGAATTTGGTCTACTTTATGTTAAAAGTAAAATGCATCAAAAGCATGTGATTGCCAATGTCCAAGATTTTAAACTGTTTCCCAAAAAACAAAAATGCTCAAATTGCATGTAAACACACAGGTTTATGAATTTTGTTGCGATGCCATATGTCCGCTACACTTAGCCTTGATTTTCGAACTTCGATTAAAAAGTATAACTTAAATTACGTTACTGAAAAATATATTATTTTTTTGCCGGCATTTTATTTTTATTTCTGAAGAATTATTCTTTGCTAAATGCGCGAAAAATGTCAGTTTATTTATTCATTATTCTAATTCTACTTTTTATGGTAACGCTCAATTTTAAGAAAAAATTACAATAAATATTTTGTGTTCAAAAAATTACAATATCCTGAAACCAGTCACCTTTCTTTATTTTTAAATTCCTTGTGATTTTAAAATGGAATAAAAGAAAATAATTGTATTAATTACATAACTCGAAACTGTATTTAAAAATACTTAAACTTGTAAGTTAGAGTCTAAAATCACAAGAATAAAATTTAACCTTAATTACTTATCGAAACATTTAAATATAAACTTTAACAAAATTTTAATTACAATTCTTATAAAAAAATAATATTTTATAAATAAAGTTAAGTAAAAAAGTTTACTTTGCTTCAATTTAATCCTGAAAATTTTAATTTTAATAAAAAGTACCTATGATTTAGATTTTTACTTAATCTATATATAAATTCTTCGAAATTTAAGTTTGGCTGAATTTAATAATTTAAATTTTAAATTTTTAACCTAACTAGGGTAACTGCCCAGTCGTTGGCACCTTAATGGAAATTCCAACTTTAAGAATTAAAATAGCACATAAAATTTTAGATAATGATATTCTCTTGGTGATATATGTTTTCACAATTTAATAAAGAATATGATGACATATTGAATTTTCATTAAAACTTTATGATAATTTAGAAATTAATAAAACTTTCGAAAAAGTCGAAATGCTTTAGTCGTTGGCACTCCACTTTTAAACACGTCATAATTTTCTAAAACATCCACATAGTTTATTTAAAATCACAAAAGGTTGATAAACAATGTTTAAATTATGTACAAAATTAAAAATTACTTTAATATTTTATGTACTAACGATGTAAAGCATAAACGAAATTTCCAAACCTCACTACTTTTCAAACTGTTAAAGTGCCAACGACTGGGACACTGCTTTAACCTCTTTTACCCAATCGTTAGCACCTTAACGAAATCATTTCAATTATTTCGCACGACACAAGTAATCACTTTTAAAATATTATATATCTATTGAAATTAAAAATTGCGGCAGAATTTAATAAGCCAATGCAAGACCAATTAAACATTACGTGATTCTTATAATTTAAAAAAACTAAGAAAGGTGCCAACGACTGACGCAGTGCCAACGACTGGGGTAGTTACCCTGTATTTTTAAAAAAATTTAACTGAAATTAAATTTAATTTTATTTAATGTACGGTAATCAAAGTTTGCTTCTATTTTTTATAAATTAACAAATAATGAATTATATTTTTCAACTTCAAATTAAATCTCAATTCAATTGAATTTTTTATTTATTTAACAACGATACACGGGCACTGCCCTTTAGTACATAAGTACTCAAATTATAACAGATGTATATACAAATTTATTGCTAAGAAAAGAAAGCGCGAAACAGTTCTATAACTTAATAATTATTCGCTTAGTTCGTGATTGCTTTAAGTGATTCGATTTTAAAGTTGCAAATAGAGGATCCATAAAAGTTGACAAAATGGTAACAGATTCCCTCTCTACTTAATCTGGCGATGACTGAGTTTCTGCCGTAGTCGGTTCTGTGAGAGGACTCCCTGAGCAGAAGCGGATTTCTGGTAGGCTTAAAAGGAACCCAAAAGTTCAGAAGTGACAAGATATCATGACAATTAATAATTCCGTTAATTGTTTTAAACAAAAATAGTAAATCAGAAAAAAAGGAATCTATTAGCAAGTGGAGGAATACCAAAAATCCGCCTCAGCTCAGAGTAGTCTTGAGTACTGCTGTCAAAAGGGGTTCTCGTCTGTCTCGCTAAAAAACGCAAAAATCGGTTTTGTACACGTTCCAATTGGAGTTTAAGGTTTGCTTGATAAGGGGACCAAACCACTGAGGCGAACTCCAGAAGAGGTCTTACCAATGAAAAATATAAAGTTTTCAACACGTAAATGTTTCTAACTCGTGATGCGCTTTCGGTCACAAGCCCCAAAACCCTGACCGACCTATTGGTAGTATTAGAATCGTGAATTCTATAATCCAAGGTAGACTCTAAGTTGACTCCCAGGTCGCGCACGGTGGTCACCCTAGAAATCCGCTCATCACCAACCATATACTGATGGTCCAAGAAATTCCTCTTTCTAGTAAAAGAAATGACACAACATTTTTTAATATTAAGAGGTAAATTATTAATAACTGACCACTCAACAAGTCGATCAAGATCTGCCTGAAGAGCAAGACAGTCAAAAACGCTTCTAATAGATTTATAAAATTTGAGGTCATCAGCAAACAAGATAAAAAAACTATTTTTAAATAAAGAAGGTACATCATTGATGAAGAGCAGGAAAAATAGCGGACCAAGATGCGAACTCTGGGGGACTCCGGATGTTGCTAAAAAAAGTTCAGAGAAATCTTGTCTAACTCGAACAGATAGAAATCTTTCAGAAAGGTAGCTTTTGACGCAACGGATCATGTCACTGGAAAAGCCAATGGCCTCGAGCTTTGCCGTCAAGATAGCGTGGTCCACCTTATCAAACGCCTTCGAAAAATCAGTGTAGAGGTGTCAACCTGAGCTCCTCCCTCAACATTTAACGGAACAAAATTAGTAAAAATAGTCAAGTTAGTCAAAACCGATTTACGTCTCATAAAACCATGCTGCTCGTTAATTAACAAATCTTCTAGTTGTGAATATAATATATCGAAGACAATGCTTTTAAAAATGTTTGGAATAGAGCTAAGAATTGTGATTGGTCGGTAATTTGAAGCATTACTCTTATCACCAGTTTTATGGATTGGCACAATAATACCTCTTTTCCAAACTAATGAAAAGGTGCGACTCGTTAAAGATTCATTGAACAAAATATATAAAGGTTCGGTGAGCGCAAAGCAACATGATTTTAAGAGAGAGGGCGGAATATGATCAGGTCTTGGTCCCTTACTGGCATCCAAGCCTAGTAATTTAGCCAAAATTTTTTCTGTCAATAGAGAAAACATTCACTTGACAAGTTTTAAAAAATTCAAAATTTGAGGCCAGGATATCAGCTGCGGGCACTGTATAGACAGAGCTGATATGAGAACAGAAACAGTTTGCAATCTCTCGATCAGTTTTCGCTAAAATATCACCAAGATGAATTTCATTGGGAGTACGTGATTCGTTACGAATAGATTGTACATAATTCCAAAAGTATTTAGGGTTCAAAATCACAGAATTTTCGACGCGATATATGTATTTGTCATAAGCTAACCTAGATTAGAATTTACATTTGGCTCGTAAGTCAGAGAATTCCAAATAATCAAGCGGATAATTCGTAATTTTAAATTTCTGGTGCGCGATCTTTTTTAATAGAACCAAACGTTTAAGTTACTGAGAAAACCAAACAGGATAGTTATCATTCCTAATTTGCTTAAAAGGTACAAACAAGTTAAAGGCCGTGTATACATAATTATAAAAAATATTTACTGCTTCATCTAATGTAGTAGCTTGAAGCGCAAGTTTCAAATCAATATTACATAAATAATTTACAATACCATTCAAATTGGCATTAGCAAAATTATACTGGAGATTTTGAAAGTTTAATACAGAATCGACGTTAACTGTATTGCAAACATGGACAGTAAAAATCAAGGGAGGATGATAACTGTCAATCCATGGAAAGATTCAGAGAAAAATTATGGAAATTGCACAATACAAGGTCAAGGATAGATCCCGCAAAATTTATAAAAGAGTTTACTTGTATTAAATTCAAATAATCAAGTGAATCAGACAAACGAGTTGCGATTTCTCTGTAGAGTCGTGGTGCTCCTGCAGCAGGTACACAAGAAGGTCCGTCGTTGGCATCGAAATTCCACTTGATAAATGGCAAGTTAAAATCGCCAATTATACAAAAGATAGCAGAAGTGTGCAAATCATATATATCCTCAAGGATGGAACACTCTGAAGAGTATATTTCAATTCCAGAATTCGGAGGAATGTAAAAAGATCCCACAATATATTCCGTGGAATTTAAAACAAATTTAATAAAAATGTGCTCAATTGATGAGACTTTCGTAGGCAACACGGATGCACGAAGAGTCAAGTCACTAGCAATAAGAACCCCACCACCGCGCGAACGGGCACTAGTATTACTACACCTGTCAGAATGAAAAATATTATAGTTTGTGAGACCCAATTAAGACGATTGAAAGGTAGAGTTAAGCCATGTTTCTGTGAAAATAATTAGCTTATATGGAGATGTCGAAGAAAATTCTCGAATTAATGCCAATTTTGTTCTCAATCCTCTGACGTTTTGGTAATAAATCGACACATCTTGCCAACGAGAGGAGATCACAGAAGAATTAAGCGAGAAAGTATCTTTCGTGTTCACGTACTGTGAGTCACAAAATTTCTGCCGATTAGCGAGTTTCTCCTCATTTGCACTCGCACATGAATCTATTTTGACTTGATCTAAACACGTGGGGAGCTGTCCTATGTTGAAGTGGTGGGGATAAGCACTGTCTTCGCTGTTTGAATACGGGGCTCTCCAAGACGATAGGCAATGTAAAGTCCAGTCTCTCCTTCCATCTCTCGTGCCCACATCTGCGACATGATCTTTGTATATTGTCGCACCTGCATGGGCGTCTTGTCCCAAGACAGAGACAGATTTTTGGGGACGAAATCTGGCAAGGTAGTGTTGGTTGATTTCAGGTCTCTGTAAGCCTTCAACACTTTCATGACGCTGTCCTTGTCCGTGAATGTAATTCGCAGTGGTCGAGGCCGTGGAGACATCTGTAGGAACTTGCCAAGACGATTAAATGAGCGGATAGAAGAAATATTTCCAAGAGATAAATAATTCAAAAATTTAGCAATAAAATTAGAATTAGATTTGGAAGTTATCTCGATAAATTCAGGATCAGCCTCCAATAAATTAAATAAGATAATATTAAATTTACGATTGTTGCGCTCCTCTAGTTCATGTAGGCAATCATGCATTACTTGATCCGAGTGATCATTAAGTTTATCATTTAAAACTTGAATATCTCCTTTAATACCTTCAATATCCTTCTCGACGTCATCCACACGAGAAATTAAGCTTTCGATTTTAACAACACGTCCAGAAACGTCCTCCAATGTAGTTTGAAGTGGATCGATTTGCTGTTTAATTTGCAGGTTGATTTGCTTTAGATAATCCTCCAACATGGTAGAAAGATCGTTCTTGGAAAACGATAAACCTGGAGGGTTCGGAGAAGCTGATCTTTGGTTGCAACACTTTTTCTTTTGCTTATAGCAGCTAGGATAATAAGGTTTATTGCAAGTCTCGCATCGGACAATTTTTTGTTGAACCTCAACATTACAACCACGGCAAACCTTATCCTCGATCTCTGATTCTGTTAACGGCATGGCACTTTGAGGTTAGGAGTACAGACTTACTCGAAAACGACACAAGTCAAACAAATATAAGCACAAAACTGTCCCCAAGTCAAATTTAAGCACAAGTCAAATGATCTAAAATACTTAATACAGTTTTGGCTATAAAAAAAACTCGGGAAAACAACTTTAAAATACGAGACGATAAAATCACGTTTGGTCAGTTTCGCACATGCGCAAATAAAAAAAAAATATTTAAAATAAATATTTCAGACAAAATTTAAATGTATTAAAAAAGAGCTATTCTATTAAAGGTAAGCTTAACCAAATTAAGTTAATTGTCTTTATTGTATTTTAAAACTAAATATAAATAAAAATTTTCGTACTTTTTTTTATTGAAAAAATAATGCAATATATTTGTAAATTTCAAAAAAGATCTTAAATCAATTGAATTAAAAGTAAATATTAAAGACAAAAATTTTAATTATTGAATGAGGACTATTTTATTAATGTTTCATTTAACCGATTTAAACAAATTAAGTTAATTTTATTTACTTCATTTGAAATTTAAATTTGAATAAAGAATTTCGGAATTTTTCTTCTCTTAAAAAAATATGGCAATATATTTGTAAATTCCATTTCAGATCTTAATTCAACTGAATTTAAAGTAAATATTTAAGGCAAAATTATAAATTAATAAAAAAGGGCTACTTTAGTAAAATTTTATTCAACCAAATTAAGATAATTCGCTTTAATCTATTTTACAATTAAATTTGAATAAAAATTGTCGTACTTTTTTTTATTTAAAAAAATAATGCAATATAGGTACTTGTAAATTCCAATTTAGATCCTAAATCAATTTAATTTATTTATTAAAAATTTTAATTTAATTTTAGTTAAACTTTCAGTTATTTAAATTAAAATAAATTTATTTTAAAGAATGTTTTTAAATGAAAGATGGTAAAATAAATGTTCTTTATTATAAAATGGAATCTTAATTTAATTTTTATTTAAAATAAATATTTTAGACAAAATTGGAATTTTTTAAAAAGGACTATTCTATTAAAATTTAATTTAACCAAATTAAGTTAATTCTCTTTTTTTTATTTTAAAACTGAATTTAAATACAAATTTTGGTACTTTTTTTTAATTGAAAAAATAATGCAATATATTTGTAAATTACAATTCAGATTTTAATTTAATTGAATTTAAAGTAAATATGTCAGGCAAGAATGTAAATTATTTGAAACCCTTAAAAAAATAATCAGATTTTCGTTTCGTGCAGAAACTACACAAGTGTATGATTCCAAGTTGCGCACAAAGATGCGCTATGGATAAAATAATATTTACTTATGATATTTTTGACATGTTTAAGACGTTGTTAAATAATTTATATAGGTACTTGTTAATCAAAGAGCAAATAACTTCATTAGGATATCAAATTTAAAAGTTCAAGGCACTTCTCATGCTTCACCCTAGGAAGAGCCTCCGTAAGAACATCGGCTTCCCGCACATAGTGATGTCGAACATCGATATGTTTGGTTCTGGAATGGTAAACTGGATTCTCCGCTAGTTTCCGGGCTCCGTTATTGTCGTTGAAAATTTTTAATTTCGCTGGTAGATCGAATCCTAGACGGCCGATCAACTTTCGAAGATGGACTGCTTCCTTTGCTGCATCCGAGATGGCCATGTACTCGGCCTCAGTCGAAGAAAGGGCAGTAGTTCTCTGCTTCCGAGCTTCCCAAGACACAGGGCCACCGTTAAGCAAAAAGGTATATCCAGTGTAGGACCGCCTGTCATAAAGGCAATTAGCCCAATCCGCGTCAGCATATCTGGTGAGACATTCCTCGCTGCTCTTGAAGAATAAACCAACATTTGATGTTCCCTTCAGGTACCGCAGTACGCGTTTTGCAGCCATCCAGTGACTGATGTCGTAACAAGTGCTAAACTGACTGAGATGACTCGTAGCAAATGCGATAACTGGCCTAGTGCAGACGGCCAGATACATCAGCGAGCCAATCAGTTCTCGATATGTTAGTTGTTTTTCGGAGTCGCCTTTTCCTTTTTGCAATTTGACACTACAATCCATCGGGGTTGACACGGGCTTCGAGTCGCTCATTCTGAACTTGTTGAGAATCTCGTTAATGTATTTTTCTTGGGTCATTTTAAATCCAGCTTTGTCCTGATTAAACTCGATCCCCAGACAGTATCGGATTTTTCCGAGATCCTTGATTTTGAAAATCTTCGACAGCTGTTTGGTTAACTCCGTGATCATTGACAGTTTGCGTGAAGCCGCTAACATGTCGTCGACGTAGACTGCAACGAGAAGTATATCTTCCCCTTTTCCTTTGTAAAATATACACGGGTCAGCTGTAGATTGTTGGAAACCAAGACGTTTGAGTTCTTGACATAATTTTACATGCCATTGACGACCGGCTTGACGAAGACCATAAAGAGCCTTTTTTAATAGGCATACTTTGTCTCCACTTTTTAGTTGCGTAAGCATTTCCTTTGCTTCGTCGACAATCTTCCCCTTCTTTCTGGAAGTAACGATCTCCTCCAAAGCTTGGTCCATGAATTTCGGCACTTCCATAAAGATTTGTTCGTCGAGTTCGCCATTTAAATAGGCAGTCGTGACATCGAGTTGTCGAATTTCCATACCGTGTTGTGCCGCCAAAGCAATCATGACTCGAATCGAGTTGAGTCGAGCCACTGGGACAAATGTTTCGCGAAAATCGACACCGGGAGTTTGAGAGAATCCACGCGCCACTATTCGCGCTTTTCTTCGTACTATAGTTCCGTCCTGATTTAGTTTATCCCGTAACACCATTCGGCTTCCGATGACATCTTGATTTTTCGGTCGGTCAACTAAAACCCATGTTTTGTTAATGATAATGGCTTCCATTTCAAGTGCCATTGCATCTAGCCATTCTTCTGCATTTGGACCTTTCTTTGCTTCATTGATTGGAACTTCAGCAGTTCCGGCGAACTCGATTTGCTCGACCATGAAGTTAGCGATTTGATATCTCTAGATCTTGATCAATGGACAAGGCATCGGATTCATCGTTTTCTGCGAGGTTCTCGTCATTCGTGTTACTGAGAACTGGAAAATCGATCTCAATTTCTTTTCGAATAATTTCTTCATTCATCGGACCAAAATCGCCTTGAACCTGTTCTGAAGTTTCAGGGATTTTTACAAATTCTACATCTCTGGCAACGTTGATTTTTCGTTCATCAGGGATCCAGACTCTATAGGCCTTTGAAGACTCAGCGTATCCGACGAAGATTCCTTTCTTTGATCGACACTGAAATTTTCCTTTGTTAGGCTCTCGAATCAAGGAATATGCTGGACACCCAAACTCGCGAAAATATCTCATGTTTGGCACATTTCCGGTCCATTTTTCATACGGAGTTCTTCCTTCCAAGACACTGGTTGGACATCGGTTTCGTATGTAGTTGGAGGTTTTTATCGCTTCTCCCCAAAAACATAATGATAGACCCGACTGGATGAGGAGACATCTCGCCATTTCAACAAGAGTACGGTTCATCCTCTCTCATACTCCGTTTTGTTGAGGGGTGTGGGTCACTGTCAACCTTCGCTCGATTCCGATATACTTGAGATAGTTTTGGAATTCGCGACTCGTGTATTCTGTGCCATTGTCTGACTGAAGACACTTGATCTTGCGGCCAGTTTGATTTTCTGCGAACGCTTTGAACTCTTTAAATGCACTGAACACTTCATTTTTAGATTTCAACATGTAAACGACACACCATCGCGAATAATCGTCAATGAATGTCACGAAATATTTTGATTTTCTTAATGATTCGACCCTCATTGGCCCACACACATCACTATGAATTAGTTCCAACACATTCTTTTGTCTTTCCGACTTTTTCGGAAAAGGAGATTTTACCATTTTGCCGAGAATACAAACGTCACAAGTAAAATCACGTTCTGAAGACGTAATATGCATTCCGCGCACTGTTCCATCACGATTGCTCGACGAAAGATACCTCATATTTAAATGTCTCATCCTACGGTGCCAAATCTCCGTTTGTGACATTATTGGTGGCTTTTCTGAAGTAATGAGAGGCACAGACATACATTCTTGTTCGTTTTCTCGTATGTAATATAATCCTTTAACGCAAGGAGCCTCAAGTTTTGTATTTTCGTCGTTGTCAAGAACTTTAGCACTTTTAATATACAAATTTGTACGTCCTTCCAAATTATTATTATACAACATTTAGCACTTTTATTATCGAAAAGCACTTTATAACGTTTACTAGTAATTTTACTAACAGACAATAAATTTGTGCGCAGGTCAGGCACAAATAAAACATTTTCTAAATTCAGATTACTATTTCGGCCATTTACTTCCGCGCTTAAGTGAATGGCACCTTTTCCCGTTATTGCTGTAGACGTGTTGCTAGCGAGATTTAAATTTGCTGATGACACTTCTGTAAATTTCGAAAATTGGTTTGCATCGTTGCATAGATGTGAGGTGCACCCACTATCTAGGCATCATCCTTCGTAACACGTCGACTCGAGCGCTTGCAGTCCTTGCTGTGCCATGTGTGTGTATGAAAACACGCACATATCATCGGTGTTTGCCATCTTTCCCTTTTCGGAATTTTTCGGAAAATTTCGGTTTGGTCCGATACGCGAATAGCAGTCGGCTGCTTTATGCCCGGTTTTGTCACAGCTGTGACACTTTAACGAAGGTTTCTTAGTATTTGCATAGTTCCCCTTTTTTTCACTAACATCCATACGTTTTGCAAAATTCTTTGCGATCATTGCACCCTGGCCCATATTTCGAATATCAGTTTTTCTGGCATCACTTTCTTCAACGATCTTTATGCGCAACACTTCTGACGACGGTAATTCGTCACGCGACTCGATCGCGCACCTGAAATTTTCGAATCGCGGAAGGAGACTATACAAAAGCATGATACACAGCAAATCTTTGTTTAAATCAACGTCCATATCACTTAATTTGTCCACTGTATCAAAAAATTTTTGTAAATGCTCGCGCACGTCGTCACTGTCTTTCATTCGATGTAATATTAATTGTTTTAAAAGACTGGCTTTCCTCGCGGGCCCTTTTGATTCATAAATCGAAGATAGTCTTTCCCAAACATCTTTTGACGTATTGTAGCCTTTTATTTGTTTAAGCTCAGTCGGACTTATTGAAAGGATTATATCCGACTTCGCTTTTCGATCAGCCGTTTGCCTTTTGATCTCTTCCACGTTGGCTGCGTTTCCTTCCACGGGTGCAGGTTTCAGGTTTTCCCCACTAACGTAACACCACGCGTCGTTTTTAATCAGTAAGGCCTCCATCTGGATTTTCCAGGTATCAAAGTTTGCTTTGTTTAGCGTTTCGATTCTTACGGTCGAGGACGCCATTTTTCTTTATACCTTCCGATTCACTACACTCACAACGCACTTTCCGAGTCACTCGCGATTGTCTCTAATTTCATTATAAAATCAAAATGTCTGGTCCCATAACCTGTTAAAACGGCAAAACGATGTCAGGTAGGTAGAAGCCAATACCAAAAAGGAATAAGGACAACGTGGTGACTATTAGTGAACTTTATTTTAGAAACAAGAACAAAGACGTGCGATGCTAATTGTATCTCCAAAGGAACTAACACATTTTCCAGAAGGGCAACTACAAATATGAAAAGATTAGAAATGGCGCTCCTAGCTTGAGCGGACATTCTTCTAACTAAATATCGCGCGTAAATCGTAAAACATTTAAATGATAATATATTTTGAACATTGTAAATTCCAATTAAGATCTTAATTCGATTGAATTTAAAGTAAATATTTACGGCAAAATTGTAAATGATTAAAAAAGGGTTATTTTAGTAAAATTTTATTTAATCAAATTAAGTTAATTCTCTTTTTTTTATTTTAAAACTGAATCTAAATACAAATTTTGCTACTTTTTTTTAATTGAAAAAATAATGCAATATATTTGTAAATTCCAATTCAGACCTTAATCCAATTGAATTTAAAGTAAATATTTAAGGAAAAATTATAAATTATTAAAAAAGGGCTATTTTCGTAAAAATGTAATTAACTAAATTAAATTAATTCGCTTGAATCTATTTTAAAAGTTAATTTAAATAAAAATTTTATCCTTTTTTTGAATTGAAAAAATAATGCAATATACTCGCAAATTTTAATTTAGATCTTAAATCTATTGAATTTATACAATTAAATTTTTAATTTAATTTCAGTTAAATTTTCAGTTAGTTAAATAAAAATTTATTTATTTTAAAGAACTTTTTTTTTAAATGACAGATGGTAAAATCTATGTTCTTTATTTCAAATTAAAATCTTAATTTAATTGAATTTAAAATAAATATATTAGACAAAATTTGATTTTTTGAATTCTCTTTGTATTGAATTTGAATACAAATTTTCGTACCTTTTTCTTATTGAAAAAAGAAAGTAATATATTTGTAAATTCTAATTCAGATCTTAATTCAATTGAACTTTAAGTAAATATTTAAGACGAAAACTTAAGATGATTAAAAAAGGGCTATATTATTCAAATTTCATTTCACCAAATTAGGTTAGTTTTCTTCATTTGATTTGAAAATTAAATTTTTATTTTTTTATTTATTTAAGTAGATTAATATTGTAAATAGGTAGTTATAAGAAAGTTATTCTAATAGAAATGTAAAGGGAGCGGAGCCCTCGAACCCGTAAAAGGGAGAGTAAAGAAAGTATATTAGCTGAATTAAATTGTGGTCGATTTTATATTAATCAAAAAATATGGGGCCATCCATAAACCACGTGCACAGTTTTCGGGGGCAGAGGGGGGTCCATCAAAAGTCTACGATTGTCCTCGAGGGGTTGAGGGGGGTTGGAGCAAATGTCCACGTGGACATGCATTTAAGCATGTACATACATAAAGATTTCTAGCATGTCAAATTCTTGACTTATGGTTGATCAAAAATGATAAAAACCAGAGTTTTCTTAGTTTCCGAACCCTGTTTATCAGAATCTTGACGTTATGGGCAAGTTTTGGTCATGGTCAGATTCGTGTTCAGTAATAAAAATCTACAAGAAAAACTTAGTCCGATGCTTAAATAAAAAAAGTCATTTTTTCCGACCGGTGTAATTTATAATGTTAAAAATTTTGAAATTCATGTTATTTTCCGTAATCAGTATTTAATAAATTATAAGATGTTCAATAGAGTGGTCCAACATTTTTTTTTGATTTTTTCATGCACTTACCCCCTAAGATTTTTTATCAAAAAGAATAGCCATATGATTTTTTGTTAAAATTACACAGTAATGAGCGGTAGTTCAAAGCCGATAAAGTTTCCCACGTATTTTTGATAAAATAAAGCTATAAACTTTTAATATATCTTTAACTTTATAAGGTTTACAACCTTTTATGTTTGAAATAATTAAAAAAACTCACAAACAAAAATGTAAATCCAAATTTGAAAATCTCTGCCTACAATCTAAAAATAACTCTTACAACGATCACTTCGATCCAGCTCCACCTTCACAATCGGTAAACTCTCAAACTTCACAATCCTTTCCTCCTCTATCTAAGGAAAAAATTGACAGCTGAATTGTCAATACCACTAATATTAATATCCCGGAATCTGTCAAGAGAACTGCCAGATTGAGGAAAAAATTCGCTTTGCCTCTTACCTCTAAACAGTTTCCGGTAAACCAACTATGTGCTGACTTTGAATCTCGTATTAACTTGATTGAATATGAAAAACAGAATACAGCTAGACTCAAATTTTCTAACTGTATTGACTCTGCAACAACTTTACGCGGAACAACTTTTAATGACTTCCAAAAACAAGCAAAACAGGATTGAATTCTCACAAAACAATTCTTAAAAGATTACAGTGACATATTTTTCACGAGAGCTGATAAAGGCAATGTAACGGTAGTATTAGACAAAAAAAAATATGACGATGACATTCTTTTAATGCTTTCTGACAAATCTACGTACACTCGATTGAAAAATAACGGCATTAAGAAAGCAGAACAATCAGTTAGCAAATTAGTCTATCAATGGTCGCACAAACAATACATTACACAATACACGGCTAAATGCCTCACAGTAGAAAATAGCACACCTGCAAGGTGTTACGGACTGCCAAAAATACATAAACAAAACAATCCACTCCGATTAATTGTCTACACAATTGGGAGTCCTACATACAATTTAGCAAGTTACCTCACCTCCGTCATATCAAAAAACATTACCCCGCCAAAATTTACGGTCAAAAATAGCTTTGAATTCTTACAACACATAAAAAACGTTAAAATACCTGAAAACTACGCTCTCATTTCTCTAAATGCAGTCTCCCTCTTCACGAATATCCAAATAGGTCTTGCTCACGCGGCCATAAAAAAGAGATTCGATCAAATACAAACCAATACAAACATACCGATGTACCAATTTCTAATGCTCTTAGAGTCTGCACTGCTAATTCCAATTTCAATTTTAAAGGTCTAACTTATAAACAAACATCTGGTTTCCCTATGGGTTCACCCATCTCTCCCATAATTGCTGATATTGTTATGCATGATCCAGAAAATTTTTGCATACCACAACTTCCATTTTACCGCCGGTTTGTAGTTGACATTATCACCGCTGTCGCTAAAGATAAAATTGACACTATTTTAAACGTCTTTAACTCTTATAATCACAAACTACAGTTCACAATTGAAAAAGAAACAGATAACAAACTTAGCTTTCTAGATGTCCTGCTTATCAAAGATGGTGAAATAATAAAAACAAACTGGTACCAAAAACCCACAAATTCTGACAGAATTATCAATTGTCACTCACATCAACTTCACAAGTACAAGGTTAATGTTATCAACAATTTGGTCGCATAAAGAATTTCACTTGGATAACATTAACAAAATTAAATCTATTCTCATAAAAAATTGTTACCCATCCACTTTTATTGATCCTATTATCAACAAAAGATTACAGACCTTAACAAGCAAGAACCAACAACTTCCTACAGTAATCAATCGCACAAATATCAACACACAGACAACACTTCCAACACAAACAATAAAATACGTATCGTTACCATACGTCCAGGGTCTATCAGAAAAACTTACAGGTGTACTTAAACCGTTTAAAATTCGTCCAGCCTCTCTCAATAATTCTCACATGTCTTCCATTTTCAAATCACAAAAAGATGTTATTCCCAAACTTAACAAAAGTAACGTAGTTTACAAAATCAATTGCAACAGTTGCGATTCATATTACGTTGGTACCACTAAGCGCCCTCTTAAAAAAGATTAAATGAGCACAAAAATGAAGTATACAAAAACCCTGATAATTGGTCCGCCCTGACCAAACATTAATGGTTTGAAGATCATAAATTCAATTTACAAGACGTACAAATTTTAGAACAAACAAATCATTATAAAAAACGTATGTAACTGGAAATGACACATATCGCTGGTGATCCCAAAACCGTAAATGAAAGAACCGATGTTAATCGACTATCAGCCTTTTATTTACCCATATAACGCAAAATTAAAAAACACTAAATTGGAAATTAACCCCCCCTTCATGTAAGCAACTTCTATACATTTTTTACAATTTTTCATTTCTTATTTACGAACTTCACATAACATAACCCCCCACCCCCCTTTCAAACAATTTCAATAATTGAGTTCATTTTTTAAGGTTCTGTACTAGGTTCTAATCATTACAATCAATACTTAAAACAACACTTAAAATAAACATTCCTCACTCCAACACTTTCACTCAGGCAATGTATAATACATTACATTATTCTCCAATACAGAAAATAACACTTAACAAAAATATCACCCAAACCCCCCCCCCCTTTTTGCTAGAAAACAATTTCAATAATTTCTTAACATGTATAGATTCTTTACATCAATAATGCATACATTACACACTAAACAACTATGTTCCACAATACTTAATTAATTTTTTTACCCCCCCCCTTCCTTTTGAATATAATTACAGGAAATTTCTATTTCTACTGTACACAACAAACACTACAATATCAAACGTATTCCCTTTAACATAGACAAATTAATAGTTGACAAAAATAACCTCCCCCTCATCCCAACTTCAAAAAACTTGAACAATTACCAACGTTGACTCCATTACCCTTCCTCCCTCAGTTTACACCAAATTTTTCTCATATTCTTCAACCCAGATTGACTTTACTGGTTCAGAAAATATCTAACAACTTTAATAAATAATTTTTCAATCATTAAATTTTTTAACAATAACAATTGTTTAATAAATATTGTTAACTACTTTCCAACGCAAAAGATTTTTTCAATTCCAGTTCTGGTCACATAAAGAGTCCATTTAAATAAACAAAAAAACTTGTCTACGTTTAATTTTCACCAGTTTTTTAATTTATAACCCTCTCCGCGGGAAAGAATTACGGTCGAGCAGCCGCTCATCTCACTCCTTATTTGCACGAAACACATGGACACTATTTCGATTCTGCGCAATTCCCAAAAAATGCACTTTTCTGTTTTTCAAACACATGATACAACAACAAACCTCTCAAGATTAATTATAATCTAACGCTCGCTCAATTATATTTATTGATAAATAAATTGCTTATCTAAGTTTAAATATTAAAAACTATCATGAACTTATCATTTATTTTATTGTTGTTATTTTTAAATCTTTTGAAAATTATATATAAAGATTATAATTTTGTTTTAAGAATTTTTTATTAATTAGTAATATTAATATTATTAATATTAAAATAAATTGTATAATAATTTTGTTTAAAACAAATGATATACTAAAATTGTTTTTAATAAGGGAGTGCTATAATATTACGATGATTTATACAAAATTTTAAATAAGTTAGTTTTATATTAATAGCAATATTAAATCAGTGTCAAATTCATCCTTCGAAAGTATAATTTTATAAATTCCGAAAACATATACTTATCATTTAAAGATATGGATAAATCTTTTGGTATTGCAATTGTGAAACAATGTGCTTCGTAAAACCATGCTCCAAATATCAAAAGCACGGTTATAAATTAAAAAAATATTTGTAAAAATTAACAATACGTGCTGGTTACGTTCTACGTAATAGAACTTATCCGCACCTTTGACGAATTCGTCAATTTTGACTTCGATATTTTAATTATATTTTTTTTAATGTTTTCATTAATAAATACTTTCAATAATTATCCCATTTAATTTTTAAAGGTTGATTATTTACTGTGATATGGTTAGTACATTGAAAAACTATCAATAAATTATATTTTTCTTACTCTAAAAAAAAATGATATATTTTGTATTATTAAAGAAAATGAAACCAATCTTTTTTTTAATTAAGGCATAATTTTTTGTTTTGAAACATTGAAAGGAAAGTATCGTTTTGTTTTGTAAAATCCTTAAAAAAAAGTTATAAAATATTAGTTTAAGTTTTATTTTTCATGTATATGTTGTTTTGCATTTTAACGAAAACCTTAATTTCATAATGTATTCTCAAATGTTAATGATTATTTTGCATTATTAATTTCAAATAACTAATAAATAATGTTATTAAATGTTATTAATATTAACATTTCTATTATATTGAATAATAATATGAGTGTATTCTTCAATTCTTCCAAGAAGTAAAAAATTCTATTATACTTTAAAGTATCTTTACAAATAATATAATTATAACAAAGTATTGGAGGATTTTTTAAGAATTAAAAGATTTTGTATATAATCTATTTGTAAAGACTTCCAACTGCGTAAGTCGCCGAGTGGATACAGTGGGCGGCTTTAGAGAGAGTGGTCGCAAGTTCAAGTCTTCTAGCGTAGGATTTTTCTGTTTCATATTTTAAAATAATTTATTTAAATCACCAATCTACAGGTAAATGACATGTTTAAAATAAGACCGAAAGAAGTTAAAATATGAATTTTACTTTTCATTTAATCTTTAAAAATTTCTCAGGAACTAGTAAATTATTTACCTAAAATCTTTAAAGTTGAATTACTACTGCTGCTTTGCCTCAAATTCAAAAATAAAGTTTATAAATATTTCACAATTTATTTTTTTTCGTGTAGTTGTGCATGCGCAGTAGGTTTCTGAAAGCTTTACAGATGCGCAATAGATTTCAAAATAATTTACACATGCGCAGTTAATAAAATCTCAAAACAGAATGAATTACTAACAATTTAAACGTAAACGGAGACCAAAAAACATGTTAACAAAAAAGTAATATACTTTTCGTAGAACTTATAATTTTGAAAAGTAAAATATACATAAGACATTTTGCAAATGCAAATAAATAAAATTTTAATTTTCGTTGGACTTAAAAAAAAAAAAGTACCAACTACTAAACTTAGTTAGATCCTACACTGCATTACTGCGCATGTGTAATTGTCATAGAGCATTACTGCGCATGTGTAATTGCCATAGAGCATTACTGCGCATGTGTAATTACCATAAACATCTAGTGCGCATGTGTCATGAACATAATGATCAAGTGCGCATAAGACTTAATAATATTGATTTACTGCGCATACAAATGGACCATTTTGATCAACTGCGCATGCGTCACTATCATGACACACTACTACACTTAATTGTATAAGTGATTAAGTTACATTGATGTTAATAGTTCAAAAAGAATATAAGTGAATTGATTTTAAAAGTTGCTCATACAGAAAAGTAGTGAACCAAGTGGAAAGGGAAGAACGACTGAACGACGAATTTCTGTTGACGACAAAGGTTTCGTTTTAATATAATAAAAGATGTTTTCATCATAATTGTGAAGGTAAGCCTTTATAGGCGTGATATTTCCATTTTGGATAACTACACACTAAATGGTATATTTGGAACACCATTTTTTACACCTTATTCAAACATACACTCTACAACTCATACTTCAATATTACACTTTCTTACTTATAACATTTTTCTCTACATATCTCTTATTACATCTACCTTTATACGAACTTTTATTAAAATTATTGTTATTATCGAATATTTATAATTTAAGTGTACTTCAATTGATGTTACGAAAATTTTCTTTACAACGATTTCATTATTAATATTTCATATTACATTTTTATCACTATATTTTACTTTCACGGTTTTTACTTTGAATTATATTAATACAACACTACATGTCATATTATATAATAACTGTTATATTTTGTTATCTTTATAATATAACTTTTTTATTGTTAGTTACTTTTCTTCGAGACACAATTTATACTCTTATATACACTGTTAATTAATATCTATTACACTTTCCACTTTTGTACTTCAATTTTCAATTACATTCCAATTAATTTTATACATATTTTTATCCCACAGGCACAAACGTGGCGCTTTTAGATGCCTGTAGGCAGGGTCTAAACGCATTCATTTGTTCGACCGGGTAAAAATGGCTTCCATTTTTTCCCTAGGGAAAAAATGAACAGCTGATCCATGCATTTTTTCCACCACAGGGCAAAAATGGCAGCCATTTTTATACAGTCAAACAAGTGAATGCATTTAGACCCTAACCTACAAACATTTAAAAGCACCAAGTTTGTGCCTTTGGAATAAAAAGTATCGTAAGCAACACGGGTTTAAAGTCAGTCCAATTTGTTTACAATGATGTTTGTGTAACATCAGCGTAAACAAATGGCTGCCTTTAACCTCTTGTTGCTTAATATACTATTATTTAAATACGCACAACTTTAAACTCAATGTACCAAATTATTTACAGATTTAATAAATTCACTGAAGAAGGCACACATTTGATGCCGAAACGTTTGAAATAAAGATTTGAATTTTCTTTTCTCACGGATCCTAAAGCCAATATAACACTTTTTACATTATTCTATACAAGGATCAAATAATACCAATTCTACTATTTATAAAAATGTTTAAACAATTTATTTTTGTTATTTATCAGCTTATGATAAAATTAGAAGAGAGACTTGGATTTTTTTATGAAGTTTTCAACTTTTTATATTTTACATAACTCAAAATATACATCAACTTTAAAATTTATTTACAACAATTGTTAGAACAAATTATTAAAGCATTGTTAATTATCATCTTTTGATAAAATAAAGCTAGTAACTTGCAATTTTTTCTTATGTACTATGAATTTGTAAGATAAAGTTATAATATTTGTCATTGTTTAAGTTATTAAATAATTTCAAATTGATAATATTTTCAGACTGAAGCTAATAGAGCTGTTTATTTTTTTTTTAATTTTATTAACTTTAGATATAATAAAGCTTTAGAATTGTAGTTTTACCAGAAAATAAAGTTTAAAAGAAGGTTATCATTAATTTGTACTTCTAGATCTCACAATAACTCATTAATTTTAATGCATAATTTAAAAACATTATTAATAAACTTTGATAGATAACTTACTGGACATTTTAAATGTCTAGAGCTATTATATTATCCTTCATATTAATAATAAATAATTTATTCTGTTTCTGTAATAGTTACAATACCGCCCCAAGCATAAAAGTTGTAATATTGAGAAAAAAGTTTTTTCCAAAATTTTGGAATTTTAGGGTAGGTTTTACGACCCTGTACAAAATATTAAAAAACAAAAAATTTTTAATAAATTTTTGGATGTTATTTTTTGAACGTTTCTGAGAAGATGCAGAGTTGTCCGATAAAAATATTGATTTTCGTGAATTCTATACTAAATCTACGAATAAGTATTTTTTTTTCTCATGCAAAATTCATGTATGAAACTTCATCGACTTTTAGCTACGTCTAAAATTTAGAGTCCAAATATTATTTAACTTAAAAAATAGAGGTATTTTTTTCGATAAATAAGAATAATCCTAGTGGGAGAGAGCATGAAAAATTAAAAAATTTGTTTACAATGCTTTTTTGGACCACCTCAATGGCCAAAGTTATTTTTTAAGATCTATAAAGAAAGAATGTTAAAAAATGTTTTTGCTAGTAGTGAAAATTGTCTTTAAAAAGAGGATAGTGATTTTCTTATTGTTACAAACCACTTCTTAGGTTTACGATATCTTATAGTATATTTATGCGTATATTTTAATAGATTAAATATATTTCCTTTTTAGAATAATATAAATTGTGATTATTTATTATTTGTTCGTAAACTTCTTTATTCCAGCAATTTTTTTGAAAAATATTTAGAATTAAGCTTTATAATTTTATTAACTTATTGGTTTATAATATACAAAGAATTTTTTTCGCAATGTCCACGTGGACAATTTTGAAAGGGGGGGGGGGGTTGGTAAAAGGTCCACGATTGTCCACGACGGGGGACGGGGGGGGGGTAAAAAATCAGCAAAAAACTGTTCACGTAGTTTATGGATGGCCCCTAACCTTATTATTCACGACCAAAAATACTGTTTCGGGTGACCGATATAAACGTGTTAAGTCTTTTGTCAAAAAATCTAATACATCGCTATAATAGTTTGCCTTAATACAGTGTCTGTTAAATATCGAGTTCTTTCCAAAATTTGTTCTATGAAAAGTAACATAAAAAGGGTAAATATCGTAACGATCTCTGTGCAGCGGAAAAGTTAATGCAAGACAGTACCTTGGGACAGTTAATGAAACCATTAATTGTTTTGTACATAAATAAAAGATCATTATATAAAAATCTAGATTCCAACCTAGGTATTCTGAAAGGCGATCTCAATATTTGGTAGTCGTGAGTTAAACATCAAACTCTATATGTAATTGGAAGGCAGCAAATCTTAAAAAGACAAAATTTTAAATTATTAAAAAACGGCTATTTTATTAGAATTTTATAAAAGCAAATTAAGTTAATTCCCTTTAAATTATTTTCAAAATCAATTTGAATTAAAACTGTCGTACTTTTTTTTATTGAAAATATAATGCAATATATTTGTAAATTCCAATTTAGATCTTAATTCCATTAAATTTAAATTAAATATTTAAGAGAGAATTTTAAATTATTAAAAAACGGCTATTTTATTAAAATTTTATGAAACCAAATTAAGTTAATTCCCTTCAATTTATTTTGAAATTAAACTTGATTAAAAATTGTCGTACTTTATTTTTATTGAAAAAATAATGTAATATACTCGTAAATTCCAATTTAGATCTTAAATCAATTAAGTTTATTTTTTTAAATTTTTAATTTAATTCCAGTTAAACTGTCAGTTATTTAAATTAAAATTAATTTTTTTTAAATCATGTTTTCAAATGAAAGATGGTAAAATATATGTTCTTTTTTTTCAAATTAAAATCTTAATTGAATTTAATTTAAAATTAATATTTCAGACAAAATTTTAATTCATTAAAATGGGATATTCTATTAAAATTTTATTTAACCAAATTAAGTTAATTCTCTTTTTTTTAACTAAATTTTTATAAAAATTTTTGTACTTATTTTTATTGAAAAAATAATGCAATATAAATTACAATTCAGATTTTAATTAATTAAAATATGTATATAAAAATTTGTGTAAATAGTAACAGGAGTATAAAAGTTGTAAATATGTATATAAAAATTTGTGTAAATAGTAACAGGAGTATAAAAGTTGTAAATATGTATATAAAAATTTGTTATAAAGAAACATTGTATGACAAATTGCGCAAATAATCGAGAATTTTGTTATCCTCTTTAAATTGTTCATATTCTCCACAGATTCCCTGAATTCTTTTTTGTGATGCTAGCCATTTCTTTTTTGGGGCAGCTTTTACTTTTCTTCCTAGACTTAACTCCGCTATGGCTACTTCAGTGTCGCCTCTTTCTGGATTTCAGTCAGAAGAGAATACAGATCTGGATGATGCTTAGCGACAACAATGGCGAACCTATTGTGCCAGCCTTCACTGACATTATTCGTTCTGCTGGTTCCTTCAAGAGCAGATACATAATGATTCCACATGGGAATAGGATATCGAGGCGACACTGCTCTTCTTCGTCCTCGAGCTGGCCGTCCAATGACGTAATTTTCTCCAAAATAATTTAATATGGGCCGAAGCTCGTCCACCGAATTATTTAGAAGCAACTGAAAAGCATCCTTCACGTCAAGCAATGTTATTCTAAAAACATTTACATTTGTTTATCATTCGGGATAAAAGACATTCGGGAAATTGGTTTCGGGAAAATGACCGGTAATCAAAATTTTATTTAACCAAATAAAGTGAATTCTCTTTATTTCATTTTGAAATTGAATTTTAATAGAAATCGTCGTACTTTTTTTTATTAAAAAAATATGGCAATTTCTTTGTTAATTCTAATTTAGATCTCATTTCAATTGAATTAAAAGTAAATTTTTAAGACAAATTTAAAGATTATTAAAATAGCGCTATTTTATTCATATTTTATTTAACCAAATTAAGTTAGTTTTCTTTATTTTATTTTAAAATTAAATTTGATTATTGTACTTTTTTTATTTAAACAATAATGCAATAAATTTGTAAATATGAATTTAGATTTTAATTCGATTGAATTTAAATTAAATATTTAAGACAAAATTTTAAATTATTAAAAAACGGCTATTTTATTAAAAAAATTTTCAAACCAAATTAAGTTAATTCTATTTATTTTATTTAAAATTTAA
The DNA here is from genome assembly GCA_037103525.1 of Ganaspis brasiliensis. Taxonomy (NCBI): domain Eukaryota; kingdom Metazoa; phylum Arthropoda; class Insecta; order Hymenoptera; family Figitidae; genus Ganaspis; species Ganaspis brasiliensis. Next base: position 2,398,606 of record JAZKLR010000056.1, on the reverse strand, counting down.
ATTGGAATACATGTATAAAGTATTATTTTTAGATATTCTAGAGTAGGGGAGAGTAGTCAGAGTTAGATATAGTTTTGACTTTTCTCTATATCTTCTTCTGTAGGCCGAATTTTGCGATGTCTCTTATATTATTGGATAGTTTTACTAAAATGCAATGTTTTTGCTAAACATTGCAAAAAACTTTGGACCAAAAGTTTTGGAGTTATAGGCAATTAAAAAAAAAAAAAGGTAGTCAAAGTTGAACATGGTAGTCAGAGTTTGGTCACTGTAGAAAATCAATGAAATATGAAGATAAATGATTGAAAATTACAATATCTTTGCCTTCGCATGATAGAATGGCACTCAAATACATTTGGAAATGACAAAAGGAAACATGAAACTGGAATAAATCATATTTCCTCTTGTATCGCGAAATTGATCTGAAAGTGAAAAAGTATTACTAAAAATTTGAATTTTCTTTCTTTCCAATAGAAATGAAGTTTTTGACACGTTTTTATGTTAACAAATTTATTTTCATTGCAAAAATGCTTCAGAATTGCAAAATTTTGGGTGTACCAACCTTGACTCAAGCGTCGTTTACCTTCATATCACACACACACCATGAACGCTTTATACAAACACCAAATTACGTTCCACATTTTCGTATAACATCTTAATGAACAATTTTAGTCAACTTAATTTGTCTTTGTCACATTTCTGCTACATTTAGTTATCTAATTTTGAAACTACAAAAACGTTTTTTGTTGAGCGTATAACACAGACTCACTTAATATGTCTATATAGTTCGCACACTTCACTGCAATCCATGTAAAAAGTTTGCTGGCATTGCTAACAAGTATTTACACACAACGACATATGGATCTATTGTAATAAAACAAAATAAACGGGATGATTCAACTCCGACCACTGTCCAACTCTGACTACTCTCCCCTGCAATAAAGAAAAACAAAGCCAGAAATATTTTTTTTTTTAGGAATTGTTTAACTAATTTGAAAGTAAAACACTAAAATTTCACAAAAAAGTAGATTTACAAAGAAAGTTATTTCTTTAAGAAAATTTTACTTAAAATTAATTCTATTACACTTCTTGAGTAGGGTGGTCGATTAGACGAAAGTCTGTAATGTTTTGCTGCTACCCCCCAAATGTTTCCAAATCGAAAAAAAAATAACCGTATTTTTTTATTTTAAAATCTGCCAATATTTAGGGGAACTTCAAAACCCATAAAGATTCCCATGTATTTTACATGGGAGAAACGCACTTTTTCGTAAATTTGCAAAACTGCTACCCCCCAAATGTTTCCAAATCGAAAAAAATAACCGTATTTTTTTATTTTAAAATCTGCCAATATTTAGGGGAAGTTCAAAACCCATAAAGATTCCCATGTATTTTGCATGGGAGAAACGCACTTTTTCGTAAATTTGCAACAAAATCGTCTTATATTCATATACTCTTATGTTTATATTATAAGCATAAGAGTGTATAAATATAAGTTTTTTTTACATACATAAAAAATTAAAACAGACATTAATAATCCAGAAATAGTCATGACGCCAATTTTGGCGTCATACCGCCAAAGTGGTTAATAAATAAATTATGGAATACTGTTTTTTAAACACTTTTCAAGAACTGATTCGGTGCATAAATGATTTAACTGATTTTTAACGATTTTATTGCAAATTTACGAAAATGTGCGTTTTTTCCATGCAAAATACATGAGAAACTTCATGGGCTTTGAGCCACCCCTAAATATTATCCGATTTCAAAATAAAAAATTACGGGTATTTTTTTCGATTTGGAAACTTTTTGGGAGGTAGCAGCAAAACATTTCAAAAAAAGTTTTTTACTGCACATTTTTGGACCACCCTATTCTTGAGTTATTTTAAGAGAAAAAGTTTCAAAATTAACTTGAGAAGCATGTAATTATTAATGTTAGTTTTTTGAGGTTTCTAAGGCACCATATGTAAACTGAAATTTTATGCTTATTTCTTGTCTTTTATAACAAAAATAAGACAAAAATGTTTCAAAACAAAATTCTAAAGTAATTTTTACTTACTACAAAACAAATTATTGAAAAAAACTTGATTTTAAAGAATGCACAAAATAACCCACCAAATCCTGGTTTTTCAGTTTTTCTTAAAATATGCAATAAAAAGTTAGCGCATCGCGTATACATCATCACAACTAAATGATCAACCAGTATTATTAATACATTTAGAAACACTTTTAAACATCCGGAGATCGGAACAGAATTTTGAGAACTTTGAAATTTTTCAGCTTGATTTTCACGATTTTACGATTTTTTTCTGATTTCTGATAAAGAATTAAGTAAATTCATTTAGTACTCTCTGTAGTCTAGATATCAGAAAATATTTATACCCAGTAGCAAACTTAAGCAACTGAATATACAGATTTTATTCATTAAGGCCGTTGGAGACACAGAGTCCGCAGAGAATCTGTAGGGGGGAGCAGTGGTTCTCAAAGACTGTCCCCATGCGTTTTAAAGACTTAGGAATTTTTCGCGACAAAGTCCAACACTTTTCCCACAAAAGAACATCGTACTGCAAATTCTATTGAAATAAAGATTCAGAAAAATACTTACTTTTGATAAATCAAGTATTTCCTGAGCTTTAGTGTCTCGAGGAAATTCGTGTGATGAAAACAACCTGCAATGATGTTCCATGTTTGGCAATTTTTTCCAATAAAACCAGACACTTTTTCCGAAAATGAAAATCGTAGTGAAAATTTAAATTTAATTAGCACTTTTTCACTTATTTTGTTTTTGGCATATGAGTTTTTAAATCGCGTCAGTCTCTCGAGGAAATACAAAATCACTTGACACTTCACTCACTGATTCCCACTTTGACAATTTTTTTCGGCAAAATCTGACACTTTTTCCACAAATGGTCATCGTAGTGAAAATTTAATTTTAACTAGCACTTTTTCACTTATTTTGTTTTTGGCATTTGAGTTTTTAAATTGCGTCAGTCTCTCGAGGAAATACAAAATCACTTGACACTTCACTCATTGATTCGGACTTTGACAATTTTTTCCGTCAAAACCCGACACTTTTTCCGCAAATGGTCATCGTAGTGTAAATTTAAATTTAATTAGCTTTTTTTCACTTTTTTTGTTTTTGGTATTTGAGTTTTTAAATCGCGTCAATCTCTCGAGAAAAGTAAATTTTTTTCAATTTCATCAATGAAAATGTCAAACAATGTAGCAGAATATAGTTTGTCGTGCGCTGTTCTGATACGGCATTTTCGGGTACTATAATTCACACGGCGCCGCCTTTGAAATTAGACAGGCGTACATTATATTCATTATATTAATCAACCTATTTATAAAATTCAATGTTTAGATATTAATTGTAAAAATTTAATATAAAAAATTAATGTCAAGTTCCAAACATAATTTTGCTAACTTTGTACAAAAAATAAAAGTTGTTTGTTATTTCAAGTGTAATTAGCTCTATTGAAAAGACGCATTTAAAATAATTTAAACCATTCAAATGCAACAAGTACATTATTTATTGTAAATCATGCATTAATAATTTCTAAACAATTAAAATATTTTTTAAAATCTAAGAGTTGAAGGAAAAACAGTAGAGCTTATTTAGTTTATCAGAAGAATGCAACCCGACTTACAGAGGAGATGGGAAATAGATATTGTATAGGAACTGAAATAAGTGTTTCTTTTAATTTTTTAAAATTAAATAAACAGAGCATTCGATAAATATTTTATACATAACGTAAAAATTAAAGAAATAATTAAAACGCAAGAAAGGACTAAAAAAATAGTATAATATCAAAAAAATTTAATGAACAGGAAAAAAATGGAGAAATGTTTTTTTCTTAATCTAACAAACTGTAAAAAATGTAAAAAGTAAAAAAGAATAAGTAAGTAAGTTTGTAAAAAAACTCTCAAGAAATAGACAAGATGTGAAAAGAAATTGAATAAATTTACAAAAAAATAAGTGTATTTACTTTTAAAAGTATAGAAATAATTATTAAAATTAACGTAATAAAAAGTTTAATGAATGTATAAATAAGAAAACTGTGTAATATAATATTAAATAATTTTTATAAAAAGAAGAAAATTAAAGAAAATCCTAAAAAGAACAGAGACAAATACCAAAAAAAAAATATCAAAAATACCTAAACGGAGAAAAAATTTTAAAAATGTTGTAAAAATAATAAATTATAATATAAAAATGAAAGTAAAATCTCTTAAAAATCTTGTAAGAATATTACCAAAGGAAGGATTATTGTGAATATGGAAATTAATTAATATTATTGAATTAAGATGCATTGAAATTTAAATTAATTTAAATTTAAAAGTTGGTACAAATTGGAATATGAGTTCATTGACGTTTGGAATTTATATAACTTTTAATGACTTGAAGATATACAAATCTAATATTATTTTTTAATAACTTGATACCAAAAATTTGTAAATTGTAGGTATTTTGATCATCTGTATTAATACAATTTTTTAAATTTTATAACGAATAAAATATTGAAATTTTCAAGATTTATCCACAAATTTCTGTTTTTTTTTTATGATTTGCGATACTCTACATGCAATATTGGACATCCGGAGAATTGAAAAGTTTTTTTTTCATTTAAATCAATAACAGCCCTGTTTATAGATTACATTTATTTTATTTATTTCAAGCAATCTATACATATATCTTTGATGAATAATTTGATCTCTGTTTCCGAATTTCTATGTAAGTCGGGTTGCCTTCTTTCTCTGCACTAAATAAACCATAAGGATTTATGATGTAACTCTTAGTATTTGAGAAATAATTCAGCAAAAAATAAGATAAAATTTTTTCCTACATAAATTTTAATTTGTTAATTTTAAATTATGCAATTCTTTATTACAATATTAAATATAATAAACAAATTAATAATGTTCTAAAACAAGTATTAAAGTAAATTTCTTATTTCTTCAAAATAAAAGAGAGAATTTTTGTTACATAATATAAATATTATATAATTTTTTTTAATATATTGAATGTTTTAAAAATAAAATAAATTAGTTCAAAAATGATATTAGATTAAACTACATATCTTTTCAAAATAAAATGTAAGAAACTACTTGGTAAATAAATTATATTTACTTATTTAATTTTAAATCATACATTTTTTAAACCACGTTTTTTTTTCTTATAAAAAAAGAGATATACATTTGTCTGTGTAGCATAAAATACATACAATTTATTGACAACATTTTCAGAAATAGCTGTCTCAAATTCGACCAATTCAGATAAAAATTCTAAATATGACAGTTAAATTTCAAAAATATTTGTTAACATGCCCAAGTTATTAAATATTTAACAAAAAAGATCTATAAAAACGATTTAGCTTTCAAGAAAGTGCAACATTCGCAATTTACAAAATTTTTTCCACGACATTTGTAGAAAAATTTAATTTTTCTCCCGTCAATAAGCACAAAGTTTCTTATTTCTGATCTAAATTTGTTAAATATTTGATAACATGCACAAGTTATTGAATATTTAACAAAATAGACCAATAAGAACGATTTACCTATCGTGAAAGTGAAAAATTCACATTTTACAAAACTTTTTCCACGACATTTGTAGAAAAATTTAATTTTTGCTTCGGTCAATAAGCACAAAGTTTCTTATTTCTGATCTAAATTTGTTAAATATTCGATAACATGACCAAGTTATTAAATATTTGAAAAATGAGATCTATAAAAACGTTTTAGCTTACGAGGAAGTGGAAAATTCGCAGTTTACAAAATTTTTTTCACGATATTTGTAGAAAAATTTAATTTTTGCTTCGGTCAACAAGCACAAAGTTTCTTATTTCTGATCTAAATTTGTTAAATATTTGATAACATGCACAAGTTATCGAATATTTAACAAATTGAGATCGGAAATAAGAAACTTTGTGCTTATTGACCAAAGCAAAAATTAAATTTTTCTACAAATGTCGTGGAAAAAATTTTGTAAACTGCGAATTTTCCACTTTCTCGTAAGCAGAAACGTTTTTACAGATCTAATTTTTTAAATATTTAATAACTTGGTCATGTTATCGAATATTTAACAAATTTAGATCAGAAATAACACTATTTTTTTAGTCCTTTCTTGCGTTTTAATTATTTCTTTAATTTTTACGTTATGTATAAAATATTTATCGAATGCTCTGTTTATTTAATTTTAAAAAATTAAAAGAAACACTTATTTCAGTTCCTATACAATATCTATTTCCCATCTCCTCTGTAAGTCGGGTTGCATTCTTCTGATAAACTAAATAAGCTCTACTGTTTTTCCTTCAACTCTTAGATTTTAAAAAATATTTTAATTGTTTAGAAATTATTAATGCATGATTTACAATAAATAATGTACTTGTTGCATTTGAATGGTTTAAATTATTTTAAATGCGTCTTTTCAATAGAGCTAATTACACTTGAAATAACAAACAACTTTTATTTTTTGTACAAAGTTAGCAAAATTATGTTTGGAACTTGACATTAATTTTTTATATTAAATTTTTACAATTAATATCTAAACATTGAATTTTATAAATAGGTTGATTAATATAATGAATATAATGTACGCCTGTCTAATTTCAAAGGCGGCGCCGTGTGAATTATAGTACCCGAAAATGCCGTATCAGAACAGCGCACGACAAACTATATTCTGCTACATTGTTTGACATTTTCATTGATGAAATTGAAAAAAATTTACTTTTCTCGAGAGATTGACGCGATTTAAAAACTCAAATACCAAAAACAAAAAAAGTGAAAAAAAGCTAATTAAATTTAAATTTACACTACGATGACCATTTGCGGAAAAAGTGTCGGGTTTTGACGGAAAAAATTGTCAAAGTCCGAATCAATGAGTGAAGTGTCAAGTGATTTTGTATTTCCTCGAGAGACTGACGCAATTTAAAAACTCAAATGCCAAAAACAAAATAAGTGAAAAAGTGCTAGTTAAAATTAAATTTTCACTACGATGACCATTTGTGGAAAAAGTGTCAGATTTTGCCGAAAAAAATTGTCAAAGTGGGAATCAGTGAGTGAAGTGTCAAGTGATTTTGTATTTCCTCGAGAGACTGACGCGATTTAAAAACTCATATGCCAAAAACAAAATAAGTGAAAAAGTGCTAATTAAATTTAAATTTTCACTACGATTTTCATTTTCGGAAAAAGTGTCTGGTTTTATTGGAAAAAATTGCCAAACATGGAACATCATTGGAGGTTGTTTTCATCACACGAATTTCCTCGAGACACTAAAGCTCAGGAAATACTTGATTTATCAAAAGTAAGTATTTTTCTGAATCTTTATTTCAATAGAATTTGCAGTACGATGTTCTTTTGTGGGAAAAGTGTTGGACTTTGTCGCGAAAAATTCCTAAGTCTTCAAAACGCATGGGGACAGTCTTTGAGAACCACTGCTCCCCCCTACAGATTCTCTGCGGACTCTGTGTCTCCAACGGCCTTAAAAACCTCGCGAGCACAAAATACCCTCACGGAGCACAAAATAGCCCCACTTGACGGTATTAAAAAAGAGCTATTTTAGTAAAATTTTATTTAACCAAATTAAGTTAATTCGCTTTAATCTATTTTACAATTAAATTTAAATAAAAATTGTACTTTTTTCAATTGAAAAAATAATCCAATACTCGTAAATTCCAATTTAGATCTTAAATCAATTAAATTTCTTTATTTAAATTTTTAATTTAATTCCAGTTTAACTTTCAGTTATTTAAATTATATTTAATTTATTTTAAAAAATGTTTTTAAATGAAAGATGGTAAAATATATGTTCTTTATTTCAAATTGAAATCTTAATTAAATTTTAATTAAAAACAAAAATAGTTTAGAGAAAATTTTAATTTATTAAAAAAGGGCTATTCTATTAAAATTTAGTTTAACCAAATTAAGATAATTCTCTTCATTTTATTTTAAAACTAAATTTGAGTAAAAATTTTCTAACTTTTTTTTATTGAAAAAATAATGCAATATCTTTGTAATTTTTAATTTAGATCTTAATTGAATTGAATTTAAAGTAAATATTTAAGACAAAATTTGAGATTATTAACGTAGTTATAAGCCAACGTTGCTAGTCAAATTGATTTTTTGGATGAAAAGGTAATCAGAACTATATTTAGATTTAGTCAATAAATATTCAAAACATCTTTTAAACTCGAATGATAAACTTTCAACATGAACAACTAATTAAATAATTTTAAAGAGGTTAACTTCAAAATTACATTCAATTGTTGTGTACTAATAGTAAACATTAAATGTTTACAAAAATGTCAAACAAAGAGGTTAAAAAAGAAAATTTTAAAATAATTTCTGAATCATTAAAAAAGCGATGTTGCCATATGTATAAACTTTCGATAAACCAAAAAAAAACTTGAAAAATTTAATTATTTATTTAATTTTACTTTCTTATCTTGCGGTGAAATAAGTTAAAATTTAAATTTATATAATCTACAAACTTTTAATTATTGAAATTAATAGTTAAAATTAAATAAGAGTAAACATTTTCGTACTTTTTTTTTTATTGAAAAAATAGTTAGCCGCCATTTTGAATTTCTCTCCACCCAACTTGAATATCCTTATAGGTCAGATGGAGTTTTTCCGTTAAGTCTTGACCTTGAGGTCAAAACTATCCTTAAAATTGACCTACATTTAAAGAGCAGAATAGGTCAGATGGAGTTTTCCCGTTAAGTCTTTACCTTTAGGTTAAAACTGCCCTTGAACTTGATCTACATTTTTAGGTTAGAATAAGTCGGAGAGAGTTTTAATGTCAAGTCTTAACCTGTATGTTAAAATTGCCCTTAAATTTAACCTAACTTTTTAAGGCAGAAAAGGGGATTCGATTCGGGATTGCGGCTTCGATAAAATGGGCATGTCCACTTTACCGAATTTTTTCGGAAAAATGTCCATTTGGGATAGGCCATTCGGGAGTTTCGATTCGGGATTTCGAATTCGTTAAAATGGGCATGTCCATTTGGGATAGGCCATTCAAGAGTTTCGATTCGGGATTTCAAATTCGGTAAAATGGGCATGTCCATTTTATCGAAGCCGCAATCCCGAATCGAATCCCCTTTTCTGCCTTAAAAATTTAGGTCAAATTTAAGGGCAATTTTAACATACAGGTTAAGACTTGACATTAAAACTCTCTCCGACTTATTCTAACCTAAAAATGTAGATCAAGTTCAAGAGCAGTTTTAACCTAAAGGTAAAGACTTAACGGGAAAACTCCATCTGACCTATTCTGCTCTTTAAATGTAGGTTAATTTTAAGGATAGTTTTGACCTCAAGGTCAAGACTTAACGGAAAAACTCCATCTGACCTATAAGGATATTCAAGTTGGGTGGAGAGAAATTCAAAATGGCGGCTACCTGGATAACAGGTTTGCATGGTAGTCAATGGGACGAAACCAGTTTTTTTACAATAATTTAAAAAAAAAAAAAATTTCCAACCTATTTTTATCAACAAATTATTTTTCATTTATCGAAAGCTATTTTTTTAAATAATAAAATTGTATAAAATTTTTATATGAGTTTTTATTATTTTAAAAAATATCTTTTGATAAATGAAAAATAATTTGTTAATAAACATAGATTCGAAAATATGTTCTTTAAAAGTTATTGTAAAAAAACTGATTTCTTCCCATTGACTTCAATGCAAACCTGTCATCCAGGTAGCTGTCTTTTTAAATTTCTCCCCACCCAAATTGAATATCCTTATTCTGCCCTCAAAATTTTATGGGCAGTTTTGATTTACAAAATCATTTATATTTCAATAAATTGTTTTCGAAATCCTCTGTTTGGTTTTCAATTACTTTTAGCAAATATGTATTTTTTATTTAAGAATTAGAAGATTTAAAATTGTATATTATTTGATGATTGTAGATTTCTAAAAATCATTTCGTTTCCTAATAATAATTTATCTACTGTTATGTAGTCATTTTTATTTATGCCTTTTATTATATTCAAAATATTTGTCACTTTTAGGAAAATACTTCCATTAACTAAAATATGTATTATATATATTATAAAAATTTTCCAGGTAAATTCATCGTTTAACAAATTAATTTGACATTTTCATTTTTATATTTTATTTATTTTTTTTTTAAATTTATAACAAGATATTTCAAAAATTTAATAACATTTAAAAATATTTAAAAATACATCATATATTCTAGAATTTTAAAACTTTTATAATTCAAAAATTGAGTTGTAAAAGTTAAATTTTTAAACTTAAGCTAAATTAAAGTTCAATTTGTATTTGTAAGTCAATTAAGGGGGTCACCCCATGTGACGGGCCGTTTTTTAAGCGTTTTTTCTTAAATTTTTTTTCAGAACCATGAAAACTTAGAACTTCGGACTTTTTTCCATATATATTTAACTATAAATACAAATTTTTTCAATTAAAAATATTTCAATATTTACGACTTATAACACTATAAAGTGGCTTTGGTGATAAAAAAGTGGTCCATCGGCGACCACGATTCCAAATGATTGGCTGAACAGAAATCAAAAAATGAAATAGCATTTTAATCTGTGGTTATGTGGCTATCGCCGGAACCAGGATATTTTGAAAATATTAAAAATTGAATTTTTTACGCCGGTTTGAATTTTTTTTGTTTAAAAAACGCGATTTTTTGCGTCTATTTTCTTGTATATAAAAAAAACGACTTGACCTTTTTTAATTATCCTGGTTCGGGCGATAGCCACACATGAGCTGAATATACTCTATAAATTTGAACGAAATCGGTTAAGTCGTTTTTGAGAAATCATGGTCGCCAGTTTGAAAAATGTGGTTTCGAGAAAAACGCGTTTCAAAGTTCAAGTACGAATAAAGCCATGAATTCCAGACTATTACTAAAACAGCCGTTATATTTGAAAATATAGTTTAGGAAACTAAATTTTTCTAAATGTATTTATTTTTTACTTATATATACATATGTGTATGGAATAATAAAATTCGCGGATAAAAAACAGAAGCGACACAAAAGGTTCAGTGACACACTTCGTTGAAAGCTTGACCGCGCGCTCGAACATCTTGCCTTCTCACTGTAAAAAATTTTTAACATCGACGAATATGTTTAAATTACTTTACCCACATATTCTGCATATGTTATAGGTGCGATATATGACGAAAAAAAAAATTCGATTTTTCGAACCTATCACATGGGGTGACCCCCTTAACAAAAATAATTCAAATTAAATTTGAGTTAAAATAAAGTTTTTAATTTAATTTTAAAGAAATAATATGGGGTCTGGCGCGCAAAGCGCGCAGGAGGGCGAAGCCCCCCTAGTATACATATATAAATCGGCACGACGCGACGCCATACGCTGGTTTTTTTTTAGTTAAACGCCGCCGCCTTTAAAATTTGCCTTGGCGCAGGGTTTTAATTTTCACTTTAAAGAATTTTTAAATCATTCAATTAATATTTATCAGAATTTCCAATAAACAGAATTTCTTTGCAATTTACTCTTTTTTAAAAAAAATGGAATTTTACCAAACTTTATTTAACATTATTGTCGTTTGATAGAATTTTACTTTAGTACAATTTATAAAAAAAGACTGACAAACAGATTTTGCCTCAAATTTTGAAATTAAAAAGTTTTAATTGTCAAAAAAATTGTATTGGTAAGCTTTTTAATTCGCACAAAAATTTTCTATCGGATGTTTGTTTCCACAACTGAAATTTTAGTGTAATAAAAATTCCGTGTTTTAAGAATTCTATGAAACATAAGTTAGCAGAAATAAAAATTCGAACAAACGAAAATTTGGACAAGTGGATATGTTGCCAATAAAAAATACGATTTTTTTGAAATTATGTTGAATGAAAATTTTGTTAAATTAAAAGTCGATTAATAATTGAAACAATTTTTCAATAAAAATGATATCAAAGAGAATGGTAATCAAAATAAAAATTCTATTGAATAAAAATTCGATGTTCTTCAAAAATCTGTGCAATTACAATTGGGAGTGATTTAAATTCAGTTTAGTTCTATAATATTAAATTGACGATAAATTAACGATAACAAAATTGTATTGAAAAACAATTTACCACATTGAACATAAAAAGGGACAATGAATTTTTGATGACCAAAAATGTAGCTGAAAAAACACGCCTTTATTTCTGTCTGATTTTTCAATTTAATATTTTTGTTTAGAGTAAAAACCATTCGCACATTACCTAATCTGTATGAGAATTTTGTTACCTTTATTTTAAACTTGTTTCTTGTGATTAAAAAAAGAACCTTCTGTGTTTGAAAAATGTCCAAGTTATAAAATTAGCTTTAAGAAAATCGGAGTTATTTTTGTGATTAGAAAATCAACTTTTCAAAAAAAAAAAAAGTGACTGATTTAAAAGCGAATTAATTAGTAAAAGTTAAATGATTTTAAGAACAAAAAAGTAAAAAAAAATTTGTAATTATATTAAAATAAAATTTAATATATGGGGCAAATTTTCTCAAGTGTCCAGCGTAAAAATTAAAAGTTGTTGAATCGGACTAATATTTGCATAAACTTTAGTGCTATGGGTAAGTACTTTAACCACTAAATATTATGCATTTTAATTTCATATTGTAAAGGGGGGAGGGGGTTGAAGACTTAGGTAAAGTAAGAACATTGAGTTTTTCAAAAAATCGTAGCCGCTAAATAACGAAATAAAAAAAATTTTCACCTATATGTTTTCGGAAGGTTTTTTTCTGCTCTTTTACACGGTGAAAAAGTTTTTTTTAAAAAATCAAAATTTAACCCTTTTTTTTAAATTAAAAATTTTTTTGACTTTTTTTTCAAAATGGACCCTTTTTTATTTTTTTTTTGTCTTAAAAGAAAGCTCAAGTTGTGTACTTTAAATATACCAAAAGAACAATATGACGTTTTTTGTTGTTTTCGAATTATTAATTAATTAGTTAATAAAAATTTATAAAAATTGAAATAATTTACAAAAAAAATTATGTTACGGCAATTCTGAATAAACCACTTTGAAGCTTATCAAAATGTGCATCCATCGAGCCCTATATAAAGTATTTTCGACAATTTTATGATTTATAAATAAATATTTATAAAAAATTAATTAACAAATAAATATCATCCATAAAAATAAAGGTAGAGTGTTAAATTTTTTTTATTAGGAATTTTTTACAATCCTACATTAAATAATATCTAGCTAAAGTATTTCCAACCATTGAAAATTTAAATAAGACATTTTTATATCAAAATTCATAACACTACATTAAACGCGCACTAAAATTCAAACATCTATAAATTAAGTTTGGATAAAAAAATGTTAAATATTTTCTCCAAGAGGTAGCAGAAAATAATTAAATCGAGTTTTAAAAATGATGCACATAATATTTAATATTAGGATCGAAAAATTTTAACTAAAATTATAAAAAAATAAGAGTTTTGTAATTTTGAAAACGATATATATATAAAATTAAGTTATACAAATTATTATGAAAAAAATGTAATATTTAATTATTAAAAAATGAATAAGAACTGTTGTGTAGAAAATAACATAAAAATATTAGGTTCGGTGGTTACACAAGTAGCTTTAACGAAGTTGTGAAGCGCGACGCGGCGCATGCATAAAGATGTGGATGCAAAAATGTCTTATTTAACTTTTTATTGGTCGGAAAAACTTTAGCTAGATATTATTTAATGTAGGATTGTAAAAACTTCCTAATAAAAAAAATTTAACACTCTACCTTTATTTTTATGGATGATATTTATTTGTTAAATAATTTTTTATAAATATTTATTTATAAATCATAAAATTGTCGAAAATACTTTATATAGGGCTCGATGGATGCACATTTTGATAAGCTTCAAAGTAGTTTATTCAGAATTGCCGTAACATAATTTTTTTTGTAAATTATTTCAATTTTTATAAATTTTTATTAACTAATTAATTAATAATTCGAAAACAACAAAAAACGTCATATTGTTCTTTTGGTATATTTAAAGTACACAACTTGAGCTTTCTTTTAAGACAAAAAAAAAATAAAAAAGGGTCCATTTTGAAAAAAAAGTCAGAAAAATTTTTAATTTAAAAAAAAGGGTTAAATTTTGATTTTTTAAAAAAAACTTTTTCACCGTGTGAAAGAGCAGAAAAAAACCTTCCGAAAACATATGGGTGAAAATTTTTTTTATTTTGTTATTTAGCGGCTACGATTTTTTGAAAAACTCAATGTTCTTACTTTACCTAAGTCTTCAACCCCCTCCCCCCTTTACAATATGAAATTAAAATGCATAATATTTAGTGGTTAAGGATTTGGTGGTTCTCTCGCAGTTATACTTTTAAAAAAATCGATTTTCTATGGATTTTCTTTAAATTATGGTAAAACGTTGTTTTATATGTGCCTTGTATCTGGTCCAAATTTTAGGAACATTTACAGTCTAAAATTTGAGAGATTTATATTCGAAATTTCAATTTTACATGCAAAAGGATAAAAATTAAAATTTTGAAAATTAATATCTTAAATTTTAGACGGTAAATATTCCTGAAATTGTAACCAGATACAAGGCACATATAAAATAACATTTTCTCACAATTTAAAGAAAATCCATAGAAAATCGATTTTTTCAAGTACAACTGCGAGAGAAATACCTTAAAGTACTTACCCATAGCACTAAAGTTTGTGCAAATATTAGTCCGATTCAACAACTTTTAATTTTGACGCTGGACTCTTGAGGAAATTTGCCCCATATAAAAAACATCTATTACAAAGAAGCGATACAATTTTTGCTTTATAACAAATTATAGTTTAAATTAAAGAAAATACAATTATTTTAAATCACTAATGTTAAATTTTGTCTTCAATTAAATTAAAATTTAACATTAAAATAGTTTTATTTTTAGAGCACAAAAATACAGCATTTTTTCTTAAAAGAAAAAAATAGATTAAATTAAAATTATTTAAGAATAAAAAAGTGAAACAAGTTTTTTTTAAATTTACTAAAATTAAAATTGTAGTTTAAAAAATTACAATTTTTGTTGTCAACATAAAAAGTGAAGCAATTTAAAGTTATTATTGTGGATCAAACCATAAAAGATACTTTACTTAACTTTTGTAAAGTATATTTGGAGTTAAGAAAGTTTTATTTAATAAAATTTTAAAAATGGTTGGAAACGGAAAATAACCCGATTTTAGTTTTATATAATTAAATTACTTTAGAAGTTGCATTAAAAGAATACAAAACATTTTTTGTTTGAAAAAATGTGAACTTTTCTTGGGTTGAAAAGTTCTTACATTTAACTATTGTTAATGGCAAAAAAGAAAAAGAAATGTGATTTAGACGACAAAACTACACCTTAATGCAATCTACATACGGACCTGTCGACATAAACAAAATGTACATTTCTTCTCGTTGTCACTTTTTAGTTGCTCAAGATACAAATCGACGCCCCCCGTTGATAAAGTGTTTATTAAAAAGCCAGGTTAATAAAATGTTAATTTAAAAAACAGTGGAATGTCATTTTTATAATTAATTTTTTTGGATATGATTTCTATTAAACTATTTGTTTAATCAAATGTCTTTTAAAGTTTTGTCATAAAATGTTAATTGGACTGAACGATGGATACATTTGTTTATTAATTCAAATATGCAATAACATTCTGTATAACATTCTTTATAACCTTGCTTTAACATTATTCTACTGTTTTTCAAATTAACATTTTATTACACTGGCTTTTTAATAAACACTTTATCAACGGGGGGCGTCGAAATGTTCACGCTGCCGCTATCGGTCGCTTAACTTTAAAAGCTTGCTCAGCCGCAATAACGCTTTAGATCGGTGACGTCGTGGCGTCGATAACTCGCGATCGTGTCGATAAGTGTGTTTTTTTTATTTGTGATTTTGATTATTAATTTGTGCTTTTTGGGATATCAGTTGGGGTAAGTGTAGGTATTATCGCGAATTTTCAGACATATCGAACTTTAGAGTGTTCCAGAAAACTTAAATAAACAGATACCGTGTTGTTTTTTGCTTTAAAACAAAATTTAACAATATTTATTCTTTGAAAAAAATTAAAAATGTTGCAGAATTTTATTTTCATAATTAAATAGAAGATTTAAAAAAAATCAAGTGCATGTAATATCGCGGTTCTTAAATTTCATGTGAAGGTATTATCGTGCTTTAAATATCGCGGCTGAGAATATTGACGTATACTAAATATCATGCATGGTTAAATCATTTTTTGGCAATAAAATGGTAAAATAAAAAATCTCCGATGTTGATCAATAATGACCCATCTACGAGCAACAGTGTGCAGTCCTTAGTCCTTTCACCATCTGATATTGAACAAATTGTTAACATTGCCGTTAAAGGCTTGCAACCATAATTTATCGCTGTCACTAATGCTGTTGGTGAGCTTAAAAAAGAGATGGGTGAATTTAGGACTGAGATTAAAACTCTATCCTCGGATTTAATTAACACCAAAACACGAGTGAGTCGGGCTGAAAATAAGATTGATGACCTTGAAGAGCGCATTAAAACAGCTGAAGGTATGCTAACACATCTCAATGATTTTCCTGACCTTTCTCAGCTTGTTGATGAATGTATTGCCGAGATAAATAATCGTGATTCTCGTAAACACAATTTAATTCTATTTGGTTTACCCAAAAAAATTGACACAGCGGAAAATAATAATACTAGTCTTGATGTCGATAAAGCTATTATTATTGACACTTTTTCCAAATTTGTTGAGCCCTGTCACCTTAACAATCTAAAAACAATAAGGCTTGGTATTGTTACGCAGGATCGAGCGAGACCCAGACCTGTGAAGCTGATATGTCAGTCTGTGGACAGTGCAAGGATAATGCAACGATTATTTATCAATGCAAAAAAAAACAACCAATCATACTTAAAGGATCTATGGATAAAGTGGGATTCAACCAGAAACCATCTGCAGAAGCTTCAGCAAGTGAAGAAGGAACTCCAGTCTTGTCGACAGAAGGGGGAACTGAATCTTCGGATTTCAAATCATCGCGGTACTCCTGCTACAGTGACTGTACGCACTCGCAGCAAAAATGTGGTGACGTTAGACGCAGAAATTTCCAGAGATCAAGAAGACACAGCGCAGAATCAGCCAACAGCGTAATCTACGGTGATGGTGACTTATCTGTAAACCCTTCCCTTTGTCCTACCACTTCCTCTAATCCACCTCTTCCCCTTCCTACTGATGATTTGTCTTCGTCTATTTCTACCCAGCTCTTTGTTTACTATCAGAATGTCCGTGGACTGCGAACCAAATTATCTAACTTGCGACAGTCGATCCCACTAGTTTCTTACGATATAATAATATTTACTGAAACCTGGTTAACAGATTCTTTTTCCTCATCCGAATTGAGCTTTTTTAATTTCACAGTTTATCGTTATGGTAGAAATATTAGTACTAGTGGTAATCTTCGTTGAGGAGGAGTTTTAATAGCAATAAAATCTAAAATCCCATCATTTTTAATTAAGGCAAGAGATTTGTCGGTCGAACATGTGTTTGTTAAATGTATATTTCAGTCCCGTGTTTTTGTCTTCAGTTCTTTTTACATTCCTCCTAATAGCGATTCAATTGTATATTCTGCTGCGAGTAACATAATTGATGAGATTTCTTATAATTTTCCCGCTGCTGAAATTTGTATATGTGGGGACTTTAATGTTCCTTTTGTCTCTTGGAATATGACAGACACTGATAGTCAGTCTTGTGTACCTAACTTTGATGCCTCGCGGGAGCAAATTGTGATTGCTAACAGAATTTCTGAGACAATTGACCTCATTAATTTAATTTAAATAAATAATTGCTACAATATATTTAGGAGATTACTGGACCTAATATTGTATAACGGCACAGTATACGATTTAAGTATAGCGAATGACATAATTTTACCGGTTGATGCGTTTCATCCTCCACTGTTGTTGATTATTTCTATTGTGCAAAATGTAACTTGTATTCACCACGAAACTCGCATTAAATATGATTTTAGAAACACCGAATTTGCTGGATTTGCCAGTTTTTTAAATAGTATTGAATGGACTTTAATTTTAAACTCAGATAATGTTGGCATGAACGTGGATTCTTTTTACAGTTTTGTATATACTGCTTTTGATCTATGTGTACCAGTCTCAGTTATTAAGGACTCAGATTTCCCGCCTTGGGTTAATCATACCCTTAAATTTATATCGTAAAGATTGAGGGATCTATTTTCTCTGATCCCAAAAAGTTTTGGAATTATATAAATTCATCTCAGGGAAATACCAGGATTCCTGAAGTCATGAATCTCGGTGAATGTATTGCTTCAAATAATGAGAACATTGCATATCTCTTTTCCAAATTTTTTGGATCTGTTTATGGTGACACAAATTCCAACGCGGATCGTCAAGATAATTAACTAATAAAGTCTTGCTCTAATTCTTTTCCTATTAGTAGCGAGATTATTTTTGGCAAATTAAAAAATCTGGGTTCAAATAAGGGTGCTGGCCCGGATCAGGTCCCGCCTTTATTATTAAGAACTTGCTGCTCTGCATTTACTTTTCCTCTCTTTCTACTTTACAATAAATCTCTACAAACTAATACTTTTCCCAATGTTTGGAAAAGAGGAATAATCGTTCCAGTTTTTAAAAAAGACAATAAAAATGAAATATCTAATTATAGGCCAATTACTATTCTTTGTACTGTTGCCAAAGTCTTTGAGAGTATTATTTATGATATCATGTATAGTCAATTTTCGAACATCATCATTCAAGAGCAACATGGTTTCAGTAAGGGACGGTCTGTCGTAACTAATCTCTCTTTGTTCAGTGATTTTGTTTCTGACTGCTTGAAGGACGGAGGACAGGTCGATGTTATTTACACCGACCTTTCTAAGGCTTTTGACAGAGTTAACCACGGCGTACTCATGTCAGTGCTGGGTGATCTGGGGTTATTCCCTGACTTATGCTACTGGATCAGTAATTACCTCGGTAACCGATGCCTATCTGTCAGGGTAGAATATAGTTATTCGGATGTGTTTTTTACCTCTTTGGGGGTTCCCTAGGGCTCGCATCTTGGTCCTCTTTTTTTCTTATTATATGTTAATAATATCTCCAACGTAATTCAGCACTGTCAATTTTCGTTATTTGCTGACGATCTTAAGTTGTATAAAAGAATAAATTGTGTTCAGGACATGTTAAACATCCAAAGTGACCTTGACAATTTATGTGTCTGGGCATCTAGTATAAAACTATCTTTCAATGTTGACAAGTGTAGTGTACTATCTGTTTCTAAATGTAAAAATATTAAGAGTTTTTGCTACAAAATTGATAGTGTTGAGTTGGCCAGAGTTACGAGGATGCGAGACCTTGGTGTCTTATTTTGTTCCTCCTTTAGCTTCGATGATCATATTTCAGAAGTAGTTAACAGGGCATCTAGATTGCTCGGCACTGTCATGCGGAATGCTTCTCAATTCAGGAATTTAGCGACATTAAAGTCTTTATATTGTTCTCTAGTACGATCACACCTCGAATATGCCTCTGTGATCTGGTCGCCGTTCTTTGACATTCAGATCCATAGGCTGGAGAAAGTTCAGAATAGATTCCTGCGCTTTGTTGCTGGACGGCGGGGGGTTTTTTATGACACATTTAACCACGACTATGCTCATCTCAGATCTGAATTTGATATTCCTACTTTAAATTCAAGATACTTTTGTGCTGACTTATTATATTTATTTAAATTGATTAATGGTATCATAAACTGCTCTCAATTCCTCAGTAAAATAAACTTTTATGCTCCAACAAAGAATTTAAGAAATAAAAACTTCTTCAGATTATCTTTCCATAGAACGAATTACGGGGAAAATTCTGTTCTAGACAGAATTGGTAGAGAGGCAAATTCAGTGCACAGATCTATTGATTTCTTTGGTGTCACCCTGAACAGGTTCATTATAGTTCTGCGATCTTTGCAATGTGACAATTGTGTATGAGTGATCTATTTATTGTATGGGAGTCTTGAATTAATGTGTTAATTTATATCTTTTATATATATATTTAGTACTTATGTACGAAAGGGCTTTCTTATCTTTATAAAATTATAGCCCGTTTATGTAAATAAATAAATAAATAAAAAATAGTGTAGTTAGAGAAAAATAAAGGGAATGCGATTTATTTTTTTCATATGATTAGCCACTTAAAATCCAAGTTTATTGATAATTTTATTTTTAAAAATGTTTGACCGTTAAGAGAGATATTTAATATTTTCATTCTACGAAATCTCTGAAAATATATGTAAGCGAAAATACAAGGTGAGGAAAAACTAAAAAATTACCTTTATTTAATTTTTCTTTTTATAATAAATAATCTCAGTGCCGTGGTGGGTTTGTTTTAATTTTAAAAAAATCAAAACAAACTGACTGCTACATAATAGTTCTTTTATATTATATATTAAGTAATAATAATGATTTTTACACTCATAATTATAAATTTAACTATTTTTACCTAAATTTAAACTGTTACACAACATGTTAAAGCAACACAACAAAATCTTTTTATTTGTCAAATCAACTTGCCTTCTAGGGTTATGGAGGTTACTTTGACAGTTCTTCAAGAGAATATATATCCGCGAAAATGCAAGCCCATACACAAAAAGATGTTTCTATTATCGGGGTCATTTATTTTCAATGAAAATTAATCTTTTTTAAACTGAATTGATTTAATTTATTAAAAATATAGATATATTTAACTGAATATACAAAAAAGCTATTTTTTATATCGTTAAAAGTAAAATATAAAAGCATTATTCCGACCAAGAATAAGACACTTTTAGAACAAAAAGAACAAAAATTCATTCAGAGGTCAGACGATGATTTTCAAAATTCATTTAATAAATTATAAACGTTAAAGAATATTTAATTATACAACACATTTTATTCCTTAGGTATCAAATTTATTAAGTGATTTTTTTTTAACAAAAAATAATCACATAATTTGAAGTATTAATAGAAATAACAATAAACGCGATAATACCCACATTTACCATAGAGTTCTGAACGTGTGGAATATTTTATAACATTACTTTTACTGTGAATATTCAATTTATTAATTTTAACACTGAAATTTGACATTTCAACTACAAAACATACACCCACATTTCTTGCTTTTTTTATGATATTTAACTGTGGATTCCTAAAAGTCCTAATTTTAATGTCCTCTTTAGGATTAAATTTATCATCCTCGATCATAAAACTGTACATTTTCTGTTAGTAACATACACATTTCTCAAAGAATCTAAATGTGTCAAATGACAAATCTACATTACCACTCAACTTAAAATCTTACTTCAGAAATTTCCGTAAATTTCCATGTTTTAATTTTTTGATGTTTTCTCTCATAAAATAATAATTTCCAAGTTAAATCCGAATAGGAATCAACAAAAGTAACTCCCTTTGTCGAAATTATTATTTTACAACACCATTTTCGACTTATTTCTTTTTATTTTTGGCATAAAACCAAACCGGGACCAAACTCGGACAAAACAGGAACTTTCGTTGGTTCTAGTTCGGTCTCGCTCGTCCGCCAGGGAGGCAGGAGGTAGTGAGTCTTCGAAAATATCAAAGATTTCTTCGAAGAATTAAATAAAGCTGACTCCTTATTTAAAATTAATGCTGCACTTCAGTTGCGAGAAGCATAGCATGGTCGCCCTCCCTACACGGCGTTGAGTAAAACTAAAATCACGCGCCGCGCCGCTTCAAATCGGATCTTTCCGAAAAACAAAAACCGGCTTACAGTCATTTAAATCTTTTAAATGCAAATAAATATGATTTTGACAAAAATTAACTTTTAATAACTGTTAATAATAAATAATAATAATTAGTCAATGTTTTTTATTAGAAACTTTTTATTCTGTGAATATTTATTTCATAATTTAATAGAAAATTCCAAAAGATATAGAACAAAATTTTATTCTATTAAGATCACTCGAGTGACTTGAATATTTCGAAATATCTAAATCAAAATTAGTAAACGTTATAGAAAAATTAAGCAAAATAAAGCATTTGAAGAGATAAAAATTGAACAAAACATTTTAAAATTATAAATAAGATGTGTTTATCTTTCACGATAAATTAAAATTAAATTAATATATGATTAATTAATTCTTAATTAAGTCTTAATAGAACGTTCAATTAAAGGGACCAAAGATTAAATTCTAAAAAAGTTATTTTAATGAAATAACTAATATCTAATTATTCAGTAATCAATTTAATAATTCAATTAATAATTTATTGATTATATAAGAATTACATGTGAGTAATATGTTTATATTAATTTAATAAAATATACATTACATAGCATTGATAAAAAAAACTTTATTAATTTTAATAACTTTATTATTATTCGAAGGCTGTAGCCTTCGAAGTTATCAAGTTAAATTATTGACTTAATTTTGAATTTTTTTTGGAATTGTAAGATATGTACTTGTTTTATTATTATTATTTTGTTGTTGTTGTTAAAATACTAGTCAATTCAATTTTTTATTAAATTCTTTTCTACTAAAGAAAATACTTTGCTTGAAACATTTGCAAACCCCAAATAATAATGATTAACTAATTCTAATTAAATTAATTAAAATAAATATTCTTTATTTATTAATTATACTTATATATATTTCAGTATTAATTTATTCAACTACAATATAACTCATATATTACATAAAATATAGCTTCATTATTTATCACCAGTAGATGAGCTAGGCCGGTTCTAAGCCACCAAAGCGCGGAAGATTTGAATTTCTGCGCAGAATTCAAGTATCAGAGATCTGCGCAGAAGTTGGAGATTTACACAAGCGCGAGATTCCAGAGATCCGCGCAGACGTTATAATTACCCAATTTCAGATTTCGAAATTTATAACCACGGTTCAACACGTGTCACGTGTCTTTCGATAGGTAATTAATATAATATGTTATCTGAGGAATGTCTTTTAGATTTATGGCTTGAATATAGTAATATAGTATGTTTTAAAATTGTCAAATAATGTTTCGGCAATTATTTATCTTAGGAATGTTATGGTTAGTATCATTTTTCGCGATTACGCAAGCTTCGACACGCGTCGAACGCGTCTATGTTTCGGCAATTATGAGGTAGGTATTTTATCTAAGGAATATTACGTTTCTGATTTATTGCATCATAGAGACCATGCAATCTATTTCTATATTTTTAATTAGTGTACAAAAATTAGTCTTGCTGTGAGGATCGAGAGGTGAAGATACTGTTTTTAAGTTTTTTAAATTAAGTTTTTTAAATTTGGCAACGTTGTATAATTAAAACTATAAAAGCAGTGGAGTATTCCAAAAACCAGTCTTCATCGAACTGTTGTTGAGTAGAGTTGTTGTATATCTTTTACTGTTGCATCTACAAAAATCATTAAAAATGATTTCAAATAAAGAGATGGTTAATATGTTAATAAAATTATGAAATTTATAAGAATGAGGAAAATTTAAATTTTAATGAATGTGAGCAATTCTGTAAACAGGGGTTGAAACATATACGGTTATTAAAAAAGAATTTGAGATGTTATAAAGTTTGTACATCGAAAAAGAGTAACATTATTGCAACGATTGGGCATATATAGTTCAATCGTCAGAAAAATGAGAAATTTGCAGGAAAAGGGAGGGGGTGATATTTCGAAAGTTAAATAGCGAGATAGAATAAGATGGTCAGATTTAGAGAATGCTTTTAATTATTGAATGAGAACAGGAGTTGTAACTAATTTAACTCATAAAAATTTAACAGATTTTTTCACACATGCAAAATCAATGGTAATTAGGAGATTAAACAATGCCTTAAAAGACTTGAAAAATGTAAATATCAATTTTATATTTAATAAAATTTTTAAAACAATAGAAGATAAAATAATTAAATATTTTTAAACGAAAAATAAAATAATTACTAAAGCTACAAATTTAAATGATTGGTTTAATAAAGAAGTAGAAAAAATGTTAACAATAATTGATCATTTCGAACATGAAAATTCGGGTTGGTCGTTAAAAGAAATATTAAATTTAACAGTTAATATAAATAGTTACGCGCCATTATCAGCTGGTACTTATGTTAAAATGCCTAAATTCATAAGAGATAAAAGAGCTGTAGTCAATGTAAAAATGATGATGAGTTTTGCTTTTTATGGTCAATAATGGCAGCTATACATTCGGTTCAAGAACATCTATATTGTAGTACTTCTTATCCAAATTTAATTAATAAATTAAAATATGATGAAATTAATTTCCCGATTAAATTACATGATATTCCTAAATTTGAAAAGTTAAATATTTTAACAATAAATGTATACGGAGTAAAATTAGTAGAAGTTTCCCCAGTTTATTTAAGTAAAAATGATTCAAATAAAGCTGCAATCAATTTATTAATGATTCAAAATACTCAAATTGCTAATGAAATTTATCATTTTGCCTGGATAGAAAATATGTCCTGTTTAATAAGTTCACAAATATCAAAAGATCAGCATAAAACTTTATTGTGTAACAGGTGTCTTTGTCATTTTAGGCATCAAAAATCTTTTAATATTTACAAAGAAGATTGTACAAATTTGAATAAATGTAGAGTTGTTTTGCCCGAAGAAAAAGATACACTGAGAAAAATATGTTGCTATTATTGCACCAAGGACTGTTACTACTTTTACAAGGTATAATTGAATGCAGAAATCGTACAAAACTGGAGACACTCTTACACGAAATCGTGAGTTTAATGCATATTAATGCTTCGTGTGAGAATAGTAACTCTATATTACTAATTAATCTCCAAGTTTTTACACCAAATGCAACACAAATGTGCCAAAAATGCTCATCACCTTTTTATCCAGCGTTGCAAGGAATCGGTGTAATTTCTACATGGTTTTTTTGCCACTTAGTCTTAAAACGATGTGCGCAGGCGCGGTCCCTTTAAACGAACAACGATACAACTGAAATTCGCCGCGCATGCGCATTTAAATTCTAATCATGTTTGCTAGAAACTCATGCCAAAATCTCACCGATTTTTTACAATTTTTTCACTGAAAGCTGGAGAACGTTTTCGGCAAGACTTGTGAGAAGAGTCCGCACATGTTTTCTTACTATTAGTGCACTGAAACTTTTCATGAGCTTTAAGCACGTTTTTGAGCAAGAAAGGCAAAGTGTATGTGTTGCAAAATGCGAACGGTACGTATTCATGCGTTATTCGCAATAGATTTTTCTCAGTGTAGTATTTATAAATTTAAAAATTATAAAAATAAAGAAAATGTACCTTTTGCAATATATGCCGATATTAAATTTTTGTAAGAGCCAAGTGTAAAACAAAACCATGTTTTTACAAGCTTTGCATTCTATGTAAAATGTAATTTTAATAATTCTCTATCTGAATTTAAATCTTATCGCGGACCAGACTGTATAAATTGGTTTATTAAAGAATTGGAACAATAGTCACATAAAGGTTATTCTTATTTTAAAAATAATATTTCAATGGAAACATTAACTTTTGAACAACATTTACAATATAATATAGCAACAGTCTGTGATTCTTGTGAAAAACCTTTCAAAGATGATGATATTTAACATAGAGATCATTGTCATTTCACGGGAAAATTTAGGAGTGCAGCTTACCCAGGTTGTAATGTAATTATAAAGATTCTCATACAGTTTCAATAGTTTTTCATAATTTATCGGGGTATGATTCCCATTTTATTATTAAAGAATTTGCAACTCAGTTTACAGAAAATGTTAGTTTATTACTAATAAATAAAGAAAAGTATATTTCATTCACTAAAGAGGTTGAAGGTAAAATAGTAAAACTTAGATTTATCTACTCTTTTAGATTCATGTCAAGTTGTCTTGACAAATTAGCTTCATATTTAAACAATGAGGAAAAGAAAATTACTAGACAGCTTTGTAAAACTAAACACGAATTGAATTTACTAACAAGAAAGGGGGTATTTCCTTATGAATATATTGATAATTATGATAAATTAAAAGAGAATAAATTACAAGCAAAAGAATAATTATATTCAAAATTAAACAATTCTGGTATTTCGGAAGAAGATTATAAACACGCGTGCAATGTTTGGGAAACCTTTAACCTGCAAACTTTGGGTGAATATTCTGACCTATATTTAAAAACAGATGTTTTGCTTTTAGCAGACATCTTTCAAAATTTTAGAAAAACCTGTCTAAAAACTTATAAATTAAATCCATTACATTATTATACTGCGCAAGGATTGGCATTCGACGCGATGCTTAAATATACCGAAATAAAATTAAAGTTAATAATTGATGTTAAGATGTTACTTTTTATTGAAAAGGGAATTAGACGAGGGGTTTCACAATGCTCTAATCGATAAGCGAAAGCAAATAATCAATTTATGGGGAATAATTTTAATCCTTTTAATCCAGAATCTTATATAATTTATCTAGATATTTATAATCAGTATGGTAAGGCCTTGAGCGAACATATACCTTCTGACAGCTTTGAATGGGTTGAAGACTTTTCTCAAATGGATTTTTTAAAAATTAATGATGATTCAGATAAAGAATATATTCTCGAAGTAGATATAAAACATCCTATTAACCTTCATGATTTGCATAAAGATTTACCACTTTTCCCACACCATTTTAAACCGCCAAATTCAAATTGTGAAAAATTGATTACCAGTTTATATTCCAAGGAAAAATATATAATTCACTATAGAAACTTCAAACAGTACATAGAATTGGGGATGAAAATACAAAAAATTCATATAGTTCTAAAATTTAATCAAAAACCATGGCTTAAACTATATATAGATTTAAATACGGAAATAAGAAAAAAATCAGCTAATGAATTTGAAACGAATTTTTATAAATTAATGAATAATTCCGTATTCGGGAAGCCATAGGAAACTTTAGAAACCATAAAGATGTTAGATTAGTAACAAAATAGGAGGGTAGATATGGACCAAAAAATTTTATTACCCAATCAAATTTTAATAGCAGCACAGTTTTTGAGAAAGATATGGTCATAATATAAAGGGACAAATTACATGTTTATTTTCATAAACCAATTTATACAGGGTTTTCGATCTTAGACATTTCTAAAATAATTATTTATGATTTTCCTTATAATTATATTAAGAAAAATTTTTGTGAGAATGCAAAGTTACTCTACACAGACACAGATAGTTAAGTGTATCATTTTACAGTACCGAATATTTATGACTGTATAAAAAGAGATTTGCATAACTTTGATACATCAGACTATCCTAAAAATAATGTTTACGGAATACCGCTTGCAAATAAAAAAGTTTTAGGTCTGATGAAAGATGAATGTAATGGTAAAATTGTATCCGAATTCGTAGGTTTAAGATCAAAATTATATTGTTACAAGTAATGGGGTGAAGATAACGCTGAAAAGAAAGCAAAGGTTGTTATAGGCTCAACTTTAAAAACAATAACATTAAATGATTACAAGCAAGCTTTTTTTTCAAATAAAACTAATGTTAGACCTCAACATCTAATACGAAGTCAACAACATGAAGTAAATACGATAAAGCAAGAAAAAATTGCTCTTAGCTGGCAAAACGATAAAAGGGTCTTAAGTCCAGGTAAAACTGATAGACTTCCATGGGGTTATAAAGAAAAAGAACCTATGAAAGGGGACGATGTACAAATTAGTAGTAGAGCTATGCCGGTTCTGGCTCACTTATATACCTGAAACCTGCAGGAATCTGTTTTACCGGCCGCGAGTAGAAATCTGTTTTACCATGTAGGCATCTGTTTTACCCTAGTTACCGACCAGATGGCGCTGTGTGGGGGATTCCCCGCGCCATTTTGGATTTTTACCCCCACTTTTGCGCGGGAATTTAAATTTTACTCCCACTTTTGAGCGGGAAGTTAAATTTTACCCCCACTTTTAGGTTTTTCAAGCGCGCCATTTTGGATTTTTACCCCCACTTTTGCGCGGTAAGTTTAAAATTACCCCCACTTTTAGGTATTTGAAGCGGAGATTTCCCTGCTTTTGAGCGGGCTTTTAGTTTGTTGTAAGTGAGAGTTCTACGTTACCGACAGTGATTTTAGTGAGTTAGCACACCGGTCACTACTGATAGACGGCGCTGCAATCGAATCCCGCCAAGTTTAACTCAAAATGCTAACCCTTTTAATTTGCATAAAGTGTTATGTATGAACTAATTTGCATATCATTAGTATGCAATACCATGTATCTATCTAATTTAAATTTAATTTACATAAATTGTTATGTAAGAACTAATTTGCATATCATTAGCAGTCTCAAAAGTGAAAGGTGCGCAAGAAAGATGCACGTGCGGTTAACGGGAATCCTAAGTAAAAATAGAGTTGCGCGCGCAGCAACAAAGTGGGGGTAAGAAGATTGGGAAATTGGAGAAGGAGTGGGGTTCAAGAGATATAAGAAGGATTTGAAGCCAAGTGGAGACATATCTGTTACAGACTACATCAGCAGCTGAAGCAGCATCAGGAGCAGCTCCGAATCCTCTACTAGGTAAGCCCTCTTCTACCTTAAAGCCTATTTTTGATTTTAGATTATTAATATGTTTTAATCTAACAGCTCCATTTTGATTTGCTTACAGATATTCAAAAGAATGGACGCCACCTTAAGCAAAATCAACTCTCTTGGACGTTTGCAGCATCTACTACCCACGAAGCCGCTTGCTGAGTTGGATGTCAACGCCCTCTATACCGTAACTAGTATAAAGAGGATGTCAACCAAGTATGGCTTCAAGTTTGCAGTTGATTTGGATGATGAATTCCGGACGTTTCTGCCAGCAAGATTTACGAATCTGTTTGAGAAGGAGTCAGACAACTTCAAGGTGCTCGACGAAGCCGTGGAATCCAACAAATTAAAATTAAAATATATTGGTGGAAAATATAATAATCTAGAATTTGAATTTATCTAATAAATATTATAATAAAGAGAATTGTAATATACTGTAAATATTCAAGAGATGTGTGTAAATAAATGCAAAAATTTACTTATAAATTGTATCTTTTTATTCTACCTTTATATTTTAGAAATGTAAGAAAAAAAATAAAAATAAGAAAAAAGAGAGAGAAAAAATATAATGAAAAAAAAATATATAATGAAAAAAAAGAAAAAAAGAAAACAATAAAAAAAAAGAGAGAAAACAATAAAAAAAGAAAAAAAGGAAAGAAAATAAAAAAAGAAAACAGAGAAAACAATATAAAAAAAAAATAAAAAATAAAAATATATATATAAAAAAAACAGAGAAAATAATTAAAAAAATATAAGGTAAAGACACTTTGGTCTTCAGTATACGATTTTTAGCAGAACAAGCGTGTTCAAACAAGTCTCAACTTGCTTTTTAAACAGAACAAAGACATCGTCTAAGAATTGATTCATAAAGTCTTTCTATTATAATACTAAGGGTTTAGATAAAGCAGTAACGATTTTTACTGGAACAAGCGTGTTCAAACAAGTCTCGACTTGATTTTTAAAGAGAACAAAGACATCGTCTAAGAATTTATTCATTAATCTTTTTTTTATAATACTAAGGTTTAGGTAAAGCAATAAAAACACATTGATTTTTTAAAACTATTCAATTCATTTATTCATATTAAAAGTTCAAATTCATTTCAATACATATTCCCATTGCTCATAATAAGATTTTAAACTATTAGACAGAGGATGTAATTCATCAGCACCTACTATAGATTCTATAGGTTCACACATTACATTTAGAAACCAATTTCGAAGAGCTATTACATTGTTTGCAGCACAATTTTCAGTTCTTATACAATGGTATGTACATGTAGTTAACAATAAGTCTTTTCTTACATTTCTAAGCGGTGGACAATCTATATCTTCTAAATTTCGTACATTTAACAAATATTTTTCTAACCACTCTTTCTTTTCAACGCCTTTTGTATAGATAGTTTTCGCTCCTTGTAATGTTTCTTGAAAAATAGCTCGCAGTTCATCATAAGGTATTTCTCCTTTACCCCAATGGAGTCCATGGTAATTGAATGTCAACCATGTGTTCATACTTCTGCAACGTTTCGATAGTGAATCATAATTATAGGGTGGTTGAAAGAAATAAACTTGAGGTGTAGCATCTGCTTCCAGTGGAAGAATAGCCAACTCCTTGACAATGAAATCGTTGCTGGACTGTTTAAAGCCTTGAACGTCTACTATGAACTCCATCCTGGAATAGAAATAAAATTCTATCCCAAGAACACAACTAATATACCAGTTCAGTCACTCCCCCTCCACTTTTACAATTTCTTGACAATACCGCTGATTGGTTTATATTGCACAATGCGATCATGAATGACTAGACAGTATGCAGTTGTTGCATCGGGGATATTATTTGTGGACTCAAATTCCAAACGTACATCGACTGAGGTCTGCTTCAGGAACTCGTTTTGTTTTGAGCAGTCAATCACAATTAATGGAGCCAATGATTTAAAATTTGACATATTTAATATAGGTTCCGAATCTCTTCCATAGTAAGAGGATTGAAAGTTAGCATACATATCATATAATATAGAATACTGATTTTGATCAAAGTGTAGATTTAAATTCCCATAAGGATAAGATTATGAGTTCAAAAACAGTTTCACATTTGTGAGGTTACAGTGATCAAAAAAACATGCAGTAACTCCCAATTTATCTTTTCTTTCAGTTTGAAATCCAACAATTACATATCTTGGTTTCTCTAATTGTGTTGAAGATTTAATTTGCCACATAACTCTTGTACTCCTGGGAACTAATGGATACTCATACATTTCCCAAGATCTAAAACTTATTGAAATTAATGGATCTTTTTCAATAAATTTCAATAATTTTATTTTATTATTGTCAGATGGTAATACATATGGTACCAACCACTCAAGTTTATTAATTACAAATTTAAACTCAGGGATACGAACTGGTCCATCATAAATAATAGAATTTTTATCATTACGTGATCTTATTAAAATAAGTTCATGATTAGCATTCGTAACAATTTTCTTATAATCTTCAGCAAAACCGAAAATCATACTCAGTGGTATTGTTACATTAAAATATCCATTTGTCAATGACATTCTTGAAGTTGATTCAAACTTCACAAATCCAGCATTTTCTGCACGGTTAACTTGAGAAGGTGTTAAAGATACTAAGTTTTTTATAGTTGTAGTGTGTCCAACATACTTGCATCGATCAATCTCAATACCATTTAATTCATAACGAATTTCATCAAACAAATAAGCTATAGCATTATTTGTAAGATGGACATTTTCTGTAAGAGTGATTCCATCATCCTTAGTTAACCTTCCAAATATATGTAATGCACTTTTACTTGGTAAAATAGACAAATCTTGATTTTGTACTACAATTCGGATTTCATCACTGTTATTAAAAGATGACGATGCATATGGTTGATGACTATGAATTTCATAATTAGCAATGGATTCATCAAAATTCACTGCTGTTGGAATGCTCAGAATTTCTTCCATTTTTCTTAGAACAGCTGCGCATAAAAAATAGGTAAAGTTGATCTCTTCTTTTCCTCTTTTTTTTTTCTTATTTTCGAGGTTTGACTTGTAGACCGAGTTGTTTCAGGAATAGTTGATTCTGAGGTGTTAACACTCTCCGAGTCACATTCACACTGATCTTCTCTGCACATGTTGATTGACTTTTATAACTGCCACCAACCTTCTTTTTGTGATTGTACACGATACCCATTACATAGATTTTATATGTAAACGTATTGTTATTGTTTCCCCTCTGAAATTAACCAAGCTACCGTCCTGATCAATTAAACGAAGCTGAATATTATGTATTGTCTTCACGGTGATTGGAAGGTAAATGATTCGAGTTGGAACTTCCGTGATCTTATATCCAGGTGGAACAACAGGAAAAAATTCATGTATAGTATGCACTTTTTGATTATTTATATACGCTCCTGTTGTAATATTACACTCAACTCGTAGAGTATTCCCTTTCAATATAGATACAGGTAAATCAGAATTATGAGTTTCATCGGCTTTCAGTTCACGAGGAGTAAATCCTAATAACTTACCAATTGAATCTTCATAATAAAAATCAATGTTACGATTAGATTTAATTTTACAACCTAATGTATTGTTGTTAGGTGTGATAAGTAAATCAATGTTATTTGGTAACTTTGATTTAATATAAGAATCAATATCTTTAATTTCATAACTACCTGTAGGTATTTCAATTATGAAATCATCTATATACAACTTATTACAACCAATATCAATATTAGGAATTGAATTATATGTAAATAAATCAACAAGTCCAAGCGCATAATTTTTGTTTTCCGATAGTTCAATTGGTGGGAAGTATGCAGTTTCAAGAACTGAAGAGTTCCCCGTTAACGTTAAAGTGAAAGAGTCAGTCATGATTGACATCTATTTTTATACTGATGCTTACAGTTAATTATGCATTCTTATATAGTCTAAAATTATTCTTAAGATTAAGTTGTCCACATAGAAACTTAAGACATAAGTGTCCGCATATAAATGTATCGAAATTTTGGTATCTCACATGATTATATTTTATACAGCTACCAACACCTAAGTAGACAATTAGATCTAATGGTGGTGAAAGATTTCCAAAACTATCAAAATATTCAGTTTCATTATTTATCTTTTTGTAAGCTACCCAATGGGTTCCAGATCCTTCCTTGTCATCAAGATTAATTATTGCTGACTCATATTTCCGAGGTCCTGCTGTGGGTAATTCATTCCGCATAAAAACTCCTCGAATATGAGGTATTTTCATAATTTTAGCAAATTTAAATAGATCTAAGTTCGTTAGCGCGCGGTGAGGTAGCTGCAATATTAGTTTTTTTGAATCCTTTTCTTATTCTTCAATCCTTTTCCTTGATACGGCTGGAGATAAAGAACAAGTCCTTGGCGATAAGGTTTTAGATGTAATCCTTTTCCTAAGGCAATAGCCTCCATTGTTTGATTATGTCTTTGGGCTTCAGAAAATTGTTTTTTGGCTGCATTAGCATCATTTACAGCTTTTACTATACCACCGATCCCTCCACTCAAAGCTCCTAGAGCACTAAGCCCCGCAAAGATTGGAATAAGTGGTAAAATACCACCAACTTTTGAGGGCACGGAAAGAATTCGAGGTGATGAAATTTTAGATTTACCTCCAAACTTCTTTATTGCTTTTTTTGCACCAATCATCGCAGTTCTAATAGTATCTGTTGAATTATTGTTAGGTTTCATACTCTTTTTAGCAGCATTTACAACCTTATTCAATGTGACACGTTTCTTATTCTTAGAAACTGTCTTCTTCTTCTTCTTCTTCATCTTCTTTTGCATCTTTTTCTTTGTCTTATCTTTAATTTTTAAACCCATGCCGAATTTAGATTTAACTTTCATTATGTTGGTTACCGCTAATGCAGCTGCTTTTTCACTAATGCTAGAGTCCTTGGAAAGAACTCGTTGCCACGCCTTTTCAGCTAGTATTTTGTCTGCAGAATTTCTCGCTGTTATGTTTTCCCGATCTTTCGAATATGCTATATCGTGCTCTTTGCAAGCTGCATCCAAAGAGTTTATACCTGGATCACCACGTGCCAAACGTTTTTTTAGCTTAGTACCAGGTCCACAATATTGATATCCAGGTAAATGCAGCTCAAACGGTAATTTATTGATTATATTATTAAGAAACCCTTTACCTCTACAAGAAGTTTTCTTTTTCATTATATCATAAGTAATCATTCTTTACTCAACGGTGGTTTACAACGAACTGATGGAAGTAGAATATATAAATACGGTATTTATAGTTTTTTTCTCAGTCGATTGCAAGATGCAGTTTAAAGTACAAGCTGATCAGCTCCCAATTGTAAATGTCGATAACCTCATTCAAACCGAAGACAGTGGGGTTAAGCGTCATGGGAGTCTTTTTTCGAATAGTATTCGCGCAGCTTTTTGTGGACCCTCAAATTGTGGAAAAACGTATGCTCTTCTTTCTTTGATTATACATCCAAATGGTTTAAGCTTTGAAAATATTTATTTATACTCAAAGTCATTACAACAACCAAAATATAAATTTCTAGAAAAAGTATTAAGTGATGTTGATGGAA
Organism: Ganaspis brasiliensis; assembly: GCA_037103525.1. Classification (NCBI taxonomy): domain Eukaryota; kingdom Metazoa; phylum Arthropoda; class Insecta; order Hymenoptera; family Figitidae; genus Ganaspis; species Ganaspis brasiliensis. The sequence goes on along the minus strand of JAZKLR010000056.1, from coordinate 2,364,506 downwards.
TAAAGTACTTTCCATTCAGTGAACATGAGCAAGTGGTTTCACCTAAAGATGCTGAACCCAATTCTATCTTTATTTTCGATGATATTGCTTGTGAGAAGCAGGACAATGTCAGAGCATTCTTTTGTATGGGTAGACATGTTAACGTTGACAGTTTTTACTTGTGTCAAATCTATGCCCATATTCCTAAACATCTAGTTAGAGATAATGTCAACTTACTGGTTCTTTTCAAACAGGATGATAGAAATCTTAAGCATGTTTATAATGATCATGTAAACACGGATATGACATACACTCAATTTAGAGATGTATGTCCTACATGTTGGAATTCTGATAGATATGGGTTTGTGGTTATAGATAAAGATAGAAATTTAAATGAAGGTCGTTATAGAAAAGGTTTTGATTGCTTCATTCAGTTATAAATATCAAATGTTTCTAAACAACTACTTTAGTGCAATTTTAGACTTTAATATATAAACATGTTTCGAAAAGACGTGGAAAAACTTCATCAAATTGCAAAAGCAAGTGAAGCTATACGACGGAAACATCGCATACTTAAAGGTGGTAGAGAGGATGCAGAAAATATGTTAAGAGAAACTTTTCAACCATTGGTAACTCCATTAGAGAAATTAGTGAATATAACTCAAACACCTATCAAGATTGAAAATGTTAAGAAAAAAGAAGAAATAAAAGAAGAGGAAGATGATGATTTTGAAACAACTTTTAAGAGTGCTATTAGTGGAAATATACCATTCAATACATCCACTTATGATAACAGCATAGAGTTTTCGGATCCTTTTGCTCAAGAAGCAAATCTACTTAATATGCAAAATGAAAATGTGATTAATGAATTCAAAAATGAAGAGTTTCATAGTGATTCTACAAATCAAGATTATAATAAATTGACAAATAAATTTATACAAATGCTACATAAAAATAGAAAACAGTATTTGGATATGGTTTATGGAGTACGTAAACTTCCTGATGGTACGTTTCTAATTGGTGATACACAAATAGATTTTGAGGGCCCATACATTAATCTAGTGGGAAAGAAAAAATATTCAAAAACAGATGGTCTGTTAGAACTTTTATTCAGACAAAAACCTGATGAAACTTTAATAAGTTCAAATGATTTAGAAAACTATAAAGAAATTTTCACTTCTACAAATGCACATAGAAAAAATTATAGTCCAACTAAACCTTTGCGTATGAGCACGAGTTTCAAATTCACTAAAATTATTGCAAAGCTTTTCCCAAAAACTGGAAATTCCTTAAAGAAAAAGAGTCTATTACCACAAGTTATGATAGTCAAGAGAAAGTCTTATCCAGACTACGTCTATTGGGATGATCCAAATGAACTTGTAGACCGTTTACGGTTGCTAATGGCTTCCCAACAAGCTGGTAATTCAAGTCATAACAATGAAATTATTTCGATTATTGAAGAATTACGTGAAGCTCAAATCATATATTAAGAAGGTGAAATAAAAATCAAGATTATTATCAAGTTAAACATTGATATATTCAGATACATTAAAATTATTGAAAATGGCTGATAAAAAGTTAGTAGTAGTTACAGAATTACATAGACAAGCTAGGAGAAATTACCCACGTCGTAAAGTGCAAATGCGTGGAATAGATGAAACTTGGCAAGCAGATTTAGTTGAAATGATACCTTATTCTAAAGTTAATAAAGGTTTTAAATATATACTTACGGTTATAGATATCTTTTCCAAGTATGCATGGACTATACCTGTAAAAAGCAAAACTGGAAAAGATGTTTCAGCAGCAATGAAATCTATACTTGTGAATGAACTGATTCCAAAAAAATTGCATACTGATAGAGGCAAAGAATTTTATAATTCTCAATTTGAGAGTTTAATGAAGTCACATAAAATCAAACTTTATTCAACCTTTAGTAACTTAAAAGCTTCAATTATTGAAAGATTTAACCGGACTCTGAAAAATATGATGTGGCCACAATTCAACTTGCAAGGAAATTACAAATGGATACATATCTTACCATCACTTGTTTCGCAATATAATAATAAGATGCATCGTACTATTGGAATGAAACCAAAGGATGTCAGCAGAGAGGATGAGTCTGAACTATTGAAGCGCATCTCCAAGCAAAGGGAAATTAAACCTAAGAAGACAAAATTCAAAGTCGGTGATCGAGTTCGAGTAAGCAAGTACAAAAATGTTTTCAATAAAGGATACACACCCAACTGGACAACTGAAATATTTACCATTACTCAAGTGAAACGAACAAGCCCAGTAACATACAAGCTAAAGGATTATCAGAATCAACCCATCGAAGGCGGCTTCTATGAAGAAGAGATCTCCAAAGTGAAATATCCAGATGTTTACCTCGTAGAGAAAGTTCTTAAGCAGAATAGTGATAAAATCTATGTAAAGTGGCTTGGATTTGATAATTCACACAACAGTTGGATAAACAAATCTGAATTGTAATCATATAATACAAGTTAAAGTTAACTTTTAGAAAAGTTAAAGGTAACTTTAGAAAAGTTAAAGGTAACTTTTAGAAAAGTTAAAGGTAACTTTAGAAAAGTAAAAGGTAACTTTTAGAAAAGTTAAAGGTAACATTAGAAAAGTTAAAGGTAACTTTTAGAAAAGTTAAAGGTAACTTTAGAAAAGTTAAAGGTAACTTTTAGAAAAGTTAAAGGTAACTTTTAGAAAAGTTAAAAGTAACTTTTTGAAAGTTAAAGTTAACTTTCAGAACAGTTAAATGTAACTTTTAGAAAAGTTAAAGGTAACTTTAGAAAAGTTGAGGGTAACTTTTAGAAAAGTTAAAGGTAACTTTTAGAAAAGTTAAAGGTAACTTTTAGAAAAGTTAAAAGTAACTTTTTGAAAGTTAAAGTTAACTTTCATAACAGTTAAATGTTACTTTCAAAAAAGATAATTTTATACTAAAATAATGTTAAGCTGTTTTATTCAAATAATGTTAAAGTAATGTTAAAGAAACTTTGAGGATATGTAAAACTAATGTAATAAAATGTAATATATTTAAGTTATTTTGAATAAACAATTCATAAAATAAATATTGATGTAGTATCTGTTATTAACCTTATCTCTTAGTTTCAAATAATAATTTTTAAGTAAAACAGAGTTGCAAAGCATGCATATAAAGGTTTTATTAAATGAAGAAGACAATAATTAATATAGATATAGTTTTCATTTATTGTCCTCTCGCTCTCTCTCTCCCCCTCTCATTTCTTATTTACAAATATAAGTAATAATAAAATGTATAATAACAAAGATAATTTACAATAAATTTACAATAAATTTACAAACAGTTTGCTTGAACTAGTGTCATTTCTACATCATTAGAATCTAAATTGTTTATATTATAATGCCCCCAAGCGAGGGTGTCCGTGCTATTTTTTATTAAATATCTTTTATCATCAAACAGACTTAAAGCTATTTTTGTCTGTTTTAATGTGTGTACATTATGGAGTTTTGACCGGATACAATATTGTGTTCCAGCTAGCATTTCAACATTTTTTAAGCAGTAGACATAGTCATCAAAGGTAATTGTTTTCTTCACAACTACCTCCTTAACACCTTTAGCCTTTTTTATAAAGTCCTAATCCTCTACTCGAATGCTATACATTTTACTCCGTAAGCCAAAAAATTCTGTAATAACTCTCCCACTACACTCATCTTTCATGAGACCTAAAACTTTTTTATTGACTTGCGGCATTCCATGTATATTATCAACAGGATAATCAGAAGTATCAAATTTAGAAATATCTGCTTTCATATCAGAATAGATATTTTTACATTTAACGTGATAAACAAGACTATCGGTGTCAGTATAGAGCAATTTACAGTTATCATTATACTTTTTTCGCATGTAATCGTAATGAAAATCATACATGAGTGTTTTGGAAATGTCTAAAACGCTAAGACCAATATAGATTGGTTTATTCATAAGCACTTCCGTTTTTCTAAGTTCCACCGCAACTAAATTTTCCCTAAAGATAGCTCGCGAGTGGAAGTTAGGTTTAGATATAAGAGCTTTAGCTCCATATCTACCCCCCCACTTTGTTACAAGTTTAACGTCAACTCGTTTCCGTACGTTTTCCATTGTCTTACCGTACACTGCATTATTCATTAGCTTAAATAGATTTTTTTCAAAATCATTTGTAGCGTTCGTTCGCATCATGGTATTAAAATTCACATAACTTTTCAACCAAGCAGATTGTATGAATTGTAAAATTCTGTGAATATGTGTAAGTTTAATACCATGTGCCAAAGCTTGCTTCAGTGCACGGTAATGGATAACGTATTTTTGTTTCAGTAGAAGGGTAGTTAGTAACTTTGTCTCTTTTGATCCTGGTGGTTTTAAGTGTTCTGAACAGAATGGCAGATCACTGTGATTCTTGTGTAATTCATCGGGATAGACTAAATCAACTTCTGAAATATAACCAACAGGAGCATCATCTTCAACGTTAAAATTAAAATTATTATTTACATTTGGCACCCACTTAAAACCACCGTAGGGAAGTGCTTGTATCATAGCCCAACCATACAGGTTGTTCGCATCCAAGTACATAATGTAAGTTGACTCTTCTTCTTCTTTATATTTTTCCATATACTGATTATTAGCTCTGGCATATCTATTTGAACACTGGCTTACACCACCTCTAATGCCACGTTCAATAAACATAACCATATCTTTATCAGTGAGAAGTTCCAATTTTACATTACTATACTTTAACATAGCATCCCAGCTCAACCCAGGTGTTGTATAATAATGAGCTGGATCTAAACCGTACGCAATAATACACTGGTTTCTAAAATTTTCAAAAATATCTGCGAGTAGTAAAATGTCAGTTTTCATGTACAAATATACATAATCGCAGAGATTTTTGCATTTAAATGTATTCCAGATTTTTTGCGCATGTATATAATCATCATTACTTACATGCGAATCGTTTAATGTACTGTAAAATTTTTCTATTGGAGGTAGTTGTGCCTCATTAAGTTTTGCTCTACAGTCCAAATACTCGTATGGAAAAATTCCTTTTCGGGTTAACAGTTCTACGTTATTTTTAGAGTAGGTAGAAAATTCGGAATTTATTATATTATGTTGAGGAAGATAAGATGCCAATTTATCCAAAGACGATGCCATAAATTTGAATGAATCTATGAACCGAAAATTGATGATACTCCCTTGAACATGTTTGGTGAAGCTAATATATCTTTCTTTGTTAACGGGGAGGAGGTGAACTTTACCCTCAAACTCAGTGGCAATGGATTTTATAATGAAATGCGCATCGTATCCACTTAAATTGTGGAATACTACAGGAATAGTTTTTGAATCCTGATAGTTGATGTTACAATCCTGATGCGCTACCCCCCTGTACTTTCCAGTTATATGACAATGATCTTTTACTTTCACAGCCCCATGCGCGATAGACTTTTTACAGATGTGACAAATGTTAGTGCTTCGAAAAGCAGCTTGTTGACTTGCATTTAGTTTCTCCATCGGAATGGTGACCATAAATACAGTCTCAATATCCTCTGCCAACTGTTTTAACTCTTTAGCAAACCATTTTGCAGGATCTTCTTCATCCTTAGGTGATGCTTTGTATACTGATAAAGTATCATCATAACACTTTAAATAGTATCCAATGCTCAGAAGTTTATGGTTTTGAAATACTTCTGTGCAATCACCTAAGGTTGAAGATTCCGTTTCAGGAAGTAATAAACTCTCGCAGTCTGCATATATGATAAGTGGAACACGCTCCTTATTATTGAAATTCTTAAATTGAATTACGTTGTTATTAGGCTGTGGTAAAATTACTTTAGTTTTATTCAATTTTTTACAATCTTCAGTATATTCAATAAGTTTTTCTTCCCTATGAAAGTAATGCAAACAGCGATCGCAAATATACGTCTTGTGATCATGTTTAGACAATTGACTGCTTACAAGTCGCGATAAATTCTTTATCCAAACGTAATGATAGTTTAATGAAACGATTGTTTCATTAGCAGAAGCATCTTCCTCAACATTCAAACTTTAATCTATGTAATGATCTTCAATGCGTAAAAGATTCACATGAGAATCTCTTTTCTGTGATGTAAGATGTAATGGTGTTACACTAAAATCATTATTAACCTTTTGAAGACCGTATACATTGACGGAAATTGTATTTAACGTTTCAAATTTTGCAACATCATTTAGAGCTATAGGAAATTTAATCCCAGTAAAATCTAAATCATGTTTAAAATCGTCGTAAGTCGTTAAACGACATGGATTAGAAGAATCTGGATGTAATGCTGATAAAATCGACCACTTGAAGCATTGATTATCATGATCATTTCTAACATTGATGCAGGCATGCTTATTTTCAATAACTTTTGGCAGACGAATGTAAGAACTAGCGCTCAAGGGGTTAAATTTATTAATATTTACATCAAGTCTATGGATTGAGTCAAGAGTCCAATCAGATTCTTTCTCCTCAAATTCCTCCATTTTTCTAATTGTTAGCTGTTTTACATTAACATTATAAAATTCATCTGACTGAGTTGAAGGTAAAATTTCCCTCACTTTAACTGCAAAGTTTTTTAAAGAGAATTCTTCTGAACCGTCAAGTAGGGATTTCTTAAATTTGGCGTACAATACCGTATACGTTTTTACCGGACCAAGCGTGTTCAAACAAGTCTCGACATGATTTTTAAAGGGAACAAAGGCATCGTCTAAGAACTGAGTCACATCTATATGCGTTAAATTTACTATTGTTCCCGACTGTAATTGATTATTAAAGGCTGTATCCGTGTCAACCCACTTAATTGTTCCATTTGAGTTATTGAGACCGGCGCCGCTCTTCTCTAATAAATTAAAATGACATTTCAAGTAATGCACTCTGTTTAATAAATTTAAGATTTTTTGTTTCTGAGGAACCGTGAAGCTATATCTATTAAAGAATTTTTTTAAAATAGCGTATTGCTGTTTACATTTATGCTGCCATTCGAATGCACTAATAAGACGAGCGTCAGCCGGTTTAGACTTTACAGAGCATAACTTTAATTCAGCAGTGTCAATGAAATTGGCGGAACATTCACAAATTTCATCTACACTGTCAGCAGAGGCAAAACGTTTTTGTACACTGTTTCTACACCGGGGCATTTTCACAAATGTTTTCTAAAACCTGAAAAAGAAAACTGAAAAAATGCTAAAAAAAAGCCTGAAAAAATGCTAAAAAAGGCTGAAAAATGCTGAAAAAAGAAGGTTGAAAGAGAAGCTGAAAAAATAGAAGTAGAACGAGCTGCGTTGTTCTCACTGAAGTCGGGTTGAAGATTGCTAAATTTTCACACCAGAGGAAATTAGGCTCAGACTAGAACTGTGTATCTAAAACAGAAGAAGAGAAAAATGTTGTAAACAATGAATTGTTATTTACTAGTTACTTTTCAAAATTATTAAAAGTAGTAATACTTACGAAAATAAGTGCTGAAGCCTAGTGTATTTGTACGTCCTATCCAAGAAGGCAGTGTAACAAGTGTACCTATAACAGAAGAAGAGGAGGGGGATGTTATTAACAAAAAAATTTTTTTTTATTTGTAAATAAACAAAAAATTGTTATTTTATTTGTAAATAAACAAAAAATTGTTATTTTATTTGTAAATAAACAAAGTGTTGAATTACTTACAGAGTTTATTATTGACAACCGTGAACCTCCTAGAGAAGTAGGCAAAAACTATGTCTGTGTATCTGTAACATTAAATAACATTATTATAAACAACGAATTGTTATTTTACTGCTAAAATATACAAAATCTGCAAAGCTAGAAATACTTACGGAGCTGCTCTTGGGAGAGAACCTGCTGCTACAAAACTCTGAAGCAAAATAAGATTTCATCTCTTGCGAACGCCTATACATTAGAGGCTCTCCCACTCTCACAAGTCCCCCCACACTCGGTAGCTCTGGGAAGCATGCGCGCAGCCTGCAGCAGCATGCCGCGCTGAGTTGCATGAGCTGGGTCCTAGCGCCACCCACTCCCAACCACCCACTTGAGTCGCCCACTTAGGCCCGAGCGTTAATATCACCTTCCCTTGATCCCTCACGATTTTTATTATGATTTTTGAAATTTGATAACATATATGCAAAAGTGGGTGGTGTTTTGAAAATTTAAGTCCCAATTCATTAGTTTTGTAGATGAGCTGTGGGTGGTGGGTGGTGTTGAGAATTGAATAGAGGTATTTAAAATATCTACTAGTTGGGTGGTAGGTGGAGTGTGTGGGTAAGGGGGGGGGGTAGGGTAGATACAATGGAAACATATAGTGGTGGGTGGTAGGTAAGTTGTAGAAAAGAGTTAAAAACAATACATAGCGTATGCAAATTAGGTGGGTGGGGGTAGGTGATATGCAAATTAGACAAATTGGGTGGTTGCATAGTAATGATATGCAAATTAGTTCTTAGGTAAAAGATAACAACAATACACAGTTTATGCAAATTAGATTGGTGGTATTAAGGATATGCAAATTAGTTCTTAGGTAAAAGTTAACAACAATACATAGTTTATGCAAATTAGATTGGTAGTATTAAGGGTATGCAAATTAGTTCTTCGGTAAAAGTTAGCAACAATACCCTGTTTATGCAAATTAGATTGGTAGTATTAAGGATATGCAAATTAGTTCTTTGGTAAAAGTTAACAACAATGCTGTATATTAAGAAAAATACAGCGATGCTATATCACCAAGTAAAAAAGAATATTTTACAATTTGTAAGCAACAACACAGTCTTATGCTTGTTATCAAGAAAAAATCTAAAACATTATACTGGAGCTACATCTTAAATATAAAACCTTACGCTTGAACCTAAAAGGGAAAATCTTAGCACCAAAGAAAATCGACATAATCCTACAGGAAATTTAACCTCTTTAGTCAACTTTCAACTCCAGAAAGAATAAAATTAACGATCAGAGGTGTATAGAGAAGAAAGGATCAACAGAATACATTTTTAAAAAATCATAAATTAATATGTAAAATAAAGCGAAATTTGTTTTCAGACTTAGATGCAAACACCTACATATACACACATACATTTACTGAAACCAACACAGCTTATGTAATGATGAATTAATTAATAAAAAATTGTTATATTGTATATACTTTGTTTTTTAATTTCCCTTCAAAGAATGTTTAAGAGTAAAAGAAGTGTATAACGGTATAAACAGAATGACTAATAAAATAGAGAGAGAGAGATAAAGAAACTACATGTGTGAAAGAGAAGATAGTGTGTCTATGAGATGAACAGATGTAGAAAGAGTCAGTGAAATAGACGGAGCGAAATTATGAGACAGAAAGAGATATGAAGCGAGCCTGTGAGATAGAAAGAGATGTGGAGAGAAAGAGATTCGACAAAAATACATACCTATACTAAAAGCTTCTGAAGCGTTCAAATACTCTCAGAATTCAAAAAATGGATGATAATTTTTAATAAAATTAATAATATTAATATTTTTACCATTTTAATTAAATCATAATTTTCAATAAAAATAACATTTTTATCATTTATAAATAAATAAAGATCTGGAAGGATTGTTAATAATAATTAGAATTGTACTTTTACATAACACTTGCTTATTTAAATAGAATAACCTATTCTTAAAATCTCAATTAGTGGATTTTCCACTTTTTCATGAGGTCATATACTTTAATTAAATTATTCACAATAATTATTCTTAAACAAAAGCCTCCAAAATTCTTGATTTTTTATAAACATATACATTTTCTATGGAATGTACCATTTAATGATAATAGTAAAATCCATTAAAGTAATTACCAATATTTTAATAAACAAAACCAAGAAAACTTAAACTATATTCTTGATAAATTAAGAAATAAAATGTATGATTTTTAAACTTTCACAGAAATCTGTTCTGGAATGTACTATAAAAATAAGATAGCCAAGACAGGCAATGGAATCTGGGACCGGAAAACACAATTTTGCAACACCTCTTTTAATTTCTTTATTCTAATTAGACTTATTCTTTCTCACGATTCAAAACAATAGTTAATAAACAAAAGCAATAAATTATGATAAACAATTGACAAATATTTAGAAAACTAAAAGCATTATCTAATTATATGAGAGAGTATACACGTTGAAACTTGCCGAAGGTTGACCTTGCAAATTCCCTTTTGATGACGTAAAAGATATGTTGAAACTGGTCAATAGTTGACCTTCAAATTCCTTTCTAATGATGTAATATAGCTTGAAACTGGTCAATAGTTGACCTTCAAATTCCTTTCTAGTGATGTAATATAGCTTGAAACTTGTCAATGGTTGACCTTGCAAATTCCTTTCTGATGATGTAAAAGACACGTTAAAACTTGTGTCAAGGGTTGACCTTGCAAATTCCAATTTGATGACGTAATAACATACACGCGTTAAGCGTTGACCTCGACAACTGTATCAAAGTCGCATTCTTCAAATTCCTAAATTTAAAATTAACATCATCTGATTATCACATGGTTTAAGTCTGAGATAAGAGGTTCAAATATCAGATAAAATGTCGGTAAAGAAGGTTCTGGACAGAAATGATAACAGTTTGCAAGAATTGATTTTTAAGAGAAAAGCTGAGACTCAAGTATTTAGGGGGACAACATAATCTCTTGGAATTAATAGAATTGTAAAAATGTATTTTATATCAAAATCACAACTTATGCTCTTAACTACATTTAATTTAAATCCATCACTTAAAAAAACAAGCAGTTATTAAACTGAAATTTTGAAACGATGAAAAATATTTCACTAATGGTAAGTAGAAAACTTTTAATTGTTAGTACCAAACTGCTAATTTGATAGTGAAATTTGTACTTATTGTAATAGTACATGAAAACTTAAAACTTGAAGCATTAGACGCAGGACATAATAATCAAGAGAAAAAGATTAAATTTGTAGGAACAAAAAATCTTATCCAATTAGTTAGAAATGTAAGTCTTGAAGGGCTATCAATTTAAGGCTAGAACCAAAATAAAAAGAAAAACCTTAGAAATTAGTTATTGCAAACTGTTACCATTTCTTTCCGAAACTTTCTTTACCGACATTTTATCTTATATTTGAACCCCTTATCTTAGACTTAAACCATGTGATAATAAGATGATGTTAATTTTAAATTTAGGAATTTGAAGAATGCGACTTTGATACAGTTGTCGAGGTCAACGCTTAACGCGTGTATGTTATTACGTCATCAGATTGGAATTTGCAAGGTCAACCCTTGATACAAAATTCCACGTGTCTCTTACATCATCAGAAAGGAATTTGCAAGGTCAACCATTGACAAGTTGCAAGCGATATTACACACTGAACTATAGTACCACTGGAACGCTCACTGCGACGAAAACTCGGACACGGAGGGGCATGCTCTCTCTTTCTACACTTCCATAATCTTGAGAAGTTTGCTCGTGTCCATCGCTAGACACGTGAGAGAGAAAGCATGCCCCCCGTCTATCTGTCTCAATGCCGCTGCTCTCTTACAGCTCAACATGCATAGTGCCGGTTTCAGTAGTATTATAGTTCAGTGATATTACATCATCAGAAAGGAATTTGAAGGTCAATCATTGACCAGTTTCAACGTGTCTCTTACGTCATCAGAATGGAATTTCCAAGGTCAACCTTTGACAAGTTTTAACGTGTATACCCTCTCATATAATTAGATAATGCTTTTAGTTCTCTAAGTATTTGTCAATTGTTTATCATAATTTATTGCTTTTGTTTATTAAGTATTATTTTTAATCGTGAGAAAGAATAAGTCTAATTAAAATAAAGAAATTAAAAGAGGTGTTTCAAAATCGTGTTTTCCGGTCCCAGATTCCATTGCCTGTTTTGGCTATCTTATTCTTATAGTACATTCCAGAACAGATTTATGTGAAAGTTTAAAAATCATATATTTTATTACTCAATTTATCAAGAAAATAGTTTATTGTTTTCTTGGTTTTGTTGATAAACGTCTGCGTAGATCTCTGCTATTTAAATCTCCATCAATTTAAATCTCACACGCTATAAATGATATTCCTTATCAAATAATCTAATTAAAGTATATGACCTCATGAAAAAGTGGAAAATCCACTTATTCAGATTTTAAGAGTACGTTATTCTATTTAAATAAGCAAGTGTTATGTAAAAGTACAATTCTAATTATTATCAATAATCCTTCTAGATCTTTATTTATTTATAAATAGTAAAAATGTTATTTGAATTGAAAATTATGATTTAATTAAAATGGTAAAAATATTATTATTATTAATTTTATTAAAAATTATCATTCATTTTTTGAATTCTGAGAGTATTTGAACGCTTTAGAAGCTTTTAGTATAGGTTAGTATTGTTGTCGACCCTCTTTCTCTCTACATCTCTTTCTAACTCACAGGCTCTCCCGACATCTCTGTCTGTCTCATAAGATGTCTTCTTCTCTCTCACAGGCTCTCTCCACATCTATGTCTGCCTCTTAACTGCTTTCTTTGAAAGTGGTCTTTTCGTATAGGGGTACAATTTTGGTCGTATGTATTTGCGGCCATTTTAAATTTCATGGTAGTTGCTGTTGTGAGGAGCAGCCTAATGTTTATATTCGCGGCAAAGTGGTCATCAATGGTTATCAGTGTCTTCAAAAAGAGAAAAATGTAAGTTTTTATTTGTTATGTTTTAATTATTTGTTATTATTTAAGTAAAAAAGATTTTTAATTTACAAAGATAAATTAATAAAATAATTTTTGAAAGTGTTTTAGACATTTGAAAATAGTAATTAATAGTAGAAATAATAGAGTTTTTTGTTTGATAGGTTATGTTATCATTAGTGAGAGGTAATATTATTTTTATAATCTTTATAATTTTGTTTATAATTCAAATAATGACAGTAAATTATATTAATAAACATTTAATTAAAAATTAATTTCTTTAAGTGGTAATGGGCTTTATAAATATTATAATAATAAATAAAAAAAACCGGGAAGAATTTATTTGAACGTTTATATAAGGTATGTTAGTTAGTATTTATTTATTATTAAAATGTACAACGTAATTTAAGCAATTATTTTTATTTGATATTTTGAGGTTACATTGTAAAAATAATAGTTTAACTTATTTCATTTATAATAATATTGAAGATAATATTAAGTATTTTATTTATTTTTCTGTAGAAATGTGCATTTAAAAATATTTTTAAACACAATTTAATGTGATTTTTTTTTTAATTTATTAAATTGTAAGTCATGGTAATTATTTCGGTTTTTATATATACTTTAATTTAATTTGAGAAATTAAAATTTCTGATTAATTGAAAAAAATGGATTAAAATGCAGTTCAATTGAATTAATTAATTTCTTAATTCGCTTTCTAAATTAAAATGCTCTTTTTTATTTAAGGAAAGGTTTGTAATCATATTTGCATATATTGTAATTAAAACTAAATGAAACGACAACTAATTTTAAATATGCATAATTAATAATACAAATATATATATAACAAATGTATAACCCATTTTTAGTAGGTTATAACAATATTAATAAAATAAATAATAATTGTATCTAAAATTATAATAGTTTTATAGTAATTCTTTATCGACATTTTTATAGGTAATTGATTATTTCTTTTAATTTGGATGCTAATAATTTTATTTATTTTTTATTTACATATACATTTATAATTTATTAAGATTATAACAATTACTACAAACTATTAAAATTAGAACTTAAACAAACACACAAGTAAAAATTATTTTGATAAACATGCACCATTTTTTTAATTTTGTAAATTTAATAAATTTTAATCTTGTTGATAAATAATTCTTCTAATTTTCTGTTTCTTCAAACTTGTTTATTTTCTTCTTTTTTCTTATTTTCTACCTTTTTTTAGGAAACGATTTAGAAGATCATTATGGATCCCGGAAATTTCAAATTTTCATGAATTGACAGAATCACATGTAGATGATTTTTTTTCATGAAAGTATTTTGTCTTTTACGCTTCATAATTTGGCAAATATGGCGACCTAATTTTGGGATTCCTGTTCTCATATATGTAAAAAAAATGGACGAGACGTTTGAATCAACGAGCCGAATAGATTGACCCAATAGTTTGATTCGAGGAGTGTCATCAGTTTCTCAACAATTCTGTCAAGAGACTAGGAATGTCAATAAAGGTATTTTTATTTCTTTTAAATCATCTCAGTCAAGCAACACTTACATTCATTGTCATTTAAATTTTCCTTTTCTTCTAATTTTCAAAAATTGAATTCAATGTTTCTAAAACTTGTTACTATCTTTCTCTCATTCGAAAATTGAACTCACAAGATTTTTCACATTTGTTTAAAAAAATATATTGGAAGCTTATATTCCTTTTTTTAAATATCTATATACGTGTGTTAATAAGAACACATATAGCTAGTTGGATAGTAAAAAAATTATTCTTTAAATTTTATTTGTTTCTTTTTCAATCCTGAAATGCCTTAAGATTTAATTTAACTTGCTGACAAGATTTTTTCATATTTTTGTTAAAAAAAATATTGGAAACTTCTCTACGATTTATTAACTTCTGCAAATTTCAGTTAATATCTCCAAGTATTAATATTTTTGTTGTTAAGAAGTTCTTGTTTATAATTGATTTTTTTCTGTTTAAAATTGAGAAATTGTATTAAGTTGAAATTCTAACTTCATACCAGATTTCGATAGCAACTTTTCAAAATCTTGTATATTTTTGAATCTTAAAATCTTTTGTAGTATTTTCAACGCAATGCATTCTCTAGAAAAATTGTCTATTCTAAAAATAAAATAAAAAGTAAACAGCAAAAAGCATCAGAATTAAATAAAAATAAATCAACGGATAACTTTCAAAATATGTCCTATTTTGAAATTTTTCGGGGTCAAAAAAATAAAAAAAAGTTATTTTTCTACTCGAACTTGAGATAAACTTTTTCTAATATCTGAATTTGAGAAAAAAGTAGCTATATATAGATTTATCTGACTAAAAGAAATTAAAAATAAAAAAGATTTTTAAAATTTATAATTTATTATTTTCGATTTCATTAAGCAAAATTTGCTGATCCCATTATAATTTATTTCTAAAGCAGAAAAACTTCTTAGTGTCTGACAGGGGATACGAAATGCCTAAATGTATATTTCTATCACTAAGAAATATTAAAATCTAATAGATTCCGAAAATTCGCCATTAAAGATTCCTGCATTAAAAGAAACAATTTTTCAAGTCGCTTATCAATTTCATTTTAAAGTTGCAAGTCTTTCTAAACTTTGTCTGTGGTAAAAAGAATACCACCCTGAATTTTTCTACCACCGAGAGATTAAAAAATCTGCAAGATTTCGAAAATCCGCAATTCAAGAATTGAAATTTAATAATAAAAATTCTTCTAATAGTATTTTAATTAATTTTTAGGCTAAATAGTCTTTCTCAACTTTGTCTGGATTCAAGAAACACCACCCTGGATTTTTCCAGCCCCGAAAGATTAAAAAATCTACAAAATTTCGAAAATTCGCAATTTAAGAATTAAAATTTAATAATATAATTTCTTCTGGTCGTGTTTTAATTTATTTTCCGGCTCGATAGTCTTTCTAAACTTTGTCTGTAGTCAAAAAATACAACACTGAATTATTCTACACTCAAGAGATTAAAAAATGTACAAGATTTCGAAAATTCGCAACTTAAGAATTGAAATTTAATAATAAAATTTCTTCTGGTTGTGTTTTAATTTATTTTCCGGCTCGATAGCCTTTCTAAACTTTGTCTGTAGTCAAAAAATACAACACTAAATTTTTCTACCCCCGAAGGATAACAAAATCTACACGATTTCAAAAATTCGCAATTCAAAAATTGAAATTTGATACTAAAAATTCTTCTGATAGTATTTTAATTAATTTTCAGGCTGAATAGTCTTTCTCAACTTCGTCTGGATTCAAGAAATACCACCCTGGATTTTTCCAGCCCCGAGAGATTAAAAAATCTACAAAATTTCGAAAATTCGCCATTTAAGAATTCAAATTTAATAATAAAATTTCTTCTGGTTGTGTTTTAATTTATTTTCCGGCTCGATAGCCTTTCTAAACTTTGTCTGTAGTCAAAAAATACAACACTAAATTTTTCTACCCCCGAAGGATAACAAAATCTACACGATTTCAAAAATTCGCAATTCAAAAATTGAAATTTGATACTAAAAATTCTTCTGATAGTATTTTAATTAATTTTCAGGCTGAATAGTCTTTCTCAACTTCGTCTGGATTCAAGAAATACCACCCTGGATTTTTCCAGCCCCGAGAGATTAAAAAATCTACAAAATTTCGAAAATTCGCAATTTAAGATTTGGAATTTAATGATAAAATTTCTTCTGGTCGTGTTTTAATTTATTTTTTGGCTGGATAGTCTTTCTAAACTTTGTCTGGAGTTAAAAAATACAACGTGAATTTTGTTACCCCCGAGAGATTAAAAAATCTGCAAGATTTCGAAAATCCGCAGTTCAAGAATTAAAATTTAATAAAAAAAATTCTTCTGATAGTATTTTAATTAATTTTTAGTCTGGATAGACTTTCTAAACTTTGTCTAGGGTCAAAAAATACAACAATGGATTTTTCCAACCCCGAGAGATTAAAAAATCAACAAGATTTCGAAAATTCGCATTTCAAAAATTGAAATTTAATAATAAAAATTCTTGTGATAGTATTTTAATTAATGTTCAGGGTGGATAGACTTTCTAAACTTTTTCTAGTGTTAAAAAATACAACAATGGATTTTTCCAACCCCGAGAGATTAAAAAATGAACAAGATATCAGAAATTCGCCATTTAAGAATTGAAATGTAATAATAAAATTTCTTCTGGTCGAGTTTTAATTTATTTCCCGGCTCGATAGTCTTTCTAAACTTTGTCTGTAGTAAAAAAATACAATACTGAATTTTTTTACCCCCGAAAGATTGAAAAATCTACAAGATTTCGAAAATTCGCAATTTAAGAATTGAAATTTTTCTGATAGTTTTGTAATTTATTTTCCGGCTAGATATTTTTCTCAACTTTGTCTGGATTCAAGATATATCACCCTAGATTTTTCCAGCCCCGAAAGATTAAAAAATCTACAAAATTTCGAAAATTCGCAAATTTAAGAATT
This sequence comes from Ganaspis brasiliensis, assembly GCA_037103525.1. NCBI lineage: Eukaryota > Metazoa > Arthropoda > Insecta > Hymenoptera > Figitidae > Ganaspis > Ganaspis brasiliensis. The sequence goes on along the minus strand of JAZKLR010000056.1, from coordinate 2,347,379 downwards.
GGAATTTAATAATAAAATTTCTTCTGGTCGTGTTTAAATTTATTTTCCGGCTGCATAGTCTTTCTAAACTTTGTTTAGAGTCAAAAAATACAACACTAAATTTTTTTACCACGGAGAGATTAAAAAATGTGCAAGATTTCGAAAATCCGCTATTCAAGAATTAAAATTTAAGAATAAAAATTCTTCTAATAGTATTTTAATTAATTTTTAGGCTGGATAGTCTTTTTCAACTTTGTCTGGATTTAAGAAATACCACCCAGGATTTTTCCAGCCCGGAGAGATTAAATAATCTAATAGATTTCAAAAATTCGCAATTCAATAATTAAAATTTAATATTAAAATTTTTTCTGGTAGTTTTTTATTTATTTTTCGGCTGAATATTCTTTCTTAACTTTGTCTGGGGTAAAAAAATACAACACTGGATTTCTCTGCCCTCGAGAGATTAAAAAATCTACAAGATTTCAAAAATTCGCATTTCAAAAATTGAAATTTAATAATAAAAATTCTTCATATAGTATTTTAATTAATTTTTAGGCTGGATAGTCTTTCTTAACTTTGTCTGGATTCAAGAAATACCACCCGGAATTTTTCCAGCACCGAGAGATTGAAAAATCTACTAGATTTCAAAAATTCGAAATTCAAGAATTGAAATTTAATAATAAAATTTCTTCTGATAGATTTGTAATTTATTTTCCGGCTGGATAGTCTTTCTCAACTTTGTCTGGATTTAAGATATTCTACCCTAGATTTTTCCAGCCCCGATAGATTAAATAATCTTCAAAATTTCGAAAATTCGCAAATTTAAGAATTGGAATTTAATAATAAAATTTCTTCTGGTCGTGTTTAAATTTATTTTCCGGCTGCATAGTCTTTCTAAACTTTGTTTAGAGTCAAAAAATACAACACTAAATTTTTTTACCACGGAGAGATTAAAAAATGTGCAAGATTTCGAAAATCCGCTATTCAAGAATTAAAATTTAAGAATAAAAATTCTTCTAATAGTATTTTAATTAATTTTTAGGCTGGATAGTCTTTTTCAACTTTGTCTGGATTTAAGAAATACCACCCAGGATTTTTCCAGCCCGGAGAGATTAAATAATCTAATAGATTTCAAAAATTCGCAATTCAATAATTAAAATTTAATATTAAAATTTTTTCTGGTAGTTTTTTATTTATTTTTCGGCTGAATATTCTTTCTTAACTTTGTCTGGGGTAAAAAAATACAACACTGGATTTCTCTGCCCTCGAGAGATTAAAAAATCTACAAGATTTCAAAAATTCGCATTTCAAAAATTGAAATTTAATAATAAAAATTCTTCATATAGTATTTTAATTAATTTTTAGGCTGGATAGTCTTTCTTAACTTTGTCTGGATTCAAGAAATACCACCCGGAATTTTTCCAGCACCGAGAGATTGAAAAATCTACTAGATTTCAAAAATTCGAAATTCAAGAATTGAAATTTAATAATAAAATTTCTTCTGATAGATTTGTAATTTATTTTCCGGCTGGATAGTCTTTCTCAACTTTGTCTGGATTTAAGATATTCTACCCTAGATTTTTCCAGCCCCGATAGATTAAATAATCTTCAAAATTTCGAAAATTCGCAAATTTAAGAATTGGAATTTAATAATAAAATTTCTTCTGGTCGTGTTTTAATTTATTTTCCGGCTAAATAGTCTTTCCTAACTTTGTCTGGAGTCAAAAAATACAACACTGAATTTTTTTACCCCCGAGAGATTAAAAAATCTGCAAGATTTCAAAAATTCGCAATTCAAGAATTGAAATTTAATAATAAAAATTCTTCTGATAGTATTTTAAAATTAATTTTTAGGCTGGATAGTCTTTCTTTACTTTGTCTGGATTCAAGAAATACCACCCTAGATTTTTCCAGCCCCAAGAGATGAAAAAATCTACAAAATTTCGAAAATTCGCAAATTTAAGAATTGGAATTTAATGATAAAATTTCTTCTGGTCGTGTTTTAATTTATTTTCCGGCTGGATAGTCTTTCTAAACTTTGTCTGGAGTCAAAAAATACAACACTGAATTTTTTAACCCACTAGAGATTAAAAAATCTACAAGATTTCAAAAATTCGCATTTCAAAAATTGAAATTTAATAATAAAAATTCTTCTGATAGTATTTTAAATAATTTTTGGGCTAGACAGACTTTCTAAACTTTGTCTAGGGTCAAAAAATACAACAATGGATTTTTCCAACCCCGAGAGATTAAAAAATCAACAAGATATCAGAAATTCGCAATTTATGAATTGAATTTTAATACTAAAAATTCTTCTGATAGTTTTGTAATTTACTTTCCGGCTGGATAGTCTTTCTCAACTTTGTCTGTTCTCAAGATATTCCACCCTAGATTTTTCCAGCCCCGAGAAATTAAAAAATCTTAAAAATTTCGAAAATTCGCAAATTTAAGACTTGGAATTTAATAATAAAATTTTTTCTGGTCGTGTTTTAATTTATTTTCCGGCTGGATAGTCTTTCTAAACTTTGTCTGGAGTCAAAAAATAATACACTGAATTTTTTTACCCCCTAGAGATTAAAAAATCTACAAGATTTCAAAAATTCGCATTTCAAAAATTGAAATTTAATAATAAAAATTCTTCTGATAGTATTTTAATTAATTTTCAGGCTGGATAGACTTTCTAAACTTTGTCTTGGGTCAAAAAATACAACAATGGATTTTGCCAACCCCGAGAGATTTAAAAATCAACAAGATATCAGAAATTCGCAATTTAAGAATTGAATTTTAATACTAAAAATTCTTCTGATAGTTTTGTAATTTATTTTCCAGCTGGAGAGTCTTTCTCAACTTTGTCTGGATTCAAGATATTCCACCCTAGATTTTTCCAGTTCCGAGAGATTAAAAAATCTTCAAAATTTTGAAAATTCGCAAATTTAAGAATTGGAATTTAATAATAAAATTTCTTCTGGTCGTGTTTTAATTTATTTTCCGGATGGATAGTCTTTCTAAACTTTGTCTGGAGTCAAAAAATACAACACTGAATTTTTTCCAGCCCCGAGAGATTGAAAAATTAGCAAGATTTCGAAAATCCGCAATTCAAGAATTGAAATATAATAATAAAATTTCTTCTGGTAGTTTTTTATTTATTTTTCGGCTGGATAGTCTTTCTAAACTTTGTCTGTAGTAAAAAAATACAACACTGAATTTCTTTACCCCCGAGAGATTGAAAAATCTACAAGACTAACGACTATCCAGCGTAAAAATAAATTAAAATAGGACCAGCAGAATTGTTATTATTAAATTTTAATTTTTCAATTGCGAATTTTTGCAATCTTGTAGATTTTTTAATCTCTCGGGGGCAGAGAAATCCATTGTTGTATTTTTTTACCCCAGACAAAGTCTAGGAAGACTACCCAGCGTGAAAATAATTTAAAAAAGGACCAGCAGAATTTTTATTATTAAATTTCAATTTTTGAATTGCGGATTTTTGAAATCTTGTAGATTTTTGAATCTCTCGGGGGTAGAAAAATTTAGTGTTGTATTTTTTGACTACAGACAAAGTTAGAAAGACTATCGAGCCGGAAAATAAATTAAAATACGACCAGAAGAAATTTTATTATTAAACTAGCCAAAAATACGCGCTCTAAAGCGCGCGAGAATTACATTTTTTAGTGGTTTCAATACATATATAAACTGAACATATTTAGATTAAATTAATTATACTGTCAAATTAAATTTTTTCAATTATTTTTTGTTTATTAAAATGTGCTATAAATTAACAAACACAAAGAAATTTTAGAGAATAACTTCGATTTTCTTCCTAAATTAAAATTAAAAAGTTTTCATAGTACGTTACAAAAAATTAGAATATTTTTTAAAATAGTTTTTTGAACAAAATATTTTTTATTAATACATTCTATGCAAATTTATTTTATTCCAAACTTTTATTGGTATGAAATCTTTATTTTTTAAGTTTCTTTAAACAATACGAAATTCGATTAGTAACAAACCATTCTCAAAAGTTTCTATCGATATAAATTTTAATTTTTCCAAATTAAAAAATTCTCAACTTCTATTAATTTAAATTATTTCAAACTTTAATTATAATCAAAATTCATTGTGATATAGGTAACCAAATTTTTAAGATTTATAAATCAAGTTTAAGATTTTTAATTTAATTCAATTTGTAAAAGTGAAAGATTAAAATAATTAGTTTTTTTTTGGTTTCCGTTTCCGGTACCGATGAGTTGTTGACGCGTTTTGTGAAGGGGAGATAGTTTTTTGAAAATCTGTTAATATTAAGTATAGGGTGGGTAGTGTAGTGATTGGTGAGTATAGAGTAAATGGATGTGAGTTAAATGAAAAAAGTGTATGTGGAAGTAAGTGTGAAATGAATGGTAAAAAGACGTGAGAAAGGAAGCAAAATTGTGAGGTTAGGATAAAAGCGTGTTACGTAAGAGTGAGAGAGCGAGAGAGTAACAAAGATAAAAGTAGTGCTTCTGGGTAGATAAGGTAGAACTTCACAATGTCGAATAAAGAGGAAAGCAATGACGCAAGTGGTAAAGGCGGGAATGAGTCTAAGGCGCGAAAATTTGAAAAGGGATTGGACAGAAAAAATTTTGAATGCAAGGATTGTCAAGTTTTACTAAGTCTAATCAAAAGAACAATGAAGGAAAATGATGAGCAGTTTGATGAAGCATGGGATGAAATGGAGGAAATTAGGAAACTGGAGAAAAAGAGGTTTAAGCAAATTGAGGGATTACGAAAGGCAATGAAAGCAATTTTAGAGAGGGTTGAACAGTTGGAGGCAAGTTGGGATAGGGAGACAGAAAATATATGGAAGAGAATGGAGGAGTTAGAGAAAGATATAATAGAGAGTGAGGAGAGTAGGAAGAGAGAGTTAGTAGAAAGGGAGAGGGTAACATTAAAGGAAGGAGTAGAAGAAAGGGTGGGGAGTAGAGAAAAAGCAGATGACGATCTAAGAATCAAAATGGGGGAACTATCGATGAGAGTAGAAATCATGGAGAAGGAGAAAAGAAAAAGAAATATTGTTATTAAAGGTATGAAAGTAGAGTGGAGATAAGGCAAAGAGGAGGTAGAAAAACTTTTGTCAAGAATTGGAGCTAAAGTTAGGATCAAGAACGTTAAGGGAGTAAGAGGAGAGGATGTGGAAAAACCGAAATTGTGGATTGTGGAATTAGAAGATGAGAATGCTAGGATGGAAGTAATGAGATTAAAATGTAGGTTGAAAGGAAGTGTAGAGAGAATAGATATTGATAGAACATGGAGAAAGAGAAGAATAAAATGGCTGCTGGAATAAAAAGCGTGGGTGGAAAGAAGAAACGGAAGGGTAGTAAAAGTGGATAGAGAAAGTGTTTGGGTGGATGGAGTGGAATGGATGGTGAAAGAGGATACAGAAGGGGTTATCAAAGTGAGATTGGAAATAGGTTAGGAGAGGAAGGGAGAAAGTAAAAAGAGCAAGAAAAAGGAAGAAAGTGTGTTATTGGATGAATGGAGATGTTTGTAGGATCGGATGAGAAATGCATGGAGAGAAATGAGTGAATGGTTAGGATTAGAATGTGTGATATGACTGATAAAAGAAAGAGTAAGAATAGAGTTTTATAAAAGGGTGGGCGATGAGGTGGATAAACCCTGAAAGGGTAAAAGGAACAGGAAACGGAAGTCCAGGCACTTGGCAGTTAGTTAAGTAAAATATTATAAGAGCGACGATTAGGTTAAGTTGATTATGTATTTAAAGTTAATTTTAAGGAAGGATAAATGTAAGCGTTGTTGTACTTAATTTGTATTTGAATGTAAAGGGAGCGGAGGCCCTCGAACCCGTAAGGGATGAGTAAATAAATTATATAATTAGTGTTTTTTAGAAATTAAAATAGTAATGAGTTTATTTTATTTTATTCCCATCTTTAACTTTTACAAATTAAATTATATTAAAAATTTTAAACTTGATTTTATTAATATGAATACAAATTATTTCAAATTTTAATTAGTTTACTCTAAAAACAAGTGTGTTGAAAGTGTCTTAAACTTTGATATTATGGTATCTTTATTGTATCTGAGGCGCAAAAAGTGTATTAAAATAAGATGTGTAAGTATGAATTATTCAAATTTGAATAATAATAAACTTCAATTATTATTTAAAACTTTTAATGGTTCAAGCTTCAATCAATTAATTTTAAAATTATTATAGACCTATAAATATTTTTTAATTTTAACAATGCGTATTTAAATTAGGAATTTCAAACTTCAGCCAATATTAAAATCTTAAAATTATAAAAAATGTGTATTATAATATTAAAACTTAAATTAATCTAAACTTTATGATTACAATTTCCACTATTTAAGTCTAAAAATATTTTAAAAAATTCGAAACAATGGAACCTGAAATCATTTGCAAATATAAAAACTATTAATTTCAACGTATAGAAATTTGGAAATTTCAAATAGAGTCAAACTTATATTTAATTTAAACTTTAATCAATTAATACTTGAATTTACTGATTCTAAATTTTTTATTGATGCAGACTTCTTTTCCTAAGAATTATTTGAAACAATTTAAAATCTTAATTTCCAAAAATTTAAATATCATTCAATTTAAACTTCTACGCTTAAAATGTTCAGGAATTTTTATATCAACCGAAAATATATTTAGTTTAACAAATGTAAGTCTATCAAAAAAAAGCAATAAATTATAAAGACGGCATTTAAAAGCCTTAAAAAATATTGAAAAACTGTGCTCGCTTTCTTCAATTTAATTTTATGATATTCATTTCTATTCTTATTTATGTTGTATTCAATAAAATTATAAAAAATACATTTTTTCAAAAGTTATTGATTTAAAACAGAAAAACATCTATAGGTGTGAACAGAATAAGAGAATGAATGAATAAAGTTTGCGATTATTATTATTACTTGTAAGCAAAAAAAAAGCGCGCATTTTATTGGCTAGTATATAGTTTAAATGCAAAAAATAAACTATAAACTTATTTAGATAAAATTAATTATATATTATCAGATTAAATTTTGTAAACTAATTTTGATTTATTAAAATTTATTACAAATTAATAAATAGAAAGAAATTTTAAAAAATAAATTAAATTTTCTTCCCCATTAAAAAATAAAAAAATTTATTGAATGTTACAAAAAGTAAGAATATTTCTCTTTCAATAGTGTTGTGAACAAAATATATTTAAACTTTTATGCAAACTTAACTTATTGCAAACATCTTTTGATAATAAGAATTTCTTATTTTTAATTTTTTTTACGCAATTCAATTAATAACAAACCATTCTTAAAAATTTTTATCAATATTTTTTCATTCTTTTAAATTAAAAAATTCCTAACTTCTATCGATTCAAATTGAAAATATTTCAAACTTGAATTAATCAAAATTGAAATATAACTAAAGTTTTAAAATTTATAAATCATTTTTAATTTAATCCATGGGAACAATTTTTCCAGTCATTCACCTTTACAAATTAAATTAAATTACAAATTTTAAAATTGATTTTATTAATACGAATTTTAATTGCTTCAAACTTTAATAATAAGTATAAGAACTATGAATTTATAAAATTTTAGTAATATTAAACTTAAACTACGTAAAACTTTTAATTGTTCGAATTTGATTAATTCATAGAATTATTATGAACTTCAAATATTTTCAAATTCTAACAATGCATATTTTAGGTGTTTCAAACTTAAACCCATATAATTATAAGAATTTAAAGAAATTTGGAAATTTTAAATCGATCCAAACTTCTATTAATAAATAGTTATTTTTCTTTAATTTTATGAAATTATTTTAAGTATTTGATTTTTGTGATCAGCGCTTTTTTTTGTAAAAATTTTAGGATCTTGATCTTGATTTTAATGAATTTTTAGCCTGACGGGCTTGGAAAATCTATAATATAGTGAAAACTATATTTCAGCCCATCTTATTTTTTGTTTTTACAATTGAACTGATTAAAATTATAATTGATCCTAATTTGAAACCTATAATAAAATTAGAAATTAAATAAGTTTAATAATTTACCAATAAAAAATAATCATTTTGAGATAAAAATACAACATTTATTTGGAGAAATTTAATTTGGTACTTTATTTTTATTTAAAATAGAGAGAAGATTTCAAATTAAAATAAATGATTAAAAGAGGAATAAATTATAAAGAAAGTATTTAAAAATCTTGAAAAATATTCGAAAACAGTGCTCGCTTTTTTCTAATTATATCATGATATTTAATTCTTTATTCTGATTTATATTGTCGTTTTTAAAAGTAATTAAAAAAACGAAATATTATTATGAAAATTATTCATATATTATTATAAATTATAACATAAAATATTTATTAATTTTCATATTAAGTTTAAAATTTTTTAAATCTTTATTAAAATCTGTAAAGTAGCTTTAAATAGGACACGTTTGTATTGTAAATTGTTGTATTGTATTGTATTATTATTGAAAATAAACTATATAAATTTGTCAATTGATTTAAAATTTAGATTGAGGAGAATCAATAATTAAATAAATAAAATTAGAAATCTTATAATTAATATAAAAATACATTTTTTCAAAAGTTATTGATTTTAAACAAAAAACATCTATTGTGCCAAACTTCAGGTGTGGACAGAATGAAAGAATGAAAGAATGAAGTTTGCGATTATTATTATTATAACTAGCAAAATATACGCGCGCTACAGCGCGCAAGAATGACGATTCGCAGTTTTTACTAATTTAAATAAGTCAAACCATTGACTTTCGTCTGAGGGCTGCCGCGGACATTTTTTGCTTTTAAATTAGGTTTAGAATTTACGAAACTTGAATTTTTTCTGAATTCAGTAACCATAATATTATGGTGTAAATTTGATTTCTTTTCGCGTTATTATCAATTTAAAATATAAGTTTCACGGTGTTTTCTTGTAATCTTAAATCTGACACTTTTCTTAAAAACATTATAATTAAAAAATTAGTTTAAATTATAAATCAAAACTTACGCGAATTAGTAATTTTATTTATGTAAACTCTAGAAATGTTGTACATTTTATTAAAATACATTATTTTATTATAATAATATAATTTGAAAAATTTCTATTCGTGAAAACTTTCGTAATATTTTTAAGCTTACAACTTTTTTTTGGGAGCTCTTACAAATTTGATATTTTGAATATGTTTTAATAATAATAGGACTTACTTGCTATTAAAATTTGGCGAAGGCGTTTTGCTTCATTTAGAAAATATTTTATTTTTAAATTCTGTATTCAAAAAGGTTAAAATGTAATTTGAATGAAGCAATATGAAATTGCTTTGTTTACTATTTTAGTCCCAAAATTAACCTTCTTGAATACAGAATTTAAAAATAAAATATTTTCTAAATAAAGCAAAACGCCTTAGCCAAAGTTTAATAGCAGGTAAGTTCTATTATTATTATTAAAACATATTCAAAACATCCAATTTGTAAGAGCTCCCAAAAAAAAGTTGTAAGCTCAAAAATATTACGAAAATTTTCACAAGTAGAAATTTTTCAAATTATATTATTATATTAAAATAATGTATTTTAATAAAATGTACAACATTTCTAGAGTTTACATAAATAAAATTACTAATTCGCGTAAGTTTTGATTTATAATTTAAACTAATTTTTTAATTATAATTTTTTTAAGAAAAGTGTCAGATTTGAGGTTACAAAAAAACACCGTGAAACTTATATTTTAAATTGATAATAACGCGAAAAGAAATAAAATTTACACCATAATATTATGGTTACTGAATTCAGAAAAAATTCAAGTTTAATAAATTCTAAACCTAATTTAAAAGCAAAAAATGTCCGCGGCAGCCCTCAGACGAAAGTCAATGCCCATATGTAAAAAATATGAACTTCTTTATATTAAATAATTTATTATTAGATTAAATAAAAATATAACTGATTTTTTACTGTTACATAATTATTATTTAAATTTTATTAAATCAGAAAAAGAGTTTTGTTCTTTAAACTATGATTTTTCCCATCAAATGCACTTTTTAAAAGTTAATTATTATTAATATACATCCTAATACATAATTAATTTAATTATAAAATAAGAATACAATTTTTTTAAATAATAAAAGTAATCCGATTTAGTTTCAATTAATTTTATTAGATCCTAAACAAATTAAACAAAATTTTTTTTTAACATATAATTATTATTTTAGTCCAGTTTAATAAGAAAGATAAGGTTTGTTAAAAGAGGTATGATTTTTTTGAGTTGAATGTTTAATAGCATTTCTTGCCCCATAGATGCAAAAAAATGATTCATCAAAAAGTAAACAATAAAATTTTATAGCAAAAAGGATGCGAGCGGGAAAAACGTAATGAATTATTTATTTTAAAATATACTAACATTATATTCAAACTTCTATACAAATTTCAATTATTCCAAACGTCTATTTATCAAAGTTTCTTATTCTTAAAATTTCTTTAAACAATATAAATTTCAATAACTAGGGTAAGTGAGGGTATTATCGCGGGTGTGGGTATTATCGCGATAATTTGTATTTTTCTATCTACTTGAATAAATACAAATAACTAAACCTCTAAAAAAATAATTTAATAAATACAATATCTAAGGAATATAATTTGCAATTCACATCGAACTTCTGTTGAATATTTAATTTATTAAAAAAGTTTAAAAATTTGTCATCTGTCGTTTGCTAAAAACGTTTCATTTTGGTTTGAAATTCAGCTCAGTAGTGGTCTTCATTAATCATTGTAAATTTATTGTTAGCGGTTCAAAAATACATTTTTTTTTGTTTATTCTGGTAAATATATCATTGTTTTTAATAAAAAACATCAATTTAGTAAAAAAAAAAATAATTTTCATATAAAATTCACCTCCGCGATATTGGATACACATTTTTTTGAATGTGCTTATATTCTCGCGGCTATTTTCACTTGAAGCCCTGTCATTATAACCTGTTCAAACCTATTTAACCTAAGTTTGGCGTACCACAATAAAACAGTTTATCTTGACATAAAATAATTTAGAACAAAGATTATGAGACGAATTAAACGAAAAGTGAAAAATAAAGTTAAGAAAACGAGGAAGATGAGATCTTTATATTCAAGAGAAAATCTTATATTAGCTGTAAAAGAAGCACATGAAGGTAAATGTATTACATATGTAATTTTCATAATTAAAATCGTATATTAGCTGTAAAAGAAGCAGAAAATTGTATTATTATCATTATTTAATAATATTATTTAATTTCTTATCAAGGTAAATGCATCTCCGAATTGTCGAGAAAATACCAAGTTCCAGAATCTACTATAAGATCGAGAAAAATGGGAAAGTGTGCAGATAAAAAGCCAGGACCTGCAACTGTACTTACTGCAGAAGAAGAAATTGAACTTGTAAAATGGATATTTCATTGTAGTAAACAGGGCTTTCCAGTCACAAAATACCAATTGATTGATAGCGTTCAAATGATATGTAATCATAAAAATATGAAGACTATCTTTACTGAAAATAAACCTGGACGAGCTTGGTTTAAAGGGTTTTTGAAACGTCATCCTACCCTTTCTCAGAGAATATCTGAAAATGTATCAGTTAGTCGGGCCGCAGTTTCTGAATTGAAAATAAGATGTTGGTTTACTGAAATAAAAGATTATTTATGTAAAGAAAATTTGTTGGAAATAGAATCAGGACGAATTTTCAATGCTGACGAAACTGGTGTTCCTCTGAATCCAAAACCACCACCAGTACTTGCTCCAAAGGGCTGTAAAAACGTGTACAATATTGTGGATAATAATGAAAAAGAAAATGTGACTGTTCTGATTACAGGTAATGCAGCTGGAGAACTCGCTCTACCTTTAGTACTTTTTGCTAGTAAAAGTTTGCCAAAAAATATTGTAAAAGTGGCACCTCCCGAGTACGGATTTGGATTCTCAGATAACGGCTGGATGAAAGCAAAAAATTTTTATGAATATATTGCCAATGTTTTTCATCCATGGTTGGAGAAAAATTCTGTTCAGAGACCAGTTATTCTATACATTGATGGCCATTCTTCTCACATAACGTTACCCTTAAGTCAATTTTGTCAAGAAAAACAAATCGTGCTTATCGCTTTATACCCAAATTCTACACACATTTTGCAACCCTTGGATGTTGCTTTTTTCCGTACTTTCAAATCAAATTGTCAAAAAAAATGGGAAGGTTTTTGCGACCAATCTGCAAGTATCAGTATCCAAAAATCCCAATTTCCTTCAGTCCTTAAAAAAACTTTGGAAACGATAAAAGTAAATGAGATTTTGCCAAATGGTTTTAAAACTTGCGGATTATATCCACTGAATGCTGATGCTGTAGATTTTACTAAAGTCTTCAAGAAAATAGAAACTCCTTCCTGTCAGAGTGATAATAATACTGAAAATCAATGTAAATTATCTACTGGTGGAGGACTTTTACAACTTGTGGAAAAGGAATTAGATCCTGATTTATTGGAATTATTTAGAAATAATAATGAAAACACCATCTGGACAGGAAGAATAGAGGATACAAGCTTATTTGAGTTCTGGTTGAAATTAAAAAAGGCTCTAATTGTTGACAAAGATACCTCGAAACATGATACTGAAAAAGTAAGTTATCAAAACAATATTTTTTCAATTTTCAAGTACTTGAATAAAATTATAATCAAAACTATTTCTCATTTCAGTTGGATGATTTACTTTCTCAAAATACATCATGCCGTTATCCTGATTTAGAGGTTGAAAACGCTCAAATAATGGACATTCAAGAAGTACTATAATAATAAATAATTTTAATAATTTAGTATCTATGAAAAATATAAAAATTAATAAGCAGTAAAAGGTTTTAAAAAGGAAAAATAATATTTATAATTCATTAGTACAGACAACTAAAAAAAATTACATAATTTAATTAATAAAAAAACTGGATTTCATTATTTATTTATTTTTTTATTATTTTTTAATTAATTTATATATTTAGTTATATTTTATAAATTTACATAACTGATTAATTCAATTTTTAGCAAATTTTTTAACAAAGTTTGACAAATTTTAAATAAACTTGAAATAATTTTTCTTAAAATTTTACAAAAATTAGTTTTTTAATCCAGATTTTTGAATATTGTTTAAGCATAAGTTTAAAACTGTTTTTAGATACTGAATAATAAAAAATTCTTTTGTAGGATTTATTGCTTCAAGACCAAGAAATATTAAATCACCAAAAAGGAATCATAATTGACATGATGCTTGATCCAGACACGAAAATATCGGATGAAGAACTTCAAAACATTCTAGTCGTTCAGGATACAAAACAAATACGTACGGAACAATTTGTGACAAATTCTTATAATACACAAGATCCAATTCCTGAATCTGACAGTGAAATTAATGTCTTATCTAAGTTAAAGTCTAAAAGCCAATTTCTAGATCAAACTTTACAACCGATTTTAAATTTGAACGAATAGATTCAACAAGCACCTTCAGAAATTAACCGAATTATAATCAATGAGTCCGTGATTTTGAATTTAACGAATTCTAATCCAACTATTCAGTCAAATAGTTCACTTTCGGAAACGCAAGAAATGCCTTCAGAAACTGCTGAAGAAAATAACCATTTTACAAATCCAGAAGTAGATGTTCAGTCCTGTACAAATCAAATAATTATTTCACAAGCAATAAGCATACCAGCTGAAGAGTTTTCAAAATCTCCAGTTATTCCTGATCAGATTGTAGAAAAATCTTTTGAGGTTCCTTCATCCACTTTAAAAAATATCACAAATAATAAAACTGACGCTAATATTTCAAAATATCCGATAAATTATGAGGAACTTCTGCATTACCCAAAAGTAGATGTAACAGTACAAAAAAGAAAGCGTGCAAGCAACGCTATAAAATTACCTTCAGTTCTATCCACTCCTCAATGGCAAAATATTGCGCAAGAGAAAGAAGATTTAAAACTTCAAAAAATAGAGGAGATAGTGCTAAAAAAAAATTAAGACTCGAAAAGCAAGAAAAAACTAAAGCCGATAAAGAGAATAAGCGTATTAAAAGAAAAGAACAGAAAGTTGCAAAATAGCAAATACGGCTGCAGAAAGAAAAAGAAAAGTTTTTAAAGCAACAACAGAAAATTGAAAATCTAGAAGCTAAAAAATTGGCCCATGAAGAACTATTATCGAAAAATCAAAAAGCAGTTGAACTAAGAAAGAAGATTGAAGAACTGCAAGCGAGAGAGGCAGAATTGTCGAAAGAAAAGAAACTGCCTTAGATATAAAAAAAATAGACAGAAATAAAAAATTTCGTCCAAAGAATATTAATTATATATTGTTAACTGTGAAGATACAAATTTATTAATTATTAGATTATGAAATAATTTTATAAAAAATGAAATTTAAATAAAATATATTCCAGAGATAATAGTTGCTTCTTAGTTATTATTAGTTTTTACATAGTGTAAATAATTTCATATATGTATTATAAATCTAGAAATATAAATAAATTAAGTTTTCTTATGAAAAATATTAATATTATTTCTTTTCCAATTGCAATTTATCATCAATCCATTATTACAATTAAATAGAATATAATTAAATCATACGCTATATTTGATGCACGATAATACCCCCAACCGCGATATTTGATGCGCGATAATACCTGTAAGTCTTACTAAGCCCCGCGATGTTATATGCATTTGAATTTTTTTTTAAATCGTTTACTTTAGGGTTACAATTATTATATAAAACATTGTCAATTTTTTTATAAAGATAAATAATGTTCAATTTTTATTTAAAACAAAAAACAACGCGGGATCTATTCACTAACGTTTTCTAGACCACTTGAAAGTTTGACTTCCATGATATTCCGCGATAATACCCACATTTACCCTAACTTCTCTAGGTGCAAACCAATCGTCAAAACTTTTATCAACACAGATTTTAATTTTTCCAACTTTTATAGATTTAAACTCTAATTATTTTAAACTTCAATTAAGCAAAATTTTAATATTTATGTAACTAAAGTTTTAAGTCATAATATAAAAATCAATTTCACTTTGATTTTTAACAATGTAAACAAAATGTATTTTAACTTTTTACATATTTATAAACTAAATATTTAAAATTTAATTTTATTAATACAATTTTAAAATGTGTTTCAAACTTTAAGAGCTTGTGATGGAAAATGATGTCAGTATAGTCACGTGACGCAAAGCCAAAATTTCTCAGCGATTTTTCTCTATAAAACTACTGAATATTTTTTTATGAAACTTAGTATAGAATTATATAAGATATCAACCGGAAGATCTTTCTGACTCTAGCGTGTGTTCTCATTTTGACTAAAAAGTTAATTTTATAAAATTGTTCAAAATTAGAAAAAATTCAAACAGTTAATTTTGGGACAAACTCTAAATAAGTTAGGGGTACGCAGACTTCCAGGTGATATTTTAGGTAATTCGACAAAATTGCCTTGAAAAATATTCAGTACCTAGTTCTAGAGAAAACCGCTGAAAAATTTTGTCTGTGGCTCATGTGGTCAATGATCTCATTATCCATCACATCCTCTTAATTATTAGGAACTTGGAATTATTTGAATTTTAATATTAATAAATTCCAATTATTATTAAAAACTTTTAATGCTCTAAATTTTAATCATTCTATGTTTTAATTATTATATCAACTTTAAATATTTTTAAATTCTAACAATATACATATTAAAATAATTTCAAACTTAAGGGTGTTCCAGAGCCACCAGGCGGCGCCATGTCAAAGTTTACTCTGTCTTTGTTTCAATCACCTGTTTTGGGAACCGAATTTTCTAGCACAAATTGTTGCCGCATCCGGGAATAAAATAAAATAGTTCCAAGTGATTTAGAAACTACAAATATGTAAAATTTCTCGTTGGTGTTGCGTTTTTATGTCAAGTATTGTGTTGTGCCAAAAATTTATGTGTAAAAATTGACGTTTGATGTATATCATCTGTCTTTGTCATGACTTAGCTTGGCTCTGGAACACCCTTAAAACAATTTATAAAAACGTTTTAATTGTAAAAAATTTACATGCATTAAAACTAAAATAAATCCAAATTTTATGATTAATGTTATAATTTTAGTCTATCCAAAAAAAGTTAATTCTTTTAGAGTAAAAACTGCATTTCAGTCTATCTCATTTTCTGTTAATCTAGTTGAACTATGATTAGATTTAGAATTGTCTCTAATTTTAAATGTATAATTAAATTTAATATTAAAGCAGTTTAATAATTTACTCACGCAATAAAAAATAATATTTTTTAGATAAAAATACTAAATTTTTTCAAAAGTAATTTAATGCAGTACGCATTTTTCTTTAAAAATTAATAGTGCAAAAAAGCTTTAAGAGTCAAACCACTGTCTTTCAACTAAAGCTCGTCGCTGATATATTTTAATAAATATTAAAACCCATATTATATGTATTATTGAAGTGTCTAAATTCAAGTTCTGAAGTTGTTTTAGATAATTTTTTTATTTTCTAGCCGTAAATTGTAATTAAAGAAGCAAGTGTCAAGAAAAATTGGCATTTTTAATGCATATTTCAAATATTTTTTATTTAGAAAGAAAACATTTCATTCCCATATTGTAAAGAAAATATGTTTAATGATCATCCAAATATTTATTTTATTTATTGTAATTTTGTATTCATGAATAATAATAATGATAAAATCAATTTAAAGTTGATCAAAAGGCTGTCACTTTTTACCATTTTTAAAAATCTATTTTTTAGAAACCTTCTTAATAAATATTATTGAAACTTACCATAATTATTAATTTATACCCTTTAATCATGTTTTCACTAGATTCAAGACAAATATTTATTTTATTATTAAATAATACCATCTTAAAATTTGAGAAGTAACCCCAAAACACAAAATTTTTAAACTTATATAAGTTTTTTCTGGATGATATTAAAAAATTAACACTTTTCACATATCTAAGTTTTTATAAAATCTTCAACATATTAAATTTTAGAGAGAGTAATTTGCTTAGTTTATGAATTATTATTCAAGTTTAAAAATGTATTGAAAAAAGGTTACTTTTCATTGTACAAAATACACTCTAAAGTTTGACAATCTGTTATTTATTTTAAATTCAAAATTATTTTCGTCAATAATTTTAACGACAAATTTCAGAGT
Source organism: Ganaspis brasiliensis (assembly GCA_037103525.1). NCBI lineage: Eukaryota > Metazoa > Arthropoda > Insecta > Hymenoptera > Figitidae > Ganaspis > Ganaspis brasiliensis. Next base: position 2,330,225 of record JAZKLR010000056.1, on the reverse strand, counting down.
GTATTTTGTTCAATGAAAAATATGGTTTTTTCATTACATTTTTAAACTTTAATAATTCATAAACTGAACAAATTACCCTAGCGAAAATTTAATATGTTGAAGATTTTATAAAAACTTAGATATGTGAAAAGTGTTAATTTTTTAATATCATCCAGAAAAAACTTATATAAGATTAAAAATTGGGGTTAATTCCAGAATTTTAAGGTGGTATTATTTATCAATAAAATAAATATTTGTCTTAAATCTTATGAAAATATAAGAAAAAGTGCATAAATTAATTATTATCGTAAGCGACCACCTTTGGTCGAAAGTCAGTGGTTTCACCCTTAAACTAAAGAAAAAAAAGTTCTCAAAAGGAAAGCAAATAATCAAAAAGGTACTTGAAAACCTTAAGAAATGTTTAAAACCTGTGCATAGCTTATTTTTCAATGATATAATTCATAATATTTCATTCTTTATTATTATTTTTATTGTATTTTTTAGAAATAATTAAAAGCTCGAAATAGGTGTAAACAGAATCAAAGACTGAATGAATGAATAAAAGATAATAAAATTTTATTATTTCATATCTTCAAATCATTTATGAAATTTTATAGAAATATTAGATTTTCTGAATTAAAAAAAACCAATATTCAATTTACTCAAGATATTTAAGAATAACTTAATTTTACATAATAAGAACTTAAATAAAGTTTGTTAATAAATTTTGTTCAACATACATTAAATTCAAAATGTAAAAAAATTTTAAATACAAAGCAGGTTCTATACCTGTATATATTTTAATCTTGTTTTCTTTTTTAATACTATTATTAAAATTTTATTATTTTATTTTAAAAATTTACCAATTTTATAGTTATGTAAGTCCTTTGACTTTCGTCTGAGGACTGTTGCGGACATATTATTAAAAAAATATTGTTCCACAACACTTGAAACTTGAATATATCCTGATTTCATTGGTCATAATATTCTATTGTAAATTGTATTTTTTTTAAAGTAATTATTAATCAAAAGGTGTATGTTTATAATAGTATTTTGTAATCTTACATTTTTGCAATTTTTTAAAAACATTATTATTCAAAAAATATATAATATTATCTATTGGAACTTACCAGAAACATAAAATGCTCAATTTTCAATATATAAATGATGATATTTTTATTAAAAAAGAACTATTTTAAAATAATATTTAAATTTGAAAAATTTTTACTTCAAAAAATTTCACAATTCTTTTCAGCTTACAAATTTTTTGTGGAACATCCTACAAATGAACAAGAACTGCTAGTATAAATATCTAGATTATACTATATTAACTTCCAGTTTTAGAAATGATCTGTTTAAGTATAAAATTTCAATATTTTATATCTCAAAAACGAAGCAAAACACAATATGTACAATCAACTATTTTCAAAAGCTGAAATTTGTAGGAGGTTCCGTAAAAAAGTTGTAAGCTGAAAATAATTGTAAAATTTTTCGAAGTAAAAATTTTTTTAATTTAAATATTATTTTAAAATAATCTTTTTTAATAAAAATATCAATATTAACATAGTGAAAATTAGGCATTTTATATGTTTCTGGTAAGTTCTAATATCAAATATCAAATAGTTTTTGAATACATACGAGAAGTACTGTTGTAAACATACAACTTTTGATTAATAATTGCATTAAAAGAAATACAATTTACACTCCAATATTATAACCAATCAAACCAAAAAATATTTAAGTTTCAAGTGTTGTAGAACAATATTTTTTTCAAAAATAAGTCCGCAACAGTCCTCAGACGAAAGTTAATAGACTTACCTAATTAACACAAACGAAAACGGTAACCTATTTTCAACTAACAAATGTCAAAACCAAGAAGCAAAACATTATTCAAAAACAATTGAATAGAAAAACAACCAACTTCAGGTGTGGACAGAAAGAAAGAATGAATGAATGAATGAATGAATGAATGGAGTTGCGGATTATTATTATAGATTTCAATTCTTAAATTGCAAATTTTCGAAATCTTGTAGATTTTTTAATCTCTCGGGGGTAGAAAAATTTAGTGTTGTATTTTTTGACTACAGACAAAGTTTAGAAAGACTATCGAGCCGAAAAATAAATTAAAATACGACCTGAAGAAATTTTATTATTAAATTTCAATTCTTAAATTGCGAATTTTTGAAATCCCCTAGCCGCCAAAATATTTGACTTAGAAAGTTCAAATTTGGCCCACATATGTATTTTCACGTGTAGATAAAAGGAAAATTATAGAGAACATGATTCTAGGGGTTGATTATAGCGTTGTCAAGAAAATAACAAGATTTTTGAGAAATTTTGATATTTTTTGGCTGATAACTTTTGCCATTTCTTTGACAGCGCTATCACCACAACAATTTCTATAATTTTTCTGTAATCTACATATGATACTACATTTTTGTACCAAATTTGAACTCTCTAAGTAAAATATTTTGGCAGATAAGAGGGGAATACGGTCATTTTTTTGAAAAAATGCGTTTAATTTGTACCATTCCTGCCCTTTATCTGCCAAATTATTATACTTAGAGTGCTGAAATTTGGTACACATATGTAGTTTGACGTGTAGATTACAGAAAAACTATAGAAAAACTTGTTGCAGGCAGTTATCATAGCGTTTTTCAGCAAAAAAAAACGATTTTTTTTAAAAAATGCTAAAAAATGGTCGTATCCCCCCCCCCCCTGAACTTCCAAACTATTAGACTTAAAGAATTCAAATTTGGTACACAAATGTATTTTCACGTATAGATTACAGGAAAATTATAGAGAACATGATTTTATGTGTTGAACATAGCGTTGTCAAGGAAATAACAATATTTTTGAGCATTTTTTTAACATATGGGCCATAGTTTAGTGTTATAACTTGGACAGCGCTATAATCATCACTTTCTCTATAATTTCCCTGTAATCTACACGTAAATCTACATACGTATACTAAATTTCAGCATCCTAAGTCAAATAGTTTGGAAGATAAGGGGGGGGGGGATACGGTCATTTTTTTAGCAAAAATGCACTAAAAGTGTACAATGCCACCTCCATATCTGCCAAACTATTGTACTTAGAGTGCTGAAATTTGGTACACATATGTAGTTTGCCATATAGATTACAGAAAAACTGTAGAGAACTTTTTTGCAAATCGTTATCATAGTGTTTTTAAGCAAAAACCAACGATTTAAAAAAAATGCTAAAAAATTACCGTATCCCCCCTCCCATAACTTCCAAACAATTTGACTTAGAGAGTTCAAATATAGTACACAAATGTATTTTCAAGTGTAGATTACAGAAAAATTGTAGAGAACATGATTGTAGAAGTTGATCATAGCGTTATTAAGGAAATAAAATGATTTTTGAGTATTTTTTATGGATATTTGCTAAAATCTCTGGATTTTTCGTTGACAGCGCAATCACCATCACGTTCTCTATAATTTTTATGTAATTTACACCTGACAATACATTCCTGCACAGTTAAAAATTTTGTGTAAATTTTACACAAATTAAATGTCCCAAACGGTCCACTCAAAATTTGTGTTACTTTTGTGTTAAACTAACATAACCTATATGTTAATTTACACAATATTCTTGTTAAATTAACCTAATCTTTATGTAAAACTTTACACAAAGGTTGTGTGGACCCTTTTTTACATAAAATTTTTAACTGTGTGTACAAAATTTGAACTCTCTAAGTAAAATATTTTGGAAGATAGGGGGGGGGGGGTAGTCCATTTTGTATAAAAAATTCATTATATATTATATTATATATAATATGTATAATATATTTATATATTTAATAGTATCAAATATATTAAAAATTATTTTGTTTTGTGTACGGAACCCTCGATTTTAGTGCGAGTGTAATTCGAACTTGCCCGATTTTTATTTAATCTCTCGGGGCTGGAAAAATTCAGTGTTGTATTTTTTGACTCCAGCCAAAGTTAAGAAAGACTATCCAGCCGGAAAAAAAACTACTGGAAGAAATTTTATTATTAAATTTCAATTCTTGAATTGCGAATTTTCGAAATTTTGTAGATTTTTTAATCTCTCTGGGCTGGAAAAATCCAGGGTGGTATATGTTAAATCCAGACAAAGTTGAGAAAGACTATCGAGCTGGAAAATAAATTAAAACACGACCAGAAGAAATTTTATTATTAAATTTCAATTCTTAAATTGCGAATTTCTGATATCTTGTTGATTTTTTAATCTCTCGGGATTGGAAAAATCCATTGTTGTATTTTTTGACCCAAAACAAAGTTTAGAAAGTCTATCCAGCCTGAACATTAATTAAAATACTATCAGAAGAATTTTTATTATTAAATTTCAATTTTTGAAATGCGAATTTTCGAAATCTTGTAGATTTTTTAATCTCTCGGGGGTAAAAAAATCCAGTGTTGTATTTTTTGACTATAGACAAAGTTTAGAAAGACTTTCCAGCCGAAAAATAAATAAAAAACTACCAGAAGAAATTTTATTATTAAATTTCAATTCTTGAATTGCGAATTTTCGAAATCTTGTAGATTTTTTAATCTCTCGGGGGTAGAAAAATTTAGTGTTGTATTTTTTAAATACAGACAAAGTTTAGAAAGACTATTGAGCCGAAAAATAAATTAAAACACAACCAGAAGAAATTTTATTATTAAATTTGAATTCTTAAATGGCGAATTTTCGAAATCTTGTAGATTTTTTAATCTCTTGAGTGTAGAATAATTTAGTGTTGTTTTTTTTTACTAAAGTCAAAGTTTAGAAAGACTATCTAGCCGGAAAATAAATAAAAAACTACTAGAAGAAATTTTATTATTAAATTTCAATTCTTAAATTTGCGAATATTCGAAATTTTGTAGATTTTTTAATCTCTGAGGGCTGGAAAAATCCAGGGTGTTATATCTTGAATCCAGACAAAGTTATGAAAGACCATTCAGCGGGAAAATAAATTACAAAACTATCAGAAGAATTTTTAGTATTGAATTTCAATTCTTAAATTGCCAATTTTCGAAATCTTGTAGATTTTTCAATCTCTCGGGGGTAAAAAAATTCAGTGTTGTATTTTTTTACTACAGACAAAGTTTAGAAAGACTATTGAGCCGGAAAATAAATTAAAACACAACCAGAAGAAATTTTATTATTAAATTTGAATTCTTAAATGGCGAATTTTCGAAATCTTGTAGATTTTTTAATCTCTTGAGTGTAGAATAATTCAGTGTTGTTTTTTTTTACTAAAGTCAAAGTTTAGAAAGACTATCTAGCCGGAAAATAAATAAAAAACTACTAGAAGAAATTTTATTATTAAATTTCAATTCTTAAATTTGCGAATATTCGAAATTTTGTAGATTTTTTAATCTCTGAGGGCTGGAAAAATCCAGGGTGTTATATCTTGAATCCAGACAAAGTTATGAAAGACCATTCAGCGGGAAAATAAATTACAAAACTATCAGAAGAATTTTTAGTATTGAATTTCAATTCTTAAATTGCCAATTTTCGAAATCTTGTAGATTTTTCAATCTCTCGGGGGTAAAAAAATTCAGTGTTGTATTTTTTTACTACAGACAAAGTTTAGAAAGACTATCGAGCCGGAATATAAATTAAAACACGACCAGAAGAAATTTTACTATTAAATTTCAATTCTTAAATTTGCGAATTTTTGAAATGTTGTAGATTTTTTAATCTCTCGGGGCTGGAAAAATCCAGGGTAATATTTCTTGAATCCAGACGAAGTTGAGAAAGACTATCCAGCCTGAAAATTAATTAAAATACTATCAGAAGAATTTTTATTATGAAATTTCAATTCTTGAATTTGCGAAATTGCGAAATCTTATGGATTTTTTAATCTCTCAAGGGCAGAGAAATCCAGTGTTGTAGTTTTTGACCCCAGACAAAGTCTAGGAAAAGTACCCAGCGTAAAAATAATTTAAAAAAGGAACAGCAGAATTTTTATTATTAAATTTCAATTTTTGAATTGCGAATTTTTGAAATCTTGTAAAGATTTTTTAATCTCTCGGGGTTAGAAAAATTTAGTGTTGTATTTTTTGACTACAGACAAAGTTTAGAAAGGCTATCGAGCCGGAAAATAAATTACAAAACTATCAGAAAAATTTTTATTATTAAATTTCAATGTTTGAATTGCGAATTTTCGAAATCTTGTAGATTTTTTAATCTCTTGAGTGTAGAATAATTCAGTGTTGTTTTTTTTACTAAAGTCTAAGTTTAGAAAGACTATCGAGCCGGAAAATAAATAAAAAAACTACCAGAAGAATTTTTATTATTAAATTTCAATTTTTGAAATGCGAATTTTTGAAATCTTGTAGATTTTTTAATCTCTAGTGGGTTAAAAAATTCAGTGTTGTATTTTTTGACTCCAGACAAAGTTTAGAAAGACTATCCAGCCGGAAAATAAATTAAAACACGACCAGAAGAAATTTTATCATTAAATTCCAATTCTTAAATTTGCGAATTTTCGAAATTTTGTAGATTTTTTAATCTCTCGGGGCTGGAAAAATCCAGGGTAATATTTCTTGAATCCAGACGAAGTTGAGAAAGACTATTTAGAATAAAAATTAATTAAAATACTATTAGAAGAATTTTTATTATTAAGTTTCAATTCTTGAATTGCGGATTTTCGAAATCTTGCAGATTTTTAATCTCTCGGTGGTAGAAAAATTCAGGGTGGTATTCTTTTTACCACAGACAAAGTTTAGAAAGACTTGCAACTTTAAAATGAAATTGATAAGCGACTTGAAAAATTGTTTAATTTAATGCAGGAATCTTTAATGGCGAATTTTCGGAATCTATTAGATTTTAATATTTCTCAGGGATAGAAATATACATTTAGGCATTTCGTATCCCCTGTCAGACACTAAGAAGTTTTTCTGCTTTGGAAATAAATTATGATGGGATCAGCAAATTTTGCTTAATGAAATCGAAAATAATGAATTATAAATTTTAAAAATCTTTTTTATTTTTTAATTTCTTTTAGTCAGATAATTCTATATATAGCAACTTTTTTCTCAAATTCAGATATTAGAAAAAGTTTATATCAAATTGGAGTAGAAAAATAACTTTTTTTTATTTTTTTGACCCCGAAAAATTTCAAAATCGAACATATTTTGAAAGTTATCCGTTGATTTATTTTTATTTAATTCTGATGCTTTTTGCTGTTTACTTTTTATTTTATTTTTAGAATAGACAATTTTTCTAAGGAATGCCTTGCGTTGAAAATACTACAATAGATTTCAAGATTCAAAAATTTACAAGATTTTGAAAAGTTGCTATCGAAATCTGGTATGAAGTTAGAATTTCAACTTAATACAATTTCTCAATTTTAAACAGAAAAAAATCAATTATAAACAAGAACTTCTTAACAACAAAAATATTAATACTTGGAGATATTAACTGATATTTGCAGAAGTTAATAAATCGTAGAGAAGTTTTTAATATTTTTTTTAACAAAAATATGAAAAAATCTTGTCAGCAAGTTAAATTAAATCTTAAGGCATTTCAGGATTGAAAAAGAAACAAATAAAATTTAAAGAATAATTTTTTTACTATCCAACTAGCTATATGTGTTCTTATTAACACACGTATATAGATATTTAAAAAAAGGAAGATAAGCTTCCAATATATTTTTTTAAACAAATGTGAAGAAATCTTGTGAGTTCAATTTTCGAATGAGAGAAAGATAGTAACAAATTACAAGTTTTAGAAACATTGAATTCAATTTTTGAAAACTAGAAGAAAAGGAAAATTTAAATGACAATGAATGTAAGTGTTGCTTGACTGAGATGATTTGAAAGAAATAAAAATACCTTTATTGACATTCCTAGTCTCTTGACAGAATTGTTGAGAAACTGATGACACTCCTCGAATCAAACTATTGGGTCAATCTATTCGGCTCGTTGATTCAAACGTCTCGTCCATTTTTTTTACATATATGAGAACAGGAATCCCAAAATTAGGTCGCCATATTTGCCAAATTATGAAGCGTAAAAGACAAAATACTTTCATGAAAAAAAATCATCTACATGTGATTCTGTCAATTCATGAAAATTTGAAATTTCCGGGATCCATAATGATCTTCTAAATCGTTTCCTAAAAAAAGGTAGAAAATAAGAAAAAAGAAGAAAATAAACAAGTTTGAAGAAACAGAAAATTAGAAGAATTATTTATCAACAAGATTAAAATTTATTAAATTTACAAAATTAAAAAAATGGCGCATGTTTATCAAATTAATTTTTACTTGTGTGTTTGTTTAAGTTCTAATTTTAATAGTTTGTAGTAATTGTTATAATTTTAATAAATTATAAATGTATATGTAAAGAAAAAATAAATAAAATTATTAGCATTCAAATTAAAAGAAATAATTAATTACCTATAAAAATGTTAATAAAGAATTACTATAAAACTATAATAATTTTAGATACAATTATTATTTATTTTATTAATACTGTTATAACCTACCAAAAATGGGTTGTATATTTGTTATATATATATTTGTATTATAAATTATGCATATTTGAAATTAGTTGTCGTTTCATTTAGTTTTAATTACAATATATGCAAATATGATTACAAACCTTTCCTTAAATAAAAAAGAGCATTTTAATTTAGAAAGCGAATAAAGAAATTAATTAATTCAATTGAACTTCATTTTAATCCATTTTTTTCAATTAATGAGAAATTTTAATTTCTCAAATTAAATTAAAGTATATATAAAAACCGAAATAATTACCATGCTTTACAATTTAATGAATTAAAAAAAATAATCACATTAAATTGTGTTTAAAAATATTTTAAAATGCAAATTTCTACAGAAAAATATATAAAATACTTAATATTATCTTTAATATTATTATTAATGAAATAAGTTAAACTATTATTTTTACAATGTAACCTCAAAATATCAAATAAAAATAATTGCTTAAATTACGTTGTACATTTTAATAATAAATAAATACTAACTAACATACCTTATATAAACGTTCAAATAAATTCTTCCCGGTTTTTTTTATTTATTATTATAATTAATTATTATAATATTTATGAAGCCCATTAACACTTAAAGAAATTAATTTTTAATTAAATGTTTATTAATATAATTTACTGTCATTATTTGAACTATAAACAAAATTATAAAGATTATAAAAATAATATTACCTCTCACTAATGATAACATAACCTATTAAACAAAAACTCTATTATTTCTACTATTAATTACTATTCTCAAATGTCTAAAACACTTTCAAAAATTATTTTATTATTTTATCTTTGTAAATTAAAAATCTTTTTTACTTAAATAATAACAAATAATTAAAACATAACAAATAAAAACTTACATATTTCTCTTTTTGAAGACACTGATAACCATTGATGACCACTTTGCCGCGAATATAAACATTAGGCTGCTCCTCACAACAGCAACTAACATGAAATTCAAAATGGCCGCAAATACATACGACCAAAATTGTACCCCTATACGAAAAGACCACTCTCCTTTCTTTCTATTTCACAGGCTCTTTCCATATCTCTTTCTATCTCATAATTTCTCTCCGTCTATCTCACTCACTCTCTCTACTTCTCTGTTCATCTCATAGACACACTATCTTCTCTTTGTCACATGTAGTCTCTCTCTCTCTCTCTCTCTCTCTCTCTCTCTCTCTCTCTCTCTCTCTCTCTCTCTCTCTCTATTTTATCAGTCATTCTGTTTATACTTTTATACACTTCTTTTATTCTTAAACATTCTTTCAAGGGAAATTAAAGAACATAGTATATACAATATAAAAAATTTCTATTACATAATTCAGCATTACATAAGCTGTGTTGGTTTCAGTATGTGTATGTGTGTATATGTAGCTGTTTGCATCTTAGTCTAAAAAAAATTTTAGCTTTATTTTACATATTAATTTATGATTTTTTAAAAATGTATTCTGTTGATCCTTTCTTCTCTATACACCTCTGATCGTTAATTTTATTCTTTCTGTAGTTGAGAGTTTACTGAAGAGGTTAGATTTCCTGTAGGATTATGTCGATTTTCTCTGGTGCTAAGATTTTTAATTTCAGGTTCAAGCGTAAGGTTTTATATTTAAGATGTAGCTACAATATAATGTTTTAGCTTTTTTCTTGATAACAAGCATACGACTGTGTTGTTGCTTACAAATTCTAAAATATTCTTCTTTTACTTGGTGATATAGCATAGCAGTATTTTTCTTAATATACAGCATAAAAAATTTATGAAATTTATAAGAATAAAAAAAAAATATTTTTTAATAATGTTGAAGCATACTTCTTATCTCTGTTCCTTCGGAGATTCACAATATTTAATATTATCTAAGAAAGTGACTCATATGCTTACTATTATCGCAAGAATTTAGAGTGAAATAAAAAAGTAGTCCAAATTATGGGCATTTAACCCCATAAATGTCAAATTTAAAAGGAAAATATTTATATGTATGCCACCTGTAGTAATTATCTATCTTTTGAAATATTATTCATACTGAATTTAAATTGACTTATAATTACGATCTTTACAATTTCTATTTTATTTCTGCTCGATTTTTAAATTAAATTAAATCAAAATTTTATTTTGGTAATATTAATAATCTCAGTTATAATACTTGTTAAATAATATGACAAGAATTAGGGAGATCATCATTGATTTTATGATATTAACAAAAATAAAAAAAATATAAATATAAAATAAAATTAACATTAATACAGTTAAACTTTTATCTAGCATTATTAAATAAATTACAAATAATAGAAATATATTTCTGATGAAACCTCTACTTTAAATTTTGAAATAAAACAAAAATAAAGTTTATTGACCTACTTGATCTGATCTATTTTTCTATTTGCTTCGAATATATCCTCCTTAAGTTTTCTTGCTTCAATTTAAGAATTTAATTTATCTATTAAATAAAGTTAACAAAAATTAATACAAATTTTCCATTAATAATTTAATAATTATTCAATTTTAAAATTATACTTTTACTCTACAATAATTTCCTTCTTTTAATCCTTTTTCTTAATTTATCCTATTTATGAAACGAGGACTATGCAAATGAGTTTAACGCGGTAGCAGTTAACGCAAGAAAAGAGACACTCTAATTCCGGATCCTCAATAAAACTCAGGCCTCACTCACAAGGGTTCGCTTTAACGATGATGACACCCAGCAGGTGGTCTATTGTCCTCTTTTCCTTAAAACTCAAAAATTTTATCTCTTTTCCCAAAGTCATTAACCCTCATTATACAAGGGTTTGCTCGAACGCAAGTGGTTTATTGTTTGTAATTATACTCAGGTATAAACATCATTGTTTTCTAACTCAGTTTAGAAAAAAAAACTAATAAAATGTTACATTTTATTTATTTGTGAATAACAAAATCAAAAAATTTTTTCAATTAAACACTGTTGCTTAAAACTGTTTTTTAATAGTTACTTAGGTAGTACAAATCATTTTTAAACAAAATTTTGTAAATTTAAAAAAATAGTACTCTTTGAATGTGGAAAAATTTTTTTTGTTCAATTTGTTAATTAAATATTTAATAAACAAAATTTTTCTTTTAAAATTCCTAGAAGAAGATTCGATGTCAAATTTATCTACCTTTTAATTTTAAAAAAAACTTAAGGATGTTGAAATTGTACAGAAAAAAATTATTTAAATATGGTTAATCATTTTATAATTAATTATTAATTTTTTTATAAACAATAAATGGATTTTTAAAAACTAAACTTTGAAACCCTAAGTAATTGCAATTATGTCAATCTAGAATCAAAACAATTTTATAAACAATGCCGAAACTGACTGAAATGTAACTTTTTATTTATTTGTTAATAACAAAATCAAAAACTTTTTTTAAATAAACACTGTTGCTTAAAACTATTTTTTAATAGTTGCTTAAGTAGTACAAATAATTTTTAAACAAAATTTTGTAAATTTAAGAAAATAGTACTCTTTGAAAGTAGAAAATTTTTTTTGTTTAATTTGTTAATTAAATATTAAATAAACAAAATTTTTCAATTTAAAAAAAAATTTAGGATGTTGAAATTGAACATAACAAAATTATTTAAATATGGTTAATTATTTTATGATGAATTATTAAATATTTTATAAACAATAAATGGATTTTTAAAAACTAAACTTTGAAACCTTAAATAATTGCAATGATGTGAATCTAGGATCTAAATAGTTTTATAAACATTGCCGAAAACGACTAAATTGAAATTTTTTATTTATTTGTTAACAACAAAATCAATAAGTTTTTACAAATAAACACTGTTGCTGGAAACAACAAAAATTTCTCTACCTTTATTTTAAAAAAAATGTAGGATGTTGAAATTAAACATAACAAAATGATTTAAATATGGTTAATTATTTCATGTTTAATTATTAATTATTTTATAAACAATAAATGGATTTTTAAAAACTAAACTTTGAAACCTTAAATAATTGCAATTATATCAATCTAGGATCAAACCAATTTTATAAACATTGCCGAAATTGACTAAAATTTAACTTTTTATTTGTTTGTTAATAACAAAATCAAAAAAAATTTTTAATAATTACTGTTGCTTAAAACTATTTTTTAATAGTTGCTTAAGTAGTACAAATCACTTGTTAATGAAATATTTAATAAACAAAATTTTTCTCTTAAAATTCTGAGGAGAATCTTAAATTCGAAAATTCATAAGGGGCCATACTTAAATTACGTAACGCTCTAGAGGGGGGGGGGGATTCTGACAAGTTGTTACACCTGTGTAAACTGTCAAATGTTTACATTGTAAAAACTGTTACAGGGGGAAGGGGGGGTCTAAAAATTCCTGAAAAAAGCGTTACGTAATTTAAGTATGGCCCCTAATTCCTACTTTTGACATGACAATTTCGGTGTTTTTTTTATTTTGTTGAATGGTAATTTAAAAAATCGGGAGCTTTTAAAATTGGTGATATGTGAAATAGTTAATATAATGTTTCTATTTCGATTTCTATCACTATTAAAAAGATTTAGAAAAAAATTAATTTCTATTGTCACTTCTCAAAACATTTATATATTGACAGTAAAAAGCAAAGATGTTCGTTTGATTTTGTATTCTAAGAAGAAAGTTAGTGCGATCATAACACACAATTTACATTTGTCACTTTTGTAAAATTTTTGTGTTACAAGAAGGAAGTTAGTGCGATCATAACACACACTTTACATTTCTTACATTTGTCAAATTATTTCATTTTTTAGCGTTATTTTTATTTAAAAATCGTAAAGTTTCTTTCTTAAAAACAGTATGGTAATATCTTTCAACAAAGTTCTCTACAATTTTTTTGCAATTTATTTGTTAAATTACAAAAGTCTAGCAAATTTCAGATATCGCATTACAAGAATTTGATGGATAGGGTGCAGGAATGGTACAAATTAAAAAGCATTTTTCCCAAAAAAAATAACCGTATCCCCATACTGCTATTCTATCTCAGTAACGCTGACAGAGACAGAGACAACAAAGATAGGTATAATATAATAGCAGGTAGCTAATTATTTTAATTTAGTTAAAATGTCTTTTATGAAAGTGGAAAAGGAATTATTACAAAGTATTAAAAAAGGAATTTCTATTGAGAAATTTGTCAAAATATAAACATTGATAAAATTGAGAATTGGAAAATTTTGTGAAATAATAAATAGAAAAATCTGAGCCTTAGTTATTGGAAAATTGGCATATTAGGAAATTGGAAATTGGTTTACTACAAAATTGTAGAAGTAGAGAAATTTTTAATTTTTTTTTTTTAAATTTTAAGAAAATTAGCACAATAGTGAATTTGGTAAACTGGTAAATGGAGAAATTGCAGATTTCATTATTGGGAAATTAGCAATTATTAGAAATTAGTAAAATATTAAATTAAACAATTGAAAAATAAAGAAAATTGATGTAGAACAGAATTGCGCGCGCATAGCGCGCTTTTAGAGTTCTAGTATTATAAAATAAACAAATAAAACAAATATTTTGTAATTTTTTTGGAAGATTCTCCTTTCTACAAACTCATGAATAAGTCGTGATGATGCTACAATGCACCACATTTTACCAAGTTTTGCAAAAAGTAGTGTAAACCAAGCGAGGAATTTAAACAATATTAACCAGTCAATTGTTGGTTGTACTATGTACTCCAACAAAAGATCGATTAACTTTTCGTTATTAAATAATTGCTGAATCGCAATTATTTAATAATTATTGCTTAAAAGCTTCACCCAACAAACACAGAAATTTATTTTGTGCAATAATTTGGAAAAACTCCGTTTCCAAATTATAATTCGCAATAATCGAAGTTTTTTTTTTTAAGTTTTAAAATAAATATTCATATATATTAATGTATTAAAATACATAAATAACTATATTCATTAAAATTTAGATTCTCTAATAAAAGTAGCCTATACAGTTAATTATTTAAATTAATTTTTATCTAAGGTATGTTTTTATATAAAAATAAATGCAAATATTTTGCACTTATATCAAAAAGTTAAAATTGTAAATAGATTTACTTTTATTTTAATTTTATAATACTCTTTATAGATTGGTTTTTAGCCAAAATCTTTAAAAAAAAATTCATATAAACTTTAAACAAATTTTTAGGTTACTTAATTTTCATAAAATTTCTTTCCAAGATGCACCGCGAGGAGGTATAATAAGCTTTAAAGTTTATCACAAACCAATCTTATATCTCACCTAACCTAAAAAATTATTAAAATATTTTAAATACACTGAAACAATCTTTTGAAATTGTCTTTCTTATAGACAAGAAAAAAATAGATAAATACAACTCAATTACAATTATTACATCTTGATCCAAAAGTTAGATAGAAGCTTGACGCTTGAAAATAATTTCTAAATTTTCCAACTTGAAGTTTCTATCTTAAATTGAATCACGATGTAACAATTTAAATTTAGTTGTATTTTTTCGAAATTTTCTTCTGTCGATCCGTCCTTCAATTTTTAACAGTAGTTTATTATAATTAATTAAAAATAAGTTAAGATATTACAAATTAAGTTAATACAAATTTTAACTTCTCAAATAATATTGAATACAAAAAAAAAGAAAATTATTATTATTATTATTATACTCAAAACTATAAATTTCACATAAATATAATTTATATAATTTAGATTTAAATGTAAATTATTTAAATATATAATTAAATATTTAATTTAAATATAATTTAGAATTTCTCTTTTGCGCCAAATGTGGAACTGTTAAACATAAAACATAAAAATATCTATTTGTAAATGTAAACAAATAATTTAAGATTTACAATAATGTTTTATATTTGCCATTTTATATATTTTCATGAAAATTTAAAACTCCACATGGAATCAAAATTCTTTTTTGAATTGTTCAAAATTTTAAAGTTATAAAAAGGAGATTAAATCAATGTGAAATTTATAGTGTAAAAATTGAAAAATTATAAAAAGAAAGAATACATAATCTTCAAAGTATATGTAAAATTTTCTACTTTTCATTTAATTTTTAATTTAATTTAATTGCTGATTAAAATTTGTTTCTTCATTGAAAAACATTGATTATTTTAAATTTCTTTTTTATTTTATATAATATTTCTAAAATTTATTTTTCTTAATTCATTTTAATATTCATAAAATTTAGGTTATTTAAAAATAATAATTATCCAAAAAGATACCTGCGCTCTTTCTGTCTTATAATTTCATAATTATTTTAAAAAAATCTTCTTTTAAAACAATAATTATATTAAATTACTAATTTGTCAATAACATTTATAAAATTTCTAAATTTATTTTGCTTTAAATTTCAAATTCCACTAATATTTCCCTAAACAACAAAAAGATTTCGTATCTGTCGCTGTTAAAATGACTTAAGAAAATAAGAGAAATGATTATGATAATAAAAATTCATCATCAAAAAATAAAAAAATTTAACTCAATATGTTAGTTCATTGAAAAACATTAATTATTTTAAATGCTTTTTTATTTATTATACATAATATTACTAAAATTTATTTTAAAGAAAATTTTGGCCTAGACACAATCCTGCGCCCACGACTGGCTTAAGGCTGGCCTAGGCCTTGCATCCAAGCCTAGTTAAAAATTGACTGAGCCAGGCCTAGTCCAGTCTTGAGCTGGCTCTAGACTGTCCCAAGCCTGGCTAAAGACTTGCTCAAGACTGGCTCAAGACTGGCTTAAGAATGGCTCAAGACTGGCTCAAGACTGTCCCAGGCTTGGCTCAAGACTGGCTCAAGACTGGTCCAGGCCTGTAAATTATACGTAGCAACCCTGTAGGTGGTCAAATCTTGAAACAGCAGCGGCAGCGGCGGCGGCGATATCTTTTTATAATATAGGGAGATATATATATATATATATATAGTTAGGTATATATACTATATATATATGACATATATAGAGGGGTAGAGGTGGAGGTGTGACAGGGATGGGGAGAAGATAGGAGGAGAGGGGCCATCGCTGAAGTCTGTTTCAATATTTGAACCCTATGACATATATATAGCTAGGTACATATATATATATATATATATATATATATATATATATATATATATATGCTATATATAGCTATATATATAATATATATATGCTATATATATAGCTATATATATATGGCATAGGGCTAAATTTTTGAAACAGCGGCGGCGGCGACGGCGACGGCGGCGATATCTTTTTGTAATATAGGAAGATATTGAGGTTGTACTATGTACTCCTTAATAAATAAATAAATAATTAATTTTTATGACGCTATATTTCTCTATAGATTTTTGTACTTATTAATTTATAATTAATAAAACTGCACCATTAATAATAAATTCATCAAAATAAAATAATTTAATGAATTTATCGATTAGTACAATTTTACTAAAATATTATGACGCTAAGTACTTAGGTCTGACCAATTTTCTTGATGAAAATCAAGAGGACGAGTCTATGCAAATGAGCTGCTTATATACCCTTAATTTACCCACAAAAAACGTCCAGAAAGTTCGATAACCGCTACAACTGTCAAAATTTTCAATTTCCGCGGTTTTTCTATTTTAATTTTAACGCTTATAAAGATTGATAATTTAATTTTTCTTTCTTGTGAAATATTCTATATTTTCTACTCTTTATTTTACCATAAATTTATGTGTTATATATTTATTATTTCTTATAAAAAACTCTATCTGAACTTTTAAAATTGATTTATTGTTTATTATTTAATAATTAATCTTATCGTACTTCCGTCATTTTCTTTAGCTTTACCTGTATTTAATTATTTTTATTTTGTATTATCAATTTTTTCATTATTAATAATAGTTCCATCCAAATTGTTTAATTTTAAACGTTTTTAAACTATTATTCAAATATTAAACAATATTTTACTAATTCTACTATTCACTTTTGTGAACTTTCTTATATACTAAATTTATCAACTATAATATTGCAGAAGAAGGACTTTTCCGAATTTTCGATATTTTTTTACCGGCCAATTTTGTTTCCACTTATTTTAGTACCAAACTACAAAATTAAGCATTGGAAGCTGAAAAAGTTAAGTAGTATTTTTTATTTTTAAGAAAATCTGCAATTTTTTCAATTTATTTGTGGCAATTTACTTATATGTACTAACAATCGATATTTATCCGAAGTTTTCAATGTTTTGGATTCCATTAAATAACTTTTCACTTTTGTAGGCACCAAAACAAATAATCCGGTGTGAAAGATTAAAAAAGTTTACCTGGTTTTTTGATTTATACAAAAAGCTTTATTTTTTTAATATAATCAAATTTCACTGATTTAACCAATTTTTTTGTTTAAACTACTTTACAAATTTCAATATCTGTTTTTGATTTATTGGTTAAGTAAATATTTACACTTTCACTATTATTTTGACAGATGTAAACATGCTCAGGGTTGTATAGGAGACTGCAGTGACACGCAGAGGTGGGTAGTGATACGTTTTTCCAAGCTGTCAATGTTTACGTAAGGATGAATTCAGATCCGGAGGATTAAGGGCGCAATTACATGTCTGCGTCGAACGCTGCGTTCTTGCGTTGAATCGTGAGAGAGAGAAAGACAGAAATATAGTCACATCTTTGTCACTCTCACCATTCAACGCAAAAACGCAACGTTCGACGCAGGCATGTAATTACTCCCTAAGGGTGCCGTCCCATGGCTGCGTCTTGCATTGCGTTGTAATGAAAAAGAAAAAGACAAAGTATATGTGTGTCCTTTTCTCTCTCATTACAACGCAATGCAAAACGTAGCAATGGGATGGCGCCTTAAGAGATCAAGGGAATAGAATAGGCCTAACGTAGAGATCCTATAAAGAGAGTTGAGACACAGTTGGTTTCTGCGCATCGCGATTAAACCGGAACCAAAAGTTCCAGTTAAAAGGCCCGAAATATTTACATGGAAAAATTTGAATTGATTTAAATGGACGCGATTTAAGGTTATGTTGCAACATTACAAAATCACTTCTGGTTCCGGTTTAATCGCAAACAATCAAGAACCATCACACTTGTGTCTCAACTCTCTTTATAGGATCTCAAGGCCTAACGCACATTCAATCGTAATCGCTAATCTTTAATCGTAAGAATGAGAGGAAGTAGGACAGACATATATCTCTGTCCTGCTTACTCTCATTATTACGATTAAGGATTAGCGATTATGATTCATTGTGCGTTAGGCTACCCTACTGAAAAATCCTATATAGGATCCTACATAGGATCCTATATAGAATCCATATGGATTCCTATGAGAATCCACGTAGGATCCTATATAGGTATTGTCCTATAGGAATCCATGTGGATTCTCATAGGAATCTATGTGGATTCCTATAGGTCGCCTATAGGACAAGTCCTATATAGGATCCTATGTGGACTCTCCTATAGGAATACATGTAGGATCTCATATAGGATCCTGCATAGGCGTCCCAAAAAATTTTTGTACACCCTCCTACATATGATCCTACATAGGTTCCCTTATATGGGAACCCATATAAGATCCTACATGGGTATCCCCAAAAAAAATTTTTGTACCCCTTCCTCATGCGCAGTCGTCTTTTACGTATTCTATAATACTTACGCCTGCGCAGTAAATATTTTTCGTCCTTATAATGGTGCTTAATGTATATTTGAATAAAGTTGTTTAAAAAAAACAATTAATTCTGTGTACATAATTTTTTTTTGGGTGCCCATAAAAGATCCTATATAGGATCCTATATGGGAACCTACGTAGGATCCTATGTAGGGGGGTGTACAAAAATTTTTTTGGGACGCCTATGTAGGATCCTATATGAGATCCTACATATATTCCTATAGGAGAGTCCACATAGGATCCTATATAGGACGTGTCCTATAGGCGACCTATAGGAATCCACATAGATTCCTATGAGAATCCACATGGATTCCTATAGGACAATACCTATATAGGATCCTATATAGGATCCTACGTGGATTCTCATAGGAATCCATATGGATTTTATATAGGATCCTATGTAGGATCCTATATAGGATTCTTCAGTAGGGTATAGATCAATCAGAAAATGCTTTCCAATGTGAGCAATTATTTCACTGGTTTATTCTATTCCCCTGATCACCCTAGAATTAGGGTGAAATCAGATGAATGAGTCAAACCCTGCATCATAATGAATGAGAGAATAAATTAATGAATTAATCGTAAGAATGAGAGGAAGGAGGACAGAGATATATGTCTGTCCTCCTTCCACTCATTTTTACGATTACGGATTAGCGATTACGAGTTATTGTGCGTTAGAAACATTCTCTGTTCTTTATTATCTCATGCCTTGCTCCCGTAACCGTATTCATTGTGCGTTGGGTTTTATCTTGTATGTTTCAAGGTTAGGAAGTTGCGTGCTAAGCGTGACTTGAGTGGTCTGTTATTTTACGCGAAATATTACCAACCAATCTGTAATGAATTTAATTTAATGTAATTTATACTTTATATGACGAACGAATTATTATTCGGAATTACGATGTCAGACGAGATGAGTCGAAGTGTTTATAAATATATAATTTTAAAAGAGTGACGGACAGAGCTTAGTCGACCGTCGTGACCTTATATTCGATTAATTGTAAATATGTGGAAAACTTAAATAATAAAAGTGTGACTTTGTTTCTAATCTAATCTGGTGTTTTAATTTATTCAAACCAATAATAAAATATATAACAATTATCAGAAGTGGGATATGTAAGCCTAGTCCTCCTGATGGATTTATATTCCTTTTTTTTGGTTTAACGCGATCACAACAGTTAAGTGAAAAGCGTTTTGCCTTGTGGAATAAAAAGGAATTGATGGAATTGTGACTAAGTTTATGTGAGGTCACCGGTCAGACCTAGTGGAGTGAAAAGCTCATTGGTTTTTAATTTTTGTGACGTTTTTATTGTGACAATTATTGTTAAATTGTATATAAAGCTTTGCAAAGTGCACACGTGCTTAAAATGGCGCCGAATCTTCAAGACCTAACAAATGTGGAACTGAAGGAAATTTTAAAATGGCTTAATTTTCCGACAACAGGAAATAAAGCAGAATTGGTAGCACGAATCTACGAAAATGACCCGGAAGAGACGTGGATCGAATTTATCCAAGAAAAAAATAAAAAAACGGGTGCAGGCAGCTAGACGCGAGATAGAAATGCTTAAAGCAAATTTGTTAAGTAAAGATTCACAAATAACAGAGGAAGAAGAGATCAGAGTTATTAGGACTCAAAAAGCAGAATTAGCGAAACAGCTGGAACAAGCAATGCAAGAACTAAGAGCAGCACAGGAAAATTCTGAAGCTTTAGAAAAAGCTAGCAGAGAAGAATCATCGACCATATTGGAAAACGAGAGGCGAGCATTGGAAGCCGATTCGCGCCGATTGTCCGAGTTGAGGCGCGAAGCGACTGCTTTTAGAAGGGAGTCAAGTGAACGCACCCCTTTAGTTAGCAGTTCTGCTTATCGTAAAGTAAACGTTTCTTCAATTGGCGAATATTAAATACTTTTGATGGAAGTTCTGGAATTTTCGATAGCTGGAAACGTCAAGTTAAATTACTTGAAACGACTTATTGCCTTGACAGTGATATTACGCGAGTCCTAATTTGCTCCAAGCTGAAGGGAAAAGCGCTGGCATGGTTCCATTCCCGCCCGGAACACATTGAAATGGCAACGGACGATTTGCTGACAGAACTTGGAAAAATGTTTCAGCAGCGGCCGGCAAAAATAATTTTAAGAAAACAATTTGAAGATAGGATGTGGAAGCGGGGTGAATCTTTTAAGGAATATATCCATGATAAAACAATCCTAGCAAATCAAATTCCTATTGACGAAGATGAAAGGATTGATTATTTTATTGATGGAATACCGGAAGTATCCTTGAGAAATCAAGCTAGAATCCAATGTTTCGAATCGATGGAAAAATTATTGATGGCATTTGAAAAGATTTCTCTGCAGACCAAACGCACAGTAGCTGAGAAAGAGGGGGCAAATAATAAGAATTCGAAAACCATGGATAAGCCGGAAAAGAGAGAAGGAACTATGAGACCCAAGGTGCGTTGCTTCAATTGTAGTAAGTGGGGTCACGTGTCTAGTGAATGTGGTCAACCAGAAAGGAGAAGGGCTTCCTGTTTTCGATGCGGATCAATGGAACACGTCATTAGGGATTGCAAACAAAATCGATCGACTGATGAGGCACGTAAGGAGGTGGGGAACGTGGAAGAAGAAGAAAGTGACGACGTATTTCTACGTTCTGCAGAATATGAATTTCAGGTAGACGATGAAACTTTTATTTTAAAATTGTGAACGCGCTTGGACAGTGGCAGTCCAATAAGCTTTATAAAGCAGAGATATGTAAATTCAGATATCGTACGCGAATTGTCAGAAACAAATATAGATTATAGTGGAATAAATAGATCAAAATTGAAAATTGTAGGATTTGTTAAAGCTAGGGTTAGTTTGGGAAGGAATATTAGAGAAATAGACTTGTTTGTAGTGGAAGACTCGACAATGAAATTGCCCGTTGTTTTGGGACGGAACGCATTTAGAAAGTTCGGCTTGAAATTGGTGGACTCAGGCTCAGATGTTGGGGATGCTATTAAGGAAATCCTAAACATTGACGCGAAGGAAATCACATTTGGTAAGTCTGAATGTCTCAAAATTAACAAGGGTATTCATGCAGAGTATCAAAATAAATTAGAAAAATTGTTTCTTGAGAAATATGTTCTCCCGGAGAGGCCAGAAAAGTCTAAAATAGAAGCAGAATTAGTTATTAATTTGAGAGAGCATAAACCTTTCCAGTTTGGCCCTAGGCGATTATCTTTTGCAGAAAAAAACGAATTGAACGAAATATTGACTAATCTTATTTAATTGAAAAGAATTAGAGTTAGTGAGTCGGAGTATGCTTCGCCCGTGGTATTGGTGAAAAAGAAAAATGGTGAAACGCGCATGTGCGTAGATTTCCGTAATATAAATAAGTTGATAATTGGGGATAATTAGCCGCTTCCTTTAATTGAAGACCAGTTAGATGTACTAAATAAAAAAAAGTATTTCTCGCGGTTAGATTTGAAGGACGGTTTTCACCATATTTCGGTTTCGGAACCATCACGAAAACTTACTTCGCTTGTGACACCACTAGGTCAGTTTGAATATTTGTGTATGCCTTTTGGTTTAAAAATAGCACCGTCTGGCTTCCAAAGATTTGTAAATCAAGTATTCAAAGATTTAATAGCTTCAGGTGATCTCGTGGTCTACATGGATGATTTGTTAATAGCCACGGAATCGATTGAGCATCATCTGATTGTGTTAGAAAAAATATTTAATTTAATGGTCGAAAATAAAATGGAGCTTAGATTAGATAAATGTGAGTTTCTGTGTACAAGTGTAGAATTTCTTGGATATGAAATAAGCGAACTGGGAATTTCCCCAACGGCCAAGGGGGTAGAAGCAGTTTTAAGATTTCCTGAACCTAAAAATGTAAAGGGAATACAGAGTTTCGTAGGTATTGCTCAACATTTCCGCAAGTTTATCGAGGGGTTTTCTTTGATTGCAAAACCTTTATACGATTTGTTACGCAAAGATGCAAAATTTGAATTTGGAAAAGAACAGAGAGAAGCTTTCGAGATTCTTAAGGAAAAATTGACGAGTGCTCCAATATTGTTAATTTATGATCCCCGAGCAGAGGCAGAGCTGCACTGTGACGCTAGTTCACATGGGTATGACGCGGTTCTTTTGCAAAAAGGTAGGGATTTGAAGTTGCATCCTGTCTTCTATTTCTCAAAGCGTACTACGGAAGTTGAGAGTCGGTATCACAGTTTTGAGCTGGAGATGATGGCTATCGTTTACGCTTTTAGAAGATTTCGGGTTTATTTTTACGGAATTGCAATTAAGGTGGTGACCGATTGTAATGCACTGACGTTAGCCTTGAAAAAAAAAGATATAAACCCGAGAATCTCGAGATGGGTCATGGAACTCCAAAATTTTGATTATGTTACCGAACACCGAGAGGGGAACAAAATGACACATGTGGACGGATTCAGCAGATCTGATTGGGTGGGGATCGTAGATGACAATTCGTTTGAGCACAATCTTTTGGTAGCGCAATGTAAAGATAAATTCATAATGGATATTAAAAATAAAATAGAAATCGCACAAGATAAGTGGTTTGAAGTAAGAAATGGCGTCATTTATAGGAAATTTGAAAAAAAGGATACACTTTTGTTTGTAGTACCGAGTGCCATGGAACAGAATATACTTTTTAAATACCATGACGAAATGGGACATCAAGGTATAACAAAAGTGTACGAGACTCTTAGAAAAAGTTATTGGTTCCCTGACATGAAGGCAAAAATCGAAAATCATATAAAAAATTGCTACAAATGTATTGCTTTTACGCCGACCTCGGGAAAAATTGAGGGGAAAGTTAAAATCATTCTAAAGGGAAATAAACCGTTTGAGGTGATTCATATTGACCATATTGATATTTTTGATTTTAGAGTAAAGGCGAAATAACATATTTTAGTGGTCATAGACTTTATTATTTGGATTGCCACAACGCGGAAAAATTTGTGATTATTTAAAAGAATTTGTTGATAATCATGTAAATCAGAAAGTGAGAAATTTACAGGAGACTCGAGAAAAAGCTGTAAAAAAATACAAAAATTGCAAAGTGTAGCGGCAGCAAATGCAAATAAGAAGCGTAAAGATGCGTTAGAATATAGTGTAGGCGACTTTGTCATGCTGCGAAACTTTTATTGTACGATGGGGGTATCTCCTAAATTAATTCCGATATTTAAAGGGCCTTATGAGGTCATTAAATGTTTACGAAATGACAGATATGTAGTCGCAGATATCGAAAGGTGTCAAATCTCTCAGCGCAGGTACGAAGGTGTCTGGGAAGCCAGAAATATGAGGTTGTGATGTAAAAATTAAATTCAATTGTATTTGTTCAAATTTTATGTATGCACGTGTCCGAGGACGGAACAAAGTCAGGATGACCGAGTTGTAATGAATTTAATTTAATGTAATTTATACTTTATATGACGAACGAATTATTATTCGGAATTACGATGTCAGACGAGATGAGTCGAAGTGTTTATAAATATATAATTTTGAAAGAGTGACGGACAGAGCTTAGTCGACCTTCGTGACCTTATATTCGATTAATTGTAAATATGTGGAAAACTTATATAATAAAAGTGTGACTTCGTTTCTAATCTAATCTGGTGTTTTAGTTTATTCAAACCAATAATAAAATATATAACAAATCGGAATACTATAATTCAAATTATCCAATTTTAACTTGATACATTTGAAATATGTTTATAAACAAGTCATTCTATCGTTAACAATGGATTGTGACGGTTGTGTTTGGAAGCATACTGATTTTGCTTACATGTGCAAAAGAGAACCACGTAATCTAATAGAGTTTCTGCAGAAGCACAATGTGGTTAAAAAGGAGGTAAATTGCTCGACGTGCGGTAAGCCAGCATCTTTTAATGAAGAAAATATGATATGGCGATGTCAAAAAACTGACAAGATTCGGAAAGGTAAGAAAATTGTCATTCAAAAGTGTAACTTTAAGATTTCGGTTAAGAAGCACACTTGGTTTGAGAATTCTCATATCTCCATACAAGAAGCTTGTGAGTTTATCTCATATTACATTTTCTTAAGACCTCCAAGAACTGAAATTTTAAAAAATGAACACGGCTTTGCGGAACACACTATTGTTGACTGGGGCAATTTTATAAGAGAAGCTATTTTTCATTGGTGTATTGAAAATACATAAAAAAAAATTGGCGGACCTAATAAAATTGTTGAAATTGACGAAGCCAAATTTGGCAAACGGAAATTTCATCGCGGTCGGATTATCGATGGGCAATGGTTGTTTGGAGGCTTTGACCGTGAAACAAGGGACATTTTTATTGTTCCAGTACCGGATCGATCAAGTTCTTCATTACTAGATGTAATTTAGGACAGGATCGTAGAAGGTACAACAATAATGTCTGACTGTTGGAAATCCTATGATTGTTTAAATCAAGAAGGTTTTCAACATTTTACGGTCAACCACAAATACAATTTTGTGGATCCTGACACTGGAGCCCATACGCAGCATATAAAGCGGACTTGGAGAGACACTCTTGACTACATACCACGTTACGGACGCGTTGAGGAACACATGGACGGTTATATAGCTGAGTTCCGTTTTAAAAGAAAATTTCAGAATCACACTGAACGCTATCATCGTGTTTTTGAATCAATACAGACGATGAAAGCTTATTCTTCGGAAACTGTGTAAGTTTATATTGGTTTCATCATACATAGTGTTTCATTCACAATAACAATCGGCCCTTCTCAGGGCCAACAAATATTCATACGTAAAATTTTTATTGAAATAAAAAGAATTATGTCTGAAAAATGTATGTTATAAAGTAACAAAAATAATATTTTTATTTATTTACACCTTATATTTTACACCTTCTTACCCATTCTTACCTCCTTACGTTAAGAAATTTAAATCCCATAAAATTTATAAAATTTCTATAGCTAAACAAACATGTAAATAAAAATGATATCTCCTATTTTCAACATCAACGTTCTTCACTTTCAATCAGTTTTAGAATGCTTCCAATAACAATCCAATCTGTTTACAACAATGCTTAATATGAATAGTCACTTTTTGTTTTAATTATTTTATTTAAATTTCAGAATATTCTCTCCGTAAGAGGAGAGCCTGTTTTTGACAGAATGTAAACATCAAGGTTCGGCAGAACGATAAAGCAGCTGTTTAACATTAGGCCAACGCACAGTGACATCGTTACCCCCTATCTACATGGGAGCTGATTCTGCGTTTATGCATCAATACCAGAGTTGGGAAGACACGCGTAACTTCCAGTTTTTGACGTTGAGTTGTAATGAGATAAAGTAAGACACACATATACTTTGTCTTTTTCTATCTCATTATAACGCAACGCAAAACGGTGTCATGGGACGCCGGCCTAAGACGTAAACTTAAAACTTAAGAATGAGAGGAAGTAGGACAGTCATATATCACTGTCCTACTCTCTCTCATTCTAACCCCCTATCTACATGGAAACTGATTCTGCGGTCATGCGAATAAATGCAGAATGGTGTATTTTTAGATTATGTAGATTTAATCTTTTAAGTTGGTTTGTTATGTTAAACCCCACAAGGAACCCACTAAGGGGGGTGGGATGTCACTATTAGTGGCTCCTCACCCCTCCCTTAGTTTGGTACCCCCACCTGCCACTATTGTCATGTTTGTGAACTAATGGCACTTCCATACCTTGTCCGGTAATTATGCCACAAATATTTGTACACACGTTTTTTCCTTAATATATATATATATATATAAGGTAATTACCATCATAGGACCATAAGAAGGGAGTGTTGAGGAGCCACTAACAGTGGCATCTCACATTTATGGGGTGCCACTGTCAGTGGCACCCCAACCCCCCCTTAGTGACAATAGTGGCAGGTGGGGGTACTAAACTAAAAAAGGGTTGAGGAGCCACTAACAGTGACATCCGACATTTTTGGTGTGCCACTGTCAGTGGCACCCCAACCACCCCTTAGTGGGTCCATTGCGGGGGGTTGGGGGGCGAAGCCCCCTCAAACATAACAAACTGACGCAAATGATTAAATCAACATAATGCACATAATTACCGGACAAGGTATGGAGGCGCCATTAGTACACAAACATGACAATAGTGGCAGGTGGGGATTACGGATTACGGTATCAGGGGAATAGAATAAACCAGTCATATAATTGCTCAATTGAAAAGCATTTTCTGATTGTTCTATTCTATTCCCTTGATCTCTTAATCAAAAACAGATATTAAAATTTGTAAAGTAGTTTAAACAAAAAAATTGGTTAAATCAGTGAAATTTGATTATATTAAAAAAATAAAGCTTTTTGTAAAAATCAAAAAACCAGGTAAACTTTTTTAATCTTTCACACCAGATTATTTGTTTTGGTGCCTAAAAAAGTGAAAAGTTATTTATTGGAATCCAAAACATTGAAAACTTCGGATAAATATCGATTGTTAGTACATATAAGTTAATTGCCACAAATAAATTGAAAAAATTGCAGTTTTTCTTAAAAATAAAAAATACTGCTTAACTTTTTCAGCTTCCAATGCTTAATTTTGTAGTTTGGTACTAAAATAAGTGGAAAAAAATTTGGCCCGTGAAAAAATACCAAAAGTTCGGAAATATTACAGAAAAAAGCTGAAAATGTCAAAAATGTATTAAATTTTTGCAGTTTTTCTTAAAAATAAAAAGAATTACTTAACTTTTTCAACCTCCCCCACCGGATTTTTAAGTTTGGTACTAAAATAAGTGGAAAAAAAATTGGCCTGTAAAAAAATATTGAAAATTCGGAAAAGTCCTTCTTCTGCAATATTATAGTTGATAAAATTAGTATATAAGAAAGTTCACAAAAGTGAATAGTAGAATTAGTAAAATATTGTTTAATATTTGAATAATAGTTTAAAAACGTTTAAAATTAAACAATTTGGATGGAATTATTATTAATAATGAAAAAATTGATAATACAAAATAAAAATAATTAAATACAGGTAAAGCTAAAGAAAATGACGGAAGTACGATAAGATTAATTATGATTTTCTAAAGGTTTGGGAAATTAGGAATTGGGAAAGAATTTATTTAATAGGAATAGACATTTTAATAAGTAAAAAAATAAATTTCAAGTTTTTCATAGAAACTGGCAGTAGATTTTTATATGTTGTAGACGATACAAAAAATCTGTGAATGTCGAAACGGGAGATAATTTTGAAGCTCGTGGGATCATCTGTTCGCATAAAAGAAACATTGAAAAATTTCTCTAACTCAAAAACTTTGTCAATAAAAATATTTTTTCCATAAAAGTGTCTCGGTTTACAAAACACTGGACACTTTTTAATATGATGATTACTTTTTTGTCAAATTTTGGGGAATAAGGAATTTAGGAAAAATTAATTTTTCACGAATAGACATTTTCATGAGTGAAAAAGTTAATTTCAAATTTGTCATTGAAACTGACAGATTGTAGCAGATGGGTCAGAAAATGTGTCAATGTCAATATTTTATCGAGTTAGAGTATAGTGCTTGATAAAAACATTGCCTAGAATTTAATTGAAAAATAAAAGGATTGAAGAAACTTGCTGGAATTTAGTGAATTAGAGCTTAAAGTGGAATCATTAAACAAGAAAAACTCCTGTTTTTCTCAGAGTGTGAACACTTTTCGAAGAAAAGGAGACATAAAAATAATAACATTACAAATTCACACGATCGTTGCCGTTTGTTTTATAAAACACTAGACACATTTATACAGGAAAATTACTTTCTTGCCAAACTTCGCAGGGAATGGTGAATTTGGGAAACACAATTTCACCACGAGCGAGAAAATTATCTCTACGTTCGACATCAAAACTGACAGATTGTCAACAGAGTGCGGAGTCCATCTTGTCATAGGCCGGGTGGAATCCATGGTAACGGTGACGCTACTTCCGGCCTGCCATATGATCAGGTGACATGGGGCGGCCATCTTCTACAGAAAATCTGTCAATGTCAAAACGGGGGATAATTTTGACGCTCGTAGGAACACCGGATCGAGTAAAACAAAGGTTTAAAAAATTCCTTATCTCAAATACTATGGTAAGTCAGAGCCCTTTTTTCAAAAAAGTGTCTGGGTTTTTTTTAAAAATATTCATTAGTCCAAATTTTTTAGCAGCGGAGGGGAAAGTGTTTGAGGACCACTGCAAATTTTCTTTTTTCCACAGGCTTAAGACTATCATAAACAAAAAGTCGATTTCCACTGAACAATATTTGAATATGTGATTTATTCTTGTTAATTGCTTTTATTTCATCTAACATTTCTAAATATTCTGTAATTAATTTTTGGAAACTACTACCGGATGAAAGTTTCAATAATTCCTGAAACTTAGACATATGATTGTCATTTAGCATTTCCTAATTACGAATATCCTAATATTTATTATTTAAATTGAAATATCTCTTCTTTAACTGAGAACTTCTTTAACTGAGAACTCATTTTTCAAAAACAACTTTCAAAAAAAAAAATTAACAAAAAATGAATCTTATTTTTTATTTCTCACGAACTAACTCCATAATCACCTGTTTATCCTACATGTCATCAAAAGGATATTTATATTTCAAGTCTTAATGTTTTTTTGTTTCTGTATCTCATATGTTTATTTCATATCTATTTATCTTATCTCCTCTCATTATCTCATCTCTTTACCTGATCTCTCTCATTGGTTCACCTGTTTATCTCATTACATTCTCTTATGCTTTTATCTTATATTTTTACCTCATTTCTCTCATTGTCTCATCTGTTTATTTCATATCATTGTCTCATGTAATTGTCTCATGTTTTTGTCTTATATCTTTATCTCACCTCTTTTATCTAATTATATTATTAACACTTCTTTTACACTGTAACGACTCTTTAGAAACATTATAATCACTTTATTATTTATTTAACATTTACAATTAATTTATTTATTAACCAGTTATCAATTACTTGTTTAATGAATCCACAATCCCATTATATGGACAATTTTAGCATTTCATAACACTAGCTTTATTGAAAATAAGAAGGAAATAAAAAATTTAAACACTTTCTAAATATTGTACTTTAGTCAACAGATTTTGCAAACTTTCATTTTAATTACTGTCACTTTAATAAACACTTTTTGTTCACAGTATTAAAAACTATTCAACACAAACTTTTAATAAACAATAAGCATATTAATACTATACACTTTCACATTAAATATAAATACTCAAGTTCTATTCATTAATAACTTTCACTACCATGCACTTCTATACTACGCACTATGTGACGTGACATTTTGACACGTCACACTGATTATGATTCTATTTTATTTTGGAATAAAATTCAATACATTTTTTTTTATATATAAAACCCCCGCTTCAGGTAGAAAGCTCTATCGCCGAGTTCTGCTCCACAAATCGCCTTCGAAAAATTATGTTTATTTTTTTTATTATTTCATATTATTGCCGTATTTTGTTTCTTTTTTTTATGCTTCTTAAGCGTTCTGGACGATAAAATAAAAACATCGTTGGACCTGGCCACGAAGAGGAAAGGACCGATAGGAGGGATTCTTCAACAAAATACTATAAGCCTTGTCGTTCAGCAATCCAGAGATTCTTTATAATTCGACCGACTGAAATTAGTATTAATCGAGGTTAGGACCAGGTTCTGGATCACGCCTTCCGAGATGGTTTATTTTAATGTCATTTTTGAGGGATCGTCGCCGAGGAGTGTTTCGTCGAGATCTCAAGTTAGCTTTTGGGAGGCCGCTGCCGAGAAGTTTCTCGCCAGGGTCTCATTCTGAAATTTTGTTGCTGAAATATAGATACTTCGCCACGGAGTTAGGGGGATGGAAGAAAATTTCAGAAAAAGGGGTACCGAAGCTAGGTCCAGTCTCCACATCGAGATTTCGGTTCCCGTATCATGGATCTTCAATTTTTTTTATCGTAGCTGGAATCAGATTATTCAAGTCCGTATTGATCTGAGAAAACAGCTAAGAAATATTCTGGAAATTACCTTACGGGAATTATACGAGATTGTGGTTCGTTCAGCCCGCTAGGGTAACAAGAATTGTAAATTCAATAACAAGTCGATGACTGCGAGTTTTTAAATATTAAGAAGAATCGGAAAAGAGAAATAGACAGGCTGAAAGTATCGTCAACTAGTCCCTCACTATCGTAAGAACCAAAGGAACCCCAAGCCAACTCACCGAAGTCGCCAAGGAAGAAAGAAAAAGAAGTCTCGTTAGCGTTCGTTTATATTAGCGTAATTTATCGTTTAGATATTTTTGAGTAGTTTCTAATTACTTTTTTTTATTTGCCGTAGGACGAAATTTAATTGCTTTAGAATTTATAGAATTTTGTGAAAATTCAGATTTTTAAATTTGAATTAGAATTCCCGCCGTGGCGCTGCGCGACGTTGTTTAGTGCACGCCATCATAGTAGGTTAGGTTAGGAGAAGCGCGGACCGGCTCGGGGACCACGAGGCTTTCCGCAGGACACTTAGATATTTGCGTTGCGACGAGAAAGAGACCTCGAGGAGGTTTAACCTGTGCAGAGCTTGCAGCATTGAACCGGTGCGGAAGGAGAGGCTTGGCCAGACCCGGATCTTGTGGTTCAACGATTTAAAGTAAGTCGATTTCTCTATATCTGAGTACCGGAGTCAGCACATTTTTTTTGTATATTTTTCTTTGTATATTTAGAGTAAAAATCTAGTAAGAAGTAATTGCCTTATTGAGAAAATGTGCTCTCTTCTAGCAATTCAAAATGTCTCCGCTTCTCAGCCTCTTTTTCTCGCAAATAGTGAACGCATTTTTCCGAAGTTCGTGATTCGTTTAACGTATTTAATTTTATAAACAAAAAGACAGTAGTGAAATGTAAATTTTTCTTTAGTTCGCGTCACTGAGAATTTTGCCGTAAAACTAATAACAAATTTTAGTTGAGTCGACGAATAAAGAAAAATGCGGATCACTTGTTATAATGCTGGGAACTGAAGTGTAAATTCTCGAAAGATGCCGTAAACTTGAAAATGTTGTTAATTGATTAATTTTATGTTAATTAAGTTTGCCGTGGTCTCGTCGCGTAATTTATCTTAATTAGTTAAGTTGTAACTTTATTACTTTGATGAACGCGATTTAAGTGGAGCAGGCTAAATATTAAATTGTATTTTTGGCGTGTAGTAAGCGATTAATTCTAGATGTTTTTCAGATAAACGTAATTACTCAGAAATAGCGTAGATTGAATATGAATTCAATTATTGAAGTTAAAACTATCTTATTATGTATTATATTTTTATTCCATTGAGTGGTTGCGCATTCTTATAAAATGTATTAATTATATTTATTTTTTTTAATATAACGTAGCGAAATTAAAAAGATTTATTCAAATACCTACCCCCACCCTTTCTTGTTTTGTTCCCTGAGGAAGAAACTTGCTGGAGCTAGCCATGTTTGATTTACTGGTAATTTTGATGTTTCTCTGAGAAATTTCCGGCCTACTGATCTCTTCTAAAAATTCAAGGCATTTTGTTTAAATAATTAAAAAAAATGTAATTTTAGAACTTGGATGTTGTTGATGATTTTGAAGTCTGTATTTTAATTCTGGAAATTTGATAAAGTTTGATGTTAAACTATTTTTTTTTTTTTGAGAGCCTATTTTTGTCGTTTTCGAAATAGGTATTTCTTAGTTAAATTTTGTTTTTGCTGCTGACGTGGTTCATCGGTGAGCCTGGCGCCCAACATTTTCGCATATGGTTTTCTCTGTTAAAATTTTCATTCACTCATTAAAAATTAATGACTTGCTATTAAATACTTTTTTTTTTATTGCGATAGAGATCAGTACCGAAGGTGGTCGCAAAATATTCTTGAATGGCACAAGAATGGCGATAAATTAAAAATCGAAAGGGTAAGTGTGGAAACCTGATTTTTTTTCGGAACTCTTTTATCTTGCCCAATTAAATGTTTAATTTAATATCACAATGGCGCCCAACGTGGGGCCTGCCATACAATTTTGTTGAGAGTGTTTTTCTGTTTTTTTTTTTAATTTTGAAATTAGGTTTTTGAATAATTAAAGCTTACATTGAAGTTTAAATTTATTTTTGACTCACAGGCAAATACTTTTCGAGAGAGAAAGATTTCGGAGTTTATTTCAAACAATCCGCACTTAGTAATAATAACGATTTTATCTTTCCTGAGATTGACTAGGTCTACCTATTGTTGTATGACAACACAAAATAATAAGTCGATGAATAGCCCAAGAAATCGACTACATCTAGCTCAATTAGGAGATTACACTTCAGTCCGTGTATTTTAATCTCTGTTGCTATCAGGGTTTTATTTGTTGGAAGTTAATTAAAAGTTAATAATAAGTTTAGTATATAAACATAGTTAAAACTTTATAAACAAATTGATTCACTTGTATCTGAGATTTTTAAGTTTCCAAAAAATTTTCTTTTGTGTTTACTGAAATTTATTGCCGAATCCATTGATGAATGTTTTCTGTGTATTCCAAGTGTAATTAGTGGGAATAATAAAATCAAGATAATGACCAATTAAGGAAGTCGAGTATATTTGGGTAGAATTCACGTAATAAATTAAAACTAACAGATTCCACTACTAGTTCAGCACAATTTCGGACTTAAATAAAATTTATTATCAAGATAAATTGAAAACAAAATTAAATCAAGTTTAAAAATTATTTCTTTTTGAAAATTTAAATTTAAAATTTTTCTTAAAACAAAATAAAACAAAATTAAAACAAATTAAAAAATTATATCTTTTTGAAAATTTAAATTGAAAATTTTTCTAAAAACAAAAATAAAACAAAATTCAATCAAATTTAAAAATTATTTCTTTTTGAAAATTTAAATTAAAAATTTTTCTAAAAACAAAAATAAAACAAAATTAAATCAAATTTAAAAATTATTTCTTTTTGAAAATTAAAAATTAAAATTTTTCTTAAAACAAAAATAAAACAAAATTAAATCAAATTTAAAAATTATTTCTTTTTAAAAATTTAAATTTTTAATTTTTCTTAAAACAAAAATAAAACAAAATTAAATCAAATTTAAAAAAATTTTTTCTTTTTGAAAATTTAAATTAAAAATTTTTCTTAAAACAAAAATAAAACAAAATTAAATCAAATTTAAAAACTATTTCTTTTTCAAAATTTAAATTTAAACATTTTTCTTAAAACAAAAATAAAACAAAATTAAATCAAATTTAAAAATTATTTCTTCTTGAAAATTTAAATTTAAAATTTTTCTTAAAACAAAAATAAACCAAATTAAAACAAATATATAAAATATTTATTTTTAAAAATTTAAATTTAAAAATTTTTCTTAGAAACAAAAATAAAACAAAATTAAATCAAATTTAAAGAAATTATTTCTTTTTGAAAATTTAAATTTAAAATTTTTCTCAAAACAAAAATAAAACAAAATTAAATCAAATTTAAAAACTATTTCTTTTTGAAAATTAAAATTTAAAATTTTTCTTAAAACAAAAATAAAACAAAATTAAATCAAATATAAAAATTATTTCTATTTGAAAATTTAAATATAAAATTTTTCTTAAAACAAAAATAAAACAAATTTAAATCAAATTTAAAAATTATTTCTTTTTGATAATTTAAATTTTTAATTTTTCTTAAAACAAAAATAAAACAAAATTAAATCAAATTTAAAAATTATTTTTTTTTTGAAGATTTAAATTTAAAATTTTTCTTAAAATAAAAATAAAACAAAATTAAATCAAATTTAATAATTATTTCTTTTTGAAAATATAAATTTAAAATTTTACTTAAAACAAAAATAAAACAAAATTAAATCAAATTTAAAAATTATTTCTTTTTGAAAATTTAAATATTATATTTATTTACTCTCCTTTTTACAGGTTCGAGTCTTACATTCTTTCTTAACTTGCTTACAACTCACTTAATCTATATTACATCTGTTTAACTTATATCTACTATTTACATATTTACTCGTCGCTCTTATACTATTTTACTTAACTAACTGCTAAGTGCCTGGGCTTCCGTTTCCTGTTCCTTTTACCTTTTCAGGGTTTATCCACCTTATCGCCCACCCTTTTATAAAACTCTATTTTCACTCTTCCCTTAATCAGTCATATTCCACATTCTAATCATAACCATTCACTCATTTCTCTCCATATATTTCTCTCATCCGCTCCTGCCAACATCTCCATTCACCCACTAACGCACTTTATTCCTTTTTCTTGCTCTTTTTACCTTCTTCCTTCCTCTTCTAACCTATATCCAATCCCACTTTGATAACCCCTACTGTATCCTCTTTCACCAGCCATTCCACTCCATCCACCCAAACACTTTCTCTATTCACTTTCACTACCCTTCCGTTTCTTCTTTCCACCCACGCTTTTTGTTCCAGCAGCCATTTTATTCTTCTCTCTCTCCAGGTTCTATCAATATCTATTTTCTCTACACTTCCTTTCAACCTACATTTTAATCTCATTACTTCCATCCTAGCATTCTCATCTTCTAACTCCACAATCCACAATTTCGGTTTTTCCACATCCTCTCCTTTTACTCCCTTAACGTTCTTGATCCTAACTTTCGCTCCAATTCTTGACAACAGTTTTTCTACCTCCTCTTTGCCTTTTCCACTCTACCTTCATCCCTCTAATCACAATATTTCTTTTTCTTTTCTCCTTCTCCATAACTTCAACTCTCCTCGATAATTCCCCCATTTTGATTCTTATATCATCATCTGCTTTTTCTCTACTCCCCACCCTTTCTTTTACTCCTTCATTTAATGTTACCCTCTCCCTTTCTACGAGTTCTCTCTTCCTCTTCTCTTCACTCTCTATTATATCTTTCTCTAACTCATCCATTCTCTTCCACATATCATCCGCCTCCTTATCCCAACTTACCTCCCACTGTTCAACCCTTTCTAAAATTGCTTTCACTGCCATTCGTAATCCTTCCATTTGTTTTAACCTCTTTTTCTCCAGTTTCCTAATTTCCTCCATTTCATCCCAGGCTTCATTAAACTGCTTATCATTCTCATTCACTATTCTTTTGATTAGACTTAGTAAAACTTGACAATCCTTGCATTCAAAACTTTTCTTATCCAATCCCCTTTTAAATTTTCGCGCCTTAGACTCATTCCCGCCTTTACCACTTGCGTCATTGCCTTCCTCTTTAT
Organism: Ganaspis brasiliensis; assembly: GCA_037103525.1. Lineage (NCBI taxonomy): Eukaryota > Metazoa > Arthropoda > Insecta > Hymenoptera > Figitidae > Ganaspis > Ganaspis brasiliensis. The sequence continues at coordinate 2,293,962 of JAZKLR010000056.1, read as the reverse complement.
TCGACATTGTCAAGCTCTACCTTATCTACCCAGAAGCGCTATCTTTTATCTTTGTCACTCTCTCGCTCTCTCACTCTCACTTAACACGCTTTTATCCTAACCTCACAGTTTTGCCTCCTTTCCGACGTCTTTTTACCATTCATTTCCCACTTACTTCCACATACACTTTTTTCATTCAACTCACATCCATTTACTCTATACTCACCAATCACTCCACTACCCTCCCTTCACTTAATATTATCAGATTTTTCAAAAAACTATTTCGCCTTCACAAAACGCGTCAACTACTCATCGGTACCGGAAACGGAAGCCCGAAAATTTAAATATAAAATTTTTCTTAAAACAAAAATAAAACAAAATTAAATCAAATTTAAAAATTATTTCTTTTTGAAAATTTAAATTTTTAATTTTTCTTAAAACAAAAATAAAACAAAATTAAATCAAATTTAAAAAAATTATTTCTTTTTGAAAATTTAAATTTAAAATTTTTCTTAAAACAAAAATAAAACAAAATTAAATCAAATTTAAAAATTATTTCTTTTTTAAAATTTAAATTTAAAATTTTTGTTTAAAACAAAAATAAAACAAAATTAATTCAAATTTAAAAATTATTTCTTTTTGAAAATTTAAATTAAAAGTTTTTCTTAAAACAAAAATAAAACAAAATTAAATCAAATTTAAAAATTATTTCTTTTTAAAAATTTAAATTTAAAAATTTTTCTTAAAACAAAAATAAAACAAAATGAAATCAAATTTAATAATTTTTTTTTTTGAAAGTTTAAACTGAAAGTTGAATTTGAAATTTTTCTTCAAATAAAATTAAAACAAAATAAAAACCATAATAAAAGATTTCAGTTAAAAATCGTTAGTTATGTCCCCAAAAGAAATCACCGAACGAATATATTCATTAAAGAAAGCAGAATTGATCGAGGAATTGGAATCGCGGAATTTACCTATTTCGGAATCGTGCCAGTGTTAAGGGAAAGACTACTTCTGTTTGAGAGAGAACGGAGAGCAAACTCAAGAGATTCGGGTATCAACGACCGTAACCCCCCTCCACTATCCCCGATTGCAGAAGAATCTTTCACGGGTTTCCCCGCGAAAACAACACTAATTCCGACTCTGAATCGGAAAACCTACGAAGACGTCCGGACTCCCCACGACCTGAAATGGCTTACTCAACGCAACAGTTTCCGCGACCTTCAGGACATTCAACCGGTCACGGGTTTCCCAACATGACTTCCGGTAGGTCTCCCAACGGGAACCGCCCCCCTGCGAGTAACTCTGCCGAAAATAATACTCAAAGTCCTTTTCAAAGCCACCCCCCACGTATGACCAACGCCCCCCCTAATACTGGGAATATACCCAGAGCTACTCCGGGCGACAAGGGGAGAGCCGAGAATAGAGAAAATAGAAATAGGGAAAGGAAAAGCGGAAACTCCCGTCGAGCTAATTACAATGAGCGGAATCGTGACATACAAAGCGGGAGATTTCGACCTGACGAAGTTCCCCCTTATAGACAGTTTGACAGAATGTCAATGGGACCGGGAACCACCAGTAGGAAGGACAACCGTCCCAACACACAACGGTCACCGAGAACTAGGGCATTCGAAGACTTTGAACCTATGCCATATCAAAGTCGTTACGATACTTCGCGAGATCGGTGCAACACCCCTCGAGATCAACACGCACATTTCCGGGACTTTCACGAACCTTCACGAAAAGAATTTGACCGTAATCGACCTAGATCACAGAATAATGATCAGTATCGGGACTCCACTTCCAACTCTAGTAACCAGGCCGGTTTCTCCCAACAGTATAGCGACCAGTCCCAACCCAGAGACGCTCGCCAAGACGGTTATTCGACATTCGGCCGACCCCTTCAAATCAACAGAGAGATCGCTCTCGTTACCCTTCGAATTCTAGCGAAAATTCTTCTGAACGGAAAGACAACTACCGGTCGCGATCGCGCCCCGAATTCACACGTGAAGAAACCACTAGAAACGACATGGGATTCCGACCTCCTGACGCACAAAAGGGTTATCACAGCGATTTCAGACCACATTCGGACCCTCCTCATTTCGACCAACATCATTCAGCCTACAACAACCGTCGCCGAGATGTCTCAGATGAAGACTATCCTTATCGTGACAGTGATTATAGACCCCGATCTCGTGGCTATGGAACGACAGCCGCTTCCGCCTTGGAGACCATGAGGAAGTGGAACCTCAATTTCTCTGGTTCCTGTCAGGAAGATGCCGAATCTTTCCTACGACGAATCGAGGAAGGCAGAAGTATCTTCTCAATTCGAGACGAGGACTTATTAAAAATCCTGCCCTTCTTTTTGTCTGGCGTTGCGTTAAACTGGTTTCGCCAAGCTTGGATGTCATGGTACTCGTTCAATCAGTTTACATACTCCTTTAGGAAACGGTTCACAGACTCTGATTTCCAGTTCGAGTTGAGACAAGAACTATACCGGATGACACAAGGGGAGAATGAACGAGTAGCAGACTACTTAACCTGCATGTGGTCAATGTTAGCACGAATTCAACCTCCCCTCTCAGAAACCGAAGAAATCAGTTACGCGCACAGAAATCTGCTACCGAGGTTACAAGTATCGATTCGACGACAGAAAGTTTTATCTCGGGAACACTTAGAGGATTTAGCTATGGCAGCAGAGAAGACTTATCGCGTAGTAAGATCTTATAGACCACCTCCCACCCCGGAACGTTCCCTACTACCAGACCTGGCATATAAGGATCCCCGTGCACAAGTGTCTAACAGGAAACGAGACAATTTTAATCTAGTCGCCGAGTCGTCCGAAGAGGAGGAAGTCGATTACTCCTTTCTGTCTGCAGAACAGTCCAATCAAAATAAAAAGAATAAAAAGAATAGAAAGCCGACTAAGACCTCCGAGAAAAATAATAAAGAGACTAAGATCAAGAGACCCCCTCCGAAGGAACCCGAAGCCCACCCGAATTCAAAAGAAAGCACGGTAGCGCCTGCTGAGATTCCTTCGACTAATAGCCCGAATAAAACGGTAGTTTGTTGGAACTGCAACCAAGAAGGACACCGAAATTTCGATTGTAAAGCTCCTCGACAAATATTATGTTTTGGATGCGGAACGAAAGGTGTCACGCGACCGAACTGTCTCCGCTGTCGGGAAAACCAGAAAGGGAATCGCTTAACAGGGCCGAAGTGATCCCTAATCCAACATCACGGCCCCTTAGCGTTGTAATTCTAACGAATTTTGAAAGTTGCGTTAAAGGCGGTATCACATCTCCCCTCGAAAAGAAAGAGACCGGTAGCGATAACCCGAACGTCAATAAAATACGATCACAAATTTTCTATATGGATTTAGACATAGCCGAATTATCATATAACGCCGTATTGTTGAATCGTAACGAGTCTTTATTGTTCATCATAATAAATATAGAGGGAATACCATGTAGAGCCCTAATGGACTGTGGAGCCACTCGAACCTTTATAGGAAATCAGGGTCTAACCTTAATAAACGAATTAAGTCTTGACGTCAAACAAACTCGGGGTAGGGTAAAATTCGCGAATGACCATATTGAGACCGTGACAAAAGAGATTTCGTTACCCCTTCAGCTCAAAGATAAATTCGAGAAGATTGATGTTAGAGTCTTATCAAGTTTACCGTATTTACTAGTTTTAGGAATGGATTTCTTGCGTAGATTTAAAATGGTTGCCGATTTTGATGATGGATCTTGGTGTTTCTGATCTCAGCCAAAAGAAATTTTCCAATTTGAAATCGATGACGGAATCGAGAATAGCTGTTTCGGAATTCGAGAATTGACTAGGGATCAAGCTGATACGTTAGCCGACTTTTTAAAAAGTGAAATTCCCCCTCCCACAGATAAACTCAGAGAAACTAAGTTGACTGTACATACCATTGATACCGGCGATAATCCCGCAATTAAACAGAGGTACTATAACGTTTCTCCCAAGGTACTCACCGAGATGCATCAGGAAATCGACGCGATGCTCAAAGACGATGTTATCGAACCATCTAAGTTCGACTGGTCTTCCCCAGTAATCATGGTTCGAAAACCGGATAATACCTATCGGGTGTGCCTCGATTTTCGCCGAGTAAATAGTGTTACCAAAAAAGATACTTATCCAATCCCTCAGATGGATAATATTCTCGGAAAGTTGCGTCGCGCTTAGTATATCACCAAACTTGACTTACATAAGGGTTTTTGGTAGATCCCCCTCCATCCGGATAGCCGTGAAAAAACTGCTTTTACCGTACCTGAATGCAATTTTATTTCATTTTAAACGAATGCCCTTTGGGCTAACCAATACCCCTGCAACGTTTCAGCGATTATTAGATCGCCTAATCGGTCCAGAAATGGAACCTTTCGTATTTGTGTACTTAGATGACATTATAATAGTCACTGAAACGTTCGAGGAACATCTGTACTGGTTAAAAATAGTTATCAATAAGATTGTCGAGGCAGATTTGAAACTTAGTCCCGAAAAGTGCGAGTTCTGTTGCCTTTAGGTTCGATATTTAGGGTATCTACTCAATGAGAATGGTTTAGAAATTGATCCCGAAAAAGTCCAACCTGTGACCACTTTTCCCACGCCTCGTACCGTTAAGCAAGTGCGCAGCTTTCTCGGAATGGCTTCATGGTATAGGCGGTTCATACCTAATTTTGCCACCATGGCGTCGTCACTAACCTCCCTACTGAAGAAGAAAGTAAAATGGCGTTGGGGCGAAGAACAGAAAATAGCGTTCGAAAATCTTAAGAAAAGTCTAACTGAGTCTCCCGTATTGGCGTGTCCCGATTTTAGCGTAGAGTTCGAAGTGCAAACGAACGCGAGTAATTTTGGTGTTGGTGCAGTATTGACACAGAAAAAAGGCGGTGTAGAACACGTCATAGCGTATGCGAGTAGGGTTTTGACAGCAGCAGAACAGAATTACTCGGTCACAGAGAAGGAGTGTCTAGCTGTGATTTGGTCCATAGCAAAGTTCCGAGTTTACCTGGAAGGGTACCATTTTACAGTTGTCACAGACCATAGTAGTTTACGCTGGCTCTATAACCTGAAAAATCCTACTGGCCGATTAGTCCGCTGGGCTTTAGGGCTTTTAGAGTACGATTATACGATCAAATATCGGAAAGGTACATTGCACCAAGTACCTGATGCACTGTCGCGCCTATATGAAACTACCGATTCGTTATGTTTGATTCGTGATCCAACAAGCTCGTGGTATATACGAAGGTTTATAGCGGTTACTGAATTCCTGGAGAAATTTCCTTTGTGGCGTATTGAGAAACAAAAACTATATTGTTATCGACCAGATATATATCTCGACTCGTTAGATAAAGATTTAGACGCATGGAAGCTCGTCCCCTGTGACGAGGAACAATCCAATGTTATTGCCGAAGCCCACAACAACCCTCAGTCGGGACATCTCAGAGCCTTGAAGACCTACATGAGAATCGCGAAAAGTTATTATTGGCCGAACTGTTTCTGTGACGTAGTAGAGTACGTTCGAAATTGCCATGTGTGTCAGACCTGTAAAGTGAGCCAATCCACCCTACCGGGATTAATGGGACAGCGAGTCGTAGAGGAACCGTGGTCGGTCGTGGCCATGGATATAATCGGACCCCTCCCTCGCAGTAAATCTCAAAATCAATATCTGCTAGTCATACAGGACCTGTTCACAAAGTGGATGGAATGTGCTCCATTAAGGTCTGCGAATGGAAAGAAAATTCGAAGTCTGTTTCACGACCTCGTAATTAATCGATGGGGTGTTCCCAGAGTAATTCTCACGGACAACGGTACCGAATTTTTGAATAGCGAGATACGTTCTATGACCTTGGAATATAATATCTGTCATTCAACTACCCTCCCCTTACCACCCACAGGCTAACCCCGTGGAAAGGACAAACCGGGTGTTAAAGACAATGATAACATCATATATTAACCCATTAACGCCCAGACGGACGAAAAATTTCTGTTGACTTTGAGGACCTCCCTTTTAAAAAAAATGCCTACAAAAAAATTAGCACTTATCATTTTTAACGTAGAATTTACTCCTCTTTTAGATTCTGAAGTTAAAATTTGTTTATAACAAATCGTTAAAAAGTTATAAACAATTTTTTGCAAAAAAACACGATTTTTTGAGAAAAAATTTTCATTTTAGACATATTTTCACCGGAAAAAAGCAAGTAGATGCCCTCAAAAGCTCAAAATATCGCGTCCATGGACCCCCAGCTATAAGACCCTGAAGCAAAAAAATTTTTTTTTCAAAATGGCGGACGCCAATATGGCGGCTAAAACTAAAAAAATGGCTCAGATATGAAACAGGGTGCTCCAACTTTTTCATGTGACTGAAATCACCTAAAACTCTTTATACGGGGGTTTTTGGGGTCGCTGATTACGAATATGATGTCAGTTTTTAAAAATTCAAAATGGCTGATCCAATATGGCGGACGAATTTTTAAAAAAATTTTGGATTCACTTGAAACTCTCCACTCAGGGGTTTTTGGGGTCGCTGATTACGAATATGATGTCAGTTTTTAAAAATTCAAAATGGCGGATCCAATATGGCGGACGAATTTTTAAAAAAATTTTGGATTCACTTGAAACTCTCCACTCAGGGGTTTTTGGGGTCGCTGATTACGAATATGATGTCAGTTTTTAAAAATTCAAAATGGCGGATCCAATATGGCGGACGAATTTTTAAAAAAATTTTGGATTCACTTGAAACTCTCCACTCAGGGCTTTTTGGGGTCGCTGATTACGAATATGATGTCAGTTTTTAAAAATTCAAAATGGCGGATCCAATATGGCGGACGAATTTTTAAAAAATTATTGGATTTACTTGAAACTCTCTATTCGGGGGTTTTTTGGGTCGCTAATTGCAAATCTGATGGCAATTCTTGAAAATACAAAATAGCAGAGTCAAATTGTTTGAATTTCAATAAGTATTATACAATGAATAAGAATTTTTTGGTCCGTTTGCCGTCGAATAATTCGCCGTTGCCCGACTCTTACCGCGAGGAGGTGGACAATAAAGAGTCTTTTTTTTTTTTTCGTTTTTTATTTTATTTTATTTTTTTTTTTTTTTGTTTTAATATTTTTTACATTTTTACATTTTAGGTGTGAAAATCCTGAAAGCAGGAAACGCATAAATATGCATCACACTCCACGCACTTTCGTTGCGTTCTACAGGTGCACTTGGAGAAATTAGAGCAGTTTTTCTTTTGTTCAACTCTTTGAACTTTGTGGTTTTTGATGGATTCAGATTTTTTTAGATATGCTTCTGCAATCTGTAGAGCCATGTCTTTAGTACCTATTTTTTTTTCTTGGACAACTAAGTTTCTTAGAACAGTTGCATTTGCAATTGATGCTTGAACCAGTCTCATAAATATAACCCAAGTCCATTTCTTCGACCTTATGCATGGCATCAAATTGCTGCAATGTGCGTCGTGCAAGTCTACTCCGCCCATAAACTTGTTGTAGGTTGTAAAAGCATTAGGAAATGGTATATCAACTTTGCTCTTTGTCTCCGAAGAATATCTTTTGACTGAACTAATTGGTGTAACACCTATCAGTGTTGACAGTATAGACACTACTTTCGAATCTTTTACTGTGACATAATTGACACCACTGCATTTGTCATGCTTGGCAATAAATGTCCCTCTTGGATCCTTTTCCGTAATCGGATTTTTTACTTGAATTCGATTAGCTCTGACTGTCCCTGTTGCCCGCAAACCAACTTTCTTCAGATGAACCAGTAAATCTGGACTTGTAAAAAAGTTGTCAAAATATACGTGATATTTCACTACATTTCTGGGTACAACTGAAGAAAGAAGGTTTTGGAGAAGACCAACGACAATGCAGCTACCTAAAGCACATTTATTTAGCTTTTCTTCATTGCCAAAAAAAAAACTTTTTGAATTCTTGCCACAATAAATGTCACAATCGAATAAAAATCCTTCGGAACTACAAAGAGCCCACATTTTGATACCGAAACGGACAGGCTTGTTTCTTATAAACTGCTTCAAAATAGTTCTTCCCCGAAACTTTACCATCATTTCGTCAACTGACAAAGCTGATGAAAAATACCCAAACTGCCTCGCATTTTTCTTAAAAATCTCCAAAGGACCTCTCACTCGCCAAGCTCTATCATCAGCATTTTCATCTTCAGGTTTGGATAGCTTTAGCTTGGACTTGATATCTTCAAACTTGTTGCGACTCATAGCTCCAGCTACAGCTTCACAACCTAGAAGATGATTCTGAGACCAATAATCTCGTTGAGATTTCCTTTCGTTGAAAATAGACAAAATAATTATTCCAAGAAATTTGTCTAATTCAGTCAACGAAATTTGACAATCATTCAGACGTGTTGCGTCTAATATGAATTCTTTTAGTTCCTTGGAAAAGAAAAATTTAAATAGTTCAGTTGACGAGGATGACCGAATTTTTTTTGCAACGCTATCAGGTATAAAAGTTTCATTTTTATACTGAGGATCATACTTCTGTTCACCATCAACCCATTCAAAAATATGATCTGGCTCCAACTTCGATTGATTTGAAGTATAATTTTTTCGAATCATCTGGTATGAATTTTGCGGTAAATCGGCACATTCATTCTTAAGCGAATTTTCTAGCTCTTCATGAATAGCATCATCATCTGAATCAGATTCACAATCAGATTCGCCAGAATCATTCGAGTTTGGTAGCATTAGCACATCTAGGTGTTCGTCATGTTCTTCAACTTCGAAACTCTCGGCGTCATTTACAACTTTCTGCCGTTTCGACTAACGCTTTGTTGACATTTTTAAAATCGACCCAGTAATAAAAGAATGCTGGCGCAGTGCAGACAACCAGTGGTGCACGTGAATGTTGGCACAATGACGACAACTAGTGCTGCAAACGAATGCTGGCACAGTTACGACAACCTGAGCTGCACGCAAATGCTGACACAGTAACAACAACCAGTGGTAGAAGCAAATGCTAGCGCAGTAACAATAACAAGAGCTGCAAGCAACGCTGGCACAGTAACGACAACCAGTGGTGGAAGCAAATGCTTCGGCAGTAACAATAACCAGAGCTGCAAGCAATGCTGGCACAGTAACAATAACCAGAGCTGCAAGCAACGCTGACACAGTAACGACCCTTACAAAAAAAGAGTATTAGAATGAGTATTGAATAATGAGTACTGCAGTGAGTATTGCAATGAGTATTGCAATGAGTACTGCAATGAGTATTGAAAATTCCAGTACTTTTTTCGCCAAACATTGTTGAAAATATAATATGTTGCGCACTAAGTTTCTACGGCTCCTACGTCTGCGCACTACTTTTTTTGTTGTAAACTAAATATACAGAAATACATGGAACGCAAAATCACAATTTCATTATAATTTTAAAAAAAATTGTTTACTGTACTTAAAAAATACATGTGGCGAAAAAAGTACTGGAATTTCCAATACTCATTGCAGTACTCATTGCAGTACTCATGCAGTACTCATTGCAATACTCATTGCAATACTCACTGCAGTACTCATTATTCAATACTCATTCTAATACTCCTTTTTTGTAAGGGGACAACCAGTGGTAGAAGCAAATGCTGGCGCAGTAACAATAATCAGAGCTGCAAGCAACGCTGGCACAGTAAGGACAACCAGTGGTGGAAGCAAATGCTGGCTCAGTAACAATAGCCAGAGCTGCAAGCAAATTCTGGCACAATGCCAACAAGCAGTACAGCAGTAATAACTGCATGCCATTGCATTTTCTGCAAAACTAGTAATGCGCCGACTTCGAAATGCCAGATCTTAGCGGAAACAACAAGCGCAAAACCGTCTTAGTTGTGAGCATAGTTAAAAGTTATACAGCACCACAGCAAATAAATCAGCGTCAAATAGAGAGTTTCAAGTAAATCCAATAATTTTTTACAAAACTCGTCCGCCATATTGGATCCGCCATTTTGAATTTTTAAAAACTGACATCATATTCGTAATCAGCGACCCCAAAAAGCCCTGAGTGGAGAGTTTCAAGTGAATCCAAAATTTTTTTAAAAATTCGTCCGCCATATTGGATCCGCCATTTTGAATTTTTAAAAACTGACATCATATTCGTAATCAGCGACCCCAAAAACCCCTGAGTGGAGAGTTTCAAGTGAATCCAAAATTTTTTTAAAAATTCGTCCGCCATATTGGATCCGCCATTTTGAATTTTTAAAAACTGACATCATATTCGTAATCAGCGACCCCAAAAACCCCTGAGTGGAGAGTTTCAAGTGAATCCAAAATTTTTTTAAAAATTCGTCCGCCATATTGGATCAGCCATTTTGAATTTTTAAAAACTGACATCATATTCGTAATCAGCGACCCCAAAAACCCCCGTATAAAGAGTTTTAGGTGATTTCAGTCACATGAAAAAGTTGGAGCACCCTGTTTCATATCTGAGCCATTTTTTTAGTTTTAGCCGCCATATTGGCGTCCGCCATTTTGAAAAAAAAATTTTTTTGCTTCAGGGTCTTATAGCTGGGGGTCCATGGACGCGATATTTTGAGCTTTTGAGAGCATCTACTTGCTTTTTTCCGGTGAAAATATGTCTAAAATGAAAATTTTTTCTCAAAAAATCGTGTTTTTTTGCAAAAAATTGTTTATAACTTTTTAACGATTTGTTATAAACAAATTTTAACTTCAGAATCTAAAAGAGGAGTAAATTCTACGTTAAAAATGATAAGTGCTAATTTTTTTGTAGGCATTTTTTTTAAAAGGGAGGTCCTCAAAGTCAACAGAAATTTTTCGTCCGTCTGGGCGTTAATGGGTTAAAAAGGATCACCGAACTTGGGACGAGAATCTGCCAGAACTTAGGTTTGCGTATAACACGGCATATCATTCTAGTCTTAAAGTGACGCCTGCGTTCATAAATCAGGGCCGTGAACCAAGACCCATTAACGATTTGCGTAACCGATTAGGGAAAGTCACCCAGATCGAAATCCAACCCCCTTCCGAGTGGGTCGAGAGAATGAAAAAGATCGGTATCATTAGAGATTGGGTCGCTAAAAGCCTAGATGAAGCTTTCGTTAAACAGTCGAGATATTATAATCTGAGGCGGCGAGAATTGTCAAACAAAAAAAAGAATATTGCTGCAAAATTATGCCCAAAATTCACCGGTCCGTATAAAATCACTAAAGTAGTCTCTCCCGTAGTATACGAACTTAGCGACCTTGAGGGAAAGAGAGTAGGAAAATTGCACTTGGAAGACCTGAAAATACACTGTAAAAAATAATACCTGCAGAATTACAGTGCAATGCATTTTAACGTTTCGCACTGTACATTCTGACTGGAGAAATTCAACGTCATACGTGGTAAAAGTACGGCTGTGTGGAGGAAAAACGTTCGTGTTGTATTTTTACAGCGTGTGGCGTTGCAGTATGACAGCCGATGTGAACCTTGGAAATAAATCGCTTCACGTGACACGTAGTAAAAATACATCTGGTTAGATATTTACAATGGGTACTAGAATTGGTGGTACACATGTTATTTATCGGTGTGAAATGTTGAAATTTAGTTTGAATGTGGAATTTCTGTCTGGGCTTAAATTTTTTTGTTTGGAACGAAAATTGTGCACGTATTATATATGAAATATATAGCGTCGTTTAACCTATAGTTAAATTATCGCATCGTTAAAAAGAAGTTCCAAATGATCCAAAGTTATATACTAGGTTATAGATGATAGTTTATATTTCATAATTTTATATTAAATTTGATTATATACGTTAAACGTGAAAAGGTTTAATTCCGCATCCACATTTTTTGCATTGAATTATAGAATTTAGCGAGGATCAGCGTTGGTTCAATTTTCTTTCTGAAAGTGAGTATAACTTTACTTAAGGAGTATGAATTTGATACATTCTCAGGATTTGACACTCTTTTTCTAAAAAAAAAAGTTACAATAAAAGTGAAGTTTTCTATTTCTAAAAGCAAAATAGTAGTTTTTAACCTAACTTCTTCTTAATCGTAAACAAAATGTAAATCGATACAAAATTTATGAATAGTACGTAGAATCACAAAGGGAATGTAGAAATACGGTCGCTTGTAAATTCACACTACAATAAAAATATACAGTCGGATCATCAATTTACAACGCACTATGTATTTCGTCGTACAGTTCGCATTTTTACTACGTGTCACGTGAAGCGATTTATTTCCATCGTGTCACGATGTAAACTAGGTGTGAATTCTCTCCATTTCATGGACACTTCGCTTCCAAAGAAGCAAAACAATTTGCTTCCTCATAGAGGAAGCAATAATTTAATAATATTTTAAATATTTTAAGTTAATAAAAACAAAAATTAAAAAAACATGAATTATTTTGATTAAAAAGATACTAAAACAATTTGATTAGTTAATATAGTTAATCTAGCTAAAATTAATGTGTCTTTAATATTTTTTTAAATATTTCAAGAAATGTAAAGATACTTTTTTAAAAAGTCGTTTTTTTCAAATAGCTATAGTAACACCAAAAATAGACATAAATAAAATTTCTAAGTGGATTTTTAAAGCTTTAAACATGTACCTTAAGTCTGTTTAACCCGTCAGCGGTCGCGCTGTTTTTAGTTTCTCTATCGCACTACACGAGCGCCCTATAGGTTGAGTAGTGTTGCGTGAGCATTTCTCTCACGGCGCGACCGCTGACGGGTTAAGCCATTTTTTGATTGGCTGAAAAAAACATATTTTTTGGGCGAAATAAAAATCATCAAATTTGGTTCATTAAGTGGAGTCACCTGAGAAATTTCAACCCATCGAAATATGTTACTTATCGGTGCAAATTTTTTTCTTGGATTATTTTGGATGTAAAAGAATGACATATTATCAAGATTAAAAAAAAATGTTTTTGAATAAAAAATTTTTTTTTTGTTGAATAAATTAAAAAATGTTAAAACCCATACGACATTTTGTTTGAAATTTTAAAAAAGGCATATAAAAAAATTGGCATTAAAAAAATATGAAAAATTGTAGGAGGAGATAGATTTTTACAACAACAACAAATTTTCAACAAAAAGAAATTTTTTTTAAATTTTTTTTTTCAAAATTTTTTTTTTTTTAATTTTGATAATATGGCATTCTTTTACATCCAAAATAGTCCCAGAAAAAAAATTGGCACCGATAAGTAACATATATTTCGATGAGTTGAAATTTCTCAGGTGACTTCACTTAATGAACCAAATTTGATGATTTTCATTTCTCCCAAAAAATATGTTTTTTTCAGCCAATCAAAAAATGGCTTTAACAGACTTAAGGTACATGTTTAAAGCTTTAAAAATCCACTTAGAAATTTTATTTATGTCTATTTTTGGTGTTACTATAGCTATTTGAAAAAAACAACTTTTTAAAAAAGTATCTTTACATTTCTTGAAATATTTAAAAAAATATTAAAGACACATTAATTTAAGCTAGATATTCTTTTTCTACAGGTTCTGGCAATAAGTTTTAAAAAAAAGACGTCCTGATATGTTCGTTAGGCTCTGAGCAATCAGCGTTTGAAAATCGCTCGGGTCCCGTAGACCCAATCTAGCAGTTACGTTAAATCCCGATAGTCTAGCAGTTGAGGGTTAATATTATTAGTAATATTATTATTATCATTATTTTACTAGGTGAAAATTATGTCCATTTCGTGGATATTTCGTTTCAAAGTTAGCAAACAAATTTGCTTTCTTATAGAAAAAGCAATATATTAATAATATAAAATTTAATTCGAGAAATTCTTTAAAAAAAGGTATTTTAAGTGCAAAAAAATGAAAAAACATCAATTAATTTACGAATTTTTAATCAATTATAAAAGTTATATAGGTCAATGGATTCGTTTTGAGATAAGGAATATGATTTTTTATTCATTAAGTTGTATTTTTAGCTTGGAAAAAAGTTTTGTCAAAAATCAATTTTTTTCGATGAAAAAAGATGCTCAACAAAATTTGATTGGGTATTTTCAAAAATCCCTGTGTCCAAATTTAGATATTCACGAGCTTAAAAAGTCATCCAAATTTTATTGAAATCCGTTGAAGCGTTCTCGAGATATCCTAGCGACAAAAAACGCTATACACACACACGTACACACACACGTACACACACACACACACACACACATACATTTGGAAATTTGCTTAGGAATGAAAATTTACGCTTTTTAGATGAAAATGAGTCGATTTAGACTATTTTTGGAAAATCGAAAATCTTAACGATCACAAAGCTTCCTCTATGATGAAGCAAAATACAACGAAATTTTTTACAGTGTATATCAAACTCCTTAGATTGTGAAATTTCACCCTAGACTTTGTAATTATGAGTTTTAAAATTTTCGCTGAGACCCCATTAAAATGTCGGAAAAGAAACCACATTCTACCCGTTTCGCTGAGCCCGAAGGATTCTCCCCTCTGACGGACGAATCTTTACAGACCCGAGCCGTGACAAAGAAGCTAGCTGAACAGATTAGACAGAACGAGTCACTCCATAAGGAATTAAAAAGAGAGCGGGAAAAGAGTATCTCATTGGAACACCGATTGGAGGGATTAAAAATTAGGTTGGTTGAACTCGAAAAACCAATAAAATCCGACCCGACCTGGTCAGAAGAAGATTCGGAAATTGAGAAGACGAATCCTCGTTGGAGGTATTATCGACCTTATCGATCAATACACAGGGAGGTCAGGAGAAAATATCCTGGGTATATACATGCTATGAACGAGGCCTATCTTATGGAGAAGGAAAATAACACTGTATATACGGGATCTGCCAAAGTCTAAGACGAAGAGGAACAAATGGCTTATCTGAAAGAGAAATATTCGCTTTCCAACAAGGTTAACACGAATATCGCTGAGACTCAAACGGACCAAGCCAACTCCCCAGAAGAAACGTCGACGTCGGCAACCTCGCCGAGACCCAGCCGGAACGAGACAAAGACCAAGTCTATAGGAACATCTCAGGGTACGTCCGCTATAATAAAACGGCCTCCTAGGACCATCGACGGCGAGACTCAGACCGATGATGACGTACGCCCGCTCACGAATACTGTCTCTACCCAGACTAAGGATCAAAAAGCACCAGTTGGATCCGCGACGAACAGCTTATCTGGAGTTCTCTATTCGACGAAGGAAACCCAGACAACAGCTGTGGACTTTCACTTGTCCGGATTGGAAATAAGGGTAACTACCCTTCCTGGAGAGGAAAATCATCTCGAAGCCCAGCAGAACTTTGGAGAGAACAGAGCCCCGAAACGAAAGTCGTCACCTCAGACCGGAAGCACATTACCCCGACGCCCAAGAAAATTGATCTACAAAGTCCCGCCACCTCCAGGTTGTTGGAATTGCCGAGAACTCGCACACAGATATCCTGCGTGCCCTCACTCTTTTGATCGTATATTTTGCTTTCATTGTGGTTTTGATGGGTATACTTCTAATTTGTGTATCAACTGTAACGGTAAAGATATGGTTATGGGTGTAGATTACTTCCGAAAAACCCCTAAAAATTCGTCACAATCACGTCACGGTTAAACAGGTTATTTTTTTTAATTATTATGTCTTATTTCAAGAATCCTGTTTGATACCCTTTAAGTAACCGATATCTTTTTCTTTTGTTTTACCCCAGTGGTTTTTCCTTTGAAGTTAATTCTGACACAATTTTCCACCCAATACATTCGCCGAATACTTGCCAATATAAGTTTTTTTTGTTGTTGTTTATTTTGAAAAGCTAAAAACGAACCAAACTCTTTATTTCATAAACCATGGTCCACCTGAACCCTGAGTCATTTTCAGTTAATTTTATTTCTTTACTTAACAATTTTTTTTATTTTATTTTTTTTTGTTTCTTTTCTTTATTGTTTGTTTGGATAACCAAGTATTTAATTTAAGCGTCAGTGTAAGGATAAATGTCGGCATAAAATAGATCTCGATTACAAAGTGGTTTCACTAGCCAGTTAACATTAAACTTGTCGACGAATTAAATGGATAAAAATTAGTCGACAACTGTTAGAATATTATAAGGATTTATTCAAAATATAAGTAGAGTGTAATAAAGTTGAAATTTATTCTCATTTAATAAATGGAGCTCGATGGTTGCAGAGAATTTCTTTAAAGTTATTATTGAACTTTAGGCTTAAGAGTTACTTTTACCAGAGTTCAAAATTTTTTTTTTTACTTTATCATTTACGATAATGATAATGGATTTTTCGAAGGCTGAGGCTGGAGCGGAGCAATTTGAGGAGCTAAAAACACTTAGATAGAGTTATCGATTACTATTCGCGATTTTAGTCTTGCAGTCATTTTTTTTGGGGTTAAATGATCTCTGAGTATGTTATTTTTTTTTTTTTTTGTAAGTGAGTAAATTTGTCGTTATCTCGTATAGTTGTTTTTACGGAAAATTTTTGAATCCGTAATTTTCGGTAACTCGGCGTTCTGGTTAGCCTCGTCCTTCCGAGAGGAGTAGTTGTGACGTGACTTTTTGACACGTCACACCGATTATGATTTCATTTAATTTTGGAGTAAAATTCAAACATTTTTTTATATATAAAACCCCCGCTTCAGGTAGAAAGCTCTATCGCCGAGTTCTGCTCCACAAATCGCCTTCAAAAAATTATGTTTATTTTTTTTATTATTTCATATTATTGCCGTATTTTGTTTCTTTTTTTATGCTTCTTGAGCGTTCTGGACGATAAAATAAAAACATCGTTGGACCTGGCCACGAAGAGGAAGGGACCGATAGGAGGGATTCTTCAACAAAATACTATAAGCCTTGTCGTTCAGCAATCCAGAGATTCTTCATAATTCGCCCGACTAAAATTAGAATTAATCGAGGTTAGGACCAGGTTCTGGATCACGCCTTCCGAGATGGTTTATTTTGATGTCATTTTTTAGGGATCGTCGCCGAGGAGTGTTTCGTCGAGATCCCAAGTTAGCTTCTGGGAGGCCGCTGCCGAGAAGTTTCTCGCCAGGGTCTCATTCTGAAATTTTGTTGCTGAAATTTGGATACTTCGACACCGAGTTAGGGGGATGGAAGAAAATTGCAAAAAAAGGGGTACCGAAGCTAGGTCCAGTCTCCACGTCGAGATTTCGGTTCCCGTATCATGGATCTTCAATTTTTTTTATCGTAGCTGGAATCAGATTATTTAAGTCCGTATTAATCTGAGAAAACAGCTAAGAAATATTCTGGAAATTACCTTACGGGTATTGGACGAGATTGTGGTTCGTTTAGCCCGCTAGGTTAACAAGAATTGTAAATTCAATAACGAGTCGATGACTGCGAGTTTTTAAATATTAAGAAGAATCGGAAAAGAGAAATAGACAGGCTGAAAGTATCGTCAACTAGTCCCTCACTATTGTAAGAACCAAAGGAACCCCAAGCCAACTCACCGAAGTCGCCAAGGAAGAAAGAAAAAGAAGTCTCGTTAGCGTTCGTTTATATTAGCGTAATTTATCGTTTTTATATTTTTGAGTAGTTTCTAACTGCTTTTTTTTTATTTGCCGTAGGACGAAATTTGATTGCTTTAGAATTTATAGAATTTTGTGAAAATTCAGATTTTTGAATTTGAATTAAAATTCCCGTCGTGGCGCTGCGCGACGTTGTTTAGTGCGCGCCATCATAGTAGGTTAGGTTAGGAGAAGCGCGGACTGGCTCGGGGACCACGAGGCTTTCCGCAGGACACTTAGATTTTTGCGTTGCGACGAGAAAGAGACCTCGAGGAGGTTCAACTTGTGCAGAGCTTGCGGCATTGAACCAGTGCGGAAGGAGAGGCTTGGCCAGACCCGGATCTTGTCGTTCAACGATTTAAAGTAAGTCGATTTCTCTATATCTGAATCCGAAGTTCGTGATTCGTTTAACGTATTTAATTTTATAAACAAAAAGACAGTAGTGAAATGTAAATTTTTCTTTAGTTCGCGTCACTGATAATTTTGCCGTAAAACTAATAACAAATTTTAGTTCAGTCGACGAATAAAGAAAAATGTGGATCACTTGTTATAATGCCGGGGACTGAAGTGTAAATTCTCGAAAGATGCCGTAAACTTGAAAATGTTGTTAATTGATTAATTTTATGTTAATTAAGTTTGCCGTGGTCTCGTCACGTAATTTATCTTAATTAGTAAAGTTGTAACTTTATTACTTTGATGAACGCGATTTAAGTGGAGCAGGCTAAATATTAAATTGTATTTTTGGCGTGTAGTAAGCGATTAATTCTAGATATTTTTCAGATAAACGTTATTACTCAGAAATAGCGTTGATTGAATATGAATTCAATTATTGAAGTTAAAACTATCTTATTATGTATTATATTTTTATTCCATTGAGTGGTTGTGCATTCTTATAAAATGTATTAATTATATTTATTTTTTTTTTAACATAACGTAGCGAAATTAAAAAGATTTATTTAAATGAATATTAAACTTGACCCTATTAGCAAAAATCCGAGAATATGTCGCGGTATAAATTTCTTTTGTATTATATTTTCATTTTTAATAGGGAAGCTCTTAAATTGTAGGAAGTGAGCGTAGGAAAAATTTTATAGAATAAATTTTCTTTTGAGACATTTTTATTTACAACTATGGTATTCAGATTATTTAACACTCTCAACATGAACCTACCCCCACCCTTTCTTATTTTGTTCCCTGAGGAAGAAACTTGCTGGAGCTAGCCATGTTTGATTTACTGGCAATTTTAATGTTTCTCTGAGAAATTCAATGCATTTTGTTTAAATAATAAAAAAAAATGTTATTTTAGAACTTGGATGTTGTTGATGATTTTTAAGTCTGTATTTTAATTCTGGAAATTTGATAAAGTTTGATGTTAAACTATTGTTTTTTTTTTAAAGCCTATTTTTGTCGTTTTCGAAATAGGTATTTCTTAGTTAAATTTTGTTGTTGTTGCTGACGTGGTTCATCGGTGAGCCTGGCGCCCAACATTTTCGCATATGGTTTACTCTGTTAAAATTTTCATTCACTCATTAAAAATTAATGACTTGCTATTGAATACTTTTTTTTTATTGCGATAGAGATCAGTACCGAAGGTGGTCGCAAAATATTCTTGAATGGCACAAGAATGGCGATAAATTAAAAGTCGAAAGGGTAAGTGTTGAAACCTGATTTTTTTTGGAACTCTTTTATCTTGCCCAATTAAATTTTTAATTTAATATCACAACTAATATATTTATCTCTCTTTTCGTTAAAGCTCGAGAATTTTTTCTCTTTTTCTAAACCAATTATAATACTCATTATGCAAAAGTTGAGTCGAAATAAGATGGGCTTATTTAGTCTATTGTTCGTATTTAGAAAGAAAAATTTAAATTAGAAGAATATTTGAATAATGAGATAAAATTTCAGAATTTAATTTAATTTCTCTCTTTTCATTAAGACTCGAAAATTTATCTCTTTTCCTAAAGCCATTAACCCTCATTATAAAAGGGTTTGATCGAACGATAATAAGGCCCTGCAGGTAGTCTATTGTTTGTATTAAGAAATAAAATTTAATTTTCAAGGTAATTTGTATAATGAGCTGAGAGTTTCCTTTTCCGTACTCTTTTAACAAATACCTTCTCTCTCTAACCAAGGAACCAGGTATAAAAGTATCCTTTTTCGTTAACTGTTAACACTTTTCCGTTAACTTTTAACGCTTACCTTCAGTACTCGTTTCTTATATAGGATCGTCGTCATTTATACCACCAAAGATAGAATTAGTGTATTTAAAAATTGCAGAACATGCTATCCAGCTATTCAAAAGAGATCTTGATGCCAAGAATGAAATAATTACAAAAAATCTTGAAAGAATACATTAATAACAAATGAAAATAATGCTTGTTTTTTCTGTTGCTTTATAAAAAATAGATTATTGACATCTATCACTAACTTTAGCTTTTATCTTGCCCCCACATAAAGAATTAAATCAAAAATTAAATTTCTAAAACTATTTTGCAATACACAAATAAACAAGTGCTTAATATCTGCTAGTGTAGTTACCGACACATGTGGAAAACATTATATGCAATTTTCGAAGTTGTGAGTTACATAACAAACATGATCTAACAATAACTAAAGTCAGTACAAAGTAAACTAATCACCAAAAACTCATTTTATCGTATAAAACAAGTAATAAACTTCGCTTTATCCCTAAGTAACTTTATCAACTAAAAGCTGACATAAAGATACTATATTATGCGCAAAATGATCGTTTTTGGTAAAGAGTCTCCCTGCTTAAGATAGGCAAAATGCCCCTGTTCATGCATTTTTGATTTTATCAGAAAAAAGGGTACTTTGGGGTGAAAAAATACGGTACTCACAGTTGATTTGGTCAAATCCCCCCTAAAGCCCCCCAGGGGGTCGAAAAATGTTTTTTTTTCTTTTTTACTTTATGAAAGAGTGGCTTAAAAATTCTAAAAATTCATAAAGCTGGAGTTTAAGATGTACTTTAAACACATTTTTTTTGACACTGTAGATTTTTTTTTGTACCGAAAAAAAATTTCGAAAAGTTAAAAACATTTTTTTCACTAATTTTTAAAAAGATGGGACCATTTTTTTTTCGTCGTTTTTTAGTGTGTACGAATACCTACCTTCATGAATTTTTTCAGATTTTTTTATGATGTGCGCCACCCTTAAAATTAGCATTTTTCCCTTTTTTTAGCCATTTTTAGCCATTTTTAGCCTTTTTTGGTCTTGCAAGACCAAATTAATTCCTCCAAAAATATATACTGTAAATATTTTTACGATTGTTACTGGCATTGTTGTATATATAATCACCCTTGATTGTAAAAATTAAAATGAAACATGAAAACAACCCATTTTAAGAGTTATAAAAGTTGTGAAAGAATATTTTTTATCATTTAACCTATTTTTTTCGTCTTGAAAGTTTTAATATTAAGAATTTCTTCTGAACTGCACTCTGTTTGACCGACTAGACCAGGGACGGACAACTCGCTTGGAAAGATAAATGATGGGATAATGGAAGTTTGGGAAAATGAGATTTCTTGTACATGGACTTTCGCACAATTGAAGGTTATGGAGAACTGTCTTTTGGATAAATGAGACTTCCGATAAGTGCGATTTTTGATAAATGCGATTTCTGAAAAAATGCAAGTTTTGACAAATAAGACTTCTGATAATAACAATTTTTGAGAAATGCGATTTCTGATAAATGCAATTTTTGACAAATAAGATTACTAATAATTAACATTTTCGATAAAAGAGATTTTTGAAAAATAATATTTCGGATTAATGAGATTTCTGATAAATGACATATCGGGCAAATGAGATTTCTGATAATTGCAATTTCTGATAAAGGAGATTTCTAATAAATGCAATTTTTGATAAATAAGATTACTGATAATTGACATTCTTGACAAATGAGATTTCTGATAATTGCAATTTCTGAGAAATGAGATTTCTGATAAATGCAATTTTCGATAAATAAAATTACTGGTAATTGACATTTTTGACAAATAAAATTTCTGATAAATAATATTGTGGACAAATGAGATTTCTGTAAAATGCACTTTTGGATAAATGGGTTTTTAAATAGTAATAATGTTTGGTAAACTAGATTTCTTATAAATCCTATTTCGGACAGATGAGATTTCTGTTAAGTGCTTTGTTTAATAAATTAGGTTTCTGACAAATGTAATTTCGGACTAATGAGATTTCTGATAAAAACAATTTTTGATAAATGAAATTCGTAATAATTTAATTTTTTTAAGAATGAGATTTCTATTAAATGCTTTTTTGGACAAATTAGATTTCTAATAAATTCAATTTTAGAAAAATTAGATTTTTGATAATTGAAAATCTTTACAATTGAGTTTAGTGATAAATGTAATTTTTAATAAATAAAATTCTTGATAATTCAATTTTTTGACAAACGAGATTTCAGATAAATGCCATTTGGGATAAATTAAATTTCTGAAAAATACAATTTTGGATAAATTAGATTTCTGACAATTTACCTTTCAGACAAACGAGATTTGTGGTAAATGCATTTTCGGAGAAATTAGATCTCTGATAATTCAAATTTCGGATAAAAGAGATTTCTGATAAATGTTTTTTTGGATAAATGAGATTTCTGGTAAATGCAATTTTGGATAAATAAAATTCGGTAAAATGGATATTTAGACAATTGAGTTTTGAAGAAAATGTGGGCGACCCCTTTTTTAAATATATTTTAATAACTAGGTGTGAATTCTGTCCATTTCATGGACACTTCGCTTCCAAGAAAGCAAAATAATTTGCTTCCTCATACAGGAAGCAATAAATTTATTTATAACATAAAAAATAATAATTCAATTTTAAATTAATTATTATTTATTTTTATGCAAATAAGTAATAATAATAAAATAATAATAAATCAATATATATATTTTTTTTCTATATTCCAAAACTTTATTTATTTATTTATTATAAATAAATAAAGTCAATTATTAGTCAATTATTTTTAGTCAATTCGTTTTGAGACAAGGAATATGATTCTTTTAATTCATTTGTTTGAATTTTTAGCAAGAAATTTTTTTTTGGCAAAACACGAGATTTTTCAGTAAAAAAAAAATAAAAATTATGAATTAATACGTGAGTTTTTAGTCAAATATAAAATTTATATAGGTCACTCGATTTGTTTTGAGACAAGGAATATGATTTTGTAATTCGTTTGGTTGGTTTTTTAGCATGAAAATTTTTTTTGGCAAATCGCGAGATTTTTCGATGAAAAAAAATGAAAAATCATGAATTATTACGTGGCTTTTTAGTCAACTATATATTTTATATAGGTCAATCAATTCGTTTTGAGACAAGGAATATGATTTTGTTCGAATGAATTTTTAGCATGAAAAAATTTTTTGCCAAAAAACGATATTTTTGATGAAAAAAGGTGCTCAAAAAAATTTGATTGGGTATTTTCAAAAATCCCTGTGTCCAAATTTAGATATTTGTGAGCTTCATATGTCATCCAAATTTTATTAAAATCCGTTGAAGCGTTCTCGAGATATCCTGGCGACAAAAAATTTACCACATACACACACACATACACACACACACACATCTGGACATTTTCTCAGGAATGAAAATTTGAACTTTTCAGATGAAACTGAGTCGATTTACACTATTTTTGGAAAATCGAAAATCTTAACGATCACAACGCTTCCTCTATGAGGAAGCAAAAAATGAACTAAATCACATCACTCAGGTCTTATCTTCTTCAGAATTTCATCTACTTTTAGAAAATAAAAATAAAAAAAATTTAATAATTTTTATACTTTGTACGCTTAAAGATTTGCTTCAGGGAGGGAGGGGATAAAAAAATTGTAAAAACTTTGTTTTTTATTAAAAATATTTTTCTTTATCAAAAAATTTTTAATAAATTTAGACTTCTCTGGAGGGGATTTTAAACCCCCAAACCCCTCCCCCGTCTCTCTGCTCGCACGGGCCTGATTAATATTGTATTATTATAAGCCTCAATCACCGAAAAGTTTAATTAGATTCAAAACAACAATTCCATTTCAACACTAGGTATGTATTGTTTTTATAAAGTACTTAAATAGTATTTATATACTCTTATTCATACTTTCTGAACGCGTTTTTCTCGACACTGCATATTTTCACACTTGTTTGCATTCTTATTTTGACACTATTCAAGGAAATAACTTGAAACTTGGACAGCATATTCTTTGAATGTGTAGTTTTCGTGTAAACTAGGATTTTTAAGATCCATTAATATACATTATATATACAGTTTAAAAAACTATTTAATTTTTCAATTTCACATTAACCGTTGCAGAGAAAAAGTGTAAACTTTTAGAGTTGTTTTGATATACATATATAGTTTTGAATTACTTTAAGAGTTGTATTTTATTGTAAAAAAATGTATGTAATAAATATTTTTTTTACTATAAAAAAAAATCTTTGAAAAAAACTTTTAAATCACTGTAATCTTTCCTCAAGGTAGAGTTCTATTAGATCAGTAGTTCTTAACTCAAATGTTGTTATTTTTTACTGTTTTTTGTGATGCTTAATGAATAGCGCCAACTTAAAGGTGTAGAGTCTCTTTGTCTTTTGTATTCATTTAAATAACGTAATAAACCCCCTGCGAGTTAAAACTGTAATCTTTTAATTAATAAAAGTTTAGAAAGTATAAATAAGAGTATATAAATACTATTTTAGTAGGGGAGAGCGGGGCAATCCGAACCGGCGGGTAATTCGGCTCATTAGCGATTTCACGCCTTAATTAGAATCTAGGAGGGAAAGGTCGCTATAGAATATAGGTCTCAACATTTTAGTTAGGTAAACGAAATTTAGTGTAATTCTATTGATTCAGCCTCGTGTCAGGTAGAGTATTATGTTTTTATGCGTCGCGCGTACACTTTTTACTTACAAACTTTTACGTTTTTAGTACATTAATTTACGAGCCTAATTTTTTTGGGTAAGTTTTTTTTATGCACTCAGGTGTGCTCTTTCGATACACCTATGCTATTTTATTTATACTTTATTTATACTCACTCTTACCAAAAGCACTATTTTTGGACAAAAATCTGCTAAAAACTCAAAAAAGATCCGATTTTAACTTTATTTTTTTTTAAATACTCGATAATGTTTGTCCTACAACTCTGAACTGCTAAAAAATTCAGATTTTTTTTATTAACTGAAATAAATGTTAATAACATTTAAAAATTGAAAAAAATTATTTTTAAAAAAGTGACTTCAAGGTCCTTTGATGTCAGTAACTTTATATACAGTACCGTCGGGAATTGTCAGTCCACCTATTTTTTAAGGTTTGAAAAACGTCTTTAAACATACAAAGTATAATTATTAAAATTCTTCTGTGTTTATTTCCTTAAAGAAGATACAATTTTAAGGAAAATAAGGCCTGAGTGAAGTGATTTAGTCAATTTTTCATTGAAATATGTTAAAAAATGTGGAATTTTTAATGTTTTACAAAAATTGAAATTACTCTTAAAATAATAAAGGTTTTTTAAAGTTCCTATGCTTGTTTTAAAGGGAATTTACTGAAGAATAACATTATTGTTTTAACATTAATGTGCAATTTTTTTCCTATCATATGCAAGGCTCAGAAGTTGGACCAAAAAGTTTATAAAATTTTGAAGACATTATTTTAACATAAAAATAATTTTGAAAATTCCAATATATATATTATATTACTTCCTTCCGAAAGTTATTGACAATTATGACCTTGGTATATTTTATATAGCTGTATTTGATATCAAGATATAAACAATAATTTTTTTATATTTTTTGGTCCAACTTCCGAGCCTTGCATATACTAGGAAAAAAATTGCACATTAATGCCTAAGCAATAGTCTTATTTTCCAGAAAATTTCCTTTAAAACAAGCATAAAAACTTTAAAAATACCTTTATTATTTCGAGAGTAATTTAAATTTTTCTAAAACATTAAAAATTACACATTTTTTAACATATTTCAATGAAAAATTGACTAAATCACTTCACTCAGACCTTATTTTCCTCAAAATTTTATCTACTTTATGGAAATAAACACAGAAAAATTTTAATATTTGTACTTTGTACGTTTAAAGATGTTTTTCAAACCTTAAAAAATGGGTGGACTGACAATTTCCGACGGTAGGGGAGAGCGGGGCAATCCGAACCGGCGGGTAATTCGGCTCATTAGCGATTTCACGCCTTAATTAGAATCTAGGAGGGAAAGGTCGCTATAGAATATAGGTCTCAACATTTTAGTTAGGTAAACGAAATTTAGTGTAATTCTATTGATTCAGCCTCGTGTCAGGTAGAGTATTATGTTTTTATGCGTCGCGCGTACACTTTTTACTTACAAACTTTTACGTTTTTAGTACATTAATTTACGAGCCTAATTTTTTTGGGTAAGTTTTTTTTATGCTCTCAGGTGTGCTCTTTCGATACACCTATGCTATTTTATTTATATGTATCAAATGTGACTTGTATTTGTTTTAAAGTGCCAAAAGTCAGGGTGGGGTAAATGGGCTCACGCGACGGTTAATCATCTTATCCAAAAATACTTTGTCTTGATCCGCCCCTGCTTAATTATGATAAAAATATGACTACTTTTAATAATTACCAATAATGAGTGTACTAACTTTTTTATTTTTTATAAAAAAATAAAAAAAAGTAAGGTCTAATGAATTTTCTTTAATTTTCGGGGCCCCAGTCCCCCCCAAAAATTTTGACCTTGATCCATCACTGCATAATTATAATAAGAATATAGGTAGTGCAAGATGTATATTTATTTTTTGAAAAAATCCACATTTATTCGCTTTAATGTATGTAAAGCTTTTCGTCCATCTACGATGGACCTCTTCAGACAATTAATTACGAAACTGTAAATAAACAGTACGAGAACATAAACATCGGTATAACTTAATAAAATATAATGTTTAAATAAAAAATATACAATTTGTAACACAACGTTGCTTACCAAAATGGATTTTCCAACTTCACATTTGATTTTAAATATTAAAAATGTATAAAAAAATATATAAAAACGTATAATAAGGAGGAAAAAAGGAACAGACTTTTTTCTCCAATTGGTCTGAGATTTTTGAAGACCACATTTTGTATAAAACTATTAAAACAAAAAATAAATTGTCAAACGTGAACAGGCACGTGTCACAGATAACGGTCAATTAAATATATTTAAAGAGGAGCGTACGCCCTCTTTTGTAGGTATACAATTCAGAAAGTCAACAGTCAATATCAACGTGATTACCTGAAAATGATAAGAATGAGATTTACTATTTTTTCAAAAAATAAATATACATCTTGCACTACAATTATAAAAATCCAAACAACCTTTACATCTATATCTAAGAATATAGGTACTTTTCATATTTACAAAATAAAGGTTATTGAACTTTTTTATTTTTTGTAAAAAATAAAAGTCGCCGAATTGCCCCACAGGGTGAGCCGATTTACCTGCCAAATTTGCAGTTTGAGAATTTGGTATATCTGCATTCAAAATTATCTAGAGCTAAAACTATAAAAGATAAATCAAAAAGTCCCTGCAAATTTGAAAGTGCAAATGAGAGGCTACTAAATGATATATCCATGTTTTGATTTAAAAAATAATTTCCTAACTTTTTTCCTGTCTGACCAAAAGTGAGCCGAATAGCCCCGGTCTCCCCTACTTTATAAAAACAATACGTCAAGGGCGGATCCAGCGGGGGGCGATGGGGGCAATCGCCCCTCCCAAAAGCCTTAGATTATTCTGTGAGAGAGAAAGAGATAGTACTATATTGTTGTCTCTCTCTATCTCATATATCGCCCCCTCCAAAACCCTAGTCTGGATCCGCCTTTGCAATACGTACCTAGTGTTGAAAAGAAATTATTGTTTTGAATCTAATTAAACTTTTCGGCGATTGACGCTTATAATAACACAATAATAATCAGGCCCGTGCATGCACAGGGACGGGAGAGGGGTTTAGGGGTTAAAAATCCCCTCCAGAGAAGTCTAAATTTATTAAAAATTTTTTGATAATAATACCATCATCATTTATTAAACAATTCTAACCACCAACACCAGATCCTCTATGGCAATATTAATTTAACAACATCACATATTCCAAAAATAAAAGGATCAAAAACTTTTTTTTCTTTCTCATCTAATATCATCTTTAAATTGGATTCTAAATTTAATCCAAAAACATCCTTGAGATGGCAGCCAAAAATATTATATCTCAAGGTAGAAGAAAGGATCTTGCATAGTAGCATCAATGAAGTAAATTCATTGTGCAAATTGTGTAAGATCGTTCCTCTTGTTATTAAATAAAAACGCCCTGATGATGATCTCAAATCCAAGAGATCGAAACGTCGGCAGAACAACAACAATGACTACCATCATCATTTATTAAACAATTCTAACCACCAACACCAGATCCTCTATGGCAATATTAATTTAACAACAAAAATATTTTGAATAAAAAACGAAGTGTTCACAAATTTTTTTATCCTCCCTCCCTCAGAAGCAAATCCTGCGCACGGGACTGATATTAATACTTATAATACATACCAGAAAATTGTATAATTTAATCTATTAATTTATAAAGAGTAATTTCAGTATTAATTAAAATTAATAAAATAGTTTATATTTTATATTTAAATAAAATATAAACAACAAACATATAAATAAAAATTTATATTTACACACATTCGTTTCATACCTGAACTATCTTTTGAAGCAAACTGTACCTTTTTTTTCAGTGTACTCGAAAAAATCATGTAAAAAGCTTAATATTGAAACTTTCAAGAGGAAAAAAATAGGTTAAATGATAAAAACTGTTATTTCACGACTTTCATAACTCTTAAAATGGGTTGTTTTCATGTTTCATTTTAATTTTTACAATCAAGGGTGGTTATTAGGGTGTCCGTTAAAAAGTCGACTTTCGAATTATGTTTACGATACCCTCCAGTTTGGTTCCAATATAAAAAAAAAAATTTCTGTAAAATTGTAGCCTGATTGATTAATATTAACCCGTGCCAGCAATCGATTGAAATTTCCCATTGAAAATGCATGGGAAAAATGAACTTTTTTTTAAAAATTTCATAACTTTTTTAATTTTTTTGCAAATAAATTTCCAGGTCACAAATTTCTTCATTTTTAGCTATATTGTAAGGCAACGTTTTTAGAAAAATTTAATTTTTAAAATTTTAAAAACGGCGGATGTTCAAAAATGGGTCAAAAAATATATTGTAATATTTGCAGCGTTTTATCATATAAATATTTAAGGAAACTCAATAGATCTTCTTAATCGGAGGTTCTTGAGGTCGCTAATGAAGATTACGATGTCAAAAATTAATTTTTTTATAATTTTGGAACTAATATTGCGGACTCAAAATTTTGCATTTCCACATTTTTCAAGAAATCGCCTTAAAACGCCGTTATCGGGCTTTTCGGGGTCACCGTTAACAAATTTCATGTCAAAAATGTATTTTTCAATAAAGCCGATCCAATTTGGCGGATTCAACAAACTTTATTTTTTTTAAATATAGTTTTACATTTTTACATTTTAATTATTCAGTTTTTGATCATCCATAATAAGCAAAACTGATCTGTAAATCTGACTTTCAATTAGTGATTTTTAACTAATGAATTGGCGAGAAATCGGTTACTATTAAATAGTAAAAACTTTAACTAGCTATTAGTAGAAAACTACTAATTTAAAAGTAAAATATCTATTAATTAAAATTGTAAAAGTTCACTTTCTCAATTAGTAGGTAGTTATGCAACTGTTAAATTAGTAGTAATTTCTACTAAAAAATATTGCAATTTTCAACTTTTTTGACATCGAAATCTTTAATAACGACCTAAAAAACCCCTGAATTAGAATATCTATTGAGTTTCCTTGAATATTTATGTGATAAAACGCTGCAAATATTGCAATGTATTTTTTGACTCATTTTTGAACATCCGCCATTTTTAAAATTTTGAAAATTAAATTTTTCTAAAAACGCTGCCTTAAAATATAGCTAAAAATGAAGAAATTTGTGACCTGGAAATTTATTTGCAAAAAAATTAAAGAAGTTATGAAATTTTTAAAAAAAAGTTCATTTTTCCCATGCATTTTAAATGGGAAATTTCAATCGATTGATGGCACGGGTTAATATTAATCAATCAGGCTGCAATTTTACAGAAAATTTTTTTTTCTATATTGAAACCAAACTGGAGGGTATCGTAAACATAATTCGAAAGTCGACTTTTTAACGGACACCCTAGTGGTTATATATACAACAATGCCAGTAACAATCGTGAAAATATTCACAGTATATATTTTTAGA
Organism: Ganaspis brasiliensis; assembly: GCA_037103525.1. NCBI lineage: Eukaryota > Metazoa > Arthropoda > Insecta > Hymenoptera > Figitidae > Ganaspis > Ganaspis brasiliensis. The sequence continues at coordinate 2,264,173 of JAZKLR010000056.1, read as the reverse complement.
GGGGTTAATTTGTTCTTGCAAGACCAAAAAAGGCTAAAAATGGCTAAAAAAAGGGAAAAAAGATCATTTTAAGGGTGGCGCACATCATCAAAAAATCTGAAAAAATTCATAAAGGTAGGTATTCGTACACTCTAAAAAACGACGAAAAAAAAGGTGGTCCCATCTTTTTAAAAATTAGTTAAAAAAATGTTTTTAACTTTTCGAAATTTTTTTCAATACTAAAAAAAAATCTACAATGTCCAAAAAAATGTGTTCAAAGTACATCTTAAACTCTAGCTTTACGAATTATTTTAGAATTTTTAAGCCACTCTTTCATAAAGTAAAAAAAAAATTTTTAAAAAAAAAACAATTTTCGACCCCCTGGAGGGCGTTAGGGTGGATTTGACCAAATCAACTGTGAGTATCTTATTTTTTCACCCCAAAGCACCCTTTTTCCTGATTAAATTAAAAATCTATGAACAGAGGCATTTTGCCTATCTTAACCAGGGAGACTCTTTGTTTATTAATCAGAGACTGTACAACAACAACAACAAAAATGAGGGCTCTTGTTAGGTTAAGATAGACCTACTCTACCGCGCAGAAAAAGAAGTACGTCAAAAAAATGACTAAAGTATGGAAAAAGTTTTTTAAAAGTCATAAGAAAGTACCGTCAAGTCGTGTATCTAAAGTTAGATGTTATATATATAGAACATCTGAAACTCAATGTCAGCACCTTTTGTCTGATTTTAAGCTTCATGAGAAATGAAATTGCTTTGATTTATTTTTAGTTTTAGTTCAAAAAATCTCAAAAAGTGGTTTTGTGTCTTCAAATGTTGTTTGAAGTCTCTAAAAGTCATTTTATGATTTTTTGGGATAAAACTTCAAATTAACGTCCGTCACAAAAGTAATTTGGATTTTAGAATTTTTTCAAAGTATTCGGTAAAAGTCCATATATTTTAATTAAAGGTTGAAATTCATTCAACAAATATAAGACAAATAATATTCTATAATATTTAAATTTTAAAATTTATTTTTAATTTTGGATTTTTAACACCATACAACTACCCAGTGTGCAAGGTTAAAGAACAATTATGTAACTGTTCTAACGCGCAAATAACAAGTTTTAGAACCAGTTCATGATCTGGCAAGTAAAAATGTCGTTCCTATGGGAGAACAGTTTAAATCTAGATCTCACTCTCTAAATTTGAATTAGTCAAAATTTGGCTAATGGAATTAGTAGCGTCAGTTTTGACTGCTAAATTAGTTATTTCATCTCTTTCTTCGAAAAAAAAATTTATATTCCTTTGCTAAATGAATGAGTAATGATATTCTACTTATTTATTTTGTCGCCATGTATTGCAAATTGAATAAGTCAAAATAATAAAACATAAACTTACGTTATAATACATAATAGAGATTACTTTTTTCAAAAGTAATCTTGAAAGTAATCTTGAAACACAATACTTTTCTTTATGTGCTAATGAAGTATTTAATTATAATTTAAGATAAAACATTCTTTTACATGTAGAATAAATGAATTAAATTTAATTATTCAGTTATAAATTAAAGTTTATTTTAACATTTTTTTAACTGTGACGCAAAATCTAGTAATGAAAGAATGTTTTTCTAAAAATAAAACTTAATAATAAATTGAAGATAATATTTTTGAATTAACTTTCTTTAAAATTTATCGGAATTTAATTTAAAATATTATATTTTTTTTATTACGAAATTGAAATTTGTTATTTTACATAATTGCATTTGGTTGTACAGCTTATTATTTTTAGCTATATTTTATAAAAACTTGGTAAATAACTGCATATTGATTTGTATGTACACACAATTTAGTATAACCATATCAACTTACCTAATTTGTATCTTTTGTTGTTAACCTTACATTTGCATTTGTTCTATCTCTGTTCCTTTCGGGGATTTAAAATATTAGTATTGTCTAAGAAGGTGATTCATATGCTTAATATTATCGCAAGATTAGAGTGAGATAGAAAGTGGTCCGAAATATGAGCATTTAAATCCATAAATTTTAAATTTAAAAAGAAAATATCTATATATATGCCACCTGTAATAGTTATCTATCTTTTGAAATATTATTCATACTAAATTTAAATTGACTTTTGATTATTACAATTACAAATTCTATTCTATTTTTGCTTGACTTTTAAATTTAATCGAATCAAAAATTTATTTTGTTAATATTAATAATCTCAGTTATAATACCTGTTAAATAATATAACAAACATTAGGGAGATCATAATTGATTTTAGAATATTAACAAAAATAAAAAAAATAAAAAATTAAATTAAATTAACATTAATAAAGTTAAAATTTTCTCCAACATTACTTTTTTTTTTTACTTATTAATAATTAAAATTTATTTCTGATGAAACCTCTACTTTAAAATTTCGAAAATAAACAAAAACAAAGTTCATTGACCTACTTGCTATGTTCTATTCTGCTACTTATTTTAAGTATATTCCCTTTAAGTTTTCTTCTGCTTTAATTCCTGAATTTGATTTTATCTCGTAAATAAAATTAACAAAAACCAATACAACTATTCAATTCAAAACACTATAATAATTTAAATTTGAAACTCTACTTTATCTTTCATCAATTCCAACCATTTAAATTCCCGTCTATTACGTAATTAATCTTTTTTCTTTTATTTATTTATTTATTTATTTATTAGAAACATACGGGACAAGCCCTTTCGTACATGAGTACTCCTACTAACTAAAAATTACAAGCCGTAATGAATTTTTTACAATAGTGTCATTGCTAGGTCTATACAATAACCTTAATCAACGTTAAACAATTTTGCACTCAACAAGGAAGTGAATCTTTCTTTATTTCTATCAAACAAATTTATCTCATCAGAAATAGAATTAGCTTCTTTACAAAGTCGATTAAGTAATGAGTGATTACCATAATTAGTTTTATGGAATGTTACGTTAAATAAGGGATGATTTCTTGTTAAAATTGACGGAGCCGACAATTCAACTTTAGATAATAAAGCTGGACAGTCGAAAATACCATTAATCAGTTTGTAAAAAAACAGAATATCAATATATAGAAATCTGGCTGAAATTAATGGGGTTCCCATCAACACTCGTAATTCACTGTAATCATGGGTGCGTCTATCGAACGGAAAATTAAGTTGTCGGGCTGCGAATCTAAGAAATCTATTTTGGACTCTTTCGATTCTAATTAAATTAAAATTATAAAAAGGTACCCAAATAATTGACGCATATTCCAAAACGGATCTAACTAGTGTTATATATAGAATTTTTATTGTACTCAGTTTGCGAAAAAGAGATCCATTTCTCATTAAAAAACCCAAAGATCTCAGTGATTTAGATATTACCTCCGAAATATGCTCATTAAATGAAAGATCATTTTTGATGAGTAGACCCAGGTCTCGTACTTGATTAACCCGAGCTATTTCATCTCGACCAATAGTGTAATGATAAATCAATGTACTTTGCTTGACAAAAGATATAACCGAAGTTTTGTCAATATTGATAGCCATATGATTGTTATCACACCATACGTCGAGTCTATCAAGGTCTGATTGAAGTTCACGAGCAGCCTGGCAGGGATTAGAGTCCGAATCAATTGGTTTAAAACATTTGAGGTCATCAGCATATAATATCAAAAATGAATGTAAAAAAACCTGTTTGATATCGTTCATATATAAAATAAACAATAATGGGCCAAGATGTGAACCTTGTGGCACTCCTGACCTAGCCAAAAAAGAATTAGACAGCTCACGATTAATGCGAACCTGTAGAAATCTGTCCGTTAAATAACTCTCAAAGAGGGAAACCAAGTTCTCAGACACACCCATAATCTCCAGCTTTTTTCAAAAGTATTTTATGATCTACTCTATCGAAGGCTTTAGACAAATCAGCATATATTGTGTCCACTTGAGCTCCCATTTCAATACTCAGCAAGACAAAATTAATAAATATGCCCAAATTAGTAGTTGTGGATTTACCACATACAAAACCATGTTGTTCTTCGATGATTACATTAGAAACCTTGTTATACATTGAGTCGTATATGAGACTTTCAAAGATTTTTGCAATAGAATTTAGAATTGTTATTGGTCTGTAATTTGCAATATTGTTTTTATCCCCACTTTTGTGAATAGGAATAACAATACCCCTTTTCCACTCGTAGGGAAATACCTTATCATGAATTGACCTATTAAACAATATATACAATGGTTCAACAAACTGTAAGCAGCAAGATTTCAGTAGAAACGGAGGGATTTCATCAGTGCCCGGTCCCTTATTTGCATCCAGATTCTTTAACTTAATTAAAATGTCATTTCTAGAAATAATTATCGTGGAAAGACTCAATCCCTTTTCAACTAACATGCTATCGTCGAATAATTGCGATGTAGGATTCGTATATACTGAACTAAAGTAATTAGCAAAGAAATCAGCTATCTTTTTAGAGTCATTAGCAGTGTCAGTTCCTAAATACATAGTACTGGGTATTCGCTGATTTTTACGAGCTGAGTTAATATAATTCCAAAAGTTCTTAGGACACTCAGCAATCGACTCTTCTGTTTCCGAAATATACTTATAACAAATCTTAGAAAGCGTTTTACATTCTGATCTTAATTTTGCAAATAATCTATAAGTATTGTTATTACTAGTTCTTTTGTACTGAGCGTGTGCTATTTTTTTTTTAAGAATCAGCTGTTTTAAATCTTTGTTAAACCATAATGGATAGCTTGAGTTACAAATAGATTTCAGAGGAACAAAAGAATCAAAAGCAATTTTTAGATAAAAATAAAAAATACTAATGGCATCGTCGATACTCTCGACATTCAATACATCCTTCCATACTATGCTGTTTATAAAAATAGCCAAATTACCTATCAAATTACTTATCAGTATTATCAGCAATAACATCAACTAAAAAAGGCGGATGATAGTTATCAATCGGTAGCAAAAAATCATTCAACAAATTAATAGTAAAAAATTCGGGATTACAAAAAACCAGATCCAAAATAGAACCATGTACATTCTTATTATTGTTAATTTGAGATAAACATAAAAAATCAATTGCATCAGAAATCAATGAAGTTATTGAAGCCTGCAGATCCAGGTTACCAGTAACTTGCGTACAAGCTATATTTATGTTTTGATCAAAGTTCCACTCGATAAATGGCAAATTAAAATCCCCAAGAATACATATACAAGCTAAGGGAAACCTACCATATATCTCTTCAAAAATTCGAATCAATTCTGAGAATAAATTTAAACTAGAATTTGGAGGTATGTAAAAGCATCCTAAAATATATAAAACATTGCTTAGTGTAAATTTAATAAAAATATGCTCAATCAGATTCGACACTGAAGGAACAATTGAACATTTCAGCTCGCTCCTTGCCGCAATCAAAACCCCGCCTCCTCTCGAGTACTCACTCGTCGTGTTACCTCTGTCACAACGAAAAATATCATAATTTACAAAACCAAGTTCATCAGATCCAATGCCAGGGTGCAGCCAAGTTTCAGTTATTGCAAAAAAACTATAGTTAAATAAATTAATATTTTGTCTAAGAATATGAATCTTGGTTCGCAAGCCCCTTACATTCTGATAGTAAATCTGAACACGGCGAGTTAATCGAGAGGAGGGGGAATTACCTATGACTTCTATACGAGACGAAGGATCTACACTTGTTGTGTCGTTGCGTGCGCATTGGCCTGCGTTGAGAGAGAAGCACTCTGAGTTGATAGAGCAAGAGAAAGACGGTCCTTGACTAACACTGGAGCACCTCGACGATATTTCATTTTCAGATTGGTCTCGCCTTCCTGACGACGAGTTGCGAGTTGCAGCTTCACGGATTTGATCTCCTCCAGTTCCATCCTTGTACGATCGTTCGCCATCCACAAGTCTTACAGGTCGTGTGCATAAGCTTGATTTTTTTTTGCAGCTACAAATGCTCTTAAGATTGATTGAGCGTTTTCCTCTGTCATACACGTTATCTTGACTGGTCTTGGCTTTCTCGATTTGACCTGCGTAATTTTACCGAATCTAAATACACGTACATTTTCAAGGATTCCAGATAGCATATATTTTCCCAATTCATTAGTAACATAGTGACACAGATTATCTTGAATGTTATTAGAACTAGTGTCACCTTGCGACATGGGTTCAGGAAATCCAAACAAAATAAGATTTCTTTTCCTTCCAGTTCGATCATTAATCTCATCAATACAGAAGAATAAACAAATAAAATAAATTTTTTATAGTTTTTGGGAAGATCCTCCTTTCCACAAACGATGATGCTACAATGCACCACAACTTACAAAGTTTTGCAAAAAGTAGCGTAAACCAAGCGAAGAATTTAAACAATATTAACCAGACAGTTGTTGGTTGTACTATGTACTCCAACAAAAGATCGATTAACTTTTTAGCTATTAAATAATTGCTAAATCGCAATTATTTATCTACTATTGTTCAAAAGCTTCACCCAATTAACACTGGAATTTATTTTGAGCTATAATTTGGAAAAACTCCGTTTCCAAATTATTATTCGTAATAATTGAATTATTTTAATAAATATTGAGGTTGTACTATGTACTCCTCAATAAAGAAATGAATAATTAATTTTTATGACGCTTTGTTTCTCTATAGATTTTTGTACTTATTAAATTATAATTTATAACATTATACCGGTAATAATAAATTCAATAAAATAAAATATTTTAAGAAATTTAACAACCAGCACAACTTTACTAAAATATTGTGACGCTAAGTACACACGTCTTACCGATTTTGTTGAAGAAAATCAAGAGGACGAGTTCATGCAAATCAGCTCCTTATACGTATACCCTTGATTTACCCCCAAAAACGTCCAGAAAGTTCAATAACCGCTCACAGCGGGTCTTAATTGACTTCAACCCAAAAGTGCTTGCCCAGCTCAGTTCTTTCTTGATTTAGTTTCTGGGATGTCTCCTGATGATTTTAAGCAAAAAATGAAAAAAATCAGTTGGGCCGTTTTTGAAAAAACTGATTTTTTGAATTTTTTAAAGAGGTTAATTAACATATTTTTACCAAAATGAGTGCAAATAATAGCTATATTGACTTGAGTCATTTAAAATGGTATCAGAAGATAGGTCCTAGGTCTTTGTTTTGCATGGTGTAATTTTAAAAATGCTCTCATCGAATAGTTTTATCTTATATTTTAAAAAATAATTGATTTTCAAAAAAAGTTCATAAAAAAGGGTCATTTTAAGAAAATCATAACTCCGATACTATTAAAGATAGAATATTGGCCTAACGATAGATTTACTCAAAATTTAATCTACTTTAATTTATATTGAAAGATATATATACGTTAGATGCACAGAAAACTTTTTATTTTACAAAAACTAAAATATAATTTTTTTTTCACGAAATTTTTTGCTGAAATCTGACTTTAGAAGCTCATAAATCCGAAAGTTTTAAAGATAAAGCACTCTATTTTTTTTGTTTTCTTTAAAATTTTATACTCTTTAATTCTTCTATAGGTCATTTAAGGTTTGTATCTACTGGGAGAGAGTAATATTGCAAAAACTCATTTTTTTACCCATTTTTCACGGTTTTTCATTAACTTTTCTGGTGTAAAGTTACTCAAAGATACTCAGCACCTAGGACCTATCTTCTGATACCATTTTAAATGACTCAAGTCAATATAGCTATTATTTGCACTCATTTTGGTAAAAATATGTTAATTAACCTCTTTAAAAAATTCAAAAAATCAGTTTTTTCAAAAACGGCCCAACCGATTTTTTTCATTTTTTGCTTAAAATCATCAGGAGACATCCCAGAAACTAAATCAAGAAAGAACTAAGCTGGGCAAGCACTTTTGGGTTGAAGTCAATTAAGACTCGCTGTGCGCTACAAACTGTAAAAATTTTCAATTTCCGCGGTTTTTCTATTTTAATTTTAACGCTTATAAAGATTGATAAATTTGATTTTCCTTTCTTGTGAAATATTCTATATTTTTTACTCTACATTTTACTATAAATTTATTTATTATAGAGCATTTCCATGGTAAGTGATCATGGAAATTTCCTTATGTTATGGGATTTAGATCAAACTTCTCTTACTTGTAGTCCTTGATGTAACTAAAAAATTGTAAAGCTTCTTTTAAAAAATATTAATATTGTCATACATTTTTATTTATTCCGTGGAAATTTACGTTTACCCTATTTTAAAACTCACAGGGTGTCTTGAGGTAAGTACACTACATCACTACAAAAAATATTAACAAAATAAAAATTGGAGATTTTTCAAAAAACAGAAAACAAAACTTTTTCTTTAAATATCAACAAAACTTTAAATGAATATTGTTTAAAACTTAATTTAGTAAAAAGTGTGTCTTTTAACAAACAATTTTAAAAAAATTGACCCTTATTTCTTTTATCATTCAAAAGTTATGTGGTCTCAAAAATAAAAAGTTCAAAAATTTTAAAGTTGAATATCTCCTACATTTATTAATATTTTTTAAAAGAAGCTTTACAATTTTTTAGTTACATCAAGGACTACAAGTAAGCGAAGTTAGATCTAAATCCCATAACATAAGGAAATTTCCATGATCACTTACCATGGAAATGCTCTGTAAATTTATTATTTCTTATAAAAATTCTATTTTAACTTTAAAAATTGATTTATTGTATATTATCTAATAATAATTAATCTTATCGTACTTTCGTCATTTACTTTAACTTTACATATATTTAATTATTTTTATTTCGTATTATAAATGTTTCTATTACCAACAATAATTCCAACTAAATTATTCAATTTTAAACGTTTTTAAACTATTATTTAAATGGGCTATTTTATTTTAAACCGTTCCACTAGCAAAATACTATCGCGTGAAAAGGTTTTTTAAATCGGTTTAATTTGATTAAAACTAAATTAAAAATAAAATGTAATAGGCGAATTTGAAAGAGAATTTATCAAGCTTTAAAATGATACTAAACTTTTTTTAAAGAAATTTTAATTTCATGTAAAATATTACGTTTAAAAATTTCAAACATTTATATTTTAAAACACCCCCTTTTGGAATACGATGTAACTTATACTAAAATAATGTTTAAAATTTCTATTTTTTACTATGTAAAGACCATAATGGACTTATAATGGAGTTTGTAGAAATAAATTTTAATAAAAAATCATTGTGTTTTATTTGACATATCAATATTAATAGAAAAAGAAAAACAAACTAATTCTACCATGAGAATAATTATACTACGTGACTTCCAATTAATGTCAGATTAAATAAATTGGATTTTTAATAAAATTTTTTTTTTCTAAATCGCGTGAAACGTCCATTATGGTATTTTCCATTTTAATAAAAAATCATTTTATTTCATTTGACATATCAATATTAATAGAAAAAGAAAAACAAACGAATTCTACCATTAGAATGGTTATACTACGCGACTTCAAATTAATGTTAGATTAAATAAATTGGTTTTTTAATGAATTTTTTTTTTAATCCCGTAAAAAGTCCATTATGGTCTTTACATAGTGAACAATAGAAATTTTAAACATTATTTTAGTGTAAGTTACATCAAATTCCAAGAGGGGATGTTTTGAGATATTAATGTTTGAAATTTTTAAACCTAAAATTTTACATAAAATTGAAATTTCTTTAAAAAAAGTTTAGTATCATTTTAAAGCTTGATAAATTCTCTTTCAAATTCGCCTATTACGTTTTATTTTTAATTTAGTTTTAATCAAATTAAACCGATTTAAAAAATTCTCTTCACGCGATAGTCTTTTGCTAGTGAAACGGTTTGAAATAGAATAGCCCAAAGACTAAACAATATTTTACTAATTCAACTATTCACTTTTGTGAACTTTCTTATAAACTAATTTTATCAACTAATATTTATTCATAATTGTTTATATTTATTGCAAAATTTGCACTTATTCATGTTAATTTTAAAATATCACTAATTATCAATAATTTCTGCTTATGTTCTATTCAAATAATTTTTTTTTGCTTATTCTATTATTTTACAATTAAAACTATTACTCAGATCTTTAATATTCAGTTATTTATTTAACAATATTCAACTTTTAACTTTCTGTTTCGATTTTCATTCTGAAATAATAAATCTTCTAATAAAATATGTTCCTAAATATATTTCTTATTTAATTTCTTATAATTATTTATAATAATAATCTAATAGATTTTATTATCAAAATTAATTATTTTAACTGAATTTTTGAAAATCCAAGTAGTAATTCTTCATTTCAATTTTCCCTATCAATTTCAACATCCTGTATATCAGGACGCACAAGCCATCGGACCACCAACCCAAACGTCCAGAGCTCGATCCCAACAGACCCCAATATTTTTTTATATTCAAATTTTCTATTTAATTTATATTTTTATTCTTATTACTATTTACTGTTTTATTTTTAACAAATATTTTGAAATAGTTTCTTAACCATGAAATACCATTTTAATGCCCCCCTAAATACATCAATTTCTTATTCCATGAAAAATTATGTATTTTTTTATAACAAATAATTGCTATTAACTATAAATCTTAAGAGAAAAAAAATTTTCAAATATGGATTTTTAAAATCACCATTTCAGTAGTAAGAATGTCTTCAAATTTCTTATGAAACTCTACAGCGTGCGTTGCGTAGGTATTTGGTTAAGGCTGCGGACTGTTAGTGTTAGGGTCGTGCGTTCAATTCCCAGCGAAAGGGGATTTTTCTGTTAGGTATAAACGATTATTAGTTATAAGTAGTTAAGGAGTGTAATACTAGTACTGTTTGTAGGCTTCCAAATTTATTTTTTTACTTTTTTTATTTAATTACAGTTTGGGAATAGTTTATCAACATTAGTTTGATGCAATTCCACGACGATGTCTTAAACGATTAATAGTTACAGTTTACAAATTCATTTAGTACCTAAAGCTACAAATTCATTTAGTTACATATTTGTTAGAGATTGAATTAGTACCTGCTGACTAATTCACAGTCAACGAATCCGCCCTATTTGAATTAGTCATTTTTGACTAATTCAGATTAAGAGAGTACAAGTTGGAATTTTTTTTAATTGTACTTCTTTTTGGAGAGGTAAGACTTGCAAAACGTAATTATCTAGGTAAAACTATCAACAATTTAGTATTAAGCAAATTAAAAATAAAAAATTGTTTATTTACATCATCGCTTTTGATAACATCTGTTTATTTATTAAGGGAGAGATTAGTAGAATTTTGGCTCACCGAAATTCGCGATGTTAAGGTGTGCCAATTTTTTTATTGCGTAATTTTAGACCTCAATTTTGGGACGCCAAAAATACAAAAATAAAAATTTTGCGAAGTTTAAAAATTCCTTCTTGAGGAAATGTAAATTTTTTATTAAAACCTCTTCTACAATTTTCATTTTATTTCATCGATAATATGTTTGTAAGCTTTTTAAATGATTCTGTACAATATATTGTATGGATTTAAACAAATTTTTATTTTTCAAAGAATAAAAAAATCTTGAAATTCTAAGATGGTCATTTTAAAAAAAAACATGTAAATGTGCGCTGTTATTTCATCTTTAAAATAAGCTTTAGAAAATAAAAATAACTTGATCCGTTTTCGAGTTATCGAAAAAAATGTGAAGGTACGTTGCGTTTGATCAGAAGCTCGAAATTTAGCTGCCACCACTTGATTTTCGCTTGACGCAAAAGCGAACATGAGACGAAACAGGGACAAAATTGATGTAAATCTTATATATGTATGTAAATAAAATAAAATTTCGCAAGTGATATATATTATGATACAGTGCCGCTCAAAAGGATTTGCCCACCCTACGGCATGCAAGGTCATTACGCATGTTTTTTAAGGTTAGGACACTAGTGCGTGTCTATTTGTGTGTTAGGACACTAGTACGCATTTATTTGTGCTTGACACATTAAAGCGCATAAATTTGTCGGTTAGGCCACTAGCACGCATGTGTTTGTAGGTTAGTGCACTAGTGTGCATGTATTTAAAGGTTATAACATTAGTGCGCATCTATTTGGAAACTAGTGTCAGGAATCTAGTGCGCATGTTTGTACACTAGAACAAGAGTGCGCTTGTATTTGTAGGTTAGGACACTAGTGCGTACAAAAAAGTGCGTGTGTGCTTGAGGGTTAGAACACAAGTACGCATGTGTTTGTAGGTTAGGGCAATAGTGTGCATGTGTTTATGGGTTAGAACAAGAGTGCGCTTGCATTTTTAGGTTAGGACACTAGTGCACTTGTGTTAATAAGTTAGGACAATTCTGAGCATGAATTTGTAAGTTAGGGCACGAGTGTGCATGTGTTTATAGGTAAGAACACAAAAGCGCATGTCTTATGTAAGTTATGACACTGAAGCGCATGTGTTTTTAGAGTAGTGTAACAGGGCTGGTTCCAAAACATAGTTCCAATGTTCGCCACCAGATGGCGCTGTTACCCTCAGTCGGTATTACCGTTCGTCGGTAAGGTAGATTTTTCATCGGTCGGTAATGCAGATCTCTGTCGGTAATGGTTACTGTTAGATGGCGCTGCTTTTATTATTACCCTCGGTTGGTAATGCAGATTTCTGTCGGTAAGTTACCGCTAGATGGCGCTGGATTTATAATTTGCATAAACAATATATTGTTGTTAACTGCGGCACTACCACCCACCACCCACCCAACCAACCACCCAACCCAACATACCCCCCAAAACCACCCAACCACCCATATACCGAAAATAATGTATTGGGACTTGAATTTTTAAAATACCACCCACTTTGTATATATGATCTCAAATTTCAAAAATCATAATAAAAACCGCGAGGGATGGCTGAATCGCGAGATACTGCGCAGTATTAGCCGGGTGGATTGGGGGTGGGCCGCGCTGGGCCTCATTTGACGCATGGTGTGCAACGAGATGCGTGTGGTCCTGGGTCTGACTCAACGCATGGTGCACAACGAGATGCGTGTGGCGTCTAAAGTTTAGGGTAGTGGGGTGAAACAGACTAGTGGGGTGAACTGGTATATGCATTGTATATGTGTGAATCCATGTGATTGGTTATATAAGGCGACGTTTTATGGGGAAATAGCACTACGGTCACCTGTCTGGAGCGACCTACTACTTTCTACTACTAGAAGGGCTGCCAGAGGGAACTCAGAGGACCTCGGAGTGGTGGAGAGTATTGAAAGATACTGAACCAGCCAATCTTGCATACGTGTGTGAGCAGCGTCACTGCTATTAGAAATATCCTCTGACTAATCAAATCTTGCGTACGTGTGGAGCAGCGTCACAGTCATTAGAAGTATCCTCTGACTGACCAAATCTTGCGTACATGCGTGAGCAGTTTCGCAGCCATTAGAAGTATTCTCGGACTGTCTACAGCTGGGGTCTAGGAAACGCAGCGTTGTTGAATTGACTGATGTCGTAGCAGTTGGAGTACATGAAGATTGCTGTGTTAAAGTTTTAAAGGTATGTTCACATATAACAACCAATTGGGGGGGGGGGGGTATCAGTTCATTTAACCTAATATTATTATATTAATTTATAAATTATTTTTATGATTTGCAGAATGTGTGATAAACGTAAAAATCCTGGGGAAGGAAGAGAAAGGGTTGATGCTGCTAAAAGGACGAGAAATAATGCAACGCTTCTTAAGGAATGTGAGGACCTTATTCCATCCATTGAAGATGCGCTATCTCTTCTACAAATATTACAAGATTCGAACGAGAAAATAATGTTTGTTAATAGATGGTTGAATGTGTGTAATAATTCTTTGAGTACCCTAAGAAGTATACTGAATTCCTTACTTGTAAATACTGATAGAATGCGATGTCTAAATTTAATTCAACAAGTTTTATGTCTTTTCACAAATTTTCAAAAATATTTAAAACACGGAGCAGGTAATGTAATTTCTAATGAAATAAGTAATCGCATACGTTGGACAGATACCGAGAAAGCTTTTCAGAATTATATTAAAACAAGTATTATTATAAATTTGATTCACAAAGATATAAAGGCTTTTTTAAATGATTCAAAGACACTTTTCGAAGAAAAAATTACTGAAATTTTAAATACTCATGGTCCATTAAAAGTGTATAGTGTCCTTAGTACAAAGTTTAGAAAAATTGTTAATGATGAGGAAAAAGTACAATACCCAAGCCGTGTTTTAAATTATTATAAATATGAAAAATATATTAATTGTACTGGGATAGAGTTTCCAGTTTCTCTTAAAGATATTAGAAAATTTGAGAAACAGAATGATATCTCAATAAATTTATATGGTCTTAAATTAAAAAATTCTAAATTTACAACAATTCCATTACATCTATCATTAAATAAGAAGGAAAAACATGTAAATCTACTTAGGGTGGAAAAGCATTATGTAAGTGAAGATGATAATAATTCTAATACGGATGATGATAATAATGTTGCTTCAAATAATTTTCATTATGTGTGGATAAAAAATTTGTCTCGTCTTGTTAGTTCACAACTTTCTAAAGGTAATAGTAGAAAATACATCTGTGATCGATGCCTTCATTATTTTACAAGTGAAGTGAAGCGTAAAAACCATGAAGAAGAATGTAAATCATAGAATGAATGTAAGGTTACACTTCTTGAACCAGGACAAAATTTTGTTCAGTTTCAGAACTTTGCTTATAAAGAGAAAGTTCCGTTTTTTATCTACGCTGATTCTGAGTGTCTCCTTAAACCTGTTGAAGAAGAAGTAGGAGGAGGGAGAACATGCAATACTGAAGTTGTTCAAAATCATAAAATCTTTAATATTGGATATTACGTCAAGTGTAGCTATGATGAATCATTATCTGGGTATCATTCAAGTCCAGTAGGTGTCGATCCTGCCAAATGGTTTGCCCAAGAACTACAACAATTGGCTACAGTTGTCGAGTCAATTATTCAGAATCCCATTCCAATGGAAAGTCTATCATCAGACCAGATTGAAGCTTTTGTATATTCTACAACATGCCACATTTGTGAAGGTAAAATATCACATTTTCAGAAAAAAGTTCGTGATCATTCTCACTTAACAGGCAAATATCGAGGTCATGCACATGAAAAATGTAACTTAAAGTATCAAGATTCACGAATAGTACCTGTAGTATTTCACAATCTGAGTGGATATGATGCTCATTTTATAATTACAGACATTTGCTTAGAATTTGAAGGAAAAATTGATCTACTTCCAATAAACAAAGAGAAATATATTTCTTTTACTAAGGGAATAAAGGGAAGTGGAATAAAATTTCGTTTTATAGATTCCTTCAAATTCATGGCATCGTCCTTAGAAAAGTTAGCATTGTTACATCCCAGTAACACAAATTTTTTCTTAAGGGTGTTCTCATTATAGTTACAATAGCTACTAAGCATTGTTACCTTCTTCAGATAACAGCCATCTATAATTGAAAATGCATTGAAGTCCTTCCTTATCTTTTACAGGCAAAGTAGAATTCCAATGGTAATACTATATCATAAATTTAAAATTGCGAAACAGTTGGGTAAAGCGACGCGAGAATTACAATATTGCAATAAGTAAGATAAATTAAGAGAAGAGTTATAATTAAAAATTCGAAGAAGTCTTATTGACTTCAGTCTTGCATTGTTTTCAAGTGTAATTTCATGGATTTTAGTCTTGGAATTTAATTGCAGTCGAATGATAACATTTAATAGGATTATTAGTAAATCTGAAGTAGTGTGTTTAAATAATATCAGTGGTTGCGGGATCGGGTCTATGAGTCACTCGAGCGCATGATGCCTTACGCGAGATAGGCGAGCGAGCGTCTCGGGTTACATGCGCGTGCATCTGCATTTCCTATCACTGGTATGAACTATAACACTGAATATCTTATTAAATGTGGGACACATCGCACATTGAGATTCCTGGGATTATTACCATGGTAGTTTTCTCTCTTAAAGTATTTTATGAATAAATCCATCGACTCTTAGAAATTATCAATTCTCTTTAACCAACTCGACTGAAAGAAGGTTGCAACGCTCTTGGCGTATCAGAATTAAAACCATATGACATCTTTTATTATATTCTAAGATACAATGAGTATGGAAGTTCAAAGTATATTGTTTTACAATCTTTAATCAAAGGTGTGTACTATGAGGTTCCATTTTCATTGATGAATTAGTATTGATGATATACGAACTGTCTGAAAACCATATTAATAGGACTGATATATAAATTTATGCAGTTATTATTGATTAAATGGAAAGAGATGCGAGCTTCCCAAAGTGCACTGATGAGTCATATAAATACTCATCACTGCCCGTGTTGAATTAAAAAAATCTTAAATTAACTCTCTTTTTACAAGCTCTCATGCCTTTCCTATGAAGCCGGGATGTTTTGTTACGATTATTTTTTCCATCGTTCCGAACTGCATCAAGTATTATGTATCCGTAAATTATAAAATGAACAATATTAAGAATAAGAGTAGAGATACGGACTTGCATTCACAAGCTGATGAGTCACTAGTATGCTCATCGCTGCGCTTAGCACCAAGTAGGATTGCAAGCTCGTATGCCTTCTCAACTAATGATAAATCATTCACACAAACTATATTTACAATAGAATGAAACGATACTCTTAAAGCTTCATAATACGATGGAGGACTTAATTGTGCATCTATTGTAGTTCGTCTACGTGCTTTATCGAATGGCGACTGCCTAAACTTATATTGTATTTTAAACAAACACTTTTAGAGGAAATAGTAATTTCAGTTATAAAATTGTCATGTTAAAAGAGCTACGTCATTCTTTCACACTATAATTTTCACATAACCATATAAGGACTGGTTTCCTCTGAAGGTGTCTTGTTTCATGCGTTTGCAGAGGCGAAGCTCGAATTGATAGTAAGAATTCTGAATTCTACGAAAGATCTTGCAGCTGCATGATGGATATGATTTCAATAAATCTGTTATTGAGTGGTATAGAGTTACTCGATGATGTTCTAAGAAATCAAGGGTTGACTCCTTGTTCTCTTAGTAACTAGAGCTATTCCACATGATACAGTTCACGCCTACATCAATCTATCATGCATAGCTGTATTATCGTTGGTTGGGACTAAGTGTGATTCCTGGAGGTCTGGCATCAGGCACCAATCAAATAATATCATTCTATCCAGCTTGATGGTCTGCCGACCAAGTAGACTCACGACGGATGCAGGTGTTCATTATTCCATGGAATCTAGCTTTTTCCTTGTACCAACCTAGGGTCGTGCGGGGACCGGAGGTGGCTTTTGCACACGACCCGAGAGGATTTGCCACTATAAAAGCAAAAATCTTCCAGCAGGGGGTCGTCAAATACTCTGTGCAAGTCTTCTCGGCTCATATCGAACGACACCTCGGAACAGTAACCGTGCAACCCCAGTTGTTGTAATTCAGTTTTCTTCTTGTCAACGTTCGGTGCAAGAAGTTCCTTGTTCACATCGAGTGACCCTTTGGTCTTCGGTCTCCTTCGATCATCGTAATACTCGTCGCTTGTCGTGAGTTGATATTAGAAGCTTGACTGTTTACCGTCGTATTAGTGCGTTTCTGTAAAACGATTGTGAGCGTGACGGTTTTACATTCGGGAAACATAAACTAAATCAGTGTGTGCGAAGTCACAACCGTTCGGAACTCCGAGTTGCAAAAAGCAACACTGTGTCAACTACCGATAAGCGGGTTTTGTCAACGACATTCATCCGTCTCATCTCAACCATTGAAATTCGCCCTTTTCTTTTCAAGAAAAGGTAGTATGTAAGTAATTTTCAGTTTTACAATCTAGAAACAGTTCAAGTCACAAAAGACAAAAATTATCAAACCTTATTGTAATGCTCTCAATTCATTCAATTACTATTTTATTCAAAAGAAACTTACATTAAACCGAATCTTTCAATAAAATCTTTGTTATTTATTCAAACCCTTTTAAAGTTTAGTATTCCTTATTTATCTTTTATGAACATTTAATTCATTTAACAATTGACAAAGACGCCCCCCATAGGAGCGATAGAGAACAACGGACTCACATAAAAATAAATGGTCAAGCTTTACCAACTTGACTTAATCAGCCTACCATTCCTCCAGTTATTAGTTTTAAATTAAGGTAACTTGTTTTTAATTAATATCTAACCACGCCTTTCGCTCGGGATGTAACAGCTGATTTGGTGGCAGCGGTGGGATGTTTTTCCTTCTTTGTTAATTTTATTACCAGAATAATTTGTTGTTTTCAAAGTTATTTTAACATTTTAAATCAAAATATTTAATTTTTTTTTATTTGTATTAAATTTGTAAAAGTCTTATCAGTATTTAGAAGCATTGTTATTCTAATTGGATATCTTATCGAAAATTGTCTGATGCCGTTCGGCAAATTCAGTTTTCGCCATTGACATTTGATGCCGTTCGGCAAACTTGCCAAGTTAAGATATCTAATTTTAATAAAACTAATTTTATTTATTTATTATTTTCCGGATTGCTTTATTGGAAATCCTTTCGAAAGCCGTCTGATGCCGTTCGGCAAATTCAGCTTTCGTCATTGACACTTGATGCCGTTCGGCAAACTTGTCAAGTAAGAATTTCCAATATTGTCACAAATTTACATAATATCTCATTCTCATAATAACTGAAATTCATATCGAAAACTGTCTGATGCCGTTCGGCAAATTCAGCTTTCGTCATTGACACTTGATGCCGTTCGGCAAACTTGTCAAGTTATGACTTTCAATTAGTAAATGAGAATCGTTATAAACGTTGATGGTAGTTTTAGTATAGATTCATTGTCATGAGCGCATTTCATGAACCAGTACAAATAAAAAAAAGAACTAGGCGCGGAGGAACCAAAAATCAGACGCGTTTCATCCCTGAACAAAAGCTATCATCAAAAGTATTAAGTCTTGAACAACATACAGTTGCAGAGAACGTCATTCCAATTAAAGATTTAAAAACTGAAGAGGAATTTTCAAAATTTTTTGAAGAGCTGTTAGATAAAACACAGCAAGACATTAATTCTAAAAGAGTAAAACAATAATATTTCAGTTTACTTCTTTTAAGTTTAAAGTTATTAAGAAAATAAAACATAATTTTAAAAATTATTTTAAATTAAGCTGATGTTATTTATGTGAGATCGTTTACTATAGCTCCTAATAAACCTTAAATTTATTGTCTCTAAATTCTTCAGTTAACAAAAATTATAAAACACTTCAATTTCGATCTTTTTCACATAACAGATATGGAAATTTTTTATATTAAGTTATTATTCATATGTCTACTTATTTTTCCTTTTTGGAAAGAAGACGATATAGGTACTCTTTTACTTATATTGTATCTAATCAATTAAGGGTCTTAGAAGGTTGCTTCATAATAGATCCTTCCCTTCCGATAAATTTAATAAAAGAAAGCGAGTTGCTTCCTTCTGTAAACATAGACCGATCTCAAATATATAACCTAAGAAGTGGGACTATTATAACTCGTGGCGAAGTGAAAATCGAATTAGGAAATTCTATTGCGAAGTTTCAAGTTATCGCGAGTGATAGTAATACCGAAATATTAGGTGCAGTAGGTTCTTCTTTTATAGCTGAAACTAATGTAGATTATCTTTAAACTATTAAATCGTCTGTGAAGTAGAATCAATTTTATTCTGAGGAAGATTATGCCAGGACACTGGATACAAAATTCGCTAAATCGTCCTTGCAAAGTCATATTGTCAATTAACTCAGAACTGATAAAAAATTCAGAAGTTGATTTTGTTTATGATCCATCTCTTTCGGTAAATCTCATTAATCAGGAACATCTGGAAGATTTTGTCGAGATTGACTATTCAAAGATCTACATTATAAGAAGCAGAAAAATATCTACTATCGGAGTGGTAAAAATTCCTATATTACATAAGAGTATTAAATTTTATGTCGTAAATTCTGTTCCTAGTACGGAAGTAGTAGGAATTGTTGGAAAGTCACTTCTAGAAGAGCTTCATTTACCTATTCCAGGAAATTTTAAATAGATAAATTCTCTAAACGAAAGTTTATATTATCAAGTGCCATACTACCAGAAAGGGAAAGAAATAAAACTTGTATTTAGTTTGAATGGTGTATCATCATCATTATACTAACGAATTGCATGACGAAATACGGCAAGATGACTGAGGACGGAAATAAATCAGGTTGTAGTGGAACGATTGATCGTACACTCAGTGATGCTATGGTAACGTCTATGGCTGAGTGTTTTGCGTTACAACAAGCTACCATAAACGTGCCGATATTCGATGGAAAAAATATGCCAGTTAGAGATTTTGTGCAAGATATAACAAACGGAGAAGCTAGTGTACCCCCAAACTGTGAGAAACAATACATTAGAGCAGTGTTATCAAGATTAAAGGGCATCGCTAGAGATAGCGTTTATGGAAAGGAATTTAACACTGTAGATGCTTTAATAAAACATTTGAAGCAACGATTTGCCCCACGAAAAACCTATTCGTGGTATTTACACGAAATCTCTACGATTAGAATGTATAGGTCAGAAAGTGTCAGTGAGTTTAGTGATCGAATAACCCTTTTAGTATCAGGCGCGCAGGCAGCTTTAGAAGATAAATATGAAAATGCGGCAACAATGCTATCACCTCTAAAGGATTGTGCGTTAGAGGCATTTATTCGCGGTTTACCGGATAACATTTCTAGCATGGTAGAAGCGCAAAATCCTGAGAACTTGGAATCAGCTCTCAAGTTTGCAATCAAATATAAAAACAGACATCAAATCTACAATCAAAGATATAATGACTATAGGTATTCACAATCCAACTATCAAAATCAACGCGACCCGAGCCCTACTCCTCAAGTACGGTTTGCTTCATCACCTGAAAGAAAATATTATCCTAAACAATATTCGCCGGGAATATTATATCAAGGCGAACCATCATCAAGGGATAATAATTATTATCCTCGCAATCAGAATTTTAATAGACAATCTAACTATGAAAACAAAGGATATGTGACACCCCCTAGAAATCAATCGCCAACACCAACAAGATCAAATACTTTAAACTTGAACTCAGCTCGTGGCCAAGACGCAGCAACGAGCGAAGAGAAGATAGAGCGTCAAACAACTGTTCGAATGCTATTAAAACGAGAGGAATCTATCAAGCAAGACTAAGTAAAGAGTCTCCTGTTATAAAAGTTTCCTCTTCCGCCTTTAAAAATAAGCAAGGATATTTTTTAATTGATACTGGTGCAGATATAAACATAATTAAATTAAACGCCCTAAATGAAGATGTACTAGTAACTGAAACAAACTCGATAGAAATAACAGGAATAACTCAAGTCAAAATCCCTACATTAGGTACAGTGAACTTAAAAATAGAAAATTCGGATGTAAAGTTTCATGTTATTTCACCTTACTTATTTTTGGAAGTTGATGGCATCCTAGGCAGAGAATACTTGCGCCAAGAGAAAGTTGAAATTTCCTTTTGGCATAACACTATAGTGACACATTCCAACCCAATTAAGCCAATACCGTTCATTGACTATGAATCATTGCAAGTCAATGAAAAGTTAAAGAATGAGAAGGAAATACCTCAACCATTAGTTTTATTAGCTAGAACTCGACAAGTAATACCTGTTAAAGTATTAAATAATCAAATTAAAGAAGGATATCTACCTCTAATTAAAACCAAAGACGGTGTTTTTATAGGAGAAGCTGCAGTGACAAATACTGAAGGCTATTGTCACGTGTGTGCTATAAATACAACTGAAGAAGACATAGAAGTGAGTTTACCTCCGCAACAACTTATTCCCTTTGAATATTATAATATTCCAGGTGAAGAGTTTAGTGAAGACTCTGAAGATGAAGATGCCTCTTCAATGATTGGCAGATTTGACGCGGTTGTCGATCATCTTCGATTAAGCCACTTAAACAATGAAGAAAAGGATCAAGTGCTTGAAATTATAAAAGAATATCAAGATATTTTTCATTTACCTGATGAATCCTTATCTTCAACCCCACTAGTGCAACATCAGATTCATACTAGTGATGATGTTCCCATAAATACACGTCAGTATAGATTTTCACCATCTCAAAATCAGGAAATAGACCGAGTAGTATCTAAGATGATAACTGAAGGAACAATTATACCCTCAAAATCACCTTACAACTCACCACTACTAATAATCCCAAAGAAGTTGGACGCAACAGGGAAAAGAAAGTGGAGGATAGTAATTGATTTTAGACAGCTAAATGAAAAAACTGTTGGAGATGCTTATCCCCTTCCTTGCATTTCAGAAATTTTACAGAATCTTGGAGGAGCAGTTTACTTTTCAGTCTTTGATTTGGCTAGTGGGTTTCATCAGATAGAACTATCACTAAAAGATCGATCAAAGACGGCTTTTTCTACACTAAAAGGACATTATGAATATGTCAGAATGCCCATGGGTTTAAAAAACTCTCCTGCAACTTTTCAGAGATTAATGGATCAAACATTGTTGGGACTCCAAGGTGTTGAAGTATTTGTATATCTTGATGACATTGTGGTACATTCACCTGACTTGGATTCTCACGCTAAAAAGTTGAGAAGATTATTTAACAAACTAAGAGAAGCTAAACTGTCTTTGCAACCAGAGAAATGTGAATTTCTATTTAAAGAGATACAATATTTGTGACACATAATCAGTAGTGAAGGTGTTAAACCAGATCCAAAGAAGATTGAAGCAGTGAATCATTTTCCCAGGCCTAAAACACCTCGTAATATAAAGCAGTTTTTAGGATTGGCAGGATACTATCGTAGGTTTATAAAGGATTTTTCAAATCGTGCTAAGCCTTTAACAAATTTGTTAAAGAAAGGAGTTGACTTTAAATGGGGAGACAAAGAAGAAGCAAGTTTTAAGGATTTACAACAGGCTCTTTGCACCTTTCCCATTTTGCAATATCCTGAATTTGATAAGCCATTTATACTTACCACCGACGCATCTGATTATGCAATAGGTGCTGTGCTCAGTCAACAAAAAGATGACATGGACCTTCCTGTTGCATATTTCTCACAAGTAATGACACCAGCTGAAGAAAATTATTCCACCACAGAGAAGGAATGTTTGGCTATACTTTACGCAGTAAAACATTTCAGGCCTTTTCTTTATGGACAACGATTCACATTAATAAGTGATCATGAGCCTTTACGGTGGATTAATTCAGTGAAGGAACCTAGCCAACGATTAGTCAGATGGAGATTAAAATTGCGCGATTACGATTACACATTTAAATACAAACCAGGCAAACTGAATGCAAATGCTGATGCATTATCCCGAAATCCTGTCATTTTAGATGACATTGACGCAAAAGACTGTGAAGATCAAGCAAAGGTTCAAGTAATCAAATTACTACCCATTCAAACTCGACAAGGTGCAAAGTTAGCTAAAGATAAGCCTAAACCTATTCTTAGGTCAGCACCATCAAAAAGCCAAATAAAGGCAAAGGTATCCAGTTTCAGAAAAGAAAGATGGAAATCTACACAGAAGACAACAGAAGTTGAAGATGATACTGCAGGCACCTCAACATCAAAAAAGGATTATGTTCAACCTCCAAATACGCAAGATGATAGTACTATCGGACATAGAGTATCACGCCGTCGTACAGAAGCCCTAAAGAAACGACCTAGCCCCAATTATTGCGAAGAAAGCAGTAGTTCTGAAGAGTCGGATAAGAAGCGGAAGCCTCCTCCTATTCTAAGAAAGCGAAGAAGCGTTTTACCTAGTTTAGAGATTCCATTAAGGGCTTATTCTGACCCTTCTTTACCTAAAAGTGCCCCTCCTGTAGCTCCACTTCACATTGATGAAGTATTTTCAATGGATAGTTGTACTAAAAGATTGATTTTATCAAGAAACTATTTATTTATTATTTTCTTTCATCTAAACTCTCCCCTCCCCTTTTTTTTTTTTTACTAAAGAAAACAAAATATACGACATTTGAAATGTTTCCAGATACCTAGTATATTCTGAAAGAATGGAAATACCTCTTCTAGGATGGCTATCCACTATAAAAAACTATACAATTGCAATATTTCAAATCTTTTTGGTCATCATCGCGGCAATTATTATAAAATATATGTACTCCTGCTGCCTCTCTTTATATAAAAGAAGAAAAAGAGTCACTAATCGTCCAAAAATTCGACAACCATTACCAAATATTTTAACTGTCATCGAGGACGACGACAAATTTTAAGGAGGGAGGACAACACCACGAAAATTTCAAAATTTGTCTTCCAAACTATTATAATCATCGCATTTAATCACGGACTATTCTATGTATTCAAATATGGCTCAAGATAATGTATCACTTTCATTACATATATATATTGTTTAAGAAGAGGATTCATCATCATATCAGCTATCTACACAACACAATTAAGAACCAAGATGCGTTTCATTGTATTCTTGCAAGTAAACTCTTATTATGTTATGATCTCCGGATCCTATCGCTGTGCTCTGATCAATTTGTCGACTGTCAAAATTGGCCCACCATCAAAATTTCAAGGGTATTTTGTGCACCTAAATTTTAAGAATCCAGTTACTAACAAAAAAAAAAAAAAAAAAAAAATTGGGCATGACCTTTGCGACAGGTTGAGCATACACGCACTTCTCAGACACACATACACACGTATACGTGGATGTGAGTGGTAATATTGTTTTATTTTATTTTATTTTATTTTATTTTTATTATTTTATTATAATTTTTTTGTAAATCTTATTCTTTTAAATTTCTTAAACAACGATTAACCTTTTACAAAATTTATTTGAAAATATTAAATATATACAAAATGTTATAAACGTAAAAATGGCACATAAGGCAGAGATCTTATTACATATACACACTTCACACACACACATGACAATCTTAATAGCACACAATTTATTAATTATACACACACACTCTCAACTCCGGCCAAAGGATCTTCAGGAGATTTTGACGGCCCTGGCACGGCTTCTTCCATGGCCTCGTCCAACCACACCTGGCTAAATTGTGGAATTTCTTCTGTTTGTCTTTCTTCAGCTTCAACTGCAAAACATTTTTGAGAACAACAATTTATTTTAACTCAAGTAAAGTACACAAGATATAATTATACAATTTTACCTGAGGCCAATACTTCCAACATATCTTCAGTACAAGAAGAAATAGATGTGGCAGGTTCCTGAACATCGGTATGTTCCCGTTTTGGGCAGGAACCACAAAGGCATCGCCGTAAAGACCCAGGATGACTAAAACAAATAAAGAAGAAATTACACCAAAACTAGTGATTTAGAATAGTTATAGTTTCTTAAACACAAACAAAAAAATTAGAACATACTTAGCTCCACCGAGACGAGACACTAACTCCTCTGAGGACTCACGGATATCTTCGCGTAATTCAGACATTTCTAAATGTCGGAGACGGCGCAAAGAAATTTCCTGCTTTTGTTCCTTAGTAAGACGACCTCTTCTTTGCAATAACTTCAAAGAGTTTTCCTGTATCTCATTCAAGTGATCTACCACCTGAACATTGTGGTGTATATTGATGCCAAGCACCAATAGTTTATGAATAAATTCCTCCAAGGACACAGGACATCGAGGTGGAATTTCATCTGAGAATAAGAGGAATAGAATTAGAGAACAAGAATAGAATACCATAAGCAAGCGGAAGTTTTCGCACTTACATCGGAGGTAATCATCATACAAAATCGTCTCTTCGGACGATCGACCTGAAGCGTGATCTTCCATGGCGAACGATTAAATACTAATGAGCTGGACAATGAAAAGGAGATGCAAGGGTATATTAAAGGGACGCAATCAAAAAGGAATCCAAAGTATGTGCTACAAATCAAAGGAAGTGCCAAAGAAGATGAAATCATACTTACTCCAGCGGGATAGAGATCAACTTTCCAGAAAAACTGATACCATATCGTATCACTTACATACACAACACTTTATAAACACTTGAAATTAAATATCCATATGACTTCTCAGCCTTATGCAAAGTTCTTACTTTCAAAGATAAATGTATATCAATATCTCTGATAATAATATTCTATTGTATTACTAAAAGGAAATGATTGAGAGCATATTATTCGAGACTTAATATTAGAAATCATACTATGCAGCGACAATAGTAATCAGGCGTATAATTTCAATTTAAGTTCAATCGGGACGTTGAACACTTTTAAGGAGGGAGGACTGTTACATCCCAGTAACACAAATTTTTTCTTAAGGGTGTTCTCATTATAGTTACAATAGCTACTAAGCATTGTTACCTTCTTCAGATAACAGCCATCTATAATTGAAAATGCATTGAAGTCCTTCCTTATCTTTTACAGGCAAAGTAGAATTCCAATGGTAATACTATATCATAAATTTAAAATTGCGAAACAGTTGGGTAAAGCGACGCGAGAATTACAATATTGCAATAAGTAAGATAAATTAAGAGAAGAGTTATAATTAAAAATTCGAAGAAGTCTTATTGACTTCAGTCTTGCATTGTTTTCAAGTGTAATTTCATGGATTTTAGTCTTGGAATTTAATTGCAGTCGAATGATAACATTTAATAGGATTATTAGTAAATCTGAAGTAGTGTGTTTAAATAATATCAGTGGTTGCGGGATCGGGTCTATGAGTCACTCGAGCGCATGATGCCTTACGCGAGATAGGCGAGCGAGCGTCTCGGGTTACATGCGCGTGCATCTGCATTTCCTATCACTGGTATGAACTATAACACTGAATATCTTATTAAATGTGGGACACATCGCACATTGAGATTCCTGGGATTATTACCATGGTAGTTTTCTCTCTTAAAGTATTTTATGAATAAATCCATCGACTCTTAGAAATTATCAATTCTCTTTAACCAACTCGACTGAAAGAAGGTTGCAACGCTCTTGGCGTATCAGAATTAAAACCATATGACATCTTTTATTATATTCTAAGATACAATGAGTATGGAAGTTCAAAGTATATTGTTTTACAATCTTTAATCAAAGGTGTGTACTATGAGGTTCCATTTTCATTGATGAATTAGTATTGATGATATACGAACTGTCTGAAAACCATATTAATAGGACTGATATATAAATTTATGCAGTTATTATTGATTAAATGGAAAGAGATGCGAGCTTCCCAAAGTGCACTGATGAGTCATATAAATACTCATCACTGCCCGTGTTGAATTAAAAAAATCTTAAATTAACTCTCTTTTTACAAGCTCTCATGCCTTTCCTATGAAGCCGGGATGTTTTGTTACGATTATTTTTTCCATCGTTCCGAACTGCATCAAGTATTATGTATCCGTAAATTATAAAATGAACAATATTAAGAATAAGAGTAGAGATACGGACTTGCATTCACAAGCTGATGAGTCACTAGTATGCTCATCGCTGCGCTTAGCACCAAGTAGGATTGCAAGCTCGTATGCCTTCTCAACTAATGATAAATCATTCACACAAACTATATTTACAATAGAATGAAACGATACTCTTAAAGCTTCATAATACGATGGAGGACTTAATTGTGCATCTATTGTAGTTCGTCTACGTGCTTTATCGAATGGCGACTGCCTAAACTTATATTGTATTTTAAACAAACACTTTTAGAGGAAATAGTAATTTCAGTTATAAAATTGTCATGTTAAAAGAGCTACGTCATTCTTTCACACTATAATTTTCACATAACCATATAAGGACTGGTTTCCTCTGAAGGTGTCTTGTTTCATGCGTTTGCAGAGGCGAAGCTCGAATTGATAGTAAGAATTCTGAATTCTACGAAAGATCTTGCAGCTGCATGATGGATATGATTTCAATAAATCTGTTATTGAGTGGTATAGAGTTACTCGATGATGTTCTAAGAAATCAAGGGTTGACTCCTTGTTCTCTTAGTAACTAGAGCTATTCCACATGATACAGTTCACGCCTACATCAATCTATCATGCATAGCTGTATTATCGTTGGTTGGGACTAAGTGTGATTCCTGGAGGTCTGGCATCAGGCACCAATCAAATAATATCATTCTATCCATCTTGATGGTCTGCCGACCAAGTAGACTCACGACGGATGCAGGTGTTCATTATTCCATGGAATCTAGCTTTTTCCTTGTACCAACCTAGGGTCGTGCGGGGACCGGAGGTGGCTTTTGCACACGACCCGAGAGGATTTGCCACTATAAAAGCAAAAATCTTCCAGCAGGGGGTCGTCAAATACTCTGTGCAAGTCTTCTCGGCTCATATCGAACGACACCTCGGAACAGTAACCGTGCAACCCCAGTTGTTGTAATTCAGTTTTCTTCTTGTCAACGTTCGGTGCAAGAAGTTCCTTGTTCACATCGAGTGACCCTTTGGTCTTCGGTCTCCTTCGATCATCGTAATACTCGTCGCTTGTCGTGAGTTGATATTAGAAGCTTGACTGTTTACCGTCGTATTAGTGCGTTTCTGTAAAACGATTGTGAGCGTGACGGTTTTACATTCGGGAAACATAAACTAAATCAGTGTGTGCGAAGTCACAACCGTTCGGAACTCCGAGTTGCAAAAAGCAACACTGTGTCAACTACCGATAAGCGGGTTTTGTCAACGACATTCATCCGTCTCATCTCAACCATTGAAATTCGCCCTTTTCTTTTCAAGAAAAGGTAGTATGTAAGTAATTTTCAGTTTTACAATCTAGAAACAGTTCAAGTCACAAAAGACAAAAATTATCAAACCTTATTGTAATGCTCTCAATTCATTCAATTACTATTTTATTCAAAAGAAACTTACATTAAACCGAATCTTTCAATAAAATCTTTGTTATTTATTCAAACCCTTTTAAAGTTTAGTATTCCTTATTTATCTTTTATGAACATTTAATTCATTTAACAATTGACAAAGACGCCCCCCATAGGAGCGATAGAGAACAACGGACTCACATAAAAATAAATGGTCAAGCTTTACCAACTTGACTTAATCAGCCTACCATTCCTCCAGTTATTAGTTTTAAATTAAGGTAACTTGTTTTTAATTAATATCTAACCACGCCTTTCGCTCGGGATGTAACAGCATCATATCTAACAGAGTATAATATTGTTAAGTCTGTATTCTCTAATTTCTATGCTAATGAAATTGAATTAATCACACGCAAAGGTGTTTTACCATATGAATATTTAGACTCACTTGAAAAATTAAAAGAATCTGCTTTACCTGAAAAGGATAAATTTTATAGTTCTCTCAATGATAGTACAGTTTCTAATGAAGATTACATTCATGCACAACGTGTATGGTCAACATTTAACTGTAGTAATCTTGGAGAGTATGTAGATCTATACATGAAAACAGATAATGGGGCAAAATTTCTGTACCGATCCAACTAAAAAAAAATTTCCTTCGATTGGGCTAAAACTTGCCCTAAGTTTAGATCTATGCATGAGTACATTAGCCACCAAGTATTACTAAATTTCATCATTAACTGTGTAGTGGGGAGGGGGGTCAAGTTTTTGATGAATGGTGGGTGGACTAGTTTTTCATCACTCGTAACTTTTATACGGTCAATCGCACAAATTTTTGACCAATATACTTTTGAAAGGGTTTTTTCTGCCCTTTCAAACTGTAAAAAGAATTTTTTCGAAAATTAAAAATTTGACCCTTTTTTTAAAAAATCAAAAATATTTTTGACTTTTTTTTCAAAATCGACATTTTTTTTTTATTTTTTATTTTTTGAAAATAAAGTTTAAAATGTGTACTTTGAGTACACCAAGTATGAAAAGGTCTTTTTTTTTGTTTTCGAGATATTAAATAATGAATTTTTAAAAATTAAATAAAAAAAAGTAATAATTCTTTAAAAAAGTAAATTTAGAATTAATATGAATTTTTATTCTAAAGACAATAAAAATTTACATTCAACAAAACCCAAATATATAACATTTTGCATAAAAAGTATTAAATAAAAAAAATTTAAATAATTATTAATAAAAAGTTAATTATGACATTCTTAGCGTCCAAATAAAAAAAATCATAAGGTCAATTCTCTTTTTATTGTATGACTTATTTATTTGTTTATTTATTTATGTGGATGTTTTTTTATTTATATGTTTAAGAAAAATATCAAAAAGTACCTACCTATATTTTTACAATCGCTAGTAAAAAGAAATTAAGGAAAATAGCTATCCGTGTACTTTAAGTAGGATCACAGTTTATATCCCCTTTGTCCACAAAATTGTTTTCGTTTTTTTTGTCTTTAATGGTGACTCTACAATAGGGATCTATGAACGTCGACGTTGATGGCAAAGCGTCGATGTCGACGCATTTGTAGGTGGTTCTCAACTATTTGGAGAAATGTTGTAATTGGCATATGTTCCATGTTCCACCGTTTCGACAGTTAACTGATCACAGCTGACTAAATAGTTTGAGAACCACCAACCAATGCGTCGACATCGACGCTTTGCCATCAACGTCGACGTTCATAGATCCCTATTGCGGAGTCACCATAAGAATATAGTAGAATATTGTAGTACTGCTATCTGCATTTTACAGGGTTTAGACTGTCATGTGAGTTATTTCAATGCCTGCATTACAGCTGTGTAATATGTAAATGTGTTAATATGTTAATTTTAACTTTTGTTGAAAATATGATTCGTATTTTATGTTGTAACTGTGTAATGAGTTGTATGATAATATTTTCCATATGTGTAATTAGATTTAAATGATTGAGCTTGTTTTACTTAGTTTTTTTTATTGGTTTTGTTTGATTTCGTTGTTTTTGAAACCTTTGTATTAGATTTGACTGCTTTTGGATTTTTCCTTCTTTTTCTTGGAGTTTTGTTCAACGTTTTCGGAAAAAAGTCACTTTCCATCGCAGATGAGAATTTTTTTAGTTGAATTCTACCATCTTCTTGTGGTATATAGGAATGGTATTGAGAACTACCAGTTATTGTTACTGCACTATCGAATCTGCATTTCAACATTTGGGTAGTTGAAGCAAGAGTCTCTTTACTTTTAAAAAAAATGTGAGTTTCTTTGCAGTTTTTCTTTGCCCAGTTAAATAGAT
Organism: Ganaspis brasiliensis; assembly: GCA_037103525.1. Lineage (NCBI taxonomy): Eukaryota > Metazoa > Arthropoda > Insecta > Hymenoptera > Figitidae > Ganaspis > Ganaspis brasiliensis. Next base: position 2,233,166 of record JAZKLR010000056.1, on the reverse strand, counting down.
TTTCTGCATTAACAATGTGTTCTTTTGAGGAGGCTTGGAGACTTGCACGAGCAGCTCCTCTTTTTATATTAGCTCCTACGCCATCACAAGCACCTTTACCATGGGCAGTGGCATGATAATGCCATTCTGCAGGAACTCCAAAATCTTGTGTATGAGCTAGAAGATTAGCAAAAGAATATTTATTCTTAAAATGCTGCTTTGCTCCGTCTGTAAAGTAAAAAACTTTTTTTAACTTCAAAATTTTCTTTCAAATAGTTCATGATGACAGTCTGATATTCATATACACTCGCAGTGTCATGTGACAAATTGTCCGAAATAATAGCCATGCTTTTATGTAACAAATTATCTTCTACTTTATAGTATATAACTACTGTAAAGATGGTAGCTTGATTGTTGTTGCAGTGAAAAGCTTGGGCAGCGTTTTGAACAATAAAGGCATAATTTTCAGCGAAATCACATGAAATGACAAACTCACCTGGCACTAATTTTTCCTTTAGATTTTTATAAAAAGATGCTTGCTCTCTGGCAATAAAATCATGTACTTTCAACTTATTTAAGCGTTCACATAAATCTTCTGTAAATTCATCAACATTTAGTACGAGTGTTTTTAAACTGTATCTGTCGGTCTGCATCCAAATTTCACATTTTACCTCTTCAACACAATCTTTATCAAAAGCTTTAATTAAAATCTCTCTTAAAACGTTTGTACCTGGACATAGTCCACAATCTCCTAAGTAACAAGAAGTACTCGGAATAGGACAAATTATAGCTTTTATGCAATCATGATAATCAGCTAATTGTAATTGATGGTCTTTAGTTAAATGTTCAATATCAATTTCATTTAGCATTAATTTCACATTTTCGTGATACGTGCAAACACAAACAGTGTGTGTTCCACTACTTCCAGCCAACACACAATGGGTAGGCCTAAGTTGGGAAAATTTTGATAAACTTATTTGGACGTTCTTATGTTCTGATTTAAATTGCTCATACAGTTCATTTAAATTGCATAATAAAAGCCTTTTTTGTACATGTTGACGAGTTCCATCTGCATTTTTGACAGATATGAAGTCCTTCATGCCAGGCATCATGCGACTGATATCATCACGATTGTAAAAATCTTTAACTAAATTCACTGTTTCAGTCGATATTGGATTTCCTTTTTTTAGTTTTGGAAAAGCCAAAATACCATATTTAGCTACTTCATCTTTTACATTTCTTGCATGTCTATCGGAAACGTTAAATTCTGTCATTATCTTATTACGACTCCAAGATTTTGGTAAAAGTGTAAGAAGCTGAAATTTTTCTGCTGAATTATCTGAGTTCTCAAATTTTTCCTTAATTTGATCAAAGATTTCTACACACGATTTGTGATGTTCATAATCGTCATCAGAACATTTAGACTTAGTTATTTTATTTGGAGTTAAAACAAAGTCATTATCATTTGTCCGATCATCATATTCTTCAATAAATCCACCTGGTTTTTCAAGATCTATTTCACTTACTTCATTTTCCTGTGCTTCAATATATGAGCGTGAAGGTTTTCAACTGTTGTTGAAGTCTTCATCTCTTCTTTTAAATCAAAATTGCATTTCAAGCAAATTTTTGCTCCTGGTGGAAAAGAGTATCTACTTTGTACACTCCCAGCTACGGGACGTAATGCTCTATTTGGATGGCTTTTTCTTTTAAAGGGATTAAGGCATCTATTTTAACAAACTTTTAATGGCTTACTAGGAGCCATGTTTGATTAAAATACCAATAAACAAATGAAAACTATTTTATTAAATAAAACGATTGTTAGAAAATATTAAATTTACTTACGCTATATGTTAGCAAACGATATAAAAAGAGAGATTTACAAACCTGCGTTTAATGTATTTAAAACTCGAATTTAAAAGACAGACATCTGACAGAAAACTTATTCCAACAATACAAAAATATTATTAGTTTTTTAAAAGTATATAATACGAAAAAGAAACCAAGATAATTTGTACAAACCTGAAAACGTATCTTTATAGAATAAAAAACTTGAATATTAAGCTCTTATATAAAATATAATACGCATCTGTACTGTGAGAAATGGAAAAGTTGGCCACCCTGTGGCAACTTTTGATACTACTTTAAATAGGCGCCAAAATTTGAACTATTCTAAGCAAAGGATACATTATTAGACAAAACAAGATTATTTTATTACAACAGAAAAAGTATTTTAATACTTCTATAATTGAAATAAAAAAAGAAGACAGCAGTACTACAATATTTTACTATATTCTTAAAGACAAAAAAAAACGAAAACAATTTTGTGGACAAAGGGGATATAAACTGTGATCCTACTTAAAGTACACGGATAGCTATTTTCCTTAATTTCTTTTTACTAGCGATTGTAAAAATATAGGTAGGTACTTTTTGATATTTTTCTTAAACATATAAATAAAAAAACATCCACATAAATAAATAAACAAATAAATAAGTCATACAATAAAAAGAGAATTGACCTTATGATTTTTTTTATTTGGACGCTAAGAATGTCATAATTAACTTTTTATTAATAATTATTTAAATTTTTTTTATTTAATACTTTTTATGCAAAATGTTATATATTTGGGTTTTGTTGAATGTAAATTTTTATTGTCTTTAGAATAAAAATTCATATTAATTCTAAATTTACTTTTTTAAAGAATTATTACTTTTTTTTATATAATTTTTAAAAATTCATTATTTAATATCTCGAAAACAAAAAAAAAGACCTTTTCATACTTGGTGTACTCAAAGTACACATTTTAAACTTTATTTTCAAAAAATAAAAAATGAAAAAAAAATGTCGATTTTGAAAAAAAAGTCAAAAATATTTTTGATTTTTTAAAAAAAGGGTCAAATTTTTAATTTTCGAAAAAATTCTTTTTACCGTTTGAAAGGGCAGAAAAAACCCTTTCAAAAGTATGTAGGTCAAAAATTTGTGCGATTGACCGTATAAAAGTTACGAGTGATGAAAAACTAGTCCACCCACCATTCATCAAAAACTTGACCCCCCTCCCCACTACACAGTTAATGATGAAATTTAGTAATACTTGGTGGCTAATGTACTCATGCATAGACCTAAACTTAGGGCAAGTTTTAGCCCAATCGGAGGAAATTTTTTTTTTAGTTGGATCGGTACAGAAATTTCGCCCCACATATATATATTGGATTTTCAATCCTTGATTTATCGAAAACACTAATGTATCATTTTCATTATGAATACATGATAAAAAAATATGGTGCAAATTGTAAGCTATTATATACTGATACAGATAGTTTAATTTATGAATTAAAGTGTGATAATATTTATTCTGATATGAAGAATGATATTGACAAGTTTGATACTTCAGATTACTCAAAAAATAATATATATAAGATTCCATTAGTCAACAAAAAACAGGTTGGATTGATGAAAGATGAGTGCAATGGTCAAATAATTACTGAATTCATTGGTTTACGTAGTAAGATGTATAGCATTCGAGTGAATGGTCAAGATTATGCAAAAAAAAGCTAAAGGAGTTAAATCTATCATTGTATAAAAAACTATTGAATTTGATGACTACGTTGATTGTTTACGAAACTTTGTGATACAAAACAGAACACAACATGTAATTAGATCACGGTTACATAAGGTGCATACTGTAAAACAATTAAAAGTAGTTCTCAGTCCTTTTGATGACAAACGTTACATAATACCTGAAAGTACTGATACCCTTGCTTGGGGTCATTATAAAATTACAGAAAAGAATTGAAGTTTTTTCTGTGCGTATAATTATCTTATACAACATGTATATATGAAAGGATGTTTAAAATAAACAAACAATATTTAAATTTAAAAACTGGTATTACTTTATTTATTACAACCTTATCTTCCTTACATTTTTTAAAGTATTAAAAAATAATATTTTTCTAAAGTATAATATAAACGTAAAACTAATAAATAAATAAAAATTGAATCATTACATATTTGCTTAATCTAACTTTTTTTTTCAAATGTTAACTTTAACTTTTCCAAAAGTTAACTTTAACTTTTCAAAAAGTTAACTTTAACTTTTCCAAAAGTTAACTTTAACTTTTCCAAAAGTTAACTTTAACTCTTATGGAAATTACATGTTAATTCCATTTAACTTTTCCAAAAGTTAACTTTAACTTTTCCAAAAGTTAACTTTAACTTTTCCAAAAGTTAACTTTAACTTTTCTTAAAGTTAACTTTAATTTATTTAAAAATTTAACTTTAACATTTGCTGAATGATTACATTTCTTATTTTTGTATCCAACTATTATGTGAGTTGTCAAATCCAAGCCATTTTACATAGACTTTATCATGACGTTGTTTGAGAACTTTTTCTACGAGATAGACATCTGGATATTTCACTTTGGAGATTTCTTCTTCGTAGATGCCGCCTTCGATGGGTTGATCCTGATAATCCTTTAGTTTATACGTTACTGGGTTTGTTGATTTAACTGCAGTGATCGTAAATATTTCAGTTGTCCAGTTGGGTGTATATCCTTTACTGAAAACTTTCTAATACTTGCTTACACGAACTCTATCACCAACTTTGAATTTTATTTTCTTAACTGAAATTTTCCTTTGTTTAGATATACGTTTTAACAGCATACTTTTATCATCTTTTTTGACATCTTTTGGTTTTATACCAATAGTACGATGTTTTTTGTTATTATACTGTGAAACGAGAGATGGTAAAATATTTATCCATTTATAATTTCCTTGCAAGTTGAATTGTGGCCACATCATTTAGATATACGTTTTAACAGCATACTTTTATCATCTTTTTTGACATCTTTTGGTTTCATACCAATAGTACGATGTTTTTTGTTATTATACTGTAAAACGAGAGATGGTAAAATATTTATCCATTTATAATTTCCTTGCAATTCTTTAGTGTGCGGTTGAATCTTTCAACAATTGAAGCTTTTAAATTACTATAGGTTGAATATAGTATGATTTTATAAAACTTCATTAAACTCTTGAACTGAGAATTATAAAATTCTTTACCTCTGTCAGTATGCAATTTTTTAGGAACACGTCCATTTAAAAGTATAGATTTCATAGCTGCAGAAACATCTTTTCCACATTTACTTTTGACTGGAATAGCCCATCCATACTTTGAGAATATATCTATAACTGTGAGTATATATTTAAAACCATTATTAACTTTAGAATAAGGTATCATTTCAACTAAATCTGCTTGCCATGTTCCATCCATCCCCCGTATTTGTACCTTACGACGTTGATAATTTCGCCTAGCTTGTTTATGTAATTCTGTGACTACTACTAATATTTTATCATTCATTTTCAATGAGTTTTTTAAACATCTAAATACATCAATGATCAACAAGATACTGATCTCAATTTTTCTAGTATACTATTAATATATGATTTGAGCTTCACGTAACTCCTCAATGATTGACATAATTTCATTATTATGACTAGGATTACCAGCCTGTTGTGATGCTATCAGTAATCGTAAACGGTCTACAAGCTCGTTTGGATCATCCCAATAAATATAGTCTGGATAAGTTTCTCTTTTCACAATCATAGACTGTGGTAAACGACTCTTTTTCTGTAAAGAATTTCCAGTTTTTGTGAAAAACTTTGCAATAACATTAGTATATTTAGAACTCTTGTTAATGCGCATTTGTTTGCTTGGACTGTAACTCTTTTTATGTGCATTAGTAGAAGAAACAATTTCCTTATAGTTTGCTAAGTCATTTGAACTTATGGAAGCTTGATCTGGTTGTTGTCTGAATAGAAGTTCTAATAATCCACATGTTTTTGAATATTTTTTCTTTCCAACTAAATTAATGTATGGACCTTCAAAATCAATTTTTGTATCACCAATTATGAATGTACCGTCAGGAAGTTTGCGTACTCCATATACCATATCCAAATACTGCTTTCTGTTTTTATTCAACATTTGTATAAATTTATTTGTTAATTTATAAGATTCTTCATCCGTTGCATCTGCATTAGATATATTATCTTTTTTAAAAGTAATTTCATTAGACTCTTGATTCTTTGATTCATTAAACAAATTTTCATTTTTAATATTATGGATATTAGATTCTTTACTAAAAGCATCATAGAAATCCACTTGATTCTCTGATTCATTAAACAAATTTTAATTTTTAATTTTATGCATATTAGATTCTTCACTAAAAGCATCATAGAAATATTTTTGGGATAAATCAAATGGCACATTTTCACTAATAGCAGTCTTAAAAGATGCAGCATAGTCTTCTTCTTTATCTTCTTTTTTCCTAACATTTTTAACTTTGACAGCTGTATGAGTTACAGCAACCAATTTTTCTAATGGAGTAACTAATGGTTGAAAAGTTTCTCTTAACATATTTTCAGCATTTTCTCTACCGCTTTTAAGTATTTGATGTTTTCGTCGAATAGCTTCACTTGCCTTCACAACCTGATGAAGTGTTTTTAACTCTTTTCGATACATGTTTATGTATTGAAGTCTAAAATTGTACTAATGTATTTCTCTGCAAACATATATTATTTATAAATGAATGAAGCAGTCAAATCCTTTTCTATATCTTCCTTCATTCAAATTTCTATCTTTGTCAAGAACTACAAATCCATATCTATCAGAATTCCAACATGTGGAACATAAATCTCGAAATTGATTATACGTCATATCAGTGTTTACATGATCACTATAAACATGCTTAAGGTTTCTATCATCCTGCTTAAAAAGCACAAGAAAGTTAACATTATCTCTAACTAAATGTTTAGGAATATGAGCATATGTTTGACACAGATAAAAACTATCAACGTTAACATGTCTATCCATATAAAAGAAGGCTCTTACATTGTCCTGTTTCTCACAAGCAATATCATCAAAAATAAAGATTCAATTTGGTTTAGCATCTTTAGGTGAAACCACTTCCTCATGCTCACTATATGGAAAGTATTCGATTCCATCAACTTTACTCAATACTTTTTCTAGAAATTTGTATTCAGGCTGTTGTAATGACTTTGAGTATAAATAAATATTCTCAAAGCTCATGCTATTCGGATGTATAATCAGAGAAAGAAGAGCATTTGTTTTTCCACAATTTGATGGACAGCAAAAAGCTGCGCGAATACTATTTGAAAACAGATTTCCATGGCGCTTAACCTCATTATTATTATTGGATTGAATGAGATTATCAACATTTACAATCGGGAGCTGATTAGCTTGTACCTTGAACTGCATCTTGGACTCGACTGAGAAAAAACTATATATATCACACTTTTATAAACTATTTCCATCAGTCGGTTGTAAACCATCGTCGAGTGAAGAATGGACATTCATGAAAAAGTGAAGAAAAAAAAATCTCACACTGGTCAAGGTTTTCTTAATAATATAATAAATAAATTACCAATTGAGTTACATATTCCCGGATACCAATATTGTGGACCTGGTACAAAATTAAAAAAACGTTTAGCTCGTAGTGATCCAGGTATAAATTCTTTGGATGCATCTTGTAAGGCACATAATATTGCATATTCAAAAGAAAAGGAAAATATAGAAGCAAGAAATTCTGCAGATAAAATATTAGCTGAAAAGGCTTGGCAACGTGTTCTTTCCAATGACGCTAGTATTAGTGAAAAAGCTGCTGCATTAGCTGTTACTAATATAATGAAAGTTAAATCTAAATTCGGTATGGGGTTAAAAATTAATGATAACACAAAGAAAAAGATGAACAAAATAAAAAAGAATAAAAAGCAGAGGAAGAAGAAGAGAGTTTCCAAGAATAAAAAAAGAGTTACATTAAATAAAGTTGTTCATGCTGCTAAAAAATGTATAAAATCAAACGGTAATTCTTTAGATACTATTAAAACTGCTATGATTGATGCACAAAAGGTTATAAAAAAGTTTGGTGGTAAATCTAAAATTTCAACACTTAGAATTCTTTCTGTACCATCAAAAGTTGGTGGTATTTTACCACTTATTCCAATTTTTGCTGGACTTAGTGCTCTTGGAGCTCTTAGTGGAGGGGTTGGTGGTATAGTAAAAGCTGTAAATGATGCTCATGCAGCCAAGAAACAACTTTCAGGAGCTCAACGACATAATCAAACAATGGAGGCTATTGTCTTGGGAAAAGTTTTACACTTAAAACCTTATCGACAAGGACTTGGTCTTTATATTCAACCATATAAAGGGAAAGGATTTACAAATAAGAAAAGGACTCAAAAAAACTAATTTTGAAGCTACCTCACCGTGCACTAACTGACTTTGATCTATTTAAATATGCTAAAATTATGAGTATACCTCATTTTCGTGGAGTATTCATGCAAAATAAATTACCTATTACAGGACCTCATAAATATGAATCAGCAATTATTAATCTTGATGATAAGGAAGGACCTGGAACTCATTGGGTAGCATATAAAAAGATTAACAATAAAACTGAATACTTTGATAGTTTTGGAAATCTTTTACCACCATCAGATCTCATTGTCTATTTAGGTGTTGGTAGCTGTATAAAATATAATCATGAGAGATATCAAAAGTTTGATACATTTATATGTGGACATTTATGTTTAAAGTTTCTATGCGATCAACTTAATATTACAAACAGTTTTTGTCTATATAAGGGCAAGTAATAAAGTTGTAATCATCAGTATGAAAACCGATGTCAATCATGAATGACTCATTTACTTTAACGATAACGTGAAACTCATCAGTTCTCGAAACTACTTATTTCCCACCAATTGAGCTCTCACAAGACAAGAATTATGTACTTAGACTTGTTGATCTGTTTACATTTAATTCAATTCCCAACATTGATAAAGGATGCAATAAGTTTTACATAGATAATTCTGTAGTGACTATACCAACAGGTAGTTATGAAATTAAAGATATTGAATCATATATTAAAGCAAAATTGCCAAATAAGTTTACATTAACTATTAAACCTAATAATAATACATTAGGTTGTCACATTAAATCAAATCGTGACATAAACTTTCATCCGACAGATTCTACTGGTAAGTTATTAGGATTTGCTCCTCGTCAACTGAAAGGTGAGGAAAGTCATGAATCTGATTTACTTGTATCTACGTATATTAAAAGTGAACACTCTACGTGTTGAATGTAATATTACAACTGGAGCATATATAAATAATCAAAAAGTTCATACTATACATGAATTCTTTCCTGTCGTTCCACCGGGATATAAGATCACTGAAGTTCCAACTCGAATCATTTACCTTCCAATCGCCGTGAAGACAATATATAATATTCAACTTCGCTTGGTAGATCAGGACGGTGACTTGGTTAATTTTAGAGGAGAAACAATAACAATACGTTTACATATAAAGTCAGTGTAATGGGTATCATTTATAACAAAAAAAAAAAAGTTGGCAGTAGTTATAAAAGTCAACCGACATGTGCAAAGAAGGTCAGTGTGAATATAACTCGGAAGGTGTTAACACCTCAGAATCGACAGTTCCTGAAACAACTCGGTCTACAAGTGAAAATTCAAAAATAAGAAAAAGGAAGAGGAAGAAAAAAGATCAAATTTTTCTATTTTTTATGTGTAGCTGTTATAAGAAAAATGGAAGACATTCTCAGCATTCCAACTGCAGTGAATTTTGATGAATCCATTGCCAAGTATGAGATTCATAGTCGTCAACCATATGCATCATAAACTTTTAATAATAGTGATAAAATCCGTATTGTAGTACAAAATCAAGATTTGTGTATTTTACCAAGCAACAGTTCATTACAAATATTTCGAAAGTTATGTAAAGATGATGGAACCGTTCTCACAGAAAATGTTGAACTTACAAATAATGCTATAGCTTATTTGTTTGATGAAATTCGTTATGAATTAAATGGTATTGAGATTGATCGATGCAAGTATGTTGGACACACTACAACTATGAAAAATTTAGTATCTTTAACACCATCTCAATTTAATCGTACAGAAAATGCCGGATTTGTGAAATTTGATCTGACAATAGTAAAATAAAATTATTGAAATTTATTGAGAAAGATCCATTTATTTCAATGAGTTTTAGATCATGGGAAATGTATGAGTATCCATTGCTTCCTTTAAGTACAAAAGTTATGTGGCAAATTAAATCTTCAACACAATTAGAGAAACCAAGATATGTTATTGTTGGATTTCAAACTAAAAGAAAAAATAAAATGGAAGTGTCTGCATGTCTTTTTGATCATTGTGATCTCATAAATGTAAAATTGTTTTTACATTCACAATCTTATCCATATGGAAATTTGAATATACACTATACTCATAATCAGTATTCTGTATTATATGATATGTATGCAAATTTTCAATCATCTTACTATGGAAGAGATTCCGAACCTATACTAAGTAGATCAACTTTTAAATCATTGGCACCTTTAATTGTCATTGACTGCTCAAAACAAAACGAGTTCCTAAAGCAGACATCAGTCGATGTACGTTTGGAATTTGAAACCAGAAGTAATATGCCTGAGGAGACAACTGCATACTGCTTAGTCATCCATGATCGCATTGTGCAATATAAGCCAATCAGCGGTATTGTCAAGAAGCTGTAAAAAGTGGAGGGGTGTGACTCTAGGGTATATAAGTAGTGTTCCAGAGTAGAATTTTATTTCTGTTCGAAGATGGAGTTCATAGTAGACGTTCAAGGCTTCAAAAAACCATACAATGAATTCATCTTCAAGGAGCTGGTGATACTACCTCTAGAAGAAGATGCTCAACCTATGGTGTTCTTGTTCGAACCACCCTGCAGCTGGAGTTCACTTCCTGGAAGATAAAAGAGTGAAAATCTATGGTTAATGCACAACTATCATGGTATTAAATGGACATCTGGAGACATTTCTTATGAAGAATTACAACTTATACTTCATGAGAAATTATCTGGAGCACGGGCAGTGTATGTTAAAGGTTTAGAGAAGAAGAGATATCTTGAGCGATATATTGATAATGTTGTTAATCTAGAAGATATTAATTGTCCTTCATTTAAAAAACTTGTGAAATCATCAGTTCATATATGTACACATCATACTTTATTTAGAAGTAATTGTGCAGTAAATAATGCTCTAATGTTAAGAAATTGGTTTCTTAATCCTCTTAATAGATGTATTGAAAAAAGTGTGCCTATGGGTGTTGATGAAATTGATTTAATTAAGGAGTACTCTACTGTAACTAGTAATAATTCTACTGATAATCTGAAAAACTACTATGAGCAATCAAAATTTTGTTTTGAATAAATAAACGTATTTATAAATTTAATTGTTTGTGTTTTTCAATTATTTTTACACTTGTTTACTCTTCTTTGGAATTGAGTGGGGGATTTTCTTCCTGTATAAAAGGAGGATTTCAAAACCAAAATCTTCACAACGCCTTCTCCAAGACTAACGAGAATCATCTCCAGGGTAAGCAACATGGACTTCCAGAAAATCAATGCTGTTGACATATGGACATCCAAAAACCAACTACTGTTGAAAAGAAATACTTGCCGAAGAAAAAGTTATCTGAGCTGACTGCGAACAACGAGTATGCTGTAACGAAAATTCAAAAAGTGTCCACAATGTACGGAACTAAAATTGTTGCTGAATTGGAGAAAAGTTATACCGTTTTCCTTCTTGCAAGGATGATGAATGTCATAGATGATGAGAATATTAAAGCAATGCAATTATTAGCTTCTAGTAATAAATTGATTATGATTTACATTGGTGGACTGTACAATGATATTTTATTGAAAGAAAATAATTAATTTTTTTTTTCGAAACAATATTTTTAAAAAATGTATATATATTTTAATGATTATAAGTGTCAAATAAAAATTGAACTTTAACTGATTTAAATGTGTATGTAATTCTCTAATAACCTTCTTTTATAGATAAATTTAATTTTTATTTAGATAAAATTATATATTTAGATAACTAAATAAAATAGCATGAAAACCTTAAACTAATAATAAAACAACACATGTTCATAAAAATTTTATATAGCCCTATACATAATATTATATTAACATACTTCGAAAATATTTTTAATAAATTTAAATAGATAAATTATAATATTTACAATTACATTAAATTACTTAATTAATTTGAAACTATGCATTTAATGTATATTATTATTATTTATAAAATCTTAAATAATAAAATATACCAAAAAAAAAAAAATTAACCAAAATTTTTAAAAATAGAAAACTAGATTTTGTATACACTTATATACAAAAATGTTTTTTTTTATTACAAGCCTATAGATTAAAAAAAAAAAAAATAATTACTAAAAAGTTAAATCTAATTCTACATCTTTTTCTTTTTTTCTTTTTTATTTCTTTTTAAAATTTTTGCTTCCAGCTGTTCATCAGCTGGACTAAATAGAGATCTTTTCCGACCTTTCAATTTCACCAATGGTGTGTCAAATATTGAAGGTTCTACAATAATATTTTTTTTCGATACTTTACTTGACATTGGTAGAGGTATATCAACAATCTCAACTACACTTTGTTGTGCCAGTGTCGGTGTATAACTCGATGGTGGTGGAGACGGTGTTCGTGGTTGTGGTGGTAATGGTGGAGGTGGTGGTGGAGGGAGATACACCCAATATGGCAGTGGATGAGTACGCTGTATCGGTGATCTCGGCGTCTCTGGCGGTGGTGGTGTTTGCCTGGATGTTGGTGTTCGACATCCACTTTCACCCACACTCACATCTGATGTTTCAGCTCTAGGGGCCTCAGCAGGAGTTGGTGGTAGTGGAATGCACAACCACCATGGTTGAGGATCAGGAACAACATTCGGTTCGAATGAAATAACCTGTAACAAACAGAAAAACATGATTTACAAATTTTAATATATCTTTAAAAAAATAATAAAAGTATATAAAATATATATATGTATACTTTTTTAAAACAGTTCAGTACTTACTTGGGCAATTTCCACTTGGATATTCTGCTTCTGCACATAGTACTGTGCAGGATTATTAGATATCTGAAAAATAAAAAACATACTATTATAATTTCAAAATTACTACATTTTTTCCTTTTTGTCAAAAATAAAATTTAAATAAATGTTGAATTTAATTGAGACTAAAACAGAAATATATATAGAATAATTGATAGAATTTTGTAAACATAATCTTACCGTACAGTCCTCCTCGTAATTGATAGTTTTCCGCCTCATTTGTAACCCAAATTCGGGTAATGGTAAATCCATTATTCTCCTCACGTTGTTTTTCAAACGAGGATCCATCTTTTTCTTTTTTAACTTTCGTTTAATTGAAACACAAAATTTTTAAACAGCACTTGATGCTTCTCCTAACGTTATTCTAACAGCAATGATGCTAAGAATACGTGTCACAAAACCCCCTCCCCCGCTACAGGGTTGATTCCAAGCTATGAGGAATACATTCGATCAGAATATTTCTTTATTTCATTTCATAAGAAAAAAAAAACTCATTTTTTAAAACTGAATTTACCATACTTTCATATTAGTTTCATCACTATACACATGTAAAATTAAATTTAAATATAGAGAACACATACAGTATTACCAACTTAGATAAAATTCTACTTCCCAAACATAGCATTGCCAATTTAGGTAAAAGTTCTACTGCTTAACACTGTCAGCCAATAGGAAGGTGAGTCCCATGGAAAAGATTGCTCCCATTGGCTTAGAGTGTTTTCCTATGATTTTAATTATAGAATTGAAATATAGTGTATGTAAATATTTTAATAACTATCAATGTGTCTAATATCATACATTTCTTTAATAAGATTCTGTTTTATATACCAAAACATTTTGTTTTGTATTAAAAAGCTGAAAGTAGTGTGATATCCGGAGACAACAGCGCTCTCTGTCGAGGAGAATATTAACTTCTTGACCAATGACGAGATTTTCAAATGTAGAAAAAAGAACCAACGATGACTGATGTTGCTGGAGTTTTATTTTATATTCATTTGCAGTAATTTACTGATTTTTAAATTTGTTTAAAACTATTCGTTTAAATTACAACTAATATTACAAACTTGTAGTTAGGTTTATGAAATAAAGATTTATTTTCACATTATTCATATATATAAAAACTGTTTATTATAAATTTTTTTTTCTAAATTTATACATATTTTTTATATTTACAAAATTTATACAATTTTTTTTTTTTTTTTTTTTAATATTCATTTTAGACATTAACCATCTTGGTGTTGTCTATGCCTCAGTTGTAACCGACGATTTCTTCGACGTTCATATCGATTGCATTGATGGTTCCTTCTAATTCGATCAATGTGATGTCTCTGATGATGTCGTCTACATCGTCTACAGTCCACCTCAACCCTAGCATTTGACTGTTCGTTTCTTATTCTTTCACGGAGATGGGATAAGAACAGATGCTGCAACTGAAAATAAAAAAAAAAAAATTTTAACTTCCATTTATGTACTTAAGCTTTTGATTTTTTTATAAAAGAATGAAAATATAAATAATTAATACTTACATCTAGAAGTTCAATTGAAAGAAATTCTTCCACTGTTACACCCAAATATCTTTCGATTTCTGTTGGTGTTACACCGATGCCTTCGACCTGATCTGCATGCAGAGTTGAATCGTCTACAGATGGGATGTATGGTTGACGATCCGCATCTCCATCACGTTCAGCATAGTAGTTGGGGCTGAATGAGATGAATGCTGGATAGGTTTGGTCTGCATCTTCATCTATTTGCAGGCTGTCATTCCCGCTGTCGTCATCAGTAACAGCAGGGTCCAGCACCATACGAACATCCTCCGCAATATCTTCCCTCCTCTCCCGCAGAAACACAGCAGCCTCCTGTGGAACTTCCACACTGCTACCCTCTCCCCTCTCAGGCAGATCCCTCGCAGCATGTTCAGCGACTCTCATGATGCTCGCCTCTCCCGGTGGGGCGTTTTCATCCCTCCTCTCGAACTGTTGCAACACTGCATGCCTAGGGTTTTGAGTGATGCTCTCCCAAGGTCTGAACAGCACGTCCTGAGGGTCTCGGACAACGTTCGCATCCATCCTCTCCAACTGATTCACCCTGACATCAGGACGGTTTTGGACCACGCTCTCCTGTCCAGCCGCTAACAGATTCACCAGGGCCTGATGTTGGTCAATGGCGACGTTCCCCTCCTGAAGGTCTCGGGTGCTGCTTCCATGCATCCTGTCCACAAGAATCATGACAGCATCCTGAGGATTTTCCACCAGAGTCAGCTCCCGCCTATCCACCAGGTTCACCAGAAGAGCCAGAGAACGTCTCACCATGTCCACCCAGGCAGCATCCATGTATTAGTCCATCTCCAGAGAGTAGAAGTAGAAGCAGAAGAGTCGGGGATGATAGGTGAAAATACTGGCTCTGCATCCCCTTTATATACCAGTTCACCCACTAGTCTGTTTCACCCCACTACCCTAAACTTTAGACGCCACACGCATCTCGTAGCCACCCGGCTAATACTGCGCGGTATCTCGCGATTCAGCCATCCCTCGCGGTTTTTATTATGATTTTTGAAATTTGAGATCATATATACAAAGTGGGGGTTGAGGGGTATTTTAAAAATCCAAGTCCCAATACATTATTTTCGGTATATGGGTGGTTGGGTGGTTTTGGGGGGTATGTTGGGTTGGGTGGTTGGTTGGGTGGGTGGTGGGTGGTAGTGCCGCAGTTAACAACAATATATTGTTTATGCAAATTATGAATCCAGCGCCATCTAGCGGTAACTTACCGACAGAAATCTGCATTACCAACCGAGGGTAATTATAAAACCAGCGCCATCTAGCAGTAACCATTACCGACAGAGATCTGCATTACCGACCGATGGTAAATCTACCTTACCGACGAACGGTAATACCGACTGAGGGTAACAGCGCAATCTGGTGGCGAACATTGGAACTATGTTTTGGAAGCCCTGTTACACTACTTTTTAGGTTGGGGCACTAGTGTTCTTATGTTTATAGGTTAGAACAGTAGTGCGAATGTATTTCTAGGTTAGGACACTAGTGCGCATGTGTTTTTGTGCTAAGTCTCTAGTGCGCATGTGTTTGAAGGTTAGGACACTAGAGCACATGTGCACATGCGTAGGTTAGGGCACTAGTGTGCATGTGATTATAGGTTAGAACAATAGTGCGCATATATTCGTAGGTTAGGACTTCAGAGCGCACGTGTTTATATGCTAGGTCTCTAGTGCGCATGTGTTTGAAGGTTAAGGCACTAGTTTTCATGTGTTTATAGGTTAGAAAAGTAGAGCGCATGTATTTGTAGGTTAGGACAATAGTGCGCATGTGTTTGTTTGCTAGGTTTCTAGTGCGCATGTGTTTGAAGGTTAGGGCACTAGTGCGCATGTGTTAATAGGTTAGGACAATACTGCGCATGAATTTGTAAGTTAGGGCACGAGTGCGCATGTGTTTATAGGTAAGGACACAAAAGCGCATGTCTTTTGTAAGTTATGACACTGAAGCGCATGTGTTTTTAGGTTGAGGCACTAGTGTTCTTATGTTTATAGGTTAGAACAGTAGTGCGAATGTATTTGTAGGTTAGGACACTAGTGCGCATGTGTTTGTTTGCTAAGTCTTTAGTGCGCATGTGTTTGAAGGTTAGGACACTAGAGCACACGTGCACATGTG
The DNA here is from genome assembly GCA_037103525.1 of Ganaspis brasiliensis. Lineage (NCBI taxonomy): Eukaryota > Metazoa > Arthropoda > Insecta > Hymenoptera > Figitidae > Ganaspis > Ganaspis brasiliensis. The sequence goes on along the minus strand of JAZKLR010000056.1, from coordinate 2,216,533 downwards.
TAGGTTAAGGCACTAGTGTGCATGTGTTTATAGGTTAGAACAATAGGGCGCATATATTTGTAGGTTAGAACTTCAGAGTGCATGTGTTTATATGCTAGGTCTCTAGTGCGCATGTGTTTGAAGGTTAAGGCACTAGTTTTCATGTGTTTATAGGTTAGAAAAGTAGAGCGCATGTATTTGTAGGTTAGGACAATAGTGCGCATGTGTTTGTTTGCTAGGTTTCTAGTGCGCATGTGAATGAAGGTTAGGGCACTAGTGCGCATGTGTTTATAGGTTAGGACACTAATGCGCATGTATTTGTTGGTTAGGTCACTAGTGCGCATGTGTTTGTTTGCTAGGTCTCTAGTGCGCATGTGTTTGTAGGTTAGGGCAGTAGTGTGCATGTGTTTATCGGTTAAAACAAGAGTGCGCTTTTATTTGTAGGTTAGGACACTAATGTGCATAAGTTTGCAAGTTAAGACATTAGTGCGCATGTGTCAGGGTTAGAACACTAGTCCACATGTGCTTGTAGGTTAAAACACTAGTGCGCATCTATTTGGGTATAAGGACACTTGTGCGCATGTGTTTGAAGATTAGGGCGCTAGTGCGCATTTGTTTATAGCTTAAAAAAGTCGTGCGCATGTATTTGTAGGTTAGGACACTAGTACACATCTATTTGTGTGAGGATGTTAGTAAGCATGTATTTATTTCTGTATCTTCTTATTCCATTTATGCACACACTGCACTGTATCCCACGACACGTAAGTTTTTTTTCCAAGTTCTTTTTTTTACCAAATTTTAATTATTTATTTATAGTCAAGAACAATAGTGCGCATGTATTTGTAGGTTAGGACACTAGTGCGCATGTGTTTGTTTGCTAGGTCTCTAGTGCGCATGTGTTCGCGAAGGTTAAGGAGCTAGTGCGCATGTGTTTATAGGTTAGAAAAGTAGTGCGCATGTATTTGTAGGTTAGGACACTAGTGCGCATGTGTTTGTTTGCTTTCCCACGTCACTTAAGTTTTTTTTTCCAAATTCTCTTTTTTACCAAAATTTAAATATTTATTTGTAGGTTAGGACACCAGTGCGCATGTATTTGTCCGTTAGGACTTGTACAGAAATGTAAACATTAATAACCATGTGAGAAAAACTGCGCTATCGAAATATTTAATTACAAAAGTGTGGCGGTCCAGCCCGCCACGATGATCAAAACCAATGTACAAATGAATCCGGTACTCCTAAGTGCGCAAATTGCAACGGTCCACACAACCCGTCTTCTAAAAACTGACCAGAATACCTCTTTTAAAAAGAAGTTCGACACCTCGCGGCTACGAAAAAAAGTCCTTTGATGAAGCGAAATTGATTCTAAAGCCTAAGAAAGGCAATTCAAATGCGAATTTTACAAACTTCTCGGACTTCCCGCACCTGGGTGACACCCCATCTCCATTATCACAACACCTCCAACAGAACACATCACAACACATGGCGTGTCTTAATTGACTTCAACCCAGAAGTGTTTCCAAATCTCAATTCTTTCTTGACTTTGTCTCTTGTTTTTAGACTCTGACAATACAAATAAAAATTTAATTTGTTAAAGGAATACTGTAGGACAATTAGAGTCCAAATAATGTCAATGTTAGAGGAAAAAAACTTTTTTTTCGAAAATTTGCAGTTTTTCCTTGACAACGCTATGGCTATCCATCCAGATCATGTTTTCTATATTTTTCGTGTAATCTACACGTGAAAATACAGTGTAGATGTTCTTCAATGGGCTCATTAGCTCTATGAACTTTGTATTTTGAAAATAGCGAATTATTTGAAATTACTTACTGGTTAGTTACTTTCTGTAGATCTATTGTAGTAGCATAAACAGTTTTTTTTCTTTTTTCTTTCTAATTCAAATGATAATACTTGACTCTCATTTCTTAAAGATAAATTGTACTCACTTCTCACATATTCATATTCTGTTCTTTGTTTTTCCTTTTCTGATTTAGCTTTAACATCCACTATTAATTTAATTCATTGATTCTTTATTTTATTTTATTTATATTTTTTTCTCTATCATTCTTTCAATAGATAAATAAAATGGACCATTCCCCCCTCCTTAACTTTTAAAGTTCATGCACATAGTTTACTAATCAACAAAATGTCACAAGATTCGCCTAAATTTTCTTACTTGGAGGTTTTTGGGGTCGCTGATGACAAATCTAAAGTTAGATTTTTCAAATTCAAAATGGCGGATTCAATATGGTAAATGACAAATTTTAATTTTAGTTGGATTAAGTGCAAATTCGTTACCCAGAAGTTTTTGGGGTGGCTGATTACGAATATAAAGTTAGATTTTCAAAATTTAAATTGGCGGATCCAATATGGCAAATGAAAATTTAAATTTTCGTCCGATTTAGTTCAAATTTGTTATTTGTGGGTTTTTGGAGTCGCTGATTACGAAACTAAAGTTTCGTAATAGATAGATTCGTAATAATAGATTTTGAAATTTCAAAATGGCGGATCTAATATGGCAAATAAAAATATAAATTTTCGTCATATTCAGTTTAAACTCGTTACTACATATTTGGCAAAACTTGCATATTCTAATGACACAATGCATTAAAGAAAATGTTTCCTGTTTACTTTTGTTACATGTATCGTGTGGTTATCTAACTTTCGAAGCAGCGTTTGCAGTGTAGTGTTTTGTAATTACCAGAACAAATTTCTGTGTTCGAAGATTATGTTATTCCAAATGAACTGAATTGTGTAATAATAAAATTGCATTTACAATTCATTAATCCTTATTACTTGTCATTAATGTTTTTATGATCAGCAGAGAAGTAAGTTATTATTGAGTATTTTTGTATATGTTTTTATATACTTTACGAAGTTGTGTGATAGATTGATTTTATCATGTTTTCTTCGTTTTTTTATTTGAAATGCTGTTGTATGGGTTTTTCAAAGTATTAGTAATGTTGTGTCACTATTGTCCTTTGCTACTTGTAGGATTTACTTTGTCGAATCTTAATTTTGTCTACCTCCAAGTGGTTAGGAGTTGGTTAACGTTTTTAAAAAAAATTGAAAGACAAATAAATTCATTTTTAAAATTTTCATCCCGCATAGCCGCCGTCGGTGCAGATCTTGGTGGTAGTAGCAAAATCTAACTTCAAATTCGTAATCAGCGACCCCAAAAACCCCCAAGTAAGAAAATTTAGGCGAATCCGGCGACATTTTGTAGATTACTAAAATATGTGCATGAACTTTATAAGTTTGCAATGGATTTGATGCCATATTAGGTCCGCCATCTTGAAATTCTCAATTCTTCCTTACATATTTTTAAAGTGAACAACTCTTACGCACTTTTGGTTAAAAACAGTATTATATGCTTACACTTTCTCTGCTATGTTTTTAATAACGTAGCTTGAAAATAGAAACCAAATTTTCTATTTTGGACGTTAATGGGTTAAATACACAAAAATATCAATATCTCAAAATAGGGAGCAGCTAGGATTTAAAATTTTATGGATTCTGAACATACAAGTGACCTAGAAACACCCCCTACATCCCAATTTTGGATCTATTTTCATTCCACTTTTTGGTCCTTCAAGACCACCTTGATCCGCAAACTTGTGATGTTTACAGTATAGAAGTTGATTCCCAAACTTATATGTTGAAAAGTAAGGGGGCTAACGAGGAGCTTTGAGGAACTCCACATTCGACTGTCGCCCATTCGGAAGACTTACCCCCACTATTAGTCACCCTCTGCCAGCGTCTATCGAGATAAGAACCAAACCAACCAAAGACAGTGTTAGAGAGTTCCAAGTCTCTCAGTCTCTGTAATAGAATAGAATGGTCTACTAGGTCGAAGCCCTTAGAAAAGTCAAAAAAGACTGCCAGCGTTACCTCTTTTGAGTCTATAGCATATTTGACGTCTATTGTGAATTTGAGAGACTGTAGTACTGTGCCCTACACGAAATCTCGATTGCATCGGATCCATTAGGCAGTGTGTATTCAAGTATTTGGTTAGTTGTTTATAAACAATACGCGCAAGGGGTTTAGATAATGCATTGAGAATCGAGATGGGTCAAAAGTTTGCAACTGAGTTAGGTTTAGTAACTTTAGGAATAGGCCGGATTATTGCCTGCTTCCAGAGATTAGGAAAAATAGCTGACTGAAGTGAAAAGTTATAGATGTCGAGAAGAGCAGGGAAGATAACTGGTAAAGCCAGTTTTATAATCTATATGTATATACCATCTGATCCCACTGAATTAGATTTAATTTCAGAGATGGCAGTAGCAAGGGTGTCAGGGGATATATCATCAAAAAAAAGTATGTTTATCGAAAGTATCAGTACCCACTGATGGGGTAGATAGATTAGGTGGTAATATAAGGGAAATTCAAAATTTTTAAGAAAATCGTCAGGCGGAACCCTACTGTAAAAACGTGCGTCTGATCTGTCGTAAGAAGATAGGTATGTGATTACATGTGTACGCATATAAGATCTCAGGTGACACATACGAGATTACTCAATATGAAATTGAAACAGCCTTCTTATATGAGTTCTCATCTGCGTACGTATGTAAAAACACAGGTGCGAACACACTTACGAACTCATGTGCGAACACACCTAAGTATTAAATTAAATATTTTATTAAAAAAAATTTTTCGCTAACGGGATTCGAGCCCATCTAACCTGAGCCTAAGTACGCCTTTTAACCCCTCGGCCACCGTAGTTATAGAAACAACTTTACAAATTCTTAGTCATGTCTTTCCGGGGAAATTTATGTATTAAACATGACTAAGATTTTGTAAAGTTGTTTCTATAACTACGGTGGCCGAGGGGTTTAAGGCGTACTTAAGCTCAGGTTAGATGGGCTCGAATCCCGTAGGCGAGAATTTTTTTTAATAATATATTTAATTTAAAATATTTAATTTAATACTTAGGTGTGTTCGCACATGAGTTCGTAAGTGTGTTGGCACCTGTGTTCTTACATACGTACGTAGATGAGAACTCATATAAGAACGCTGTTTCAATTTCATATTGAGTAACGTTATACGTGGCGCATGACGAAACTTAATATAAGAACTTACATGCTTTCGTACCTACGTTCTCACATAAGATCTTATACGAGATCTCGTCTGTGTTACCTGAGATCTTATATGCGTACACATGTAAGTACATACCTACCTTCTTACGACAGATCACACGCACGGTTTTACAGTAGGGAGGAACAGCACCCCTATTAACGTAATTCTGGCAGAAACTTGTGAACCACCCTTAACAATTAGATTCAATATTTTAGCCAAAAAATATTTGTTGAAGACCTTCTCTAAATACTCGCACCCATTATCAATCTAACTAACAGAACTTTCTGCTTCTATTCAAGATCCCACCTATAAAAGAGCATAGCCTATTCTTTTTGCATTTGAACCAGTTAAAAACGTAATGCCTGTTATTCGTGGTCATTCATTACATCATTACTTTAAATTTCCTTACGCGGATCACCTCTTTGAACCCAGAGTTATTTTGAATCTTGGTAGAGAGGTGCAATCCTCCAATTCTCCTAGAGCTCTCTTTCAATCTTTCTTACATTTTACACTTCGCAAATTCATTACGCTTTTACACAGATGGTTCAAAGTTTGATATATTTTATGCAGGTTTCTCTTTTGTTTGCCCTTCAGTACACTTATCTCATTCTTTTAACCATCTGAGGGGCATATTTTTCCAGCCATCAAATTTTCTTTACGTCTCTTATTTCTATGTTTTTGGGGTCACTGAAAACTAATATTGACTCAAATTTTCAAAGATCAAAATGACGGATCCAATATGGCTAATGAATTTTTAAAAATTCATCTGATTCGCTTGAAAATTGTTACTCGGAAGTTTTTTGGTCGCTGAAAACGAATTTTAGTTCAGATTTTTAAAATTCCAAATGGCGAATCCAATATGGCGGATGAATTTTTAAAAATTCATTGGATTCGTTAAAAAATTGTTACTCGGGGGTTTTTTGAGGTCGCTGAAAACAAATTTTTACTCAGATTTTCAAAATTCAAAATGCCGAATCCAATATGGCGGCTACATTTTTAAAAATTCAACGGGTTCACTTGAAAATTGTTACTCAAAGGTTTTTTGGGATCGCAGAAAACGAAGTTCTACTTAGATTGTCAAACTTCAAAATGGCGAATCCAATAAGGCGGTTTAATTTTATAAAATCTATCGGATTTACTTAAAAAAATTGTTACTTAGGGGTTTTTGGGGTCGCTAAAATCAAAGATCGTCTCAAATTTTTAAAAATCAAAATGACGGATCCAATATGGCGGATGAATTTTTAAAAATTTATTGGATTCGATTGAAAATTGTTACTCGACGGTTTTTGGTGTCGCTAAAAACGAATTTTTACTCAGATTTTCAAAATTCAAAATGGCGCATTCAATATGGCAGCTACATTTTTAAACATTCATCGGATTCACTTGAAAATTGTTACTCAATGGTTTTTTGGGGTCGCTGAAAACGAAGTTCTACTCAGATTTTTAATATTTAAAATGGCAAATCTAATTTGGCGGTTGAATTTTTAAGAATTCATCTGATTCACTTGAAAATTGTTATAAAGTGGTTTTTGTGGTCGCTGACAACGAATTTTTACTCAGTTTTACAAAAATCAAAATGGCGGATCCAATATGCCGGATGAATTTTTAAAAATTCATCTAATTCATGTGAAAATTGTTACTCGAAAGTTTTTGGAGTCTCTGAAAACGAATTTTGTTTCAGTTTTTTAAAATTCCAAATGTCGGATCTAATATGGCGGATGAATTTTTATAAATTCATTAGATTTGGGGTCGTCCATAAATCACGTAAGCCAACAAGGGGGGTGGGGGGTCATGAAAATTATCACGGTTCATCACCTGGGGGGGGGGGGTTTCCCCTCTGATCACGTGATATTTTAACTGCAAATTTTTATTAAAAACGGAGACTTTTTTAGTTCTGCATTCCCGGGAATTCTTCGGACTATTTTCATTCAAAAATTAGATTTGCTTGAAATAATTTTTTTAAAATCTTTATTGCAGCATAAACATACGTGTTTGTTTTGTAGTTCGTGGTTTGATAAAAATTAAGAAAGTTATAAATTATTGAAATCGTTTTTCTCCGTTAATAACAAAAAAATGAGTAATAGTATGCTATAAACGAAATTTATTGGAAATTTCTCGAACTTTCGATATGTGCAATAAAAAATAATTAATATGAAGAGAAAATACCTAAAAATTAATATTAAACTTAAAAATTGTTTTTTCTCAAAGAAAGACGTTATCGATTTTTTTATTTTTTTGTTTTGAAATAATCTTCTATAAGTAAGAAAGTTTTTTCCGTTCATAAAGAAATGGCGTTTTTTTGTCAAAATTGTAATATATACTTTTTTAGCCCATTATACGCATTCTAGATGTGAATTTTATAAGTATTTAATATAGTAACTATAAAAAAATATAATATTAGGCATTCTTTTTCAATTCGACCACCCCACTGCGAATTTTAATTATTTAGTTAATAAAAATTTCATAATATCTTAATTTTCAAGATAAAAGGCGTTACTATAGTTTAAAATTTTCGTCAAAACATCAATTTTTTTATGTCGTACGGTGTTTTTTATTTTTAGCTAAGGGCTGCAAAATATCCCGCATAAACGCTTAAAACCTCCAAAAAATATAAAAATTGTTCGTAATATAAACGAAAAACTAAAAATTATTAGTCTAAATAACCACCAGATTTGTGACGCGCTCAGAAGAAAGGGACCTTAGAGGCAAAAAATCGATTTTCGGTTTATGGTTGATTTAACTTCAATAAAAGTTTCTTTTTCATTATTTGAAGTTAGAGAATGTTTTTATTAATTATTTTTTAAGTTATGGCAATTCAAACATCATCAATTTGTACAGAACACCATGCGCGCTTGTCTTTTCTTTTCGCTCTCCTGTAAAATTACCGATTTGCCTCTAAGGCATTTACATAAAATATTTAATCGCATTAAAAAAACAAACCTTAACAAGCATTATAATAAGGAAGAACCCAGTTAAAAATTCCTTTAAAGGATCTTTCAAGGATCGTGTCATGAACCTTTAAGGAACATTAAATGTTCCTTCCAGGATAGGGACAGGTCCTTTAAGGATCCTTTATGGATCCTCAAAGGTCCTGCAATAATTCCTTAGAGGATGCTCACACGATCCCTTGACGGAATTTGGAACAACAATCTTTCACAGGTTCCCGCGAAGAAACGCATAATGTATGTACATGTTCTCATGCAGGTTCCCGCGCAGGATGCTTTAATAAAAATTTTTTGGATAAGTTTTTTTATCTGGTAATAGATCAAAAATATATGTTATATTTGACGTAGGATTCTAGTAAATTGAAAACTACTGCGCAGCTGTAAGTATAATAGAAACCAAGTTCTACCAGTGCGCATTATGTATTCAGTTCTTTGAAATACTACACATGTTCCTACATAGAAGCTTACTTATGTTCCTTTAACGAATCCCTCGTAGGACCATAATGCAGCTTGGGATCCTGTACAGGTACACGCAGGAACCTGTGAAGGATCGTTGTCCGAAATTCCGTCAAGGGATCGTGTCAGTATCCTCCAAGGAATTATTGCAGGACGTTTGAGGATCCTTAAAGGAACCTTTAATGTTCCTTAAAGGTTCATGACACAATCCTTAGAAGTTCCTGTAAAGGAATTTTTAACAGGGAACCCTCAAAATCATCCCCTAAACATGAATTTTCAAAAATTAACAAATATACAAAAACATTCTTTAGAGAATTCACAAAACTTTAAATATTACTAAAAATAAGAGTTTTATGAAACTTGCCCCTTCAGTATTGAAAACCACCCTTAAAAATCTTCTCTTAATCTTTAATCCAAAAAATGGACAATTTTTTATTAAACATATAAACTAAAACAATTTTGAGAGTATTCTCCGGCTTTAAAAATTGCTGGGAATGTATTCCTATGTAAGGTAAAAATGAATAAATTTTGAGCGATTTTTTTTTTTGGTCAATTTCTTTTTTTTCAGATTAAGGGATGATTTTCAAGTGTGTTTTTCGATGCTGAAGGGGATAAGGTAGATAAGAATATATTCAAAGCAAGGTTTTAAGTAATTAAGGGATGATGTTACAGGGTGGTTTTCGATGCTAATAGGGGTAAATTTTATAGGTTTTTATTCTTATTGAATTTCAAAGTTTTTGAATCCTCTAAAGATTGTTTTTTGTTTACTTGTTTAAAAATATTTGTCATTTTTTTAATTCGTGTTTAGGGGACGATTATGAAGGGTTGTTTCTTATTATAATGTTTAGTAAGGTTTGATTATTTCTTTGAATGCGATTAAGTATTTTATTTAAATCTCTTATTTATTTAGACTATAATTTTTATTTTTTCATTTATTTTTAGCATAATTTTTATACTTTCTGTGGTTTTTTTGGACTTTATGCATGATAACTTTCCACCCTTAGGTGGAAATAAAAAACACCGTACGACATCAAAAAGTTGTTGTTTTGGCGAAAATTTTAAGCTATAATAAAGTCTTTTATCTTGGAAATTAAAATGCACAGGAAATAAAACGGACTTCTAATTTAAATGTACGAGTAATTTGCAAAAAATACTCTGTGAACTTATTGTTCAAATGCCTTCAGTATTTTAAGTAATTTTTATAGCTATTCAAAGTCACGTGATAATCAAGGGTTGCAGAGAACATCACGGTTGCTCACGTGGAGGAATGTGGGGGTCTAAAGTTGGCATAAAACCTATCACGTGATTTATGGACGACCCCCAACTCCCAACCCTCTTTACCCATTTTAATATCTTTAAATCCTTCTGCTTTCCTACTTTCTATTTTTCCTTTTTCATCTTCTCTCGTAGTAAATCCGAGGTCAGACTGCACCTCTCCTTCTTTCATTTCTATTTCTCCCTCATTATTACCTTTTTTACAGCTGTCGCTTTCAGCTCTTTCTTTTACAAATTCTTTCTGAGAATCAATTTCTAGCTCCATCTGTTGTTCAATTTTATCGAGATTTTTAACCACCTTCACAACATTCTTCTTTCTCAACTGGCTAAATATTTAGAAACGAAAAAAAAATTATATTGAATCCTTTTCAGTGCAACGAAAACAAATTTTTTGTACAAATAATCGACAACTTTGTGAGAAAATTATACCACTGTCTTTTACATAACTTTTCAGGACTGGCGGATGCAATCATCTAATGCTGTGGACTGTACGCAGAGAAAATAAAGAGAGGTTCTCCCTATGCATTGGTAACCAAAAGAAAAACAATTAATTTGAAATAGTTTTAAAAATAACTGTTGTTAGCTTCAAATGTATATGATGTATCCGTAGCAGAAATATTTAGCGATAGATGTCAGTGCTGTAGATACAATGTCAATTTGTCTCACTGAGAGAAGAATGCACTATTAACATAATGATAGGTTGCACATAATCCCCAGATTGCACCCGAATTTGCGGGAAGTTTCCGTCTGTAAAATTGAAAGTTAGCAACGTAAGTTTTCATAAAACTTCCTAGATATAGAGAAATGTCTCCTTCATATCCCTCAGAAACTTCCTTGAAAATTCCGTTAAAATCTTACAGTTAATTTTTTTAACTCAAATAAAAAGTATAATTTTATAAATTTCAATTTTTTTTTTAAAGTCAATCGTACAAAATCGCCGTAAGAAGAAGTCTCACGCAACACTACTCAACGTATAGGGCGCTCGTATACAGTGCAAGTGAGACACTAAAAATAGCGCGTCAGCTGACATGTTAATAGTTCCAAGGGAGTAAGGGGAACATTTCGCTATATGTCTAGGAAAGTTTCCTGGGAACTTCCAATGGTAACTGCCGATCGATCTTACCATGGGATATTTCATCTTCGAAAATTCGTGTGCTATCTGGGTGGTGAGTATTTTGTATCTTACAAATATGGACAGTAATCTATATTATACTAGTCTGGAGAGGATAATATACACTGGAAACCTGATTTAGTAACACTCGTTTTAGTAGACATGGACTGATCGAAGAATTTCCACCTTTTCTCATTAGTGAACTGTTAGTATTCATATTCCTAGTCATGCAAAATGTTTATAAAACAGAATAAACTTTATATTTATAAAAAAATTTGTATTTTAACTTTATATGTTTAATTGTCCTGTGTTTGTGCTTTTTAAGTCACTCTACTTAATTTAATTGCAACTGTAAATTTATATAAAAAATTATAGGGACACGCACTCTGAGATGTGCAGGTTTGCACCAATCACAAAGCTCGTGACGTCATTCTCGACCTAATAACAGAGAACCGACTTGTCTACTGAATTGGGGTTTTAGTGTATTGGATTGTACCGTTTACTGTAACAATTATTACTATCACATTTTAACCATCCATTTCTCTGAGTGATGCAGTTTGGCGCTGTCAGCTAACGCTACAAAAATTTTCTACCACAGTATATACAAACTGGTGATGTTTCAGTTATCATAATTTCAAACATTTTCATTTAAAACATTGTTTCACTTTATTCAAAAAGGAACTAAATTTTAAACGATCATAAACTGAAAATAAATGTTTTGCATCTAAGGCCCCTTTTTTTGAGCAAATGACACTTATTTTAAAAAACACAATTAAAAATAATATTTTTGCACCCAAAAAAAAACCGATTACAGTTTCTCAATCTACATTAAATGACTCTGAGTAGGTATTCTTATCTTATTAATGAATATCCAGGCGCGGATCCAGCAGGGGGCGATCGCTCCCCCCCAAAAGCCTTAGATTATCATATGAGAGAGAGAGATAGCACTATATTCTTATCTCTTTCTATCTCATATATCGCCCCCTTCAAAACCCTCGTCTGCATCCGCCTTTGTGAAAAGCATTATAAAAAAATTGTTTAAAAAGTAGGGAAAGCTCATCAATTTACAAATTTCACTACAAAAACTGCTGTCTTCTAAGTGTCTTATTTTAAGACACAAGACATTAAGAAAGCGTCTTAAGGTTATTTCAAGCTATTTCATTGGTTAATAATTTTGAAAGATGCTTTCTCATTGGTTTAAAATTAAGACACCTTAAAACGTCTTAAAAGTGAGGACAAAAATGTCTTAAAATAAGACACTTGTTTTTACAGTGTTCTAACTTAGATAATTGTTTTTCAAATCGTATACTGAAAAGAAATGATTTTTAGGGGTTTTTAGTCTCGCTGTCGACACATAGAAAAACATTTCAAAATCCAAAATGTCTGATTCCATATGCAAGACTAATTTAGAAAATGTTTTTGGATTTTCAATGGAAAACCTACAAATGTCAGGGACTTTTTAAAAAGGCCAGAGTTTTTATTCATTTTCATATTTGTTAATAATTTTTCAGTCATAATCGAATATTAATACATGATTTGCAATTTAATAATTTAAAAATGATCGCTTTGGTACTCTGAATTTCAATTTATAAAATTTACTAATTCAATAAGAAAATCCTTAATGGAGAACATGGTTTCTTTATTAAAAAATAGATAAATAAATAAATAACGAATTATTAGAAAATAAATATACTAATTCAGCTGTCAAATTCTTAAGCAATATTATTTGTAAAAGCTGACTGAAATATTTAGTAGGCAGGAATTTACAAATTATTTTAGTGATTTAACCTAACCTAAAAATGGCTTTTACTAATTAAATTAATAATTCCTTAGTAAACTATTGGTGGGAAGATTATTGTTTGGTATGGTTAACTAGTTTTCACAGTAAAATTAGTAGCTCCTAACTAATTGAGGTTTAGAGAACATAATGTACAGCAAACAATCTAAACAATAATTTTAAATATAAAAAATATTTATCCAATTATATGAAATAAATTTTTTTCCAAATAGCACGTAATATTGAGGCAACATTGCAATCTTTATAGTACTTTAATATTACTGCAATGTTGCCTCAATGTTGTCTATGTCCATTGCTTGGGTTAATATTATCACAACAAGTTGGTAGTTTGCTATATTTTTACCAAAATGGTTGTATCTTATTCATAAGAGATTTTTTAGGTGTATGTTTTGTGATAAGATTCTTTTTACTGGGTACGTCAGAAAGTTTATTCGTAAGTAATGACTATATAACTATATATAAAAACCCCCGGATATTAATGTTCATAAAAAAGCAATAATTTTTTTCAAAATTAGTCTTTCATATTGTATCGGTAATATTGAATCTTCAAATTCTGATTTTATAATTCATCACCGACTTGAAGAAAAACCCCTAAATTCCAGTTTTAATAATTATTCAAAATAATTTATTTGAAATTAGTCCGACATATTACATCCTTCATTTTGACTTGTTTTGAAATTCTAACTACAGATTCTTAATTAGCGAACTCAAAGATCACAGTACACTAACAATAAGTTTCATTAAAATCCAACTGTGTGAAATTAAATAATAAGAAATTTCTAATTGAAAATTGAAAGGAATATTATATTCAGCTATTTATTTCTTTTGGGTTGACAAATCTCAAGTGCTTCTAGAATTTAGAATCCTAAAATAAATTTACGTGGGTTAATAAAAGTTACGTGGGTAAATTCTTTTAATTTATCAATCAATGAAAAAATTATAAATATGTTGTCACTTATGGAAAAATAACCTTTATATATGTTTAGGACAAGTTAAAATTTTCACGATCGATTTAGTCCGTTTGTTAAAGCGAAGATAGCTCAAGCGGCGTTTGGACTAAATAAATAAATAATTATTTTGATTTTAGTGGCTGATATTTCACTGATGTTTTATAGTAACACTTTTTAAAAACCTTGTATTTTTATTATTTTTAAAAGAATTTTGTTAGAAAAATTTTAAACAATAGCTTGTAATAAATTGTCTAGAAAATTAAAACAGATGTACGAAGATTTATAAAACTGTGTAATGTAGATTTTACATATATTTCAAACTAGAATTTCAAAATTACTTAATCCAAAAATGATTGACTTCGGGCCCCAATTTGGGCACCAATTTGTAATGTGTAGATTTTTACTACCAAAATCAAAACCTCAAAAACGTTTAATTCCTTAAATAAATTCAGCAGACGGTGTAAACCTCTTTAAATAACAATAATTCACGACAAATGACCGTCAACAATTAATCAAATTATGCAATAGATGTTTATTGAACCATATTTTATACTTACTACAAATCGCTCAATTATTCATTCTCCAAATTCGATGAAATTGAGTAAATACTACTAATCTTAACATTAACTGAATTCAGATCAACGTTAATCCAGAAAAATATTTAAATGATCCATTGAAAATAATTTTTAACGCCGTAATCTACTTACAAAAATAATTTCTTAACCTTCGTAGTTCATTGGTCTTCGATAACAAAAAAAAGAGAGGTAACTCAAAAAAAGGGTGTCAGGCGCCAGTTCGTTAAACTAATTTAAAACAAATAGAAGAAAAAGAGAAAGGGTTAAAATTAACTAAATTCAATTTGAAATATTCCAAATCTGTCTAAAACGCGAGAACGATAAATCCATAAATTCTCTGTAGCAAATATAACTCATCTACTAAAAGAGAAATCCGAAGATTCAAAAATGCATCTAATTTGGATACCGAGCCATCCAAAATAAATCCGAAAGCGATACGATACGATAAGATAAGCGATACGATACGATAAGCGATACGGTACGATAAGCTATACGATTTCATAAAAATCAAAAAGAAGAGAGGGGAGCGGTAACGAACAACCATTAAAATTCATTAAAATCAAATAATCGATAGATCTCAAAATTAATCTCTAAACCGTGGGACGACTCAATCGTCAGATGTTAACACGATTCTCCAGCTCGTACTCATAACCTCAAAACAAAATAAAACGAACCAGACCAATTACTCCGAAAAGCTAAAGAAATGCCGAGCAGTCAGGATTTAAATGGAGAGAGGGAGTGGTTCGAAAAAGAAATTAGAAAGAAATTCACTTTTGAGCCAATAAATTAATTTAAACAAACTATTTATTTAATTTGCAGAAAGTTTTCCAGTTTATAGCGCCAATCTAACAAATTTGCTCAGTTTACAACTACTGAGCCAAAAGCGCCAACTCATAATCACAACTCAAGATTTTACAATATTCGTAATTTTGGGTCCCATAAATAAATAACAAAAATTAGGGAAAATATGCACATAAGTTCTTTTAGGTAACCATCGTATAAATTACAAAAAAAAATTATAACAGAGGGTGAGCTACATCATAGGGGAAAGTCATAAAAATTAATAAGTCGAAAATTTATAAATATACAAAGTTTAAGAAAAAGAAACTATTTAGTTAAGGGTAACCCAGACGCCATTTTATACATGTTATGTATTAAATATTCACTAATTCAATTTAGTCATTTGGTTATAATTAAATTCACAAATCAAAAAAAATATAGTAAATAACTAACTCGTTCTGATTATTTTAACTTTTTTAATAAATCGAATATCTCGACTTGCTTTACACTAATTGAAGTCGATTCATAAATCCATTAACTATTTTTATTTAATAAGCAAATTCGGCCGAATTCGAATATCTGATTATAATTGCACCGACAATAAAAAATTATAATCATGTGTACCTGTCAAAAGAACACAATTGATAAATTTAAATCGCTTTATAACATTTGGATTTATGAACTTACGAACAATTAGTTGTTAATGGCATTTTAAAAGCATCCTAATAACCAAACTCGTAAATCTATAAGTGATTTTTTGCTATTTAAAAAATTAAAGGGAGTATTTTGAACAAACCAGAACCGATATTACCTACTCGAACCAATTTGAGTTCACCTTTAGTCAAAGAGAAAATTAAAGAGAAAAATTAACTAAATAAAAAAAAAGAATTGATATTATTTCAAGAATAGACTAAATAAATTTGAAACATAATAATTATCTCTTTTCCTTTCTTAAATATTATAACAATTTCTCACATTGAGTGAGAACCGCGGTGAACGTCACAGTGGCTATCATAATAATACATTTATTTGTTTCAACCATTTGGTTATACAAAGGAGTTACAGCCTTTTGTTTTTGCGTATAAGGCAGTTAACAAAATAAAATTTAAACATTCTATGTTTTACATTAATTCAGACATACGATTTAAAATACGACTTATTATTTCACTAAAATCGCCAAGACATACAGACATAGGATTGTGAATAGCATTTAACAACCCTTCTAGCTCATTAAATTCTCTGGTCCTGTACAAATCTAGTACGCTAGATCTTACGTAATCGAGGTTTTCACAGTCGAATAATACATGTCCCAAGTCTATTTCGCAACCACAACAAAAACAATAATTCGTGGCATTAAGTTTATAGCATATCCCATTGATCAAAATTCTATAACTCATTATTGATGCTAGCCTGATTTGGGCCATCGTTCTTATTGAGTTGAGAGAGGCACCTGTAAGCAAATATTTTTGGGTTCCTTCTTTTATTGATATTTGAGGATAAAAAAGCAAAGTTGTTGATGAACAGCAATTCTACATATCTTGCCTATGTAAATATTCAGAGTACATTTCAATAATATTATTTTTATTTGTTTGTAACAATTGTAAGGTTAGGTTTGTATAAATATCGCCTTGACAGATTGGGTCAAAAAAATTTTTTTTAATTTGCATCGCCCAATTACATTTACCCACCTGTGGGTTCCTCTCTCCTAATTCGCGCAGTTTTAAAATTCTCATTGCATAGTTAGGCGTACATTGCGGCAGATGTAATACTCTTTTAAAAAATAAATTTTGTATTTTTTCGACATCATCTAGATGTTTTATGCTCCAAATTTGCGAACAATACATTAAGGTTGATTTTACTAAACTATTAAATAGGTTTTCAATAACGTTCCAAGATCTTGGTTTTAGTCTATTTATAAGAGTAATAGTACTACTGCACGCTAAGTTCGCCTTACTTACAGTTACATTCAAGGTTTCTCGGAACGTGGAGGACTGTACAAATCGGATTCCGAGGTAGTCATACATCTTAACAATCTCAACATCTGATTCACCATATTTGAATTTATATCTTCGATTGTGTCCGTGTCCTCCCTTCCTAAAAATTATAATTTTCGTTTTTTTTGTATTCACTTCAAGGTCATTTATTCTACAATATTGGAGGAGAGCTCTCAAAATTGCCATCATCGATGCATACGTATCAGCCAAGAAAACTAAATCGTCTGCGTAGCCGAGCACCAGAATTTATTTTATCAAATTAATTGAAATACCTCTAATACCTTTATTTCTCAAGTAGGTATAATGAAAACAGAAGGGGACTCAAGGTCTCTCCCTGAAGTACCCCTTTAGTGACTTTAACTTCTCGCGTACAGGTACCCTCTGTCGACTTAACAGACATCACAGCGTTGCTATATATACTAATTAACAAATTGATTATCTTGTTACTAATACCCATTCTATTTAGTTTATTCCACAGCATTGAATGATTCACAGAATTGAAAGCTCCCTCAAAGTCCACAAATAAGGCAAAAACTTTTCCTCTATCTCGATTCAAATGTATTTGGATAATTGAGTTTAAAGTAAAAACATTATCAATACAACCTCGATTTATTCTGAAGCCTGATTGGAACTCCGGTAATAAGTTATTTTCCTCGACCCAAACATTTAGTCTTTTATTAATTATTGTAGTAAAGATTTTCAAGCAAGTATTGATTAGAGCGATCGGCCTATAATTATCTGGGTTATTTTTTTCTCCTTTATTTTTATATATCATTCTAGTGACTATCGTAGACCAGCTTTTTGGTACATTTTCTTCTTGTAAAATTCTATTATATAGTGATAACAAGAACTGCCTTCCTGAATCAGAAATTCCCTTATAAAATTCATTTGAGATATTATCTATACCTGGTGTTTTACCATTTTTACAGTTTTTTAAACTACATTCTAGTTCCCCCTGTGATATTTGTGCGTCTAAATACGGATCAAAATAAATTTGTATGAAGTTCACATTTTGAAATTGACTTGGGGTGTACATTTCTTGTAAGTAATTATACCAAACATCTAAATTAATATTATCAACTTGTGAATAAATTTTCCTAAATTTGTTTATAATATTCCAAAACGTTTTAGAGTCTTTAGTATGAGCTAAATTCTTGAGTAAACCTGAATTAAATGTATCTAGTTTATATTTTAGCATCAAATTATATTTTTGTTTTAGCTCAAGATATTCTAAGTTAATCTCTCGATTCAAAAAAGCGTGTCTTTTACATTTCCTCAATTTACTATTTAAATCTTTTCTCAAAATTTTACATTCTTTATCAAACCATAATTTATTATTCGTTATAAAGTTTGAACTGATTTTCATACCTAAATTTATTGCGGCTTCTTTAACAAAGTTCTCTAATTTTTTAGCTAAATCAGAAATTGAAAAGTCAGAGTCGTTGTCACTTACTGGCATTATCATGTTACTATATTCTTCTCCGCGTTCTGGTTTTCACTTGATCTTCTTTATCTTCATAGTTGTCTCAACTTGACTATAGTTATCCTTTAGCGTGATTTTAACAGGGAAATGATCGGAGCCGGGCACTATTCGTAGCACTTCAAATTTTTTTATTGAATTTACATATATTAGATTACACCACACCAAATCAATCACTGAGCAGCCGTTGGTACTCACGTACGTAAACTGGGCAGGGTTGTCATCTTGCGATCTTCCATTTAGTAAGATGTATCCATTTATCTCGAAAAATGCCGTTAAATCCTTACCTCTTTGATTTTTTACCTCATCTAGGGAGTCTCTTTTAGCACTAAAGTTACTATCCACAGGTAAACTCTCTTGAGTAACTTGATTTAGGTTGTATAGTCTTGAATTAAAATCTCCTCCTATTAAGACAAGGTCACCTGGATATTTTTCATTGATTATGTCCAAGGTCTCAGTTAGTTTAAAAAGTAATTCTTTTAAATCTCCATCCGGATAGCAGTATACTGATCCAATTATGATATATTTGGACGCTTTCCTACATCTTATGAAAATAAAATTTTCATCAATGCACAATACGTTATGTTTAGTATCCTTATTGAAAGCGAGTATGAGTCCCCCTTTAGCTCTTCCGGTTTTTGAGATTTTTATCGCTGGTGAACCTATGACATTTTGATAAAACAATATTGAAGTTGGAATCGTCCGTGTCCACGTTTCACTTATGCCAAGAACATCGTAATTGGATAAGTATTTTTCAATTCGGTCTATATTCTTAAGTCCACGTACATTCCAAAAGTAAACACAGCACTCTTCTTCTTTAGGGGCGCGAGGGTTGTTTCGTTGCTATTTATCATTTAGTCCGTGCTCATTGTTTGTACCAGATACTGTCAGAAATCTGTTTATGTTACCCTCTTGTGAAGCATGTTTCTTTTTATTAAGATCGTTTGTTCTTTTCTTAGCCCATTTTTTGTTGTTGTTGTTCTCTATTTTCTTCAGGTGCGATATGTTCTGCATTCTGTTGAGTTTGCATTTGTTTTTTCTTTATCAGCTTATTGAGAAGCTCATTTATATTATCGATATTATAAAATTAAATAATAATAATAATAATTAAATTAAATATTTAAGCTTGTCGTCTCTCAAAAAAGCTTTTTCACCGAGATCATTCAGCTTTTTTTGGTAATGCTTTAAGGAGTTCCTTTCTTTCCTCTGTTTCTCAGTTAAATTATTAGCAATAATAACATTTTGGGACTTAAAATTCTTTATATTTTGAAAGATTAGTTTCTTATATTTCAATTCAGTAAATGCTATCAAGACTGGACGATTAACTTGAATTTTCTCCAGCCTTTGTGCAGTGACGATAGCTGATTCATCCATGTTTATATTCGCCTGTGTAAAGACAGCAATTACACTCGATAATAGGTTATCATTCACCTCTTCAAAGTCTGTCATGTAATATAGAATCAAATTTTTTTCCCTCTCCTTAAGCAAAAATCTTTCTAATTTTCTTTCGATATTATTTGTAACATTTTTTAGGACTTTAACCTCTTCCTTCAATTCATCCATTTCACCTTTATGGGTCACCCTCTCTTTCTCAAACTTAATATTATTTTGGTCGATCTTTTGCACTGTATTTTTTGTTTCTACAATATCCTGTTTCAAGCCTTGTATCAATTCTTCTATTTTTTTAAGCTCCGACATTGCACAAGTCACTTGTTTACCGGTAACTCTTAGAACAATTTTACAGTTTCGAACTGTTATCAATTCTTACAGATTCTAACGATACTATAATTAGAAGCATTTTAAACACGTCTGTTCTCTTTCATGGCTAAAGCCGAACTCCCCACAGTGGCTATCATCCTCAGCGCCGAATATATTAAATGCGACGAATTAATTTTTAATCGTCAAAGTCCTCATCCGTATATTTTATCGAATCAAAACCATTCTCCTTTCTTTTACATAATAAATTAATAATTTTTAGCTCTCTACTTCATGACACTCAGGCGAATCAGTCGTGACTCTCTACAGGCTTTTTATTCACACATTATTTTATTCATTTTCTAAAACGAGCATAAAATTAAAAAGAATCATATCTTTTATAATAACGACGCATTAAATAAGATGGCGACTAATTTCTTGAAGCGGTGACTAAAGGGGAAGAGAAGTGACAGGGGAAAGCAAAACTATGCCGCCATTTGCAGCCATTTTGTACGCGATCAGAATTATTTTATTATTTTACACATTTTTACCACGAGACTCTAAATTTACTAAGGGAGATAAAAAAGGGACAGGTGACCAAATAGTCACTCAAATCCGAGGATTTGAGAGACGACTCTCAACTCGATTATATTCCCCACACTTTGCTTACAACTCGACAAATTTTTCTATTAAAATTCGACAAACGCGATCAATTTTTACAATTTTTCTTAAGTTCGACATTATCTACAAAGTCTGGCCAGAATATTAAGGGCAAAGTTACACTGAGAAGGAAAAACAAATTTTCAAATTAAACACATGACGCCATTATTACAAAATTCTAAAACACTCTCGAAATTATTACACTCCCGAAAAGGCCAATAACTGTCAGCTACAAAAGGTCTACTTACTTGAATTTCTTAGAAATATAATCTTTATCTAGGTTTATTTAATTTTATCAATTTGTATACGCCACTTCGGCAAATTTTACAATCTTTATTTCAATTAATTTAGCTGCTCCCACCAGCGAACGTCTTACTCCAGCTGTATACAAATTGAGAGTGAGGAATTTTAACTTCCGTCTTCAACATGTGCTCCGCTATTTTCTCTCTCCCTTCCTCTCTCGTCTTTCGCTTTCCGTCCTTTATTAATTTGCACCACTGGAGTCAATTGGAGCGACTCCCGTCAGGGCTGAACTGTAAAAGGGCATCAGGGCACTTCACTTTCTTCTAGATTCGGGAACGTTGCCGATGTTGTTTTTAAACCTTTTTCTCCTGGATCGTTCTCACTCAGACCGGATTCTCACGGAGTTGAGGATTTTTGCTCGGAAAATCCTCGTCCGAAATCAAGAAACAAAGTTACCGACGGCAGGGCCGTAGCATCAGGGTTTTGGATCGACAGTCCAAAATTGGTATTAAAAATCTTCTCAACAAACTCTTACAAATATACGTCATTTGTGCAATTATTGGATTGCCAAAATCCGATCAATCTAAGAAACTTGGCGGATTTCTTAAAATAATTGACATCTGATTTCGTTTGCTCGAAATCAGTTGAGGTTGGGTTCCCGTGGCGGTAGATTCAAACAATCTGGAAATCCAGCATCAGTTTACTGATTTTCTGCAGAGTGGCGACATCTGTAGCGCACAGGGCGAGCTGCACAGCCGCGCGGGCTATTCAAATTCGACTCGTGGATTCATAATCAATGCGTTGATCGTTCGGACAGTGGCGACAACTACAGGCAGCGGGGAGACGAGGATTCGGGTTGAGATTAAATATGGAGTTGGTGATCTGAGTATCCTGATGTCCAGACTTCGTGGTGAATGTGGAAAGCAGTTAGCAGACGATATCTCGGTATTTGACATAGTGTAAACAAAAAGTAATAGTTAATATACGGTAGTTTTATTAATAAAAATGCGTTCGGTTTTGGTTTGCTCGTTTTTCGACGCTCGTGGGTGGCAGCCTCGCGTGAATTGCTAGTGATTTAATGTTTTATTGTATGTGAAATTTTACCACATGACAACTGTTAACTTTCCGAATGAAGAAAACACTGATGTTAAAAAACTAACCCAAAATTTATTTAATGTTTTTGGCAGAAATTAAATCGTTTTTCTGATATTCATATTTCATAACGTAACATTTATCAAAAAAATAAATACAGTAAATTCGTCTTCTTTTTATAAAAGTTCATTTTTGTGTTTCAAAATCAGAAGGTAAGTGTTTCCGCAAAGTTAGGATAGAATTGGTTTTTTGGTATCATTCATTGGTTTTTAAAGAATAGCAATTTTGTAGTAATGTTATCCTGAAATTCACCACTCTTTTTCATTTTCCAAGGTATAATTGCAGATTATTTTCGGAAATAATTTTATTCATTTCACAATTTTATATAATTTCATGTAAATTTATTACGGTCTGTAAATTAAAAAGTAAAAAGTGCTAGGCAATTTATATAAATGCACATGATTTCCGTGAGAAATATTAATACTGTACTTAGAAATGTTTCGATCTACTCTAACCTATAGGGTCGGGGTGCCCTGACGATTTAGCGAGAATCGGTTGGGAACCGAATTTGATTCCGTTTTGATTCACTTTGATTCCGGGTAGAATTTTGCTATAAATTAATGAAATTTAATGAAATAAACCATTGTTAATGAAAAATATTAATATTTCAATTGTTTTTTAGAATTGAGCTTTATTAAAGCTCAATTTAACTCAATTCTTCTAAAGCTTTATTAAAGCTCAATTTTAACTTAATTCTTTTAAAAAACAATTAAATATTAATATTTTTTCATTATCAATGGTTTATTTTATTAAATTTCATTAATTGATAGCAAAATTCTTCCCGGAATCAATACAAAGTGAATCAAAAAAGAATCAAATCCGCTTCCAAACCGATTCTTGCTAAATTGCCAGGGTGGTTACATAGAGGACAAAAGAGAGGGGAAGAAGTGTTTAATGAGGGTGGGGGGGGGGATTGGAAAAAATCCTACAACAATAAGTATCAATAACATTTTCAATTATTGTGGATAAAATTTCGTTTTATTTCAATAAACAATTCTGTGATAATTAGGGGGCGGGGTCGAGTGGCTACATAGAGGGCTACATAGAGGTGAAAGATGGTCAAAGAGGGTAGGGGGTAGTCAAGGATCCTACAACGATGAGTATCAATAACATTTTCAATTATCATGGATACAATTTCGTTTCATTTCAATAAGCAATTCCGTCATTCTTGGTGGTGAAGGGTTTGGGAGGGCGGTGTCCATTGCTAAAGAATATTTCGCCTTCAACAAAGTCGTGTATAGCGACATTTACAGTTATAATACGTTATGACACGTCATATTTCGGTATTCTCTTGAATAGATAGCCTCTTACGCGTTTTCATGGTTAATATGGAACTCTTACGTAAAAATATCAAAAAGTGGAGCAGCTAGAATTTCAAATCTTGAAAATTTAGAATCTGAGAGCCATTTAGGACAATTCCACATTAGTCATTTGTTGTTACATTTTCGGACCACCTGCGACTGGTTGAGGCACACTGTGTGAGATTATTATATAAATATTTTAGTAATTAAAAAGTATACAATTGAAATGAAACATAATCACGTTTGGAGTTTTTATTAAATTTATTCCACAGCATAAAAGTTAATAACTTTTCAGAAATCTGCATTATTATACAGGTACCTGCTACTCCTGTTACTTAAGCCTTTATTATGAAGGTCATGGTGTGGAGAAATTTCTTCCCGAAGCTCAAAAAAACATACAGTAAACGATATACAAAAAGCTTAAACATTATTTTATTTGAAAGAGTTTTTTTTTTACTGTATTTGTAATTTATTTAAAAATTTTAAATAATTTTTTTGTTAGATTTTTATATAAAGCTTCTAATTAGAAATTTTAAAAAATAATAAAAATTCTATACAAGCTTTAAACGATTGTTTCAAATTATTTACAAATAGTTAAAAATGTAATGTTTTACCTATGATTATAAAATATTTGTTAATTTTACATGTATTTAGGAAAATGAAGAAAAAAAGAATAACAATCGATTATTAATATAAATTCCCTTTATTTATAAAAAAATTCAAAAACATTGTGAGAAAATAAGATACAAGACCAAAGTTGAATGCCATTTTTTATTTCTATTACAATTTATAATATGAACATTATAGAAAGTGACTCAAATGTAAATTTTTAAAATATGTTTATATTAACTTGGCGGTCCTTTCCCCGCTTTCCAAATCTTCTATTGCCTCGATATGATTCAAATTCGTAAAAAAAAGGTGCAACAACCATTAAAAAAGATTTCGAAAAAAAAAGAATTTTCGTAAACTTACTTATTTATATTTTCTTATCTTTGCAAAAAAATTCTTTTATTTTTATAAAAATAAAATTAATTCAAATCCGATAATTTCATAAATTTATAATTTCTATTGATTATTTTCACCTTATATAATTTTACAAATTTATACCTATACTTCTGTTATGTGTTATAATAGTTTAATTATTTTTATTTGTTTTATATATTTATTTGTATTTCTAGTTATCTGCACTTTTATTATTTTAAAAAATTATAATGATTTATTATTGTTCTCGCTTTCTTTTTATGTATATAAATTTTTAAAAATATGTGTTTTGATTTTCTACACATCTACTTTTTTTTGTAAAATCCAGACAATTTGACATTCTCATAATTCATGTTTATTATATTTTTTATTTATCTAGGTTATGTTTAGTTAAATTATTTATTTTGATTCGCTTTTTTAATAGTTATTTTTTATTTACGTTTATTTATAGTTTTGTTAAATTCAAAACTTATCGTGAATTATTATAATGTTTTTTTGAAACATTTATTTTCTTACATTTTCAAATATTTTTTTAACTTTTTTTGTTAAAATAATTGCAATTTAAAAACGATATTAGAAAAATTTCTAATCTTTATTAATTACTAGCGTAATGAACCTCGCTCACTAATGCTCGCTCGATGATTATTATTTATTTAATTGCTTATTGATGTGGAAATTTTATAAAATGTTAGTGAACTTATTGTTCATTGAATGTTTAATATTTATTTTACAAATTTTTTATATTCTAATAATTGTTATTGTCATATTTTATTATTATAAAAAATTTTAAAAATTAATTATCATATAAAGGGGGGTGGGGTATGATCTCACCGGCGGATTTCTACTGCGCACCTATTAAAAAAAGTATACTATATGTACTGAAAATATACTTATCTGGTAAAGTACAGCACTGCGCATGCGTAATTTTAAATATGGTCAGAGCACATGTGTGACTTTCACTGTGCATCATTGCGCATGTGTAACAGCAATACAAAGCAACTGCGCATGTGAAATGTTTCTTTTGTAGTGTGCACGTTTACACAGTTGTGGTGCACTACTGCGCATGTGCAACAATATGTTGTGCATGAAAAAATGTTCAGTTTAACATGCTTGACTCGAATAGTGCCAGTGCGCATTGGTACAAACAGTAATAACATGGTAAAATAAACATTTTTGTAAGTTGTCTATTGGAAAAAGTAGGTGAACTTTGAAGTATGTACGACGATGAACGAAATTTTCTCGGTATAGTATTAATATAATAGAAGATTACCATGTACAATTTTATGAATTCTGGGAGAACTTTAAAACTCTTTATTCTCAATAAATAAGTAAATTTTTACAAAGCTTTTTTTAACCCTAATTAAATAGAAGATTTTCTGACTGTATGTTAAATAATTATAACCCCCACCCCCCTCGGTACCCCTAGAAAATGGTTTCTTAAAGTATGAAAAATTGAAAAGTTTCAGAACAAAATTTGTTACATTTTACAAATATTTTAAAGAAAAAGGAATAAAATTATTAAAATTGAATACATTTTTAGCGTTTTTATTAGTTTTTATATTTAATAATATAAATTCTTCTATTCAATTTCTTAAATTTTAATATTTAGATTAAATTTGAATATTCTTTTCTATTATTGGTCATTAATTACAATAATAATGGAAAAAACCAATTTTACCCGATATTTTACATAATAGTACTTTTGTGGAAGTGCACTTACAATGCTACATTGTTGCGGATGCGCAATAATTAAACGGATTTCTACTGCCCACCTATTAAAAAAAGTATACTGTATGTATTGAAAATTTAATTATCTTTTCTCGGTATCGTATTAATATAATAGAAGATTACCATGTACAATTTCATGAATTCTGGGAGAACTTTAAAAATCTTTATTCTCAATAAAAAAGTAAATTTTTTAAAAACTTTTTTAACCACTAACTAAATGGAAGATTTTCTGACCGTATGTTAAATAATTATAACCCCCACCCCCCTCGGTACCCCTAGAAAATGGTTTCTTAAAGTATGAAAAATTGAAAAGTTTTAGAACAAAATTTGTTAAATTTTATAAATCTTTTAAAGAATAAAAGAATAGAATTAAAAAAATTGAATACATTTTTAACGTTTTTATTAGTTTTTATATACAATAATATAAATTTTTGGATTAAATTTCTTAAATTTTAATATTTAGATTGAATTTGAATATTCTTTTCTATTATTGGTCTATAATTACAATAATAATGGAAAAAACCAATTTTAACCGATATTTCACATAATAGTACTTTTGCGGAAGTGCACTTACAATGCTACAGTGTTACGCATGCGCAATAATAAAACGGATTTCTACTGCGCACCTATTAAAAAAGTATACTATATGTACTGAAAATAAACTTATCTGGTAAAGTATAGCACTGCGCATGCGTAATTTTAAATATGGTCAGAGCACATGTGTGACTATCACTGTGCATCATTGCGCATGTGTAACAGCAATACAAAGCAACTGCGCATGTGAAATGTTTCTTTTGTAGTGTGCACGTTTACATAGTTGTGGTGCACTACTGCGCATGTGCAACAATATGTTGTGCATGAAAAAATGTTCAGTTAACATGCTTGACACGAATAGTGCTAGTGCGCATTGTTACAAACAGTAATAACATGGTAAAATAAAAATTTGTGTAAGTTGTCTATTAGAAAATATAGGTGAACTTTGAAGTGTATACGACGATGAACGAAGTTTTCTCAGTATCGTATTAATATAATAGAAGATTTCCTTATTACATAATTACAAATTTTTTTAATTTCATTATGTGTTAGAATAGTTTAATTATTTTGATTTGTTTTATATATTTATTTTTAATAAACATATTACAAATTTATAAAATTTGTAATTATGTAACAAGGAAATCTTCTATTATATTAATACGATACTGAGAAAACTTTGTTCATCGTCGTATACACTTCAAAGTTCACCTATATTTTCTAATAGACAACTTACACAAATTTTCATTTTACCATGTTATTACTATTTGTACCAATGCGCACTGGCACTATTCGAGTCAGACATGTTAAACTGAACATTTTTTCATGCACAACATATTGTTGCACATGCGCAGTAGTGCACCACAACTGTGTAAACGTGCACACTACAAAAGAAACATTTCACATGCGCAGTTGCTTTGTATTGCTGTTACACATGCGCAATGATGCAAAGTGATAGTCACACATGTGCTCTGATTAAATTTAAAAATTACGCATGCGCAGTGCTGTACTTTACCAGATAAGTTTATTTTCAGTACATATAGTATACTTCTTTTAAAAAAATATGTATTTTAATTTTTTACAAATCTTTTTTTTTTTGTATAATTCAGACAATTTGACTTTCTCATAATTTTTATTTATTATATTTTTTAATTTCCTAGGTTATGTTCTGTTAGATTGTATTCTTTAATTTTCTTTTCGAGTTGTTACTTTTTATTTACGTTTATTTATAATTTTGTTATATTTAGTAATTATAGTGAATTATTACAATTTTTTACTTTTTTTGTTAAAATAATTGCAATTTAAAAACGATTATTGAAAAATTTCTAATCTTTAATAATTATTTTCTCGTTACATAATCACAAATCTTTTTAATTGTGTTATGAGTTAGAATAGTTTAATTATTTTTATTTGTTTTATATTTTTATTTTAAGTTATCCGCACTTTTATTATTTTAAAAATTCTAATGATTTATTATTGTTTTCGCTTTCTTTTAATAAATAAAAAAAATTTTAAAATAGGTGTTTTAATTTTTTACAAATCTACATTTTTTTTTAATAATACAGACAATTTGACTTTCTTATAATTCTTGTTTATTATATTTTATATTTACCTACATTATGTTTAGTTATAGGTTATTTTTTTTATTTGGTTTTTGTGTAGTTACTTTTTATTTACGTTTATTTATAATTTTGTTATATTTAATAATTATTGTGAATTATTACACTTTTGTTATGTGTAATTTACTTTTTTTATATTTTCAAATAATTTTTTTGCTTTTCTTTTCAACTAATTTCATTTCTAACATGATGTTTTTATTAATACATAATTTTGATTCATTTTTTCTTCCTTGTATAATTACACATTTTTTTTATTATTGTTATGTGTTATTGTAGTTTTTGTTCTGTATTTGTTTTTATATTTTTTTTTTGTACCTTTATGATCTATTATTATATTTTATGGTACATGATTTCTACTTATTATTATTTGTTTTTTTTCTAGTTTCTTTATAATTTTTTACAACTTCTCTCACTTACATTCTCTCTTTTTTTCTATCTCATCATTTCCTTGTCTTTTCTCTCCCGTTTCCTAAGATTTTTTGTTATTTTTCATTTTCCATTTCTTTTCTTTTGCTTCTGACTTATCAAGTACTGAACCTTCCTCTGAAAAAAAATATATTCATTAGGTTATGAAAATTTACAATAATATTAAACTTTTAGTAGTTATTAAATTATAAGAAAAATAGTAATTTTTATCTATAGGGGAGAGTGGCTATCAATGTACCGGGTTTTTTTCAAGGTCATAGTACTTATTGAATTTCACCAATTTCAAGCACTTCTTTGCATTAGTATAAAACTACAACACTTATCTAGGTAATGCACACATATTTTACACGATTTATTTTGATTAAATAATAAAATTTAGGATTTTTCTAAAGTAACAAGCTATTTTCATTTTCAACAAACTGGGTACACAATGAACCACCTCTATAAAAATACTAAAAATGTTCAACAATAATAATATTGCAATTTTCACTTTGTAAAAAAACTTGTTTTCTATCAAATACTATAAAAAATTGTTACTTAACACTTTTTAATTGATAATGTATAACATAAATATACCTCAAATTTAAGTTAACTAGCTAAAATGGCATTTTAGTTTTGCTATGTTGAGAAAAGTACTGATAACAATCGCTGTAACGTGCTGTATGCATGCCTAGTTTTATAATCAAGCATACCACTCTGGAAATCGAAAATGCACTGAAGTTCCAGGTGGTTCATTGTTCCCCGGTACATTGAATCAACATGACATTTGCAACAAGAATGGTTTTTTATAACTTAATCCAATATTTCAAAATCTTTATCTCATTAGAATATTGTAGTTAAGGCCCAAAACAAAATAAATCGTAAGTACATTTATTTTTAAATGACCTTATTTCAATTAAAAAACGTGTTCGTATTTTAGGTAAATTTTTTCTTCAGTACATCAAAAACAGTTTTTTCCAGTTTTCTGTGTAAAGAATAAATCCACACGTCTCAAATTTATGGACGTAGTGTGTTTACGCAAACTTCATTTATATTTAAAATTAGGAGAATTTTTATTTAATTGTTTCTGAGAAAATTGAAATGGTTCATTGAAAAAACTGGTACATTGATGGCCACTCTCCCCTATATAATATTGAAGAGTACTTCATACCACAGCTGAAATATTCTTTCTCCTCGGTCAACTCATTTTTGTCCAAAGGTCGTTTTCCCCCTAATCCAGAATCTAAAAATAGACAGAAAAAATAAAAAACTAGTAATTGGTGTTTATAACATAATTTTATATAAACAAAAATATTTTTAAAAAAACTTTAGGATTACTGTTGACACAATATAAGTACAAAAAGAAATTACAAAAAATATAAAACTGTCTTATTATTTATTATTATAAATTGTAAATTAGATTTCATAAAAGTTAATAAAAGGTGAAAAAAGAAATTATGACAAAAAATTAGGACAATAACGTGTAAAATAAGTGCTGAAAAATGAAAAAAAAGGTTATGTATCTTTAGGAAACACCAGATTTTAGAAACAAGAGAAATAAAAGAAAAGAAAAGTAAAGAAAACTAACAAAACAATAAAAAAGATAAACTGTGATGGACGAACCTTCTGCCATCGTTGAATTCAAAAATTATTTTCTTTGCTGTCGTTTAGATTAGAACCGAACACGTTCTAGAGAAATCCGTAAACACAATGTACAGAGTGTCGCTATCTATTTTTTTAAGCAGAACGATAAACAGCTCTGTTGACGCACCGGTCAGCTGATAAACGGACGCGTAGATGGTAACTTATTTCTGATGATAATAAGTCTAAAGGTTTGCAGACACGCCAACAGCGCGCCGCTATTATTTCAATTTTAAACATCTTCCATCTTTTTCGTTTCACAAAATAAATATATTTTCGCCATTACTTCCTAGCGCCGATTTACACAATGAATTTCGAAGTTCTTGTGCGCGAATGAAAGTATATTTATTTAGGAATCGTCGCGTTTTGACAGATCTTCGGAAAAGTGTCTGGAAGTTGTGAAATATTGTGCGGGAAATAAGTGTAGGTGCAAAGTCGACTATCTCCGTCTCTTTTTATGTGATGCCAATGTCAAACATCTTCCATCCTTTTGTTTCATAAAATAAATATATTTACGCCATTACTTTTTGACGCCGATTTACACAAAAAATTTCTAAGTTCTTGTGCGCGAACATAAGTACGTTTATCTAGGAATCGTCGTGTTTTGCCTAATTTCCAGAAAAGTGTCAGGGAGTTGTGAAATATTGTGCTAAAAATAAGTTTTCGTGCAAAGTCAGACATCTCTGTCTCATGCTTACTCGTCGCGTTTGGACTTCAGTGCCGATCATTGTGGGAGCATCGCGGCAGTGCCCCCTGAAAAATTTTAAGCTCGATCTTTTCAACACCCTTAAGTAAATTTCCATAGAAATCAATTGCTCAAACTTCATCCCCCCACCATGCCTATAAAAAAAGAACACGAACTAACTTTTAGGTCACATTTTTCTCTTTAGATACATCTAAAGGAAGAGAACTTACCACATAGCAGTCCTGGCAATCAAATTTTTTTTTCTTTTGTGTGCCGGTGTAATCGAAGCTGTTCATTCCTTAAAACACACCCCAGATTGAGATTTTCAACCCCAAAAACTATTATTTACTTTTCAGCCGGCCAAAAACTTTAAAGGGGCTTTTTAATCAATTAGAAATTATTTAGTGTTAAACTGACCTTGATAGCAAGTGCGATAACCTTAGCTGATTAACCCTTTAAACTCACCTAAGGTTTAGAATTTTAACCCCCAAGTCTATTAATTACTGTTGTTGGAATGATCTGGATAGAAAAAATTGCTTTTAATGTTATTGATCTGATTTTTGTGAACTAAATATTTAATATTGACTGGAAGGTTATTGCTCTTATTTACTGAAATTACTTTTTTGACCTTGGGCCTTACATTCGGTTCAGGACCCAATATTTTGGGTAAGTGTCTTCCATGTCTGAATGTAAAAAATCACCTAGTTTGTAAATATTTTTTTGAAAGATTTTGATTGGATATTTTGAAAGCACTTGTTTACCTGGTGCCTTACATTGGGTCCAGGGCCTAATATTTTGGGTAAGTTTCTTGCATGTCTGGATTCGATAAATGACCAGGATTACAATTATTTATGTTTTCCTCTTGTTTACCGAAAACTTCTTTTTTGACTTTGGTCCTTATATCGGGCCCAATACTTAATATTTTGAGGAAACATCTTACATGTCTGAATTCGAAAAATTATTATGGTTCTAAATATTTATTTTAAGTTTATTGATCTTATTTATCAAAAACACCTTTTTTGATTAGGCCCAGTATTCAAAATTTTGGGTATGTTTCTTACATGTTTGAATGCGTAAAATTATTAGACGTAAAAAAATTGATTTGAAGGTTATTAATCTCTATTTTAAAAAACTATTTCCTTTACCATGGGCCTTACAGTGGGCCCAAAACCCATTATTCTGAATAAGTATCTTACATGCCTGGATTTGGAAAATTTTCGGGATTGCAAAAATGATCATGAAAATGTTTATTAATATCCACTAAAAATAGTTTTTTTACATTGGACCTTACAGTGGGCACAGGGCCTTATTTACTCATATTCGCCTTAGTAGATTTTCTTATGCTGCACAACTTTTGTATACAATTTTTTTTTCTTAAATTGATATTTAAAAAGTAATTAATTTTAATTATATTACTTTATTTGAATTTGCAAATTTTTATGTTTTTAAGAAAATCTTGTTTTCTTATTTATTTAATTTTAAGTGTTAAAATATATTAAGTTTAAAAATTTTATCGTGTTTACTTATATTGCATTTCAAATAATCGCGCGCTATATTTCGGCCAATCAGGTCATCTCTAATCAGTAGGTTAGATTCATTTTAAAGTTTAATATAAATAACCTCAAATTATATAAATTTTAGACTGCTTACGCAATTAAAATTTTCTGAAAGTGTCTTTCTTTAGAAAGGATAATCAAGAGATCACGACCATTAAAACACCGGCAAATCCCAAAGTCTTGCTTTTTCAGTAAAATCACCACCCTTACCCACAGAACATTCCTACTTTGAGATGCAACCTTACCGCCAAGCACTTTATTATCCGAAATCATGCTAATCTTCACGGAATTCGTAAACGCTCGTTCGTCAAGTACACCGACTATATGAGCGAATTACAAAAAAATCAATAGGATACGAGTTAAGTACATTATTAAGTTTTATTTCCCTTCATGTACCTTTTGTTTTAGACGATCTGGTGCAAACTACAAGTGTAACATATGTTCCAAAAACGAAAATAGAAGTTAAAGTCAACGTCCAGTCTATAAGAGATTTGAATCTTCATATATCTAATTTATTACAAGGCAGAAATGTTTTGGAAGGATTTTTAGACAGCATCATAAATGGAGCTTGGCAACCTGGATTTACAATAACGAGGCCATTGATTAACGAATTAGTTTCAAAGGCATTTACGGGTATATTTGGTAAAGCTTTTGAAAATTTTCCTTTTAATGAAATCATTAAGTTAAAACCTAATTAGTGTTATAATAAGTCAGAAATGCACTTCACGTTATTAAATTAAATTATAGCATATTTTTTCTTTTAAAATCCAGGAAACATGTATTTTTTATTATTCAAAATTTTTTTTGTTTTTGTTTGAGATTTCCCGTAGTGTTTGATGAGCTGAATACGACTCTGACAATGAAAACTATCCATCACGTCAAAGTTTTAAGCAAAGATCACTTTTTAATTTTGTTTTGAGAATTTGCTGGATGAATCCGAAATACCACAGACTTGTTTAAGTAGTCAATTTAAAGCATGGGGTGTAAATTGAGCGTAGAACAAAAAACGGGCGCGGCGAACAGTAGCGAATCAACGGCGGGGGGGGGGGTCATAGCCCCTATGGGGCTAAAAATCATAACAAAAAAAAGGTTACATCATTTTGGTCCAAAAATCTAACTCTCAGGAATAACCTCTCCTGGAGGAAGTTCTCAATCCGCCACTAGCGGATTTAATTTAATTACTTTGTATTGTGTTAACAAGATTTAAGTATTTACTTAAAAGCTGTAGATAACTATTAAAACATAATCATTTTCAAAACCAATTACTACGCTTTTTTGGATCCAATCCAGTGCCGGATTAAGGGGGTGGCAAGAGAGGCAACTGCCCTAGGCCTCACTTTTTAGGGGGCCTCCAAATTGCAAAGTAAAAAATTAAATAAAAATATCTAATTTTAAAGATATAACGAGGATTAGTCAAATCTCAAGTATATATTTATATTCTTTATTTTAACTATTATTTAAAATTTTGAATTTCACGCTGAAAATCGACAAAAAAAATGTGATTAAAAAAAAAAAATGATTAAAAACATAATCGTCTTAAAATGTTGATAACACTGTCAGATATTAGCAAAATGAAATTTATCATAGTCCATTAGAAAGCTTTCTAAAATTTTTCAATAAATGGTCCTATTTTAAAAAGCTTTTTCGATTAATAGAAACTGATATTCAATGTGATAAAGACAGATGAATTTTTCTTTTTTTGTGGATTTTCATTGTTCAAATTTGGCAGGCTGCATTTTCTAGAAAAGTACTTGGAAAAATTTGAAATCAAGCTAAATCAAACCTTGAACTTCTAATTTCAAAATAAGCCAAAGAAAACTTAAATATCTTGACTAGTTCTAAAGTTATAAGTAAATGTATAAGACGAAAAAACGCAATGATTCTAGTGCTCGCTCCACTTTTGGCTGCTTAATATACAGCAAATAGACAGAGAGGGGAGGAAACGAAGGAATTGTAGCGTTTTGTTCTTTATACACATTTACTTATAACTTTTGAACCAGTCAAGATAATTTAATTTTCTTGGGCTTATTTAAAGGCTAATAGCTAAAGGTTTAATTAAGCTTATTTCTAAATTTTTCCAATTACTTATCTAGAAAATGCAGCCCTTCAAACTTGAACAATAAAAATACACAAAAAACGAAAAATTCACCTGTCTTTATTACATTGTATCTCCATTTCTATTAACTAAAAAAGCTTTAAAATAAGACCATTTAACCGAAAATTTTATAAGCTTTCCAATGGTCTATAAAAAATTCCAATTTGCTAGTATCTGACAGAGTTATCAACATTTTAAGGCGGACATGTTTTTAATCCCATTTTTGTAAGCGGTCCCACAATTTAGGCCAGTAGTGTATTATCCAAAATGGCGACTGGCTGCACCGAAAAAAATATCTTTTTCTTTTGAGCAGAATCCACTTATTTTGATGCTTTTTTTCCTCTACAATATGGTATCAAAATGATTCCCCTCGTTTTGAGAGGATGTTATACTCATCAAAATGAGAAGAACTTTTCTCTCATAGGGTAAACTTTTTCACTTTCACACTTCAATTACTTTAAATCATTCAAAGACAGTTAAAATCAATAACTACCTTCATTGATTTACATAAAGAAAGGAATATTTATTAATATTCGAACATTTTGTATGTTGTTTTATTAAATACGCGAGTAAAATAAACATGTCACACTGCTAGGTTTTATTGGTCTTTTACTTCAATTTCACATTCGTACACAAACAAATTACTAATAAACAGAGTTTCCATACCAAAAAGATCAAAGTTGCAAGTCAAGATTTTGATTTTGATCAAATTTAATCAATTTGTAGTATCTAGGGGTAGTAATAACTTCCCTTATGAAAAATAAGTATTGGATTAAGTATTGGATTAAGTATTGGGAGTAAGTATTGGATTAAGTATTGGATTAAGTATTGGAATAAGTATTGAAGTATTGGAATAAGTATTGGTTTGAGTATTGGAAACTCCAATACTTTTTTCGCCAAACATTCTTAAAAATTTTACTGGTTGCGCACTAAGTTTCTATGGCTCCCAGCTCTGCGCAGTAGTTTTTTTGTTAATTTAATACATACAAATACATGGAACGCAAAATCACAGTTCCACAGAAAATTAAAAAAAAATTTGTTTAAAAATATGTTACGCGAAAATAGTATTGGAGTTTCCAATACTTAAACCAATACTTATTCCAATACTTCAATACTTATTCCAATACTTAATCTTAATATTAATAATTTGAAAATTAATAATTATAATTTTCAAATTAATAATTTTCAAAATTTTCAAAATTTTAGGAATTACGTCACTTTGAATTTTTTACCCTTTATTTTTTGAAATTCTTGTCATTTAAAGAGTTTTTAACCAATTTAAATAAAATTTATAGGGTGTATATAGAAAACTATAAGGTTTTAAATAAATTTAAAGTAGATTTAAAAGCTTCAAAAATTCATATAGAAAAACACAAAAAAATTTGTAAACCTTTTTTTCTATGTGTGCTAATTCATATTTTTTATTTTCGTCACAATATAATGAAAGCTTTTTATTTTACCTTTATTTTAAAAAAAAATTGATGGAGGGTCTCTTAGTTCTCGAGATATCGGCAAAAGAGTATTACGCTTCACGTCTTCTATCCTATGAGCATAACGATTTTTGAGTTTTATTTGTTTTAAAAAATATTGTAAATGAATAAACTACAATGATTTATTACTGACTACTATCTATGAATATTATAAGAAATAAATAAATATTTATGAATAAATAACCAATGGTAGTGTCAAAAAGTTTAAAAGTAGAGTCAGAATTTCGGAAACGTGCCACCTAAAATTCAATAATTTTTTTTTCGGTAAAATATTGTTTTTAATAAAATATTTTATGCTGAAAATAACTGCCTAAAAGATTTTGCAAAAAAAATTTTTTTATTCATGTTATTAACAATTGAATACTCTATTATTACTTTTTTTCAAAAATTAATATCTCAAAAATTTATTGACCGATTTGGATGATCTAAGTGGCATTCTTTTTGTCTTGAATCAAAGTTTATTTAAAAATTTTTATTACGTAACCAGTTTGCTTTTTACTCGTGTAAAAATTTGGTTATTTATCAAAAGTTAATAAAAAATCATGTTCATCATCGAATTTCTAAATAAAAAAATACCAAATTATTCTTTGAAGATTTCGGAATAATAGTCCGTTGAGAAAAAGAAATGGCACGCATTTAATAATTGGTTTATTTAAAGGTTTTTGATATTCGCATGGCACGATTCACGCGTACCGACACGCGCGAATTTTCTTAAAACAATTAAAATCGTCCCGTTCTAATAGAATTTCTCAGAGAGCATTAATTATATTAGAGAAAATTAAATTTGGTTCATGGAAGGAATGTTAAAAAACTTAAACAAAGTTATATTTTTTATCGTATTTTAAGCAATGTTTCGATTAAATAGTTTGATAACATGTTTAGGTTATATTTATTGAAAAACAAAAATAATATGAAAATTATAAATCACTTCTAGCAATACTTAAAAAAAAAAATTAAAATAAAACATGAAAATATTAATTAAAATTATTTAGTATTTCAAAAAAAATTAATTATTTTCCGTTACTTGGTAACACCGTTAACGTTTTACCCTAGCGGAATCTGTGGTATTAGTGGGGTATTATTTAATACCCTCTTAATACCCTCTTAATACCATTTTAAAGTTGTGTTTAAATGTCTTAAAATGAGTTTTAAGGACTTTTGAAAAAAACATTTGAAGACACTTTTTTTAAAATTTTTTAAGTGAATAAAAATTTTCAAAAAAGTGACTCCAAATGTTTTTTTTTAAAAGTCCTTAAAACTCATTTTAAGTCATTTAAACACAACTTTAAAATGGTATTAAGAGGGTATTAACTAATACCCCACTAATACCACAGATTCCGGTAGGGTAATGTATCATTGAAAACCGAATATATTTAAAATTAAATTAAAAGAAGTACAGAGCAACGAATAATTGAATTCAATGACCTATAAGTATAGATAAACGTTGAAAATTAATATTAGAAAGGACAATTCATAAGTTAATAAGTTCGAATTAGATGTATAATACTTATCTCCTGTTTTATTAAGAGGAAAACAATTTTTTTTAGCTGCAACATTTATGAAAAACACGTTCTTTATAATCTATTTAACCGTCTAAAATCATAGCATCATCTCAATTAAATTCATGACTAAACTTTGATTCACGAGCACCAAAATTAATAGTATATTATGCATCAAGGGAGGGAAGTCCGTGTTTTTTTGTCAAGCACAAATGTTCGGAGAACATTGTGCGAGACAAAAAATCGGCCTCCCGAGGTGCATATGCTATTTTCTATCACATATGTACGAAAATCTCGTGTTTCGTTCGCGTTAGCGGGTTAGCACTCGCAGTCTTTAGGTTAGTGACGTTAGAGGTAAAAACTGTGAGTTCTGCCCCGCTTAAGGGGAACGAAAACACGAGGTTTTCGTGCATGTGTGGTAGAAAATAAATTTTTCTCTTATTTCTCCTGTAACACCGTCCGACAAATTTTAACTTTTTTTTCCACACACAAAAAATGAAACATTTTCTGAAACTAGGACCAAAAAAAAAATACCCGTGTCTGGCCGTTTTGTTAGATCAAGTCGTTTGTGGCTTTTAGGGGTGAAAACAACCCTTAAATGAAAAGTGACAAGATATTTTTTAAAACATATTAATTTCTCATGAAACTTGATATCTAGGGGTTCTCGGGTTCGCTGGTTAGGAATCCGATGGCAGTTTTTCAAAATTCAAAATGGCGGATCCAATATGGCGGACAACTTTTTTAAAAATAGATTCAATTTGCCTGAAACTCGTTACTCGGGGGTTCTTGGGGTCGCTGATTACGAATCTGATGTCAGATTTTCAAAATTTAAAATGATTCAAAATCCAATATGGCGAAAGTAAAAAAAAAAGAATAACGTTTAGGACAATCCATTTTTATTCAAGAACACTCACAATTCTGATGAATGTTTAAATTTTTGTAATCTTCACCTCTATGAGGTCCGCCATTTTAAATTTTGAAAATCTGACAACAAATTCGTAATCAGCGACCCCAAAAACCCCCGAGTAACGAGTTTCAGGTAAATTGAATCTTTTTTAAAAAAGTTGTCCGCCATATTGGATCCGACATTTTGAATTTTGAAAAACTTACATCGGATTTGTAATCAGGGAGCCCGAAAACCCCTAGATATCAAGTTTTATGAAAAATTAATTCTTTTTACAAAAATATCATGTCACTTTTCATTTAAGGGTTGTTTTCACCCCTAAAAGCCACAAACGGCTTTATCTAGCAAAACGGCCAGATACGGGTATTTTTTTTTGGTCCTAGTTTCCGAAAATGTTTGGTTTTTTGTGTGTGAAAAATCGTGTCGGACGGTGTAATCATTAACACGCACACGTGCTTTTATAATGGATTTTGATTCGTCAATGTAATTAGTTCCACAATTTTGGCAATTTACTTTGTAAACTATTTCACTTCCTCACATTTTTTATTTGGTTCTTTACCCAATTATACTAAAAAGGTTTTTGCTAGAAATTATTTTTTAAACTTACGTATTATTTTTCAATAAATATAACCTAAAATTAATAACAAACTTTTGTTATCGAAACATTGCTTAGAATACGACAAAAAATACAACTTTGTTTATGTTTTTTAACATTCATTCCATGAACCAAATTTAATTTTCTCTAATATAATTAATGCTTTCTGAGAAATTCTAGTAGAACGGGACAATTTCAATTGTTTTAAGAAACTTCGCGCGTGTCGGTACGTGTGAATCGTGCCATGCGAATATCAAGAACCTTTAAAGAAACCAATTATCAAATGCGTGCCTATTTTTTTTCTTAACGGAATATTATTCCGAAATCTTCAAAGAATAATTTGGTATTTTTTTGATTTAGAAATTCGATGATGAACATGATTTTTTATTAACTTTTGATAAATAACCTAATTTTTACACAAGTAAAAAGCAAACTCTTTACGTAATAACAAATTTCAAATAATCTTTGATTCAAGACAAAAAGAATGCCACTTGGATCATCCAAATCGGTCAATAAGTTTTTGAGATATTAATTTTTGAAAAAAAAGTACTAATAGTATTCAATTGTTAATAACATAAATAATTTTTTTTTTTTGCAAAATCTTTTAGGCAGTAATTTTTAGCATAAAATATTATAAGAAAAACAATATTTTACCGAAAAATAGTATATTATGCACCAAGGGTGGAAAACCCGCGTTTTTTGACGAGCATAATGTTCGATGTACGAGTGCGAAGACGAGTTCGGAGAACATTGTGTGAGTCAATAAACGAGGTCCACCCGCGGTCATACGTTATTTTCTTTCACAAATGCACAAAACTCACGTTTGTGCGGGTGATGCATGGTTAAAGTCAAAGTTTTAGGTGATATGACGTCAGAGGGGAAAAAAGACTCAGGGCAGTAAAAAAAAGATGATGCGCAGACGCGAAATAAATAACTGTTAGCAGTAAACCAGAAAATTTTTACAACTATACATTTATAACTATATACTTTTTACAAAATGATTCGACTTAATGTGGTTGGTCGAGTCCATACCAAGTGATCATACTAATTTCAGTCACATTAATTAATATTTATGAAATTGATTATTTGGGTTCCTTTAGTGGTTAAAAAAATAAATTTTAAGTATTTTTGAAAAATTCAAAATATTTTTGAAAATATTCACATTCAAAATTTTGAGTATTATTTTTTTTGTTTAATCATAACTTCTGTAATTTTCAAGCAATTTAGATCAATTTTTTTTTAAATTACTCGAATTTGAATGCTCTTTTAAGAAAAATTATAACAAATAAAAAATTGTTTATAATTAAATTTTTATTAACAAAAAAAAATTATTTATTTAAAAAAAAATCAAAATCATATCTTCGATTTTTTTCAAAAAATTCATAAACATAGCCTATAATATGCTTAAAAATTTAAGCCAAAGAACAGGATAGTATGTCTTATAGTTTTCGAGAAAAAAATTATTAAGTTACGCTAGCGCGGACTGGTGTCGCCACGCCGCTACTCAGCGCGTAGCTCCGTAGTAACCTAAATGTATGTATATCATTATTTAAAATAAATATAGCTACAGTATTGTGTTTAAATTATAGGCTTGAATAAATCTTATTGATTTTTTCTTAGTACATGGATATATGTTAAGTTTAATAAACTAAAATCCATAACGATTTCAGAATTTCAATAACAATAATCGTCTTTTTATCGTACTTTTTGGATTGTACTGTGTGCTGAATTAGAAAATAGTTTTTTTTCATTTGAGGCATGTAAAATAAAATTGCTTACTTAAATTTTAACTGTTATGAAATATATTCCTAAAGAATTTTCTTAATTGACAATTATAATTACAATAAGATTACAAATAATTTAATTTAATATTTAAATTAATTTAATATTTAATATCAAGTAGAACAAAACCTATAAAACGTTAGAATTAAAAAATCGGAAAAAATAATTTAAAAAAAAAAAAAATTGGTAAATTATAGAAAAGTAATAAAAAGAACTAAAAATTCTGAAAATAATTAACATTTAAGAATGATTGAAAATTTATTAAATAAATTGAAAAATAATTAAAAGAATTAAAACCACGGTTAAATGAATAAAAATAAGTGAATAATTAAAATAATTTAAAACTGAAGAAAGAAATTGGAAATAAATTTAAAAAAAATAAATAATGAAGAGTAAGAACTGGTGAAATTTAACCTCATTCAAATTATTGGTTATGTTCAGGAGTGCCAATTTTTTTTCTTATGCAATTTTAGACTTAAAATTATGAGATAATGTCAAAAATAGAGAAATGAAGAATTTGCGGAGTTTGAGATATTTATTCTCGAAAGAAAGTAAATTTTGTAAAAAAAGACCACTTCCACAATTTTTTTTCATCGACAATTTTTTTGTGTGATTTTTAAATGATTTTCTACAATCTATCGTATAAATTAATAAAAAAATTATTTTTTTAAAAAAATCTTGAAATTCTAAAATGGTAAAAAATGCTGGTAAAAATTGTTTTCCATCTTTTGATAATACATCTTAATTCTATATCCAAAATAAAGTAGGAAAGGAATTGACACCCCAGAACAATGGTTTAAATTTTTTCGATTTCTCATCTTTAATTTTGAACTCCGTCGACTATTTTTATTATTTTTTATCGACAATTTTTTTCTCTTATATTTCAATGAATCCTCACAATCAATCGAATGGATTTTGAAAAATATTTATTTTTTAAAAAATAAAAATTGGAAAATAGACAAAAAAATATTGTTTTTCATTTTTATAAAGGTAATATTATATATTACACATCACATTTTGATGAGCTAAAATTTTTTTGTTCTACTTGCACTATTTATATTTAAATATTAAATTAAACTATTTGTAATCTTATTGTAATTATAATTGTCAATTAAGAAAATTCTTTAGGAATATATTTCATAACAGTTAAAATTTAAGTAAGCAATTTTATTTTACATGCCTCAAATGAAAAAAAAACTATTTTCTAATTCAGCACACAGTACAATCCAAAAAGTACGATAAAAAGACGATTATTGTTATTGAAATTCTGAAATCGTTATGGATTTTAGTTTATTAAACTTAACATATATCCATGTACTAAGAAAAAATCAATAAGATTTATTCAAGCCTATAATTTAAACACAATACTGTAGCTATATTTATTTTAAATAATGATATATATATACATTTAGGTTACTACGGAGCTACGCGCTGAGTAGCGGCGTGGCGACACCAGTCCGCGCTAGCGTAACTTAATAATTTTTTTCTCGAAAACTATAAGACATACCATCCTGTTCTTTGGCTTAAATTTTTAAGCACATTATAGGCTATGTTTATGAATTTTTTGAAAAAAATCGAAGATATGATTTTGATTTTTTTTTAAATAAATATTTTTTTTTGTTAATAAAAATTTAATTATAAACAATTTTTTATTTGTTATAATTTTTCTTAGGAGAGCATTTAAATTCGAGTAATTTAAAAAAAAATTGATCTAAATTGCTTGAAAATTACAGAAGTTATGATTAAACAAAAAAAATAATACTCAAAATTTTGAATTTGAATATTTTCAAAAATATTTTGAATTTTTCAAAAATACTTAAAATTTCTTTTTTTAACCACTAAAGGAACCCAAATAATCAATTTCATAAATATCAATTAATGTGACTGAAATTAGTATGATCACTTGGTATGGACTCGACCGGTTGCAGCAACCTTATTTTTTAGAGCAGATTTCTGGATATCTACAGTTTCTGAATCAATGGAAGCAGAAAATTAATTGCAAAAAATTTTCCAAGATACTCTGCAAACGATTTTGAAAATCCTCTGCAAACGATTTTCTGCTTTCATTGACAGAAACACAGTAGATATACAGAAATCTGCTCTATAAAAAAAGTTTACTCGAAAAGCAAAACGACGAAATAGTCCCGGCAACTACATGAAGTCGAATAATCTTGTAAATATGTATATATATATATGTATAGTTGTAAATACGTTTTGGTCTATTTTTAACAATAATTTACGTAGTATTGATGAGCTTCAACAATAGCGAAACCAGAAAATTGTTTCAGTTTTTTCTTTTTTCAATTTTTAAAAATAAATTAATAGGAATAACTACTAGGCTTAAAATGTACCCAGTTAAAAATTTCGTATGTGTTCCCGCATGTGTACCTGTATAGGATCCCGTATGGGATCCCTTAAAGGTTCCTACATGGGTTCCCATATGGGATCCTGTGTACCAGACAACTTTGGCACGAACCCTCGAGGGAACACTGTACATAGGATCCCATGTAAATAGAATTTCAAATCAATTTTTGAAAACTTAACATGCTGCGCAGTAGCTTTCTATAACACTTACGGCTGCGCAGTAGCTTTCTATAACACTTACGGCTGCGCAGTAGATTTTTTTGTTTTTGTAAATATAGTATGTAACAGCTACTGACAAATGAATTAATTTCTTAACAATAATCTTTTTGTAGATTCATTTAAATTGTTTAATAGATTAAGGATCCCGTAAGGGAACACATACACATGGGATCCTATGTACAGTGTTCCCTCGAGGGTTCGTGCCAAAGTTCCCTGGCACACAGGATCCCATATGGGAACCCATGTGTGAACCTTTAAGGGATCCCATAAGGGAACTAATACGGAAACACACACGAAATTTTTTACTGGGTAAGTCACAAAAAACTAATGGTTGGAGTTTAGTAGTAAAGTAAGATTAAATAATTCTGCAACGCTTTTTTATGCCTTACAGTTTTTTGAGTTACTGTCCAGGCCCGTAGCCAGAAATTTTTGTCGGGGGGGAGGGCCAAAATTCCATGCCCGCAGCTCCCGTAGCAAAAAATTTTTTCTCAGAAATAAAAATTTCAACGAGTAAAAAAATTTTCGGGGGGGGCCCAGGCCCCCTGGTCCCTCCCTAGCTACATACCTGTTACTTTCGACAAAGAAAAATTTGTATTATACATTATTTATTGTTTCACAATTGTTAGACTATAATTCAGATCGTCAAATTTATCACCTTCAATTGCATTTAAATTTCTGTCTTATTTGCAGCAAAATTAATTGAATGAAAACTACTTTTAAACTTTTTGACACTACCATTTGTTATTTATTTATAAATATTTATTTATTTTTTATAATATTCATAGATAGTAGTCAGGAATAAATCATTGTAGTTTATTCATTTACAATATTTTTAAAAACAAATAAAACTCAAAAATCTTTATGCTCATAGGATAGAAGACGTGAATCGTAATACTCTTTTGCCGATATCTCGAGAACTAACGGAC
The DNA here is from genome assembly GCA_037103525.1 of Ganaspis brasiliensis. Classification (NCBI taxonomy): domain Eukaryota; kingdom Metazoa; phylum Arthropoda; class Insecta; order Hymenoptera; family Figitidae; genus Ganaspis; species Ganaspis brasiliensis. The sequence continues at coordinate 2,172,046 of JAZKLR010000056.1, read as the reverse complement.
CCTCCATCAATTTTTTTTAAATAAAGGTAAAATAAAAAGCTTTCATTAAATTGTAACGAAAATAAAAAATATGAATTAGCACACATTGAAAAAAAGGTTTACAATTTTTTTTGTGTTTTTCTATATGATTTTTTGAAGCTTTTAAATCCACTTAAAATTTATTTAAAACCTTATAGTTTTCTATATACACCCTATAAATTTCATTGAAATCGTTTAAAAACTCTTTAAATGACAAGAATTTGAAAAAATAAAGGGTAAAAAATTCAAAGTGACGTAATTTCTAAAATTTTGAAAATTTTTCAAAAAATACTTGACTAAGTTATTACTACCCCTAAATACTACAAATTGACCAACTTTGATCAAAATCAAAAACTTGACTTGCAACTTTGATCTTTTTGGTATGGAAACTCTCAAAGTCAAAATATTATTATGTGCACAGAACACTAAAATATGATCATCCAGTCTTAAATATTTTAAAACACACTGTAAATTGTCTTCCACAATTGAAAACTAAAGGTGAAAATAAACGTTAAAGCTGACGACGCGACGCGACACGATACAATTGTTACTGATTGCGCATGTGCAAATACGATATAGAGGATATTCCTCTACTTTTGATCGGATGTTTCCTATCGAAAGTAGTGGATTTCTCTCAACGTAAGATTAAACCGTGAAAGTCGTCTTCTAATATTTTTCCTCTTTAAAACAGAGGAAAATACTATTGGTTGTAATTAGCTCATTTTGAGTAAAAAACTCAAGAGGATTTTATAATAGGAATGTTCCGCTCAAATGAAGAGGATTTTTTTTTGCGTGGAAGACAATCAACGCATTATAGTCAATGTAACGAATTCAGTTTTTTAAAAGAACTTTTTAAAACAAATTTTGGAACCTATGTTTGTTAACAAATTATTTTTTCATTTAGGGCCTTTTCACGTCAGAACTATCAGAGTTGTCAAAGGGTTCATCGATTTTCTTGAAACTTCGTGGTATACTGCTATATGATAAAATTCTTCCCGCCAAATTATTTTTAAAAAAATTTTAAATTATATAAAATACGCCATTTTAAAAATATCAACATTAATTTAACAAAATTGTTAATATCTCAAAATATTACAAATGGATATTGATGAAATTACACATTTTTTAGGTAAAAATATATACTTTTAAATAAAAATAAAGTCAATAAAAAAAAAATGTTATGCAAAAAGATTTTAAAAAAATTTTTAATTAAATTTTTTATTTACTTTCTCTTCTCTGACAGATATTTTATTAACATTGTTAAATTCCTCATGAACTTACCTTTAATTTAAAAAAAAATTGATGGAGACTTTATTAGGTCCCGAGATATTAGAGTTTTTGTACAGCTATCGCCAGATATGCTTTAACATTTTAACACGTACACTGAAAAAAAATTTTTAGAATTTTAACATATAACTCCGGTAAATATTGCCTGATTAAAAAAGTAAACAATTTACATTAAAATTAACCTTTAAACTCCAGCACATTCTGCTTGAGGAAACAAAAAAAGTTCTATATTTGTTTTATCAGTTAACTTTACATCAATCTCGAGTCGTTTTTAAATTTAAATTTTAATAATTGTTACATAATGTGCGAAATACATGAAATGTGTCAAAGAATATATTTATATCTAAAAAAAATCTTTTAAAATTTAACTCATATATTTGAAATTAACAATAAATGATTAATTATTAATTGTTTTAATTATTATTAAATTTTAATTTTAAATTTTAATTATTTTAATTGTGACTTGATTAAAACTGTTTCTGATAATTTTGCACTAACGTTTTAATAAAATTGATAAATTAGTGTTTTAGATACCTTATCCTCTTTCTTTCCCTATTCTTCTTTTTTCCATTTTTTTTAATTTTCTTAGTTCCTTTCATAAAAATATAGATAATTCTTAAAAGTTAATGAAATTTAGAAAAAATTTAGACTTGATAAGAGTTCTAACACTTTATTTAAATATATATATATAGTTATGTAAACAAACTTTTTTCTTTCAAGTTATTGCTGAATTTATAAATGTTATTGTGCTATTCTTATTCTAAAATTGATATTCTATCAAGTTGAAACAAGAAACTTGTTCATAATTTGTCGGCAAATTTTTAAAAAAATTATTTTTGAAAGTCAGAATTAAAATACATAAAAGTTAACACATTCATACATAAAACGATAATAATTGAAATTTAGATTACATAATAATTTTATTAAATTAAAATTTGGTATTATAAAAATTATAAACTATAAATTATGATATTTAAAATTAATATCCTATTCAAAAAAAGTAATTAGTTATTATATAAAACTTGTATACTTGAAGATTTTGTTAAATGTCAGTTAATCGGCTACAAAAAAAAATTAAAATTATAAGATTTGGTAAATTTTTTTGTTTAAAATAAGATATAATGTAAATTATTATGTAAGTAATAAATCACACAACATAAAATTGATTTTTAATAAATACAATATATTATCCAGAATATAAATAATTATAACGCTGTTTAACTGATTAATATAATAATATAATAATTATAAAATATATTTTGTTAATACAAACAAACTTCCATTTTTACTTTCAAAATGCAAGGATGAATATCTGGCAACTGATTCAAATCTATCAAAATTTTAACATTACCAGTTTGAACAGCGTATGCATTATAATGAGAAAAAAAATATTGATTTTTTAGAAGATGCATTAGTAAATATACGCGTTTTTCACAAATAAATTTTTTAGAAATTTTGCCAAAAGTAAGCAAATCATTGTCACCCATTTCTGTGACAAAAACCATATTAACTTTATATTCTATCCCGTTTACCTCTACTGAGTTTGTAATGACAATTTTTTGGGCACTGTTAACAAGGGGAAAATACATTTTTCGGTCACGCTCAGTGATATAATCAAAAGAGTCAATTTTTAAATTATCAGGCAGAATATTTTCTTCAGTTTTTAAGTATGCCAACTGTAATTGATTTTTTATGGTTAAAGTTTTGATTAAATTTTGTCTATAGTTTGTAGCAATTGCTGATAATTTTATAAATCGATGTCTTGCCTCGTATCTCATTGCCCAATAATGAACTAAAGGTCCATTTTTGATTAAAGACTGTATAATATGTGTCATATTATGGAATTTATATTTTAAGTCTCCATATAATTTTTTATATTCTGTAAGAAATTCATTTATTAGTATTTCTAATTGCAAAATATGACCTTTCACTATTCTCGGAGAAGTTAATATTGCAATTATTTTTCTCAGTAAACAGTATAAACCCCAAGTTTCATTTTCTTCATCTACTTTGTCACCAATAATAAATTCAAAATATTTAGTAAAGTTAATCATTTCTGCAGCTGACATTTTAAGTTTTTTATTTATTTGAACATGATTTTTTTTAATCTCTGGGATCTTGTTTGAAATTTCAGGTACGTTGTTTTGGAAACTTTCTATTTGGCTATTTAAAAATTCAAGAGAAAATAGTCGTTGCTTGTAAATTAAATCGTTGCAGATTTCTACCATCGTGTAATTGCTCACGCCTTCAAAAATATCATGCATTAAGTCTAACGTTATATTCTCACAGAAATGAAAACCGTCAACTTTATTAAAAACACATGGCTCTTTTATACCCGTTTTAGCAGGATTTTTAATATGACAATCTTTTTCGTATGAGTCATTTTTCTCTTCTAGTTCATTTTCTTCTTCTGTTTCATTATTCTCATCTGGTTCAATTATCTCGTTTTGCTCATCAAGATTTCCGTTTTTCTTCAGATCTCCAATTATTGCTACGTATGGGCCAATTGCACCACTGCTGCTAGAAAGCTGTTTCCTTTTTTCTTGAAAAGCTTTCAATTCTTCACATGTTTGAACATGCAAAATAAACGAATTCTTAACGTCAATTACAGTTGTCCCGAAACTATCATCAGGTAAATTTTTTCGTTTTCGAACAATTACGCCCAGAATTTTCGGAAGAAGAAATAAAGCCAATTCTTTTTCTTTTCCTACACGTATTATAATAATTTATTAATAAAAGGCTAAAAATTAGAAAATGAATTTAGGAAATTGACTTTTTTCTCATATAGCAGTAAAATTTAAAAAAAAATTCCCATAGGAAGTTTCGAAATTACTAAAGAAAACTTTCAGGAAAATTCCTGGATATTTTGAAATGTCCTCATCCTAGCAAGGGCGGATCCAGCAAGAGGCGATGGGGGCGGTCGCCCCCTCCCCCCCCCAAAAAGCCTTAGACTATCATATAATATAATATAATATAATATAATATAATATAATCGACCTGCTTGTGACACCCTATTATTTCTAATAAATCAAAAATCTTTTAAAATCAAGAAACGTCAATTTTGAAATCAGATGAGATAATTTTTATTCGCGGGGTCAATTAGCACAGAATTTTTATTTAATCGAATTGATATTGAGCAGAATTCTTAAACCATCGATTTTTCATTTGACCGAATTTAGTAAATGTCGCTGAACAAACGCCTGATGAAAAGACTTCCGTGAAAATTTAAAATTGGCTATTGTCAATTTTCTTAGTAATTTCTGTTTGGTCAATTTTAAAATTTGCGAAGAACTCTTTTTGCTGTTAGGCGTTTGTTCGGACATTTTCAATTTCTGTGTAATGAGTAACTGATGTTCTAAAAAATATATCAAATATCAATTCATGCAAATAAATGTTCAGAAAAATAAAAAATGGTTAACAACTCTATTAAAATTCTATATAATGATAAGTTTGTTAGATTTAAATTCGGTTAAATTAAAATTAACTTAAATTAAAATTTAGTTAAAAAAAATGTTGTAAAATAAAAATTCGGAGCTGCAAAGATTATGTTAAAAAAAAATCGGGTTGATTTAAATTCGAAGAAAAAAGATTTGACAAATTAGAATTCGTTTAAAAGACAATTTTGTTTAATGAAATTCCTTAAAAATTCAAATTCTAAAAAATAGATTTTATGGAATAATCATGCACCCCTTTCCAAATAGTTTATAAAAGCAGTTTTCAAATAATTTCCTAGCAAAATTTATTTCCAAGGAATATTTTCGACAGTTTTTACGTAAAGTTTTCAGGAAATATTTAAACTAAAATTTTTAAAAAAGAGATATTGAAGCATATCCAGATACTTTGCTGAAAGCTTCCTTTCGTAACTTTAAAGGATGTTTAACCAATTGACATAACCTCAAACTAGAAAATGGTTTTTCACATAAAAGAAAAACATTATTAAAATTAATTTTACCCAATTTTTAAAGACACAGTTGTACATTTAAAAAAAGTAGGTTGTTCAAAAATTTGTTAGTGAATAATAATTATTAAACAATTTCTGTTTTTTGTTTAAAGTTTTTGAAAAATTGTGATTTTTATACTATTTTGACAAATAATGGCATATTTTAATATTTAAAACATTTTTTATAAGTCTGTTCATTGGATCCTGTTAATAATATTTTGTTAAAAAATTATTAAATAAATATAGTTTTACTATTATATATTTTTTAAACAAAAATGTTTTAACAAAGTTCAACAATCAAACTTGCAGAGAATGTTTTAAATATTAAAATGAGCTATTATTTGACAAAATTGAATGAAAATTATAATTATTCACAAACTTTAAAGAAAAAAAATAAAATGTTAAATAATTATTATTTGATAACAAATTTGGTTTCCAACCATTTTTTTAAAAAAAATATATAATTCGGTTTTTCAAAATTGGGTGAAATAGGTTTTAATAATATTTTTATTATATGGGTGATTCTTCTGAAAGGGACCTGTATTTGTTTGAAAAAGTGAAAAATGAAATTTTTAAATTTTCTGAATTATATTTTGTTATATAAGTTCCAAAGAGATTCAAAAAGAAAAACATAAGTTGCGCAAAATTAATTTGCAAATCTACGGCCTACAAAAGCATTTTATTGTCACATACCTTTGAGGTTAAAGAAGACTAACTCCGAGTCAAGTCTTAAATTTTTTATTTTAATTTTCTAGATTTATAAATTATAAATCTTATACAATTTTATTTTTCCCGATATTGAGTATCAAAAATCCTCTTTTCATTATTTTATAAACAAATATCACATTTTACTAAAGGTTAGATTTTTTAAAACAATTAATCCTAAATCAAAAACAATACAAGATCGTCTCATAAATTTAAAAAAGGCTTCGGAGATGAAAAATTTCGTAAAAGAAAAATGCTCATTTTTTAATATTTAAAAATATAAATTAAGACATGAAATAATATTTTCGGGTTACATTTTCGTTCATTTTGAAGTAGCTTCCATATAATGTTTCAAAAGTTTAAAAATATGCTTTTATTAACGAGAAAAGGAGGCTTCGGAGATGAATCTGAATTTTTACTCGCACTGATAATACAATTTTAATTAATAATTTAAACATTTTCAATATTATATGGAACAAATATAAGTGAAAAATAAACTTTAGATTCTGACCTTTAATTTCTTATATATAATAATACTAAATTAACATTTTTTAAATAAGGTTAAAATAGAATTGTAAAATGCTTAGTAGTTTTAACCAAAACTAAAAGACAAAATACAAAAAGTTTTTTTAATAAGAAAAACTTGTACTGGAATTTTTACAACAACATATAAAGATACATAAATTTACACAGATTAATAATAATTTTTTTAAAAATTGCAAATTGAAGGGAATATCAATAAAAAACTATTGTAAATGTTGAAACTCATGATGGAGACACGTGAAGTGATCCCTTTCAGGAGAATCACCCATATGTGGAAAACCATTTTCTAGTTTGAGGTTATGTCAATGCAATGGGTTGAAAATCCTTAAACTTCCCATAAGGAGCTTCCAGAAACTTTTTTAGTAATTAAGGTGCTATATGAAGTAAAAAATTATATTCGTTATTTAAAATCATTTTAGTGATAGATACTCTTAAAAAAAATAGAAAATGATGAATTTCGATCTATATACCTGCATCAATTAATAAATTGTCAAATACGTCCAATTTTTTCTTTTTTCTTGCATATTCAACTACAAGTAAAGCTTTATCGTTCCATTCTTTTTCAAAATTGACTATTGTTTCTGGGTAAATGGAATTAAAGTCAATAGATAACTGTAAATTAAACAATTTCTTTAGCTTAATTAAATAAATTACATTTTATGTACACTACCGTCGGAAATTGTTGGTCCGATCGATTGGAGCGGATCAAAAAAATACAGCTCAAATAAGACCACGATATCTTAGTTAAAAATTAAGATAGAAACTTAACGTTTAAAAATTTGAAAAGATTATTAAATTCTGCGTTAGAATACCTATTAGTTAAAATATTCTAAAAATCCAAAGTGATTATATTACTTGATATGTTAGAAAAAAAATTCTCAAATTTTTCAATTATCGTTCCATATGTTCAGTTCGTTGCCTGATGTAGAAAAATTGAATAAAAAAATTGAATTTTATATTGTTCTCTTCGTTGAATTGCTAACTTTAATTTGAGCTAAGGGAACTTGAAAAATATTGAATGGTTCACGAGATATGACTAAAAACGTCCGAGCATATTTTTCTCAAAAACCTTCATTTTTAGGCAAAAACCACGTTTTTGATTGATTTTCGAGAAAAACATGCTCGGACATATTTAGTCATATCTCGTGAACCATTTAATATTTTTCAAGTTCCCTTAGCTCAAATTAAAGCTGGCAATTCAACGAAGGGAACAATATAAATTTCAATTTTTTTATTCAATTTTTCTAAATCAGGCAACGAACTGAACATATGGAACGATAATTGAAAAATCGAGAATTTTTTTTTCTAACACATCAACTAATATAATCACTTTGGAATTTTAAAAAATTTTAACTAATAGGTATTCTAAGGCAGAATTTAATAAGCTTTCAAAATTTTTAAATGTCAAGTTTCTATCTTAGTTTTTAACCAAGATATCGTGGTCTTATTTGAGCTGTATTTTTTTGATCAGCTCCAATCGATCGGACCAACAATTTCCGACGGTAGTGTAAATATAAAAACAAATTATAATTTTACTAAAATATGTCCAAAATTCGATCGTAAAGATTTGTAGAGAGTAAAGTAATGTTCGATATTTTGACAAGGTTCTCTGATTTCAAATGTTTCCTTCCAAATTTTAATTACATCTTCTTCTGGTTCGTTATTATTTTTTAGCCATTCAATATTCTTCTCATCAATAGATAATTTGTTACCTAAAATGAAAATAAGTTGAACAAAAAAGAAATCTTTTATACTTATGACTTGTAAACTTTGTTTTAACTTGAAGTGTAATATAATTTAGACTTTTTAATTAAACATTTATATTTATAATTACACATGCCTTCTTCTAAGCAGGGTTCTTTTTTAAAAATTTCGTATTTAATTAATTTCTGTCGGTAAGACAAATATTTTTCGTAAAGAACTCCTCCAGTGTTTACACATTTATGATTATTCTTCGCTTTTTGAAACGGATAATAAAACAGTTTAGAAATTTCATCCTCAGATTTTTCGGACGTGTGAAAAATATGTCCTATTTCATTAGCGATTTCACAAAATCTTGTTTTATTTATTCTATAAAGAATATACATTTGTAAAAGGTAACTAAATTAAAAATGGATTTATGGATATTAATAACTGAATATGAAATGTTATGCGTTATAATAATTTTAATAATTTTTTTTTTATATAAACATACTTATACGATCCTGTAAAATTAAATTCGTAATCTATAACCAAATCGCTTAATAAACGGGTGTTAATTTCTTGTTCTAATATAAAGATTTTTTCTATTATTTTCCCTTTTGTTGTAGATTTTAAGAGATCAAAAACTGTTTTTTTCAATGTAGCTAATTTGGAAGATTGGAGTAAAATTTATATATTTGTAAAGTTCAAGTTGTACAAAATGCAAAATCAGAAAATAAAATTACATACGTATTATGGTTTCTTTATCAATCGATCTTATATTACACTGACCAAGTATGAAATTTTCACTTGGTTGAGAAGAAGAGGGATCTATAATAATATTATCCACAAACGAACCATCGGGACATGATAAATTGGGGTTTATTGTGATTATTGGGATTGTTAGGTTATTATTTGCTTTTAACGCCTCAAATTTATTTATAAATCTTTTCTTAAACCCGAATTCTGATGGATCAAAAAGTTTATCTAACATTTCATTATCAATTTCCATAAAAATTTCCTCATTTATACCAGCTTCTGTATACAAATTTTTTTTTAACATATGTTTATTTTTATTATAAAAAAATCCATAATTATTATAAATGATTTATATTTTTATACTTTTTTTTATATTTATATTTAAATTTATTATAATTATGTTTATATTTTTATATAATTATACTTACTTTCAAACCTATCTAAAAAATTTTCTAATTTCCAGTTTATTAAAATGTTTTTTATTGAAAGCATTATTTCTCTTGTATAACCTTATCCTTATCAACACCAGTTTTTTCTCTATACGTTTATTTTTATAACTATATTATAACAAAACTTTATTAAACTGTCAAACCTGCTCGCCGAGATCTGTCATTGATACTTGAGAAAATGGCATTACTTGAAACTTGATTATCAAGCAAAAACTGCCTTATTACACAGTCATTTTTATTTTATTAGACACATGCAGTTTCTCACATGACAACTTCAGGCAGTTTTAACTTCTTTTTTTTTCAGTGTAGGTCCAATGGAAATATGTTAAAGCATATCTGGCGATCAGTGTACAACCTCACTTAGTTGCGCAAGCAAGACGCGGCGCACAGTGGGAATATTTGCGATTTTTTGTGACAAAATCGTAGAACTTTCGATAGAAATGAGTTATTTTAATAAATCAAAAACGAAAAGAAAGCTTATTATCTATAGAATAAAGGAAAATTATAGAGAAAGCCATTAGGATTTTCCTAACCTATAATTAACGTAAGCAAAGCTGAATATTCATAGGTGAAACAATTATTTTCGATTATCCTGCGGGAATAAACAATAAATATAAATGTCCCGAAAACTGAAATCCAAGACTTTATAATTAAAAATACGAATTGAGTGCTAACATTAAAAAAACTAAAATGAAAGAATCAATATAGCGACCAAAAATGGCATTTTTTAAATAATCGATCAGATTGGGTTAAAACTTTTTACTAGGGGGTTTTTGGGGTCGCTGAATCCGAATCTGAGGTTTAATTTTCAAAATTCAAAATGGCGGACTCAATATGGCGGCTGATTTTTTAAAAATCGTTGACTTACTGTTGAAACTTCTTACTTGGCGGTTTTTGGGGTCGCTGAATCCGAATTTGATGTTGGATTTTTAAAATTCAAAATGGCGGACTCAATATGGCGGCTGATTTTTTAAAAATGGTTGACATTCTGTTGAAACTTCTTACTTGGGGGTTTTTGGGGTCGCTGAATCCGAATCTGATTTTGGATTTTTAAAATTCAAAATGGCGGACTCAATATGGCGGCTGATTTTTTAAAAATCATTGACATGCTGTTGAAACTTCTTACTTGGGGGTTTTTGGGGTCGCTGAATCCGAATCTGATGTTGGATTTTTAAAATTCAAAATGGCGGACTCAATATGGCGGCTGATTTTTTAAAAATGGTTGACATTCTGTTGAAACTTCTTACTTGGGGGTTTTTGGGGTCGCTGAATCCGAATCTGATTTTGGATTTTTAAAATTCAAAATGGCGGACTCAATATGGCGGCTGATTTTTTAAAAATCATTGACATGCTGTTGAAACTTCTTACTTGGGGGTTTTTGGGGTCGCTGAATCCGAATCTGATGTTGGATTTACAAAATTCAAAATGGCGGAGTTAATTTGGCGGCTGATTTTTTATAATCGTTGGGATTCTATTGAAACTCCTTACTTGGAGGTTTTTGGTGTCGCTGAGTATAAATTTGATGCAAGATTTACTAAAATTTAAAATGTTAAAGGTAATATGACTGCTTATTTTTTGATAATTGATGTGATTTGGTTGAAACTTGTTATTGAAGGTGTTTTAGTCTGTCACCTACTAATCTGAAGTCAGATTTTTATTTGTTGAATATATTATCGTAATCGGATTGTTTAAAGTTTTTTAAATTTAGACCTTATATAGAACAATATTATTTAACTGACTAACACTAATATTAACTGTATTACAGTTTTAAATCTTACGCTTTTAAGATTATGTAAATAATATATGTGAAAATCTTTAAATTTCTTATACACTTGTTATTTGATTTTATAACAAAAAAAGTGAAATGTATTTTTTTTTGTAGTGTACGTTCCTTAATTTAATTGTACGTTCCTGTTTAGAATCATTTTGATCATTTCTTATTTTTAGCAAAAATCTAAAGGACTTACCTACGTTGGTTTTTAATGTGTCTAAAGGTTTATATGTGCAAAATTGAAACATTTAAAACTATAAAATAATAGTGACAGATAAACATTAAACAACATAAATACAAACGACTGTCATATGTTTTCTTTGGTATCAAACTGATGTTAGTCGCAAAAACTTACCCCCAAGTAAGAAGTTTCAACAAAATGTCAAAGATTTTAAAAAACTCAGACGCCATATTGAGTCCGCCATTTTGAATTTTAAAAATCGAACATCAGATTCGGATTCAGCGACCCCAAAATCCCCCAAGTGAGAAGTTTCAACAAAATGTCAACGATTTTTAAAAAATCAGCCGCCATATTGATTCCGCAATTTTGAATTTTGTAAATCCAACATCAGATTCGGATTCAGCGACCTCAAAAACCCCCAAGTAAGAAGTTTCAACAGAATGTCAACGATTTTTAAAAAATCAGCCGCCATATTGAGTCCGCCATTTTGAATTTTAAAAATCCAACATCAGATTCGGATTCAGCGACCCCAAAAACCCCCCAAGTGAGAAGTTTCAACAAAATGTCAACGATTTTTAAAAAATCAGCCGCCATATAGAGTCCGCAATTTTGAATTTTAAAAATTAAACATCAGATTCAGATTCAGCGACCCCAAAAACCCCCAAGTAAGAAGTTTCAACAAAATGTCAACGATTTTTAAAAAATCAGCCGCCATATTGATTCCGCAATTTTGAATTTTGTAAATCCAACATCAGATTCGGATTCAGCGTCCCCAAAAACCCCCAAGTAAGAAGTTTCAACAGAATGTCAACGATTTTTAAAAAATCAGCCGCCATATTAAGTCCACCAATTGAAATTTTGAAAACTAAACATCAGATTCGGATTTATTGACCCCAAAAACCCCCAAGTAAGAAGTTTCAACAAAATGTCAACGATTTTTAAAAAATCAGCCGCCATATAGAGTCCGCAATTTTGAATTTTGTAAATCCAACATCAGATTCGGATTCAGCGACCTCAAAAACTCCCAAGTAAGAAGTTTCAACAGAATGTCAACGATTTTTAAAAAATCAGCCGCCATATTGAGTCCGCCATTTTGAATTTTGTAACTTAAACATCAGATTCAGATTCAGCGACCCCAAAAACCCCCAAGTAAGAAGTTTCAACAGAATGTCAACGATTTTTAAAAAATCAGCCGCCATATTAAGTCCACCAATTGAAATTTTGAAAACTAAACATCAGATTCGGATTTATTGACCCCAAAAACCCCCAAGTAAGAAGTTTCAACAAAATGTCAACGATTTTTAAAAAATCAGCCGCCATATTGATTCCGCAATTTTGAATTTTGTAAATCCAACATCAGATTCGGATTCAGCGACCTCAAAAACCCCCAAGTAAGAAGTTTCAATAGAATGTCAACGATTTTTAAAAAATCAGCCGCCATATTGAGTCCGCCATTTTGAATTTTAAAAATCCAACATCAGATTCGGATTCAGCGACCCCAAAAACCCCCCAAGTGAGAAGTTTCAACAAAATGTCAACGATTTTTAAAAAATCAGCCGCCATATAGAGTCCGCAATTTTGAATTTTAAAAATTAAACATCAGATTCAGATTCAGCGACCCCAAAAACCCCCAAGTAAGAAGTTTCAACAAAATGTCAACGATTTTTAAAAAATCAGCCGCCATATTGAGTCCGCCATTTTGAATTTTGTAACTTAAACATCAGATTCAGATTCAGCGACCCCAAAAACCCCCAAGTAAGAAGTTTCAACAGAATGTCAACGATTTTTAAAAAATCAGCCGCCATATTAAGTCCACCAATTGAAATTTTGAAAACTAAACATCAGATTCGGATTTATTGACCCCAAAAACCCCCAAGTAAGAAGTTTCAACAAAATGTCAACGATTTTTAAAAAATCAGCCGCCATATTGATTCCGCAATTTTGAATTTTGTAAATCCAACATCAGATTCGGATTCAGCGACCTCAAAAACCCCCAAGTAAGAAGTTTCAACAGAATGTCAACGATTTTTAAAAAATCAGCCGCCATATTGAGTCCGCCATTTTGAATTTTGTAACTTAAACATCAGATTCAGATTCAGCGACCCCAAAAACCCCCAAGTAAGAAGTTTCAACAGAATGTCAACGATTTTTAAAAAATCAGCCGCCATATTAAGTCCACCAATTGAAATTTTGAAAACTAAACATCAGATTCGGATTTATTGACCCCAAAAACCCCCAAGTAAGAAGTTTCAACAAAATGTCAACGATTTTTAAAAAATCAGCCGCCATATTGATTCCGCAATTTTGAATTTTGTAAATCCAACATCAGATTCGGATTCAGCGACCTCAAAAACCCCCAAGTAAGAAGTTTCAACAAAATGTCAACGATTTTTAAAAAATCAGCCGCCATATTGATTCCGCAATTTTGAATTTTGTAAATCCAACATCAGATTCGGATTCAGCGACCCCAAAAACGCCCAAGTAAGAAGTTTCAACAGAATGTCAACGATTTTTAAAAAATCAGCCGCCATATTGAGTCCGCCATTTTGAATTTTAAAAATCCAACATCAGATTCGGATTCAGCGACCCCAAAATCCCCCAAGTGAGAAGTTTCAACAAAATGTCAACGATTTTTAAAAAATCAGCCGCCATATTGAGTCCGCCATTTTGAATTTTGAAAATTAAACCTCAGATTCGGATTCAGCGACCCCAAAAACCCCCGAGTAAAAAGTTTTAACCCAATCTGATCGATTATTTAAAAAATGCCATTTTTGGTCGCTATATTGATTCTTTCATTTTAGTTTTTTTAATGTTAGCACTCAATTCGTATTTTTCATTATAAAGTCTTGGATTTCAGTTTTCGGGACACTTATATTTATCGTTTATTCCCGCAGGATAATCGAAAATAATTGTTTCACCTATGAATATTCAGCTTTGCTTACGTTAATTATAGGTTAGGAAAATCCTAATGGCTTTCTCTATAATTTTCCTTTATTCTATAGATAATAAGCTTTCTTTTTGTTTTTGATTTATTAAAATAACTCATTTCTATCGAAAGTTCGACGATTTTGTCACAAAAAATCGCAAATATTCCTACCGTGCGGCGTAGCGCCCTGCACTACTAATTGTAAGCTTCTACCTTCATCTAAGTTCAACCCATTTTGAGCCGAAAAAGAAAAAAATCGCTCTATAGCCGTTTTTGAGGAAATTCATTTTTTTTTTTTTTAATATTAGTCAACTTATTTTGAAGAAAATAAATAAAAGTAAGCACTTTATTAGCTTAAGTTGTTTTAATCAGCAGTAGAAAAAAGGCTCTCAGCGATGAATTTCTTGCGACAATTAAAACCCATAAACCCATAACCCCTTTCTTAGAAAGGAAACAAATTTTCAGTTTTTGCGAAATATATTGTTTAAAAAAAAAGCTCTCTATCTCGATTAGGACTAAACTTATGGTCTTTTGAATCCCACACAGCACAATTCCTTGCCTGAAGTTTGAGCGAAATTGGCACTGCAAACTTCGCAAGTTTGCATTTGACATTTATGAAAACTTGACCTTACCAAAAAAATGTCCGCTTGTGCAGAAAGTTTGACGTTTGAAACTTGCTGGAAACTTTCACTGCAAATTTCAACTTTAGGCCTTGCGCAGTTGATTTCTATGATAGCTAGGGCTGCGCAATAGATTTTTTTAAACCTCCCACAGGGGTCACAATGATGTGTTACAAATTCATTTAATCCACAAAAAAAAAATTTTTCACCTCCCTACCTATACAAACTCACTGGAAAACTCACTGGCGAAAATCACTGAGTTTCTTGAGCCATTTCAATGCGTTTTCAGATAGTATTTGAACCATTTACTCACTCAAAACTTATTGGGTCTTTTAAGTCTAATTTATGGCAATGGGAAATTCCACTGGAAACCCTTAAGAGGTAAAAATAATTTTTTGGCCCCTTTTGCGGTTTATGACCAACATAAATACTTTTGGTGACCTTCGGGTACAAAAATAATTACGCTAAAAATAATGTTTATTTATTTTAACATTATATTTTTTTTAATGAACTTGAACTATTTTTATGATTCTATTATGTTTACTACATATCCCTTTGACTTTAATTTCAAAAATGATATTAATTTTAATGTAATATTTATGGTTTACGAAATACCTTATAATTTCTTAAAATATAAAATTATCACAATAAATTTTAGATATTTGAAATCGTGAAGTATTACAGATTCAAAATTATTTAATTAAAAATTTTAAATAATTAAATTGCAGAAATTTCAAGTCATAAAATATTAGGGTTCAAAAATTATTAGCTAGGGTAACAATAGACATGGGGATTTAAAATGGATCCCTGCTTTAACAGTAGGTTTCAAATTCTTTTGTCATTTAAGTTCATGTTTTTCAACCCGGCATTTTATTACCTGGAATTTATATACTTTTATTTTTTGAGGTCTGCAATACAAAAATTGAAATCTTCAATATTTCACTATTCTGAATTTCTAAAATTCATTTTAAAAATTTATACTACTAAATTAAAATTATAACCAATAAAATACTTAAAGAATAATTAATTATTAAAATTTATGTTAGGGGATGGTGGTCCCAAACCGACCCCCTAAAAGGCCAAAGCCAAAAAGGTGCCAAAAACTTGTTTGATTGCTAAGGTCAAAATTTTTTACAGTAAAGGAATCATTTTTCCATGTTTCCACTGGTTGCCGAGGCTCTGGATCTCATTAAGTGGGAGATACAGAGAGAAAATCGAAAATTGACGTTTTCGACAATCTCAAAAAGGGTGGTATGAAACCGACCTCCTATTTTTATTGCAGGAAATATGCGAAAACAAACAAAATTTTGAACTTGTATTGTAATTTGAATTAAAAAACAATAAACTATAATAAACTTAAATTACTTTTACTTTATTTAAATACATTATTTAAGGCATTTTTCAGAATAAGAGTAAAAGAATTATCATTACAATAAAAAATGAGTGTTTTTAGTTTGATCTTAATTGCAAGCTAAATTATCTTAGCTTAATTATTGTTATTTTATTAAAATACATTTGTAGGTATTATTTGGTTATTACAAATAATTTAATTACTATTACAATGCAAGAAAAGGGAGGGGGTCGGTTTCGGACCACCCTCACTATTTTCACATAATGTCTTGCCGATCATTTATGTCAATGAAAGCGTTTGAATTTGAATATTGTGTATTAAAGTTGAGGCCATAAGCAACCAGAAAAACTTATACTTAAATTTTTCTAAATTCAATTTAACACTTTTAACTTAAATTCAAGATAGGTCAAAAACAAAAAATATTATTACAAAAAACTAATGTTACGTAAAATTCCGAGATACAATGTTACCAAGAGATTATTACCTACGGTCAAAATGTCAGAGTTATGAAAGTGTTCTTTTGATGGTATTCACGATTAATAGTAACACGATCTCTGAGAAACAGAGGGGATCGGTATGGTACGAGGGGTCGGTATGGTACCACCATCCCCTATAGACATTTATATTTTTTATAGAAAATAACAATTGCAAAAACTAATATTATAATTCATAAACAATAAAATTAATTAATAATTTTAAATCATAATTAGCTTTTTAATTAATATTATTCTCTGTAAATAATTATATTGTTATATTTTTGACACGATTTTTAATATAGATATAAACTCGCATAATGTATATTGAATTTTCAGAAAAATATTTTCTTAAGAAATCTACATAAAAATATATGTTCAATAAAGAGCCACAGAAAAAGGACTACCTCAAAACGGGCAATAAATTTTGACCTGGCTTGAGTGTAGCAATAAACCCTAGTGCGCCAGTAGCTCACTGGGCCCGTGAGCTTACAATAATTTTCCAGTGATTTTCTATCGGTAGGGCTTTAATTCGAACTTTTCTAGAACCTTTCCTGAAACTTGCAAAGAAAGTTTTCAATTACCAACCAGGTTATACTTGCCCCAAGTTGTCCCGTCAAGCTTTCTGCACAAGCGGACATTTTGTTGGTTAGGTCAAGTTTTCATAAATGTCAAATGCAAACTTGCGAAGTTTGCAGTGCCAACTTCGCTCAAACTTCAAACAAGGAATTGTGCTGTGTGGGATATAACCATTTTTATTTACTTTTGATAAATATCTTTTATGTAAGCGGAGCACGTTTAGTTCGGTTTCTTGGCGCTCTTTTGAAACCCATAGCAGACCATTACGTCAGCCAGTAGCTTTGCCTCGGACTCCAAAGTCTACTTTGCCTGTCGTTTCCTGCAAACCTACTGCCTGACGTAATGGTTTACTTTGGGTCTTAAAAACTCGCCAAAAAACCTAGAAAAACGTACTCCACTTACTTAATTGATAGAAGTCAGACACTAAGTCAGAAAACTTTTAATGAACATTTTGTAAACACCTTTAATATTTAGAAAGAATGAAGTTTATTGTATAACAGAACGACGAAATTTTGAAACATATATTAATTAAGAACAAAACACACAAAATATCTTAAAATAATAAAATCGTTACTCTTAGTAACGACTATTTTGTAAAATATTGGTAATTTTCCTCAAAACTTAACCAACTTTACTTTATCTTTCGCAGTAGTAACGTTAGATGCAAAGAAAACTATTTACTTCGCATAAACTGAAAATTTGTTTCCTTTTTAAGAAGTTTTATGTAAAAAAAATGATTCTAGAAGGTGGTAACTTATCAATTTTTAAAGATAAAGTGTTTAATTTTTTTTAATTTACAGAAAATTTTATAGGATTTAATTTTTTAAAGAAAATTTTGAGTTTATATGTACAAGAAGAGAGTAATATGCAAAAAACTAAATTATGAACAGGTTTTTCATGGTTTTCCATAAATTTTTATGGGTTTTAATTGTCGCAATTTGCAAGAAATTCATCGCTGAGAGCCTTTTTTCTGCTGCTGATTTAAACAACTTAAGTTAATAAAATGCTTACTTTTATTTATTTTCTTAAAAATAAGCTGACTAATATTTTAAAAAAAATGAGTTTTCTCAAAAACGGCTAAAGAGCGATTTTTTTCTTTTTCGGCTCAAAATGATCGAAAGGCATCCCAGAAACAAGTTCAAGAAAAAAACCGGAGGTGCAAGCATGTTTGGGTTCAACTTAGATGAAGGTAGAAGCTTAGTAGTGCAGGGCGCTACGCCGCGTCTTGCTTGCGCAACTAAGTAAGGTTGTACACTGATCGCCAGATATGCTTTAACATATTTCCATTGGACCTACGTGTTAAAATGTTAAAGCATATCTGGCGATAGCTGTACAAAAACTCTAATATCTCGGGACCTAATAAAGTTTCCATCAATTTTTTTTTAAACTAAAGGTAAGTTCATGAGGAATTTAACAATGTTAATAAAATATCTGTCAGAGAAGAGAAAGTAAATAAAAAATTTAATTAAAAATTTTTTTAAAATCTTTTTGCATAACATTTTTTTTTTATTGACTTTATTTTTATTTAAAAGTATATATTTTTACCTAAAAAATGTGTAATTTCATCAATATCCATTTGTAATATTTTGAGATATTAACAATTTTGTTAAATTAATGTTGATATTTTTAAAATGGCGTATTTTATATAATTTAAAATTTTTTTAAAAATAATTTGGCGGGAAGAATTTTATCATATAGCAGTATACCACGAAGTTTCAAGAAAATCGATGAACCCTTTGACAACTCTGATAGTTCTGACGTGAAAAGGCCCTAAATGAAAAAATAATTTGTGTAATTTGTGTAATTTCATCAAATTCCATTTGTAATATTTTGAGATATTAACAATTTTGTTAAATTAATGTTGATATTCAAAATGGCGTATCTTCTATAATTTTAAATTTTTCTAAAAATAATTTAGAGGGAAAATGTTTCTCATATAGCAGTATGATACCACGAAGTTTAAAGAAAATCGATAAACCCTTTTTCTGACGTGAAAAGGCCCTTTATCAAGAGCTATAACTGATATACCTAATAATGATATTGAATTTTATTATTTTTAAAATAAAAATTGCTTTCCAGTCAGACACCATTTTGGATAAATGTCACGAAAAAGAATGTGTAATATTTAAATTTAAGTTACTTTTTATGTATCTGATAGTTCTTGTTTTAACGTATTAAAATAAGATTATTAGAAAATAATACATAAGTTTGTGTTTTTAACATTGTACTTTAATTTTATAAAAAAGGGGGGCCTAAAAAAATTATTGTACCCTGGGCCTCAAGTAGCCTTAATCCGGTACTGTACCCAATCACATAATGTTTTTGGTGTTAGTATAATTTTGAGTTAAAACTTAAATTAATTGTTTACACATATTTTGAATAAAAGTGATTTCAAGTAAAGTAGATAATATAATTATGCTTTTACTTTCAAAGAAAAGGTCATTACAATGTTGTACGTGAAAAATAAAAATCAACTTAACTTTAATTCACAGCGTAGTGATAAAATATATTTGACAAAACTTTATCAAGTAAGGTTCAATTGTCTTTTTGCTCTTATCTTACAAAATTGTACCTGCATTTTCTTAAAAATATATAATACGAGATCGAGCGCGCGTTTTTAAACAAACACTTGTACAAAAATTGTATTTTTTTTTGTTGTATTTATTACATTTCCGAGATTCTAAAACTTATTTTAATTTCTCATTGAAAGATATTAGTCCGCAGTATTTTGCGTAATAAGTTTCAATAACTTATTATTTTGACGTGACGTCACCCTTTAGGATAAACGTGAACGATTTCATCTGCTAAAAGATAAAATACAAAAATCATGTTTTTGGAAAAAAGTAATTTCAGATACTGGAAAATTTTTACTGTCACACTTATAAAAATCATGCACACATACACGGAAAAAAATTATTCATGAATAAATACGGAACTTATTCATAAGTTTGGGGCAATAGAGAAAATTTTACGATTCTTGATAAACTTTCACTAACAATTCACGAAAATTTAGAAGAAGTCCCGGAACTGTAATGTAGAAACTAAAATTTGGTTCAGCACTTTATATTTCAGTAAATACTATTAAACCGGTTCCTGACTTTTATACATTAGGAGGCGTGGCCTCGCGCCCAATGTCTTGTACACTGCAAAAACATGGTGTCTTAAATTAAGATTTTTTTGGTGTTGAAAACACGAAAAATGTCTTAATTTAAGACATTTTTGAACAATTTAAAACACCTGTTTTTGCAGTGTAGCGCTCTGTAAGCCATTCCTTTTCGGTTGCAGATTTTTAAATGTTTCATTTAAATTATGGCATGTTTGAAATCAGACAGACAGGAGTCAAAATATAAATTTTATTTTTCATCTAATCTATAAAAATTTTTCAGGAACTAGTATATCATTTACCTAAAATATTTAGGTTTGAATTAGTACTGAATTTCCATCCCAAACTCAAGTACAAAGTTCCTGAATATTTCAAGAATTATTTTTTTCTGCATATAGTTATAGTTAGTATATATAGTTGGTAATGTCATAAAGTTACTTGAAGTATTTGTATTTTATAATTCAATAAATCTATAGTGAATCGACTCTAAGTTTTATAAAAATTGATTTTGTTTATACAATTTGTAGCATGGACAAAAAAGAGTTGTGTCTTATTATTTCTAAAAAACATTGATATGGGTCATTCTCTCAAAAATGACAAATGACACGTTCATTTCACTTTTTCTAAAAAAATAATTTTAATTTATAAAAATTGTGCCGGCCATACGATAGCATTTAACGTCCCTCAACCAAAATACATGAGAAATAAAAGGAGAATTTCAAATTATCGGAAATATTCATGTTTACATACACACGGTGCTCTTGAAGCTAAGATAGGTCTTACAAAAATTATGATAAAAACGGCTTCTTCACCAAGTTCTGTACTTATTTGTAGGTTAAGAATCCGTTTTAACCATAATCGTACCTGTTCCCGTTTTCGAGAAATTTGAAATTTCGTATTATTTAATAGGTTTTTAAGATTTTATAGATATGTGACCTTTTCGGTGGTTCTTAAAGGAAAATATCTGCTCTTTTCAACGCAATAAACCCCACACCTCCAGCTTTATTAATTTTTTTTACAAATGCGCTTCAAAGATGAAGGTAATTGGCTAAGAAAACGTAAAGAAACACCAGTAAAAAAGAAATGTATAAAAATTAATCGGTTTTGCTTGAAACTTGTTACTCTGGGGTTTTCGAGGTCGCTGATTACAAATCTGAAATCAGATTTTCAAAATTCAAAATGGTGGATCCAATATGGCGGACATAAAAACTGAAAAGTTGTAGGTTTGTTATGAAATTTAGTATATGTTATCAGAGCTTTATAAATGTGTCAAGATTAACGGATTAAATTTTTATCTCAATCGATTAAATAGTTTTTGCTGTGGAGTTTAAGATAGTAGTCCATTGTGACGCTCGAAATTCCTTACGAATTTTTTCAAGCGGGTAAATAAAAAGCGATTATTACGAAATTTTGATGTTTTAATTGACGTCTGAAACTATAAAAATTTTTTTTTTTAAATAATGTACGTTAATTTGTTAATAAGCTGTCAGGTTTCTCAAAACACGTCTGTACACATTATGGCGCGCTGTCTTCTTTTCACGACAAAATTAAAAGTATTGCGAATTTTGGTTTGGGATTTTGAGGATATATTTTGATGATGTTTTTCTTTAAAAAAATGTAATAAAAAAAGAATCGATTTTTTGACTCCCACACATTGGACCTTAACTAATACTAACATTAATTTTTAATGTTAGATGCAATTTAAGGTTATATTTTATTCAAAATAAAAAAAATAAAATAAAAAAAATCTATTAAATAATACGAAATGTCAAATTTTTCTAAAACGGAAACAGGTACGATTTCGGTCAAATCGGATTTTTAACCTACAAATAAGTACAAAACTTGGTAAAGAAGCCATTTTTATCATCATTTTTGTAAGACCTATCTTAACTTCAAGAGCATCGTGACATAGTGTAAAAACTCCACTTCGTGACCGTGCACGAACCGTATTTTATTCAAACAAGAGATATTACTTTTATTCTACAATATATACAATTATATACTTTGTCTAGCAATATCTACTAAATATTTTGTGTTTTCATAGGTCTTTGAAGAAATACAGTAAAATATTCGAAATATTATTTCCCAGGATTAATTTAGTTGTGTGCACCATAGTAAACTCCATTGCGTGACCGGTCACAAATATGAGTATTAAATGAAAATAAAATTAGTTTGATAACAATGCACAGGTAAACAATATTTATAGTATTTGTGCAGTTAAGGTCACTGCGAATTAGGATGAAAGAAAAAAAAGTAACCCGTATCAGTATGTTTTTTAATTTAATTGTGGTGGTTGACACAAAGAAAAATTCACTTCGTGACCGCAGAATATTTTCATTTTTGCTAATGTACTGCTAAATATTGTTAATATTTCTTATGGCAGTTTCTTATCGAACTGAAATGAAGCAAATACCATTAATTAAATGTTAATAAAATTTATTCTTTAATATTAGAATCGAATGAATCAGTATATTTTGGAACAGACAGAGACTCCACTTCGTGACCGCCAATACGTATTTTTATAGGTATATTTTAAAATGTCCATAAACATTATAACAAACTATTTGATGGTTTTATTTAGGTCCATGTCTTGACATAGGACTAGTAACAGAAGAGTTTTACAAACATTTTTTCATGTAAAATCTTATCTCTGAAATTTTTCTTTTTGAGAGAATGACCCAGATACATACGTACTCAACTCATATGCATAGATGTCGTATAGACAAATAAAGAAATCCGTTATTTACCTAACCCCTAGGCAGTCAGCTAATCTGCGCCTAATGCACAAATAAGCTTTCATGTTTATAATATTTGTCTATCGGCACATCACAATAAAAATACATTACCTGTTAATTGCAATTATGGGTGCGCAGTTTCTATAAATAATGTAAATTATATTCAATAAAGTGAACACTTTTAGATAACAATGATAAGTTTAATTAATTCAATGAAAATGACTGATTAGTATTTATTTACTAGAAGGAATATTCATTGCCTTTAATGTTTCTTTCCAACTTCCTAAAAATTAAATTGTAAAATTCCAGTGGAAATCATGATGTACCATGAATGACCATGAATTTTTCAACAAAATGGCTACATCCGTATATACAGAATAAATAAAATGGTGTAATTGTTTGATCGTGATTTTTCATTTCTTTTGCATGCATAAAAGACAGGCTGAACTTCTTTGTTTAAGAGTAATTTTAGATAAAGTTGAATTTTTCTGTAATCATATAGGAAAAATTACCTTTCCCTGCTTAAAATGTTGGATAAAACCCGGACACAAAAAACGGATTACTTTTCAGATAAGAACGTATTAAATATAGAATAATTACGTATAAAAGTCGGATTAATTTTTTACGAAACTGTTTAATTTCGTATAAATACCGTTTTCATTCCTTTTTTATTTTTCTCGACGGATAAATTCCACATAAAACGGTACCAATTACATTTCTAAAGTTTCTTTATTAAATATTTAAGTTATCCTTAGCGGATTGAAAAAGGATAAGAACTTCTAAGAAACCGACATGATGCAAAATGTTTCATACGCTTTTATCTGAAAAGTAAAGGTGGTGGGGGCAAGGCGGGTAACCTAAAGTTTGAAGCTCAATAAAACTATTATTATTGATTCAAAAAAATTTTTATTTATTATAATAATAATCTTTGCCAATCAGTCTTCCATGTAAAAGTCTTATTTGAAACATTTGTTACTTAATTAAATATAAAATTAAGAATAAGTAAAAAAATTCAATTTTTCCATTTTACAAAACGAGGGAGTAAGATGGGGTACCTTCTGGGGGCAAGATGGGGTAGTATAAAAATCAACCTATTTATGCCTTCAAATTTCGCAAGCACTTTTATTAATTTTATAAAATAAACTAAAAAAAACCAGTTTAATGCGTATTTTTAATTCTCTCATGTAAAATTAAATTACAAAGCTAACCTCAAAAAACAAAAATTTTTTTATATAAAAAAAAACAAGTTGTTACCTGCTCCTGTATTTGAAATGTATTATTTTTTTCATAAAATAAAAAAATGATTGGTTTTCAGTACCTTATCCTGCCCTCACTTCCTATACCCCGTCTTGCCCCCACATACGAAATTTCATTAAAAAATTAATTTCTAAAAATTAAGTTTCGAAACGGAAACAAACAAGTGCTTAACTTCAAGTGTAATCATTGTTAAACATGAAAAAAATTATATAGTATATAAAATGTTGTTATTAAAATAATAAACACTTTCTAAATAAAACGCAAAAATGACAAGAAAATCGTCAAAAACAGTTTTTTCATGTAACAAATAAAAAACTCAGTTTCATAAATCAGTGACTTGGCCAATAAAAAACTATTGTAACGGTGCTATGTTATGCAAAGAATGATCATGATTTGTTAATTAGTTTCTTAATTAAGGCAGGTACCCCGTCTTGCCCCCACCTTCCCTAATCCGACTTTTGTGTACGGTTTCTATCTGACATTCTTAGTAGGGCTTGCTTTTTTTATGTATAAATAAAGTTTACTGAATTAAGCATTATCGTTTTCTTTACGTATTCGTTTACTAATTTTTATCTATACAGTTAACAGATTTTTTTTATTACCACTTTTGGTACCGTCAACTGGAGTAACTTCGGACAGGCGGGGTAACTCCGGACACTTTTAATCTGGTGTTTATTTATCTTAAAAACTTAAAATATTGGATCAAATAGTTTTATTAATGTTTTTCAATTTAGTTATGTGTTCTACTCTGAATATAAAAGTAATATTAAGTTATTAAATGCAAAATTTTAAGTGTCCGGAGTTACCCCACCTGTCCAAATTACCCCACTTGACGGTACCTTTCTATTCATATTATTTTGAAATCGTCTATTAATCATTTTCCATCCATTTACAAGTAAAATATTCATTTTCTTTTTTATCTAACATTATACTTATACACTTCCATTCACCTTCTTAATAATTATTCTACTGTCCCTTTTTTAAATTTAAAAGAATTCCAATACGTTTCTTTCGTCAGCATACTATTTTATTCTTTCCTTTCAGAAAATACGAATTAACTGGCTCATAATTCCAATACAACTAAGTCATACTTTGATGAATAAAAATAATAAAAATGAAAGAAAAAAAATTAAATTACTTTTTCGGGGCTGGGAAAACTATGGCAAAAATATTTTCTATTGAAAATCGTCTTTACCGTACCCGTGTAGAAAATATTCCCGGTTTTATAACGTTGCTGTAGGGGAGACTGGGGCTAAACCGGACGGAGTTGGTCTTTTGAAAAAAAAAACGTATAAGGACATATTTTTTTGCAAATGTGTAATATACCATTTTAAAGCTTGTTCCTTCAACTAAAAAATACAGTTGTTCTATTTAAAAAATAATAGATAGTTTTGTTGGTAAGTCGCTTTGAATATCACCATCTCGAAAACGAAAATTCCAAAAATGGTAAGGTTAAACCGGACACCGTATGGGGCTAAGTCGGACACTTCTATTTAGCCTAAGTTGAACCACAAATATGCATTTTTTAAATTTAAAAATCCAATAAGAGTCTTTGCTGATACATATTTAATTTATTTAATACAAAATATATTGTTTTCTTAGACATATTATTGAAATTAATGACTGATAGTAACTGTATGAAAAATTCAGTAACAAGAAATGTCAAAAAAGGCAAAAAAAAGCTTTCCTTGTTTTCAGACTCATTATTTGGATCGATGCAACACTTTTTTTTTAAAAATTATATTATTAGTGGTTCACAGAAAATCACTGTGAGTTTTACGTCAACATTCAATATAGCAATTCTGATTCGTCCGGTTATGCCCCACCCGGTCATTTCATAATAAAGGCTCAATATTTTTGTTCTTTTAAAAGTGTTTGAAAAAACTTTTTTTAAACTTGACAGGTTATGTAGGAGTTTGACATATGTGACGCATGTGTGTAATACGCTCTTCTTACGTAAGAGGGCGCTTTAAACGCGCGGTTTTATTTGAATATCTATTAATTTAGAAATTAATTATTTCATTGACGTAATTATTATAATTGGTAATAATGGCAAGCAACATGGACAAATTGACTCGTAACGAAATATAATTTTGTCACGTTTACATCTTAAGAAAAATAATGAAGAAAATGAATACATGATTAAATATGGGATGCAATAGAAGAAACGAAAACCAGACCCTCTTTACAATCATGGTATAAAAGATTAAATCCTTTTAAAGAGTTTGGAACAAAATTCATATGGGCTTGTTTGTCACGTTTCCGGAATTTCCTATTTTTATAGTTTTCTAAAAAATCCTTAAATATGGCGCACATCTGGTTGCCATAAAACTCCTAAAGCCGTTTCTTGACCTGTGTTATAAAAAAGCGGTTTCTTGTTTTCGTCGCCTCCATTTTTCCCCTCTAAAAAAAGGGCAAGATCAGAGGGTATTTTCCCTTTCCTAAACTACGAAGAATTTGCAATGAAGTGGTAGCGTAAGGCCCCAGGTCAGAGACAACAACGTTTTGGGACGTCAGATAGAGATTTTCGCTAGCTCTGAAAAGATCAGCGGCAAAAGGATCTTAAGAGCTAATAGTTGTAATCCCTCAAATTGATTGATGAAATTTATAGTTGATTTTTACAATTTCACAGAAAATCATGAGGTATTAAAAAGCGTTGCAGATTAAATTTAATACTCAAAAGGATTATAATAATCCATTTTAGGATTAAATTTGAATATCAATATTACTTCACTTGTTTTTTGATATAGCTATGATCACAGTGACAGTCGAAAAATGACAACATATTTGGGACGCATAAATTTATACCGATTGACATTTAATCGACTGGACATTTGGACGAAAGGCTTTTGGACGAATTGACATTTGGACGAAATGACATTTGGACAAATCAACATTTTGACGAAATGACATTTGGACGAATCGACATTTTGATGAAAAGTCATTTGGACGAATCGACATTTTGACGCAAGGACATTTGGACGAATCGACATTTTGACGAAAGGACATTTGGACAAATCGACATTTGGACGAATGGACATTTTGACGAATCGACATTTTGACGAAAGGACATTTGGACGAATCCACATTTGGACGAATGGACATTTTGACGAAATGACATTTAGACGAATCGACATTTTGACGAAAGGACATTTTGACGAAAGAACATTTGGATGAATCGACATTTTGATGAAAAGTCATTTGGACGAATCGACATTAGAACGAAATGACATTTGGACAAATCGACATTTTAATGAAAAGTCATTTAGACGAATCGACATTTGGACAAAATGAAATTTTGACGAATCGACATTTTGAAAAAAGGACATTTGGACGAATCGACATTTTGACGAAATGACATTTGGACGAATCGACATATTGACGAAAGGACATTTGGACGAATCGACATTTTAACGAAAAGTCATTTGGACGAATCGACACTTGGACGAAATGAAATTTTGACGAATCGACATTTTGACGAAATGACATTTGGACAAATCGACATTTTGATGAAAAGTCATTTGGACGAATCGACATTTAGACGAATCGACATTTTGACGAAAGGACATTTGGACGAATCGACATTTTGACGAAATGGCATTTGGACGAATGGACATTTTGACGAAATGACATTTGGACGAATCGACATTTTGAAGAAAAGACATTTGGACGAATCGACATTTTGACGAATCGACATTTGGACGAATCGACATTTTGAAGAAAAGACATTTGAACGAATCGACATTTTGACGAAATGACATTTGGACGAATCGACATTTGGACGAGAAGTCATTTGGACGAATCTACACTTGGACGAAATGACATTTGGACGAATCGACATTTTGACGAAATAACATTTGGACGAATCGACATTTTGACGAAATGACATTTGGACGAATCGACATTTTGACGAAAAGTCATTTCGACAAAATGACATCTGGACGAATCGACATTTTGAAGAAAAGACATTTGGACGAATCGACATTTGGACGAGAAGTCAAATGGACGAATCGACACTTGAACGAAATGACGTTTGGACGAATCGGCATTTTGAAGAAAAGACATTTGGACGAATCGACATTTTGACGAAATGACATTTGGACGAATCGACATTTGGACGAATCGACATTTGGACGAATCGACATTTTGACGAAAGGAGATTTGAACGAATCGACATTTTGACGAAAGGACATTTGGACGAATCGACATTTTGACGAAAGGACATTTGGACGAATCGACATTTTAACGAAAAGTCATTTGGACGAATCGACACTTGGACGAAATGAAATTTTGACGAATCGACATTTGGACGAGAAGTCATTTGGACGAATCGACACTTGGACGAAATGACATTTGGACGAATCGACATTTTGACGAAATAACATTTGGACGAATCGACATTTTGACAAAAGGACATTTGGACGAATCGACATTTTGAAGAAAAGACATTTGGACGAATCGACATTTGGACGAGAAGTCAAATGGACGAATCGACACTTGAACGAAATGACGTTTGGACGAATCGGCATTTTGAAGAAAAGACATTTGGACGAATCGACATTTTGACGAAATGACATTTGGACGAATCGACATTTTGACGAAATAACATTTGGACGAATCGACATTTTGACGAAATGACATTTGGACGAATCGACATTTTGACGAAAAGTCATTTCGACAAAATGACATCTGGACGAATCGACATTTTGAAGAAAAGACATTTGGACGAATCGACATTTGGACGAGAAGTCAAATGGACGAATCGACACTTGAACGAAATGACGTTTGGACGAATCGGCATTTTGAAGAAAAGACATTTGGACGAATCGACATTTTGACGAAATGACATTTGGACGAATCGACATTTGGACGAATCGACATTTGGACGAATCGACATTTTGACGAAAGGAGATTTGGACGAATCGACATTTTGACGAAAGGACATTTGGACGAATCGACATTTTGACGAAAGGACATTTGGACGAATCGACATTTTAACGAAAAGTCATTTGGACGAATCGACACTTGGACGAAATGAAATTTTGACGAATCGACATTTGGACGAGAAGTCATTTGGACGAATCGACACTTGGACGAAATGACATTTGGACGAATCGACATTTTGACGAAATAACATTTGGACGAATCGACATTTTGACAAAAGGACATTTGGACGAATCGACATTTTGAAGAAAAGACATTTGGACGAATCGACATTTGGACGAGAAGTCATTTGGACGAATCGACACTTGGACAAAATGACATTTGGACGAATCGACATTTTGACAAAATGACATTTGGACGAATCGAAATTTTGAAGAAAAGACATTTGAACGAATCGACATTTTGACGAAATAACATTTGGACGAATCGACATTTTGACAAAAGGACATTTGGACGAATCGACATTTTGATGAAAAGTCATTTGGACGAATCGACATTTGGACGAATCGACATTTGGACGAATCGACATTTGGACGAGAAGTCATTTGGACGAATCGACACTTGGACGAAATGACATTAGGACGAATCGACATTTTGACGAAATAACATTTGGACGAATCGACATTTTGAAGAAAGGACATTTGGACGAATCGACATTTTGACGAAATGACATTTGGACGAATCGACATATTGACGAAAGGACATTTGGACGAATCGACATTTTAACGAAAAGTCATTTGGACGAATCGACACTTGGACGAAATGAAATTTTGACGAATCGACATTTTGACGAAATCACATTTGGACAAATCGACATTTTGATGAAAAGTCATTTGGACGAATCGACATTTAGACGAATCGACATTTTGACGAAAGGACATTTGGACGAATCGACATTTTGACGAAATGGCATTTGGACAAATGGACATTTTGACGAAATGACATTTGGACGAATCGACATTTTGAAGAAAAGACATTTGGACGAATCGACATTTTGACGAATCGACATTTGGACGAATCGACATTTTGAAGAAAAGACATTTGAACGAATCGACATTTTGACGAAATGACATTTGGACGAATCGACATTTGGACGAGAAGTCATTTGGACGAATCGACACTTGGACGAAATGACATTTGGACGAATCGACATTTTGACGAAATAACATTTGGACGAATCGACATTTTGACGAAATGACATTTGGACGAATCGACATTTTGACGAAAAGTCATTTCGACAAAATGACATCTGGACGAATCGACATTTTGAAGAAAAGACATTTGGACGAATCGACATTTGGACGAGAAGTCATTTGGACGAATCGACACTTGGACGAAATGACGTTT
Organism: Ganaspis brasiliensis; assembly: GCA_037103525.1. Taxonomy (NCBI): domain Eukaryota; kingdom Metazoa; phylum Arthropoda; class Insecta; order Hymenoptera; family Figitidae; genus Ganaspis; species Ganaspis brasiliensis. Next base: position 2,141,378 of record JAZKLR010000056.1, on the reverse strand, counting down.
GGACGAATCGGCATTTTAAAGAAAAGACATTTGAACGAATCGACATTTTGACGAAATAACATTTGGACGAATCGACATTTGGAAGAATCGACATTTGGACGAATCGACATTTTGGCGAAAGGAGATTTGGACGAATCGACATTTTGACGAAAGGAAATTTGGACGAATCGACATTTTGACGAAAGGACATTTGGACGAATCGACATTTTAACGAAAAGTCATTTGGACGAATCGACACTTGGACGAAATGAAATTTTGACGAATCGACATTTGGACGAGAAGTCATTTGGACGAATCGACACTTGGACAAAATGACATTTGGACGAATCGACATTTTGACGAAATAACATTTGGACGAATCGACATTTTGACAAAAGGACATTTGGACGAATCGACATTTTGAAGAAAAGACATTTGGACGAATCGACATTTGGACGAGAAGTCATTTGGACGAATCGACACTTGGACAAAATGACATTTGGACGAATCGACATTTTGACAAAATGACATTTCGACGAATCGAAATTTTGAAGAAAAGACATTTGAACGAATCGACATTTTGACGAAATAACATTTGGACGAATCGACATTTTGACAAAAGGACATTTGGACGAATCGACATTTTGATGAAAAGTCATTTGGACGAATCGACATTTGGACCAATCGACATTTGGACGAATCGACATTTTGACGAAAAGTCATTTCGACAAAATGACATCTGGACGAATCGACATTTTGAAGAAAAGACATTTGGACGAATCGACATTTGGACGAGAAGTCAAATGGACGAATCGACACTTGAACGAAATGACGTTTGGACGAATCGGCATTTTAAAGAAAAGACATTTGGACGAATCGACATTTTGACGAAATGACATTTGGACGAATCGACATTTGGACGAATCGACATTTGGACGAATCGACATTTTGACGAAAGGAGATTTGGACGAATCGACATTTTGACGAAAGGACATTTGGACGAATCGACATTTTGACGAAAGGACATTTGGACGAATCGACATTTTAACGAAAAGTCATTTGGACGAATCGACACTTGGACGAAATGAAATTTTGACGAATCGACATTTGGACGAGAAGTCATTTGGACGAATCGACACTTGGACGAAATGACATTTGGACGAATCGACATTTTGACGAAATAACATTTGGACGAATCGACATTTTGACAAAAGGACATTTGGACGAATCGACATTTTGAAGAAAAGACATTTGGACGAATCGACATTTGGACGAGAAGTCAAATGGACGAATCGACACTTGAACGAAATGACGTTTGGACGAATCGGCATTTTGAAGAAAAGACATTTGGACGAATCGACATTTTGACGAAATGACATTTGGACGAATCGACATTTTGACGAAATAACATTTGGACGAATCGACATTTTGACGAAATGACATTTGGACGAATCGACATTTTGACGAAAAGTCATTTCGACAAAATGACATCTGGACGAATCGACATTTTGAAGAAAAGACATTTGGACGAATCGACATTTGGACGAAATGACATTTGGACGAATCGACATTTGGACGAATCGACATTTGGACGAATCGACATTTTGACGAAAGGAGATTTGGACGAATCGACATTTTGACGAAAGGACATTTGGACGAATCGACATTTTGACGAAAGGACATTTGGACGAATCGACATTTTAACGAAAAGTCATTTGGACGAATCGACACTTGGACGAAATGAAATTTTGACGAATCGACATTTGGACGAGAAGTCATTTGGACGAATCGACACTTGGACGAAATGACATTTGGACGAATCGACATTTTGACGAAATAACATTTGGACGAATCGACATTTTGACAAAAGGACATTTGGACGAATCGACATTTTAAAGAAAAGACATTTGGACGAATCGACATTTGGACGAGAAGTCATTTGGACGAATCGACACTTGGACAAAATGACATTTGGACGAATCGACATTTTGACAAAATGACATTTGGACGAATCGAAATTTTGAAGAAAAGACATTTGAACGAATCGACATTTTGACGAAATAACATTTGGACGAATCGACATTTTGACAAAAGGACATTTGGACGAATCGACATTTTGATGAAAAGTCATTTGGACGAATCGACATTTGGACGAATCGACATTTGGACGAATCGACATTTGGACGAGAAGTCATTTGGACGAATCGACACTTGGACGAAATGACATTAGGACGAATCGACATTTTGACGAAATAACATTTGGACGAATCGACATTTTGAAGAAAGGACATTTGGACGAATCGACATTTTGACGAAATGACATTTGGACGAATCGACATATTGACGAAAGGACATTTGGACGAATCAACATTTTAACGAAAAGTCATTTGGACGAATCGACACTTGGACGAAATGAAATTTTGACGAATCGACATTTTGACGAAATCACATTTGGACAAATCGACATTTTGATGAAAAGTCATTTGGACGAATCGACATTTAGACGAATCGACATTTTGACGAAAGGACATTTGGACGAATCGACATTTTGACGAAATGGCATTTGGACAAATGGACATTTTGACGAAATGACATTTGGACGAATCGACATTTTGAAGAAAAGACATTTGGACGAATCGACATTTTGACGAATCGACATTTGGACGAATCGACATTTTGAAGAAAAGACATTTGAACGAATCGACATTTTGACGAAATGACATTTGGACGAATCGACATTTGGACGAGAAGTCATTTGGACGAATCGACACTTGGACGAAATGACATTTGGACGAATCGACATTTTGACGAAATAACATTTGGACGAATCGACATTTTGACGAAATGACATTTGGACGAATCGACATTTTGACGAAAAGTCATTTCGACAAAATGACATCTGGACGAATCGACATTTTGAAGAAAAGACATTTGGACGAATCGACATTTGGACGAGAAGTCATTTGGACGAATCGACACTTGGACGAAATGACGTTTGGACGAATCGGCATTTTAAAGAAAAGACATTTGAACGAATCGACATTTTGACGAAATAACATTTGGACGAATCGACATTTGGACGAATCGACATTTGGACGAATCGACATTTTGGCGAAAGGAGATTTGGACGAATCGACATTTTGACGAAAGGAAATTTGGACGAATCGACATTTTGACGAAAGGACATTTGGACGAATCGACATTTTAACGAAAAGTCATTTGGACGAATCGACACTTGGACGAAATGAAATTTTGACGAATCGACATTTGGACGAGAAGTCATTTGGACGAATCGACACTTGGACAAAATGACATTTGGACGAATCGCCATTTTGACGAAATAACATTTGGACGAATCGACATTTTGACAAAAGGACATTTGGACGAATCGACATTTTGAAGAAAAGACATTTGGACGAATCGACATTTGGACGAGAAGTCATTTGGACGAATCGACACTTGGACAAAATGACATTTGGACGAATCGACATTTTGACAAAATGACATTTGGACGAATCGAAATTTTGAAGAAAAGACATTTGAACGAATCGACATTTTGACGAAATAACATTTGGACGAATCGACATTTTGACAAAAGGACATTTGGACGAATCGACATTTTGATGAAAAGTCATTTGGACGAATCGACATTTGGACCAATCGACATTTGGACGAATCGACATTTGGACGAGAAGTCATTTGGACGAATCGACACTTGGACGAAATGACATTAGGACGAATCGACATTTTGACGAAAGGAAATTTGGACGAATCGACGTTTTGACGAAAGGACATTTGGACGAATCGACATTTTAACGAAAAGTCATTTGGACGAATCGACACTTGGACGAAATGAAATTTTGACGAATCGACATTTTGACGAAATAACATTTGGACGAATCGACATTTTGACAAAAGGACATTTGGACGAATCGACATTTTGAAGAAAAGACATTTGGACGAATCGACATTTGGACGAGAAGTCATTTGGACGAATCGACACTTGGACAAAATGACATTTGGACGAATCGACATTTTGATAAAATGACATTTGGACGAATCGAAATTTTGAAGAAAAGACATTTGAACGAATCGACATTTTGACGAAATAACATTTGGACGAATCGACATTTTGACAAAAGGACATTTGGACGAATCGACATTTTGAAGAAAAGACATTTGGACGAATCGACATTTGGACGAGAAGTCAAATGGACGAATCGACACTTGAACGAAATGACGTTTGGACGAATCGGCATTTTGAAGAAAAGACATTTGGACGAATCGACATTTTGACGAAATGACATTTGGACGAATCGACATTTTGACGAAATAACATTTGGACGAATCGACATTTTGACGAAAGGACATTTGGACGAATCGACATTTTGAAGAAAAGACATTTGGACGAATCGACATTTTGACGAAATGACATTTGGACGAATCGACATTTGGACGAATCGACATTTGGACGAATCGACATTTTGACGAAAGTAGATTTGGACGAATCGACATTTTGACGAAAGGACATTTGGACGAATCGACATTTTGACGAAAGGACATTTGGACGAATCGACATTTTAACGAAAAGTCATTTGGACGAATCGACACTTGGACGAAATGAAATTTTGACGAATCGACATTTGGACGAGAAGTCATTTGGACGAATCGACATTTGGACGAAATGACATTTGGACGAATCGACATTTTGACGAAATAACATTTGGACGAATCGACATTTTGACAAAAGGACATTTGGACGAATCGACATTTTGAAGAAAAGACATTTGGACGAATCGACATTTGGACGAGAAGTCAAATGGACGAATCGACACTTGAACGAAATGACGTTTGGACGAATCGGCATTTTGAAGAAAAGACATTTGGACGAATCGACATTTTGACGAAATGACATTTGGACGAATCGACATTTTGACGAAATAACATTTGGACGAATCGACATTTTGACGAAATGACATTTGGACGAATCGACATTTTGACGAAAAGTCATTTCGACAAAATGACATCTGGACGAATCGACATTTTGAAGAAAAGACATTTGGACGAATCGACATTTGGACGAGAAGTCAAATGGACGAATCGACACTTGAACGAAATGACGTTTGGACGAATCGGCATTTTTAAGAAAAGACATTTGGACGAATCGACATTTTGACGAAATGACATTTGGACGAATCGACATTTGGACGAATCGACATTTGGACGAATCGACATTTTGACGAAAGGAGATTTGGACGAATCGACATTTTGACGAAAGGACATTTGGACGAATCGACATTTTGACGAAAGGACATTTGGACGAATCGACATTTTAACGAAAAGTCATTTGGACGAATCGACACTTGGACGAAATGAAATTTTGACGAATCGACATTTGGACGAGAAGTCATTTGGACGAATCGACACTTGGACGAAATGACATTTGGACGAATCGACATTTTGACGAAATAACATTTGGACGAATCGACATTTTGACAAAAGGACATTTGGACGAATCGACATTTTGAAGAAAAGACATTTGGACGAATCGACATTTGGACGAGAAGTCATTTGGACGAATCGACACTTGGACAAAATGACATTTGGACGAATCGACATTTTGACAAAATGACATTTGGACGAATCGAAATTTTGAAGAAAAGACATTTGAACGAATCGACATTTTGACGAAATAACATTTGGACGAATCGACATTTTGACAAAAGGACATTTGGACGAATCGACATTTTGATGAAAAGTCATTTGGACGAATCGACATTTGGACGAATCGACATTTGGACGAATCGACATTTGGACGAGAAGTCATTTGGACGAATCGACACTTGGACGAAATGACATTAGGACGAATCGACATTTTGACGAAATAACATTTGGACGAATCGACATTTTGAAGAAAGGACATTTGGACGAATCGACATTTTGACGAAATGACATTTGGACGAATCGACATATTGACGAAAGGACATTTGGACGAATCGACATTTTAACGAAAAGTCATTTGGACGAATCGACACTTGGACGAAATGAAATTTTGACGAATCGACATTTTGACGAAATCACATTTGGACAAATCGACATTTTGATGAAAAGTCATTTGGACGAATCGACATTTAGACGAATCGACATTTTGACGAAAGGACATTTGGACGAATCGACATTTTGACGAAATGGCATTTGGACAAATGGACATTTTGACGAAATGACATTTGGACGAATCGACATTTTGAAGAAAAGACATTTGGACGAATCGACATTTTGACGAATCGACATTTGGACGAATCGACATTTTGAAGAAAAGACATTTGAACGAATCGACATTTTGACGAAATGACATTTGGACGAATCGACATTTGGACGAGAAGTCATTTGGACGAATCGACACTTGGACGAAATGACATTTGGACGAATCGACATTTTGACGAAATAACATTTGGACGAATCGACATTTTGACGAAATGACATTTGGACGAATCGACATTTTGACGAAAAGTCATTTCGACAAAATGACATCTGGACGAATCGACATTTTGAAGAAAAGACATTTGGACGAATCGACATTTGGACGAGAAGTCATTTGGACGAATCGACACTTGGACGAAATGACGTTTGGACGAATCGGCATTTTAAAGAAAAGACATTTGAACGAATCGACATTTTGACGAAATAACATTTGGACGAATCGACATTTGGACGAATCGACATTTGGACGAATCGACATTTTGGCGAAAGGAGATTTGGACGAATCGACATTTTGACGAAAGGAAATTTGGACGAATCGACATTTTGACGAAAGGACATTTGGACGAATCGACATTTTAACGAAAAGTCATTTGGACGAATCGACACTTGGACGAAATGAAATTTTGACGAATCGACATTTGGACGAGAAGTCATTTGGACGAATCGACACTTGGACAAAATGACATTTGGACGAATCGCCATTTTGACGAAATAACATTTGGACGAATCGACATTTTGACAAAAGGACATTTGGACGAATCGACATTTTGAAGAAAAGACATTTGGACGAATCGACATTTGGACGAGAAGTCATTTGGACGAATCGACACTTGGACAAAATGACATTTGGACGAATCGACATTTTGACAAAATGACATTTGGACGAATCGAAATTTTGAAGAAAAGACATTTGAACGAATCGACATTTTGACGAAATAACATTTGGACGAATCGACATTTTGACAAAAGGACATTTGGACGAATCGACATTTTGATGAAAAGTCATTTGGACGAATCGACATTTGGACCAATCGACATTTGGACGAATCGACATTTGGACGAGAAGTCATTTGGACGAATCGACACTTGGACGAAATGACATTAGGACGAATCGACATTTTGACGAAAGGAAATTTGGACGAATCGACATTTTGACGAAAGGACATTTGGACGAATCGACATTTTAACGAAAAGTCATTTGGACGAATCGACACTTGGACGAAATGAAATTTTGACGAATCGACATTTGGACGAGAAGTCATTTGGACGAATCGACACTTGGACAAAATGACATTTGGACGAATCGACATTTTGACGAAATAACATTTGGACGAATCGACATTTTGACAAAAGGACATTTGGACGAATCGACATTTTGAAGAAAAGACATTTGGACGAATCGACATTTGGACGAGAAGTCATTTGGACGAATCGACACTTGGACAAAATGACATTTGGACGAATCGACATTTTGATAAAATGACATTTGGACGAATCGAAATTTTGAAGAAAAGACATTTGAACGAATCGACATTTTGACGAAATAACATTTGGACGAATCGACATTTTGACAAAAGGACATTTGGACGAATCGACATTTTGATGAAAAGTCATTTGGACGAATCGACATTTGGACCAATCGACATTTGGACGAATCGACATTTTGACGAAAAGTCATTTCGACAAAATGACATCTGGACGAATCGACATTTTGAAGAAAAGACATTTGGACGAATCGACATTTGGACGAGAAGTCAAATGGACGAATCGACACTTGAACGAAATGACGTTTGGACGAATCGGCATTTTGAAGAAAAGACATTTGGACGAATCGACATTTTGACGAAATGACATTTGGACGAATCGACATTTGGACGAATCGACATTTGGACGAATCGACATTTTGACGAAAGGAGATTTGGACGAATCGACATTTTGACGAAAGGACATTTGGACGAATCGACATTTTGACGAAAGGACATTTGGACGAATCGACATTTTAACGAAAAGTCATTTGGACGAATCGACACTTGGACGAAATGAAATTTTGACGAATCGACATTTGGACGAGAAGTCATTTGGACGAATCGACACTTGGACGAAATGACATTTGGACGAATCGACATTTTGACGAAATAACATTTGGACGAATCGACATTTTGACAAAAGGACATTTGGACGAATCGACATTTTGAAGAAAAGACATTTGGACGAATCGACATTTGGACGAGAAGTCAAATGGACGAATCGACACTTGAACGAAATGACGTTTGGACGAATCGGCATTTTGAAGAAAAGACATTTGGACGAATCGACATTTTGACGAAATGACATTTGGACGAATCGACATTTTGACGAAATAACATTTGGACGAATCGACATTTTGACGAAATGACATTTGGACGAATCGACATTTTGACGAAAAGTCATTTCGACAAAATGACATCTGGACGAATCGACATTTTGAAGAAAAGACATTTGGACGAATCGACATTTGGACGAGAAGTCAAATGGACGAATCGACACTTGAACGAAATGACGTTTGGACGAATCGGCATTTTGAAGAAAAGACATTTGGACGAATCGACATTTTGACGAAATGACATTTGGACGAATCGACATTTGGACGAATCGACATTTGGACGAATCGACATTTTGACGAAAGGAGATTTGGACGAATCGACATTTTGACGAAAGGACATTTGGACGAATCGACATTTTGACGAAAGGACATTTGGACGAATCGACATTTTAACGAAAAGTCATTTGGACGAATCGACACTTGGACGAAATGAAATTTTGACGAATCGACATTTGGACGAGAAGTCATTTGGACGAATCGACACTTGGACGAAATGACATTTGGACGAATCGACATTTTGACGAAATAACATTTGGACGAATCGACATTTTGACAAAAGGACATTTGGACGAATCGACATTTTGAAGAAAAGACATTTGGACGAATCGACATTTGGACGAGAAGTCATTTGGACGAATCGACACTTGGACAAAATGACATTTGGACGAATCGACATTTTGACAAAATGACATTTGGACGAATCGAAATTTTGAAGAAAAGACATTTGAACGAATCGACATTTTGACGAAATAACATTTGGACGAATCGACATTTTGACAAAAGGACATTTGGACGAATCGACATTTTGATGAAAAGTCATTTAAACGAATCGACATTTGGACGAATCGACATTTGGACGAATCGACATTTGGACGAGAAGTCATTTGGACGAATCGACACTTGGACGAAATGACATTAGGACGAATCGACATTTTGACGAAATAACATTTGGACGAATCGACATTTTGAAGAAAGGACATTTGGACGAATCGACATTTTGACGAAATGACATTTGGACGAATCGACATATTGACGAAAGGACATTTGGACGAATCGACATTTTAACGAAAAGTCATTTGGACGAATCGACACTTGGACGAAATGAAATTTTGACGAATCGACATTTTGACGAAATCACATTTGGACAAATCGACATTTTGATGAAAAGTCATTTGGACGAATCGACATTTAGACGAATCGACATTTTGACGAAAGGACATTTGGACGAATCGACATTTTGACGAAATGGCATTTGGACAAATGGACATTTTGACGAAATGACATTTGGACGAATCGACATTTTGAAGAAAAGACATTTGGACGAATCGACATTTTGACGAATCGACATTTGGACGAATCGACATTTTGAAGAAAAGACATTTGAACGAATTATTATTATTTATTTATTGATTCATTTGTCCTAGGAGATCCATGAGGACAATAATAAAAATATACATTAATTACAGAATATATCACGTACATCGTAGACTTAAAATAATTGGAAGAAAATAAATATAGATATATATAATAAGAGTAAATTAAATAGTAGCAACGATAAAACAATATTAAGCTTAACAATGGCAAATTGAAGCTATAACAATTTAAAACAAAAATAAAATGATAAATAAACAATATATAAAATAAAATAAATAACATGTTAAAGTTATTGAGATAAAAGTAAATGAGCATGAAATTTTATTTTAAAACTATCAAGGCTTACAGCATTAATTATTGAGGGTGGAAGAGAGTTCCATAAAGAGGCCGCAGTAACAACATAGGAACTCTTATAATGAGAAGTCCTACATAAGGGAATCCTGAAGACATCAGGACACCTTAATTCTCTGTTAGTGATGTCATTTCGGAAGCAAAATTTTTCATAAAGATAAAATGGTTTTTTCGTATTAAGAATGACATATGTAAGACAGCCGATAAACAAAAGGCGTCTATTGCTTACATTAAGCCACCTCAGTCTTTCACGATAGGGAGAAATATGATCATAATATTTTAGATCAAAAATAAATCTAATGCAAGAGTTGAAGAGTCTCTCAAGCTTATTGTTAAGTTCATCAGTAAGATCATTGTAGACAGCACAGCAATAGTCAAAGTGCGGCAGTATTAATGAGGAAATCAATTGAGTCCTGAGCCTGATCGAAAGAGCCCTTTTCTTAGATTTAAGCTGGTTTAAGGTGGCATAGACTCTTTTGCAAATTTGACCCACATGCTTGTCCCAGACCAAAGAAGGTCTGAAGATAACTCCCAAATTTTTGACAGATTGCACATAAGGAATTGTAAAGTTATTGATCTTAACCTGAGGACAATTATTTAGATTTAAATTATTTACGTGCCAAGAGGATCCGCAGATCATAGCGTAAGTCTTACTTAGATTGACCTTGAGATGATTTGCCTCCGCCCAATCACAAACAGCTTTCACGTCCTCATTGATCTGATCAAGAGACTCATTAAGCTCATCCAAGCTGGTGTGACGATGGATTTGCAAATCATCAACAAAGGACTCATGTTTAACATGCTTGAGAACACTCCTCAAATCACTAGAGAAGATCAAGAACAGGAGAGGACCCAGCACTGAACCTTGAGGAACACCCGTCCCAATTAGACCCCACTCCGAAATTTCTCCATTTGAGCCAACCACAGCCTGCCTTCTACCAGAGAGGTAGGAGGCAAACCATTTCAAGGCAGAATAAGACAATCCAATTGATTTGAGTTTTAATAGCAAAAGATTATGAGGTATCATATCAAATGCTTTACTGAAATCAAAAAATACAATTATTGTTACTTGCTTCTGATCAATAGCCTGACTGATATCATCCGAGACTTTCAGCAGCAGAGTTTGAGTGCTAAGTCCCCGTCTGTATCCAGATTGATGAGGATCAAGAATTTGATTTGATTCGACGTATTTAAGTAATTGATTAAAAACTAATCTCTCAAGAACTTTAGATAAACAACAAAGAATAGCAATAGGCCTGTAGTCACTAGGATGTTCCGGATTTTTTACTTTGTTAATAGGTTTAATGATGACCTTTTTCCATTCTTCCGGAAAGACAGAGGTTTGCAGAGATTGATTAAAAAGAGCAAGAACGTGAGGAAACAATGCCGGCATGGCCTTTATGACAACACTCATAGAAAAACCATCAGGTCCTTGAGCATCTGACTTAATACTGCTGAGAGCATCAACCAAGGCAGACGGACAAATATCAGCAAAGTGAAATTGAGAATCATTATACTCAATGTCAGAAAGAGTATCCATTAGAAACTGAGGAATTATGTTGAAAGATGAATCTCCACATACTGATAAAAAGTGAGCATTTATTTCATTAACGTTAAAACGAAGTGGAGAGTCATCATTTTTTTTAGACACAATACCTAGAAACCTCAGTTCCCTCCAGATGCTTCTCTGATCAGACAATCCCCGAAGCCTGCCAGCACTGTAACCATCACGCGCCTCCCTGATGCAAAATTTAACTTTATTTCTAAGACGTCTATAGTCATTCTTAATCACGGGATCACGAACTCTCTTCCAAACTCTAAATATTGAATCTCTCTGCTTAATCAAATCACGAATCTCATCATTCATCCATGGGCTAACATTTTTAATTTTATGTTTGCCACTTACATGAAGGCACAAAGGAGCATGTTCATCCAGCGCAACATTGATCGTATTATTAAGAAAATTAAGTTTAAAATCTACAGACTCAAGAGCAATAAAATCGTTCCAGTTAATAGAGCCAAAAGAGGAGAGAAAAGCGCTATCATGAATTTTTCTTAAATTTCGAAAAGGCTTGACAGTACTAGAGACAACATTGGCCTTCCATTTGTAGGTAACTGAGATAAGCTCATGACCAGCCACAAAGGGAACATGAGATTGAGAGGAGGAAATCAACTTGTCCTCACTATCAATCACACACAAATCAAGCCAGGATTGAGAAGACTTGGTGTGATGAGTTGCAGAATATGGAACAATAAAGAAGTTAAAAGATTCAAAAAAGTCAGTGATATAGCTGGAATCTAAGGAAGCCTTATTAAGATCATAATTAAAATCACCACAGATTACTATATTTTCATAAGAATTGATTAATCGAGTAAGATGGTATTCGAAATCTAAAAGATTATCACCTCTTGGTCTACGATAGACAACTGCTAAAAGTAGAGGCTTCGAACCAGGTTTTGAAATTTCCACAATAATAAATTCAGGTTTATTATCAAATGAACAGGGGGAAAAGTAAAGAGTTTTAGAATTAAGGACATTTCTTACATATACTGCAACCCCACCACCACGTTTATCCTCCCTGTCTCTACGAATTAAATAGTAATTAGGAATACTTATCATACCATCGCTGATACACTCAGTAAGCCACGTTTCACTTAAGGCGACAATATCAAAATCATTAATTGCTAGATTTGCACGCAAAAGATCAATGTTCTGCTTAAGAGAATTAATGTTTATGTGACATATCTTGAGTGTCGAGCATTCTAGAAGATCCGAAGAAATCGTAGACTGAGAAGGCTCCAATGATTGTCATTCAGTAAGTTGCTCCAAATCCTTGATGCAATTGATCTTGATCGACTCTTCACCATCTATCCGTCTTACGAAGATAGTACCCTCTCTGTGCCATACATATTTATATTTCATTGCTTTAGCTTTACTTCGGGTTTCCTTAAGAAGATTGTAAAAGGTTGAAGGAAGATATGCGTTGATGTAAACACGCGATTTAGCAAATGATGCCCGGATCTCAGTAGCAAAAAGTGACTTCTTATTACTCATAGCCGCAATAAACTTCTCACAAGGCCCAGAAGATGAGAAACGAACAAGGATACTACGAGGCTGATCACGGGATGTACTCATATTAGCATCCAAAGAATTCCTCCCAGCAATCCGAGAAGAAGAGATAATTTCTGAATCTGCCAGATTCATCTTCAAAACAGAAGCAGCATCACATATAATTTGTTTCAAATCCTCATCAGCAGATTCAGGAAGACCAGACACAACCAAAGAATTAGAACACTGTTTGATTTCAGTCCTTGTTAAGCGTTGTTCCATTCTGTCTCGATCCTGCTGAAGAGCTAATATTTGTCCGTGAAGAGACTTATTTTCTTCCGAAAGACTGGAGACTCTAACATCAAGATCCTTAGTTTTTGTAGTGATTTCATTGAGCTTCATTGTATTATCACTTATTGTTTGCTTAAGTTCAGGAAGACACTTGACAATTGAATTTATTTCTGCCAAGCCCGAAGAGAGTTCATCTTGCTTAGTACGCAGTGTTTTTACTTCAGATGAGCAATTATTTATGGCCGACATAATTTGCTCAAATTGAGAGGGAGATAAATCAATTTCGGATTCAGCATCATTACTCCTGACAGTTTGAGACTGCGCCTTAACTATGGACATGTCCCTTAAGTTAATAAAAGTAGGCCCTTGAGAGCAAACAACAAGATCATTGTTTTCATTGAAGACCTTGTGAGTGTAACAAGTAGAATTTTTGTGAAAATACTTATCACATCTTGTACAGTATGCAGCTATATTAATAATTTCTTTTTTACAAAATCTGCAAGTTTGAGACATTTTCAAAAGAAAATAAAATAACAATGTAAGTAGTAAGACAATAAAAAAAAGAATAATAATAATTAAGAAAAATTTGTTCCGGAAAGTAGGCAGAAAAATTACTTGATCAGATGAAGCAAGCTCCTGCCAGTAGGCAACCCAGTATGCAGATTAGTTACCTCACTAGATAAGGCAAGTTCCTGACAGTAGGCAACCCAGTATGCAGATAAGACTGATGAGACTCAAGAATATGATAATGACGACAATGACAAAAATAATATGTCTCTTGAGCTCATTAATTCACAAAGATAATCAAAGATGACGTTAGGGTTAAAAGCCACTGGTATGACGTCAAGAATCAGGGACGATAGAAATAATAAAAATCTTAAAATAACAAATTATAAAACAGTGGCACAGTCAACACCAAGTCACATAGTCACAAATGAACTTTAAAATATCACCTTTTCTTCCAATTTAGACTTGATCTGTTGAAAGGAAAACAGAGAGAAGATACACAAAATTCAATGGTTTGACACTCGCGAAAATAGAATCAATAAAACATTTAATAATCGATGCAGAGAGCACAAACCACTATAAAACAGAGCACAAAGTAAACCAGGCACAAGCTGATTTCTCATTTAACAGTTTAAGAGTCACAAAAAGCAAGATAAAAGTCCGAAAAGCAAACTTGAAAAAACTCCGAAGAAACACGAATTATATCATGTCGGCCATTTTTAATACCATTTTTTAATACCATTTTAATCGACATTTTGACGAAATGACATTTGGACGAATCGACATTTGGACGAGAAGTCATTTGGACGAATCGACACTTGGACGAAATGACATTTGGACGAATCGACATTTTGACGAAATAACATTTGGACGAATCGACATTTTGACGAAATGACATTTGGACGAATCGACATTTTGACGAAAAGTCATTTCGACAAAATGACATCTGGACGAATCGACATTTTGAAGAAAAGACATTTGGACGAATCGACATTTGGACGAGAAGTCATTTGGACGAATCGACACTTGGACGAAATGACGTTTGGACGAATCGGCATTTTAAAGAAAAGACATTTGAACGAATCGACATTTTGACGAAATAACATTTGGACGAATCGACATTTGGACGAATCGACATTTGGACGAATCGACATTTTGGCGAAAGGAGATTTGGACGAATCGACATTTTGACGAAAGGAAATTTGGACGAATCGACATTTTGACGAAAGGACATTTGGACGAATCGACATTTTAACGAAAAGTCATTTGGACGAATCGACACTTGGACGAAATGAAATTTTGACGAATCGACATTTGGACGAGAAGTCATTTGGACGAATCGACACTTGGACAAAATGACATTTGGACGAATCGCCATTTTGACGAAATAACATTTGGACGAATCGACATTTTGACAAAAGGACATTTGGACGAATCGACATTTTGATGAAAAGTCATTTGGACGAATCGACATTTGGACCAATCGACATTTGGACGAATCGACATTTGGACGAGAAGTCATTTGGACGAATCGACACTTGGACGAAATGACATTAGGACGAATCGACATTTTGACGAAATAACATTCGGACGAATCGACATTTTGACGAAATGACATTTGGACGAATCGACATTTTGACGAATAGTCATTTCGACGAAATGACATCTGGACGAATCGACATTTTGAAGAAAAGACATTTGGACGAATCGACATTTGGACGAGAAGTCATTTGGACGAATCGACACATGGACGAAATGACGTTTGGACGAATCGGCATTTTAAAGAAAAGACATTTGAACGAATCGACATTTTGACGAAATAACATTTGGACGAATCGACATTTTGACAAAAGGACATTTGAACGAATCGACATTTTGATGAAAAGTCATTTGGACGAATCGACATTTGGACGAATCGACATTTTGACGAAAGGACATTTGGACGAATCGACATTTTGACGAAAGGACATTTGGACGAATCGACATTTTGACAAAAGGACATTTGAACGAATCGACATTTTGATGAAAAGTCATTTGGACGAATCGACATTTGGACGAATCGACATTTTGACGAAAGGACATTTGGACGAATCGACATTTTGACGAAAGGACATTTGGACGAATCGACATTTTGACGAAATACATTTGGACGAATCGACATTTTGACGAAAGGACATTTGGACGAATCGACATTTTGACGAATCGACATTTGGACGAATCGACATTTTGACGAAAGGACATTTGGACAAATCGACATTGTGACGAAATAACATTTGGACGAATCGACATTTTGACAAAAGGACATTTTGACGAAAGGACATTTGGACGAATCGACATTTGGACGAATCGACATTTTGAAGAAAAGACATTTGAACGAATCGACATTTTGACGAAATGACATTTGGACGAATCGACATTTTGACAAAAGGACATTTGGACGAATCGACACTTGGACGAAATGACATTTGGACGAATCGACATTTTGACGAAATAACATTTGGACGAATCGACATTTTCACGAAATTACATTTCGACGAATCAACATTTTGACGAAAAGTCATTTCGACAAAATGACATTTGGACGAGAAGTCATTTGGAAGAATCGACACTTGGACGAAATGACGTTTGGACGAATCGACATTTTGAAGAAAAGACATTTGAACGATTCGACATTTTGACGAAAAGTCATTTCGACGAATCGACAATTGGACGAAATGACATTTGGACGAATCGACATTTTGACGAAATGGCATTTGGACGAATGGACATTTTGACGAAATGACATTTGGACGAATCGACATTTTGAAGAAAAGACATTTGGACGAATCGACATTTTGACAAAATGACATTTGGACGATTCGACATTTTGAAGAAAAGACATTTGGACGAAATGACATATGGACGAATCGACATTTTGAAGAAAAGACATTTAGAGGAATCGACATTTGGACGAGGAGTCATTTAGACGAATCGACACTTGGACGAAATGACATTTGGACGAATCGACATTTTGAAGAAAATACATTTGAACGAATCGACATTTTGACGAAATAACATTTGGACGAATCGACATTTTAACAAAAGGACATTTGGACGAAACGACATTTTGATGAAAAGTCATTTGGACGAATCGACATTTGGACGAATCGACATTTGGACGAATCGACATTTTGAAGAAAAGACATTTAGACGAATCGACATTTGGACGAAATAACTTTTGGACGAATGGACATTTTGACAAAAGGACATTTGGATGAATCGACATTTGGACGAATCGACATTTGGACGAATCGACATTTGGACGAGAAGTCATTTGGACGAATCGACACTTGGACGAAATGACATTAGGACGAATCGACATTTTGACGAAATAACATTTGGACGAATCGACATTTTGACGAAATGACATTTGGACGAATCGACATTTTGACGAATAGTCATTTCGACGAAATGACATCTGGACGAATCGACATTTTGAAGAAAAGACATTTGGACGAATCGACATTTGGACGAGAAGTCATTTGGACGAATCGACACTTGGACGAAATGACGTTTGGACGAATCGGCATTTTGAAGAAAAGACATTTAAACGAATCGACATTTTGACGAAATAACATTTGGACGAATCGACATTTTGACAAAAGGACATTTGAACGAATCGACATTTTGATGAAAAGTCATTTGGACGAATCGACATTTGGACGAATCGACATTTTGACGAAAGGACATTTGGACGAATCGACATTTTGACGAAAGGAAATTTGGACGAGTCGACATTTTGACGAAATAACATTTGGACGAATCGACATTTTGACGAAAGGACATTTGGACGAATCGACATTTTGACGAATCTACATTTGGACGAATCGACGTTTTGACGAAAGGACATTTGGACAAATCGACATTTTGACGAAATAACATTTGGACGAATCGACATTTTGACAAAAGGACATTTTGACGAAAGGACATTAGGACGAATCGACATTTGGACGAATCGACATTTTGAAGAAAGGACATTTGAACGAATCGACATTTTGACGAAATGACATTTGGACGAATCGACATTTTGACAAAAGGACATTTGGACGAATCGACACTTGGACGAAATGACATTTGGACGAATCGACATTTTGACGAAATAACATTTGGACGAATCGACATTTTCACGAAATGACATTTCGACGAATCGACATTTTGACGAAAAGTCATTTCGACGAAATGACATTTGGACGAATCGACATTTTGAAGAAAAGACATTTGGACGAATCTACATTTGGACGAGAAGTCATTTGGAAGAATCGACACTTGGACGAAATGACGTTTGGACGAATCGACATTTTGAAGAAAAGACATTTGAACGAATCGACATTTTCACGAAATAACATTTGGACGAATCGACATTTTGACAAAAGGACATTTGGACGAATCGACATTTTGATAAAAAGTCATTTGGACAAATCGACAATTTGACGCAAGGACATTTGGACGAATCGACATTTTGACGAAAGGACATTTGGACGAATCCACATTTGGACGAAAGGACATTTGGACGACTCGACATTTTGACGAAATAACATTTGGACGAATCGACATTTTGACAAAAGGACATTTGGACGAATCGACATTTTGACGAAAAGTCATTTCGACGAATCGACAATTGGACGAAATGACATTTGGACGAATCGACATTTTGACGAAATGGCATTTGGACGAATGGACATTTTGACGAAATGACATTTGGACGAATCGACATTTTGACGAAAGGACATTTTGACGAAAGAACATTTGGATGAATCGACATTTTGATGAAAAGTCATTTGGACGAATCGACATTTGGACGAAATGACATTTGGAAAAATCGACATTTTGATGAAAAGTCATTTAGACGAATCGACATTTGGACAAAATGAAATTTTGACGAATCGACATTTTGAAGAAAGGACATTTGGACGAATCGACATTTTGACGAAATGACATTTGGACGAATCGACATTTTGACGAAAGGACATTTGGACGAATCGACATTTTAACGAAAAGTCATTTGGACGAATCGACACTTGGACGAAATGAAATTTTGACGAATCGACATTTTGACGAAATGACATTTGGACAAATCGACATTTTGATGAAAAGTCATTTGGACGAATCGACATTTGGACGAATCGACATTTTGGCGAAAGGACATTTGGACGACTCGACATTTTGACGAAATAACATTTGGACGAATCGACATTTTGACAAAAGGACATTTGGACGAATCGACATTTTGACGAAAAGTCATTTCGACGAATCGACAATTGGACGAAATGACATTTGGACGAATCGACATTTTGACGAAATGGCATTTGGACGAATGGACATTTTGACGAAATGACATTTGGACGAATCGACATTTTGAAGAAAAGACATTTGGACGAATCGACATTTTGACAAAATGACATTTGGACGATTCGACTTTTTGAAGAAAAGACATTTGGACGAAATGACATATGGACGAATCGACATTTTGAAGAAAAGACATTTGGAGGAATCGACATTTGGACGAGGAGTCATTTGGACGAATCGACACTTGGACGAAATGACATTTGGACGAATCGACATTTTGAAGAAACGACATTTGAACGAATCGACATTTTGACGAAATAACATTTGGACGAATCGACATTTTGACAAAAGGACATTTGGACGAAACGACATTTTGATGAAAAGTCATTTGGACGAATCGACATTTGGACGAATCGACATTTGGACGAATCGACATTTGGACGTAACGACATTTGGACGAATCGACATTTTGAAGAAAAGACATTTAAACGAATCGAGATTTTGACGAAATGACATTTGGACGAATCGACATTTGAACGAGAAGTCATTTGGTCGAATCGACACTTGGACGAAATGACATTTGGACGAATCGACATTTTGACAAAAGGACATTTGGACGAATCGACATTTTGACGAAAGGACATTTGGACGAATCGACATTTTGACGAAAGGACATTTGGACGAATCGACATTTTGACAAAAGGACATTTGGACGAATCGACATTTTGAAGAAAAGACATTTAGACGAATCGACATTTGGACGAAATAACTTTTGGACGAATGGACATTTTGACAAAAGGACATTTGGATGAATCGACATTTGGACGAATCGACATTTGGACGAATCGACATTTTGACGAAAGGACATTTGGAAGAATCGACATTTGGACGAATGGACATTTGGACGAGAAGTCATTTGGACGAATCGACACTTGGACGAAATGACATTTGGACGAATCGACATTTTGACAAAAGGACATTTGGACGAATCGACATTTTGATGAAAAGTCATTTGGACGAATCGACATTTGGACGAATCGACATTTGGACGAATCGACATTTTGACGAAAGGACATTTGGACGAATCGACATTTTGACGAAATGACATTTAGACGAATCGACATTTTGACGAAATGGCATTTGGACGAATGGACATTTTGACGAAATGACATTTGGACGAATCGACATTTTGAAGAAAAGGCATTTGTACGAATCGACATTTTGACGAAATGACATTTGGACGAATCGACATTTGGACGAAAGGACATTTAGATGAATCGACATTTTGATGAAAAGTCATTTGGACGAATCGACATTTGGACAAAATGACATTTGGACAAATCGACATTTTGATGAAAAGTCATTGAGACGAATCGACATTTGGACAAAATGAAATTTTGACGAATCGACATTTTGAAGAAAGGACATTTGGATGAATCGACATTTTAACGAAATGACATTTGGACGAATCGACACTTGGACGAAATGATGTTTGGACGAATCGACATTTTGAAGAAAAGACATTTGGACGAATCGACATTTGGACGAATGGACATTTGGACGAATCGACATTTTGACAAAAGGACATTTGGACGAAATGACATTTGGACGCATCGACATTTTGAAGAAAAGACATATGGACGAATCGACATTTGGACGAGAAGTCATTTGGACGAATCGACACTTGGACAAAATGACATTAGGACGAATCGATATTTTGACGAAATAACATTTAGACGAATCGACATTTTGACGAAATGACATTTGGACGAATCGACATTTTGAAGAAAAGACATTTGAACGAATCGACATTTTGACGAAATAACATTTGGACGAATCGACATTTTGACAAAAGGACATTTGAACGAATCGACATTTTGATGAAAAGTCATTTGGACGAATCGACATTTGGACGAATCGACATTTTGACGAAAGGCCATTTGGACGAATCGACATTTTGACGAAAGGACATTTAGACGAATCGACATTTTGACGAAATAACATTTGGACGAATCGACATTTTGACGAAAGGACATTAGGACGAATCGACATTTTGACGAATCGACATTTGGACGAATCGACGTTTTGACGAAAGGACATTTGGACAAATCGACATTTTGACGAAATAACATTTAGACGAATCGAGATTTTGACAAAAGGACATTTTGACGAAAGGACATTTGGACGAATCGACATTTGGACGAATCGACGTTTTGAAGAAAAGACATTTGAACGAATCGACATTTTGACGAAATGACATTTGGACGAATTGACATTTTGACAAAAGGACATTTGGACGAATCGACACTTGGACGAAATGACATTTGGACGAATCGACATTTTGACGAAATAACATTTGGACGAATCGACATTTTCACGAAATGACATTTCGACGAATCGACATTTTGAGGAAAAGTCATTTCGACGAAATGACATTTGGACGAATCGACATTTTGAAGAAAAGACATTTGGACGAATCGACATTTGGACGAGAAGTCATTTGGAAGAATCGACACTTGGACGAAATGACGTTTGGACGAATCGACATTTTGAAGAAAAGACATTTGAACGAATCGACATTTTCACGAAATAACATTTGGACGAATCGACATTTTGACAAAAGGACATTTGGACGAATCGACATTTTGATAAAAAGTCATTTGGACGAATCGACAATTTGACGCAAGGACATTTGGACGAATCGACATTTTGACGAAAGGACATTTGGACGAATCCACATTTGGACGAAATGACATTTGGACAAATCGACATTTTGATGAAAAGTCATTTGGACGAATCGACATTTAGACGAATCGACATTTTGACGAAAGGACATTTGGACGACTCGACATTTTGACGAAATAACATTTGGACGAATCGACATTTTGACAAAAGGACATTTGGACGAATCGACATTTTGACGAAAAGTCATTTCGACGAATCGACAATTGGACGAAATGACATTTGGACGAATCGACATTTTGACGAAATGGCATTTGGACGAATTGGACATTTTGACGAAATGACATTTGGACGAATCGACATGTTGAAGAAAAGACATTTGGACGAATCGACATTTTGACAAAATGACATTTGGACGATTCGACATTTTGAAGAAAAGACATTTGGACGAAATGACATATGGACGAATCGACATTTTGAAAAAAAGACATTTGGAGGAATCGACATTTGGACGAGGAGTCATTTGGACCAATCGACACTTGGACGAAATGACATTTGGACGAATCGACATTTTGAAGAAAAGACATTTGAACGAATCGACATTTTGACGAAATAACATTTGGACGTATCGACATTTTGACAAAAGGACATTTGGACGAAACGACATTTTGATGAAAAGTCATTTGGACGAATCGACATTTGGACGAATCGACATTTGGACGAATCGACATTTGGATGAATCGACATTTGGACGAATCGACATTTTGAAGAAAAGACATTTAAACGAATCGAGATTTTGACGAAATGACATTTAGACGAATCGACATTTTGACGAAAGGACATTTGGACGAATCGACATTTTGACAAAAGGACATTTGGACGAATCGACATTTTGACGAAAGGACATTTGGACGAATCTACATTTTGACGAAAGGACATTTAGACGAATCGACATTTTGACAAAAGGACATTTGGACGAATCGACATTTTGAAGAAAAGACATTTAGACGAATCGACATTTGGACGAAATAACTTTTGGACGAATGGACATTTTGACAAAAGGACATTTGGATGAATCGACATTTGGACGAATCGACATTTGGACGAAATGACATTTGGACGAATCGACATTTTGACAAAAGGACATTTGGATGAATCGACATTTTGATAAAAAGTCATTTGGACGAATCGACATTTGGACGAATCGACATTTGGACGAATCGACATTTCGACGAAAGGACATTTGGACGAATCGAAATTTTGACGAAATGACATTTAGACGAATCGACATTTTGACGAAATGGCATTTGGACAAATGGACATTTTGACGAAATGACATTTGGACGAATCGACATTTTGAAGAAAAGACATTTGGACGAATCGACATTATGACGAAATGACATTTGGACGAATCGACATTTGGACGAATCGACATTTGGACGAATCGACATTTTGACGAAAGGACATTTGGACGAATTGACATTTTGACAAAAGAACATTTGGACGAATCGACATTTTGACAAAAGGACATTTGGACGAATCGATATTTTAACGAAAAGTCATTTGGACGAATCGACACTTGGACGAAATGAAATTTTGACGAATCGAAAATTGGACGAGAAGTCATTTGGACGAATCGACACTTGGACGAAATGACATTTGGACGAATCGACATTTTGACGAAATAACATTTGGACGAATCGACATTTTGACAAAAGGACATTTGGACGAATCGACATTTTGAAGAAAAGACATTTGGACGAATCGACATTTGGACGAAAAGTCATTTGGACGAATCGACACTTGGACAAAATGACATTTGGACGAATCGACATTTTGACAAAATGACATTTGGACGAATCGAAATTTTGAAGAAAAGACATTTGAACGAATCGACATTTTGACGAAATAACATTTGGACGAATCGACATTTGGACGAAATAACATTTGGACGAATCGACATTTTGACGAAATGACATTTGGACGAATCGACATTTTGACGAAAGGACATTTGGATGAATCGACATTTTGATGAAAAGTCATTTGGACGAACCGACATTTGGACAAAATGACATTTGGACAAATCGACATTTTGATGAAAAGTCATTGAGACGAATCGACATTTGGACAAAATGAAATTTTGACGAATCGACATTTTTAAGAAAGGACATTTGGACGAATCGACATTTTAACGAAATGACATTTGGACGAATCGACACTTGGACGAAATGACGTTTGGACGAATCGACATTTTGAAGAAAAGACATTTGGACGAATCGACATATGGACGAATGGACATTTGGACGAATCGACATTTTGACAAAAGGACATTGGGACGAAATAACATTTGGACGCATCGACATTTTGAAGAAAAGACATATGGACGATTCGACATTTGGACGAAATGACATTTGGACGAATCGACATTTTGAAGAAAAGAAATTTGGACGAAATGACATTTGGACAAATCGACATTTTGAAGAAAAGACATTTGGACGAATCGACATTTGGACGAGAAGTCATTTGGACGAATCGACACTTGGACGAAATGACATTTGGACGAATCGACATTTTGACGAAATAACATTTGGACGAATCGACATTTTGACGAAATGACATTTGGACGAATCGACATTTTGACGAAAAGTCATTGCGACGAAATAACATTTGGACGAATCGACATTTTGAAGAAAAGACATTTGGACGAATCGACATTTGGAAGAATGGACATTTTGACGAATCGACATTTTGACAAAAGGACATTTGGATGAATCGACATTTTGATGAAAAGTCATTTGGACGAATCGACATTTGGACGAAATGACATTTGGACAAATCGACATTTTGATGAAAAGTCATTTAGACGAATCGACATTTGGACAAAATGAAATTTTGACGAATCGACATTTTGAAGAAAGGACATTTGGACGAATCGACATTTTGCAGAAAAGTCATTTTGACGAATCGACATTTTGACGAAAGGACATTTGGACGAATCGACATTTTGACGAAAAGACATTTGGACGAATCGACATTTTGACGAAAGGACATTTTGACGAAAGAACATTTGGATGAATCGACATTTTAAAGAAAAGACATTTGAACGAATCGACATTTTAACGAAATAACATTTGGACGAATCGACATTTTGACAAAAGGACATTTGGACGAATCGACATTTTGATGAAAAGTCATTTTGACGAATCGACATTTTGACGAAAGGACATTTGGACGAATCGACATTTTGACGAAAAGACATTTGGACGAATCGACATTTTGACGAAAGGACATTTTGACGAAAGAACATTTGGATGAATCGACATTTTGATGAAAAGTCATTTGGACGAATCGACATTTAGACGAAATGACATTTGGACAAATCGACATTTTGATGAAAAGTCATTTAGACGAATCGACATTTGGACAAAATAAAATTTTGAAGAATCGACATTTTGAAGAAAAGACATTTGGACGAATCGACATTTTAACGAAATGACATTTGGACGAATCGACACTTTGACGAAATGACGTTTGGACGAATCGACATTTTGAAGAAAAGACATTTGAACGAATCGACATTTTAAAGAAATAACATTTGGACGAATCGACATTTTGACAAAAGGACATTTGGACGAATCGACATTTTGATAAAAAGTCATTTGGACGAATCGACATTTTGACGAAAGGACATTTGGACGAATCGACATTTTGACGAAAGGACATTTGGACGAATCGACATTTTGACGAAATAACATTTGGACGAATCGACATTTTGACAAAAGGACAATTGGACAAATCGACATTCTGACGAAAGGACATTAGGACGAATCGACATTTTGACGAAAGGACATTTGGACGAATCGACATTTTGACGAATCGACATTTGGACGAATCGACATTTTGACGAAATGACATTTGGACGAATGGACATTTTGACAAAAGGACATTTGGACGAATGGACATTTTGACGAAATGACATTTGGACGAATCAACATTTTGAAGAAAAGACATTTGGACGAATCGACATTTTGACGAAATGACATTTGGACGAATCGACATTTTGAAGAAAAGAAATTTGGACGAAATGACATTTGGACGATTCGACATTTTGAAGAAAAGACATTTGGACGAATCGACATTTGGACGAGAAGTCATTTGGACGAATCGACACTTGGACGAAATGACGTTTGGACGAATCGACATTTTGACGAAATAACATTTGGACGAATCGACATTTTGACAAAAGGACATTTGGACGAATCGCCATTTTGAAGAAAAGACATTTGGACGAATCGATATTTTGACGAAATAACATTTGGACGAATCGACATTTTGACAAAAGGACATTTGGACGAAATGACATTTGGACGAATCGACATTTTGAAGAAAAGACATATGGACGAATCGACATTTGGACGAGAAGTCATTTGGACGAATCGACACTTGGACGAAATGACATTTGGACGAATCGACATTTTGAAGAAAAGACATTTGGACGAATCGACATTTTGACGAAATAACATTTGGACGAATCGACAATTTTCCAAAAGGACATTTAGACGAATCGACATTTTGAAGAAAAGACATTTAGACGAATCGACATTTGGACGAAATAACATTTGGACGAATCGACATTTTGACAAAAGGACATTTGGACGAATCGACATTTTGAAGAAAAGACATATGGACGAATCGACATTTGGACGAGAAGTCATTTGGACAAAAGGACATTTGGACGAATCGACATTTTGATGAAAAGTCATTTGGACGAATCGACATTTGGACCAATCGACATTTGGACGAATCGACATTTGGACGAAAAGTCATTTGGACGAATCGACACTTGGACGAAATGACATTAGGACGAATCGACATTTTGACGAAATAACATTCGGACGAATCGACATTTTGACGAAATGACATTTGGACGAATCGACATTTTGACGAATAGTCATTTCGACGAAATGACATCTGGACGAATCGACATTTTGAAGAAAAGACATTTGGACGAATCGACATTTGGACGAGAAGTCATTTGGACGAATCGACACTTGGACGAAGTGACATTTGGACGAATCGACATTTTGACGAAAGGACATTTGGACGAATCGACATTTTGACGAAAAGACATTTGGACGAATCGACATTTTGACGAAAGGACATTTTGACGAAAGAACATTTGGATGAATCGACATTTTGATGAAAAGTCATTTGGACGAATCGACATTTAGACGAAATGACATTTGGACAAATCGACATTTTGATGAAAAGTCATTTAGACGAATCGACATTTGGACAAAATAAAATTTTGAAGAATCGACATTTTGAAGAAAAGACATTTGGACGAATCGACATTTTAACGAAATGACATTTGGACGAATCGACACTTTGACGAAATGACGTTTGAACGAATCGACATTTTGAAGAAAAGACATTTGAACGAATCGACATTTTAAAGAAATAACATTTGGACGAATCGACATTTTGACAAAAGGACATTTGGACGAATCGACATTTTGATGAAAAGTCATTTGGACGAATCGACATTTTGACGAAAGGACATTTGGACGAATCGACATTTTGACGAAAGGACATTTGGACGAATCGACATTTTGACGAAATAACATTTGGACGAATCGACATTTTGACAAAAGGACAATTGGACAAATCGACATTCTGACGAAAGGATATTAGGACGAATCGACATTTTGACGAAAGGACATTTGGACGAATCGACATTTTGACGAATCGACATATGGACGAATCGACATTTTGACGAAATGACATTTGGACGAATGGACATTTTGACAAAAGGACATTTGGACGAATGGACATTTTGACGAAATGACATTTGGACGAATCAACATTTTGAAGAAAAGATATTTGGACGAATCGACATTTTGACGAAATGACATTTGGACGAATCGACATTTTGACGAAAGGACATTTGGACGAATCGCCATTTTGAAGAAAAGACATTTGGACGAATCGATATTTTGACGAAATAACATTTGGACGAATCGACATTTTGACAAAAGGACATTTGGACTAAATGACATTTGGACGAATCGACATTTTGAAGAAAAGACATATGGACGAATCGACATTTGGACGAATCGACATTTTGAAGAAAAGACATATGGACGAATCGACATTTGGACGAGAAGTCATTTGGACGAATCGACACTTGGACGAAATGACATTTGGACGAATCGACATTTTGAAGAAAAGACATTTGGACGAATCGACATTTTGACGAAATAACATTTGGACGAATCGACATTTTGCCAAAAGGACATTTAGACGAATCGACATTTTGAAGAAAAGACATTTAGACGAATCGACATTTGGACGAAATAACATTTGGACGAATCGACATTTTGACAAAAGGACATTTGGACGAAATGACATTTGGACGAATCGACATTTTGAAGAAAAGACATATGGACGAATCGACATTTGGACGAGAAGTCATTTGGACAAAAGGACATTTGGACGAATCGACATTTTGATGAAAAGTCATTTGGACGAATCGACATTTGGACCAATCGACATTTGGACGAATCGACATTTGGACGAAAAGTCATTTGGACGAATCGACACTTGGACGAAATGACATTAGGACGAATCGACATTTTGACGAAATAACATTCGGACGAATCGACATTTTGACGAAATGACATTTGGACGAATCGACATTTTGACGAATAGTCATTTCGACGAAATGACATCTGGACGAATCGACATTTTGAAGAAAAGACATTTGGACGAATCGACATTTGGACGAGAAGTCATTTGGACGAATCGACACTTGGACGAAGTGACATTTGGACGAATCGACATTTTGACGAAAGGACATTTGGACGAATCGACATTTTGAAGAAAAGACATTTGAACGAATCGATATTTTGACGAAATGACATTAGGACGAATCGACATTATGATAAAATAACATTTGGACGAATCGACATTTTGACAAAAGGACATTTGGACGAATCGACATTTTGACGAAATAACATTTGGACGAATCGACATTTTGACAAAATGGCATTTGGTCGAATGGACAATTTGACGAAATGACATTTGGACGAATCGACATTTTGAAGAAAAGACATTTTGAAGAAAAGACATTTGAACGAATCGACATTTTGACGAAATGACATTTGGACGAATCGACATTTGGACGAGAAGTCATTTGGACGAATCGACACTTGGACGAAATGACATTTGGACGAATCGACATTTTGACGAAATGACATTTGGACGAATCGACATTTTGAAGAAAAGACATTTGAACGAATCGATATTTTGACGAAATGACATTAGGACGAATCGACATTTTGACGAAATGACATTTGGACGAATCGACATTTTGAAGAAAAGACATTTGGACGAATCGACATTTTGACGAAATGACATTTGGACGAATCGACATTTTGAAGAAATAACATTTGGACGAATCGACATTTTGACAAAATGGCATTTGGTCGAATGGACAATTTGACGAAATGACATTTGGACGAATCGACATTTTGCAGAAAAGACATTTGGACGAATCGACATTTTGACGAATCGACATTTTGAAGAAAAGACATTTAGACGAAATGACATTTGGACGAATCAAAATTTTGAAGTAAAGACATTTAGACGAATCGACATTTGGACGAAATAACATTTGGACGAATGGACATTTTGACAAAAGGACATTTGGACGAATCGACATTTGGACGAATCGACATTTGGACGAATCGACATTTGGACGAATCGACATTTTGACAAAAGGACATTTGGACGAATCGACATTTTGACGAAAGGACATTTAGACGAATCGACATTTGGACGAGAAGTCATTTGGACGAATCGACACTTGGACGAAATGACATTTGGACGAATCGACATTTTGACGAAATGACATTTGGACGAATCGACATTTTGAAGAAAAGACATTTGAACGAATCGACATTTTGACGAAATGACATTTGGACGAATCGACATTTTGATGAAATAACATTTGGACGAATCGACATTTTGACAAAAGGACATTTGGACGAATCGAAAATTTAATGAAAAGTCATTCGGACGAATCGACATTTGGACGAATCGACATTTGGACGAATCGACATTTTGACGAAATGACATTTGGACGAATTGACATTTGTACGAGAAGTCATTTGGACGAATCGACACTTGGACGAAATGACATTTGCACGAATCGACATTTTGACGAAATGACATTTGGACGAATCGACATTTTGAAGAAAAGACATTTGGACGAATCGACATTTTGACGAAATGACATTTGGACGAATCGACATTTTGAAGAAAAGACATTTGGACGAAAAGACATTTGGACGAATCAAAATTTTGAAGAAAAGACATTTGGACGAATCGACATTTGGACGAGAAGTCATTTTGATGAAATAACATTTGGACGAATCGACATTTTGACAAAAGGACATTTGGACGAATCGACATTTTGATGAAAAGTCATTCGGACGAATCGACATTTGGACGAATCGACATTTTGACGAAATGACATTTGGACGAATTGACATTTGGACGAGAAGTCATTTGGACAAATCGACACTTGGACGAAATGACATTTGGACGAATCGACATTTTGACGAAATGACATTTGGACGAATCGACATTTTGAAGAAAAGACATTTGGACGAATCGACATTTTGGCGAAATGACATTTGGACGAATCGACATTTTGAAGAAAAGACATTTGGACGAAATGAAATTTTGGACGAATCAAAATTTTGAAGAAAAGACATTTGGACGAATCGACATTTGGACGAGAAGTCATTTGGACGAATCGAAACTTGGACGAAATGACATTTGGACGAATCGACATTTTGACAAAATGACATTTGGACGAATCGACATTTTGAAGAAAAGACATTTGAACGAATAGACGTATTGACGAAATAACATTTGCACAAATCGACATTTTGACAAAAGGACATTTGGACGAATCGACATTTGGACGAATCGACCTTTGGACGAATCGACATTTGGACGAATCGACATTTTGACGAAATAACATTTGGACGAATCGACATATTTACAAAAGGACATTTGGACGAATCGACATTTTGACAAAAGGACATTTAGACGAATCGACATTTTGACGAAATGACATTTGGACGAATCGACATTTTGAAGAAAAGACATTTGAACGAATCGACATTTTGACAAAAGGACATTTGGACGAATCGACATTTTGACGAAAGGACATTTGGACGAATCGACATTTGGACGAGAAGTCATTTGGACGAATCGACACTTGGACGAAATGACATTTGGACGAATCGACATTTTGACGAAATGACATTTGGACGAATCGACATTTTGACAAAAGGACATTTGGACGAATCGACATTTTGACGAAATAACATTTGGACGAATCGACATTTTGACAAAATGGCATTTGGTCGAATGGACAATTTGACAAAAGGACATTTGGACGAATCGACATTTTGATG
Source organism: Ganaspis brasiliensis (assembly GCA_037103525.1). Classification (NCBI taxonomy): domain Eukaryota; kingdom Metazoa; phylum Arthropoda; class Insecta; order Hymenoptera; family Figitidae; genus Ganaspis; species Ganaspis brasiliensis. Next base: position 2,109,706 of record JAZKLR010000056.1, on the reverse strand, counting down.
AAAAGACATTTGGACGAATCGACATTTTGACGAATCGACATTTTGAAGAAAAGACATTTGGACGAAATGACATTTTAACGAAATAACATTTGGACGAATCGACATTTTGACAAAAGGACATTTGGACGAATCGACATTTTGATGAAAAGTCATTTTGACGAATCGACATTTTGACGAAAGGACATTTGGACGAATCGACATTTTGACGAAAAGACATTTGGACGAATCGACATTTTGACGAAAGGACATTTTGACGAAAGAACATTTGGATGAATCGACATTTTGATGAAAAGTCATTTGGACGAATCGACATTTAGACGAAATGACATTTGGACAAATCGACATTTTGATGAAAAGTCATTTAGACGAATCGACATTTGGACAAAATAAAATTTTGAAGAATCGACATTTTGAAGAAAAGACATTTGGACGAATCGACATTTTAACGAAATGACATTTGGACGAATCGACACTTTGACGAAATGACGTTTGGACGAATCGACATTTTGAAGAAAAGACATTTGAACGAATCGACATTTTAAAGAAATAACATTTGGACGAATCGACATTTTGACAAAAGGACATTTGGACGAATCGACATTTTGATGAAAAGTCATTTGGACGAATCGACATTTTGACGAAAGGACATTTGGACGAATCGACATTTTGACGAAAGGACATTTGGACGAATCGACATTTTGACGAAATAACATTTGGACGAATCGACATTTTGACAAAAGGACAATTGGACAAATCGACATTCTGACGAAAGGATATTAGGACGAATCGACATTTTGACGAAAGGACATTTGGACGAATCGACATTTTGACGAATCGACATATGGACGAATCGACATTTTGACGAAATGACATTTGGACGAATGGACATTTTGACAAAAGGACATTTGGACGAATGGACATTTTGACGAAATGACATTTGGACGAATCAACATTTTGAAGAAAAGATATTTGGACGAATCGACATTTTGACGAAATGACATTTGGACGAATCGACATTTTGACGAAAGGACATTTGGACGAATCGCCATTTTGAAGAAAAGACATTTGGACGAATCGATATTTTGACGAAATAACATTTGGACGAATCGACATTTTGACAAAAGGACATTTGGACTAAATGACATTTGGACGAATCGACATTTTGAAGAAAAGACATATGGACGAATCGACATTTGGACGAATCGACATTTTGAAGAAAAGACATATGGACGAATCGACATTTGGACGAGAAGTCATTTGGACGAATCGACACTTGGACGAAATGACATTTGGACGAATCGACATTTTGAAGAAAAGACATTTGGACGAATCGACATTTTGACGAAATAACATTTGGACGAATCGACATTTTGCCAAAAGGACATTTAGACGAATCGACATTTTGAAGAAAAGACATTTAGACGAATCGACATTTGGACGAAATAACATTTGGACGAATCGACATTTTGACAAAAGGACATTTGGACGAAATGACATTTGGACGAATCGACATTTTGAAGAAAAGACATATGGACGAATCGACATTTGGACGAGAAGTCATTTGGACAAAAGGACATTTGGACGAATCGACATTTTGATGAAAAGTCATTTGGACGAATCGACATTTGGACCAATCGACATTTGGACGAATCGACATTTGGACGAAAAGTCATTTGGACGAATCGACACTTGGACGAAATGACATTAGGACGAATCGACATTTTGACGAAATAACATTCGGACGAATCGACATTTTGACGAAATGACATTTGGACGAATCGACATTTTGACGAATAGTCATTTCGACGAAATGACATCTGGACGAATCGACATTTTGAAGAAAAGACATTTGGACGAATCGACATTTGGACGAGAAGTCATTTGGACGAATCGACACTTGGACGAAGTGACATTTGGACGAATCGACATTTTGACGAAAGGACATTTGGACGAATCGACATTTTGAAGAAAAGACATTTGAACGAATCGATATTTTGACGAAATGACATTAGGACGAATCGACATTATGATAAAATAACATTTGGACGAATCGACATTTTGACAAAAGGACATTTGGACGAATCGACATTTTGACGAAATAACATTTGGACGAATCGACATTTTGACAAAATGGCATTTGGTCGAATGGACAATTTGACGAAATGACATTTGGACGAATCGACATTTTGAAGAAAAGACATTTTGAAGAAAAGACATTTGAACGAATCGACATTTTGACGAAATGACATTTGGACGAATCGACATTTGGACGAGAAGTCATTTGGACGAATCGACACTTGGACGAAATGACATTTGGACGAATCGACATTTTGACGAAATGACATTTGGACGAATCGACATTTTGAAGAAAAGACATTTGAACGAATCGATATTTTGACGAAATGACATTAGGACGAATCGACATTATGATGAAATAACATTTGGACGAATCGACATTTTGACAAAAGGACATTTGGACGAATCGACATTTTGACGAAATAACATTTGGACGAATCGACATTTTGACAAAATGGCATTTGGTCGAATGGACAATTTGACGAAATGACATTTGGACGAATCGACATTTTGCAGAAAAGACATTTGGACGAATCGACATTTTGACGAATCGACATTTTGAAGAAAAGACATTTAGACGAAATGACATTTGGACGAATCAAAATTTTGAAGTAAAGACATTTAGACGAATCGACATTTGGACGAAATAACATTTGGACGAATGGACATTTTGACAAAAGGACATTTGGACGAATCGACATTTGGACGAATCGACATTTGGACGAATCGACATTTGGACGAATCGACATTTTGACAAAAGGACATTTGGACGAATCGACATTTTGACGAAAGGACATTTAGACGAATCGACATTTGGACGAGAAGTCATTTGGACGAATCGACACTTGGACGAAATGACATTTGGACGAATCGACATTTTGACGAAATGACATTTGGACGAATCGACATTTTGAAGAAAAGACATTTGAACGAATCGACATTTTGACGAAATGACATTTGGACGAATCGACATTTTGATGAAATAACATTTGGACGAATCGACATTTTGACAAAAGGACATTTGGACGAATCGAAAATTTAATGAAAAGTCATTCGGACGAATCGACATTTGGACGAATCGACATTTGGACGAATCGACATTTTGACGAAATGACATTTGGACGAATTGACATTTGGACGAGAAGTCATTTGGACGAATCGACACTTGGACGAAATGACATTTGCACGAATCGACATTTTGACGAAATGACATTTGGACGAATCGACATTTTGAAGAAAAGACATTTGGACGAATCGACATTTTGACGAAATGACATTTGGACGAATCGACATTTTGAAGAAAAGACATTTGGACGAAAAGACATTTGGACGAATCAAAATTTTGAAGAAAAGACATTTGGACGAATCGACATTTGGACGAGAAGTCATTTTGATGAAATAACATTTGGACGAATCGACATTTTGACAAAAGGACATTTGGACGAATCGACATTTTGATGAAAAGTCATTCGGACGAATCGACATTTGGACGAATCGACATTTTGACGAAATGACATTTGGACGAATTGACATTTGGACGAGAAGTCATTTGGACAAATCGACACTTGGACGAAATGACATTTGGACGAATCGACATTTTGACGAAATGACATTTGGACGAATCGACATTTTGAAGAAAAGACATTTGGACGAATCGACATTTTGGCGAAATGACATTTGGACGAATCGACATTTTGAAGAAAAGACATTTGGACGAAATGAAATTTTGGACGAATCAAAATTTTGAAGAAAAGACATTTGGACGAATCGACATTTGGACGAGAAGTCATTTGGACGAATCGAAACTTGGACGAAATGACATTTGGACGAATCGACATTTTGACAAAATGACATTTGGACGAATCGACATTTTGAAGAAAAGACATTTGAACGAATAGACGTATTGACGAAATGACATTTGGACGAATCGACATTTTGAAGAAAAGACATTTGAACGAATCGACATTTTGACAAAAGGACATTTGGACGAATCGACATTTTGACGAAAGGACATTTGGACGAATCGACATTTGGACGAGAAGTCATTTGGACGAATCGACACTTGGACGAAATGACATTTGGACGAATCGACATTTTGACGAAATGACATTTGGACGAATCGACATTTTGACAAAAGGACATTTGGACGAATCGACATTTTGACGAAATAACATTTGGACGAATCGACATTTTGACAAAATGGCATTTGGTCGAATGGACAATTTGACAAAAGGACATTTGGACGAATCGACATTTTGATGAAAAGACATTTGGACGAATCGACATTTTGACGAATCGACATTTTGAAGAAAAGACATTTGGACGAAATGACATTTGGACGAATCAAAATTTTGAAGTAAAGACATTTAGACGAATCGACATTTGGACGAAATAACATTTGGACGAATGGACATTTTGACAAAAGGACATTTGGACGAATCGACATTTGGACGAATCGACATTTGGACGAATCGACATTTTGACGAAATGACATTTGGACGAATCGACATTTTGAAGAAAAGACATTTGGACGAAAAGACATTTGGACGAATCAAAATTTTGAAGAAAAGACATTTGGACGAATCGACATTTGGACGAGAAGTCATTTTGATGAAATAACATTTGGACGAATCGACATTTTGACAAAAGGACATTTGGACGAATCGACATTTGGACGAATCGACCTTTGGACGAATCGACATTTGGACGAATCGACATTTTGACGAAATAACATTTGGACGAATCGACATATTTACAAAAGGACATTTGGACGAATCGACATTTTGACAAAAGGACATTTAGACGAATCGACATTTTGACGAAATGACATTTGGACGAATCGACATTTTGAAGAAAAGACATTTGAACGAATCGACATTTTGACAAAAGGACATTTGGACGAATCGACATTTTTACGAAAGGACATTTGGACGAATCGACATTTGGACGAGAAGTCATTTGGACGAATCGACACTTGGACGAAATGACATTTGGACGAATCGACATTTTGACGAAATGACATTTGGACGAATCGACATTTTGAAGAAAAGACATTTGAACGAATCGACATTTTGACGAAATGACATTTGGACGAATCGACATTTTGAAGAAAAGACATTTGAACGAATAGACGTATTGACGAAATAACATTTGCACAAATCGACATTTTGACAAAAGGACATTTGGACGAATCGACATTTGGACGAATCGACCTTTGGACGAATCGACATTTGGACGAATCGACATTTTGACGAAATAACATTTGGACGAATCGACATATTTACAAAAGGACATTTGGACGAATCGACATTTTGACAAAAGGACATTTAGACGAATCGACATTTTGACGAAATGACATTTGGACGAATCGACATTTTGAAGAAAAGACATTTGAACGAATCGACATTTTGACAAAAGGACATTTGGACGAATCGACATTTTTACGAAAGGACATTTGGACGAATCGACATTTGGACGAGAAGTCATTTGGACGAATCGACACTTGGACGAAATGACATTTGGACGAATCGACATTTTGACGAAATGACATTTGGACGAATCGACATTTTGAAGAAAAGACATTTGAACGAATCGACATTTTGACGAAATGACATTTGGACGAATCGACATTTTGATGAAATAACATTTGGACGAATCGACATTTTGACAAAAGGACATTTGGACGAATCGACATTTTGATGAAAAGTCATTCGGACGAATCGACATTTGGACGAATCGACATTTGGACGAATCGACATTTTGACGAAATGACATTTGGACGAATTGACATTTGGACGAGAAGTCATTTGGACGAATCGACACTTGGACGAAATGACATTTGGACGAATCGACATTTTGACGAAATGACATTTGGACGAATCGACATTTTGAAAAAAAGACATTTGGACGAATCGACATTTTGACGAAATGACATTTGGACGAATCGACATTTTGACAAAAGGACATTTGGACGAATCGACATTTTGACGAAATGACATTTGGACGAATCGACATTTTGAAGAAAAGACATTTGAACGAATCGACATTTTGACGAAATGACATTTGGACGAATCGACATTTGGACGAGAAGTCATTTGGTTGAATCGACACTTGGACGAAATGACATTTGGACGAATCGACACTTGGACGAAATGACATTTGGACGAATTGACATTTTGACAAAATGACATTGAGACGAATCGACATTTTGAAGAAAAGACATTTGAAGGAATCGACATTTTGACGAAATGACATTTGGACGAATCGACATTTTGATGAAATAAGATTTGTACGAATCGACATTTTGACAAAAGGACATTTGGACGAATCGACATTTTGACAAAAGGACTTTTGGACGAATCGACATTTTGATGAAAAGTCATTTGGACGAATCGACATTTGGACGAATCGACATTTGGACGAGAAGTCATTTGGACGAATCGACACTTGGACGAAATGACATTTGGACGAATCGACATTTTGACGAAATAACAGTTGGACGAATCGACATTTTGACAAAAGGACATTTGGACGAAACGACATTTTGATGAAAAGTCATTCGGACGAATCGACATTTGGACGAATCGACATTTGGACGAATCGACATTTTGACGAAATAACATTTGGACGAATCGACATTTTGACAAAAGGACATTTGGACGAAATGACATTTGGACGAATCGACATTTTGACAAAAGGACATTTGGACGAATCGACATTTTAACGAAAAGTCATTTGGACGAATCGACACTTGCACGAAATGACATTTGGACGAATCGACATTATGACGAAATAACATTTGGACGAATCGACATTTTGACAAAAGGACATTTGGACGAATCGACATTTTGAAGAAAAGACATTTAGACGAATCGACATTTGGACGAAATAACATTTGGACGAATGGACATTTTGACAAAAGGACATTTGGACGAATCGACATTTGGACGAAACGACATTTGGACGAATCGACATTTGGACGAATCGACATTTGGACGAATCGACATTTGGACGAGAAGTCATTTGGACGAATCGACACTTGGACGAAATAACATTTGGACGAATCGACATTTTGACAAAAGGACATTTGGACGAAATGACATTTGGACGAATCGACATTTTGAAGAAAAGACATATGGACGAATCGACATTTGGACGAAATGACATTTGGACGAAACGACATTATGACGAAATAACATATGGACGAATCGACATTTTGACAAAAGGACATTTGGACGAATCGACATTTTGAAGAAAAGACATTTAGACGAATCGACATTTTAACGAAAGGACATTTGGACGAATCGACATTTATGACGAAAGGACATTTGGACGAATCGACATTTTGAAGAAAAGACATTTGAACGATTCGACATTTTGACGAAATGACATTTGGACGAATCGACATTTTGAAGAAAAGACATTCGGACGAATCGACATTTTGACGAAATGACATTTGGACGAATCGACATTTTGAAGAAAAGAAATTTGGATGAAATGACATTTGAACGAATCGACATTTTGAAGAAAAGACATTTAGACGAATCGACATTTGGACGAGAAGTCATTTGGACGAATCGACACTTGGACGAAATGACATTTGGACGAATCGACATTTTGACGAAATGACATTGGGACGAATCGACATTTTGAAGAAAAGACATTTGAACGAATCGAAATTTTGACGAAATAACATTTGGACGAATCGACATTTTGACAAAAGGACTTTTGGACGAATCGACATTTTGATGAAAAGTCATTTGGACGAATCGACATTTGGACGAATCGACATTTGGACGAGAAGTCATTTGGACGAATCGACACTTGGACGAAATGACATTTGGACGAATCGACATTTTGACGAAATAACAGTTGGACGAATCGACATTTTGACAAAAGGACATTTGGACGAAACGACATTTTGATGAAAAGTCATTCGGACGAATCGACATTTGGACGAATCGACATTTGGACGAATCGACATTTTGACGAAAGGACATTTGGACGAATCGACATTTTGAAGAAAAGACATTTGGACGAATCGACATTTTGACGAAATGACATTTGGACGAATCGACATTTTGAAGAAAAGAAATTTGGATAAACTGACATTTGGACGAATCGACATTTTGAAGAAAAGACATTTGGACGAATCGACATTTGGACGAGAAGTCATTTGGACGAATCGACACTTGGACGAAATGACATTTGGACGAATCGACATTTTGACAAAATGACATTTGGACGAATCGACATTTTGAAAAAAAGACATTTGAACGAATCGACATTTTGACAAAAGGACTTTTGGACGAATCGACATTTTGATAAAAAGTCATTTGGACGAATCGACATTTGGACGAATCGACATTTGGACGAGAAGTCATTTGGACGAATCGAACTTGGACGAAATAACATTTGGACGAATCGACATTTTGACAAAAGGACATTTGGACGAAATGACATTTGGACGAATCGACATTTTGAAGAAAAGACATATGGACGAATCGACATTTGGACGAGAAGTCATTTGGACGAATCGACACTTGGACCAAATGACATTTGGACGAATCGACATTTTGACGAATCGACATTTTGAAAAAAAAACATTTGGACGAATCGACATTCTGACGAAATGACATTTGGACGAATCGACATTTTGAAGAAAAGAAATTTGGACGAAATGACATTTGGACGAATCGACATTTTGAAGAAAAGACATTTGGACGAATCGACATTTGGACGAGAAGTCATTTGGACGAATTGACACTTGGACGAAATGACATTTGGACAAATCGACATTTTGACAAAATGACAGTTGGACGAATCGACATTTTGAAGAAAAGACATTTGAACGAATCGACATTTTGACGAAATAACATTTGGACGAATCGACATTTTTACAAAAGGACATTTGGACGAATCGACATTTTGATAAAAATTCATTTGGACGAATCGACATTTGGACGAGAAGTCATTTGGATGAATCGACACTTGGACGAAATGACATTTGGACGAATCGACATTTTGACGAAATAACATTTGGACGAATCGACATTTTGACAAAAGGACATTTGGACGAAATGACATTTGGACGAATCGACATTTTGACAAAAGGACATTTGGACGAATCGACATTTTAACGAAAAGTCATTTGGACGAATCGACACTTGCACGAAATGACATTTGGACGAATCGACATTATGACGAAATAACATTTGGACGAATCGACATTTTGACAAAAGGACATTAGGACGAATCGACATTTTGAAGAAAAGATATTTAGACGAATCGACATTTGGACGAAATAACATTTGGACGAATGGACATTTTGACAAAAGGACATTTGGACGAATCGACATTTGGACGAATCGACATTTGGACGAATCGACATTTTGACAAAAGGACATTTGGACGAATCGACATTTTGACGAAAGGACATTTGGAAGAATCGACATTTTGACGAAATAACATTTGGACAAATCGACATTTTGACAAAAGGACATTTGAACGAATCGACATTTTGACGAAATGACATTTGGACGAATCGACATTTTGAAGAAAAGACATTTGAACGAATCGACATTTTGACGAAAGGACATTTGGACGAATCGACATTTTGAAGAAAAGACATTTGGACGAATCGACATTTTGACGAAATGACATTTGGACGAATCGACATTTTGAAGAAAAGAAATTTGGATGAAATGACATTTGGACGAATCGACATTTTGAAGAAAAGACATTTGGACGAATCGACATTTGGACGAGAAGTCATTTGGACGAATCGACACTTGGACGAAATGACATTTGGACGAATCGACATTTTGACAAAATGACATTTGGACGAATCGACATTTTGAAGAAAAGACATTTGAACGAATCGACATTTTGACAAAAGGACATTTGGACGAATCGACATTTTGAAGAAAAGACATCTGGACGAATCGACATTTGGACGAGAAGTCATTTGGACGAATCGACACTTGGACGAAATGACATTTGGACGAATCGACATTTTGACGAAATGACATTTCGACGAATCGACACTTGGACGAAATGACATTTGGACGAATCGACATTTTGACGAATCGACATTTAGACGAATCGACATTTTGACGAAAAGTCATTTGGACGAATCGACATTTGGACGAAAAGACATTTTGACGAATCGACATTTGGACGAATCGACTTTTTGACGAAAGGACATTTGGTCGTCGTTTCGATTGAATGTCATTTCGTCCAAGTGTCGATTCGTCCAAATGTCTTTTCTTCAAAAGGTTGATTCGTCCAAATGTCATTTCGTCAAAATGTCTATTCGTCCAAATGTCTTTTCGTCCAAGTGTCGATTCGTCGAAATGACTTTTCGTCAAAATGTCGATTCGTCCAAATGTCCTTTTGTCAAAATGTCGATTTGTCCAAATGTCCTTTCGTCAAAAGGTCAATTCGTCCAAATGTCATTTCGTCCAAATGTCGATTCGTTCAAATGTCCTTTCGTCAAAATGCCGATTCGTCTAAATGTCATTTCGTCCAAATTTCGATTCGTCTAAATGTCGATTCGTCTAAATGTCGTTTCGTCAAAATGTCGATTCGTCCAAATGTCCTTTCGTCAAAATTTCGAGTCGTCCAAATGTCATTTCGTCCAAATGTCAATTCGTCAAAACTTGAAACAAGTCTGACAGTAATTTTGGATAAATGAAGAAAATTAAAAATTTTTTGGAAAGGATGAATATCTAAGTTTGCAAAAAATAGATAATATTTAAAAACAAATTGTATTTAAAAAGAAATTTGCGTATTTCTATATAAAAATACGATATGAATATTAATAGAAAAACGAAAAAAAAGTTGTTAAATGTTATAATTACAAAATTGTGTAATAAAATTAAATAATTTGCATAAAAAGGAGAGAATTAAAGAAAATTTCAAATTAGAAAAACAAACAGAAAAAATTATCAAAACCAAAAAAAGAAAACATTTCTTAATTAATATTTAATTATATAATAATTATATAATCATATCTCCATTTTCTTTACCTAATTATTATTCAGTAAATTCTAACCAAATTATTTTATATTTTGTCATTTTTTCATATTTTCTTAGAAAAAAAAACATTTCTCCATTTTCTTCCTATTTATTTTATTTTTATTTTACCATTTTTTTAGACTTGAAATTTTTTAATTTTGTCTTTTCTCTATTCCTTAGAAATATTTTCCCTTCGTTTAAATTGTTTAACTTTTATCTTGTAATTTCAAATTTTTAAAAAAATTTATTCGACACTTATTATTACATATTTTTTTTAATTTCTTAATTTTTCTACTTTGTTGTTGACTTTTATTATATTATCTTATTTGATGTAAATTTAATCTTGTACTAAATATCGTTTTGACATTGATCTTCTATTTCATCGGGTTTTTCTTTTTTTAAATTCATATTTCTTCAAATTTTCCAGAATTTCAGTCATTCTTCTTTTCTTTAATTTTTAAAAAAATATATACTAATAAAATAAATACTAATAAAATGAATTTTCGTAAATATTTTATTTTTTACAAAAGATTTTCTAATTTTTAACTATTTTTTGCATGCCTGGGTCCGTGAATAGTCTACTTCACTATAGAATTTACTTTTATAGTGAAGTAGACTATCTACGGACCCAGGCCGGAATTTTTTTGTTACTTTTTAATTATTGTGTAGTTTTTAAAAAATGTACTCTTTTTCTCTAATACAACGAAACTTTTTTTATTTTAAAGATTTTTCTTAATTTTTTGTAGTATTTTACAGTGTTTTATTAAAGGTTTTCAGTTTAAAAAACTAATAACTGCTTAAAAATAAACATAAAAATTGTATGTAGGTATTGAAAACAATCAATTTTTCGTTTATATTCGGAGTTTAAAAAAAATCATGATTTTTATCAGCCCTGGGTATTAGATATCCGGCAAATTGTAATGTTTTGATTATTTAAATTTTGATTTTAATGCAAATGACCTGATGATTTTAATCAGGATTTAACAAACATTTCATCAAATAGCGTATATAAATTTTTCTTCAGAACAACAGCTTTTATACTACTTAAATTATTTTTCTTTCAATTCTTTTGACAAATTTCTATAAAATTGAACTTGAAAAAACTTAGTACTGTTTTAAACTTGCTTCTTTAAGATTTGAGGTTATGTCACACATTACTTTTGTATTGTTTGCATTATTTCACGCGTTTTTTTAATATTTTCGATTACTTTCTATTAACAATCTATTATTTTGAACAAATCTTCATGAATAATGACTAAAAAATAAACAAATCAATATGATTCTTTCATAAATAGCAGTGTGTCAAATATGTCCAGCGTGTTGGACAATGTCCGACACATTCGACAAGTCCCATCTCTACGTGTGTCGGGCAAATGCACATTCTGGAATTTTAGTATCCGGGATACAAGGAAGCCAAGTAATGTGAAAATGTAATTTTGGGATGTTAACAAAAATAAAAATAAAGGATAAAATGGTAAATCTGATAAATACAATTTCTGACAACTGCATTTTCGAGAAGTTGAATATTCTTACAAATGAAGTTTCGCGAATTTAAATATTCGGATCAATAAATTTCGGTTTGTTGCACATTCTGTCAATTGAGTTTTGGTCAAAATGTCAGCTTCACATAAAATATGAGTCGCAAAGTGAAAGTGAATTTTATGTACTGGTAGTTATTAATGGGTCAAATTATTTTTTAAAATTTTAAAAAATTAGAGTTATTTATATAAGAACTTATTAATTGAAAATCAAATTAATAGAGACGTTGGATGAACTGCAACTGCTTTATTAAAGATATTCTTAAAAATGTGTAATAAATTTAAAGTTGAATTATTTTTTAACAAATATGAATTTGTATCGTTATCTTAATAGTTCATTGAATTCCAGCTTTTTCCAAAATATTTGTTACTAAAAGATAACGCCATTTAGGTGGCACGAGTCTACTGGTGTGTCTTCCGAAAATTACATTCTCCAACAACGAGCATTTAAATTTCAAAACTTTGTCGTAACTTATATTGAATACATTATACTTCAAGCCTCGTTCTCATGATTATAACAATGTAGTACCACTCTATCACCGTCAGTTAGCGCCACTTCAGAGCCAAAATGAAAAACCTCGTTCGTGTTTCCTTTCTCACCTATCGTACTTCATTACGTCTTTGGCGTTAGTTATAGCCACTTCGTGCTAATTTATAGTTTAAGAGTTTTATATTTATAATTTCATATATTTTGTATCGCGATGTCTGATAAAAGTAGAAAATCTCACAAACATAAACGAAAACATTCTTCAAGAGATAGCGACGATATGCTACTTGAAATTTTGGAGAAAATTCGGAAACTAGAGGAAAAAGTTTTTACGGCAGAAAATGGCGTCAATAAAGAAACTAATCGAGTCGATCCGACTCAGGGTAAGATATTTCAAGGCGGTAGAGTTCATTTAAAGATGAAACAAAAACCGTACATATGACAAAGCCTTTCACTATAGGTTAGGTAGTCCTTATATAATGTCAATTTATTTCAGACAAAGGTTATGCAGCGCCTCATAATTCAAAAGATCTGGTCAAAGAAACAACCCCGTCAGGGTTGAATAATGATTCTAGTCTAGATATTGATCAGGAAAATTCAAATCGGGATGGAAAATCTCTTGAATCCTCCTCAGGTGAGACTATGAGCTCATTACAGAGTTTTAATCTAAAAACTTCGAATGCGGATTCATCTGAAAATTTGGGATCCGACGAAATGTCAACAAAGCAGGTGGACATTTTAGAAGAATCTGAGTCTCAACAACTTGAGACGAAAATTAAGGACTCAGTGGTTTTAGAATTACTTGGCGAGGATCCCTCAGCTGACAATATAGGAGACTTAAAATTAAACCCTGACGTAGAAGCACGTATTTCAAGTTGGATTGTCAAAGGTTTATCTAAGGAACTAAAGAAAGATTTGCTTCTTAAATTTCCAAAAAAAGGAAATCTTTCATTAATAGGTCCAGAACTCAACGAAGAAATTTCAAATACTTTAAATGAGACTGCTATTAAACGTGATAATCATTTTAAAGAGTTACATGAAATAGTAGGATCTTCCTTATCTGCATCAGCATCTGCGGTTTCAATGTTAGTCGAAGAAGATGGTGAGGGTCTGGATAAACACCAATTATTGGAATACGTCCTCGGATCAGCTCAACTATTGTCTGAAGCCTTTTTTGCTCTCTCGGCTGCTCGTAAAGCCTTCATCGTTCCTGGTTTCGACAGAAATACGAAATCGTTATTTGATAAAACAAGCACGGGAAAATTTTTATTTGGTGAAAATTTAGGCGAGAAGGTAAAACAAAACATTGCAGTTCAAAAGCTCAGCAAGGAATTAAAACCATCGGTTGCACCTAAAAAGGTGCCTATGAAGCCATCGAATACTTTAAACTTCAGAAGTTCGGCTGGGAAATTCCGGGAGACGACGCAGCCGAACTTCAAGAAACCGAATCCCAGAACTTTCATCTCACCGAGAACCAAGTTCCAGAATCCACAGCGAAGCTTCAACCGAGTGGATCAACCCAAGCCACAGAATCAAAATTATCAACGGAATCAGAATTATCAACGGAATTAGAGGTAAAAATTGGTGGTCGATTAAAATATTTCGTCAAAGAGTGGGAAACCATCACGAAAGACGAGTTTGTGTTAAATGCCATAAGAGGTTTCAGAATTCCCTTCATGTCCAAGGTTGTACAGAATAGTCCACCTCTTGCAATTAAAGGTTCACGTGAGGAACTTTATGAGTGTCAAAAAGCTATTGAAAGATTAGAATCTATTTTTGCAATAGAAAAATGTTCACAATCAAAAAATCAATTCTTATCTTCATTTTTTCTTGTTCAGAAGTCAGATTTAACTTACAGATTTATTCTAAACTTAAAATTATTAAATATATTTATTCCCACTGAACATTTTAAACTGGAGGATATTAGGACGGTTATTAATATCTTACAACCAAATGATTATATGTGCAGTATAGATTTACAGGATGCATATTTATTAGTTCCTATCCACGAAAGTCATAAGCAATATTTGCGATTTGAGTTTGAAGGTTTAACTTATCAATTTAATGCTTTGCCCTTTGGATTAAATGTCAGTCCTTATCTCTTTACTAAAATTCTGAGAACAGTATTTACTTACTTAAGAAACCAGGGGTTTAGATCGGTCACTTATTTAGATGACATTTTACTCTTCGGTAAAACAGAAAAAGAATGTAAGAAAAATCTGCTAACAACCATTTCGCTCTTGAAATCATTAGGATTTGTTATTAATAACAAGAAAAGCGTTTTCATTCCTACCAAGGTTTGCAAATATTTAGGTTTCGTTATTAATTCAGAGGAATGGAATATAGAGTTGACGACTGAAAAAAGAGTTAAAATAAAGGAATTGGTCCTTTCCTTCATGTCTAGAAATAGTTGCAAAATTAAAGAAATGGCTAAATTGGTAGGAACCCTTGTTGCTGCTTGTCCAGCTATCCAATATGGTTGGATGCATTATAAGTTACTTGAAAGAGCAAAATACCTCGCTCTTTTACTTAATAATGGGAATTATAATCTAACAATGACCCTTCCTGTTACAATTTTCGATGATTTAAAATGGTGGAATGTTAATGTGTCGATATATAAAAATCCAATCCGTTCTTTTCAATTTAAAAGGGAAATTTTTTCGGATGCTTCTAATTCTGGTTGGGGAGCTTTTTGTAATGAAGAAAGAGCACATGGGTTTTGGAATGAAAATGAGAGATTGAAGCATATTAATCTATTAGAATTAATTGCTGCCTTTTTAGCATTAAAATGTTTTGCCTCAGATTTAGATACCTGTCAAATTTTACTTAGAATTGATAATTCAACAGCAATAGCGTATATAAATAAAATGGGTGGCATTAAATTTCCAGAATTGAATAAAGTTTCCAGACAAATATGGGATTGGTGTGAGAAGAAAAGGATTTGGATCTTTGCTGAATATATACCGTCCAAAGAAAATATAGAAGCTGATTTTGAATCGCGAATAAATAATGTGGACACTGAATGGGAGTTAAGTAATGAATGTTTTCTTGAAATAATAAAAAGATTCGGACAGCCCGAAATTGATTTATTTGCCACGAGATGTAACACAAAATGTAATAATTATTGTTCGTGGCAAAGAGATCCGGAAGCCTTTAATATTAACGCGTTCACTTTAAATTGGTCAAATTTCTTTTGGTATGCTTTTCCGCCCTTTTCGCTGATTCCGCGAGTTTTAAGAAAAATTATTGAAGAAAATGCAAGGGGTATTCTGGTTGTACCTTACTGGGCATCTCAGGCATGGTTTCCTACTTTTAGACATTTATTGGAAAGTGAACCGATAATCTTTGAACCATCTTAGTCCTTACTTCTCTCTCCTTGTAGGAAGATACTACATCCGCTGTCCTCCAACCTTTCATTGATTGTAGGAGTGCTATCGTCGAATCATTCAAAAAAAGAGGAGCTTCAGATGAAGCTGCCAAAATTCTGTTAGCGTCTTTAGCGGATACTACTATTAAGCAATACAGTACTGCGTTGAAAAGTTGGTGGGGATTTTGTGAGAAGAAGTCATGCGATCCCTTTGTTGCCTCAGTCACTCAGATTCTTGACTTTCTTACTGATTTGTTTAAGAATGGTTCCTCATATGGGACTATTAATACAGCTAAGTCTGCTATTTCTTTAGTATCGGTGCATGAATTGAAAAATAATATCATTTTGAATAGATTTCTTAAAGGGATTTTTCGTTTGAAACCAATCAGACCAAAGTACGATAAGACTTGGGATGTAAATGATGTGTTAACTGTAATTGAAGAATGGTACCCATTAGGCTCCTTAGATTTGCAAAAACTAACTCGAAAGTTAGTAATTTTATTAGCTCTAAGCTCTGGTTATCGTGTACAGTCATTGTCTCTTATTAAAACAGATTGTATAGTTGTGAAAAAGCAATTAGTGGAGATAAGAATCGAAGACTTAATTAAGACGTCTCGACCTGGAATATACCAACCTTTATTAGTACTGCCATTTTTTGATAAAAAACCAGGTCTTTGTGTTGCGCGGACGCTAATTAAATATTTGGAGGTTACTAAGAATCTAAGAGGTGATTCAAATAAACTGTTTATTTCCATTAAAAAACCGTACAAACAAGTGTCGTCACAAACCATCAGCCGATGGATTAAATCGGTCTTGAAAGAGTGTGGTATAGACGATTCATTCACGGCACATAGCACGAGACATGCGTCTTCTTCGGCAGCTATGGATAGAGGCCTAGATTTTGATACCATTAGGAATTCAGCAGGTTGGTCTAAAGACTCTAAGGTCTTCGCTAAATTCTATAACCGACCTATTTTTGATAAGAATGGTAATTTTGTTAAAACGGTATTATTAAATTAAGATTTTTTGTATTCAGTTATTTTTCTTCATTAAAGTATTTTTTCTTAATTAAATTAAGACTCTGAAGATCTACATTGTTATAATCATGAGAACGAGGCTTGAAGTATAATTATAGATCAAACGAACTTACCTTAAGTGAAGTTCGATCTTAATTATATGAATGCCTCGTTTGAAATGATTATATCCCTCCCTATACCCTTCCCATAATTTCAAACTTCGGCTACTCTACATACTCTTAACTAATGAAGTACGATAGGTGAGAAAGGAAACACGAACGAGGTTTTTCATTTTGGCTCTGAAGTGGCGCTAACTGACGGTGATAGAGTGGTACTACATTGTTATAATCATTTCAAACGAGGCATTCATATAATTAAGATCGAACTTCACTTAAGGTAAGTTCGTTTGATCTATAATAATACGACGCAATCAGCAATAAAACTGCTTCCAAAGGGTCGGAGCAGTGCATGGGTTCTGCATCAACGTAACACTTCAATTGACGTCCGTCAATGTCAGCGGCAATCAGGAAAGGTGGTTTGTCTTTGGATGGAACAATCTCCTTAAAAAATTATAATTCATGAAACTTCTAATTAATTCCAACTTACAGTCCAATTTGTTTACAATGATGTTTATGTACTCGTTTAAGTCTCGGGCTCCGCTCTCGACTGTCATTCGTACACAAACATCAGCGTAAACAAATGGCTGCCTTTAACCCCTTGTTGCTTAAGATACTATTTAATTAATTTTGAGGCAATATGCAAACAAACTTGGGTCAGGCAAATCTTTTTAATGATATTTTAAGTAATTATTCTACAAAGTTTGGTTTCAAGATATTTTGTATTTTAAAAGAAAGCTTACGGAAAAATTTTGTTTACCACCAGTGATGTCATCAAATGTTCTTTATTAAATTCTACTGACTTTTAACATTTATTTTTAAAAGAAAAAAATTGTTTTATTATTATTTTCAGTTTTTCTCTGACTTATGGCTATTCTACATAAACTGAAACATTTCTTTTGACTTACGGTAACATTCATTTGGATAATATTTCCACCTTTTCCTTTTGAACCGAAAAGTTCATCAAAATTTTCTAATAAATGTATCATCATATTTTTGGTTTCCTTTTCAGGCTTTACTTCTAGCAGATTACAAAGTTTAGGCACCGCATTTGATAAATTTCTTCTCATGATTTTCAGAGGAATATCGACCATTTTCACGAATTCCCAAATAAACTGTTTAAAAATAACATTTAATAAAACAACAGTGATAGTTAGTTACTTTTCAAGTTACTTTAAATTTAATCTTTGAGCTTTTGCGAAATGTAGCAACTTTAAAGAAACTACATATTCCTAAAATTAAATGCCACTCTTCCTAACAGTCGATATATTGCAATAATCTTTTATATTTAAATTAATTCCTGTTTATTAAAATCATAAAATTCATTGTCACTTGGAAAGTAACTTTGAAGTTCAATTTTTCGAAATAGAATAGTTTTATTTTAAATAAACAAGTATTAATGATATTGTTAAATATTATTGCAACCTATTTAATGCTGAAAAAAGTCATATGGAACTTTTTAAATACTTTCAATAAAGCTGGAATATTTCTAAAAACACACAAGACAAAATTTAAAGTAACTTGAAAGAATTTATATATTAAATATATAAAATTGTGCATACTTATATTTTATTATGTTGAATAACGTTAATGCTCATTTACATAAGCAAAATGATATTGTTATTAAAGTCCTAAATATTGTTAAAAAATAACAAGTTATTTAATGTAACTAATTATTGAAAAAAATGTTACTAAGCAAATTTAATTTATTTGATTAATTTAAATTATTAATTTTTTCAAAACAATTATTGTTCTCATGAAGTTGTCCAAAGTTTTTTATGAGAATTATTTATTAAAACAATATAATTATTTAAATTAAATTATTTAATTTATTAGTTTATTTTTAATAAATTCACGTTATTAAATTGTCCTCAAATTATTTAATGTTATAGTATTTTAATAATTAATATAGCAATAAATAACTTGAGGACAATTCAATGACGTGAATTTATTTTTTTTCATCCTTTTTAGTATGAAGATAAAAGACAATAATTTAAAATGGTTAACAATTGATTAAACAATCTATTATTGTCTATTAAAAACTTTGTTAAAGAAAATGAAACAGAGTTCTAGTTTTTTTAATTTTTTGCAACATGTTGTGTCAACAATAACTAAGTATAAAATTGAAGGATAATATTAAATGTTTATAACAATTGTTTAAACAATCTATAATAGTTAATGTTTAATTTTCTAAAAAAATAATTATACAGAGTTCTAGTTTTGTCTTAATTTTACAACATACGATGTCTGCAATATCTAAAAGTAATAAGTATATCTAGTTATTGTAGACATACAATGTTGCATAATTTGGAAAAACTTGAACTTTGCATGGTAATTTTTAAGAAAATTACAAATTAACAATAATTGATTGTTTAAACAATTGTTAAATATATAATATTATCCTTTATCCTTATACTTATTATTTCCAATTATTATGGACACAAAATGTTGCAAAATTTAGAAAAAATAATTCTGTATGATTAGTCTTAAGGGCAGGTGATGGATTATGACGTCACTGGTATAGGCAAAACTTGTCCGTAACTTTTCTTTTAAAATATTGAATATTTTATCACGAAACTTGGTAGAGTTATTTAAAATGTTATTAAGAAGGTCTCTTAGACCCGAAATTGTTTGAATTTTTGCCTAAAATTGATTTTTAAAAATTTTCGACAAAATATCAAATTTTTTAAAAATTGATTTCGAGTCAAAATTGAAACAAATTTGGGGCAGAGAGACATTCCTAATGGCATTTTAACTAATTCTACTAAGTTTCATGATGAAATATTCAATATTTAAAAAGAAAAGTTACGGACAAATTTTGCCTATACCAGTGACGTCATAATCCATCACATGCCCTTAAGAAAATTTAATACTGATAAGATCTTGTTAACATTTTTATATGTCTAAAATTATGTAGGTAAAAAAATTTATTATAATTTTGGTAAAACTCTTTAAGGAATATACAATACCGGCCAGTAGTATGTGGCCACCTGTTTTGAGTGATTCAGATTAATCAATTCTCCTTCAATCTAAGTCTAAAATAAAAATTTTTCTCTGTAATTAGTTGAAAACTAACTAAATTTTGTATAAAATGCGCCCATGATGAAGTCGTTTTGTCCACTCTAAAAAAATGTATTGTAAAAAAAGTTTAAATTACATTTTTTTTAATTTCAATAACTTTTAAAATAATTAAGATCTCTTGATGTTCTTGGTGTGATTTATAATATAATATTAATAAAATTTAAAAAATACATCACTATTGTTACAAAATTTTTTTTTTTTTTTTTCTAGAAGACTAAAGTGAGTACAAAAAAATTCAAAGAATTTAAATAATATAATTAGTGAGAAAAATATGTTTTAAAATAATAATGAATTTATAATTTCAAAGTTTTTGCAAAAATCTTTTATTAATCTTTATCATTATAATTTTAAAACATATTTTTTTCACTAATTATATTATTTAAATTCTTTGAATTTTTTTGTAATCACTTTAGCCTCAGGAAAAATCTAAGAAAAAAAATGAGCAACAATATTGATGTCCTTTTTAAAATCTATAGAAAATTATCTTTAAAATCACACCAAGAACATAAAGAGATCTTTATTATTTTAAAAGTTAATAATAATTGAATATACGCTGTAATTAACACTTTTTATATAATAAATTTTTTTAGAGTGCACAAACGTCTTCATCCTGTGCTTTTTTTATTCAGAATTTAGTTAGTTTTAAACTAATTAGAGAGAAAAAATTTTATTTTCGAATTAGATCGAAGAAAAATTGATTAATCTGAATCACTCAAAACAGGTGGCCACATACTTCTAGTGGCCGGTACTGTAGAATAAATTTAATATTTACTAATTAAATGTGGCTTTTTCTATAATTTAGTAAATTTAATTACTATTAATCTAAAAAACCTGTTATTAAACATATTTTTATATACATAAGAAACACTCCAAACTATTTTTAATATGATTTCCTATGCAATCTTTGACTTTTCAAATGGTAGAAAATAGATTTTCTGTAATATTCCGATTTTTCCATAGATTGTTATGAAGAAATTAATATAAATAAATAAAACTAGATGAAAATTATGTCCATATCGTGGACATTTCGCCTTCACATAAGGAAAAAAATTTGCCTCCTCATAGAGGAAGCCATGAATTTATAATATAAAAGTTAATTAGAAGTTATTAAAAAAAAGGAATTTTAAATAAAACAAAAACATGAATTGGTATTTTACGAATTTTGGATCAATTATAAACTTTATAATAGGTGAATCGATTTATTTTGAGTTAAGGAATATGATTTTTGTATTCCTTAAGTTCTATTTATTTTTAAGCATAAAAATAATTTTTGCAAACAGGCACTAAAAAAACAGTTCGGTTAAAATAACCGAAATTCCGGTTAAGGGGGCCGTCCATAAATTACTTAAGGGATTTTTCTCAGATTTTGACCCATGCACCCACGTCTGTAAGGCTCCGTAAGATTTTGATCCACCCACCCACCCTATCTTACGTAATTTTTTGCTTATGCATTTTTTTACGAGAATTTTTTCTTAACATTGCAAAAAATTGCTTAATTAATGTAGGAATTACAGACAGATACCTTTTCACCCTTTTTCACCTTTTTTTCAATTTTTAATTAATTTCTTAATTATTACAAAACTTCATGACTTTTCTCAACTATTTTTTTTATTATTAATAAGTTTCTTTTATTATAAATTTAATTGTTCAATTTTTGTCTTCAATTTACAATTTTTTTTCAAATTTCAATTCCATTTTTCAGTTTTTAATTATTTTCTAAAATGTATTCAATAATTCTCGGAGTTTTAAATTACTTCTTTCTATTCTCAATTATAATCTTTAAATTTTAATTCCATTCTTCAATTTTTAATGATTTTCTTCAATTTTCAACTTTCAATTATTTTGTTGAATGGTAATTATTTATTTATATTTCCAATCCAGTTGTTAAATTTGCAATTATTTTCAACAATTATTCCTATAACTTTCTTAATTTTTTAATTTCAACTTATTTTCTTTTTTAATAATTCTTGTTTAATTTTATAAATTATTTTTTTCTATTATCTATTAAGCTTGACATTTTTTAAATTTTGTTTTCAATTGTCAATTATTTTCGTCATTTTTTAATTATTTCATTCAATTATTAATTACTTTTCGCAATTTTCAATAACTTTTTTCAATTTTCAATTATTCTCTTAAAATTTTATAATAATTCTTTAATTTTTTCAATTATTTTGTTTAGCTGTGTATTAATCTAGCATTTTTTTAATTTTGTTTTCACTTGTCAATTATTTTCATTGGTTTGTAATTTTTTTTTTAATTATTTTATTATTTTTTCAAATTTTAATTTATTTCTTACATTTTGCTCCCTCATAGAGGAAGCTTTCTGATCGTTTAAATTTTCGATTTTCCAAAAATAGTCTAAATCGACTTATTTTCATCTAAAAAGCGAAAATTTTCATTCCTAAGCAAATGTCCAGATGTATGTGTGTGTGTGTGTATGTATGTATGTATGTGTGTGTGTGTGTATAGCGTTTTTTGTGTACAAGATATCTTGAGAACGCTTAAACGGATTCCAATAATATTTGGATGACTTATTAAGCTCATGAATATCTAAAATTGGACGCAGGGATTTTTGAAAATACCCAACCAAATTTTTTGAGCACCTTTTTTCATCGAAAAAAATCGTTTTTTGCCAAAAAATTTTTTTATGATAAAAATACAACATAAAGAATACAAAAATCATATTCCTTATCTCAAAACGAATCGATTGACCTATATAACTTTTATAATTGATCAAGAATTCGTAAAATAATTCATATTTTTACATTTCTTTGCATTAAAAAATTTTTTTTAACAACTTCCCCAATTAACTTATATTTATATTATTAATTTCTTGCTTCCTCTATGAGGAAGCAAATTATTTTGCTTACTTGGAAGCGAAATGTCCATAAATTGGACATAATCCTCACCTAGTTTAAATATTTTTTTCTTTCATTTTTTGTCACCTTTTTCAGGGAAAAAATTCAGCTTTTAACCGTTTATGAAGATAAAGGATACTGTGATGCATGTATAATGAAATTAATTTTAAAAAAATTGTTTAATAAATAAGTGTCTGGTGTTTTTTTCATAGCGTGAAAATTTCAAAAATTTATTGAGTAAAAATAAAAAAAAAACATATCTTACGTAAGAAATTGGTTTAACAAGGTACCCACCTATGTAAGTTATCATAGAAAAATTTTTTACCCACCCTCCTACCCAAAAGACCTTACGTAATTTATGGACGCTAAGCGCTATTTAACAAGATTTTCAGGTTATTTCAACCAGAATTCTGGTTAATTTTCTAGTACAGTGGCGGATCCACGGGGGGGGGTCATGGCCCCCCATGACCCCCCCCTGGAGCTAACTTAGATTTGCATGTTATCTCATGTATAACCCCCTCCTGGAATCAAGTCTGGATCCGCCACTGTTCTAGTATTCTGGTTATTCTGGTTATTCTCTTATTCTCGAGATATCCTGGCGAAATAAGGTATACACACACACATATGAAACCAACAATAATTATTTTGGAAATTGAAAAAACCGCTGCCAAGTTGTACCGCAAGTATTTATTTGGTGTGAGTAATTTTTGGTATTCATTTTTTGAAAACATTACTTGCACACAGAGATTACTATAAACATCACTAAGTTTTAATTAAAAGCTCGCAAAAACAATATTAAATAGGCCAATTGATGAATTTTTTAATTCTCTATAAAACAAGCAAATTTATATAAAAATCAAAAAAACTTAAAAAAATTAATTTTTTTACAAATTTTCAATTTTTAAAACCTTGAGAACTCGGAACAGGATTAGAATAGAAGGTTTACAAATAGCTCATTCGATGTGTTTTTTCATCACCTACATAATAATAAAAATCTATTGAAGCTAGAAATAGAGCATTAAAAAAAAAGTATTAAAAACAGGATGGCCACAAAACTCAGTTTACAAATTTCCCTGACATTTCCCTGACGTTTCTCTGACATAAAATTTGTGTTATAAATAATAAACAAACAGCTAAAATAAAATAAAATTTTGCTTTATTCTTAAAAGCAGGGCTGATAACATCATGATCTTTTTAGAAAAATTTAAAAAATCCGATTTTTTATTTAAATCTGGTTTTTTTATATAAATTAAAAATTGTTATATAAATCAAAAATTGATTTTTTTAAAATATGAGCAGTAAAATCTCCAGATGTTTATTTGTAAAGAGTTTATTAAAGAAATGAAGAAAAAATTTCAAAAAACAACACAAGAATGAAACAGTAACATAAAAACATATATAACAACGTAGAAAAGAAATTCTATGAACAGAAGAACGATGTTAACATGAGAATATTTAGTACAAGATGAAAATAATTTAAATAATATAAAATAAAAGAATAAAAGCTTTAAAAAAAGTAAAAAATTGAGAAATTTTAAAAATAAAGATAAGAGCATCAAATAAATGTTTCCAAAAATTCGTAATTATAAAATAAAAACTAAACAATTTAAAAGAAGGAAAAATGATAACAAAAATTAAAGAATTAATTAAAACACAAAGAAGGAATAAAAAAAATGAAATATCAAGAAAATGAAATAAATAGGAAGAAAATGGAGAAATGTTCTTTTCCTTAATCTAACAAACTGTAAAAAAAATGTAAAAAGTACAAAAAATAATAAAATTTGATCAGAATCTACTAAAAAATTAGAGTTAATAAAAATAAAATTAAAAAATGGATGTATCAAGATAAACAAAAAGTTCACAAAAGAAATTTTAAAATCCTGTAAAAATAAAAAAGTTTAGGCAAATTAAACCACAATTTTTTTTAAAATATTACACTTACAACAAGTCCAATAATAAATTTAGAAAAATTTAAGAAAATTTAAAAATATTAGGAAAGAATAAGTAAGTTTGCAAAAAATATCGGAAAAATAGACAAGATATGAAAACAAATTGAATAAATTTACAAAAAAAAGCATATTTATTTTTCAAAATATGGAAATGATTATGAAAATTAATGAAATAAAAAGTTTAGTTATTATAACAATTAATATAATCTTATTATAGTTATTATAACAAAATTGTGTAAAATAATATTAAATAATTTGCATAAAAAGAAGAAAATTAAAGAAAATCCTAAAAAACAAAAGACAAATACAAAAAAAAAAATATCAAAAGTAGAAGGAAAAAAAATCTTAAATTTTATTAAAAATAATAAATTATAAGATAAAAATTATACAGTTTCAAAAATGTAATATTTCTTAGAAATGTTGTCAGAAGTAACAAAAAGATTATTGAGAATATGGAAAATAATTAATAGGGTATTATTTAATTATTTTGCATTAATTAATATCCATTTTATTTTAAATTAATTGAAATTTACAAGTTGGAACAAAGTAGAATGTGAGTTAATTGACGTTTGGAATTTATTTGAATTTTAATGAATTAAAGATATTATCTATAAAAATTGAATACTAATTTTTGCTATATTCTACCAAAAATTTGTTAATCGTAGGTGTTTTGATCATCTGTATGTATTAGCATGATTTTTTAAATTTTATAAAGATTAAAATATTTAAATTGAAAGTTTTAAGATTTAGCCATAAGTTTGCGAGTTTTATTTTTGGTTTGCGATGTTTTACATGCAGTATTAGACATCCGAAGAATTGTGAAATTTTTTTTATTTAAAACATTGTTTTAATACAAATGCCCCAATGATTTAAATCAATAACAGCTCTGCTTAAAATTAGTATTAGTTTTATTACATTCTTAATAAATGTATATAAAATTATTTTATAATCGAAAATAAAAAGAAGAACACGGACATTTTTTAAAAACTTTATTTTCGACATCCTAAGGTCGAAACATGTCGAGATATGTCAAAAAATCGCAATCGATAATTTGAGGGTAAAACAATATTTCCTCTATGAGGAGGCAAAAAAATTAATTTATTGAGTTAATAAATTCCGTCCGCATGAAAAGGGCCCACTTTGGCACTATTCGACTTATCTATATGAACATATTCTTCATTAAATTTTAAAAATTTTAAGAGGTCTTGGAACCTTTTAGATGAAAAATCCAGAAAGTTACAAACGTTTAAAGTTAGAAATGTCAAACCCCTAGTTTTGAGAAAAACGAGTTTAAAGTTCAAGATCACCATTAGCGTCCATGCATTTTAAAAATTAAAAATAAAATTATTTGTATTTTTAATTGAGATAATGTTATGATGATTTTACACATGATTTGACGTGGGCCATTGCGTAGTTTGATTTTCGGCAATAAAAAAAAATTCGAAAATTTGAACCTTGTTTAGAAAAAGGAGAATATCTCGGAAAATAAAATCGACGAAATAAGACATTTTCATGCGAACGTACACATATGTTTAAAATAATTTTTGTTATTTTTAAAATTGAAAAAAATATAATGTACATATTAATCGATATAACACAAGCCTGACAAAAATTTTTTTTCTGTTGTTTGAGATCGACGAGTTATTTCCTGTAGTTTTTGGTGTGCTGAATCCTAATCTGGCAACGAAAACCTCCCATGACGTCATGATTTTGAGAAAAGTGGGGGTAAAACTCTAAAAAATCACGTTTTTGGCACTTTTTGAAAATTTCTACTGGGTACATCCGACGTGCTAGAGACTTGTGAAAGGGATTAAATTAAAGCTTGAACCCCGTACTTTACACAGATATCGCGATATCGGCAAGAACAAACTAAATTAACTGTCAAACATGATTTTTTTTACAGTTGTCAAGTATAAAAATTGACTTACACTGTTCGTAAACACAACTATTTTAAAAAATGATTGGATTCGTTTGATACTTGTCACTCGGGCAGTTTTAGGGGCGCTGATTACGAATATGAAATAAGAATTCAAAATTCAAAATCGCGGATGCAATATGGCTTTTCGAGCGAATCCAATCAAGTTTTAAAAAAACCATCAGCCATATTGGATCCGACATTTTTAATTTTTAAAATCTAATTTCATATTTGTAATCAGTGTCCCTAAAAATCCCTGAGTAACAAATATCAAGGGAATCCAATAATTTTTTAAAATAGTTGTATTTACGAACAGTGAAAGTCAATTTTTATACTTGACAACTGTCAAAAAAATCATGTTTGACAGTTAATTTAGTTTGTTCTTGCCGATATCGCGATATCTTCGTAAAGTACA
The DNA here is from genome assembly GCA_037103525.1 of Ganaspis brasiliensis. Classification (NCBI taxonomy): domain Eukaryota; kingdom Metazoa; phylum Arthropoda; class Insecta; order Hymenoptera; family Figitidae; genus Ganaspis; species Ganaspis brasiliensis. Next base: position 2,081,870 of record JAZKLR010000056.1, on the reverse strand, counting down.
GGGTTCAAGCTTTAATTTAATCCCTTTCACAAGTCTCTAGCACGTCGGATGTACCCAGTAGTCAAAAAGTGCCAAAAACGTGATTTTTTAGAGTTTTACCCCCACTTTTCTCAAAATCCTGATTATGTAATTTGATATGATTTCGCCTGACTTCACTTTTTTTAACTTTTACTGACTTTTGTTTTCGAAAGTTTTCACAGTTAAAAGTGAAAAAAAGTGAAATCAGGCGAAATCAAATCATTTCGAAATCAAATCAAATTACATAATCGGCCCCCAGATTGGGATTCAGCACACCAAAAACTACGGGAAATAACTCGTCGATCTCAAACATGTGGATTAGTAAAATTCGGTTTGATTATTAATCAGATTTATTGATAACTAAATAAGTAAAAAACTGAATAAATAAAAATCGGAATAATTCAAATGCAAATTAATTGAAAGTTCTAATCGATGACAGTTTGAATTAGTTGATATTGGAGCAAAGTGGATCAACTTGGGGATCAATTGACTTTCGGGTTGACTTAAATATAAGATTATTTAGATCTAGATTGCTTCTAAATAAAGGTAAAAAAGTGAAAAATGAAAAAAATTAGGGGAATAGGTGACGAAATTCAAGAAAGATAATAAAAAGGTAATAGTTTGTGATGCCTGTATCATATTTAATTTTATTTATTTAGTCTGCTGCTCGAGCCAGTGTTGCAAGCTTAAGTATTTCAATAATTTTTGTTATTATAAAATAAAATATAATCACATCAAATCTTTTAACATCTTTTTGTTCTTATTATAAATTGTTTAAAAAAATTGTATTCAACTATTTTAAAATTGATATTGATATATATACTTATAATTAATGTTTATAATAAAAAAAAAAAACCAAGTATGAGGCTGCCGCAAGTAATAACATCCGTTAGCGTTATTTGAAACAAAAAAATTTAATTGATTATTGTTCTGTATGTCAGTGGTTATCGCCCAAACTAGAATAAAACAGTTTTGTTAATAAAAAAAAATAGCAAATTATCATACAAGAAAAAATCAAAAATCGACCGTTTATTATTGATAAGAAGTTAAAAATAAAAAAGCTTTTAATAAAAATGCATAATTCTAGTTCGGGCAATAGCCACTGACATACAGAACAATAATCAATTTGATTTTTTTATTTTAGATAACACCAACGGATGTTATCAACTGCACCAGCCTCCTACTTCCTTTTTTTATTATAAACATTAATTGTAAGTATATATCAATATCAATTTTAAAATAGTGGATTATATTTTTTTAACACTTTATAATAAGAACTAAAAGATGTTAAATTATTTGATGTAATTATCTTTTATTTTATAATAAAAAAAAAATTGAAATAAGCATTCAAAACAGGATTGAACACCACACTTCCCCCTTAATTCTAACAAATTCAAAGAATTATAAATTGAATTATCGGTTAAAGATTTTATTTATAAACTTCAACTTCTTGTTAAAGAAATAAATATTTTAATTTTTTAAAAATGAACTGATATAAACGTTAAACTTACAAGTTCTTTATCACTCAAAGCAGGGTATTTTTCCAGCATTTGGGAAGCGGAAAATTTTTTGGCATCCAACATTCTTTGGTCTCGTGTACGCGTTAGAAGTTCTTTAATTCTTCCTATATCTCTATTTAATTTTCTCCACTCTTCTTGTAGAAGTAGAACTAGGTTCTCATCTTGTGATAAAGCCGATGAGTTTTCGTTACTTTTAGTTTTTTTCGACGCGTTTTGTGACTTATTCACAGTCGATCGCTTTCTTTCTAACCTTCGTTTATTTTTTAAGCAATTGTTAAGCCTCTTTTCAACTTTCTCCTAAAATTACAACAATTTAATGTAATTAAAATTAAAAATTTTCAATATTCATTTATATTATAAAATAAATTAGAACAATTAAACTAATTTAATAAAAAAAAGTAAAATTCCCATAAGAATTTCTGTACCGTCGAGCAGGGCTATTTTGTGCACAAAACCGTTCTTTTTCCACTCTATGCTTTATTAAAATTCGGAATTTGGAAAAATTAAGAATTTAACTATTCAGTTGTGTTGTGGACATCCTCCTAAAGGTGCCCTGTGAGTTAGCCAAAAATAAATTTTTGTCTGAGTTATAGAAACTCATTCATAGTTGTGCACAAAATAACCCCACTGATGAATCTATTTTATGCATCAAACTTTGCTTATTTATAAAGTTGTGTAAAAATAATTTTTGATCGTATCTGCTGTATGAAGTATTATTTCTAGATATTCTAGAGTACAATAAAGAAAAACAAAGCCAGAAATATTTTTTTTTATCAATTGTTTAATTAATTTGAAAGTAAAACACTAAAATTTCACAAAAATGTAGATTTACAAAAAAAAATTTATTTCTTTAAGAAAATTTTACCTAATGTAACTTCTATTACACTTCTTGAGTTATTTTAAAAGAAAAATTGTCAAAATTAACTTGAAAAGCATGTAATTATTAATGTTACTTTCTTTAGGTTTTTATGGCACCACGTGTAAAATTGAAATTTTGTGATTATTTCTTGTCTTTTATAAAAAAATAAGATAAAAATGTTTCAGAACGAAATTCTAAAGTAATTTTTACTAACTACAAAACAAATTTTTGAAAAATAATTGCTTTTAAAGAATACACAAAATAACCCACCTAATCCTGTTTTTTTTACACTTTTTTCTTAAAATATGCAATAAAAAGTTAGCGCATCACGTATACACTATCACAACTAAATTATCAACAAGCATTATTAATGCTTTTAGAAATACATTAAACTTCTGGAAATCTAAACAGAATTTTGAGAATTTTGAAAATTTTTATCTTGATTTTCACGAGTTTACAATTTTTTTTCTGATTTACGATAAAGAATTAAGTGATTTCATTTAGTACTCTCTGCAGTCTGGATATCAAACAATGTTTATACCAAGTAGCAAAACAACTGAATATTAAACTTTAAATGTGTTACAGTGGAACCAAAATCCTTTTAAAGTTTAAATTGTTGTTTGTTTAAAATATAAAAAAATATGTAGATGATTGGTCTGACTTTTTCTTTAAAAAAAATCTGAAAGCAAGGCTAATCTAAAAAAATATTAATTTCATTCTATCGCGAAGAATCAAAGCATTTTATAAGATTAAAATAAATTTACATGGGGTTTGCCGTGTGCTCCTTTTAAACCAGGGAATTTCTCTATAGCTAAAATTGCTACTTGAGCCGCATCTTTTGCCAAAGTAAAACCTGCTTTCTTCATATTACTGGCGATTGTTCGAACAGCTCGATTACTCTCATTTTTATTAGCGCTCGTATAAAGGCCAGCATTTTCATCAGCTTCGTAAGTGCCGTTAATGTTGTCGGGTATAAGGTGTGATAGTGTTTCCTATATTAGAAATAAATAAAGATATAGTTTTCCATTATTAACCTATATCTAAGGGAAGCGACATTTTGAACAAAACTTAATTTACAGAATGTGTAATAGACCGAAATTTATCCTTTAGTTCCTCTACTTTCCGAATGTCTGGCACATTCTGAGTTTTTAGTATTCGGGAAGTTTAAAAGTCTGACAAATAGAGTTTCGGCGAGTTAAATATTCGGACAAATGGTAAATCTGATAAATACAACTTCTAAGAAATATATATTCGAGAATTTAAAAATTCTTACAAATGAAAATTTAAGAGGTTAAATTTTCTGAGAAATGGAGTTTCGGGAATTTAAATATTCGGATAAATAAATTTCGGTATATTACACGTTCTGTAAAATGTCTTTTTGTCAAAATGTCGGCTTCCTATATCTAAGATCTCTTACTGCTTTGCTTTGCATTTCTAGAGGTAAATTTGAAAAAGGTTTGAGGATAGTAGGCTGTTCTGAAGGACCCTCTGGTCGATGTGAAATCTCTGAATTCGTTTCTGAATTTGTTTCTGAATCCTCATCACTCTCTGACGAATTTTCAGGTGAATTTAATTCCTCGCTGTTGTTCTTTTCTTTATACTCAAAGTTACGATTGGTCAAATCAAAGTCAGTTTTGTGACTTGTAGTTGAGTCATGTGTTTTACCATTAATATCCATGTGATCGTTTTCTGAATTAAAAAATTAACATTACTAAATTATTTTTAATGAAAATATGTAAAATAATCCCAACATAGAATGATTTTAATTCATGGTAAGTTCCCAGGAATCATCTACCAAATTTCCTGGGATGCGCTCCACTGAACCTCCCAAAAATTTGCAGGAAAATTTCCATCGAACCTTGCAGAAAGCTTTCATCGAACATTCAAGGGATCTCCAGTAAAGCTTACACTGAATTTTCAAGGGATTTTTAGGGAAACTTTCATTCAACCTCCAGAGAAGCTTTTATAACATCTTTACGCTTACAAAAATATGATATGCAATTTATATTACAAGTAATGTTTGAAGATTTATATTTGGAAGATTGTCAAAAAAATTCTTTTTTAAATATTCTCAATAATGCCAGTTTTTCAAATAAATTAGAGCAACATTACACCAAAAATTTTATGTTACATTTCCATAAAGGTACAGTCCCATATTGGCGTAAAAGCGTTGTCAAAAAGCGTAAATTATGCGATAAAAAGAGAAGAGCAGATTTCACTTTCTCTCTCACTCACATGATTTTTACTTTCCGCTGACGCCCCTCTACGCCGACATGGGACTGCACCTTAAGCGTAGAGATTCGATGAAATCTTCTTTGTAAATCCCTTGGATCTTTGATGGAAATTTCTTTAGGTATTCTCTAGAGGTTTAATGTAACTTTTCTTAGAGATTCCGGTGGAAACTTCTTCGAAGTTGGACTCTGAAGGTTCTTGGAAACTTCCTACAAAATATCGTGCTGGGTGGGTATGATTTATAAATAATTAATTGGGTGAATTAATAAAAATATTGAGTGAATAACACAAGCCTACGAGGGTCCGTTACAAGAACAGTCAAGGATGATTCTCTTACATTTTTTTGCGCGGAGCACCAAACTAATGTTCAAAATGGTCCATAACTTTAGAATTTTGAGTAATTCTAGGTCAAATGTCTCAAAAACAGGTATTTTTAAGATTTTCGATTTTCCAAAAATAGTCTAAATCGCCTCATTTTCATCTAAAAAGCGTAAATTTTTATTCCTAAGCAAATGTCCAGATGTATGTGTGTGTGTATAGCGTTTTTTGTCGCCAGGATATTTTGAGAACGCTTTAATGGATTTCAATAAAATTTAGAGGACTTTTTAAGCACCTGAATATCTAAATTTGGACACAGGGATTTTTGAAAATACCCAATCAAATGTTTTTGAGCACTTTTTTTTAATCGAAAAAATCGTTTTTTAACAAATTTTTTTTCCATGTTAAAAATACATTATAAAAACTGTTACAGGGGGGAGGGGGGTTTAAAAATTCCTGAAAAAAGCGTTACGTTATTTAAGTATGGCCCCTCATGTAATTCGTAAGTAGCTAAATATCATATAAATTCAAATATTTTTAACTTTTAAAAAGAAATCATAAAGCAGTTTTTAATAATGGGATTGAAGCCAAGAATTTTTTATTGTGGTAGTGCTTTGAAAAATTAAAAAATATTTATATTCCCCGAACAAGATTTACAAAAATATCCAAAATAGACATTCTTGGGATATTTAACTTAAAATTACTGAAAATCCTGACGTGGTGGACCATTTGGAACATCAGTTTCGCGTTGATCGTGAAAAAATGTAAAAGAATCAACCTTGACTGTTCTTGCAACTGACAAGAATAAGATTTATTCTCAGATCTATGTAATATTAAAAGAGTCATTGAATTAATGATATTTAATAAGTAAATTTGTGCACGAGTGTAAAAATAAAATTATCGATAGGAAGTGTATACATATAAATAATTTAGATACAGGGCAATATCTTGCTTTTTAGTACACATAGTCTAGGAATCTCAACATACTCGCATTATTCAATAATATTTTTACATCTTTACCTATCTTAGCATGTTTGCTTGGCACGCATCCGCAGTATGCGCAAATGTAGCTGTCGCTGAATATGTACTAAGACATTCAGCACAATTTTTACAAATTCCACGCTTTACGCCAAAAATATCTGTATTATTAATCTCCATGTTTCTGAAAAAATTATAAAACAATTACAATCAGGAATTTACCTAAGTAATCAGCTGGTATAGATTCAGACAAAGTCAGATAGGCGTACTTTTTATTACGTTTATCTTATATGCACGTGACTATGTGTATAAAAGAAGCGTGAGAAGGATTATTTAGCCATAAATGCATAAAGGTACAAATTAAAAAGTCCAAAAAGATTTTGTCCCATAAAAATCTCTAACTTTTAAAGGACCTCAGGACAAAGAATCTAAGATACAAAATAACCAAACATTAAAAAAAAAATATATTTGTAAAATAAATGTAAAAAAGTTTAAAATAAATCATAATATACAAGAGAAAAATTTATTTTTATAGCGTATCTAGCAAATAAACATGATTAAATTCTCGGCTAGTAATCGGGTCTCCTCGACAATAAACTACAATTTTCCCGAATTTTTTCCTTTAATGATTAATAATAATATTAATTAAATGTGAAGTCATTTAAAAGAAATATTACGTTTACAAAATATAACTACAAAATTAAAAATGTGGAAAATGAACTAACAAATACAAAAAACAGAAAGAATAAACTAAAAAAATGTATAACAATACATACGTAAGAAGTCTAAAAAATGAATAACAGTTTTCATTCAAAATAACAATTTTTCAGAGAGCCCAAAAGAAGGCCAAAAATGTCACGTGTTTGGTTTTTTAAATTTGTATAATTTTATGTACTGATGTACTGGAGGTGCTGGCGGTTTTTTCCGCCAGCACCTCCACCAAAATACGGTTTTTTGAAAAAAATATAAAAGCCCAAAAATTGGGATTGGTGCCCAGAATTAGCCCAAAATTGGTACAGAGAGTGATTATTAAAAATCGTTTGTGGAAGTGCCAGCGGAGCGGACCTTATATTTAGGTCAAAATATGAATTAGTTTACGAGAATTGAAATTCCGAATAGAAAATTGAAATAGCAATATCTTTCGTTCTGTCATCCGTATCAAGGTATTCTTTTTTTTAAATGCTCAAAAATATATAATGAATAATTCTATTTTAGGACAATTTTGTATAATTTTAATACTAAAAAAGTTACTAAATAAAAAGTATACAACTTTTAATAAGACAGAAAAAATTTAATGACCCAAATGCTAAAACGAACTTATATTTGTGTTCTTTTCAAGACTCCAAAAGAAATTAACTGTGAATTTTATTTCTTTTGGAGTCATGAAAAGAACAAAGGTAAGTTCGTTTTAGCATTTAGTTTAATGAATTTTTTCTGGCTGATTAAAAGTTATATAATTTTTATTTAGTAACTTTTTTAATATTAAAATTATAAAAAATTCTCCTAAAATACAATTATTCTTTTTATTTTTCAGAGCATTTAAAACAGAGGAAACCTTGATACGACTGATTGAACGGAAGATATTGTTACTTAAAATTTTTGTTCGAAAATTCAATTCTCATAAACTAGTTAATATTATGATCTACATATTCATGTAAAACATTAGTCATTAATTATAATAAAATTCTAAAGTTTTATTGCCCGCAAATTACCTGTCTGAAAATAACGTAAACTTCATTGGAGTCGCACTATTAAAATTTTTTTTTTTAATATTACATATTATGTTTTTATAACAATAATTCTATCATTAAAAATTATTTTATAAAATTATAAAACCTAGAAACTTTATAAAGTAAATGAATTAATGAAAATCGGGCAAGTACGAGTTATACTCGTACCAAGTCGAAGGGTTCCGTACCTCTATAATTTTTTTAACTATATGAAATAGAGATTGAAGGCAATAGCAATTGAGGGCCCGGATGCAATAACTACGTTTTCGCTCGAAGGCCTAGACTGTCTCCTTTTTCACAAGATAATTTGACGGGAAAATTATCTGGAAAAAAAGTTGAAGGAAATTGAAATTTAAAAATTGATGTCAATAGAGGAGATAAAGACGCACATTTTTTCTTAATAAAGTTTTTTGTCAGACTATTATTTAGTGAAATAAAAATTAAAAACTAATTTTTTTTAGACATTGAAAATAATTATATTTTTACAATCAACTCGTGATATCTCAGAGTCATATGGATAAAAAAAGTTGCAGCTTCACCTGCATATTAAATAAACATTGCAGATCCTAATAAAATGGTTGTAAATATGAAAAAATTGTAATTTGTTATTGATTTTTAATAATAATGTAGTCGCTATCATTACTGTGCTTTACTAACTTTGAGCAAAAAATCTCTGTTACAAAGTTTCGAATTTTGAAGGTTTGAATCACACAAGTTGTTTAGTAAGGTATTAAAAAGTTTTACCAAAAAGAATTTTTTCGATTCATTAAATATTTCAGCTTTTATAAACAATTTTGTTGGAAGCTACTGCGCGTCAGGCGTTAACATTTGGTCAGCTGACTGGCTAAGCTCTAAGCCGTGAGCGGAACAAGGATGGATGCATTCCGGAGTGGCTATGGCGAGAAAGAGAAAGCGACAATAAAGTGTTTTTCTATGTAGAAATCAACTTTTTTATTTTCTATTTACATAACTGTTAATAAATTAACAAACTTTTAAAGAATAAATCACAAAATAAAACTATAACAACTAAATCAAAATCTTTCTTCGAGTGCGGCAAGGACTTTTAAGAACAAAACATTTTGTTTTCAATTTTTGTAAAGACAATTTTCGAGTACAAATTTTATTATATTTACAACCATTTTATTAGGATCTGCAATGTTTATTTAATATGCAGGTGAAGCTGCAACTTTTTTTATCCATATGACTCTGAGATATCACGAGTTGATTGTAAAAATATAATTATTTTCAATGTCTAAAAAAAATTAGTTTTTAATTTTTATTCCACTAAATAATAGTCTGACAAAAAACTTTATTAAGAAAAAATGTGCGTCTTTATCTCCTCTATTGACATCAATTTTTAAATTTCAATTTCCTTCAACTTTTTTTCCAGATAATTTTCCCGTCAAATTATCTTGTGAAAAAGGAGACAGTCTAGGCCTTCGAGCGAAAACGTAGTTATTGCATCCGGGCCCTCAATTGTATATATATTTCAAATAACAAAGTCATTTTTCTATAACTTTATATACTAATATAGTTAAAATTATTTTAAAACTTATAACAAATAACAAAATTTTAATGCACTATATTGAATTTTTTATTTAATTTCAATGAAATCGGCAAATTACTAATAAAATAAAAAGTAGATTATATCCCCGGGAAAAAGGGTTTAGATATAATCAGATATATTTCAGATATCATCAGATATATTGTAGATATAATCAGATATATTTCAGATCTAATGATATATGATTTGATCTATTCAGATATAATCAGATATAATCAGTTATTTAAACATATATCTGCTTATATATATTTAGATATAATCAGATCTGATATTATATCTGTTTATATCTAGATAGATATCGCCTGATGTGAGGTCATATCTAACTAGATATATTTTAACATAGTCAAATCTAATATTATACCTTTCTTTATCTAATTAGATATTGTCAGATATGAAGTCAGATATAATCATTTTGTTAACAGATTTAATCATACATAATATCAGATCAAACTATATCTAATAAAAAAATAAAAATTTTTGAAATTTGAAAAAGTCCAAACTATATTATTTATATATATTATAAATAAATTATTTTTTTATTAGATATAGTTTGATCTGATATTATGTATGATTAAATCTGTTAACAAAATGATTAGATCTGACTTCATATCTGACAATATCTAATTAGATATAGAAAGGTATAATATCAGATTTGACTATGTTAAAATATATCTAGTTAGATATGACCTCACATCAGGCAATATCTATCTAGATATAAACAGATATAATATCAGATCTGATTATATCTAAATATATCTAGTTAGATCTGATTATATCTAAATATATATAAGCAGATATATGTTTAAATAACTGATTATATCTGATTATATCTGAATAGATCAAATCATATATCATTAGATCTGAAATATATCTGATTATATCTACAATATATCTGATGATATCTGAAATATATCTGATTATATATAAACCCTCGTTCCCGGGATCCCAAGTCAAATACTACAAACGATTTAAAGGGGGGGGGGGAGCTCGGTCATTTTTTCGAATTTTCTTTAAAAAAATCGTAGGTTTTGGCTAGTAAACATTGTGAAAACCGCCTTTACAAAAGTTCTCTATGATTTCCTGTGATCTACACGTAAATCTACATATGTGTATCAAATTTCAGCATCCTAGGTCAAATAGTTTGGAAGATTATGGGAAGATTTGGAAGATTTTTTTTTCAAAAAATCGTTTTTTTTCGTTAGTAAAGACTATGAAGACAGTCTTTACGAAAGTTTTCTATAATTTTCCTGTAATCTACACGTAAATCTACATATGTGTACCAAATTTCAGCATCCTAGGTCAAGTAGTTTAGAAGATTAGGGGGGGGGGACATGGTCATTTTTTCGAATTTTTTTCAAAAAAATCGTACTTTTTGGCTAGTAAACACTATGAAGACAGTCTTTACGAAAGTTCTGTATAATTTTCCTGTAATCTACACGTAAATCTACGTATGTGTACCAAATTTCAGCATCCTAGGTCAAGTAGTTTCGAAGATTAGAGGGGGGGAAAAGGTCATTTTTTCGAATTTTTTTCAAAAATTCGTACTTTTTGGCTAGTAAACACTATGAAGACAGTCTTTACGAGAGTTCTCTATAATTTTCCTGTAATCTACACGTGAATCTACATATGTGTACCAAATTTCAGCATTTTAAGTCAAATAGTTTAGAAGATTAGGGGGGGGGGACATGGTCATTTATTTCAATTTTAGGGCAAAAAAGTGGTTTTTGCTGGATTTCGGCATGTTCATGAGCTGGAATCGCGTTTTCCATATCATTTTCGTAAATCCAAGGTGAAATTACATATGTGGACTAAATTAGAAGACTTTAGCTCATATAGTTTAGAAGTTAGAAGGGGTGCGAAAACAGACACACATAGTGATTTTAATAGGGTTTCGTTTTACGGTACGGAACCCTAAAAAATGACCAAAATCTTATGAAAATTGAAAAAAGTTACAAAAAGCGAGTAAAAAAATATTATAAAAGCAAAATTGTATAAGATAAACTAAAATAATTTGCGTAGAAATAGGAAAATAAAAGAAAATATTTAATACACAAAGCAAATTAAAAGAAAAAGAAAGACGATGTTTTAAAATAAAAGGTAAAATTAAGAGATTGTGTGAGAAATATAAAAAAAACTAACAAAATACTAAAACTACATTATATAAAAAAAAATGAAATTACAAGAAAAAAATTTAATATTTCGAGAAAGTAATATTTCTTAGAAACTGAAATGAAATCAAAAAATGTGTGTTAGATTAGAAAATTAATAAAAAAATTAAAGGATAAAAAGGATTTTGAAAAGAAAAAATGCATGATAAAATCAAAAAATTATCGAAAGCCGTGAATATTTGAAATACGTCAATATGAAATGCAAAATAATTGACTTTTGGATTTTGGAATTTTGATGAATTAAAACTTACAATATTAAATAAATGAAAATTTAGTTTAATTGGCGTTTAAGATTTATTTAAATTAGAATTACTTGGAATTATTTCAATTTATTATTATTTTTTACTTTCTTGCTATCAAGAACTTTTAAATTGTATTCTGACTATTTTTAATTTAATTTCTCAAATTATTGAAGAATACAAGATAGAAATTGAAAATTTCGAGATTTATCTACGAAGTCTAGAGATTTCTTAATAATTCTCTGATCGTTATAAAAATTCCTTTTACTGTTTACAAATTCCCGGCAAATCCCTAATCTTTTTTTCAAAAAATATTAAATTCTCAGCATTTTCCCAAATTACAAGACACCCTGAATTCTACTTAAAATTTAATCCTAATAAGATTTTCAACTTTTATCTGTTGGACCTTTCAAGTTTTCAGATCTTTTGTATTGGACGTTTTAATTTTAAACCTATGCAACACAATTATTTAATTACTTGGTAAAACCCTAGTGAAGGTCACCAAAACATCTTTTCACGATAATATAATATTCATTTTCAAATCGGTGACTATGAAATATTTCGTGCGTCATAAGATTATCAGGAGTAAACGAAGCAAATTGTGGCTGTATCGAAATCTGATAAGCCATAAACCTCAGATCATGAGAAATGGTGCGAACAATTTTACAGACGAAGATTAATCCACGATTTGTTACAATTATTGTGTCCAAAGCAGCAAACTGTGGAAGTTGGTCTTCAGAGTATCCAATTGCAATAAAACATTTTCCAGCAACATATTTTACACCATTGTATTTTACCCAGGAAGTCGTACAAAGCATTTCTCCTCTGGAAAAGAGATCTGAATACGGTAGATTATAATTTGCTACGAGCTTCTTTCGTCCATACTCAACGTCTTTAATTAGTGGACTTAATAATTTTAGACCCTGCCACTGTTGATACCTAACCGTAAGAGTTAAGGGTAGGTTCTTGTAATTCCTCATTCCTTGTGTTCTTTTTTTGAAAGGCTGATGGTTTGCTTCAGATCGCATACACATATAAGTACAGAGTGGACCATAGTTTAAAATGTATCTAATGTGATGAAGAGTGAAATGTTGCTTGGGCACAAAATCTTTTTTGTGCTCATTGTCAACCGAATCAGCTTCAGTGTCAACATCTCCATAAATTTGTGCAAATCCTTCCAAATATTCTGTTATCATGTCAGAGAGAGCATCAAGCATACCTAGACTTATTTGATGACCGAAAACAATGGATGATATTTGTAGAAGTGTGATGTAATTGTCAAAGTATGGACAAGCCGGTTCTATCAGATCTTGTACAATAAAAGGAATAATATGTACAAGTAACCACATTTCTGATGCTGAAGTCTTAAAATTTGAACCTGGATGAAGATGGCTGGACTTGAGGTTTGGAGGCCGTGAATCGACTTCTGAACACCCATAATCGAACGATTGTATACGTTCATTTAACTCTTGAACAGATATTTTTGGAAGTACCACTTTTTGAATGAAGTGCTGTAGAGTTCTTGGTAGAATTCCAAAAAGGAAATCGTGAACTATATCTGGTGGTGCCCCTTCAATGACATGATATCCATCAATTTCATTTAATAAACTTCTTCTGTTTATTCCATATTTTGTCATTAGGGTTTCCTTGCTTTGTCGACCCTGTTCTTCTTCTATTTGACGAACCCAATTATCATGATTTTCAGGAGTGCGTAAAAGATTTGGATCTTCTTCGACCATCTCATGAATATTAGTAAGATCTGCAAGACAAGTTCGGCATGGAGATTTCGTCTTACCAAATGATTCTTTTAATCCACACATTGCGTGTACAGCAGGATTATCACCTTGAATAGCAAACAAACTACCGCTTATTAATCCCCGTGGTCCATTGATTCCAGCTTTCAATTTATTTAGATCATCTACAATAGGCTTTAGTACACTATTCAGTCCATATCTCTTTATATAATCATATTTTACTATTCCAACTAAATGAATAAATAGTAGTTTCGAGCGATACATAGGATGCACTTTTAGTGAGGAAGCATATATCATGCCTAGCTTCTGTTGACCAGAGGCTTTGGAACCTAACCCGTCGCACATATCGACTTCATCATAATACAGTAAAATATCATGATGCTCGTGACTTCTCCAAGGTTGATTCAAATATTTTCTTCCATCACGATGGGACTTAAGAATTCCATCCTGATGAACATGATTATCAAAAGTCTGGTAGTATGAAGGATTTTTTGAGAAATTGATTAAAACTTCTGTTAGAGGAACAAAAAACATTTCGTCAACCTTAGTTTTAGGAGGCCTTCCTTCACTATTGTTAGCGCTGCCGTGCTTTATAAATCGTTTTCCTAGTACATATCTTCTTGGTGCAATTACATCAAATTCGTCTTCAAAGTATTTATCCCTCTTCCTTTTTTTTATCCAAATTAAATATACAATCAATAGATTCTATTTCGTCGTCAACATCAAAATACTCTCGAAGATTTATATTCGCATTTTCTTGCAAAACCTGTTCAACCTGTGCTAGAGCATAAGAAACTTGAGTCCGAGAAATCTCCTGTGAATAATACAAAATTTTATTAATTTTTTCTTCGGAGAGATTGGTCGATGATCTTAATAAAAGAAGAAGTAATCCAACAGCTCTTTTCCTAGGGTTATTTTCTTCAGGTTGGTTAGCATCATCATTATCATCATCTTCTTCATCTGAACGATCACTATCCGCATCACTTGAATCGTCTTGATTCAAAGATTGATCTTCGTTTTCAGAATTGGGATCATCAATGCCATGTTCTTCAACCACTTCCGGAAGTTCTTCATTAAAATCGTCGTCCTCCAACATTCTTCTGTTACCGTCTTCGGCCAATATTTCTATGTTCTCTTCCTCTATTCTTCTATCTCCATCACCTTCATGTAATATTTCCATACCCTCATCCACCATCCCACTAACATGACCAACAGCTAATATTTCCATGCCCTCTTCCACTATTCTTAAATCACCACGTTCGGCTTCCAAGCCTGACAATTCTTCTTGATCTAAGTCTCTGTGTCTTTCAACCAGTTCATCATCAGGTTGTTGATTTTCCAAAATTTCAAACTGAACTTCATTTCCCTGATTTACTGGTACTATATATGCAAATCTATTGTAATGCACTCGAGATTTATGATATCTTAAAGATGAACGGTTCCGGAAAATTTTGTCACAATTTGGTACATCGCACCAAAATCTTCTATTTTCAATGTTTTCTTCCATTTTCACCACACAGGTTTTTAACTCATATCTTGTACAGTTTTCATGAAGAATCAGAATCTGTGTGAAATAATTGGAATAAATAAAATACGAAATTCGTTAAACTACACTACTGCAGTTTAGAATATTTTTAAATAACAAAAAACAAAATATTTTTTATCTCAAATTTCCGTAGCAATAGTTGCCCAAAGTAAATCAAAAAAACTTTAGGGCGAATTTCGTCACCGATACGCCCTGAAATCTCCTCCTTGATTTGCGACAAATTAGAACTTTAAGTATAAAAAAAAAAATTTTAAAGTCAAACTAAAATCGACACCAAATTATAATTGTTTTTTCTTGAAACAATAGTTCAGGGTGTCTACTAATTTCGTCCCACAAAATTCCCGGTCATTTCCCGGTTGTTGTTCCTATTTTTCCCGGTTTTTTCTCTTGTTAACTTAAAATTTATTTTAAGTATAAATAGACCTACAAATGGCTACAAAAATTAAAGATGACAGTTGATAATTGAAGAAAATAATTGAAATTCAAAGAAAATAGTTGAGAATTAAAAAATTAAATATTAAACTTTACAAAAAATAATAATTAAGAATTAAAAAAAAACAATTAATAATAAAAAGAAATAATTAATAATGGAAAGAAATAATTAAACAATGGCAAAGATATTTGACAATTAAAAACAATATTAAAAAAAAGAAAATATTAATCGACAATTAAACAATAATTGAAAAAATTGAACAATGGTTATAAAATTCAATGAATATAATTAAAAATTGATTAACTAGATAGAAAATTAAAAAAAAAAAAAATCAAAATTGAAGAAATAAATTGAAAATGAAATAATGAAATTGAAATCGAAATAACACAGAATTATTGAATATTAAAAAAAAAACAATTGAAAATTAAGAAATAAAATTTAAATTCGCATACAATAATTGAGAATTAATGAAAATTACTAAACAATTGGATTGAAAAAAGAAAAAAAATTATAATTAAAAAAAATGGAAAATGACAGGAATTATTTAATAATGAAGCAAACATTAAAAATCGAAGAATAGAATTGTTATTTAAAGAAATTAATTGAGAATTCAAAAAAATAATTAAACAATTGAACAATTAAATTGAAAATAGAAGAAAATTATTGAAAATTAAAGGAGGTTTTGAAACATGAAATAAATAACTGATAATTAAAAAAAAATCATTGAAAAAAGTCAAGATTACTGAATATTGAAAAAAACAATTGAAAATTGAACAAAATAGTTAAAAATTAAAGAAAATAATAAAAAATTTAAGAAAATAATTGAAAATTGAAGAAAGTACTTAAAAATTGAAGACAATATTTTAAAACAGTAGAAGAATTTAGAAACCGACGGAAATAATTGCGGATTAATGAAAATAATTTAAAAATTATCAATTTTAATTAAAATTGAAAGAAAAACATAATTTAAAAAAGCTGAGAATTGTTGAATATTAAAGAAAATTTAGAAGAAATTGAAAATTGAAAGAAAATTAGAAATTGAAATAAATATGAAAAAATATTTGGAAATTGAAGAAAATAATTGAAATTTAAGAAAAAAATTGGAAGTTGAAGAAAATAATTGAGAATTAAAATAAAATCATTTTAAAAACCCTAAAGTTATTGAATATTGAAAAAAATACTTGAAAATTGAAAAATGGAATTGAATGTCGAAAATTATAATTGAGAATTAAAGAAAATAATTCAAGAATTGAACAATTGGATTGAAAGTAGAAGAAAATAAGTGATAATCGAAGAAAAAAGAAATTGAACAACCCAGGAATTATAGAATTTAAAGAAAACAATAAAAAATGAAGAATGTAATTGTAATTTAAAGAAATTAATTAAAAATTGTAGAAAATAATTTGAAATTGAAGAAAATGTGATTTTATGAAAATTGTTGAATAATAATTGATGAATTGAATTGAAGTTTCAAAAACATAATTGATAATTGAAAAAATATATTTAAAAAAGCCGAGAATTATTGATTATAGAAGAAAATAATTGAAAATTGGAGAAGTTATTGAGATGTGAAATAAATAAATGATAATTGAAAAAAATAGTTGAAAAAACTCGAGAATTATTGAATATTGAAATAAATAATTAAAAATTGAAGGAAATAATTGATATCTGAAGAAAATAATTGAAAATTGAAAAAAATATTTCAGAATTAAAGAAATTAATTAGAAATTGATGAAAATAATTGAAAATTGAAGAAAATAATTGGCAATTGAAGAAAATAGTAGACAATCGAAGAAAATAATTAAGAAATGAAGAAATAATTTGAAACTAATGAAAATAATTTAACATGAAAGAAAATAATTGAGAATTGTAGAAAATAATTGAGAGTTGAAGAAAATAATTGAAAATTGAAAAGAATAATTGGCAATTGAAGAAAATAATTAACGATTTCGGAAAATAGTTAAATAATTGAAGAATTGATTTGGAGCTTCAAGAACGTAATCGATAATCGAAAAAAAACGATAATTATTGAATATTAAAGAAAAGAAGATAGTAGACAAACATTTATATTTCATGAGAATATATTATATTATTTTTTAGTTTTTAATGTATATTTTTTATTTTTCAATTGCATAATTGTCACATAATTACACAAAATTTAAACGCGTAATCAGATTGGTTAAGAATGCATAAAGTTACTATCATTATTAATAAAATAAATTGATATATTTGTCAAATTTATTAGTCCAGAAAGAAAATTCCTGGTTTGACGGAAAATTCCCGGTTAATTCCCGGTTTTTCCAGGTCAATTTAAATTCCCGGTTATTTCCCGGTTTTTCCGGTTAGTAGACACCCTGTAGTTGCCCAAACAATATAAAAAAACTTGAGTGCCGATATCGACCACAAAAAATCCTTAAATCACCTCCAAAATTCTCGAAAATTCGATCTTTTAATATAAAAAATTCTAAAAATCAAAATAAAATCCAGACCAAACTTTTTATCGCATTTTCTAAAAGAAATAGATGCCTAAAGATTATAATAAAGTTTTAAGGCTGATATCGACCTAGAATATCCCCAAATCCTTCTCTAAATTTTCGAAAATTCAATCTTAAAATATAAAAAAATTTTAAAAATCAAACTAAAGTCCAGACCAAAGTTTGTTTTCCTTTTTGTCAAAGCAATAGATGCCTAAGACAGCGATCACAAACTACGTAACGTTTTTTAAGAGAGGGGGGTCAAGCATTTTGTTACGAACAGCAGAAAAATTGGAACTAATGTAGGTAACAACGTGTTACTTGGGGAAGGGGGGTTTAATTAATTAAAAAAAGACGTTATGTAAGAAAAGCGAAAAACTTAAGGAACAAAAAAAAATTATTAAAACAAGTTAACAAACTATCGAAAAGAATTAAAAAACCACAAATATTAAAGGTCAGAATTAATGAAATCAGGAAGCAGAGAAAAACAATTTTTTTTTTTTATCGAAATATTGAACAAATTATTATGTTAGATCTTAAAAATGTTTTTACGAAACGAAAAATTTTTAAAAAATTGTTTTTACAAAAACCATTTTCTTTTCATAATTTGTTTATAAATTGTTTAAAAACAATTAATTTTCTACAATGTTCTGGACCTTTTAAAAACCGGGAAAAAATATTAAAATACACTTAAAACTCTAAGAAATCGAAATCCATTGAGAAAATTGACGAACCCTTATTTTTTGGGTCATTCCATAAGAAATTTGTTCGATCAAAAATATATATTATTTTTGTTTCCTGTTTTTCTTTAGTATTCTAGGTGCTAAATAAGTATACCAAAAAGTTTTGCAACATTTTTAATCACTTATTTAACTCCCAAAATACTACCAAATTACGAAGTATAAGCAAAAGCTTTCCGAATTTCTCATTGAATGACCCAAAAAAATGATCGCTCGTCAATTTTCTCATTGGATTTTGATTCCTTAGAGTTTTAAGTATATTTTAATATCCATTCCCGAATTTTAAAAGGTCCAGAACATTCAACAATTTTATAAATAAATTATGAAAAAAAAAAATTTTTAGTTAATTTTTAAATTGTAAATGGAAATCTATTTTATGCGCTTTGATTCCATCCAAGATACACTTACATCAGTAAACTTATTTATGAAATATAAGCTTTTAATTAGAAAGTGTTAAAAATATAAATTTTGCAATAACTTTTGTAAAAAATGTTAAAATTTTTTTTTGTTTGGTGGAAATATGTTTATGATTAAACATGATAATTTTTTCAATATTTCGATAAGGAAGAAAAATCTTTTTTTTTTTTTTTTTTGTTGATTTTACGAATTCTGATTCTTAAACAAAAGTATAAAAATTGTGGAAAATCAGTGAGGATAAAATAAGATATTGTGAAAAAGCAAGTAAAAATCTTCAAAAGAAATGACTAAATCATTTAAAAATAATTTTTTTTTAGAATTTAATCACAAAATAGAGAAAGTTAAAAATAATATCAATTTTATAGAAAAATAAATAATTTTCCGCAAAAATAGACAAATTGTAAAAGAAATTTACAAAACTTACAAAAAAAGCATGTACCTAAAAAAGAAGTCATAAAACTAAAACAAAACTGCATTTTTCTCTAAAGTACTAAAAAAAATCAATTTCCTTTGAAATTGTAAAAATATAATTGTATAAAATAAACACAAATTATTTGTGTGTAAAAAAAATTAAAGAAAATCGAAAAAACAAAAAAATATTAAAATCAAAAGGCAAAAGAAAATTTATAAAGATATGCAAATTAAAGAATTAGGTAAATTTTTAAAACAAAGAAAAACGTTTATCAAAGTAGACAATTTATTAAGAAGTCAAAGAATGATTTAAAAAAAATTTTTAAGTAAAAAAGTGTGTAATCAAGTTAAAACATTGAAAAACGTTAATATATTTTAAATAATTCGAAATAAAATGCAAAATAATCAATTTTTAATTATTAAAATTTAAATAAAGTCCAATAATTTGTTTAACAGTTGAAGATACTAACCTTTTTATAGGTCTGTTAATTAATTAGGATTTTTTATTTTGCATTCTATTCCGAATATTCCCTATTCCTAAGTATTCTTTTGAGAATATATTTTTCTTACGCTATAGCGTATAATTATTGAGAATAAATTAACTTTTCTATCAACTTTACATAACAAGAAATAAATAAATAAAATGGAGTTGACGATCTCTCGAAACAAAAAAAAAATATATTTCCCAGTTTGAGAGTGATTTTACAAAAAAACTGAAAATGTTCAAATAGATTTAATTAGCAACAAAGTCTAGATTGTATTATAATGTATTTGTAATCTTTATTCTTATAAATAATTTTATCAAAATCTAAAAAAAAGTATTTACATTTGTGATGTTACTTGACTTTCTTTTGATCTCTTGACTGTCGATGCTTGACCAAGAAAAATGCAATCTGCTTCAAGAATAGTTAAATCTGTTGATCCTAAATACTTAGTCGATATTTCCAGT
The DNA here is from genome assembly GCA_037103525.1 of Ganaspis brasiliensis. Classification (NCBI taxonomy): domain Eukaryota; kingdom Metazoa; phylum Arthropoda; class Insecta; order Hymenoptera; family Figitidae; genus Ganaspis; species Ganaspis brasiliensis. Next base: position 2,061,520 of record JAZKLR010000056.1, on the reverse strand, counting down.
TCCTTGATTTTTAAACGTACAAACCTTTTCAGTTTTAATAAGTTATTTTGTTCCACAGAACTGTATAATATAAATAAGTACGTACTTTTTCATAACGAAAACTGTCAAACTATGTCTAACTAAAACTAAAAGAAGTTAAAGAAGACGATCACATAATATAATCGGCTTTTGTCATTAATCGTGGCAAAACTATCGATACTATCGATAGATTTCTGTTGTCGATAACTATCGATAGTTTTGAAGACTTATAGTCTGTTCACAAATTTGAAAAAAAAATGTTTGCATGAGAGTAAAGAGGACATATACACAGTCTGTCCTCTTCACTCCAATGGGAAAAAAAAAATTCTCGAAAGTGTAAACAGGCCTTTAGAGTAAAATCCCATGTGAGCAGAAAGCGGAAACCCGAAAGCAGAAAATCATGAGTGAGAGAGACAGGCATATGTCACTGACTCTCTCACTCTCATATTTTCTGCTTTCTGTTTTACGCTTTCATGAGATTTTACCCTTAACGATACTCAGGGATGGGTAAAAGTTGCAACGCAACGCAAAACGCAGCCATGTGACTACGCTCTAATCACACTTCTCAAGCATGCCCATTTCTGCTCAAAATAAAAATGTCTTAAGTTCTATACATTTATTTATTCTGTCAAAAAGTTAGTGGAAAAGTTTGTATTTTTACATTTAAAACAAAAAAATGACCATGATTTATACAATAGATCAGAATTTTTTACATTTCAAAATAATTGTTTATTTTTAGGTTAGAATGTAGAAATTTTTTTTTCGAAACAAGTGTATTTAACTTTCAGTGTTTTTTTGTTAAAAATATCATTCACAACAATTTATATATTCGCACTAAAAAAGTGATATTAAAATATTTATCTTATATTTTTGATATAGGAAAATATGCGCCTTTTTTTAACTTTTATTATTTTGGGATTGTGTACAGGATAATGTATTCGATTTATATTTTAAAGGGACATGAATTCAAATTTGATAAAAATCGGAAGACATAGAAATATTCGAATCTGAAGCATATTGTAATGCAAAAGATTGAAAAAACTCACGTCTCAAGCATGAATTGTTCTTTCTGCATTTTGTGTAAAATAAAATAAATGATCCAATTTTCTAATTCCTCACTTGGAAAATTTTTTTTACAGAAAAAATACTTTACCCCTTTAGTATATCGAAACATAGATGGACAAAATATTTTATCCGGCTAGCCGGACGTACCCAGTAAGAAGAGAGTAATTAAAAAATATTAAAAAATTTTAATATTTTTGAATACGTTTTCTGTCCAATACATTTGTATCCGGTGATAGCACCTACTTTTACCCGAAAATCAATCCTTATGAATACAGGTTTAAAAAATTTGTCAATCCAAATGAATCCCTTTATAATGGAAAAAAAATAAAATGAATATTTTTTAATATCTGCAGTTCAGGTTATTGAATACAAATGAATCCCTTTATAATGAAAAAATAAACTAGTTATTTTTAAATACCCACACGTCAGATTATTCAATCTGAATGAATATTTTTATAATAAAAATGCAATTAAAATAAAATGAAAATTTATCCGAATGAATACCCTTATAATTGAAAAATATAAAATGAACATTTCAAATACTCACGATTCAGTTTTATTTAATTCAAATAAATACCATTATAATGAAAAAAAAAATGAAAATTTAATATTTGAAAACACATAGTTCAGATTATTCAATCCAAATTAATCTCTTTATAATTTAAATAAATTAAACCAAATCTATTGTTCTAAATACTCATCTCTTTAAAAATAAATCAGTGAAAAGTCACTGAAGAAATTCAAATTAATATACATTTCTACCAATTTTTTTAAATTCTTTACTAAAGTTTTAGTGAAAATTGACTGAAAATAAGTAAAAAGTTCCACTAATTCGAATTAGTGACCGTTTTTCACTAATTCAGATTAAAATAGCACATTTGAAATCACTGTAAGGTGAAAACAAAGAAGTAACAAAAATTTCAATTTTTGAAATTAATTTCATTAATTTCGATTTATAGGGTTATAAACAACTCCCATAAATGGGGGGTATTTATACACAATTTATGTAATTATTAATTTATAACTAATATCCAAATGAACCTAGCGAGTTGTAGTCTTTTCTGACTTAACTATTTTTTTATATTTTAAAACAATAACTTATTCAGTCAAATTAACCACAATAACCAATTGCAATTGTTATAAACAAATTATTGTTAATAATGATTAATTACTCACAAATTCACCTGGAAAGAGACAACTTTTTCCTAATTTTACAAATTAATGGCCTATGGTTAGAAAAATAAAAATTGTTGACTGTCAATTATTATTTACTAGCAACATTAACGCGCGCTCAAGCGCGCTACAAACTTTACATTATTGGTCATTTAAAAACATAAATTTTTGCAAATTCAAATAATGAAACTTACGAAATTGAAGAATATATTTAAAAAATGACAAAAATACATTGACATTTGAAAACAAATGTCGAAAAATAGCTACATAATTACACAATTGAAAAGAATAGTTTAAAAATTTTAACAATAAATTTTAATTTTAAACAAAAGAGTTGAAAAATTATAGGAATAACTGTTGGAAATACCTAATTGTAAATTGAACAACTGTATTGAAAATCGATAAAAATAATTGAAATTGAAGAAAATAATAAAAATGGAGGAAATAAATTGAAAATTTGAAAAAAATAATTGATAATAAACAACAAAATTACAAAATGGCAAAAATAATTGACAATTGAAAACAAAATTCAAAAGATGGCTAGATTAATACACAACCGATCAAAATAACTTAAAAAATCGAAGAATAGTTATAAAATTTTAAGATAATAATTGCAAATTGAAAAATTGTAGGAAATAAATGAAAACTGCGGAAAATGATTAATAATATTGAAGGAAATAGTTGAAAAATGACGAAAATAATTGTCAATTGAAAACAAAAATCGAAAAATAACTAGATTAATAGACAACTGAAAAAATAATTGAAAAAATTAAACAAGAAATATTAAATTTAAAGAAAATAATTGCAAATTGAAAAATTAAGAAAATTGTAGGAATAATTGCAATTTTAAAACAATTTTTATGAGTGTACAAAATAATTGAAAAAGTCCAAGAATTATAGGAAATTAAGGAATTAATTGAAAATCGATCAAAATAATTTAAAATTAAAGAAAATATTTGAGAATTGAGGAAATAAATTGAGAACTGAAGAAATACATCGAAAATTTAAGAATTAAATTAAAATTTTAAAAAATAATAATTGATAACTGAAAAAAAAATTACAAAATGACGAAAATAAATGACAACTGAAAACACAATTCAAAATATGGCTAGATTAACACGCAACTCAACAAAATCTATATAAATAAAATCAACATTTTGTCTGTACATTGCGCCAAACTCAAAAAATTTTACATACTTTTTCGTTTTAAGTGATAAGAATCGCGAAAATGCAAAAAAAAAAAAAATTCTGTCTGTCTGTCCAGGATTTTTTGTCCGGGCATCACTTAAAAACGGCTCAGCCGATTCAGGTGAAATTTGGCAGAGTATTAGAGTGTCACTCTACTTAGATTTATAAAAAAAAAATTTTAGAAAATATTATTAAAAGCTGAGATATACAACTAAGTCACATTTTCACATACACCTACATACATACACATAAACATGCATATGTACATATATACATACACACACATATACACACAAACACATACTCACATATACACACACTTTTCACTATGATATTTGTAAACAGCGGATCAAATTACGTAAGCATACGAAGTATCAAAAAGATTTGAGGTTTAAGCTGCCAAGTACACCCAAATTTGTTTCAAACACCTGCATGAAAATAATTTTTGTCAAAAAATACTTTCTGTCGGAAAATGCATGCTTTAAAAAATACTTTCAGTCAGAGAATATTTTTGGTCAAAAAATACTGTTGATGGCACGCCACTAGATTTCGATGCCCGCCGAAGGCGGGCTTGAAAGCTAGTAATTTATAAAATCAAAGAATAATTATAAAATTTTTAGTTAATAATTTAAAATTGAAAAATTGTAGGAATTAATTGAAAACTGCGGAAAATAATTAAAAATTGAAGTTAAAAAATAACTAGAGTAATTGAAAAAATGAAGAAAATATGTGAAAAATGACGAAAATAATTGTCAAGTAAAAAGAAAATTAAAAAATAACTAGATTAATAGACAACTGAAAAAAATAATTGAAAAAATGAAACAAGTAATATTAAATGTAAAGAAAATAATTGTAAATTGAAAAATTTAGAAAATTATAGAAATAATTGTTAGAAATAATTGCCCATTTAACAACTGGATTGAAAATCGAAAAAAATAATTAAAATTGTAAAAAGTAATTGAAAATAGAAGAAAGCAATTAAACATTGAAGAATGGAATTGAAATTGAAAGAATATAATTAAAAATTGAAAAAGAGTAATTGAAAAAAGCCGAGAATTAATGAATATATCTTAGAAGAAAAAAATTGAAAACTGAAGATTGGAAATAAAAATTGAAGAATGGCATTAAAAATTAAAGAACATAATTGAATAATTGTATTTAAAATTAAAGAAACTTAATGATATCGAACAAAATAATAGAAAAAAGCGATAATTTTTTAATATTAAAGAAAATAACTGAAAATTGAAAAGTGGAATTTAAATTTGAAGAAAATAACTGAGAAATGAAGAATTCTAGAATTGAATAATTGATTTGCAATTTTAAAACAATTTTTATGAGTGTAAAAAATAATTGAAAAAGTCCGGGAATTATTGGAAATTGAGGAATTAATTGAAAATTGATCAAAATAATTAAAAATTAAAGAAAATATTTGAGAATTAAATAAAATAATTAAAAATTGAAGAAATAAATTGGAAATTAAAGAATTAAATTGAAATTTCAAGAAAATAATTGATAATTAAAAGAAAAATTACAATATGACGAAAATAATTAACTATTAAATATTATAACTATTGCTAATAATTTTTGGTGTAAAAAACGAAAATAATATGTACCTAAAATTTACTTAGTAATAGTATCCATTTTTCTATCCAGAAAGTCTGGCAGTCCATATAGCACTTTCACAACCGTTTTTATAGTTTTTATAATGAAAACTGAAAAACATTTTGTCAGTATAATTTAATTTTAAGTTTTGAATGAGCGTTTTTGGTACGTGTTGACCGGATCAAAATTTAACGAAAACTGAGTTTACAAGGAAAGTGACAGTTGAGATGAAACACATGTTAAACGTCATAAAAGGATCAAGCGAGGGTTCAAGAAAAGGTTTAGTTGTCTCGATAGGAAAAAAAACTTGTTTGTGTGGTTCATTGTTATGAAGGGGTCAAGATTTTAGAGACCTCGGGAAACATTTTTGTGACGATGTAAATGAAAATACTCGAGAAAATATAAACAGAAATATTGCTGAGATTAAAACTATAAAATTGCCTGGTAAAAAACAGATAAGTTGTTAGTGTCATTACGTTCGTTAACTGCTGTTGTATCCGTTAATTCATTTTAAGGATCATACGTTTTTTATAATTTCCCGTTCTGTCTAAAATTTTTGCCTCAATTTTTACTTTATCAAAATCGAAAGTATGGTCCTTAAAACAGGCATATTCGGTAAGAGCAGTCCATTTATTAGGTGATTCATAAACATCATCTTTGTGTTCTTTTATTCTTAAGTTTAAGTTGAAGAATGATGTTGACTGAGCATACATTGAGGCATACATTGAAGTTGTGTTTTTCTTTTAAAAATTACACACTGTCAATACAGATTTCAAAAAAGTTTTTTTTAATAAAGTCTAAACAAAATTTAATAACTTTCTCTCTAAATCTGAATTAGTGTTTTTCTATTAATAAATTATTGAAAAGTGGAAAAATTAATAACAAATTAGTAAAATTATTACTATTTAATAGTAGCTCACCTTTCACTAATTCAATAGTAGAAAACCACTAATTCAGATTTAAAAAGCTTCAAAAGATGATTAATTTAAATTCTTTAAAAATGTATTCAAGAATAATATTTAAGTAAAAAAAAATTTTATTAATGAACACTTTTAAGAAACTTTCATCAACGTCTTAATAAATTATAAAGATCACTAAAAATTATCTTCAAATTTACGTATTTTTCGCTTTTTAACCCACAATTAAGGTATTTCTCTTGCAGTTATATACTTGAAAAAATAGCTTTTTATGGATTTTCTTTAAATTGTGAGAAAACGTTATTTTATATGTGTCTTCTATCTGGTTAAGATTTCAGGACCCTTTACCGTCTAAAATTTGAGATATTCTTGTTCAAAATTTCAATTTTACATGCAAAATGATAAAAAATTGAAATTTCGAACAAGAATATCTCAAATTTTAGACGGTAAAGGGTCCTGAAATCTTAATTAGATAGAAGGCACATATAAAATAACGTTTTCTCACAATTTAAAGAAAATCCATTAATCCATAGAGAATCGATTTTTTTAAGTACCTATAACTGGAAGAGAAATATCTTAAGATGCAACAGTGTATAAAAACGGTGTATAATTTTGTGCCGAAGACGCATTATAAATGAGTTCATCTGAAATAAATAAAAATTTATCAAATATTAAGTTTCAATCACATGTAGAGATGAAATGAATTGTCGGTATTTAAAAATATTAGTTTTATTTTAATTTAAATTTTATTATAGAGAGATTTATTTGTATTGAATAATCTAAGCTGTAGGTATTAAAAAATATTCATATCATTTTTTTAATTATAAAAGGTTTCAATTGGATTAATTAAATCTGAACTGTAGGTCTTTAAAAATATTGATTTTTCAAAAATTTTAATTTCATTATAAAGGGATTCATTTGTATTGAATAACCTAAACTGCGGACATTGAACAATATTCATTTTATTTTCTGTATTTATAAAGGGATTAATTTGGATTGACAAATATTTGAACCCATATTAATAAGGATTGATTTGCGGATAAAAGTAAGTGTTATCACCGGATACAAATGGATTGGACAGAAAACGTATTAAAAAAGATTACATAATTTGACTTTTTCTTCGAAAATCATAAAATTCCAATCTTTTTCAATTTCCTCCTTCTTACTGGGTATAGTCGCTGCCTATATTTTAACAGTAAATTTTTCTAAAACTATTTTAAATTCAAAATTTGGTCGTTGTATGTTAATTAAAAAAGCATAACTTACTCTTGAAACTAAATTCTACTCAAAGTAAAATTAACTGGGAAATCTGTAAATAAGTATAGAATACATTTTAGAAATAACTATTGAATGTTATAAATACTGTATTTAAAAGGTTATGTTTACATTAATTATTAACTTTCATTCATGAATAATAAATAAAAACAACATTTACAAATTCGAGTAACTCTAAGTTTCGAGTTAAATTTTAAATTTTTGGCATCACTTGTCTGAATAAGTTAAAACTTTTATTTAGCCTTAATAACCTAAACATCTATCTCTGTACATACAACCTGGTGTTGCAATTATTTGTTGAAATTTCTCGAAAGAAAGATTTTCCTAAATTAACCGAAAAAAATGCTATGATGACACCTGAATATTCGATATGTAAAGTAAACAAAATTTTTAATACCAATTGACAGTCTAGATTAATAATCCTTTAATGGATTATTTTAATCGTCGAAGGATTAAAGCGCTGCATATTATTTTAATCCCTTTTGGTATTGAAATGATACCTCATAGTTTTCTGTGGTTATAATGAAAATGTGATCGTTTTTGTATTTTATTTAATTCCTGATTTGAATCCGAAGCTCAATTCATCCAGGAAAATAAATTTGTTGAAAATATCAATTATACTCTATTCGCATAGCGCATTTAAATTGAAGTTGAATTTTGTAGAGAGAAATGACAAATTATCATTTTTAATTACGTTTAATTCGGGCTAGAACTTCTTGGAATGCGTTGGTTCTATTCCACTGACAGCAATAGGTCAAAATCTTCTCCAATTACATCCAATTCTTTTAATAGAACAATGCAGTACGGTGCTAATTAAAATTAAGAAAATTAAATATTGTTTGTTTTTTCAAGTTAAAAATTTGATTTTTTAAAATTCTAAATCTAAAAGTTCTAACAATTATGGATATCCAAAAATTTTTGAAAAAGACTTAAAATTAAAGAAATAGCAGCTTATCTCGTAAACAGTCACAGATATTACAAATCTGACATCAATTTTGAGTTTAGGTAATAAGTATATAAACCTAATTTATAAATCATGAAAAACAAGTATAATATTAAAATACTAAATATAAATTATTTATACATTGTAAAAAGGAATAATTTTTAAATGTTGAGTAGCTGGAATTAAAACGAATAGGATACTCTTGTTTTTCTTTGCTGATTTGGAAATTAAGCTCTGGATTCAAATCAGGAATTCAGTCAGATTAAAATTTTCAATTACATTCTATTCCAGCCTTCTTGCCGGGAGGATTTACACGAAACAGTACAAACTAGTCAAAGATTTATTAAAGTTCAGTCAAGAATTGATATACTAGAACTGCTATTTCACGAGTACTCGAAAAATCCGTTGACTTTGCTAGAGTGAGATTAGAACGGATATACGTAGTGAGCATCTGCGCATTATCAGCTGTCTGCAGCTCGAGGTGCCTCGAGATGCTTCCACAGAAAAATGTCGTATGTCATTAAAGAAGCGCATTAGATTTGTTTTTGTATAAAAACATTGATCTTAAAATGGTGCGGGAAAGGAATTTTTATGTTTGTCTACTTTTGATCGGTAAGTCATATACCTAAACGAAAACCAAAATTTATTTCAAGTGCGAGGTGGCCGTGGTGTTAAAGTGTTCGGTTTTGCGTTCGTGTAGGTGCAGGTACATAGGTTCGAAACTTTGAAATAATAAATTAATTTTCTAATTGTGATAATAGTATACGATAGTGTATTAAATGATCCTGGGTACGAATCTGTTAAATAAATAATATTGTGGTTAGTGTAAATCACAAAAATTAATTTTTTTTGCACAAATAAAAGAATTTGACAGTCAACGAAAATTTCATACACTTTCTTTGAAATTTTAGTGCATGAGTATTTATTCGTCAATGGACTTTTGGCCCTATCCAAAAGAAAAGTACTAAGTCAAGGGAACATTTAAGTACTATTTTTTTCAGTGTAGGCTGAATGATGTTGAAGGCTATACGGGGTTTATGCTACACGATTTTGAGACCAACTGGGTGTTAGGCGAAATGGTTTTTATGGACAAGTGGATTTATTGTTTTCCTCATATTATTTTATGCTAAAAATTTCTACGTAAAAGGATTTTGCAAAAAAAAGTTTTTTGTTCATGCTATTAACAATTAAATACTATTAACACTTTTTTTCAAATATCAATATCTCAAAAACTTATTGTCCGATTTTGATGATCCAAATGTCATTCTTTTTGCCTTTTATCACAGTTTATTTTGAACTGTTTGTTATGTGAAAATTTTGCTTACTACTTGCTTAAATTATTGTTTACTTATAAAAAGTTAATAAGAAAGCATGTTCATCATCAAATTTCTAAATGAAAAGGTTCATTATCATCTTTAGGTAACATTTTTTGAAAAATGAAAATAATATATTAATTAATAAATCATTTCTAGCAAAAAACTAAAAAACGGAAAATTAAAGAAGAAAAACAAAATATTAATTCAAATTACTTAATTTTATAAAATAAATTATATAAAAAAAATTCCATCCAGTAATCTTTGTATGATAAATTTATTCTCAGAAATATTTGTCTAGATAAATTTATTAAAACTTAGCTCATTTGCCAAAATTAGCCTGAAGAAGATGTCCACGTTCGTATCGAAACGTCGTGTAGACGAAAAATTTGGCTAGTGAGCTAAGTTTTAATAAATTTCTCCAGACAAATATTTCTGAGAATTAATTTGTCATAAAACAATTTACTTATTTTCTGTTACATGGAAACGGCGTTTACGTTATAAAAATGTTTTTAGAAAATTTTTGAAATCCGTTAAAAGGTTCTTGAGATATCCTGGCTACAAAAAACGCTACACACACACACACACACATATATATATATATATATATCTGGACATTTGCTTAAAAATGAGAATTTTCGCTTTTTACATGAAAATGAGTCCATTTAGACTATTTTTTGAAAATTGAATATCTTGATGATCACAAACCCCTTTTTTATGAGAAACTAGAAATATAACTTCTTTATATTTTTAAAATTCTTTTCATCAACTAAATTTAATTTTCTTCAATATAATTAATGCTCTCTGATTGTGAGACATTCTATTAGAATGGGCTGATTGCAGTTAACTTAAGAAACGTCGCACGTGGCGGTACGCTTGAATTGCGCCATGTGAGTATCTTAAACATTTAAATGTACTATAGTCATTAAATGCTTGCCATTTTTTCTCAACGGAATATTATTCAGAAAATGTTTATAGAATAATGTGGTATTTTTTTATTTAGTCATTTGATGATGAACATGATTTTTTATTAACTATTTATAAATAAATAATTTTTTTGACAAGTAAAAAGCAAATTTTTTAAATAACAAAATTTTTGAAATAAACTGTTATTGAATACAAAAAAAATTCTATTCAAAATCGGTCAATAAATTTTGGAGATATTAATTTTTTAAAAAAAGTATTAATAATATTTAGTTGTTAATAACATGACAACAATTTCTTTTACAAAATCCTTTTATGTAGTAATTTTTAGCAGAAAATATTCCAAGAAAAACAATATTTTACCGAAAAAGAAAATTAATGAATTTTAGGTGGCACGTTTCAGAAATTCTGAGACGTATGACGGTTCCCTAAAATGATTGTCTAGAAAGTTACATAGGCAGAATTTCAGAAGGCAGAATGTTTCTTTTACCGACTGCTTGTTTCCTCGGACTAGAATTTGTAAGAAAGCGCATGTAGACGAAAAGTCGTCGAATCAAATTATCAATTATAAAAATTTTCGTCAACATTAGTTTGTAAATAAGACAATTTGGAGTTGACTGAATTTTTAAATGTACGAATTTTAGTTCAATATGCATTTTTTCCAACAAAAATTTTATTTGGACCAATTTTTGTTAAATAGATGGATAGTTTAATATAAATGTCAGATAATCTAACTTTTGTGTGTCAGAATTTTAATAAAACTTTATTTTCATTTCTCCAAATTTTTACTCCAGTGAATTATAATTTGACCGATATTATATATAACGCAGAAACTTTATTTGATACATTATCTATTTAGCCGAATTTATATATGTCAGAATTACAATTCAATAGAAATAGCAATAGTCATAAATTTTATTTAACACAAAATTTATTTAACAGATTGTTTGATAAATCTAATTTTTGGTTGTCATATGATTTTTATATGTTAGAATTTTTATTTAATATAATTTACACTTGTTAAAAAACAAACAAAAAAAAAAACGTTAAAAACATTTTCGTTTGTCATATCATTTTTATATGTAAGAATTGTTATTTAATATAATTTACACTTATTAGAAAACAAAAGAAAAATTTATTTATTTACATGTTTACGGGCGAACAAAAAGTAATAATGCCCTTTCGTACTTTGAGTACTATAATAATAATTGTATACAGTGTTACGAAATACGCAAATTGCTTAAATAGCTAGGTAACATTATCATTGTTGGAGAAGAGATCTCTACGCAGTGCCGTAATAAACGAACTTAAGGTGGAGTAGAAAAAGTCAATATCATGACAGTGCAAATTAGCTTCCCTGCCAATTCGATCAATAATGGAATTCTCACCGAAAACTGTTTCGTGAGGATTAATATAAAATAAAGAACGTCTTCTTAAGGAATATACAGGAGCATAGAAACCAATTTTCGTAAGAAGTTCCGGACACTTGACATAGCTGTTAAGAATTTTATACAAAAATAAAAGATCCGCAAAAACAAAGTAAGCCGAGATTTTCGGAATATTAAACTGAGAACGCAAATCAGAGTAATCATGATTAAATCTGTCTCGCTCTATGTTCAATTGTCTAGCTATAAAACGCAAATATTTATTTTGTACTCTTTCTAATCTTAAAAGATCACAATCAGTGCTTGGCATCCAAATAACATGATTACTAACCAGAATAGATCTGATAAATGTAAAATACAAAGACCTTAGTGTAGATAAGTTCGAAAAACGTAACGCATTTCTCTTTACAAAGCCGAGGGATCTAAGGGCCTTGCTTACAACCTCCGAAATATGGTCACCAAAATCAAGGTCTTGACTAAGCTTTATACCAAGATCACGAATTTCAGTCACCCTCCGTATATCACTGCTGCCAACTTGATAATTAAATAAAATTATGTTTCCGTTTTTCTTGGAAAAGGTAATTGTAAAACATTTGCTAATATTCAAAAATAATTGATTGTTGATAGACCAATCATGTAATCTAGTAAGATCAGCTTGAATTTCAAGACAATCTTGAATAGAATGTATTACCTTATAGACCTTAAGATCATCCGCATATAACGAAAAAAAACAATGTATAAAAATTGATTTAACGTCGTTGACAAACAGTAAGAAAAGGAGGGGACCAAGATTCGAACCCTGCGGCACACCCGAAGTTGCCAAAAAAACTTCTGAGTAATCATAGCCAATTCTAACTGATAAAAATCTATCAGTCAAATAATTTTGAACCCATTCAGTTAAATGCTCAGAAAACCCCAGAGCCCCCAGCTTTGAAACAAGAATATGGTGATTGACTTTATCAAAAGCTTTACAGAAATCGGTATATATTGCGTCCAGCTGAAGGTCATTCTCTAAGTTATTTCGTACATATTCAGAAAAAATACACAAATTAGTCGTTACAGATCTACCCTTCATGAAGCCATGTTGCTCAGGAATAATCAGGTTAACTGCATAATCATAAATTATGTCATAAACTAAGCTCTCAAAGATCTTTGCTACTGCATTTAAAATAGTAATCGGCCTGTAATTAGAAACGTCTTTTTTACAATCACTTTTATGAATGGGTACAACTATTCCCTTTTTCCAGTCATAGGGGAAAATTTTATCAATCAGAGATTTATTAAACAATAAAAATAAAGGGTCGACGAAAGCTGAGCAACAAGACTTCATAATGCTCGCTGGAACACCGCCAGGACCTGCTCCTTTAGAAATATCAAGGCTTTTTAATTTATTTAAAACACTTTCTTTACTCAAGTTAATATCATTCAAGTAAAAGTTATCATGTGAGTGAGAACTCGAAATATTAATATTTGGCACTACAGTTGAGTAAACAGATTTAAAGTGAGTTGCAAAAAGGTCAGCGATGTCTTTACTTGAATTGGCCATGATATTATCTAAATACATGTCATTCGGAATTCTAGATGTATTATTTAAAGAATTTATGTATCCCCAAAAAATTTTTGGATTATTTTTTAAATTTTGTTCCATGCGAGCAATATAGTTGTTATAACACCTTTTAGATATTAATTTGCATTCCGAGCGTAAATATGAAAAATAATTATAATCATTATGACTGCGAGATCTTTTAAAACTCAAGTGTGCTGATTTTTTCAAGCAAATTAGATGCTTTAGTTCATTACTAATCCATGGCGGATAAGTTGAATTACGTATTAATTTAATTGGAACAAAAAAATCAAATGCTGTGTGTTAACATGTGTATAAAATTTAGTTACTGCTTCGTCAACACTAGAATTTTCAAATAAGATCTCCCAGTTCACTTTTCGCAAAAAACTCGAAATACCAGCAATATTCGCCTTACTAAAATCATATTTAAATTGAACTTCTCTGTGATTGACTGTGGTAGGTAATAAGTTATCAGTAAGAATTTCTAATATTATTGGTGGGTGGTGCAAATCAACTGGGAGAAATGTTTCTCCAGCTAAACTTAAAGTAAATTTAAATTCATTAACAAAAACAAGATCAAGTATGGAGTTATTAACATTAGAAAAATTATTAACTTGATTTAAGTTAAGAAAAATCATCATATCCGAGAGAATATTAGCTATCTCATTATGCATACGTAGGCTGTTCGATGTCTCAGGATTCACGCTGCAGGAAGGACCAGTATCTGAAGTTGAGTGCCACACAAGAAAAGGCACATTAAAATCACCTAGTATGTAAACTGCAGCAGTTGGAAAATTATGAGATACCTCTTCGAGTATTTGGCACATAGAAGAGTAATGATCAGCACTCGAACTTGGAGGAATATAAAAAGTGCCAATAATATATAAGGAGGAGTTAATTGAGAATTTTATAAAAACATGTTCAATGGAGAGTACACTCGTGATAATTAATGTAGCTTGTAGTGAGGATACTACTGCTACTAACACTCCACCACCTCGCGAACTAACACTTGTTCGAATGTCTCTGTCACAGCGAAAAATGTCATAATTCCTCAATCCGAGTTCAGATGAATTAATAGAGTCAATTAACCAAGTCTCTGTAAAAACCAAAATGTCATATTGTATTAAGGGAACGGACTGCCTTAATCGCTGTAATTTTGTGCGAAGACCTCTGACATTTTGGTAGAAAACAGTGACAACACGTGACAATGAATCACTCGGATAGACGATTTGAGGTGCGTGAGGTCGTGTCTCTACTTCACATGAGTCTGTGTTGGCGTCACCAACACATCGCTCGAAGCTCCAGTGGTGGGAGATGTCGGTCTGTGAACATGAATCGCTGGATTCTGAAGTGCACCTGTATGCGCGGGGGGGAATAGGCCCTTCGAGCGGGGACGACCCCTCGCTACCACTGGCACTCCGCCCCTGAAGATCATTCTCACATTCTCCCCCTGTAGATGACGAGCGGTTATTTCGCTTTGTATTGCAGAGATTTCCTCTTGTTGCATTTTTGTCCTGTCTGGTGTTAATCGTAGGTCTTTGAGAGATAGACTGTGCGTCGTATCTCTTTTTGCAGCTACAAATATTCGATGAACTGCTCGTGCCCTCTCCTCCGTCGCAAACATAATCTTGATTGGACGCGGCCTCGAATTCTGTTCCTGTGCAATTAAACCAAGTCTAAACATTTTTATACCAACAAGGTTTTCAGGTGCAACAAATTTATTAAACAAATTAGTAATTTCCAATAATTCGTTATTGTTATGAGATTCAGAAATTGGAGCATGCTCGGGGAACCCAAACAAAACAAGGTTTTTTACTCTTGTACGACGATCCTCTACCTCAAGTAAACATTTACGTGCAAAGACGTTTACAGCAGGAATGTCTTGTATTTTACCCTCAAGAGTGTCAACCCGTTCTGTGATGTCATCCAATCTTGATTCCGTTATTTCGACCCGATTAGCAAAATTACTGAATTTCTCGTCCATTTTATCTAGCTTCTGAGTCATGTTGGCATTCATGTTCTCAATTGCTTTTGCAAGTGAATCCAGGTCTATCGGCGTGGAGGATTATGGAGACGCACCTCGGGATCGTGGCTTGCAACATTTAACAAAAGACCCATCGGGGTTTTGCCCCACTAGTTCACTACAACTTTTATGGTAAGGAACATTGCACTTGGAGCAGAAAACCGGTTCATTAGTTTTTTTGCCGCATTTATAACATTTTAATTGTGAGGTCGTTTGTGTGCTCATCGTGTTCTTTTAGGTTAGGAATATAAAAACTGTTCCAGAGGGAGTCAAAAGTCACAAACAGGAAAGCAAAACTTCCACAAAATATAAAAAAAATTAATCACCGCACAACCATAACAAGATACACAATGATTTCGTTAAAAAATCACTGAAAAAACGTGTAAAATTCGAGACCGGTGTACTAGCACGTGTATTGAATAGGCCTTAAAAATGTTAAAAACGAAAACCCTTATAACTTTTTTCACAACTATCTTGAGGTCTCAAAAATTTAACTGCATCATTATAAAACCATTATCTACCAGTAGACTCAATTTGATTAAAAAGGTAATATTAATTCTTTTTACGATAGAACCTTCTTAAGTCCAAAAAAAATTTCTATATCATTATAATTGATCTAGGGGTTAGGTGCAAATCTGAATTTATTTAATTCTCTTGCAATAATAAGATGGGCATTTATCAACTTAAAAGTGTTTCTCACTTTTTAATTACTTTTTTTTAAAGTATACACCCATAGATGTGTATTATTAAAATTTGAACATTAGAAAATTAGATTTTCAAAAGGAAATTATACAATATGCCATTCTGCAGTGAAAGGGGAAGCGTAGCTTCCAAAAGTGGATTTTGAATTTCTATTGTTAATTGATAGATTGCGTGTTTTTCTTTGACAAACAAAAATGAAAAATTCTTAAATTAAATTTCTTTGTTGAAACTAAATACCTACTTTGGTTCTCAAAATGTCTAATTCTTCTACTTTGAAAAGAAATCCTACTACATTTATTTTATTTGTACTTAACTATTTTTTAATGCTTAATAAAAGCGATAAGAATTCAGCATACGCTTGTAAGCATTTCATTAGTTACTAACTAACTTTTGTAAATATAATTGATTAATTGTTTATTTAATTCACGACATTTTTATTAGCAATAGTAATAATGCTTAAATAAAAAATACGTTATCTTACTTTAAATTGTTCTTCTTCTAAATGTATTGAACCATCCTTAGCTTCTTCATTTTGCATATTCAAATTAAGATCGTTCATAGAATCTTCAACAAAAAGACACTCTTCAACTGTAGGCACGTCGTCTTTTTCAACAGGTAATTCTGCAGGATGATTACTAGAAGACGCTGAAGATTCACTGACCTAATTGAAATTAGAATCATTAATTTTCATTTTTATTCAATATAGTTTTAATTTTATTTTTATGGATAATAATGTCAATGCATAATTAAAGTACCTCATTTTTGTCTGCAAGCTCTTTATGTCGGTACCATGTAGAGCAAGGGATATTTTTGTCTGATCCGGGTTGCAAATATCTTTTGTAACTCTTTGGTCTACGATTATTATCCATATTTTGTAATCTTGAAATGTAAAAAAATTCTAAATTTTTAGGAAATAATAATACATTTTCAATCATAAATTTCCTTTTTTTTTATGTTAATGATCCAATTTTGAGTAAAAAAATCTGCATATGGTCATGGAGGTAATAATTTTTTTCTTGAACTATTATTTCTAAGGATGCCGTCCTATAACGGCATAAAATATTCGGCAGAAAGTGTCATCCATGGGATAGAAAAAGATTAACAGCTATCAATTTTCCTCTCACTGTTACTAAGGGGTTTTTTGGGGTCGCTGAACACGAATCTGATATCAAAGTTTAAAAATTCAGAATATCGGGTCCAATATGGCCTCCAGAAATTTAAAAAAATTCAAATGCGACCATATTGTACCCGCCATTTTGAAGTTTGGAAATTTGACTTTAAATTCGTACTCAGCGACCCGAAAAATCCCCTAGTACCAAGTTTTATAAAAATTCGTTAAGCCATTTTCCTGTTTTCATCATGACGTGTTTTGGGCTGTTTTTTTCGTGACGTGTATACGAGTCATCCTATACGAGTCAAGGGGTTAATATTTAAAACCATATTATTTGTATTATTAAAGTGTCTAAATTCAAGCTGTAAAATTTTTTTAGATAAATTATTTATTTTGCAGTACCAAAATAAATCATTATTGTGGGAAAACAATTATTAGAAAACAATAGTGTTTATTTTTAAATTTGAAATTGTTTCTATAAGTGGACCGAGAGGTCGCTGTGAAGTGTTGAGTAAGCAGAAAGGGAAGAGAAGGGGGTTGGTTTTAAGATGGCGACGCGAATGCTTTGCGGAAAAAATGTTCTGACTTAATTCGGTATTTAAAATGTTATATATTAATCTATCTTATTGTATCTGTTTCCAATATTACTTGTGTCAATAAATTCATGATCCTACAATTGGGGGCTCGTCCGGGATCATGGATTCGAGGTGATACAGGTAATACGAACGTGATGCGAACACGTGGCGCGACGCAGGACGCGGTTTTTCGAAAAAGACAATGGAAAATGTTTAACGTCGCGATCGTGAAAGGTTGTGTAAAAAACTCAAAAGGTTATCCAGTGGTTTAATTTCCCTGAAGTGATTAAGGAAGCTAAGACAGGAAATTTGAAGTACGGTGTCGTTTTACAAGTAAGGAACATTCGAGAAAAACGAAAATGGCGGACATCGAGACAAGATTTGTCTGAGCGTCGCGATGAGTAGTGCTGAGTGCAAAGATCTCTTTTTCAACTAAGGTAAAAGCACCAGTACCTGGACAGTTTTGAAGGGGTGTCAAGTTTAGCGATATTTTGTACTAAGATAATTAATTATATTTTACGAAATGTTTGGATTTTCGTTTAACTTACATTTAACGGATTCGAATTAATAAAAAATTAATTATAATAAATGTTTTCGTTAAATTAAAAGCTTGAAATAAAAAAATAGCTTATTTGCAGCAGAAGTTGGACAGTACGCTATTTAGATGGGTCTAGTAGTTTGGACATAAGACCCTATAGTTGGACATATAGGAAAATACACACTCTATTATAGATTATTTGTTATTATTTATTATTAAAACTTTTATTGGCAACTACTAAATTAATTAGTTATTTAGGTTTTTAATTAATTGATTATTTTATTGATTAATTAGTGTCTGCAAAGTGTCTGTCCATCTACTGGGGTACGTATAAAAAACGTCAGGTAAACTTGGACAGACAACTCAGAGTAGTTTTAAAAGAAACGTCTTAAATAATTTTTTTGCTAAACATTTTGCATCTACGATTAACAAATTTAATTATACCTAAAAACTGACTATCTGAAGGGTATCTATGAATTTTTTCATTTAGTTTGGAGGAAATTTTAACTCTTTTTTGCTATTGTCCAACTACTGGTCCCAATTTTTGCTTTGTCCAGGTACTAGTGCTTTTACCTTAGGCGGGTGATCAATCGATAATATTGTTCAATAAAACAGGTAAAGAAGCTGAGTGCTTATAGGAAATCAATCGAGCTGAGTGTTCTTTTGAAAGAATTGGTTTGACTTGTTTTATCGACGATATATTTCTGTGGTAAACTGAGTGTTAAAGAAGAAGCCTGTTTTGCCAAGGTAGGACTGAGTGTTCTAACTTATCGGCCGGAGGAAAATAGAATTTTAGGCTGAGCGTCTAACCTATAAAAGCTTTGGTGACAACAGAATCTGAGTGAATTCTTTAAAATAAGTAGTTTTGTATGGTGGTTGGTTTCAGAAAACAAGTGTATATGAAATGTTAGGCTGAAGCAGAAAATAACAAATTTTATATTAACAGTTACGACTGAGTGTCTAAGAGAAAAGAGTTTAAAGCGGGTGACATTGTTTTAATAGTGCATATCAAGAAACAGTGAATTGTTGTGAGTGCATAATTCAGCGTCATCATGGGTGATCAAGACGGAACCATTGATGCTTTGACAATCGAAGAATTAAAGACGAGACTGGAAGAATTAGGTCTGTCTATAAGTGGTTCTAAAGCCGTTTTGAAAGAACGACTACGTGGTGCACTAGACCAAGGTGAAGGTGGTCCAGAGGAAGGAGATTCCTTGACTAGCGAACAGGTGAACGCTATGAGAAAAATCGAGTTAGTTGGACGCTTACGAGATTTGGAATTAAAAACAACCGGTAATAAAGAGGAGCTTCGAAACCGGTTGAAAGCTGCTCTTGAAATCAGAGATGATGACGATGATGATGACGATGCTGATGACGGAGAGAACGACGGCGAAGATGACCAGGAGGGAGCAGAAGATTCTCCAAATGAAGAAAGGGATGCTACCAACGGCGAAAATAGAAGTCGTAGAGGCAGTCATCTTCCTACCTTGACATTTAAAGACGTGGAAGACGCACTAGAGAAGTTCAGCGGAGACGGGAGTCAAAATTTCCAACAGTGGGTTACTCACTTTGAAGAAACTGCCAAACTTTGTGCTTGGACGGAAATACAAAAAATAGTTTATGCAAAAAAGTTGTTGAGAGGATCAGCTAAACTATTTGTAAATTTCGAATGCCAGGCAAAGTCATGGAAAAAGATGAAAAAATCTTTGGAATCCGAGTTTTCAGCTACAATCAATAGTAAACAAGTCCACCAACAGTTAAGTCGAGTTAAGAAGAAGACGGAAGAGACGTATCAGGAATACATCTACAGAGTGTTAGAGATTGCCAGTCACGCCGAGGTAGAATTAGAGGCGCAAATACAATATATTATTGACGGTGTGCCTGATAATGAATCTAATAAATCTATTTTATACGGTGCGAATACTATAAAGTAACTAAGGAAGAAATTCGTACATTATGAAGCAATGAAGATTCGTACGAAAGAACATTTTGAGAACGGTAAAAAGAAACAACAAAATGATAAGGTGACAAGTGCGCGTCAATCAGGCAGTGGAACACAAGACAAAAAGTGTTATAACTGTGGGGAAAAAAATCATTTGGGAAAAGACTGTCCGAATAAATCATTGGGAGCCAGGTGTTACTCTTGCGGGAAATTCGGACACATATCAAGCAAATGTACCACCAAGGACTTCAAGAATTTACAAGGTGCCGCCTCGCAGAATAAAGCACGAGTTGAAGCGTTGACGTCAGGAGATAAAAAGTCATATAAAACCATTAAAGTCATGGGCACCGAGGTTAATGCTATGATCGACTCTGATAGCGATCTCCATCTTGCCAGATCCAGCTTTTACGTGCAGCTAGGTGCACCATCACTTATTCCAGTGAGTATTGGTTTTGAAAGCGTAGGCAAAAATAAAAATAAAACTATAGGACGTTTTATGGCAGACATAGTAATTGACAATATCTCGCTGAATTTACGAGTTCACGTGGTGCCAGATGAATTTATTTCCAATGACATTTTAATCGGTGGTGAATTGTCCAATTTAGTTGAAGTAAGAATTAAGAGAAGACAAGTCGAGTGCATTCAGCTTGAAGAAGATGGTGTCAAGGTCGAAGGACAAGATGTTTTGAGTGAAGTAAGCAGCACTGAAGTATCCGCCTTGGAAGTGCTAAATGTTAATATCGAGTTCAAAGGTCCTAGTTACGATCCCCTGACACAGCACATCAAGGATTCATCTCTCCAAGGTAAATTAAATGATCTCATCAAAAACTACAAACCTGAAGCAACGGAGGACAGTGGAGTTAAAATGAGGATCATCTTAAAGGATGATATCCCAGTGTTTCAGAATCCTCGCAGATTATCGGCAGAACAACGAACGGTGGCGAACGGGATTGTTGAATCTTGGTTAGAGAGAAACATAGTGAAGGAAAGCGTTTTCGATTACGCTAGCCCTGTCGTCCTGACAACCAAGAAAAATGGAGAACCACGACTGTTCGCAGATTATCGATTATTAAACAAGAAGATTGTGAGGGATCGATTTCCGTTACCTCTTATCGAAGATCTGTTGGATGGTCTACAAAGTGCATTAGTTTTCAGCACTATTGACCTCAAAGATGGGTTTCTGCACGTACCGATAGAAGAAGACAGCACTAAATACACAGCGATAGTGTTACCAGATGGACATGTAGAATTCCTACGAGTTCCTTTTGGTCAGTCAAATTCACCAGCAGTATTTCAACGACACGTCAGGGTAGTATTTAGACCTTTGTTGACAAAGAAGAAGATATTGACATATTTAGACGACATCATCATCCCTTCGAAATCAGAGGAAGAGAACGTGGAGGTATTAATCGAGGTGTTGGAATTGGCAGAAAAATACGGATTAAATATAAACTGGAAAAAGTGCCATTTTCTAGTTAGACAAGTGGAATATTTAGGTTACCGGGTGGAAAATGGAACGATTAAACCATCAGAGGACAAGACGAAAGCAGTAATGAGTTTTCCTAAACCAAAATCTCATAAGGAAGTGCAAAGCTTTGTTGGCCTTACCAGCTATTTTCGGAAGTTTATTCCGCATTTCGCCGTGGTATCCAGGCCATTAACAGATTTATTAAAAAATGGAGTTAAGTGGGAATTTGGATTGGAGCAGCAGCGAACGTTTGAGGAATTAAAGTCAGCTTTATCCCAGGAGCCTGTATTGAAGCTGTTTAGGACAGGAGCAGAGACGGAAGTTCACACCGATGCCTCGAAGATCGGCTTGGGGGCTATCCTACTACAAAAAGATTTTGAAGACGGCCTGATGCATCCGATTCTGTACGCAAGTTGGAAGACGTCTGCTGCAGAGGAGAAATACTCTAGCTATGAATTAGAGATCCTGGCAGTAGTCAAGGCCTTGAAGAAGTTCAGAGTGTACCTTCTGGGCATTCCGATCAAGATTGTGACCGATTGCCGTGCTTTCGCACAGAGTATGAACAAAAAAGAAACGTGTTTACGAGTGGCGAGGTGGGCGTTGTTGATAGATGAATATCAATATGTCATTGAACATCGTCCTGGCACCTCGATGAGACACGTTGACGGATTAAGCAGGCATCCAGTTTCCGTTTGCGCAATTTCAGAAGAAAAAGACGGCCTACTTGCTCAAATCAAGAAAGCTCAGGAAAAGGATCCGGATTTACAGAAGATACTGAAACTAGTCAATGACGGAAAGGAAGAGGATTTTTCATTGAAACTAGGTGTACTCTATCGTGAGAAGGAAGGAAATTCATTACTGGTTATTCCTAAAACAATGCAGTACGAGATAATCAAGCAAGCTCACGAGAGAGGTCACTTTGGCATCCGGAAGACCGAGCATTTCATTCAACAGGAATATTGGTTTCCAAACATGCGAGGAAGAATCCAAAATGTTATTGAGAATTGTGTCCAATTCATCCTTGTGGCGAAAAAACAGGGTAAAGCAGAAGGTCTTCACAACCCAATAGACAAGGGTACTAAACCTCTAGATACCTTTCATGTGGATCATCTAGGGCCGTTACCATCAACAAGAAAGAAGTACAATCACCTGTCCCTGGTGACCGACTCGTTTACCAAATTCAGTTGGATTTACCCAACAAAGTCGACTACGAGTGAAGAGGTGATTGACCGTCTTAGAAAGCAAGCAGTGACCTTCGGAAATCCGAGACGCATCATCTCAGATAGAGGAACTGCATTTACCTCTAACACGTTCCGAGAATTCTGTAAGGATCAGGATATAGAACATGTGTTAATTACCACTGGTGTTCCGCGTGGTAATGGGCAAGTAGAACGGATGAACCGTACACTGATCCCCGTTTTGTCAAAATTATCAGCAGAAAATCCATGTGACTGGTTCAAGTTCGTCGACCAGCTACAGCAACACTTAAACGCATCTTTCAGCCGAAGTATTGGAATGACTCCATTCGAGCTCATGATTGGAACGAACATGCGACTAAAAGACGATTTAGCAATCCGAACTCTGCTCGAACAGGAGATGATTGAGATTTTTCGTCAGGATCGTTCTGAACTGAGAGATGAAGCCATAGCCAATTTGGCAAAGATTCAAGCAGAGAATAAAAAGACCACAAATCGAAGTAGAAAAGCAGCGCGGACTTATCAAGTAGGAGACCTAGTGGCGATCCAGCGAACACAAGGTGGACCAGGCTTAAAGTTACCACCAGGATTTTTGGGGCCATATAAAGTCGTATCAGTTCTTCGTTACGACCGATATCTGGTAGAGAAATTGGGGGACACCGAAGGACCATACCGAACCAGTACCGCAGCAGACCACATGAAGCCGTGGCCAAACTGGCGAAAGCCAGACTTTGATTCTGACGGTGAAGACAACGAATAACAACCACTGCAGCGAGGGCGCTGCATCAGCAGGATGGCCGATTGTGGGAAAACAATTATTAGAAAACAATAGTGTTTATTTTTAAATTTGAAATTGTTTCTATAAGTGGACCGAGAGGTCGCTGTGAAGTGTTGAGTAAGCAGAAAGGGAAGAGAAGGGGGTTGGTTTTAAGATGGCGACGCAAAAGCTTTGCGGAAAAAATGTTCTGACTTAATTCGATATTTAAAATGTTATATATTAATCTATCTTATTGTATCTGTTTCCAATATTACTTGTGTCAATAAATTCATGATCCTTATTATATTATAATTTATATTGCAAATTGTAATGAAGGAAGTAAGTGTCAAGAAAAAATGGCGTTTTTAATGCGCATTTAAATCTTTTTTATTAAAAAAAAAAATTTTATTTTCCGAAATTGCAAAAAAAATATGTTTAATTCACATCCAAATATTTATTTTATTTAATATAATTTTACATATAATTGTTACGTCCGTAACCTATATATACATTATATTATATTATTATATCATAATATTATATTATGTTATACCATAATGTCATTATGTCATATTGTATTATATTTCATATGAATCTTTTGCTATATGTAATCTCAACAAGTCATTCTTATATTCGACTTCCAAATATTGAGCTTACTTAAATGAGAACGATTATAAGTATCAACATCCAGCTTGGACATAGAAATTTCACGCTCTATGAGCTCCCTGTAACCACCTGCGAAGCAGCATGCGAGAAGCTAGAGCAAATACAGCCGCATTTTGGAACTCACCTGTTATGCATGGGGAGTCAAGCGGCACACAGAAAATGCTACGATGACCAAAAATCACGACACGCTAATCTGAAGATGCACGTGTGAATTCAGTATATAAACGGGCCACCAAGAGGTCCCAGATACATAGTAACACACAGAAACACACAGTAACACACAGTAAATTACAATCAAGAGCTACCAGTTTAATACGAGATTCAACAACGAACAGACCTATCATCAAGTATTCGGTTAACAGTCAAGTCTTCAGTAATCAGTTTCTAGTCAAGTGACAAAATAAGTGTTAATTGTTGATTCACTTGTCCAACAAATAAAATCATTTCATCGTGAAGTTATTGAGAAGTAAAAGTTGTCCATCTGAATTTGTGGATAATTCAACTTGTGCATCGTATTTAAAGAAATCTCGAAATTAAAACGAGATCATCCACCTGTCAAATCTTCCTGGGGAACAACAAGCTATTGTACGGCTTGTGTAAACATCCTACCTGTGGCACCTATACCGAAGGCAACGGCGCTAGCGGGTCTGCAACCTAATTCGTTACTCAAGATTTTAAGTCCATATCTCTACTTACAATCTCCAAGGAGGATCTGCTACCACGAATTCCATACTGGATAATTCTTAAATGGTTTCTCATTCAAAGTAAGGTTCAATTTTTACGTCAAATCTTTATTCTTGTTGAATTCTCATATTTATAACTATAAATAAATATTCTTACTAAAACTTAGTGTCTCATTGACTTATCCTCATCCCAAATCAAATTCTTCATTGAATTTGATTTAAAAGGAGGAATTTAGGGTATATTTGAGAAGGGTTTTTGTCTCGAACGTAACATAATGAATAATAATAATAATAATATCAAATTAAAGTTAATCAAAAATCTGTCACTTTTTATCATTTTTAAGAGTCTATTTTTTAGAAACATACTTAATAAATGTAATTAAAACTTACCATAATTAATTATCTATGCACTCAATGGCTGACTTCTGAATATTTTTCTTCGAAAATTTCAAAAATTTTTCTTTAAATATATATATTTAAGAAACTAAAAAGTTATAATAAAATATTTCCTTCTCTATATAAAAAAAAATTGTTGAAAAAAGGCCTCTTTTTTGCCGAGAAAACCCATGTAACTCCTTAAGAAAATGTAAATATTGAATAAACAGACTGACAAATTCCTTCCAAATAGAAAAAATTTAGAATATAAAAATTTTATGAAAGAATAAATAAATTTGTTAAAAACAAACAAAATTGTAAGAAAATTAAATAAATTTACATAAAAAACGAGTTAATGTAAAAGAAATAGGAGAAATGAAAAGAATTGAACTTCCATACCCCCTTAAATTATTAAATTAAATAAGAAAATCTACATAAAAAATTATTAAATTATTAATTATTAAATTTATTGTATAGAATAAACTGAAATACTTTGAGTACAAAGAAAAAATCTAAAACACAAAAATAAAAATTAAAAGCAAATAAAATGAAAATCTTTAAAAAGTGATTAGCATTGAAATATTCTATGAAACTACAAAACACAAAACAAACACTGTTGTGTTTTTGTGTTTTGTTCAAACACAAAAAGAAAAATTAAAAGCAAATAAAATAAAAATCTTCAAAAAGTGATTAGCATTGAAATATTCTATAAAACTACAAAATAAAGAATGAATAAATTTGACGAAAGTTACAGATTATAACTAGATTTAAAGAAAAATCAAAATGTTAAATAATTAATATTTGATAACACATTTTAGCTCAACCTAAATTTTTCTGAAAAATGTACAACTAGATCTTTCAAAATTTAGTAAAATTAATTTTAATAATATTTTTATTTGGAGTGAACTATATATTCAATAATATATATAAAATGAGTTTTAATATTTATTAAAATATGTCAGCGACCACCTTCGGCCGAAAGTCTGTGTTTTGACTTAATTATATTCCTGTTAAAAAGCTAAACCTTTGGGTATCTCAAAACGCCCCTCCTTGAATTTTTCTTGAAACTTATGAAAATATAAAATTTAGCTTTTGTAGTTTCTGGTTGAAATTAATTTCTCATGGACATGCTAGATGATTAATTTTCAGAAAAAAGTATTTAGAAATCGTTATTATTCCAATATTTATGTCAAAATGATTCCAATAGATGAAATTTTTAATTATTTTTTAAATTAATTGTCAAAAATTACAGGGGTCATCCACAAATTATGTGATACTTTAGGGGGAGGGGGTGTCTGCAAAATATCAGGCTACATGTTAAACAAAATTTAATGTATGTTTAATGTATTTTTTTTTAAATTTTTTAATTCAAGTTTTCTTTTACAAAATTTTATTGTTTCTTTTTTTCAAAACAGTTTTATTAATTAATTTAGTCTTTTTTTGTTCAATTTGTTTATGAAAATTTCAACAACAAAAAAAGAGCACTTTCGGAAATACAAAAATTTAATGCAAAATTTTTTAAAATTTTTAAATTTTTTTCGTGTCGAACACGTTAGGAAACGTTTCGAGAAAACGTGTTCTAGACTACTTTGGATTCTCTTCATTGCGGGAAGTAGGAATCTGAGGGTAAAAATAATCAATTATGTATTATGTATATAACAATTTTCATTTGCTTTAACAATTTCGATTTCTTTAAACAACTATAATTTGTTTAAACAATTTTAATTTGTTTAAACAATGTTTATTTTATAAAAAACAATTTTATTTTCTTTAAACAATTATAATTTGTTGAAACAATGTTAATTTCTTTAAACAATTATAATTTGTTTAAAAAATGTGAATTTGTTTAAACAATTATAATTTGTTTGAACAATGGTAATTTGTTTAAACAATGTTAATTTGTTTAAGCAATTATAATTTGTTTAAACAATGTTAATTTGTTTAAGCAATTATAATTTGTTTAAACAATGTTAATTTGTTTAAACAATGTTAATTTGTTTAAACAATGTTTATTTGTTTAAACAATGTTAATTTTTTTTAACAATGTTAATTTGTTTAAACAATGTTATTTTTTTCAACAATTTATATTTCTTTAAACAATTTATATTTGTTTAAGCAATTTATATTTGATAAAACAATTTAAATCTGTCTAAACAAATTTAATTTGTTTAGGACATTTAAATATGTTTAAGAAATTAAAATATGTTAAGACAGTGAAACCCGCATATATCAAACCCGCATTTATCGGATTTTCGCTTACATCGTACAAATTTTTCGGTCCTTTTGATTTTTAGTGTTTTCTATGTTAAAATACCCTCTTATATCAGAACCCGTTAGAGAAGAAAGTCGCTTATATGGGTTGAATTTTGAAGTACCTTGAACTAAATTATTCCCATAAATATCGGATCTTGAAATTTCGGCATAAAATTCAGATGAAATTGATAAGCAGTTTCTGAAAATTCATTAACTAAATATAAATACATTGTTTAAACAAGTAAAAAAGAAATACGAAACTGCATGTATGTATGTCATTGTGTTTACTGATAGTATTTTTAGATTAAATTAAGATTTTATAACTTATAAGTAAATTTTTAAAGAAATATAATATCATTTGTTAATTAAAATACTTTTTGAAAATAAATATCAAACAGGTTTATAAAAATATCGGACAAGTGCGAAATTACACTCGCCCTAAAACCAAAGGGTTCCGTACCTCCCTAGTTTTTTAACTATATGAGCTAGAGATCTAAAATTGTCCGCTAGAGATACATTATAGATAATTTAATATTTTAATAAACCCCTTTTAATTATGTTTCAGCTGTAGTGCAATTTAATCATGTTAAAAGAAGGCAAAAACAAGTTTTTTTTTACTAAATTAAAATACTGCCAATGTAAAGATAAAAAATGCAAATACTCAGACAGTTTTTACCAAATTAATTCAAGAAAAGCTCATTCGACGCAGAATAAATACACTTTAAATACTTTAACACAGGAAAACATGTTCTAAATAAAAAGACTGCAAAAGCTATAAAACGACAAAAAATAATGCCAAGATAATTTTTAAGAACATAAAACACTAATTCCACTTAATAATCTTAATTTTTTCAATTTTCAAAATTAACAACATCTAATAACAGAGGCCATGGCGGAAATCGTGACAACAATGGGCACAGAAAAAAGTTAAAACTCAAATCTCTCTTCATTTTTTACAGTTAAAAAAAAATTTCTCAACACCACCAAAACTGAATTCAAACATAAAAATTACATTTTTCAAATTATTAAAATATACAAGTCTAAGTCCAAAGGACCATGGCACAAATCGTACTAAACATGGGTTGAGAAAAAAGTCAAATTTCAATCTCCTATTCAATTTTTTCAACAGCAAAGATGATAGAGAACAATTAAAAAAAGATTATGAGCAAAAATAATTATTTTTCACAAGTTTCTAAATATACAAAAACCAAATTCAAAGAACCATGGCACAAATCGTACCAAACGTGGGTAATAAAACAAGTTCATTTTCAGTCACATATTTAATTTTTTAAATAGTAAAAATTATATAGAACATAGCAAAAAAATGATTTATCCCACAAAAACTATTTTCTGCAAATTAAGAATATACAAGAAGCCTATTCCAAGGACCATGGCACAAATCGTACTAAACATGAGTAAGAGAAAAATTAAATTTTCATCACCTACATAATTTTTTAATTACTTAAAATGAGACAGAACAACTATTTAAAAATTAGATAGGTGATACTAGTTTTACTTCTTTATTACGCAATGTTTCGTACGATTTGTGCCATGGTCCTTGGAATTTGCATCTTGTATATTTTGAAAGGAGAGAAAAATAATTTTTTTGGGATAAATATTATTTTGCTATGTTCTGCATCATTATTACTATTAAAAAAATTAAATAGGAGATTAAAATATGACTTTTTTCTCTACCCATGTTT
Source organism: Ganaspis brasiliensis (assembly GCA_037103525.1). Taxonomy (NCBI): domain Eukaryota; kingdom Metazoa; phylum Arthropoda; class Insecta; order Hymenoptera; family Figitidae; genus Ganaspis; species Ganaspis brasiliensis. The sequence goes on along the minus strand of JAZKLR010000056.1, from coordinate 2,032,161 downwards.
CGTGCGATTTGTGCCATGGTGCTTGGAATTTTGTGCTTGTATATGAGTCAAATCACGCCCAGTGGGCACCCCTTCGGACCTTTTTCAACCGATTTTGATGAAACTTGGAAGAATTGTTGTACCAATAGGATACATTAAATTTGTAAAATATGGTTTATAAATATGAACGGGTTGCCTAGATACAGGCCAAGTCAAAGTTGATTTTTTTTCGAAACGGTAATTTTCAAAAATTTTTAGCTCCAAAAATATTGTTCGTAGGAAAAAATGTTCTCAACATTTTTTGTAGCACATTAGTTGTAGTTTCCAAAAAAAATTAGTATTACTAGAAAAAAAAATTTTTTGTTTTGAACATTATTAATTGTTTTAAACAATTACGTTTTTTATGCTTTCTCCATCCTCATAAACATCTTCTTTTACATAAAAAAGTGTATTTGATATTTAAGTACAGAAATCAACAATAAAATTTAACTGCCCGACATTTGCATAAAAACAATCACAATTTGTTTATTGTGGTGCGCGACGGTTATGCTGTTTTACCTGATAGCGCGTAACCTCGTAATGGTGCTAGGCAAAAGTTTGATTTATTATTGGTTTTCGAATTATTATATTCATAAAAAAACTAAAACAAGCTTCTAATTTCAAATTGATAAAGACTGCATTTCGTAAGAAAATTATAATAATACATTTATTAATAGTTATTAATTTACATTTAAAATAAGGTCAAAATGGTTTTAACCATTTTAAATTTAGAAATTTAAAAGATTTATTAATAGTCATTAAGTTGCATTTAAAATAAGATTAAAATATGTTCTGAACATTATAAGATTTCAAAATTTTAACGATTTATTAATAGTTATAAATAAATTTGCATTTAAAAAAATATTTAAATGGTTTTAAATATTATAAGATTTCCACATTTTTACGATTTTGCTTCAGTTTTTTGGTTTTACATTTTTTTTACGGTTTGTTAGATTAAGGAAAAGAAAATTTCTCCATTTTTCTTCCTATTTATTTAATTTTATTGATGTTTTACTATTTTTTTATTCCATCCTTGCGTTTTAATTGTTTCTTTATTTTTTGTTATCATTTTTCCTTCTTTTAAATTATTTAGTTTTTATTTTATAATTACGAAATTTTTGAAACCTTTATTTGATGCTTTTTTCTTCATTTTTTAAATTTCTCAATTTTCTACTTTTTTGGAAGCTTTTATTCTTTTATTTTAAATTAGGTAAATTTAATCTTGTATTAAATATTCTCATGTTAACATCGTTCTTCTATTTCATAGAATTTCTTTTCTTTTTCAATATTTTAAAATTTTCCAAAATTGTATTTATTTTTTTTTTATTTAATTTGTCAAATAATTCTTTAATTGTTTTAATTTTAAAATTTTGTTCTCTTTAGTAATATATTTTACCGTTTTTTTTTTAATTATCTTCTTATTTATTATTTTAATTTTATAAAAATGTCCATAAATAATTTAATTTTTTTAAACAGTTTCAACTTTTTCATATAAATTTTTATGTTACTGTTTCATTCTTGTGTTGTATTTTTAATTTTTTCTTCATTTATTCAATAAACTCTTTATAAATAAACATTTAGAGATTTTACTGATTATATTTTAAAAAAATTAATTTTTGACTGATATAAAAAAACATCAGATTTTTAAAATTTTTTAAAAAGATCATGATTGTTATCAGCCCTGCTTTTAAGAATATAGCAAAATTTTAATTTATTTTACCTAGCTGTTTGTTTATTATTTATAATAAAAATTTTATGTCAGGGAAAACTCAGGGAAATGTCAGGGAAATTTGTAAATTAAGTTTTGTGGCCACCCTGGTTTTGAAAAACGACTTGGTTTTTTTTTAATTTTCTACCCATTAAATTAATTTAATTAAGGCTTAAAATTTTCTAAATTAATCAGTAAACTCAGGGTGTTTAACAATTTTGAAAAAAATTTCGCTAATTCATTAAAACAAACAAAACATTTCACTCTAAATCCTTTTTTTTTCAATAATTTTCAAAGTTGATACTCGGATTTTGATTAAAGAATCAAAAATTGATTTTTTGTTAACATTTTTGTTTTATTTTTTAAATTCAACTTTATATATTAAAAATGCTATTCTTTACATTAAGAAGGATCCATTTACCTATAAAAAGTTTATATTTTTTCAAAAGTTTAAAAAAAATCGCAATTATCAATTTTTTAAAAAACTTTCATTTGCATTTTTTTATGTTTTTTTCAATTCGTTTTTCTATTTTGTCTATTTTAATTATAAATTGATATATCTACTCTTTCAAGCAATTTCTAGATTTTCTGGTTTTTTAACAAAAAAATGTTAGAATGTTCATTTTTCATTCTTTATATCGTTAAAATTTCAAAATTTAAAATGGTTAAAACCATTTTGACCTTATTTTAAATGTAAATTAATAACTATTAATAAATGTATTATTATAATTTTCTTACGAAATGCAGTCTTTATCAATTTGAAATTAGAAGCTTGTTTTAGTTTTTTTATGAATATAATAATTCGAAAACCAATAATAAATCAAACTTTTGCCTAGCACCATTACGAGGTTACGCGCCATCAGGTAAAACAGCATAACCGTCGCGCACCACAATAAACAAATTGTGATTGTTTTTATGCAAATGTCGGGCAGTTAAATTTTATTGTTGATTTCTGTACTTAAATATCAAATACACTTTTTTATGTAAAAGAAGATGTTTATGAGGATGGAGAAAGCATAAAAAACGTAATTGTTTAAAACAATTAATAATGTTTAAAACAAAAAAAAAAATTTTCTAGTAATACTAATTTTTTTTGGAAACTACAACTAATATGCTACAAAAAAGGTTCAGAACATTTTTTTTACGAACAATATTTTTAGAGCTAAAAATTTTTGAAAATTACCGTTTCGAAAAAAAGTCAACTTTGACTTCCTGTATCTAGGCAACCCGTTCATATTTATGAACCATATTTTACAAATTTAATGTATCCTATTGGTACAACAATTCTTCCAAGTTTCATCAAAATCGGTTGCAAAAGGTCCGAAGGGGTGCCCACTTGGCGTGATTTGACTTATATTTTGAAACTTATAGAAAATAATTTATTTGTAGGGGTGACCGGGGCTGGTTGGGCCATTTTTCACTCTTCGTTGTTTAACTTCGTTAATATACAATTTATGAAAACCTGATCGTACAGAAAACCTGCTCTGATATTTCAGCTTTCATTTAAAAAAGAAAAAGTCCCGTTATTACTTTTAGTTTTTTTGGAGGAACATTGTTTTTGGAGAAATTTAAAGTGACCCAACCCGCCCCGGCCCGGGGCAGACTGGGTCATGATTTAAATGTTACTGTTTAATTGTGAAAACATTACTTTATATAATAAACTTAGTTTTTAGGGTTATTTAATAATAAAAGAAATTGAAAAATAAATATATTTAAATTGAAGCAGTGAAAGTATAAGATTATAGATTAAAAAAATTGCTCGTATTGAAAAAACGTATTTTTTAATTCCTAATTATTAAAAAGTATTACCATTAGTGTTAATTGACTGAAATAAATTAGTGATAGTGAACTTTAATTAAAATAATGTAGCTTCTTTACTTTTCTTTGGAGTATCAAAATTAGTTTTTCTCATATTTACTCCACATAAATGATGATATAATAATGAAACTTGCCACAAACTTGCATCTCACTATGTACCATAATTTTTGTGTAGAGATGAATTTATTTGACTAATAGCCTTTGAGTAAACTGCAATGACCCACTCTACCCCTGACCCAACTAGCCCCGGTCTCCCCTACTAAATCATTTTTTGGCTATGTTCTATATAATTTTTACCATTTAAAAAATTAAATACGGGAACGGAAATTTGATTTTTTTACGTCCTACGTTTGGTACGATTTGTGCCATGGTTCTTTGAATTTGGTTTTTTTATATTTTGAAACTTGTGGAAAATAATTATTTTTGGGCAGATTCTTTCTTTAATTGTTCTGTATCATGTTTGCTGTTGAAAAAATTGAATAGGAGATTGAAATTTGACTTTCTTCTCGATCCATGTTAGGTACAATTTGTGCCATGGTCCTTTGAATTTGCCTCTTTTAGATTTTGAAACTTGTGAAAAATAATTGTTTTTGGACATAATCTATTTTTTGCTGCTTTGTATCATTATTACTATTTAAAAAATCAAACAGAAGATTAAAATTTGACTTTTTTTCTCTACCCATGTTTAGTACGATTTGTGCCATGGTCCTTTGAATTTTGTTCCTGTATATTTTGAAACTTATTAAAAATAATTTTTTTTTGGCTAAATAATTTTGTTGCTATGTTCAAATAATTTTTACTATTTAAAAAATTAAATAGGTGACTGAAAATTCATTTATTTTATGACCCACGTTTCGTACGATTTTTGCCATGGTTCTTTGAATTTGGTTTTTGTATATTTAAAACTTCTGGAAAATAATTATTTTTGGGCATAATCTCTTTTTAATTGTTCTGTATCATCTTTGCTGTTGAAAAAATTGAATAGGAGATTAAAATTTGAGTTTTTTCTCGACCCATGTTTGGTACGATTTGTGCCATGGTCCTTTGGACTTAGACTTGTATATTTTAATAATTTGAAAAATGTAATTTTTATGTTTGAATTCAGTTTTGGTGGTGTTTAGAAAGTTTTTTAAACTGTAAAAAATGAAGAGAGATTTGAGTTTTAACTTTTTTCTGTGCCCATTGTTGTCACGATTTCCGCCATGGCCACTGTTATTAGATGTTGTTAATTTTGAAAATTGAAAACATTAAGATTATTAAGTGGAATTAGTGTTTTATGTTCTTAAAAATTATCTTGGCATTATTTTTTGTCGTTTTATAGCTTTTGCAGTCTTTTTATTTAGAACATGTTTTCCTGTGTTAAAGTATTTAAAGTGTATTTATTCTGCGTCGAATGAGCTTTTCTTGAATTAATTTGGTAAAAACTGTCTGAGTATTTGCATTTTTTATCTTTACATTGGCAGTATTTTAATTTAGTAAAAAAAAACTTGTTTTTGCCTTCTTTTAACATGATTAAATTGCACTACAGCTGAAACATAATTAAAAGGGGTTTATTAAAATATTAAATTATCTATAATGTATCTCTAGCGGACAATTTTAGATCTCTAGCTCATATAGTTAAAAAACTAGGGAGGTACGGAACCCTTTGGTTTTAGGGCGAGTGTAATTTCGCACTTGTCCGATATTTTTATAAACCTGTTTGATATTTATTTTCAAAAAGTATTTTAATTAACAAATGATATTATATTTCTTTAAAAATTTACTTATAAGTTATAAAATCTTAATTTAATCTAAAAATACTATCAGTAAACACAATGACATACATACATGCAGTTTCGTATTTCTTTTTTACTTGTTTAAACAATGTATTTATATTTAGTTAATGAATTTTCAGAAACTGCTTATCAATTTCATCTGAATTTTATGCCGAAATTTCAAGATCCGATATTTATGGTAATAATTTAGTTCAAGGTACTTCAAAATTCAACCCATATAAGCGACTTTCTTCTATAACGGGTTCTGATATAAGAGGGTATTTTAACATTTAAAGAAATATAAATTGTTGAAAAAAATAACATTGTTTAAACAAATTATAATTGTATTAACAAATTAAAAATGTTTAAAAAAATTGACATTGTTTAAACAAATTAACATTGTTTAAAAAAATTAACATTGTTAAAAAAAATTAACATTGTTTAAACAAATTAACATTGTTTAAACAAATAAACATTGTTTAAACAAATAAACTTTGTTTAAACAAATAAACATTGTTTAAACAAATTAACATTGTTTAAACAAATTAACACTGTTTAAACAAATTAACATTGTTTAAACAAATAAACATTGTTTTAACAAATTAACATTGTTTAAACAAATGTAAATTGTTAAAAAAAATAACATTGTTTAAACAAATTATAATTGTATTAACAAATTAAAAATGTTTAAAAAAAATTAACATTGTTTTAACAAATTAACATTGTTTAAACAAATTAACATTGTTTCAACAAATTACCATTGTTTAAACAAATTATAATTGTAAAAACAAATTCACATTTTTTAAACAAATTATAATTGTTTAAACAAATTAACATTGTTTTAACAAATTATAATTGTTTAAAGAAAATAAAATTGTTTTTAAAAAATAAACATTGTTTAAACAAATTAAAATTGTTTAAACAAATTATAGTTGTTTAAAGAAATCGAAATTGTTAAAGCAAATGAAAATTGTTATATACATAATACATAATTGATTATTTTTACCCTCAGATTCCTACTTCCCGCAATGAAGAGAATCCAAAGTAGTCTAGAACACGTTTTCGCGAAACGTTTCCTAACGTGTTCGACACGAAACGTTTGCAAACCGGCTAAAGTATCGTATCGTGAACACACTACGATTCTTCATCGGCCAACGTATCGTCTTTTAAAAACAGTACGATTCTCCATCGGCAAATGTTTTGTGTTTACAATACAATACAATTCTCGGTCGGCAAAAGTATTGTCTCAATAATACGATTCAATTGACCGCCGGATAACGTTTTGTATACAAACTCGAAACTCTGACCTTCACAATTATGTGTTGTGTTTGAACACAATACAGATTAGAAATATTTCTCGTGCCGTGCTACTGAAACGACCCGCAGTAACACTTATTTGTCGTGGCGTTTCGTGGGCGTGACCATCCCTGAATATTACACATAAAAGAAGTCCAACAATAAATTTAGAAAAATAAAGAAAATCTACAAACTTTATGGAAGAATAAGTAATTTTGCAAAAAATCTTTAAAACAATAGACAAGATGTGAAAAAATTGAATAAATTTACAAAAAAAATGAGAGTATTTATTTTTAAATATATGGAAATAAGTATGAAAATTAACGAAATAAAAAGTTTAGTGAATATTATAATAACAAAAATTGTGTAAAATATTATTAAATAATTTGCATAGAAAGAGAAAAATTAAAGAAATTTAAAAAAGAGAGAAGCTTTAAATGATCTCAAGAAGGTGAGGTGAAAAAAATAATTTACATTTTTTTCGTGTAGTCACAATTAGCAACGTTTAGTTGACAAAGTTTCGTCAACATCATCAGGCTAAAAAACATTTATTGAATATGAAATAAAATCGAAAACACAAAGATACACTGATTATATAAATATACACAAAAATAATAACAAATAAAAACAATTACCAAATTCGTCAAAAAATTTTTAGAATTATAAGACACGTCAAAGTGGAGACATTCTGCCACGAGTCGGACAAGACAACTAAATGAATTTTCATATTAAAATTTTGAAAACGGATCATTTAAGTCATGAAGGTTAAAAGGTTCAAAGTTTAAGTTGTCTAAGTAGAGGATAGTAAGCCTTGTTGAGAGAGAAACTTTCCTCTTTCTTATTTAAAGTAAATTTAATATTTGAATTAATATGAATCGTCTCAGAAATTGCTCGTTTTTTCCAATTCGGTTCATAATCCAATATTTTAACTTTGTCCCAATAAAAAACATGACCCAAATTTAGATGTAAGCTAGTGACAGGGTTTTTATTTTTTTTAGTTCTATGTTCATTAATGCGGGTTTTGAGAGCTCTTTTTGTTTCACCAACATATGTCGCTGGACAATCATTACAGTCAATTTTATAAACAACATTCGTACGGTTATATTTTTTTGTAACATCTTTGCCTAGTTTGACAACACCCAAATTCTTTTTAACAAGTGGAATCGCAGAAATATTGTATCGTTTCAAAATGTTCGACAATTCAAAGAAATAGCCGTCATTAAAAGGTAAACAAACTTTTGGTATTTGTCGATAAATATTCGCTCTGTAATTTTTGTCAAGGTTGTCAGAAGTTGAAAATTTAATTTTATTCATTCGAATATTTATATGTTTTTCAATAAAATCAAGAGGATAGTCATTCTTTAACAAAATTTTGTTAATAGTGGATAAATTTTTTGCATGGAATTTTTTGTGTGATAGAGTAATCGCTCTGTCCACTAAATTAAACACAATATTCTTTTTTTGTTGAATTGGGTGATTTGAAAAGTAATTGATGACTCTGTCTGATGAAGTAGGTTTCCTATACCAGTCAGAGATAATAAAATTATTTTCCTTTATCAAAGTCAAATCTAAAAAATTCAAACGATTATTTTCTTCCATTTCATATGTAAATTGCAGATGTCTATTATAAGAATTGAAAACATTTAAAATAATTTCGATATGTTCCCTCTTTACTATTAAAAAAATGTCATCTACATATCTACAATAAAAAACAGGAACACAGTTTAATTTATTTTTTAAAATATTGAGACAATCACTTTCCAAATCATCCATTACAATGTCTGCAAATAATGGGGAAATCGGAGAACCCATCGGAGTTCCCTGTATTTGTTTATAAAATAAAAAATATGTTGACCTGTTTATCAATATTTTTAACTCTTATGATGAAAATCTACAATTTACTTTTGAAATGGAAAAAAATAATGAAATTCCTTTTCTTGATACACTAATTATTAAAAAAAAAAATAAAATCATCACAAATTGGTATAGAAAACCAATTTCTTCTAGTAGACTAATAAATTTCTTTTCCGGTCATCCACTCCAACAAAAAAGAAACATTGTTTTTAATCTAGTTGACAGAGCAATATCACTTTCGGAAAAAAAATTTCATTCTGGAAATTTAACAATTATTAAAAAAAATTTTAATATCTAACGAATACCCAATTTCTTTTATTGACAAGTTAATTAAAGTGAGATGTAAAAAAATTTAAATCTTATCACAAGGCAATTCAAAGGAAAATAACAAAAGTTCAACATTATTATATTCTGTTCTTCCTAAAGTTTGTTTACCTTACAATAACCATATTTTCCATAAATTATCTATGATTCTAAAAAATTTTAATCTTTTGACTATTCCTTCTGTTAACAAAGTTTTAACTTCCGTAGTAAAATTGGGCAAAGACGTTTCAAAAAAATGGGAAAAAATCGGTGTTGTCTACAAGATAGATTGTAAGAATTGTGAGTCAACATATATAGGCGAAACGAAACGGGCTTTAGGAGTACGTATGAATGAACATATAACAGAGAAAAATAAAAATTCAGTTTTATGTGAACAGCAGAATGAACTTGGCCACGATTTTGATTGGGACAATTAAAAAATTATTGACTATGAACCTAATCGCAGAAAACGTTTAATTTCTAAAATGATTAATATCAAATCCGAAAATTCAACCATAAATAGAAAAGAGGATATTTTATGGCTTAATAAAATATATTTTCCATTAATAAAATTTCTCAATAAAAATCATTAATTTCTCATTTGAAAATTAAATTTGAATTTATTCTCTAATTTCTAATTTGTTTTTCGAACTTGGTTATCATGGAGAGTTAATTGTAATTAAAAACAATTAAAAACAATTTTAATAAATTTAGCCTGATGAGGTTGCCGAACCAGGGCAACGAAACGTCGCAAAGTTGTTAGACGACAAAAAATTTGGAATATTTTTTCCACTGCCTTCCTCTGATCGTTCCTACTAAATCAATACAATATGGAAGGGATAAATTCTTTTTGTTACTATGAAGAGAGTCTTGGATCGGATAAATTCTTTTTGTTACTAAGGATATAGAAATTTAGTACTATTTTCTACTATCTTCATACCAAAAATTTGTTTATCGTAGGTATTTTGATCATCAGTATTAGCAGAATTTTTCAAATTGTATAAAGATTAAAATATTAAAATTAAAATAGTTAAGAATTATCCACAAATTTGTGGGTTTTTGTTTATCGTTTGCGATTTTTTACTTGTAGTATTAGACATTCAGAGAATCGTCAAATTTTTTTTATTTAAATTATGATTTTAATGCAAATTTTCCAATAATGTAAATCATTATTTAAATCACGATTTAAATCAAAGTGATTTAAAACAATAACAGCCCTGGTACTTTCTCGAAGTTGGTTCGTTTATCCTATAAAGTTTGGAGAAATACAATGACAATAATTTAGAATGTATAACTGAAATAAAAACAGAGCTATTGAAACAGATTAACGTTTGCTTATGGCATTTGTTTGTTTTCAAACAAACAATTGTCTCTATTTATTTATTGTCAATCTGTCTCTATTTATTTTAGTTTTGAAATGATCTTCACAATATAAAACTTTGTAACGTTACAAATTGTTTATTCACAGCCCTTTTTAGGCAATTAACCTTTTCTGTCACATAGCTTCTGTACAAATTTTTATAATTGATGCAATTTTTCTTCATAATAGCTTATTTTCTTCAGAAACAGGAAAACTACAAATTCAAGTAAGTGAATCTTTAAAAATACTACACCGTGTTTAAATAAGAGTATTTGTTTTAAAAAAATTACACTTTATTTGTTATACAAATAATTATATTTGAAAAACGGTGCAATTTTTCAAAATTCAATTCCGTAAATTTGTAGATAATCTATTGCTAAAGAAAATGAGCTATCATAAATCAAAATCGCATCAATTTTAAAAATTGGTAAAAAAGTGATGTGAGAGTAAAGTTTAATTGCCCAAAAATGAGTGTAAATAAACAATTTTTGACATTAAAAAAAAATTATAAAAAAAGGACATTTTTCCTTTCCAAAAATATAGTTTCCAAAATGTTTTAAATCCTTTGAAAAAACTGGAGTATTTTCTGATGGTCTGTATTTAACTGTGAGATATTAAATCAAAATATAACTCATGTATGCATCATAAATAAATTTATAATTATTAGAAATACGTGAGAATATAATTTTTTAATACATGCGTATATTACATACCTACAATGTACGGGAAATTATTCCACGTGAAGTTCAACACATTCACCGAACTGATTTTAATCGCACTTGTTTCATGCACAAAACTCAAGAAAATGAATTCAACGCTTTATTTCAAAGTCTTATTCTTCTTCTTCCTGTTATAGTGGCCTGGGTATGGCCAATTCAAATAGTTTTAAAGTCGATTAACCCGACACAATTTGTCGTAAGGCATAAACACTCAAATAAAACAAATGGTGGAAGGGGATCGAGGCGGGCGGCATGATCGCTGGAAGGGACAATGTGCTAGGGACGTAAATGCAGGGTGGGACAGCAAAAACTTAATTAGGAAAAAAATAGAGACAAAGAGTGTTCTGATAGGTACTCATTTAAAAGAAATCTCAGTATTCCGAAATTTATTTGTGAACAACGATTGAAGAAACTATCTTCTACTTAGTATATTTATAAAATTTTCAACTCAAAAGGGCTGGGATACTAATGGTATAGATACCTGTATGTAGATTTGACGTCACTTTTAGATTTTCAATAGTGACGTATTTTTTCATTTAAAAATTACAGGAAACCGGGTATGAAAATGAGAGAATGTTGTCTTCTTGATATTTTATTTATATCTTAATATCTATTTTACATAAAAGATGTCACATTATTTATATTTTTAAATACAAGAACACAAGAAAATTTTAAATTTATAGCAGTTCGAGCATGCGCACAATTCAAAATTGCTTTAGTCACGTGGGTATACGACGAACTAACCTACGGTAACCGGCAAAACGTGAGACAACGTGTGCTTGGCCACAAACCAAGAAGAAGAAGCAGAAGAAGAAGAAGAAGAAGAAGAAGAAGAACAAAGGTGAGAACGAATGGTCGCAAAAGCTTATTTATTAAAATAAATTAATTTCAAAATGACTCAAATCAACGTTGCATTGGTACTATTCAACGATGGTACTGAGAAAATTGTTTCTCTTGACTCGATAGAGAATTTTGTTTCTAAGAACAAATGTGACTTTAATAATACAAAGAAATACAAAGTGTGGTGGTCTGGAACTAAAACAAAGGAAGACATATTGTTGAATGGGCACATTCTTTTTTAGGTTGTAAGTACAAATATATTCTACTAATTTTATAATAAAAGTTTAAAATATTAACCAAATTCATTTCAATTCAGGCTGGCTGGATATGCACGTATTTTTTTGTTAGGCTGAAAATTAAATTTTCATGGAGTTAAAAAGATTCTAATTTTTAGGATAGGAATTTTCGTTTACTTAATATTTAAGAAAAAAAATTTATAAGTGTAATAACTTTTTAAATAATAAGGATATTTTATTCTTTTTTACGGCCTCAAACAGTTAAAACTCTTTAAAAATCCATTGAAAATTTTTAAAAATATTCTACAATAACAAAATGACGACCGTTTTACTAAAAAATTTTGAATTGCAATTACTCAAAAACCCCATCGTTTTTTTGGTTTAAATTTTGTTTGGAAATTGTCGTTTATTTATTTATTTATTTATTTAAGAAAAGATAAAGTTCCTAGAGCTACTGAGCTCTTCAAGGAACAAATACATCTTCTATTATATTAATACGATACCGAAAAAACTTCGTTCATCGTCGTACAGACTTCAAAGTTCACCTACTTTTTCCAATAGGTTACTTACAAAAATGTTCATTTCACCATGTTATTATAGTTTGTAACAATGCGCACTGGCACTATTCGTGTCAAACATGTTAAACTGAACATTTTTTTATGAACAACATATTGTTGCACATGCGCAGTAGTGCACCACAGCTGTGTAAACGTGCGCACTACTAAACAAACATTTCACATGCGCAGTTGTTTTGTATTGCTGTTACACATGCGCAATCATGCACAGTCATAGTCACACATGTGCTCTAATTAAATTCAAAAATTACGCATGCACAGTGCTGTACTTCACCAGATAATTAAATTTTCACTACATATAGCATACTTTTTTTAATAAGTGCGCAGTAAATTCCGTCTTATTATTGCGCATGCGTAACACGGTAACATGATATCTGCACATGCGCAAAGGTACTTTTATTTAAAAAATTTGTTAAAATTGTTTTCTTTTCATTATTATTGTAATTAATGACCCATAATAGAAAAGAATATTCAAAATTCAATTTAAATATTGGAATTCAAGAAATTTAATAGAAAAATTTATATTATTGAACATAAAAAATAATAAAAACATTAAAAGTGTATTTAATTTTATTAATTTTAATCTTTTTTTCTTTAAAATGTTTATAAAATGTAACAAATTTTGATCGGAAAGTTTTCAATTTTTCATACTTTTAAAAACCATTTTCTAGGGGTACCGGGGGGGGGGGTAATAAATATTTAACATACTGTCAGAAAATCTTCCATATAATTAGTGTTTAAAAAAGTTTTGTAAAAATTTACTTATTTATTGAGAATAACTAGTTTGAAAGTTCTCCCAATATTCATAAAATTGTACGTGGTAATCTTCTATTATATTAATACGATACCGAAAAAACTTCGTTCATCGTCGTACAGACTTCAAAGTTCACCTACTTTTTCCAATAGGTTACTTACAAAAATGTTCATTTCACCATGTTATTATAGTTTGTAACAATGCGCACTGGCACTATTCGTGTCAAACATGTTAAACTGAACATTTTTTTATGAACAACATATTGTTGCACATGCGCAGTAGTGCACCACAGCTGTGTAAACGTGCGCACTACTAAACAAACATTTCACATGCGCAGTTGTTTTGTATTGCTGTTACACATGCGCAATCATGCACAGTCATAGTCACACATGTGCTCTAATTAAATTCAAAAATTACGCATGCGCAGTGCTGTACTTCACCAGATAATTAAATTTTCACTACATATAGCATACTTTTTTTAATAAGTGCGCAGTAAATTCCGTCTTATTATTGCACATGCGTAACACGGTAACATGATATCTGCACATGCGCAAAGGTACTTTTATTTAAAAAATTTGTTAAAATTGTTTTCTTTTCATTATTATTGTAATTAATGACCCATAATAGAAAAGAATATTCAAAATTCAATTTAAATATTGGAATTCAAGAAATTTAATAGAAAAATTTATATTATTGAACATAAAAAATAATAAAAACATTAAAAGTGTATTTAATTTTATTAATTTTAATCTTTTTTTCTTTAAAATGTTTATAAAATGTAACAAATTTTGATCTGAAAGTTTTCAATTTTTCATACTTTTAAAAACCATTTTCTAGTGGTACCGGGGGGGGGGGGGGTAATAAATATTTAACATACTGTCAGAAAATCTTCCATATAATTAGTGTTTAAAAAAGTTTTGTAAAAATTTACTTATTTATTGAGAATAACTAGTTTGAAAGTTCTCCCAATATTCATAAAATTGTACGTGGTAATCTTCTATTATATTAATACGATACCGAAAAAACTTCGTTCATCGTCGTACAGACTTCAAAGTTCACCTACTTTTTCCAATAGGTTACTTACAAAAATGTTCATTTCACCATGTTATTATAGTTTGTAACAATGCGCACTGGCACTATTCGTGTCAAACATGTTAAACTGAACATTTTTTTATGAACAACATATTGTTGCACATGCGCAGTAGTGCACCACAGCTGTGTAAACGTGCGCACTACTAAACAAACATTTCACATGCGCAGTTGTTTTGTATTGCTGTTACACATGCGCAATCATGCACAGTCATAGTCACACATGTGCTCTAATTAAATTCAAAAATTACGCATGCGCAGTGCTGTACTTCACCAGATAATTAAATTTTCACTACATATAGCATACTTTTTTTAATAAGTGCGCAGTAAATTCCGTCTTATTATTGCGCATGCGTAACACGGTAACATGATATCTGCACATGCGCAAAGGTACTTTTATTTAAAAAATTTGTTAAAATTGTTTTCTTTTCATTATTATTGTAATTAATGACCCATAATAGAAAAGAATATTCAAAATTCAATTTAAATATTGGAATTCAAGAAATTTAATAGAAAAATTTATATTATTGAACATAAAAAATAATAAAAACATTAAAAGTGTATTTAATTTTATTAATTTTAATCTTTTTTTCTTTAAAATGTTTATAAAATGTAACAAATTTTGATCTGAAAGTTTTCAATTTTTCATACTTTTAAAAACCATTTTCTAGGGGTACCGGGGGGGGGGGGGGGTAATAAATATTTAACATACTGTCAGAAAATCTTCCATATAATTAGTGTTTAAAAAAGTTTTGTAAAAATTTACTTATTTATTGAGAATAACTAGTTTGAAAGTTCTCCCAATATTCATAAAATTGTACGTGGTAATCTTCTATTATATTAATACGATACCGAAAAAACTTCGTTCATCGTCGTACAGACTTCAAAGTTCACCTACTTTTTCCAATAGGTTACTTACAAAAATGTTCATTTCACCATGTTATTATAGTTTGTAACAATGCGCACTGGCACTATTCGTGTCAAACATGTTAAACTGAACATTTTTTTACGAACAACATATTGTTGCACATGCGCAGTAGTGCACCACAGCTGTGTAAACGTGCGCACTACTAAACAAACATTTCACATGCGCAGTTGTTTTGTATTGCTGTTACACATGCGCAATCATGCACAGTCATAGTCACACATGTGCTCTAATTAAATTCAAAAATTACGCATGCGCAGTGCTGTACTTCACCAGATAATTAAATTTTCACTACATATAGCATACTTTTTTTAATAAGTGCGCAGTAAATTCCGTCTTATTATTGCGCATGCGTAACACGGTAACATGATATCTGCACATGCGCAAAGGTACTTTTATTTAAAAAATTTGTTAAAATTGTTTTCTTTTCATTATTATTGTAATTAATGACCCATAATAGAAAAGAATATTCAAAATTCAATTTAAATATTGGAATTCAAGAAATTTAATAGAAAAATTTATATTATTGAACATAAAAAATAATAAAAACATTAAAAGTGTATTTAATTTTATTAATTTTAATCTTTTTTTCTTTAAAATGTTTATAAAATGTAACAAATTTTGATCTGAAAGTTTTCAATTTTTCATACTTTTAAAAACCATTTTCTAGGGGTACCGGGGGGGGGGGGGTAATAAATATTTAACATACTGTCAGAAAATCTTCCATATAATTAGTGTTTAAAAAAGTTTTGTAAAAATTTACTTATTTATTGAGAATAACTAGTTTGAAAGTTCTCCCAATATTCATAAAATTGTACGTGGTAATCTTCTATTATATTAATACGATACCGAAAAAACTTCGTTCATCGTCGTACAGACTTCAAAGTTCACCTACTTTTTCCAATAGGTTACTTACAAAAATGTTCATTTCACCATGTTATTATAGTTTGTAACAATGCGCACTGGCACTATTCGTGTCAAACATGTTAAACTGAACATTTTTTTATGAACAACATATTGTTGCACATGCGCAGTAGTGCACCACAGCTGTGTAAACGTGCGCACTACTAAACAAACATTTCACATGCGCAGTTGTTTTGTATTGCTGTTACACATGCGCAATCATGCACAGTCATAGTCACACATGTGCTCTAATTAAATTCAAAAATTACGCATGCGCAGTGCTGTACTTCACCAGATAATTAAATTTTCACTACATATAGCATACTTTTTTAAATAAGTGCGCAGTAAATTCCGTCTTATTATTGCGCATGCGTAACACGGTAACATGATATCTGCACATGCGCAAAGGTACTTTTATTTAAAAAATTTGTTAAAATTGTTTTCTTTTCATTATTATTGTAATTAATGACCCATAATAGAAAAGAATATTCAAAATTCAATTTAAATATTAGAATTCAAGAAATTTAATAGAAAAATTTATATTATTGAACATAAAAAATAATAAAAACATTAAAAGTGTATTTAATTTTATTAATTTTAATCTTTTTTTCTTTAAAATGTTTATAAAATGTAACAAATTTTGATCTGAAAGTTTTCAATTTTTCATACTTTTAAAAACCATTTTCTAGGGGTACCGGGGGGGGGGGGGGGGGTAATAAATATTTAACATACTGTCAGAAAATCTTCCATATAATTAGTGTTTAAAAAAGTTTTGTAAAAATTTACTTATTTATTGAGAATAACTAGTTTGAAAGTTCTCCCAATATTCATAAAATTGTACGTGGTAATCTTCTATTATATTAATACGATACCGAAAAAACTTCGTTCATCGTCGTACAGACTTCAAAGTTCACCTACTTTTTCCAATAGGTTACTTACAAAAATGTTCATTTCACCATGTTATTATAGTTTGTAACAATGCGCACTGGCACTATTCGTGTCAAACATGTTAAACTGAACATTTTTTTATGAACAACATATTGTTGCACATGCGCAGTAGTGCACCACAGCTGTGTAAACGTGCGCACTACTAAACAAACATTTCACATGCGCAGTTGTTTTGTATTGCTGTTACACATGCGCAATCATGCACAGTCATAGTCACACATGTGCTCTAATTAAATTCAAAAATTACGCATGCGCAGTGCTGTACTTCACCAGATAATTAAATTTTCACTACATATAGCATACTTTTTTTAATAAGTGCGCAGTAAATTCCGTCTTATTATTGCGCATGCGTAACACGGTAACATGATATCTGCACATGCGCAAAGGTACTTTTATTTAAAAAATTTGTTAAAATTGTTTTCTTTTCATTATTATTGTAATTAATGACCCATAATAGAAAAGAATATTCAAAATTCAATTTAAATATTGGAATTCAAGAAATTTAATAGAAAAATTTATATTATTGAACATAAAAAATAATAAAAACATTAAAAGTGTATTTAATTTTATTAATTTTAATCTTTTTTTCTTTAAAATGTTTATAAAATGTAACAAATTTTGATCTGAAAGTTTTCAATTTTTCATACTTTTAAAAACCATTTTCTAGGGGTACCGGGGGGGGGGGGGTAATAAATATTTAACATACTGTCAGAAAATCTTCCATATAATTAGTGTTTAAAAAAGTTTTGTAAAAATTTACTTATTTATTGAGAATAACTAGTTTGAAAGTTCTCCCAATATTCATAAAATTGTACGTGGTAATCTTCTATTATATTAATACGATACCGAAAAAACTTCGTTCATCGTCGTACAGACTTCAAAGTTCACCTACTTTTTCCAATAGGTTACTTACAAAAATGTTCATTTCACCATGTTATTATAGTTTGTAACAATGCGCACTGGCACTATTCGTGTCAAACATGTTAAACTGAACATTTTTTTATGAACAACATATTGTTGCTCATGCGCAGTAGTGCACCACAGCTGTGTAAACGTGCGCACTACTAAACAAACATTTCACATGCGCAGTTGTTTTGTATTGCTGTTACACATGCGCAATCATGCACAGTCATAGTCACACATGTGCTCTAATTAAATTCAAAAATTACGCATGCGCAGTGCTGTACTTCACCAGATAATTAAATTTTCACTACATATAGCATACTTTTTTTAATAAGTGCGCAGTAAATTCCGTCTTATTATTGCGCATGCGTAACACGGTAACATGATATCTGCACATGCGCAAAGGTACTTTTATTTAAAAAATTTGTTAAAATTGTTTTCTTTTCATTATTATTGTAATTAATGACCCATAATAGAAAAGAATATTCAAAATTCAATTTAAATATTGGAATTCAAGAAATTTAATAGAAAAATTTATATTATTGAACATAAAAAATAATAAAAACATTAAAAGTGTATTTAATTTTATTAATTTTAATCTTTTTTTCTTTAAAATGTTTATAAAATGTAACAAATTTTGATCTGAAAGTTTTCAATTTTTCATACTTTTAAAAACCATTTTCTAGGGGTACCGGGGGGGGGGGGTAATAAATATTTAACATACTGTCAGAAAATCTTCCATATAATTAGTGTTTAAAAAAGTTTTGTAAAAATTTACTTATTTATTGAGAATAACTAGTTTGAAAGTTCTCCCAATATTCATATAATTGTACGTGGTAATCTTCTATTATATTAATACGATACCGAAAAAACTTCGTTCATCGTCGTACAGACTTCAATGTTCACCTACTTTTTCCAATAGGTTACTTACAAAAATGTTCATTTCACCATGTTATTATAGTTTGTAACAATGCGCACTGGCACTATTCGTGTCAAACATGTTAAACTGAACATTTTTTTACGAACAACATATTGTTGCACATGCGCAGTAGTGCACCACAGCTGTGTAAACGTGCGCACTACTAAACAAACATTTCACATGCGCAGTTGTTTTGTATTGCTGTTACACATGCGCAATCATGCACAGTCATAGTCACACATGTGCTCTAATTAAATTCAAAAATTACGCATGCGCAGTGCTGTACTTCACCAGATAATTAAATTTTCACTACATATAGCATACTTTTTTTAATAAGTGCGCAGTAAATTCCGTCTTATTATTGCGCATGCGTAACACGGTAACATGATATCTGCACATGCGCAAAGGTACTTTTATTTAAAAAATTTGTCAAAATTGTTTTCTTTTCATTATTATTGTAATTAATGACCCATAATAGAAAAGAATATTCAAAATTCAATTTAAATATTGGAATTCAAGAAATTTAATAGAAAAATTTATATTATTGAACATAAAAAATAATAAAAACATTAAAAGTGTATTTAATTTTATTAATTTTAATCTTTTTTTCTTTAAAATGTTTATAAAATGTAACAAATTTTGATCTGAAAGTTTTCAATTTTTCATACTTTTAAAAACCATTTTCTAGGGGTACCGGGGGGGGGGGGGTAATAAATATTTAACATACTGTCAGAAAATCTTCCATATAATTAGTGTTTAAAAAAGTTTTGTAAAAATTTACTTATTTATTGAGAATAACTAGTTTGAAAGTTCTCCCAATATTCATAAAATTGTACGTGGTAATCTTCTATTATATTAATACGATACCGAAAAAACTTCGTTCATCGTCGTACAGACTTCAAAGTTCACCTACTTTTTCCAATAGGTTACTTACAAAAATGTTCATTTCACCATGTTATTATAGTTTGTAACAATGCGCACTGGCACTATTCGTGTCAAACATGTTAAACTGAACATTTTTTTATGAACAACATATTGTTGCACATGCGCAGTAGTGCACCACAGCTGTGTAAACGTGCGCACTACTAAACAAACATTTCACATGCGCAGTTGTTTTGTATTGCTGTTACACATGCGCAATCATGCACAGTCATAGTCACACATGTGCTCTAATTAAATTCAAAAATTACGCATGCGCAGTGCTGTACTTCACCAGATAATTAAATTTTCACTACATATAGCATACTTTTTTTAATAAGTGCGCAGTAAATTCCGTCTTATTATTGCGCATGCGTAACACGGTAACATGATATCTGCACATGCGCAAAGGTACTTTTATTTAAAAAATTTGTTAAAATTGTTTTCTTTTCATTATTATTGTAATTAATGACCCATAATAGAAAAGAATATTCAAAATTCAATTTAAATATTAGAATTCAAGAAATTTAATAGAAAAATTTATATTATTGAACATAAAAAATAATAAAAACATTAAAAGTGTATTTAATTTTATTAATTTTAATCTTTTTTTCTTTAAAATGTTTATAAAATGTAACAAATTTTGATCTGAAAGTTTTCAATTTTTCATACTTTTAAAAACCATTTTCTAGGGGTACCGGGGGGGGGGGGTAATAAATATTTAACATACTGTCAGAAAATCTTCCATATAATTAGTGTTTAAAAAAGTTTTGTAAAAATTTACTTATTTATTAAGAATAACTAGTTTGAAAGTTCTCCCAATATTCATAAAATTGTACGTGGTAATCTTCTATTATATTAATACGATACCGAAAAAACTTCGTTCATCGTCGTACAGACTTCAAAGTTCACCTACTTTTTCCAATAGGTTACTTACAAAAATGTTCATTTCACCATGTTATTATAGTTTGTAACAATGCGCACTGGCACTATTCGTGTCAAACATGTTAAACTGAACATTTTTTTATGAACAACATATTGTTGCACATGCGCAGTAGTGCACCACAGCTGTGTAAACGTGCGCACTACTAAACAAACATTTCACATGCGCAGTTGTTTTGTATTGCTGTTACACATGCGCAATCATGCACAGTCATAGTCACACATGTGCTCTAATTAAATTCAAAAATTACGCATGCGCAGTGCTGTACTTCACCAGATAATTAAATTTTCACTACATATAGCATACTTTTTTTAATAAGTGCGCAGTAAATTCCGTCTTATTATTGCGCATGCGTAACACGGTAACATGATATCTGCACATGCGCAAAGGTACTTTTATTTAAAAAATTTGTTAAAATTGTTTTCTTTTCATTATTATTGTAATTAATGACCCATAATAGAAAAGAATATTCAAAATTCAATTTAAATATTGGAATTCAAGAAATTTAATAGAAAAATTTATATTATTGAACATAAAAAATAATAAAAACATTAAAAGTGTATTTAATTTTATTAATTTTAATCTTTTTTTCTTTAAAATGTTTATAAAATGTAACAAATTTTGATCTGAAAGTTTTCAATTTTTCATACTTTTAAAAACCATTTTCTAGGGGTACCGGGGGGGGGGGGTAATAAATATTTAACATACTGTCAGAAAATCTTCCATATAATTAGTGTTTAAAAAAGTTTTGTAAAAATTTACTTATTTATTGAGAATAACTAGTTTGAAAGTTCTCCCAATATTCATAAAATTGTACGTGGTAATCTTCTATTATATTAATACGATACCGAAAAAACTTCGTTCATCGTCGTACAGACTTCAAAGTTCACCTACTTTTTCCAATAGGTTACTTACAAAAATGTTCATTTCACCATGTTATTATAGTTTGTAACAATGCGCACTGGCACTATTCGTGTCAAACATGTTAAACTGAACATTTTTTTATGAACAACATATTGTTGCACATGCGCAGTAGTGCACCACAGCTGTGTAAACGTGCGCACTACTAAACAAACATTTCACATGCGCAGTTGTTTTGTATTGCTGTTACACATGCGCAATCATGCACAGTCATAGTCACACATGTGCTCTAATTAAATTCAAAAATTACGCATGCGCAGTGCTGTACTTCACCAGATAATTAAATTTTCACTACATATAGCATACTTTTTTTAATAAGTGCGCAGTAAATTCCGTCTTATTATTGCGCATGCGTAACACGGTAACATGATATCTGCACATGCGCAAAGGTACTTTTATTTAAAAAATTTGTTAAAATTGTTTTCTTTTCATTATTATTGTAATTAATGACCCATAATGGAAAAGAATATTCAAAATTCAATTTAAATATTGGAATTCAAGAAATTTAATAGAAAAATTTATATTATTGAACATAAAAAATAATAAAAACATTAAAAGTGTATTTAATTTTATTAATTTTAATCTTTTTTTCTTTAAAATGTTTATAAAATGTAACAAATTTTGATCTGAAAGTTTTCAATTTTTCATACTTTTAAAAACCATTTTCTAGGGGTACCGGGGGGGGGGTAATAAATATTTAACATACTGTCAGAAAATCTTCCATATAATTAGTGTTTAAAAAAGTTTTGTAAAAATTTACTTATTTATTGAGAATAACTAGTTTGAAAGTTCTCCCAATATTCATAAAATTGTACGTGGTAATCTTCTATTATATTAATACGATACCGAAAAAACTTCGTTCATCGTCGTACAGACTTCAAAGTTCACCTACTTTTTCCAATAGGTTACTTACAAAAATGTTCATTTCACCATGTTATTATAGTTTGTAACAATGCGCACTGGCACTATTCGTGTCAAACATGTTAAACTGAACATTTTTTTATGAACAACATATTGTTGCACATGCGCAGTAGTGCACCACAGCTGTGTAAACGTGCGCACTACTAAACAAACATTTCACATGCGCAGTTGTTTTGTATTGCTGTTACACATGCGCAATCATGCACAGTCATAGTCACGCATGTGCTCTAATTAAATTCAAAAATTACGCATGCGCAGTGCTGTACTTCACCAGATAATTAAATTTTCACTACATATAGCATACTTTTTTTAATAAGTGCGCAGTAAATTCCGTCTTATTATTGCGCATGCGTAACACGGTAACATGATATCTGCACATGCGCAAAGGTACTTTTATTTAAAAAATTTGTTAAAATTGTTTTCTTTTCATTATTATTGTAATTAATGACCCATAATAGAAAAGAATATTCAAAATTCAATTTAAATATTGGAATTCAAGAAATTTAATAGAAAAATTTATATTATTGAACATAAAAAATAATAAAAACATTAAAAGTGTATTTAATTTTATTAATTTTAATCTTTTTTTCTTTAAAATGTTTATAAAATGTAACAAATTTTGATCTGAAAGTTTTCAATTTTTCATACTTTTAAAAACCATTTTCTAGGGGTACCGGGGGGGGGGGGGTAATAAATATTTAACATACTGTCAGAAAATCTTCCATATAATTAGTGTTTAAAAAAGTTTTGTAAAAATTTACTTATTTATTGAGAATAACTAGTTTGAAAGTTCTCCCAATATTCATAAAATTGTACGTGGTAATCTTCTATTATATTAATACGATACCGAAAAAACTTCGTTCATCGTCGTACAGACTTCAAAGTTCACCTACTTTTTCCAATAGGTTACTTACAAAAATGTTCATTTCACCATGTTATTATAGTTTGTAACAATGCGCACTGGCACTATTCGTGTCAAACATGTTAAACTGAACATTTTTTTATGAACAACATATTGTTGCACATGCGCAGTAGTGCACCACAGCTGTGTAAACGTGCGCACTACTAAACAAACATTTCACATGCGCAGTTGTTTTGTATTGCTGTTACACACGCGCAATCATGCACAGTCATAGTCACACATGTGCTCTAATTAAATTCAAAAATTACGCATGCGCAGTGCTGTACTTCACCAGATAATTAAATTTTCACTACATATAGCATACTTTTTTTAATAAGTGCGCAGTAAATTCCGTCTTATTATTGCGCATGCGTAACACGGTAACATGATATCTGCACATGCGCAAAGGTACTTTTATTTAAAAAATTTGTTAAAATTGTTTTCTTTTCATTATTATTGTAATTAATGACCCATAATAGAAAAGAATATTCAAAATTCAATTTAAATATTGGAATTCAAGAAATTTAATAGAAAAATTTATATTATTGAACATAAAAAATAAGAAAAACATTAAAAGTGTATTTAATTTTATTAATTTTAATCTTTTTTTCTTTAAAATGTTTATAAAATGTAACAAATTTTGATCTGAAAGTTTTCAATTTTTCATACTTTTAAAAACCATTTTCTAGGGGTACCGGGGGGGGGGGGTAATAAATATTTAACATACTGTCAGAAAATCTTCCATATAATTAGTGTTTAAAAAAGTTTTGTAAAAATTTACTTATTTATTGAGAATAACTAGTTTGAAAGTTCTCCCAATATTCATAAAATTGTACGTGGTAATCTTCTATTATATTAATACGATACCGAAAAAACTTCGTTCATCGTCGTACAGACTTCAAAGTTCACCTACTTTTTCCAATAGGTTACTTACAAAAATGTTCATTTCACCATGTTATTATAGTTTGTAACAATGCGCACTGGCACTATTCGTGTCAAACATGTTAAACTGAACATTTTTTTATGAACAACATATTGTTGCACATGCGCAGTAGTGCACCACAGCTGTGTAAACGTGCGCACTACTAAACAAACATTTCACATGCGCAGTTGTTTTGTATTGCTGTTACACATGCGCAATCATGCACAGTCATAGTCACACATGTGCTCTAATTAAATTCAAAAATTACGCATGCGCAGTGCTGTACTTCACCAGATAATTAAATTTTCACTACATATAGCATACTTTTTTTAATAAGTGCGCAGTAAATTCCGTCTTATTATTGCGCATGCGTAACACGGTAACATGATATCTGCACATGCGCAAAGGTACTTTTATTTAAAAAATTTGTTAAAATTGTTTTCTTTTCATTATTATTGTAATTAATGACCCATAATAGAAAAGAATATTCAAAATTCAATTTAAATATTGGAATTCAAGAAATTTAATAGAAAAATTTATATTATTGAACATAAAAAATAATAAAAACATTAAAAGTGTATTTAATTTTATTAATTTTAATCTTTTTTTCTTTAAAATGTTTATAAAATGTAACAAATTTTGATCTGAAAGTTTTCAATTTTTCATACTTTTAAAAACCATTTTCTAGGGGTACCGGGGGGGGGGTAATAAATATTTAACATACTGTCAGAAAATCTTCCATATAATTAGTGTTTAAAAAAGTTTTGTAAAAATTTACTTATTTATTGAGAATAACTAGTTTAAAAGTTCTCCCAATATTCATAAAATTGTACGTGGTAATCTTCTATTATATTAATACGATACCGAAAAAACTTCGTTCATCGTCGTACAGACTTCAAAGTTCACCTACTTTTTCCAATAGGTTACTTACAAAAATGTTCATTTCACCATGTTATTATAGTTTGTAACAATGCGCACTGGCACTATTCGTGTCAAACATGTTAAACTGAACATTTTTTTATGAACAACATATTGTTGCACATGCGCAGTAGTGCACCACAGCTGTGTAAACGTGCGCACTACTAAACAAACATTTCACATGCGCAGTTGTTTTGTATTGCTGTTACACATGCGCAATCATGCACAGTCATAGTCACACATGTGCTCTAATTAAATTCAAAAATTACGCATGCGCAGTGCTGTACTTCACCAGATAATTAAATTTTCACTACATATAGCATACTTTTTTTAATAAGTGCGCAGTAAATTCCGTCTTATTATTGCGCATGCGTAACACGGTAACATGATATCTGCACATGCGCAAAGGTACTTTTATTTAAAAAATTTGTTAAAATTGTTTTCTTTTCATTATTATTGTAATTAATGACCCATAATAGAAAAGAATATTCAAAATTCAATTTAAATATTGGAATTCAAGATATTTAATAGAAAAATTTATATTATTGAACATAAAAAATAATAAAAACATTAAAAGTGTATTTAATTTTATTAATTTTAATCTTTTTTTCTTTAAAATGTTTATAAAATGTAACAAATTTTGATCTGAAAGTTTTCAATTTTTCATACTTTTAAAAACCATTTTCTAGGGGTACCGGGGGGGGGGGGGGGTAATAAATATTTAACATACTGTCAGAAAATCTTCCATATAATTAGTGTTTAAAAAAGTTTTGTAAAAATTTACTTATTTATTGAGAATAACTAGTTTGAAAGTTCTCCCAATATTCATAAAATTGTACGTGGTAATCTTCTATTATATTAATACGATACCGAAAAAACTTCGTTCATCGTCGTACAGACTTCAAAGTTCACCTACTTTTTCCAATAGGTTACTTACAAAAATGTTCATTTCACCATGTTATTATAGTTTGTAACAATGCGCACTGGCACTATTCGTGTCAAACATGTTAAACTGAACATTTTTTTATGAACAACATATTGTTGCACATGCGCAGTAGTGCACCACAGCTGTGTAAACGTGCGCACTACTAAACAAACATTTCACATGCGCAGTTGTTTTGTATTGCTGTTACACACGCGCAATCATGCACAGTCATAGTCACACATGTGCTCTAATTAAATTCAAAAATTACGCATGCGCAGTGCTGTACTTCACCAGATAATTAAATTTTCACTACATATAGCATACTTTTTTTAATAAGTGCGCAGTAAATTCCGTCTTATTATTGCGCATGCGTAACACGGTAACATGATATCTGCACATGCGCAAAGGTACTTTTATTTAAAAAATTTGTTAAAATTGTTTTCTTTTCATTATTATTGTAATTAATGACCCATAATAGAAAAGAATATTCAAAATTCAATTTAAATATTGGAATTCAAGAAATTTAATAGAAAAATTTATATTATTGAACATAAAAAATAAGAAAAACATTAAAAGTGTATTTAATTTTATTAATTTTAATCTTTTTTTCTTTAAAATGTTTATAAAATGTAACAAATTTTGATCTGAAAGTTTTCAATTTTTCATACTTTTAAAAACCATTTTCTAGGGGTACCGGGGGGGGGGGGTAATAAATATTTAACATACTGTCAGAAAATCTTCCATATAATTAGTGTTTAAAAAAGTTTTGTAAAAATTTACTTATTTATTGAGAATAACTAGTTTGAAAGTTCTCCCAATATTCATAAAATTGTACGTGGTAATCTTCTATTATATTAATACGATACCGAAAAAACTTCGTTCATCGTCGTACAGACTTCAAAGTTCACCTACTTTTTCCAATAGGTTACTTACAAAAATGTTCATTTCACCATGTTATTATAGTTTGTAACAATGCGCACTGGCACTATTCGTGTCAAACATGTTAAACTGAACATTTTTTTATGAACAACATATTGTTGCACATGCGCAGTAGTGCACCACAGCTGTGTAAACGTGCGCACTACTAAACAAACATTTCACATGCGCAGTTGTTTTGTATTGCTGTTACACATGCGCAATCATGCACAGTCATAGTCACACATGTGCTCTAATTAAATTCAAAAATTACGCATGCGCAGTGCTGTACTTCACCAGATAATTAAATTTTCACTACATATAGCATACTTTTTTTAATAAGTGCGCAGTAAATTCCGTCTTATTATTGCGCATGCGTAACACGGTAACATGATATCTGCACATGCGCAAAGGTACTTTTATTTAAAAAATTTGTTAAAATTGTTTTCTTTTCATTATTATTGTAATTAATGACCCATAATAGAAAAGAATATTCAAAATTCAATTTAAATATTGGAATTCAAGAAATTTAATAGAAAAATTTATATTATTGAACATAAAAAATAATAAAAACATTAAAAGTGTATTTAATTTTATTAATTTTAATCTTTTTTTCTTTAAAATGTTTATAAAATGTAACAAATTTTGATCTGAAAGTTTTCAATTTTTCATACTTTTAAAAACCATTTTCTAGGGGTACCGGGGGGGGGGGGGTAATAAATATTTAACATACTGTCAGAAAATCTTCCATATAATTAGTGTTTAAAAAAGTTTTGTAAAAATTTACTTATTTATTGAGAATAACTAGTTTGAAAGTTCTCCCAATATTCATAAAATTGTACGTGGTAATCTTCTATTATATTAATACGATACCGAAAAAACTTCGTTCATCGTCGTACAGACTTCAAAGTTCACCTACTTTTTCCAATAGGTTACTTACAAAAATGTTCATTTCACCATGTTATTATAGTTTGTAACAATGCGCACTGGCACTATTCGTGTCAAACATGTTAAACTGAACATTTTTTTATGAACAACATATTGTTGCACATGCGCAGTAGTGCACCACAGCTGTGTAAACGTGCGCACTACTAAACAAACATTTCACATGCGCAGTTGTTTTGTATTGCTGTTACACATGCGCAATCATGCACAGTCATAGTCACACATGTGCTCTAATTAAATTCAAAAATTACGCATGCGCAGTGCTGTACTTCACCAGATAATTAAATTTTCACTACATATAGCATACTTTTTTTAATAAGTGCGCAGTAAATTCCGTCTTATTATTGCGCATGCGTAACACGGTAACATGATATCTGCACATGCGCAAAGGTACTTTTATTTAAAAAATTTGTTAAAATTGTTTTCTTTTCATTATTATTGTAATTAATGACCCATAATAGAAAAGAATATTCAAAATTCAATTTAAATATTGGAATTCAAGAAATTTAATAGAAAAATTTATATTATTGAACATAAAAAATAATAAAAACATTAAAAGTGTATTTAATTTTATTAATTTTAATCTTTTTTTCTTTAAAATGTTTATAAAATGTAACAAATTTTGATCTGAAAGTTTTCAATTTTTCATACTTTTAAAAACCATTTTCTAGGGGTACCGGGGGGGGGGGTAATAAATATTTAACATACTGTCAGAAAATCTTCCATATAATTAGTGTTTAAAAAAGTTTTGTAAAAATTTACTTATTTATTGAGAATAACTAGTTTGAAAGTTCTCCCAATATTCATAAAATTGTACGTGGTAATCTTCTATTATATTAATACGATACCGAAAAAACTTCGTTCATCGTCGTACAGACTTCAAAGTTCACCTACTTTTTCCAATAGGTTACTTACAAAAATGTTCATTTCACCATGTTATTATAGTTTGTAACAATGCGCACTGGCACTATTCGTGTCAAACATGTTAAACTGAACATTTTTTTATGAACAACATATTGTTGCACATGCGCAGTAGTGCACCACAGCTGTGTAAACGTGCGCACTACTAAACAAACATTTCACATGCGCAGTTGTTTTGTATTGCTGTTACACATGCGCAATCATGCACAGTCATAGTCACACATGTGCTCTAATTAAATTCAAAAATTACGCATGCGCAGTGCTGTACTTCACCAGATAATTAAATTTTCACTACATATAGCATACTTTTTTTAATAAGTGCGCAGTAAATTCCGTCTTATTATTGCGCATGCGTAACACGGTAACATGATATCTGCACATGCGCAAAGGTACTTTTATTTAAAAAATTTGTTAAAATTGTTTTCTTTTCATTATTATTGTAATTAATGACCCATAATAGAAAAGAATATTCAAAATTCAATTTAAATATTGGAATTCAAGAAATTTAATAGAAAAATTTATATTATTGAACATAAAAAATAATAAAAACATTAAAAGTGTATTTAATTTTATTAATTTTAATCTTTTTTTCTTTAAAATGTTTATAAAATGTAACAAATTTTGATCTGAAAGTTTTCAATTTTTCATACTTTTAAAAACCATTTTCTAGGGGTACCGGGGGGGGGGGGGGGGGGTAATAAATATTTAACATACTGTCAGAAAATCTTCCATATAATTAGTGTTTAAAAAAGTTTTGTAAAAATTTACTTATTTATTGAGAATAACTAGTTTGAAAGTTCTCCCAATATTCATAAAATTGTACGTGGTAATCTTCTATTATATTAATACGATACCGAAAAAACTTCGTTCATCGTCGTACAGACTTCAAAGTTCACCTACTTTTTCCAATAGGTTACTTACAAAAATGTTCATTTCACCATGTTATTATAGTTTGTAACAATGCGCACTGGCACTATTCGTGTCAAACATGTTAAACTGAACATTTTTTTATGAACAACATATTGTTGCACATGCGCAGTAGTGCACCACAGCTGTGTAAACGTGCGCACTACTAAACAAACATTTCACATGCGCAGTTGTTTTGTATTGCTGTTACACATGCGCAATCATGCACAGTCATAGTCACACATGTGCTCTAATTAAATTCAAAAATTACGCATGCGCAGTGCTGTACTTCACCAGATAATTAAATTTTCACTACATATAGCATACTTTTTTTAATAAGTGCGCAGTAAATTCCGTCTTATTATTGCGCATGCGTAACACGGTAACATGATATCTGCACATGCGCAAAGGTACTTTTATTTAAAAAATTTGTTAAAATTGTTTTCTTTTCATTATTATTGTAATTAATGACCCATAATAGAAAAGAATATTCAAAATTCAATTTAAATATTGGAATTCAAGAAATTTAATAGAAAAATTTATATTATTGAACATAAAAAATAATAAAAACATTAAAAGTGTATTTAATTTTATTAATTTTAATCTTTTTTTCTTTAAAATGTTTATAAAATGTAACAAATTTTGATCTGAAAGTTTTCAATTTTTCATACTTTTAAAAACCATTTTCTAGGGGTACCGGGGGGGGGGGGGTAATAAATATTTAACATACTGTCAGAAAATCTTCCATATAATTAGTGTTTAAAAAAGTTTTGTAAAAATTTACTTATTTATTGAGAATAACTAGTTTGAAAGTTCTCCCAATATTCATAAAATTGTACGTGGTAATCTTCTATTATATTAATACGATACCGAAAAAACTTCGTTCATCGTCGTACAGACTTCAAAGTTCACCTACTTTTTCCAATAGGTTACTTACAAAAATGTTCATTTCACCATGTTATTATAGTTTGTAACAATGCGCACTGGCACTATTCGTGTCAAACATGTTAAACTGAACATTTTTTTATGAACAACATATTGTTGCACATGCGCAGTAGTGCACCACAGCTGTGTAAACGTGCGCACTACTAAACAAACATTTCACATGCGCAGTTGTTTTGTATTGCTGTTACACATGCGCAATCATGCACAGTCATAGTCACACATGTGCTCTAATTAAATTCAAAAATTACGCATGCGCAGTGCTGTACTTCACCAGATAATTAAATTTTCACTACATATAGCATACTTTTTTTAATAAGTGCGCAGTAAATTCCGTCTTATTATTGCGCATGCGTAACACGGTAACATGATATCTGCACATGCGCAAAGGTACTTTTATTTAAAAAATTTGTTAAAATTGTTTTCTTTTCATTATTATTGTAATTAATGACCCATAATAGAAAAGAATATTCAAAATTCAATTTAAATATTGGAATTCAAGAAATTTAATAGAAAAATTTATATTATTGAACATAAAAAATAATAAAAACATTAAAAGTGTATTTAATTTTATTAATTTTAATCTTTTTTTCTTTAAAATGTTTATAAAATGTAACAAATTTTGATCTGAAAGTTTTCAATTTTTCATACTTTTAAAAACCATTTTCTAGGGGTACCGGGGGGGGGGGTAATAAATATTTAACATACTGTCAGAAAATCTTCCATATAATTAGTGTTTAAAAAAGTTTTGTAAAAATTTACTTATTTATTGAGAATAACTAGTTTGAAAGTTCTCCCAATATTCATAAAATTGTACGTGGTAATCTTCTATTATATTAATACGATACCGAAAAAACTTCGTTCATCGTCGTACAGACTTCAAAGTTCACCTACTTTTTCCAATAGGTTACTTACAAAAATGTTCATTTCACCATGTTATTATAGTTTGTAACAATGCGCACTGGCACTATTCGTGTCAAACATGTTAAACTGAACATTTTTTTATGAACAACATATTGTTGCACATGCGCAGTAGTGCACCACAGCTGTGTAAACGTGCGCACTACTAAACAAACATTTCACATGCGCAGTTGTTTTGTATTGCTGTTACACATGCGCAATCATGCACAGTCATAGTCACACATGTGCTCTAATTAAATTCAAAAATTACGCATGCGCAGTGCTGTACTATTATATTAATACGATACCGAAAAAACTTCGTTCATCGTCGTACAGACTTCAAAGTTCACCTACTTTTTCCAATAGGTTACTTACAAAAATGTTCATTTCACCATGTTATTATAGTTTGTAACAATGCGCACTGGCACTATTCGTGTCAAACATGTTAAACTGAACATTTTTTTATGAACAACATATTGTTGCACATGCGCAGTAGTGCACCACAGCTGTGTAAACGTGCGCACTACTAAACAAACATTTCACATGCGCAGTTGTTTTGTATTGCTGTTACACATGCGCAATCATGCACAGTCATAGTCACACATGTGCTCTAATTAAATTCAAAAATTACGCATGCGCAGTGCTGTACTTCACCAGATAATTAAATTTTCACTACATATAGCATACTTTTTTTAATAAGTGCGCAGTAAATTCCGTCTTATTATTGCGCATGCGTAACACGGTAACATGATAACTGCACATGCGCAAAGGTGCTTTTTTTTTTTTTTTTTTTTTTTTTTTTTTTTTTGTAATTCCAACGAAAATTAAAATTTCGTTTTTCTCCACTTGTAAAATGTTGTGCGTACAATTTAGTCTCTAAAATTATATGTTTTAAACATTGCATTAAACTTTTTTGCTAACATGTTTTTTAATGTCAATTCATGTGGAAATTGCTAAACAATCATTATTTGTTACGATTTTTACCACTGCGCATACCTAACGTTTGTAGAAAGCTACTGCGCATGTGTAATGTTTGTAAAAAACTACTGCGCATGTGTTAAATCGACAAAAACCTACGCGCAATTTTTTCATTTGTTTTTTAAGAATAATTTTTTATTTTGTATCCTACTTTAAGTATATTTTTCTTACATTTTGAAATAATTAGTTTTTCGAAATAATTTAAATGACAATGTGTCGATTTAGACTATTTTTGGATAAATGAAAATTTTAACGATCACAAAGCTTTTTCTATGTGGAAACAAACATTATTCCAATATAGAAACATAACGGAAATAAACTCAGATTCGAAAATTTAATTTAAAAAAAAATGTAGATCCATTAAGATTTTTTATATTTTTTCTGTGATCATTTACAAAAATAGTTTAGATTATCAAGCTTCAAATTTTGCAATAATAATATAATAGAACTCATACTCAACTAGTACCTATAATCGATCAGTGATAATTCAATTAGACAACATTAATTAATAGCTTCATAATATTGATGTAAATAATACATTACATATTACAAGATTTATTTTTTCCAATATAATAATAATAAAACATAACAATAAAAATTATTGAAATATAAAAAATTTGTAAAAAAAATATTAAACATTCAATTAACAATAAGTTTACTAATATTTTATGAAATGTCCACATCAATAAACAATTAAATTAATATTAATGACCGAGCGAGCGTCAGCGAGCGAGGTTCATTACGCTAGTAATATATACATTTCATTGTGACTGAACCTTAATCGATTATTATATTAAATTGAGTTTAACATCCTTTAGCTAGATCTACGTGATAAACTATATAAATAAAAAACAATTGCGTAAATAATACTGATAGTATCGTAAAACTATCTACAGTTATTTCACATAATGCTATTCGTAGTTTATTTTACATATACCTCCAAATTATAAGTGATTTTAAGTTCTCAGAAATAACAAGTCTACCAATAGGTTATTTCGAATAGGTCATTATTGTTTTCAAATAAAAAGTCAAAAAATAATTTTTTAAATATAAATTGTTTTGAAGTGTTTCTAATCATATTCGGCAATTTATTCCACAACCTCGAACCCCTAACACTAAAAGATCTTTGCATTTTGCAAGTTCGGTGTGGGGGTATTTTTAAAACATTTTTTCTTTCTCGAAGCCTGTTGTGTGTTATATCATAGGTGTCCTTGAACTCGAATAAGTTGTATAGATCAATTGGACTTTTGTTAAAAAATATTGAATGGAGTAGATTTCCCATGAAAAATTGCCTTCTGGTTGCAACGTTCAATAGTCCAGACTTACGCCTGTATTGTGTAATATGCTCCGACTTAGAGATGTTATAAACAAAACGAATACATGCATTTAAGGACCTTTCCAATTTCACATTCAGTTCATCGCTAATATCATCATAAACCGGGCAACAATAATCGAAAAACGGAAGAATGAGCGTTTTAACTAGAAGTAGTCGTGTGGATGTTGGAAGTGATTCCTTATTTCGATTTAATTGTTGTAATACCATAAATGTTTTTCGCGAAATTTGCGAAACATGCTCTCTCCATGACAAGGTACGATCAAGCGTTAAACCAAGATCCTTCACCTTTTCACTAAAAATAATGGGGGTTCCCTCAACAACTAGTGGGGGAAAACCTGACAACAAATCAGTAGAAGGTTTATTGTTTGCAGAAATCACCATAGCCCGAGTCTTATCCGAGTTTAATATAAGTCCATTTTCGCTTGCCCATTGTGAGACATAATCAATATCAATTTATATCATTTTAATTAAATCAGCAAGCGAAGATAATGGACCCGAACGATAAAATTTGAAGTCATCTGCATACTTATGGTATTTACAATACTTAAGCTTTTGCCCTAGATCTGTAATAAATAAGTTAAAAAGTAGCGATGAGAGCGAGGCTCCTTGGGGGACACCACATTTGACTTGATCCCATTCTGATAAGTCACCATTCTCATCTACTATTCTCTGAAATCTATCACTAAGATAAGACTCAAACCAAGAACTGACCGATTTTGACAATTTAAAAGAGTTAAGTTTTTGCATCAGTAATTTGTGGTCTATTGAAGGAAATGTCTTAGAAAAATTAAAAAAGACTGCGATAGTAATGTATTTCATATCCATAGCTATTTTAATATCTGTTGTAAATTTAAGGGACGCTGTACAAGTGCTATGTTTTTCACGGAAGCCAGATTGCAAAGGTTCAAATAGATTATTTTTTACCAAAAATGTAGTCAGTTGTTTACAGACAATCTTTTCAAAAGGCTTCGATAACGCACATATAATAGAAATTGGTCTGTAGTCGGTGACTTCTTTAGGATTAGGAATCTTTGGGATCGGACAAACGTTACTTGTTTTCCATATATCTGGAAAAATCCCTGTTTGAAGAGAGCAGTTATATACGTGTAGTAATATCGGAAATATAATCGGAATAGCTAATTTTATCATTTTAATGGAAATGTTGTCCGGACCTATTGCATTGGTCTTAATACTGTTAATTGTTTCAAGCAATAATTCTGGTGAAATGTCAGAGAAAAAAAAGTTATTTTCATCAAAGATGTTATTTGCCGTATTTGGAGCAGGTAAGGGGGAAGATGATAAGATAGGTGTATGAGAAAAAATATCTACAAAATCATGAGCTTGAAAGCTCTGATTAGCACTTTTCCTTTTTGACGAAATAAGGTTTAGTTTTCTCAACAAATGCCAAATGTCTTCTGTTTTACTTTTATTTCTAATCATGTTAAAATTAAATCTATTATAAGCGTCTCTTATTTTAGTTTGAACCAAATTTCAAATTTTTTTAAAGTCAGTTTGAGCAGCAGCACTTTTTGTTCTCTTTACTATTCTGCGCAATCTGTTTCTTTCTTTAATTAACCTTCTTATCTCATCTGTCATCCATGGGGAATATCTTCTTTTACTATTTAATGTATGAAGAGGTGCAAACAGGTCAAATGCAGAAGTTAAGTAATAAGTTAATTTATGTACCTTTACATTAATATCTGACTCAGAAAATATACTTGCCCAGTTATATGATGAGAGATGCGATAGGAATTCTGTCTCAGGTATATTTTTAAGGTTTCTAATAAGATTTGTTTTTTTTAAGAAATGAGATTGATTTTCTTCTAGTTCAAACTTTACATTTATTAGATCATGAGAGGATAAAAATGCTACTGATTGCTGACCAAAAGAGAGTACTTTATCTTTGTCATCAACAAACATGCAGTCTATTCTAGTGCTTGAGTTGCCCACATGATGAGTAGAGCTATGGGGGATCATATACATGCCAGCAGCGTACACTAAAGAAGTGAAATGTTTAGTGAGAGGCGAAAGAACATTTAAATTGCAGTTGAAATCACCCATTATTATAACATTATTAAAGTATTGAATTAATGAGAATATTTGGTTTTCAAAATCATTACCAAACGAAGCGTTTGGGGGTTTGTAAGCTACTGCTATTAATGCATTATCATTTTGTAAAAGTATTTTAATAAATAAAAATTCCATAGTTGGATACGGCCCCTCAGCACTCATAGATACAAAGGAACATTTTAAAGTATCACGCACATATAGGCATACCCCACCACCCCTGCGCATTTCTCGATCCCTACGATAAAGAGTATAATTGTCAAGATTAACAATATTAGAATTGATGTTTGGTGTTAGCCATGTTTCAGAAACAGCAATGATGTCATAAATGCTATTATCGAAAAAGTCCTTAAATTCAATAAAATGAGCGCACAAAGATTGCGCGTTGACATGACAAACATTTAAAATAGCCATTTTAATTAATTAAAGCAATAATATAAATTTTTGGGATAATTTTTAAAGTAAACACAATTACTCCAGACAAATAGTAACCAATACAATTTTAAATGATATAAGAACAGACTGAGAAGGCTTCGAGATAGTATTATAGTTGATTATATGATTAGACAACATAGCGAAAAAAAATAATAAGTTGTTAAAACTAAAAGTATTCAAAAACAAAAAATGACAATAAAGCATCAAGAAACAAAAAGAGAATGATGTATACTGGTAAAAATAAAAGATTATAAGTATATATAAAAACCAAAAATTCGATGACTGCTATGCCATGGAATTGACGTCATCAATAGAATTTAATAATATTCTGCGTGAACCATCTTCCTTGCGGCCGAAGATTTTACCTCCAGAGATCCATAGATATTTTATTTTATTTTCTCTTCTAAGGGCAAGAGCAGCTGAGTAGATTCGCCGGTTGAGTGTAGTTAGAGACTCTCTAAGGTAAATGTTGGATTTTTCGCGTTCAGGCCACCCAATATCCAAGGTAGTAAAGCTTCTTAGTGATTTTCTTTTATTAATGATATTGTCTCTTAAAGTTTGTGTAGACAATTTTATAATCACAGAAGGAGGAAAATTTGGTGTATTATTATCGTGAGCTCTACGAATTCTATAAATATTGACAATATCACTGTCATTAATTGCAACATTTAGACGATTAGAAATGTCCATAAATGTTTTACGCAGATCTTCGTCAATCTTGGCAGGCAATCCTTGGACCTCAATTGAGGACAGGAGAGCAGATTGATCCTGAACGTTAATACGGTATTCAAGATGTTGAATCTTGTTTTTTAATTGCTCCGTGTTCGTTTTTAGTGTTTCAATCTCTTTAGAAGAATTCGATGCATCAATTTCAATAGAATCAATCTTTCTAGAGTTTTCAGCAATGTCTTCCTTCATTGTATTAATAGTTGTAGCAAGATTCTTGTTAAATTCCGCCTGCTCTGTTTTAAAGCTCTCCAATGTTTTCGTCACTTCATTCTGAAACTCATTGAGTACCTTACGTTGCCCCTGCTCAACGATGTCCCGTAATGCTTCCATGAAAGCATCGGAAGGCTTATCGGTAGAAGTGACAGTAGCAGGTAATAAGAGTGGAGCGAGTTGTTTTGATGAATTAGAGGTGGCACTGTTAGCGGCATTTTTGCATATAGAGCAGTTAAATGGAATTATACCTCTTTTAATCTGATCAAAATCTTTCTTCAACAAATTTACATTCATACACGCATGATGAACAAGACCACTACACTTTACACATGTCACAGAATCGCCAGCAGCCCTGGTTATTTGTGCCTTGCATTCAAGGCAAAGCGGCATGCTCGTTTGATACACAATATCCAAAATGTAGAAAAAAAAAAACAAATTAAAGCTATTTCTGACACAAATTAAGTATATGTGCTGCACTATCAATTAACACTAAGTGGTCAATAACACTAAACAACTATACACGTGCAAGATATTTTATAAATTACAAAAATTTGAAGGAGCAAACGAAAACACGTCAAACTCAATCGATCGATAAAACAGATGTTTCTAGTACTATGTTTATAGTAAAGATTATTTTTAATAACAATTTAAGTTAATAATTTAAGTTGTGCCCGATTTTCGTAAAAGAGAAAAAATTATTTTTTATTTTTTGAGAGGAAAACTTCATTTTTTTCAACAAATACACTATAGATATAAAAAAAAGTTACTAAATAAAAGTTGTTCCTCTTTAAAATAAATAAAGAAAATTTCTCGTGATATTTTTCTCTATTTGTCATTTTTTTAACAAATTTGAAAATTTGATAAGAAACTAATTTTTAGTAAACTTTGAAGTGCTATGGTTGCAAATAAGCAAATACAGTAGAACTTACGTATATCGGACCCGCATATATCGGTTTCCCGCCTTTATCAGATATTTTTGCCGGTCCCTTGAATTTATATATCATGTATTTTTACCCGGATAAATCGGATTCCCGCTTATATCGGAAAATTTTCTCGGTCCTTTGAAACCCGATGTACGTGAGTTTTACTGTAATTGTTAGAAAACATGTAATTTATCAGAAGCATTTATGTCTCGAACATATAACTTTTTTAGTTTAATTGAAGTTTTTATATATATTTTTAAACTCTTTTCATTAGAAAATTCAAATTAAGAAGTTTTTTAGCTAAATAAAAATATTTTTAAAATTAATTTCACCAATTTTTAAAATATCAAGTTTCATATTTCCCAGAAAAAAATATGTTGGGTCAGAATTTGTGGTCAAATAATAATTAATTTAACATTTTATGTTGAAACTTCAAATCTAGTGCAAATATGTAATTTTTATCCAATCTTGACAAATAATAGCTCATTTTTCTCTTCAAAACTTTATTTACAATATTATTTGTTCGATTTTGTTAAAAAAACAAAAATTGTTAAATAATTATTACTTAACAACAAATTTTAACTCTACCTAATTTTTTATGAAAAGTTTACACTTGTATTTTTAAAAATGTGGTTAAATTAATTACACTAGTTTACAGCCAAAATGTACATTTAATGCCACTATTTTTTTTATGTACTATGGTTCTCTAAACTTAAAAATGACATTAAGAAATTTTTCTATGAATAGGTTTCCGAAATATGAATTTTTTAAATTTTTTTACGTTTTTTTCGGAGGTGACTTCATGTTTTAGGCCGTATCTCGAGTTACAGAAGTCCGATTGAGTTTTTCTAAGTGTCAAATTAAAGGTAATCAAATTCCAAACAATGGCTTCTAACATTATTTTTCAATCGGTTAAATATTTTAAGTGATATAGTCCAAAAAAAATAGAAAATTTGAGTTTTTGGCCCAAAATCTAAAAAACAAATTCATTCTACCGCCATGCAAAAATAGAAAACGACAAATTATGTCCAGTTTTAAATTTTTTACATATATGGCTCACTTTTAAGAAGAAAAAAATGTATGGATGAAAACAATATGTGGGTAATTATTGAAGTTATAAGCCAGGGTACTGAAATTATCGTTTTACGCTATTTCGGTATTTTACCTCCTTTTGTAGTGATTATGTTGATTAATTTAATGAATACAATATCTAATTAGAAAATGGACTTTTTTCACAGATTTCAAATAATTTTCAGTGCTTTACTAATTTAAATTTGACTGAAAAATTTTTTGGAGTTTTTGACAAAAATTTCTAAAGAGGCATAAATTTATTAAAATCTGCTTTTTTGACAAGTTGAATCAGATGCGCAGAGGTTCAATTTTTGTTGAATTTTGTTCGTTAATAGATAAAAAAAGTTTGAAATTAGATATCGAAATATGAAAAATAAATTATATTTGACTGAAAATTTTTTTGGAGTTTTTGACAAAAATTTCTGAAGAGGCATAAATTGATTAAAATCTGCTTCTTTGACAAGTTGAATCAGATGCGCAGAGGTTCAATTTAAGTTAAATTTTGTTCGTTAATAGATGAAAAAGTTTGTAACGGTGCGTTACAAATAGTTAGTGAAGAAAGGATGATTATCGTCGGCAATTACCGAAAAGGGCCGAGCGACAATCGTCATTTTCAGAAATTTATACGGGATCGCGATCGACGAAGTTAGTACTCTGTAACCCGCTGAAATAAACAAGTGTGATAGTAAAATATCTTCCTGGTGGTGTCCGGATTCAATTTGATTTCTAGAACGAAGTTCCCCGAGATTGTTATCCCGAAATCTTTGGATTATATTCAATTGTAAGTTAAGTTGTTATAAAATATAATTCTTAAATTTATTTGAATGTGTTTCCTCAATTTCCCTCAACTTTCCCTTTCCTGAAATTATAACCCTTATTATCCGGGCAAAGGGTTATACCTGGCGCCCAACGTCAAAAAATACGAATTAATGTACTGATTAATTTTTTAATTCCAAAAATACATTAATGAGAGTCCAAAAGTCTGTCCAAAATCCTTGTCCCAGAAAACAGATGTGAAAATGTTGAAAGAATGTGAAAAGTATAAATGGAAATTAATTTAATTTTAGTGATAAATGGAAAATTTATAATGTTTAAACTAATGTATTAGGAAAAATATGAAAATAAAAGGAATAAAAGAAATAAAAATTTCGATAAACTGAAGAAGAAGCCGGTTGAAAGTATAAAAAGTGGAAGAGAGTGAAGAAAAAAGAAATAAATAAAAAGAATATAAGTGAAATAATAGTGAAAACTAGGAAAAAGTGATTTTCTTGAAAATTGAAGAAAACGTGGTCGCGAAAAATTAAAAATTTAACGAAATTAGCGAAGGTCGCGTGTGTTTACTAGAAGTGCCGGTTGATCTGATAACGATCAGCTGAACGAAAATAAAACGAATTTCGGAGAGAAATGAAATAAAATTAAAACTAAATATTGAAATAAAATAAAATTCAGAAATTTAGAAAGAAAAAGTAAAATTTTAATGATTTTTAATAAATAAGTAAAGACGAAAAAGTTTAAAAGTAGTGAATTTGAAATGTTTAAAATGAAAAACGGAAAAAGTAAAATAGAATAAATTGTATAAAAACATTTGATAAATAAATTTTAGAAAATTGTGGTTTTAAAATTACAAGAAAAGTGAAAAAAAAGTAAAAGTTTAGATCTTAGAAATTAAAATTTTTTCTTATAAAACTAAGAAAATTTTAATTTGAAATAAAAATAGTTTTAAAATTAAAAGTTTAAGAAAAAGTTTAAAAAATAAGTTTAGTGGAAAATAATAAAACGAAAGATAATGGAAAAGAATTAAAATGTAGAAAGTAGAGAGAAAAATTTTTTTAACTGGAAATTAAGAAATTTGTATTTGTGAAAGAGGAAAAAAGTGAAAATCTGAAATAAAAATTAAATAATTAAATTTAGTGGAAAAATTTTATAAAATCGTTAATGGTGGAAAAAAGTTTTAAATTAAAATTTGGAATTTAAGAAAATTTTGAAAAAATAATTGAAAGTAATAGTAATACTCAAGTGTCGACAACTGAAGGTCAAGGTCGTGGGTTAAATTTTAAAAATAAAAGTAGTTGAAAATAAAACTGGAATAAATAAGAAAATACGAAGGAAAGATTTTAGAATATTTTAAATTAGATTTTATTTTATTTCGTGGAAAGGAATTAAATGTGAAAAATCTATTTTAGATAAAAGTGACATATTTTAGAAGGAAGTGAAAAATAATTTATTTTAAAAAAGTGAATAAAGTTATCGGTAATTTCGGAAAATGAAAATTAGTGAAAATAGATAGGAATTTTGAAAATTGACAGATTTTTCAAAAGTGAAAATTTTTATTAGAATAAAATTTTATAAAGTGAAGAAAAAGTGAAATGGATTAAAATAAATTAATTTTCTTCCAATTCGACAAATTGTGGAAAATTTAATTTTATTGTAATCGGTGATTTCGGAAAATTAAAATTAGTGAAAGATAACGGATTTTTGAAAATTGACAGAATTTTCAAAAGTGAATATTTCAGTTCGAATAAAATTTTAAATACGCGAAGAAAAAGTAGAATTAAGCAAAATAAATTGATTTTCTTACAATTTGACAAATTGTGGAAAATTTATTTTTGTTATAATAGCGTTTAGAAAAATAAAATCAGAATGACCGGTAAACGTCGATTGAGACCACGAAAGGGGGAAAAACAAGAAGAAAGCCCCAAAAATAGTGAAAATTTAGGAAGTAATGAAAATTTAGAAGATAGGCGTGAGGAACAAAACGCGGAATTTCAAGAAAATAAAAATAAGAACGATAGTGACGAAAGTGATAGTTCGAAAACAGATGGATTTTCGGATTGGTCGGA
This sequence comes from Ganaspis brasiliensis, assembly GCA_037103525.1. Taxonomy (NCBI): domain Eukaryota; kingdom Metazoa; phylum Arthropoda; class Insecta; order Hymenoptera; family Figitidae; genus Ganaspis; species Ganaspis brasiliensis. The sequence continues at coordinate 1,989,749 of JAZKLR010000056.1, read as the reverse complement.
AATGGCGAATAATTTCAGACGGGAAAATATAGATTTTGAAAGCAGTAGAAAAAAAAAGGAAAATGAAGAACAAATGAAATTTTTAAAAGAAAGTGTAGAAAGGAAAAATCATTTAATTAGGGAATTAATGAAAATTATTCCACAAAGTGAATTAAGAGAATTAAAGTTAAATGAAACAGCCCCTCAAGAACCGGACACGGGAAAAAACCAGTTTAGAAAATTTTCGGTACCAGGAAAATTTTGTAGTGATAAAGAGAGTAGGAAAGATAACGAAGGTTCAAAGTTATCAGAAGCAAGATTACCGGTTAAAGTAATCGATTTAGAAAATGAAGTATTTGAAAAGAAAAGTGCTAGAAATTTAGGCGCGAATAAGAAAATATTCACGGAAAAGGATAAAAGACTAGGGTATAAAGAAACGGAAAAAAGTTTTGATAGTCGGTACGACAGTAGTAGTCGGGAAACGTATGAAGTAAATTCTTTCATTGGGACGAATGAAAGATTATACAATGAAAGAAAAGAATTATTAGCGTATGACGAATTTTTAAATCGGGGAAAAGAAAAAATAAGAAAGGAAAATAAATTATTAGAAGAAGAACATAGGCAAATGGTAAAAGAAAAGTATAAACCGGTAAAAAATAATTTTTTAAAGGCGGATAGATTATATGAAAAGAAAAAATTAGAAGAAAAATTAGGAAGTAATTTTCGATCGGAAAAAGTTTCAAGGGGAAATCAAAATAATTTTGGAAAAAAAAATTTGGGTTTTAATTATGATTGGCCGAAAGAAGATGATAGAAATAAACAAGGAGGTGATTTTCGATATGACGAATCGAATCAAGCTCCAAAGTATAGGTCAAATCAGGAAAAAGAAAGTGAAAATTTTGGAAATAAATTTCAGAAAGATAACTTGTATACAAATTTAGGAAAAAATTCAAATGAGAATAAGTATAGTAGAGAAAGTAGGCAGCGATATTCTGTTTTTGAAGGAACAGAAGGAAATCAGGAAAATAGAAATATTTTGACGAATATTTCTGGTACAATGTTTTCTTTTGGCATGGTACAGACACCGTTTCAAATCATGTCAAATTGGCCGGTTCGATTTGGTAACACCAAGGTAGATAGTCCAGCACAATTTCTGGAAGACTTGTTCAGATTCAAGAAAGGATATCACATATCAAATTGTGATATGCTTGAGAATTTGGATGCAGTTTTTGCAGAGGAAGCTTTGGAATGGTATAAAATTTCCAAATATGGCTGGAGATCGTTGGAAGATTTTAATGAAAAATTCATCAGTGTATTTCTGGATGAAAGGTATTTCGAAGAAATTTCCAACAAGATTAAATTTCAAAATCAGAAAGAGGATCAGGATATTCATTCTTTTCTGACTGAAATTAGGAAGCTGTTTATGAAATTGTTTCCGAGAAAATCTTTAGAATGGGAACTTCGCAGAGCTTACGAAAATTTGAAAATTGAATATAAGTTATATATTAGAAGAAGAGACTTTAAAACTTTTGAAAAGTTAGAAAGATTAGGAAAAGAATTTGAAACTGAAATAGCAAAATCTAGAATAAGAGGACAAATTTTAGATGTGTCAACGGATAAAAAACGAAAAATAGAAGAAAGACAGCAAAGTTTAGGAATTCAACAGAAAAGAGAAAATGAAAATTTTAGAAGTTTTGGAAGAGGAAGAAAAGTTTTTACTAATTTTCCGAATTTCCAAAATTTTAATAGATCTTCAAATTTTAGAAATGACTATCAGAATAACAAGCCGAGAATAACATTTCCGGAAGAAAATTCTTTTAATAATAGAACAGGACAATCGAGGCAAAGAGCGATTGAAATGAGTTCAAATAGAAATGAAAAAATTTCTGAAGAAAAGCAGAAAATGGAGAGTAGGCATCCAAGCGCGCAGGAGGCAGAGAATCTAAATTCTGATTTTACGAATCAGAAAAATGGAAAATGTTATTTGTGTAAACAAATAGGGCATTTTAAACGAGAATGTCCGAGGTTAGAAATGAAAGTAAAAAATTTCGAAAGACCGCAAATTAAATGTTATTTATGTAATGGGGTAGGTCATTTTAAAAGAGAATATCCATTGTTGAATTAGGGAAACGAATAAAGGGGGTGCTTGAGACGCAAGTATCCCCAAGAGAAAGTTTTTTACCAGAGATAGACACTATAGAAAATAGAGATAATAGATTTTTTGTAAAAGTAGATTTTGAGGATAATGAATTTACAGTTTTAATAGATTCTGGAGCAACACATTCGTATTTGGGTGGAAAATTTATAGAAATGTTAAAATCTTATAGTGTACAAATTATTCCAATGAATGTTAAAAAAGTGAAAGTTGCGAATGAAAATTTAATGGATATGTTAGGAAAAGTAGAAATACCAATTACTATTGGTAATTTGAAGAAAAACCTAACATTTCGAATTGTCCCAGGTTTAGGAAGAAAAGCATATATAGGAGATGATATGTTAAAAAGATTAGGAATGGGTTATGATTATGGAATAGAGAAATGGTGGCTGAAAGATTTACCACAAGTTCGGTATAAAATGAACTTTGGAGAATTTGAAAATCTAGAAACACCAATAATGGAAGAAATAAGATTTAAAGAAATAGCAACTCAAACGGGATGGTCAAGTACACAGAGGGAAAATGAGAAATTAAATTATCCAGAAAAATTTGTAAATAAAAATCTACAGTTTAAAAAATTCAAAGATTTTGGAAATAGAAAATCAAAAGAAGAAAAATTAAATGATGATTTAGGTAAAAGAATTATTTTAAATGAAAAGAAAAAGGAAATTACGAAATTAATGGAGATTAAATTTAATAATAGATTTGAAATACTGAATACGATAATTGGGTGTGATGAATCAGATCGGGACTCGATTGACTCATCTAACTACTCGGTTAGTAGGTCAGTAGGACGAAACAGAGATAAGAAGAAAATAAAAGAAAGACAGAATATTATACAGGAAAATAAAAATAATTCGAGAAATGATAAATCATCGAATATTGTGAATTTAAAAGCCAGAAAAGAATTCAAATTTAAAAAGCCTTTGAATATAAATTGGATTAATTTTAAAAATAGAGCAATCTTAAATAACAATATGAATGGAAAAATGTTGAACGAAAATAAAATTGAAGAAAATTTTGAATTATTAGATGGAATTGTTGAGCTTACGGAAAGTCAACAGGAAAGATTGGATAAATTAATAAAAGGAAAAAGACTTGTTATTAATGAAAAGCACCCTGGAACTACGATGGCAGAACATGTGATAGATGTTCAAGGTCATGAACCGGTAAAGCAGAGATATTACCACGTTTCCCCAAAGATTAAAGAAGAAATCTGCAAAGAAATTGATCGCATGCTGGATGAGGATATCATTGAGCCAAGCAGCAGTGATTGGTTCAATCCAATAGTCATGATAAAAAAGCCAAATGGATCGTATAGATTTTCGTATAGTGAATAATATTACGAAAAAAGACCTATATCCAGTCCCCCTGATGGCTGAAATTTTGGATATGCTACGAGCAGCCAAATACATATTAAAAATTGATTTGAAGGCAGCATATAACCAAATTCCACTAAGTAAAGATTCCAAAGCAATAACAGCCTTTATTCTTGCCGGAAAAGGCATGTATCAATTTAAGAAGATGCCTTTTGGATTGTGCAATGCCCCTGCAACTTTCCAAAGGCTTATGGATAGGATTATTTCCCCAGAGTTAAAACCACATGTTTTTTGTTATCTAGACGATATAGTCATAGTGTCGAAAACGTTCGACGAACATATGTATTATATCGAGCTAGTGTTAGAAAGACTGAAACAGGCAAGTTTGGAGATCAATGTGGAAAAGTGCGAATTTGGCTGTGCTGAAATTAAGTATTTAGGTTTTGTCGTGAATGAGAAAGGTCTGCAGATAGACAACGACAAAATAAAACCCATAAAAGAATTTCCGACACCAAAAACGGTCAAACAGCTACAAAGATTTATAGGATTAGCAGCATGGTATAGGAGATTTATACCACATTTTTCTGAAATTATTGAACCACTTCAGAAGCTTTTGAGGAAAAAGAATTCTTGGAAGTGGGGAAATGAACAAGATGAGGCGATGAAAAAGATAGTTACATTGTTGACTACAGCTCCTATCTTAAGTCCGCCGAATTTTGAAGAAAAATTTCAGCTGGAAACTGACGCAAGCAATTCAGGTTTAGGTGCAGTTTTAAGCCAAGTAATTGATGAAAAACTGTGGTAATTGCTTATGCGAGCAAGAATATGAGTGAAGCTGAAAGAAGGTATACAGTTTCAGAGAAAGAATGCTTAGCTGTAGTTTGGGCTATCAAAAAGTTTAGACCGTATCTGGAAGGCTACAATTTCACTGTAGTAACAGATCATCGAGCGCTTCTGTGGTTACACAATTTGAAAAATCCAACAGGGAGATTGGCAAGGTGGGCATTGGGATTATTGGAATATAATTATGAGATGGTGTACAGAAAAGGAATATCTCATGTAGTTCCAGATGCTTTGTCAAGGATTAATGACCAAGAAAATTGGGAACAAATGTTGGAAGAAATTGTGGAAATGGACCAAAAGGATAGTTGGTATGAAGCGAAGATGAAAGCAGTGAAAAACAAGCCATTTGAAAATGAAAATTGGAGAATTCGAGATGGACAGTTGTATTTTCACAGACTGGATCCATTGAAATCGGATTTGCTACCAGAAACTAATCCTTGGAAATTAGTTATTCCAGAAAGTTTAAGAAAGCAAGTAATGCTGGAAAACCATGACAACATACAGGCAGGACACATGGGTAGAGAAAAAACGTACCACAGAATAGCAGATAATTATTTCTGGCCTGGTATGTATTCTGATGTCCTAAAACACGTGAAAAAATGTGAAATTTGCCAGAGGATAAAGGCAAATAACCAACCGAAGATCGGATTGATGGGTAAACGCATTATTGAGGAACCATGGACGATGGTTGCCACAGACATAATGGGACCGTTACCACAATCTAAAAATCGCAACAGATAGATATTGGTATTTGTAGATCTGTTTACAAAATGGGTGGAAATAGCTCCCATTAAAAAGGCCGACGGGAAAACAATTGAGAGTGAATTTCACAAGAAAGTGATTTCCAGGTGGGGAACACCTCGAATTCTCTTATCAGACAATGGGACGGAATTTGTCAATAAGTCGATAAGAGAATTGGCTCAAAAGTTTGGCATTCGGCATATGACAACGCCGAAATATTATCCACAGGCAAACCCGAAGGAAAGATACAACAGATCAATCAAAACTGCGATAAAAGCATATCTCGACAAAGAGCATAATTTGTGGGATATTAACATCGAAGATCTTCAATTTGCTTTGAATACGAGTGTCAATGCAGCAACGAAATTTACACCAGCTTTCCTGAATTTAGGAAGAGAGCTTCAGTCCTTACAAACTCTGAGAAGAAAGATAGAAGGAGAAGACGAAGTTGAATTTCAAGAAGTAGATAGATGGACAGATCGTCTGCGGAAACTGCAGATTATAAAGGAACAAGTCCAGAAAAATTTAAATGTAGCAAATGAAAAACAGGCTGATAGATATGATGGAAATCGGCGAAAAATCGAATATAATGTTGGTGATTTAGTGTTAGAAAAAGACAGAACATTATCGAATAAAGCTTCAGGAATTGCGCAGAAATTAAGAAAAGATTAAGAAAGGTCCATATAAGATTGTAAAAAAGATTTCTTCGACAGTGTATGAACTGGGGAAAATAAAAGGGAAATCGGTAAGGAATTGGAATGTAAATGATTTGCGAAAATATTATAGTAAATAATAAAGTTGGAAAAGGGAGATTGAATGTGAGAGAATGTATTTTCTATTTTACTAATAAAAGATAATGTATTAAAACAATTTTTGTATATTTTGATTTCAGATGGAAAGTTGGAACGAGAAATTTGAAAAAGAAAAGAGAGAAATAGTAAAAAGAGATAGAGAAATCTTTTAAAAAAAAGATACAGATGTTGGAATGGGAAATCTTAGAAAGGAAAGGAGAATTGAGAGAGAAAGAAGAGGAGTTAATTTATATGAAAAGAGTATTAAGAGAGATTAAACTAACCGAAGAAGAATTGGAAAGAGGAATATATTTTGAGAACGTAGAAGAGGCAGCAGGAGGATTAGGAATTCTAACTTTAGGAGAAGAATGGGAGGAATCCGAAGAGGAAGAGGAATCCGAAGAGAAAGAGGAGTTCGAAGAGGAGGAAGTAAAGCCGAAGAGAATTTGGACGTGGGAGAAAGAACAAGAGGTTTTCTTCGAAATGAAAGAACACAGATTGAAAAGGCAAGATATATTAGAAGAAGAAGCAAGAGAACAGAAGGAGGAAATTGATAGACAATGGCTGGAAAATAGAGAAAGAACATTAGCAGACATTCAACTATTGACTACAAAACAAAAGTTAAAAGAAAAAAGAGAAAAAATGAACGAAAGAGTGATGCCGTTGTATCATGAAAAGAACTCGTCAACTACTTCTACAGACTCAGAAGAAAAATTAAAGTAGAAGAATGAGAAGAGAAAATTATATGTTTAGTTTTGAGAAAAGAAAATTATATTTTTAGTTTTGAGAAGAGAAAAATTATATTTTTAGTTTTGAGAAAAGAAAATTATATTTTTAGTTTTGAGAAAAGAAAATTATATTTTTGGTTGATTTTGAAATGTGAGATGGAAATTTTTGATTAAGTTAGAAAAAAGAAATTATATTTTTTAGTTAATTTGGAAAAAGAAATAAAATTTTGTTTGTTTGTTAATAATTGAGTTAAGGATTTGTAATTTTTTTTTCCTCCAAGAATAAAATTGGAAGTGAGTGATAATAAAAATTAGACAAAAAGTAAAGGCTGTATTTATTTTTGTGAACTACAAAATGACAGAATCTTTTGACTTTATTTTTTATTTTTTATGTAATTTTGTGGAATTTGCGTTTTTGATTTGTTGTTTCAGATGGTTGAGAGGATAGTATCGTGGAAATGTCGTTTTTGTGGAAAAGCTATTATCAAACAATTGTACTTATTCCACGATGAGTTTTGTGAGAAAAGGAGATTCCAAGAAAAATTAAAATTTTTGTTGCCAAGCAAAGACGGATCCCGATTTAAACCAGCCAATTGGACACAGAGGAAGGAGAAAATTGAGAAAATTTTAGAAAAAACTATTTTTGATAAAAATTTTTTTTTAAAAAACCTAAGTAAAGAAAAGGATATTATAAATGAGAGTGAAATTTTAGTATTAGATACAAATTACGACGAATTGTCTGATCTATAAACCTCGTCCCAAATGGGGGAGAAGGGGTGTAACGGTGCGTTACAAATAGTTAGGGAAGAAAGGATGATTGTCGTCGGCAATTACCGAAAAGGGCCGAGCGACAATCGTCATTTTCAGAAATTTATACGGGATCGCGATCGACGAAGTTAGTACTCTGTAACCCGCTGAATTGAACAAGTGTGATAGTAAAATATCTTTCTGGTAGTGTCTGGATTCAATTTGATCTCTAGAACGAAGTTCCCCGAGATTGTTATCTCGAAATCTTTAAATTATATTCAATTGTAAGTTAAGTTGTTATAAAATATAATTCTTAAATTTATTTGAATGTGTTTCCTCAATTTCCCTCAACTTCCCCTTTCCTGAAATTATAACCCTTATTATCCGGGCAAAGGGTTATAAGTTTGAAATAAGATATAGAAGAATAAAAAATAAATGATATTTGACTGAAAAATTTTTTGGATTTTTTGACAAAAATTTCTGGAGAGGCATATATTGATTAAAATCTGCTTCTTTGACAAGTTGAATTAGATGCGCAGAGGTTCAATTCTTATTTAATTTTGTTCATTATTAGATGAAAAAGTTTGAAATTAGATATAGAAACATAAAAAATAATTCATACTTGACTGAAAAATTTTTTGGAGTTTTTGACAAAAATTTCTGGAGAGGCATAAATTAATTAAAATCTGCTTCTTTGACAAGTTCAATCAGATGCGCAATGGTTAATTTTTTTTTTTAATTTTGTTCGTTATTAGATGAAAAAGTTTGAAATTAGTGTTACGTTTGTTGTACAAAAGCCCTTACAATATACCCTAGTTCCTCCTTTTAAATTAGTTTCAAATTAATGAATCTAATTTGGGATGAGGATTAAGTCAATGAGAGTACTAATTGGTATAAAGAATATTTACATATTAGGAGTTGAGAATTTACAAATATGATTTTATAATTTTAGTCTTACTTTTGAAAGAAAAGATTGTCGTTGATGCTCGAAGATTGTTTGTCGAAGGCAAGCGATGAAGTAGATTAGAAGCTAGGTAAACAGACGGAGATCCTTATCACTGGATGCCGATGCAGGAGAATTCTTGTTAGAAATAGAAATTTCTTACAGGAGACTTAACAACTTGTTTTTCTCACGAAAATGATGTGAATCTCCGAAATTATGCGGAGTGATAAACTGGACCGTATCGATAGATTTTGAATAATATTAGATTTGCACTTATAGGCTTGTTGCAAATACAATGAGATTGTAAGAATTTGTAACAGTCAGCTATAAACTCAGACTGAAGAAATAAGATTTGTAATGTTTGTAGAAACTTGAACTGTAGAAGTAAACTCACGCTTGTAAAATCTCGAAAAACTCAACTGTCCTTATCATACTGTTGATCCAATTTATATTGAGAAATTGGGAAGAAAGATGGCGGAAATTACCTTTCCCTTCTCTCCGTTCCCTTGCTTAGATCCCTAATTGAAGAGACCAAGATGGCGTTTTTTCCCACTACTTTGCGTCTTATCTCAAATTGAAGAGTCGAAGATGGCGTTTTTTACCTCTTTCTTGCGTCTCCGCTCTCTTTACGTAGATATTAATTTTAGAGAGACAAAAATGGTATTTACACATCTCCCCTGCCTTCCTTGTCTCTTTGCGTAGAACTCGCCATGACCTTTCTCTTTTGTGCTCCCTGCGCCCGCCCTCCTGAATAGATACCACAGCTACTTCTTTCGTGCATTAGAAAATATATGAAGCGTGCCATAGTTTGTAATTCATCAAATATTGTCTTTTCTTCCAGATAGCTAGGCTAGCGGCATGCTTGACATCTTGTATGACATAATCTTTCTCTTTTCAGCATTCTCAATTATAAAATCTTTTCTACTCTTGTCTAATATTCATATTAACCAAAATGATATACAATGATAACAATTCTCATTTTTATGAGAGTTGAATATAGATACAAATAATAGTGTTTATAACAATATATACATGGTGAATTTCACGTGAAATGTCCAGCCCCAAAAATGAAATATGTCCAATCAATTGCAAATTTTTGTTATGAGTTGTCCTATGGGATAGTAATTTATCCTATAAATATTTTGGGATTTCTTCAAAAATTGGGAATGTGGGAGGGGGTAAAAGATTTGAGATGTTTGGTGACACGCTCTTTCTTTTATATTTATTCTGCTTTAATGAATAGATAAAAAAATTTTATGGGACATGATTTTTGTAGATTTTTGCTTAAACTTTTGATTAGCAATGTCCATTTTAGTTGTTTTTTATAATTTTACCTTGATTTTTTAAAATTAAAAACAAATTTGAGTTTTTCTCAAAGTTGGGTATTTTTAATTTTTTTAAAAATATTTTTAAACGAAAACTGAGATTTTTTCCGATGAAAACCATAAGTTTCAAAAATGCGTATTTTTTTGTTTTCAAAAAATTAAATGATGAACACCGCGCGAAGTCGCGCCGAATCAACTGAACGCCGCGTCGACGCAAGCCCTTACCGCGGTACAGCTTCAATCACCATTTTTTATTAGATGTTAGAGTATCTACTTTCAGAAACAATTTTTACCATTTTTTCATTTAACTTTTTTTTGCATTTTACAGGGTTAAGACTTTAATTAAAGTAAAAAAATACCTTCATTTTTTTCTATTTTTGTTCAGTTTTTAAAACTGGAAAAATGTTTCTGCTCTTGAATTATAAAAGGTATTTTTCGTATTACGGTGCAATATTGCTGCAATTTTACACCGCAAGATTTAGAATTTGACACGATTGCACCTTGCCGCAATGTTATATGTCAATATTGCAAATCTTGTACGGCAACATTGTCCCTAAATTGCAGCAAGGTTACGTGCTAATTGGGTTTATTTTTGTACTCGTTCACACAGTTTCCATTTCTTTAAAATTTAAGCTTAAAAAATGAATATTTAAAACATTTGGATAAAATAACAACAACAAAAACAGATTTGTAACTTATTATTTATAATTAAATAATTGATTATTGATCATAAAAATAGCCATTTACATTTATAATAAAATAAAAAAACTATTCACCCACAAAATCTATATTGCTTCCTTATAGAGAAAGTACTGTTTTACCCTCAAATCCTCGATTGCGATTTTTTGACAGTCAAAAATGATATTTAGAAAAAATGTTCGTGTGTTAACATTACGTTTAGCCCAAAATCTCGTAAACCGTAATTGCTAAAAGCGTCTTTTATTTTAAGAGATTAAAGGTTTCTTAAGGGGAAAATTTTTGACATATGTTTGAACTCGATCGATCAATTCTAACTATCTTTTATTCACGTTTTAAAGTTTTGGAAAAAATCGTTTTTTTTGGGAAATTTTACAATTTTTCTTTTTAAAGTTAGAATGTAAATATTTTATTCTTTTTATTTTTTTAAAACAGTTTTGTTCATTGCGTTTTAGTTTTCCCGATGAAGCTTCCTCCTATCAGGAAGCAATGTGTTCAAAAAATAAACATAATAAATATGTACAAAAAAAAAAATACTTGAGGTAGAAATAAAAAATTGGAAATCCGTAAACAAAAGAAAATAAGGAAAATACCTTTTACAATTCAAGAGCAGAAACATTTTTCCAGTTTTAAAAACTGAACAAAAATAGAAAAAAATGAAGGTATTTTTCTACTTTAATTAAAGTCTTAACCCTGTAAAATGCCAAAAAAAGTTAAATGAAAAAATGGTAAAAATTGTTTCTGAAAGTAGATACTCTAACATCTAATAAAAAATGGTGATTGAAGCTGTACCGCGGTAAGGGCTTGAGTCGACGCGGCGTTCAGTTAATTCGGCGCGACTTCGCGCAAGGTGTTCATCCTTTAATTTCTCAAAAACAAAAAAATACGCATTTTTGAAACTTATGGTTTTCATCGGAAAAAATCTCAGCTTTCGTTTAAAAATATTTTTAAAAAAATTAAAAATACCCAACTTTGAGAAAAACTCAAATTTGTTTTTAATTTTGAAAAATCAAGGTAAAATTATAAAAAACAACTAAAATGGACATTGCTAATCGAAAGTTTAAGCAAAAATCTACAAAAATCATGTCCCATAAAATTTTTTATCTATTCATTAAAGCAGAATAAATATAAAAGAAAGAGCGTGTCACCAAACAACTCAAATCTTTTACCCCCTCCCACATCCCCAATTTTTGAAGAAATCCCAAAATATTTATAGGATAAATTACTATCCCATAGGACAACTCATAACAAAAATTTGCAATTGATTGGACACATTTCATTTTTGGGGCTGGACATTTCACGTAAAATCCACCACATATATAATAATTATATAGGTTACGGACGTAACATTAGATATAGAAATATGAAAAGTAAATGATATTTGACTGAAAATTTTTTTGGAGTTTTTGACAGAAATTTCTGGAGAGGCATAAATTGATTAAAATCTGCTTCTTTGACAAGTTGAATTAGATGCGCAATGGTTAATTTTTTTTTTAATTCTGTTCGTTATTAGATGAAAAAGTTTGAAATTAGATATAGAAATATGAAAAATAAATGATATTCGACTGAAAATTTTTTTGGAGTTTTTGACAAAAATTTCTGGAGAGGCATAAATTGATCAAAATCTGCTTCTTTGACAAGTTGAATCAGATGCGCAATAATTAAATTTTTTTTTAATTTCGTTCGTTATTAGATGAAAAAGTTTGAAATTAGATATAGAAATATGAAAAGTAAATGATATTTGACTGAACATTTTTTTGGAGTTTTTGACAAAAATTTCTGGAGAGGCATAAATTGATTAAAATCTGCTTCTTTGACCAGTTGAATCAAATGCGCAAAGTTTTAAAAAGCATAAATTGTATTTTATTACACAAAGTAGTTAAGAATATTTTTCTTTAATGGGAAATCAAAGAAAATTGATTCTTTTTTAATTTATAAGGAGACAAATATTTTTTATTTTCTATATTTCTAAATCTAATTTCAAACTTTTTTATCTATTAACGAACAAAATTCAACAAAAATTAAACCTCTGCGCATCTGATTCAACTTGTCCAAAAATCAGATTTTAATCAATTTATGACTCTTCAGAAATTTTTGTCAAAAACTCCAAAAAAATTTTCAGACAAATATTTTTTATTTTCTATATTTCTAAATCTAATTTCAAACTTTTTTATCTATTAACGAACAAAATTCAACAAAAATTGAACCACTGCGCATCTGATGCAACTTGTCAAAGAAGCAAATTTTAATCAATTTATCAGATATTTCTTCAGATATTTTTGTCAAAAACTCCAAATAATTTTTCAGTCAAATATCATTTACTTTTCACATTTCTATATCTAATTTCAAACTTTTTTATCTATTAACGAACAAAATTCACCAAAAATTAAATCTTTGCGCATCTGATTCAAATTGTCAAAAAATCAGATTTTAATCAATTTATGACTCTTCAGAAATTTTTGTCAAAAACTCCAAAAAAATGTTCAGTCAAATATCATTTATTTTTTATATTTCTATGTCTAATTTGATACTTTTTCATCTATTAACGAACAAAATTCACCAAAAATTGAATCTATGCGCATCTGATTCAACTTGTCAAAAAAGCAGATTTTAATCAATTTATGCCTCTCCAGAAATTTTTGTCAAAAACCCCAAAAAAATTTTCAGACAAATATTTTTTATTTTTTATATTTCTAAATCTAATTTCAAACTTTTTTATCTATTAACGAACAAAATTAAACAAAAATTGAACCACTGCGCATCTGATTCAACTTGTCAAAGAAGCAGATTTTAATCAATTTATGCCTCTTCAGAAATTTTTGTCATAAACTCCAAAAAAATTTTTAGTCAAATTTGAATTAGTAAAGCACTGAAAATTATTTGAAATCTGTGAAAAAAGTCCATTTTCTAATTAGATATTGTATTCATTAAATTAATCAACATAATCACTATAAAAGAAGGTAAAATACCGAAATAGCGTAAGACGATAATTTCAGTACCCTGGCTTATAACTTCAATAATTACCCACAGATTGTTTTCATCCATACATTTTTTTCTTTTTAAAAGTGAGCCATATATGTAAAAAATTTAAAACTGGACATTATTTGACGTTTTCTATTTTTGCATGGCGGTAGAATGAATTTGTTTTTTAGATTTTGGGCCAAAAACTCAAATTTTCTATTTTTTTTTGGACTATATCACTTAAAATATTTAACCGATTGAAAAATAATGTTAAAAGCGATTGTTTGGAATTTGATTACCTTTAATTTGACACTTAGAAAAACTCAATCGGACTTCTGTAACTCGAGATACGGCCTAAAACGTGAAGTCACCTCCGAAAAAAACGTAAAAAAATTTTAAAAATTCATATTTCGAAAACCTATCTATAGAAAAATCTCTTTATGTCAATTTTAAGTAACGAGAAGCTTAGTACATAAGAAAAAAATAGTGACATTGAATGTACATAAAATTTTTTTTTTGTTTGTAAACTAGTGTTATATAATTACATTTATATGCCATGTGAAAAGAAAAGCTATTTTTTAGTTTAGGGTTATGATAAACGCTTGTGATAAATTACACGTTTTCTTACAATTATTTGCATATTTGCATCCAAAAAACACTGCAAAGTTATTTAAAAATTAGCTTTTTATCCAATTTTTGCGAAAATTGTTGGAAAAATGAGAAGTAGAGAAAAATATCAAGAGAACCAATTTTTTGAAGAGAAACAATTTTTATTTAGGAAATTTTTGGATATCTGGTGTATTTTTTGGAAAAAATAAAATTCTCCTTAATAAAAATAAAAAATAAAAATTTTCTGTTAAACGAAAATCGGGCACAAGTGAAATTGCTATGGAAAATTATCTTTACTTTCATGACAATTTTCCAAAAACATTTCAACCAAAAAAACGATGGGGTTTTTGAGCAATTGCAATTCAAATTTTTTAGTAAACCGTACGCTGTTTTGTTATTTTAGGACATTTTTACAATTTTTTAATGGATTTTTAAAGAGGACTAACAGCTATTTTAGACCGTAAACAAAATGAAATATCCCAATTACTTAAAAAGTTATTACACTTATAAAGTTTTTTTCTTAATTTTTAAATAAACGAGAGTTCCGACCTAAAAATAAAAATGTTTGTAACTCCATGAAAAATTTGTTTGCAGCCAAACAGAAAATTACGTGTCGTCTAAAATTCTTTAAACAAGAAATTTTTGGAGTTGAAATTGATTTTCAGTTCTAGCCATGTCTATTCTGCCTGAATTGAAATGAATTTGGTCTACAGAATGTTAAGTTCCTAATTTTTATCTTAAAAACATGTGTCTATATGTTTTAGTGAATAGCTCTGATATTACAAATCAGAAAAGACAAAAGCGGATTAAATATCCAAATAAATGGAAAATGAGTTTTCCTAATAATAGTATCCTTAATACAGCGGATCCAAAGAAAAAAAAGAGGAAAAAGAATTCACAGGTGAGATATATAATTTTGTCCATTGTGATGATTAACTAATCTTTTATGTAAATAATTATGATTTTATTTTTTATAAAAATTTCAATCTGTCAGTTTCCTAGAGTTAGACTTATTTAAATTAGTTGTTAGTATTTTCTAAAGCAGAAACTTGTAAATCAAGTCTGTGAAAAAAATAGCTCTTATTTACTTTTAATGTTTGTGTTTTTCACTCTAAAAAGACAAGATCGCTGAAAAAAAATACTCTAAAAGTTATAATCGTTCTAATTTTTAATTTGAAACCGTCATTTTATATAAATTATAGAAAATAAATATTTTTTTTTTTTTTAAATTTAAGGTATACCTCTCGGTTAAATACAGGCTATCAGCAAAAAAATTTTAGTATCCTTCAAAGGATTTTAAACTTTTAGGAAACTATATTTTTGTGAAAGGAAAATGTGCTTTTTTAGGAAGAAAATTCTTTTAATTGACAACTTACTATGCTCCTTCAATTTTATAATAAATGATTCTCTAATTTTTTCAATAATTTTGTTCTATTATCAATCAATCTCAACACTTTTTGAACTAGTTTTTACTTTTTTTTCAATTGTCAATTATTTTCTTAAAATTTTAATTGAATTTCCTAATTTTTATTCAACAATTTTCTTCAATTTTTAATTATTTTTTTCACTTCTCAATTATTACTTTCAATTTGAAATTCCAGTCTTCAATTTTCAAGCTTTTTATTGAATATTGATTAATTCTCACCTTTTTCAGTTATCCATTTATTTTCAAATTTGAATTTAATTTTTGAATTTAGAATTTATTTCTCCATATTTTAATTATTTTCTTCAAATTTCATTTCCATTCTTCAGTATTCAATTATTTTCTTGTATATTCAATAATTCTCAGCTTTTTTTATTACTTTCTTCAATTTTTAATTATATTCTTTAAATTTCAATTCCATTTTTCGATTTTCAATTTATTTCGATTTTGAATCCAGCTGTTCAATATTTATGTATAATTATTTCCAACAATTATTCCTATAATTTTCTTAATTTTTCTTGTTTTATAATTTCTTAATGTAATATATCTTGTTTAATTTTTTTAATTATTCTTTTTCAGTTGTCCATTCATTTAATAATTTTTTGAATTTTTGTTTTAATTGTCAATTTTTTTGTCATTTTTCAGATAATTTCTTCAATTTTTTCATTATTCTCGTCATTTTACAATTATTTCTTACAATTGTTATTAATTTTCTTTAATTTTCATTATTGTTTTCCGTTATTTTAAATTTCTTCTTACAATGTTTTCAGTTTTCAGTTATTCTCTTAAAATTGTATAACTATTCTTCGATTTTTTTTGTTCGATTGTGTATTAATCTAGCCATTTTTTGATTTTTTTCAATTGTTCATTATTTTTATCATTTTTCAGATATTTTCTTCAATTCTGTAATTATTCTCGTAATTTTCATTTCTTATGACATTTGATAAAATTTATAGTTTTAAATGACTAACAACAATGCAAAGTTTCTCGCGATCATTGGCGCGTGCTAATGTTGTTACTTGTTTCATGTTTGGTCATGGAGTTCGATGAAAAATGGTATTTTTTTACATTTCATTTGAAAAAATATTACCCTAACTTTTATATTTATACACATTAGGTAGAAAAGGAGAATGAACGTTTGAAAAATGTCGCAAAAAATTCAGAAAATGAACAAATTTTGCAATATCATAAAAAGTTAAGGCCAGGTTCCTCCAAAAAACGTGTTTTTTTCAAACTTATTTTATTGATATTACAAAAAAAATTTTTGAATCAAACTTTTTTCATATACAAAGACACATAAAAATACTAATTGAAAAAAAATTATTATTTTTTTTTTCAAAATGGCGACACCGAAAATGGCTGTTTAAAAAAATCCCTTTTGTTGGTGGGTGTCACGATATCTCTGAATCCATTCAATTGAAAGCAAAAAACAAAATAGCGGGACTTTTCAATTTTTAACCCTTCTTTTCACTTTTAATTGTTTATAACTTTTTTAAATAATGATGAATATTTTTGGTTCTAGATCACACCATAGAGAGACATTTGAAGAGTAAAATGACGTTTGGTTCATATTGATAAGTGCAATAGTTTCTAAATAAGAGTGACACCCAGTTCAAAAAACGTTGTTTCGAGAAAAACGTGGTTTTGAGAAAAAAGCAATTAAAGTTTTTGTTCGTGAAAAATCGTAAAAAAAAGTGAATTTTACACATGTATCCAATCTGGCTGCGTACACAACTTCTTCCTGGTCGTAATAGGTGTCATTTTCAAAAATTTTTTTATTTCTTGCTGCAGTCCTGTAATCTTTAGACGCTTATGTGGCCGCTCGAGCGGCCGGATTTACCGCTTAGCACTCACCGCTCTCCCCTCTTGTATATCTACTTCTCGGTCGTGCGGACCTTCGGGACTAATTCTATATTATTTCTAAGAGTATTTTCTAGCAATTTACGGGGGAAAAAAATTTAAGATTAAGAAACCGGCAAGTATAATTTGGTTACTTTTTATTTTATAAATAAATTGATTAGCAAGTAACTTTTCTTATGAAGTTCACTAAAGAGACACACACCGTTGGAGTTTATCCTGCTGACAAAATACCAACATTTCTCACAAAACCTGCTGCCATTATTATCAACACCGATGACCACACAAAGCCTGGTACCCACTGGGTTGCAATGTACCTTGCAAGGAACGGAGAATCCACGTACTACGACAGCTATGGTCTACCGCCTTTTATTCCTCAACATCTGGATTGTTTACGAAGAAACAGCACTTTCTTCTAATGGAATATCAAACAACATCAGAGTACCTCTTCGAGTGTTTGTGGCCAATTTTGCATTATGTTTTTGTATTACATGTGTTCTGGTTATTCTCTTTATGATTTTAATTTACTTTTTACCAATAATTTATTAAACAATGATAATTTAGTATTTAACTTTCAAAAAAGAATTTTAAACAAAATTAATCAAAACAATAACTGTACGTGTAACCTACACTCACAATTTGAACATTGTATACAATCATGTGAACCTAAACATCCATGTGCATATCTCATGTAACTTACATACTACATTTTTTATAATTATTACTATTATTTATAACAAATTATGTATTGGTAACTTTTTTTATTATAATAAACGCACGTAAATGTCAATTTCTACTTTCTTCTTATTCAAATTTTTTCCAAAAAACCAATTTAATATTTCTAACCCCTTAAAACCAGTCTTGAAAATTTACGATGTGGGGAATACTTACTATTTGGGTGGTCCACCTGTTCAATCTCCCAAACGTTTTCCATTTAACACCTGTTCTTTGTCTAGTCATCACACCCCCACTCTCCTGGACCAAAGTCCTTTTAACCATCTTCTATTTTCCTAACACCTGTTACTTTTTCTATTCACGCCGCCATTGTGGTCTATAACTAATTACCACACCCCCAAAAACACCCACAAAAATAACCAATCACAACGTTGATCCAGCCGCCTTAGACCAATCAGAATCTTGATCCAAAAACTGAGACGCCCACTCCCCACTCTTGGCCACGCCCCTAGAACAATCTGATTGGTGATCCATAAACCCAAACGCCCAAGCCCCACCCCCTAAGCCACGCCCCTCAACCAATCAGAATCTTGATCCAAAGCCACCCTATTCTACTAGTAAGGGGCATTCATTTTTTTGAAAACTCTTTTTGTAACTTACATTTGTTTGTTATTAAATTTCCTATATGCAGCTATTACACTTCAATCAAGTATTGTTACAAAAATATATATATATATACACACAAATATGTATATATTTATATAAAAACGACACTAGTTAACTGTCGCCCAGCTTCATTTTGTAGAGCCGCTACTGGACTATGTGTTTTGATTTTGCAATAAGCCGGTAGCGCTAGCATATACTTTTTTGGTCTAATTTAGCAAAACCAACGTGTACGTATTTATTGTGAATTCTGCGAGATTATTGATTCATTTAGAAGTATTTTTGAATACGGTATAATTTATTCCTATAAATTATCTAAAAATGGGCAATTGCAAGAAAACTTGTCATTTAATGATGTCGAAAAAGAGAAAATCGAAGAAAAACAGAACGGCTAGAGCAAGGTTATAGTAAATAAAATTTTTCCTTTTTTCTTCGTTAACATAATGACACATAGTGTTCTGTGTATAAGGCATTTCTCATTTTTTTTAAAAAAGATAAAAATTGTTTTCAAATTTGCCATAAACGTTACCTGATATCTTCTGCTGGAGATTGTTTAAAAATGAAAATGTTAACAAATTAGTTTAATTGATCACTTAACACATATTCTAAGAAGCAAATAAGAACTTATTTCATTTTTTTTTCTTAATTTATATTTCTATTTGTTAGTTCTTTTTATGGGTGGTTCCACTGATTTTCGTCTGAGGACTGTTCCTAATATATTTTTAAAAAAATCTTGTTTTAATATTAATAACAAAATCTGTTTTAAATATTTAATATCTATTCCGCCAGACGTCTGACGATTAAGGCAACTGAAACGAAATCGCCAGTCAGCTAGCTGGCGATTTAAGAGAAATGAATTAGTTCGCCAGTTAAGAAAAATATACGGTAAAAGACTGGCGATTTAACACGAGTAGTTTATTGCGTCAGTAAAAGAAAAAATATATCATATACGATAAATTGAGGTTAGTTTACGAATATATAAAAAAAAAAAAGATGTAAAGTAAAACCACAATTTTTTTAAAATATTTTTTTTCTTTTTAGTCATTTAATACAATTTTTTTAAAATAAGGTCATTGAGCATTGAAATTCCTCTTACAAAAGATAGTTTATTTTAGTTTTAATTTTATAAAAAGAATGGTTGCTGACAGTTTGACGGTAAATTTACAAATTTATTACCACATATTCAATATATTTTTATAAAGTCAATTTCTAGAAACAATTTCCAACTACAGATTCAAAATTTATTTCATAAACAAGCAAAATAAAACGCGCGCCAGTGGGCGATTAGTTTTTCATACATTTTAGAAATTATAAAAGACAATAATAAATATAACAAATCTGTAAATAATATTGATCTTATAAGAAGAAATAAATAAATATAATATTTAAAAATTAATTAATATAAATAAAATAAATATTCATTGAGAACAAAACTTAAAATAATTTAGAATTAAAATGAATTGCAAAAAATAATTGAAATTAAACAAAATAATTGCAAATTTTGCAAATTAATTGACATAAAAATGAAATCAATTAAAAATTAAGGAAAGTAATTTAAACAATCATAAAAATGTTTCAAACATAAAGAAAATAATTTAATTTTGAGAAAAGTAATTGAGAATCTTAAAAGTAAATTAAAACAAAATTGAAAAATTAAAAAGTAGGGACAATAATTGAAAATAGAAAAAATATGGTTAAAAATTGAGATACATAAATTAAAAGTAAAAAAAAATAATTAAAATTTGAGAGAATAATTAAACAAATTAAATAAAATATTTTAAATAAAGGAAACAAAATTTGAGAAAAATACTTAAAACTTTCAGAAGTTCATTGAAATAAAAGAATATATTTAAAATTTAGAGAAAATTAATAAAAAAAAATAAACAAAATTGAAAATTGAACAGAGCAAGTTTTAATTAAAGAGAAAAAAGTAAAAACTTTTCGGCAATTATGAAAAAGAACCGAGAGAAAAAGAACGAAAGTAATTGAAAATTGAGAAAAATAATATAAAAAATTATATAAACAATGAAATAATTGAAAAGTCAGATAAATAGTTAAGAATTTTTGAAATTATGAAACAAATGTACAGAATTAAAAATTGAAGGAAATAAATTTTGGAAAATAATTGAGAAATATTTTTAAATTTTATAACTTGCCGAAAATAATTAAAATATAATACAAACCATGATAACTTATAAAAATAAATGACATTTTAATGTGATAATTGAAAAAACAACAGAATTTTTTTTAAATAAAAAAAAATAATTGAAACTTGAATAAAAAACATGAAGATCTTAGAAATTAATTCAAAAGAAGAAAATAACTAAAAATTGGAGAAAAGAATGAAAGAAATAAGCTAAAAGTAATTAAAATTTACGATAATTATTAAACAAATTTTGAAATTATGAAAACAAATGAAAAGAATTAAAAACTGAAGAAAACAATTGAAATTTTAGAAAAATTCTTAAAAATCTTAGAAAATAATTTTAGAAAATGAGAATAACTAGAAATTGGTAAAAAGACTGGAAATAATTGAAACTTACGATAGTTAATAAAATTTTTTGGAAATTATGAAAACAAATGGAAATAATTAGAAATTGAAGAAAATATTTGAATTGTCAGGAAAATACTTAAAATTCTTAGAAAATAATTTTAGAAAATGAGAATAATAATTAACAATCAAAAAAAATAATTGAAAAATAATAAAAATAATTAAAAATTAAAAAAAAAAAATTGAAATATGCTGAAAAGAATTTCAGATTGAGAAAGAAAATTTAATTATGATGAAAATAATTTAAATATGAAAAATTGAAAACATTTAATAAAATTTGAGGGAAATAACTGAAAAAAATCATAGAGTATATGTTTAAAAAAAAATTATAATTACAATTCCCGCACATCACCGAAAATTTCCTGAAAACTTATTAAAGATTTATTTGCAAACTGCGGAATATTTAGGTGCAAAGCTTAGTGAAAATTGTGTAAAGATTAAAATGTCCCGATAAAATAAATGTTTAGCGTAAAAGTCTGAAGATTTAAATTAAATTTTCGTCAAACTTTCGTCGCGAAAGTTTCCTGAACATTTAAATTACATTTTCGTGAAATGTTCGTCGTGAAAGTTGACTGAAGATTTAAATTAAATTTTCGTGAAATGTTTGTCGCAAAAGTTGATTCAACATTTAAATTAAATTTTCGTGAAATTTTAGTAGTGAAAGTTGACTAAACATTCAAACTGAATTCTTGTGAAACGTTGGTCGCAAAAGTAGATTGAACATTTAAGTACATATTTGCTAAATGTCGAGCGGAAATTTGACCGAATAAAAAAATTATATTAAATAGAAGGGGGACAAGTAAATTAAACAGTAATTAAATTAATGTAAACACATTTATTAAATAAAATTTTGGAGATTCTGTAACGTACGTTTTACAAATCCTTAATCTAATACAATCTTTTAACTTACAATGTGTTGCATTTCTTTTGTTTTGTTACTGAAAATTGAAACTAAAATAAATGTTAAATAATAATATTCAGTAAATGTGTTTATATTAATTTACTTGTATCTCTTCTATTCAATATATTTTTTTTATTCGGTCAACTTTCCGATCAAAATTTAGCAAATATTCACTTAAATATTTAATCCACTTTTACGACGAACATTTCACGAAAATGTAATTTAAATGTTCAGGAAACTTTCGCGACGAAAATTTGACGAAAATTTAATTTAAATCTTCAGTCAACTTTTACGCTAAACATTTATTTTATCGGGACATTTAAATCTTTACACAATTTTCACTAAGCTTTGCACCTAAATATTCCGAAGTTTGCAAATAAATCTTTAATAAATTTCCTGAAAACTTATTCAAGATTTATTTGCAAACTGCGGAATATTTAGGTGCAAAGCTTAGTGAAAATTGTGTAAAGATTAAAATGTCCCGATAAAATAAATGTTTAGCGTAAAAGTTGACTGAACATTTAAATTTACATTTTCGTAAAATTTTCGTCGCGAAAGTTTCCTGAACATTTAAATTTACATTTTTTCCTGAAATGTTCGTCGTGAAAGTTGACTGAAGATTTAAATTAAATTTTCGTGAAATGTTTGTCGCAAAAGTTGATTCAACATTTAAATTAAATTTTCGTGAAATGTTTGTCGCAAAAGTTGATTCAACATTTAAATTAAATTTTCGTGAAATTTTCGTAGTGCAATTTGACTGAACATTTAAACTGAATATTTGTGAAATGTTTGTCGCAAAAGTAGATTGAACATTTAAGTGAATATTTGCTAAATGTTGAGCGGAAAGTTGACCAAATAAAAAAAATTATATTAAATAGAACACACAGAAAATTTTTAGATTGAAAGATTGTATTAGATTAAGGATTTGTAAAACGTTACAGAATCTTCAAAATTTTATTCAATAAATGTGTTTATATTAATTTAATTACTGTTTAATTTACTTGTTCCCCTTCTATATAATATAATTTTTTTATTCGGTCAACTTTCCGCTCAACATTTAGCTAATATTCACTTAAATGTTTAATTCACTTTTGCGACAAACATTTCACAAATATTCAGTTTAAATGTTCAGTCAAATTTCACTACGAAAATTTCACGAAAATTTAATTTAAATGTTGAATCAACTTTTGCGACAAACATTTCACGAAAATTTAATTCAAATGTTAAATCAACTTTTGCGACAAACATTTCACGAAAATTTAATTTAAATATTCAGTCAACTTTCACGACGAACATTTCACGAAAATGTAAATTTAAATGTTCAGGAAACTTTCGCGACGAAAATTTCACGAAAATGTAAATTTAAATGTTCAGTCAACTTTTACGCTAAACATTTATTTAATCGGGACATTTAAATCTTTACACAATTTTCGCTAAGCTTTGCACCTAAATATCCCGAAGTTTGCAAATAAATCTTTAATAAATTTTCAGGAAATTTTCGGTGCTGTGACGGGTGGGGGTAAAATTACTTTAAAACTTTTAATTAAAGAAAAGAATTAAAAAATCGCAGAAATAAAAAAAATAATATACCTAAATAAAATAACTAAAAATTGGAGAAAAGAATTGAAGAAATAAGCTAAAAGTAATTGAAATTTACGATAATTAATAAACAAATTTTGAAATTATGAAAAGAAATGAAAATAATTAAAAATTGAAAAAACAATTGAATTTTCAGAAAAATACTTAAAAATCTTAGAAAATAATTTATGAAAATGAGAATAAAAATTAGCAATGGAGAAAAATAATTGAAAAATGATAAAATTAATTAAAAATTAAAAAAAATAATTGAAATATGCTGAAAATAGTTTAGGATTGCGAGAGAAAATTTAATTATGATGAAAATAATTTAAATATGAAAAATTGAAAACAGTCAATAAAATTTAAGAGAAATAACTGAAATAATCATAGAATATAAGTTTAAAAGAAAACAATAATTACAAAATTACTTAAAAAATTTTAATTAAAGAGAATAATTAAAAAATCGCAGAAATAACGAAAATTGATTAAAATAATTGCAATATCGGGTAAATAATTAAAATTTTTTAAAAGTAATGCCAAAATAATGAATTTATAATTTTAAATTGATGAAAATCAAGAAAAATTCCAGAATTTATTTGTAAGCAAAACAAAATAATTAAACAATCGTTATATAATGAAAAATTGATGACAATAATCTATATTTGAGATAATAACTGAAAATTTAGGAAATTAATTTCATGTGTATATATTTTAAACTTCTTCAAAAACCATAATACATTTTTAAAGCATTTTTCGAAACTTTTTTTACACAAATGACAATTATAAACCAGCACAACACGACACTAACGAAGAAGTTTACCTTTTTTTTCAATTCAAATTTCAAAATATTTCCTTTTAAAGAGAGTCAAAATCAATAAAATAACAGGGGCTAACTTCACTTCAGTTTTTAAAACGTGGACAGAAAAAGATAAATAAATATTAATAATAACTAACTTCACTTCAGATTTTAAAACGTGGACAGAAAAAGATGAATGAATATAAATACTAACTAACTTCAGGAGTTTACGGAGATTATTATTATTTAATGAGATAATTGTTTACAATAACAGTTTAATAGTTTCTCATTATATATTTATTATTACATTTTTTAATGCGTTTTAGGCAGGGGCGTAGCTAGGCTGACACCTAAAATGGTGTCACCTGGGCGGACCGCCCCCCCCCCTTGCTATGACACTGGTTTTAGGAAAACAGAAAAATGAGAGAAATTGACTTCCCATTAAGATACGTTATGACAAATTCTTTTTTAAGTTTAATTTAAACAGAAAATAATCCTGGGAAGTAAAAACCATTAATAAGTGCAATTTAAATCTCTATTTTAATATGAATATAACTGATTAAAAATAATTTATTAATGAAAATCGTATTATTTTTTATATACAAAAATATTTTATACATAATTTATTTTCTAATCTACATTAAAATTATTTATTTACGATTAAAATAAAGATTTAAACTGGACTTCTATTTTCTGTTTGGAATTATACTTAAAAAATAATTTTTCATAACCAATCGTAATGTGAAGTCAATTTCTTTCATTTTTCTGTTTTCCTAAATCGCATTTAAAAATGTAATAATAAATATTTAATGGAAAACTATTAAACTGTTATTGTAAATAATTATCTCATTTAAGAAATAAATTTTGAATATCCAGTTGGAAAATGTTTCTAGAAATGGACTTAATAAACATATATTTAACCTGTGGAAATGAATATGTAAATTTTACGCCAAAGTGGAAGGAACCATTCTTTTGATAAAATAAAAACAAAAATAATTTATCTTCTTCAAGAGGAATTTCAATGCTTAATGAATATATTAAAAAATTCTATTCATTAGTCCGAAATTGCATTTGTCAGTAAACTAATTTATTAGACAAAGTATTTTACAGAAATCTCATTTGTCCTAAATATTATTTATCAGAAATTTTATTTGTCAAAAATGTCAATTATCAGTAATCTTATTTATCGAAAATTGAATTTATAAGAAATCTCATTTCTCAGTAATTGCAATGATCAGAAATCTCATTTGTCAAGAATGTCAATTATCAGTAATTTTATTTATAAAAAATTGCATTTATTAGAAATCTCATTTCTCAGAAATTGCAATTATCAGAAATCTCATTTGTCCGATTTTGCATTTATCAGAAATCTCATTGATCCGAAATATTATTTTCCAGAAATCTCTTTTGACAAAAATGTTAATTATCAATAATCTTATTTGTCAAAAATTGCATTTATCAGAAATCGCATTTCTCAAAAAAACCAACTATCAAAAACCTGATTTATCTAAATTTTAATTTGTCAAAAATCTAATTTATCAAAAATTGAATTTATTAGACTTCTTAGTTGTCCGAAATTGCATTTAACAGGAATCTAATTTGTCTGAAGTAGTAGAGCTATACGGGTCCTGGCGCACTTACCGACGGTCGGTAATGTAGATTTCTACTTTACCGACCGTGAAAAGTTGCGCTGCTGAGGGGTGTTCTACTTTACCGACCGTGAAAAGTTGCGCTGCTGAGGGGTATTCTACTTTACCGACCGAGTTGGTTCCAGCGGCTGCCGCTAGATGGCGCCACTTGTTAATTGGAAAGGAAAAAGGTGGTTACTGAGGGGTATTTTGAATTTTTGAGCCATGTTCAGGGTGTTTCTATAGGGGATTTTTGAATTTCCCGCGTTACCGACAGAGAAGGGTATTCCCCAATTGTGTTAGCTGAATTTCCTACCTTACTGACTGAGCAAAAAGATGTCCGCTAGATGGCGCTACTTTGCATTGAGTTGTTTTTAATTCCCAACCATGTTTTAATTGTTTGTTATTGGGATTTTTAAAATTCTTGTTTTACCGACTTCTTTGCACCCTGTCATTCTTTTGAAAATATTTTGTAATCACCAAAAGTCGCTTTGGAATGGATACCGATAATACGGATACGTGACAAGAGCATGAGACAGAAAAGGATAGAAACAGTCTCTGTCCTGCTCCCGTAACCGATTTCATTGTGCGTTGCCCAGAATATGTATATATCTGTTTTCTCTCTCATTTCAACGATTTTCTGCTTCCGTTTGATGTTTTATGCTAACATATGATTTCCCCTTAAAAGTGTTAGAGGAAAGGGTAAGGGTGAAATCACATGTGAGGGCACCGTCCCATGGCTGCGTTTTGCATTGCGTCATAATGAGACAGAAAAGGATGCACATATACTTTGTCCTCTTCTTTCTATCTCATTATAACGCAATGCAAAACGCAGCCATGGGACTTTACCTTTAGCATCAGACGTAAAACGTTTTCTGCTTTGCATGAAAACAAGAGAGACAGAAAGATATCACCCTCGCTGTCACTCTCATGCAAAGCAGAAAACATTTCGCTACCATGGGAGTGAAGAGTTGCGACAACATGTCACCATGGTAAGGGCTGATTGGCTGGACAAGGGCTGTGGAAGTGCCCCTTATAAACATACCGTAAATACGTAAACTTGCAACCGCGCTACTAGAATGAACCAATCATAAAGTGGACAGTTTTCAAGTATCACAGCCGTGGACTAACCTGTCGTTAAACTCCTTGGAAACTCAACAGCAACCAGAGAAAGAATAAACTCAAAGAAAATATCTATTGAATAAACTTAAACAAAAAATATCTATTGAATATGGTAAGTATTTGTTTTGAGATAGTTTCTTAACTAAAAAAAAGTTTACTTATCAGAATAAATTTTATATTTTAATTGTGTATATGTAAATCTTTTCTATAGGATGACGATCCTGAGTACTTGAATACCTACGCTCCAGGTCCACCAAAGAGTACGAATTATTATGTGTGCAATGCATGCACTAAAATTTATACAAATGATCCAAGACTAAAAAAGGCTCATAAAATACCATTGAACCTTAGGATCATAAATAAATATGAATCTCCTCAGACACCTCCACAGGTATGTATAATATTAGCTTTCAAATAGGCTTTAACAAAACATTGTAATGATTGTTGACAATCAATTATAGCCTCATAAGTCTATTTGTTAATTGTTTTCAACATAAAATTTTTTACACTAAATATTCACTTTCAGATTCCACGAGAGCAACAAGAGCCAGGCAAATGCTTAGAAGTAAAAAAAAAACATGCTACAAGATGGGGGCCTGTTCTTACCGAAAAGGAGAGAGACTTTTTTTTAAAAACAACTCTGCCGCGAATGATAGCAAGTTCAGCTATTTTAAAACTTAATACTGCTATCTTAAAAGCAAATGCTGAAGAGAAAAAACAAATGAGAGAGGGTACTCAAATCAAGGTAGAGAAAAATGAAAATATTAAAGAAAAAAAAATTCAAGTCAAGAAAGAAAAACCTGAAAATATTGAAGTCAAAAAAGTTAAGGAAGAGAATAATGAAAGTATGAAAGAAAAATAAACGAAAGAAGAAAAATTTGAAATCGAAGGAGAGAAAACTGAAAATTTGCAAGTCAATGAAGAGAAAAGCGAAAATATCGAAATCAAGGAAGAGGACTTGAAAAAGAATGATTTTGGTGATGATGAAAATCATATTGGTGAATTTGATGAAAACAAATATTCAACTCTTGCTTCACAATCATCATCCAATTCTGAATCAGACAGCTCAACAAGTAGCAGCTCAACGAGTAGCAGCTGCAGTTGTTCGACTTCTAGCTCTGATTCCAGCGATTCTGATACCAGCGATTCTGATTCCAGCGATTCTGATTCCAGCAATTCTGATTCCAGCGATTCTGATTCCAGTTGCAAATCTGATTCTTCACCCCCCCAAAAAAAACGTCGTAAGTCTCAAAAGTCTAAAAAAACGAATAAAAAATTGAAAGTCTACAAAAAACAAAAAAAGACCTTGAAAGTTTCAAAAAAGGTAAAACGTCAGAAGAAAAACGACAACATTGAAGAATTGGAAGAAAATTAATTTTAATTGGGAGAGAGGGAGAGGTTATATAGGAATTTTTAAGTATTTCTAGTGATCAATGATTAGTTTTAAAAATTTTTTTATAATTTTGGAAGAGAGGTTAGGTGTACACTTCTCATTTTCCTGATCTCTAAAAGTGACTGTGAAGTTATGTATGAAAGTGTAGCTGTTTAAATAATTGTGTGTATTTTTATATTTTAATTTAAAAACATATCACATAGTGAGAAAATCATCATGTTGAAATTAAACTGAAAAGTGTTAAATGTAAATCAAAATCTGTCAGCTAATAATTTAAGTTGATATAATTGCTAAACAATTCAAATTCTATTTTTTATACATTTATGTGTGTGTGTGTGTGTGTGTCATTCGATCTTGATTTGTAGAATATTCAACGAGAATTTCTAAAAATTTAATAAAAGTATTACTTTTTATACGATTAAAAAAAAAACAATTTAAATAAACAATTTAAGTAAAAGTCTACATTTATTTAACTAATTAATCCAATTACAGTAGATAATTATATCTTTTCAAATGCTTTTATATATTTAATCAAAAAATTAAGGGAAAATTAAGTTATAAGGAAAATTTTAAATCAAGCGCGAAAATTCATATTAGTTAAAGAGATAGTCGGCTGTGGAGCTGTGAGCGGTGGTGGGGGAGCATTGTACTAACCTAAAAGTAGACGTGTTAGTCAAGGAGAGTCACTTTCTTTCAGCTTTCAGAAGATTCAACATTAAAAATATCTAGCGTTTATTTTCAGATGGTTACAGGTCTTTAGATTTTTTTTTTATTTTTAGAGAATTCAGGTTTTCAGCAGGATTTATTATTTAGACAGGACAATGGATAAAAATACATTTTCAAATTGCATTGAACCGGACAGCACCTCGGACTGTTTCATTTATCTTTTTGATGGTAATGATTCAGAAAATAGTCAAAATTCTGAAAATAATGGAAACTTAACCATTAACATTGATGATGAACTCGATGACAGTTTTGCACAAAATAACGTATATCATAACCTCGCAAACATTCTCGATGCTTCCGTTAGCCCAAATTCAGATATCGTGGATGACAATGTTTTTGAAGATTTTCGAATGTTAGAGAGTAATATGGGTAACGCTAACTTAAATCAAGATTTTGTCAACAATCGAAATATTAATATTGAAAACAATGAAGATTCTATTAGTGATGCTACTACAGTTGATTTTGAAGGAGATGATGATGATGATGATGATGATGTTCTCGTCATAAATATAGATGAAAACGAGGTTAGTCAAATACATTTCTAAACTGTTTTTATATTTTTTAAATATTTCAATCGTAAATTAGTATATACAAATTTTTCATTTACAGATTTTAGACATGCTAAGAATGGTGAATGACCCTGATGAAATGCTTGAAAATATTATGCATTTGTTAGAGCAGCATGAACAATTGACATCGCAATCAGAAAATCAGTCAGTACCAGTAGATCAACAGATTACTGAATCATCACCGGAAATTATCGAACTATCACCAGTAAGACCAAATACTCCTCCAGCGCAAGTATCACCGGAAATTATCGAGCTATCACCTGAAAGACCAAATACTCCTCTAGCGCAAGTAATACCGGAAATTATCGAGCTATCACCAAATACTCCTCCAGCGCAAGTATCACCGATTGTAACACCAGTACGACAGTATCCCCGAAGTCGAAGATGGTATCAGAATCATGAACAACGTGATAGATCAAGGTCGCGATCACCACATCGTCGTTATCGTCTTATTCGCAACGTTGTTAAAAAATATTAAATTTCATCGTCTTACAGTGCAGATTACAAAAATATTCAATTTACAACTTTTACAAACAGCCAATTTATATCACTTTGATTTATGTTTATACAATTTGTACTTTTATAAACTTTTAAATTTGTATTTTTATAAAAAGAAAAATGATAATAATTATATCATTATCAAATAAAAACAAAACAAAACAAAACAAAAAACATAACAAGATATTCATTTGTTATTTTAATATTAAAGTTATATTTATATTATATATTTTAATATTTCAGCTTAATTTTATAATTTTGTTATTTTAACTTTTTTTTTTTACAGCTTTCTTTTAATTAGCTTGCAGTTTTATTATTTCAGCTTTAGGTTTAATTATTTGTTCCAGCTTTTTTTTTTTAATTAGCTTGCAGTTTTATTATTTCAGCTTTAGGTTTGATTATTTGTTCCAGCTTTTTTTTAATAAGCTTGCAGTTTTATTTCAGCTTTAGGTTTGATTCTTTGTTCCAGCTTTTTTTTTTTTTTTTTTTTTTTCAATTCTGTTATTACAATTTTTCTTTCAGATTTTTTTGATTATTTTCTTTCAGCTATAGTCTTAACTCTTTCAGATTTATTATTTTATCTTTTAGATCTAGGGATAATTCCTTTAATCTTGCTTTTAGCTTTAGTTTTTAACTCAAGTGTTCATGAATAATTTTAAACAGAATTCAAATAGAACAATAAAAAAAAATGTATGGTGAATGTATATATTAAAAAAAAAATGTTTAAAATAAATGAAAAGAAGTTGATCTATAAAAGAAAAATGAGTTTAATTTATTTTTTCTCCTCCGTGCGTGTGAAATAGTTTTAATTTTTCCTTTCATGAATTAGTTTATCTCTTTTCAGATTTTAATAAGTCAATTATTCCAAAAATATTTAAGTAAAATATTAAGTTAGTCAATAAAATATTTCAATAAATCTAGAAAAACATTAAAAGGGTAGGTTATTTTTTTTTAAGAAATATTGTAGATTTAAGATTATTAATATTTATTTTCAAAATATATTAAATTACTTAAAAAAAAAAAAAGATTCAATTTAAATTACAAAAAAGATTCGAACCTTTTATACATTTTTTCAAAACTAGTGCTTGTAATATTAAGTTTTTTGAGTTCCTGAAGTATTTTTAGAATATGAAGTACTTTTATTTTATCTACTACATCGATTTTATTTGCTATATTGACTTCATCAACATCAATTTTATTTACTATATCATCATCGACTCCTTGAGCAGCTACACTTATAAATTTGTTTGAAAATTTTAAAAACCAATCCCGGAGAATAAGAACGTTGCTGACAGCACAATTTGCTTTTTCAAAAGAATGATTTTTACAAGCAGCTATTGATGAGAGCATTTTTAACTTTTTAATTGATGGACAATCAAATTCTACTAAATCTTGTACATTTAAAACAAAATTTTCAAGACATTGTTTCTTTTCCAATCCTTTAACGTAGATTGTTTTTGCATTTAACAAAGACTCTTTTAGAATTGTCTGTAGTTCATCGTAAGATATGTCTCCATCAGACCAGTTGATTCCAAGGTAGTTATGTATCAGCCAGTTGTTTTCACTCTTACATTGCATAGGTAATCGACTCCAGACATGAGGTCGCTTAAAAAAGAAGACAAGTGGTTCAGCTTCTGCTTGGATAGGAAGAATAGCCAACTCCTTAAACACCAATCCATTGTAAAACCTTTTAAAACCTTGAATATCTACGATGAAGTCCATCCTGAAATATATAATGCTGAAAGAGAGAGAGAGAAATGCTGAAACTAAAATGATTTTCTCACCAAGTATTGTCGCATTTATACCATTTATCCCCACCACTTATTTACCCCTTCTATAGCAACTTCTTGACAAAACCGCTGATTGGTTTAGATTGTACATTACTTCTTTCAAATTTAATAAGTAAATTAATCAAAAAGACTTAAATAAAGACATCAATCAATAAGATTTAAGTAAAACAAAACATTAAATTAATCAATAAATTTAGAAAAACATTAAAAGGATAGGTTTTTTAAATTAAGAAACATCGTTTCAGAATTAAAGTTATTAATATTTATTTTCAAAAACTCAGCAATTTATTCACAAAAAAGATTCACAATTTTCATAGAATGATTTTAAAGTATTATCAACTTCATCAGTTCCTTGAGCAACCACACTTATAAATTGATTTGAAGGTTTTAGAAACCAATCTCGAAGAATTACAGCATTATTTACAGCACAATTTGCGTTTTCGGAAGAATGGTGAGTACAAGCAGTGATCGATGATTCAAGTTTCAACTTTTTAATCGATGGACACTCAAAATCTTCTAAATTTACTACATTTAAAAAATATTTATCTAGCCACTGTTTCTTCTCTAATCCCTTAACGTATATTGTTTTTGCATTTAACAAATTTTCTTTTAAAATCGGCTGCAGTTCATCGTAGGGGATTTCTCCATCAGACCACTCGATTCGAAGGTAATTACGTGTTAACCAGCGATTCTCATTCTTGTATCGTTCAGGTAATCTACTCCAAAGGTAAGGTGGTTCAAATAGGAAGACAAGTGGTTGAGATTCAATCTGAAGAGGAATTATGGCCAACTCTTTAAAAACAAATTCATTGTAGGGTCTTTTAAAACCCTGGACATCTACGATGAACTCCATCCTGAAACAATGCTGAAAGAGAGAAATGCTGAAACAAATAACGCTGAAAAAGAAATGATTTTCTAGCCAACAGTTGCCGCATTTATACTCTTTATCCCCACTACTTATTTACCCCTCTACATTAATTTCTTGACAACGCCGCTGATTGGTTTATATTGCACAATGCGGTCATGGATGATGATGCAATAGGCTGTAGTTTCAGCTGGCATATTATTAGTTGATTCAAATTCCAAACGTACGTCAACAGACGCTTGTTTGAGAAATTCATTTTGTTTTGAACAATCAATTACAATTAGAGGAGCCAAATTTTTAAAAGTTGTTTTTGTTAAGACAGGCACAGATTCTTTTCCATAATAAGAAGTTTGGAAATTAGCATACATTTCATAAAGTAGTGAATATTGATTTTGTTCAAAATTTATATTTAAATTGCCATAAGGATAATACTGAGAATTCAAAAAGAGTTTAAAATTTGTAATATTGCAATGATCAAAATGACAAGCATATCTTTTACGCTTATCTTTTCTTCCTGTTTGAAATCCAAGTATTACATATCGTGGCTTCTCTAATTGTGTTGAAGTTTTAATTTGCCACATGACTTTTGAACTTGTTGGAACTAGAGGGTACTCATACATTTCCCATGATCGAAAACTCATTGAGATCAGTGGGTGTTTTTCAATAAATTTTAATAATTTAATTTTATTATTGTCTGCTGGTAAAACGTATGGAACCATCCATTCAATCTTATTGATTGTAATTTTAAATTCTTCATCAACTTCTGCTTGTCCTGTTTGAATTATTGCATTCAAGTCGTTTCGTGACCTTGTCAAGATGAGTTCATGTTTAGCATTTATGACAATTTTTTTATAATCTTCAGCAAAGCCAAAAATCATGCCAAGTGGTATTGTTACATCGAGATTGCCATTTTCCACAGTAATTCTTGAATCATCTGATATTTTTGAAAATCCTACATTTTCCATAAAGTTAAGCTGAGGGGGGTTTAAACAAACGTAATTTTTCATGATTGTAGTGTGTCCAACGTATTTACATCTGTCAATCTCGATACCATTTAATTCATAGCGGATTTCATCAAATAAAAAACATATAGCGTTGTTGCTAAAGTATACATTTTCAGTTAGAGTAACTCCATTATTTTTAGTCAATTTTCCAAATATGTGTAATGAGCTTTTGCTTGGTAGAATACTCAAATCTTGATTTTGTACTGCAATTCGAATTTCATCACTATTGTTAAAGGATGAAGAAGCATAGGGCTGATGAGCGTGAATCTCATAATGAGCTATGGATTCATCAAAATTTACTGGAGTTGCAATGTTGAGAAGATCTTCCATTTTTATTACAACAACACCCAAAAAATATATAGATTAATTGTTTTGTCGTTTTCCTTGAGGTATAACTTTTAGACCTATTTGCTTCAGAAAACTGCGATTCTGAGGTGTTAACACCCTGCGAGATAAATTTAGACTGGTTTGTCTCTTGCATGTTGACAAGCTTTTATAGTTTCCTCCAACTTTTTGATTATATACAATCCCCATTATATTGATTTTATGTGTAAGCGAATAGTGATAGTTTCTCCTCGAAAATTTATCAAATCACCGTCTTGATCAACAATGCGGAGTTGAATATTATGTATTGTCTTGACTACTATCGGAAGATAAATGACATGTGTAGGCACTTCCACAATCTTATATCCTGGTGGAACACTAGGAAAGAATTCGTGGATTGTATGCACTTTTTAATTATTTATATATGCTCCAGATGTAATATTGCATTCAACACGTAGAGCATTTACTTTTAAAATAGAAACAGGTAAATCTGATGTATGTGTCTCATTACCAACCAATTCTCGAGGAGTAAATCCCAAGAGTGTACCGATAGAATTTGGATATGTAAAATTAATTTGATGATTTGAGAAAATCATACTGCGTAATGTATTGTTATTAGGTTTAATATTTATTGTACAATCATCTGACACAGAACTTTGTATATATGCTTCAATATCTTTTATTTCATAACTACCTGTTGGTATAGTAATTATGTTATAACCTATATGAAATTTGTTGTTACTTTCATCAATGTTGGGAATTGAATTGAAAGTTAGTAATTCAACAAGTCCAAGTACATAATTTTTATTTGGATTGAGTTCTATTGGTGGGAAATATTCAGCTTCAAGAACTGAAGATGTTCCCGTTAACGTTAAAGTGAACGAATCACTCATGATGCTGTCAGTTTTCACACTGAAGCTTACAAAAGTTACATGTTCTTATATAGCCGAAAACTGCTCTTAACATTAAGTTGTTTACATAGAAATTTTAAACACAAGTGTCCACATATAAATGTATCATAATTTTGATATCTCTCATGATTATATTTTATGAAGCTACCATCACCCAGGTATGTGATGAGATCTGTTGGAGGTGGAAGATTGCCGAAACTATCAAAATACATTGTTTCATTTTTTAATTTTTTATATGCAACCCAGTGTGTACCGGGACCTTCTTTATTATCCAAATTAATAATTGCTGACTCGTATTTAAAAGGTCCCTTAGCAGGCAACTCATTACGCATAAACACTCCACGAAAATGTGGTATTTTTAGAGTCTTGGCGTATTTCAACAAATCAAAGTCAGTCAATGCACGATGAGGTAGCTTCAATATTAGTTTTTTTTCTTTTTTGATGTTCGTTTCTTCTTTGAAATTCGCCTCTTCCTTGAACTACGTTTTTTCAACCCTTTCCCCAGATTAAAACGTTTAATATGAAGACCAAGTCCTTGTCTGTAGGGTTTCAAGTGTAATCCTTTTCCAAGTGATATTTCTTCCATTGTTTTGTTATGCCGATGAGCTTCTGCAAGTTGTTCTTTAGCTGTTTTAGCATCATTAACAGTTTTTGCAATACCAGATGCTCCACCAGCAAGAGCACCTATTGCGCTGAGTCCAGCAAAGATTGGAATTAATGGTAAAAAACCACCAACTTTTGTAGGTACCGGAAGGATTCGAGGTGATAAAATTTTAGATTTACCACCAGCGCTTTTAATTGCTTTACGTGCACCAATCATTGCAGCTCGAATAGATTGTTTAGCATTATTGCCAGGAATCATACTCTTTTTGGCAGCATCAACGACCTTTCGTAGTACTAGTTTCTTTTTGGATTTCCTCCGCGCCCCCATACCTAATGTTGATTTAGCCTTCATTGTTCCAGATATAGCTAAAGCAGCTGTTCTTTCACCAATTGTAGAATCTTTAGATAAAACACGTTGCCACGCTTTTTCGGCTAGTATTTTATCTGCAGCGTTTCTTGCGTTTATATTTTCACGATTTTGCGAATAGGTAATGTCGTGTTCTTTGCAAGCGGCGTCTAATGGATTAACACCTTGATCACCACGAGCTAATCGTTTTGCTAGTTTAGTACCAGGTCCACAAAACTGATAACAGGGTAAATGTATCTCGAACGGTAGATTATTGATAACACGGTTGACTAAGCCTTTACCTTTTTTCACTTCATGTATAATCATTTCAAACGCACATCTTGATAGTTTGTATGAGACTGACTGAAAGGCTATAAAAGCACGCTATTTATAGTCTCGGCAGCCAGTCGATATCAAGATGTTGTTTACAACGCAACCAGTTAAACTACCAATCACAAGTGTTGACGTTGAAACTAATGAAAAAAAGATTAAACGTCACGGCAGTCTTTTTTCAGATAACATTCGAGCTGTTTTTTGCGGCCCCTCCAATTGTGGTAAAACAAACGTCCTCCTTTCTCTAATCATACATCCAAATGGTTTGGGTTTTGAAAACATTTATCTGTATTCAAAGTCTTTAGAACAACCTAAATATAAATTTTTGTAAAATGTACTAAAAAATGTAGACGGTGTTGAGTACTTTCCTTTCAGAGAGCATGAGGAAGTAGTATCACCTAAGGAAGCTAAACCAAATTCAATATTTATTTTTGATGATATAGCTTGTGAGAAGCAAGACAATGTGAGAGCCTTCTTTTGTATGGGTAGACATGTAAACGTTGATAGTTTCTACTTGTGTCAAACGTATGCTCGTATTCCAAAACATTTGGTTCGAGATAATGCCAATTTATTGGTTCTTTTTAGACAAGATGAACAAAATCTGAAACATGTCTATGAAGATCATGTTAACACAGACATGCCTTACACTCAATTTCGTGAATTATGCTCAGAATGCTGGAAATCTGATAAATATGGATTTGTTGTCATTGATAAGGATAGAAATTTAAATGATGGAAGATATCGAAAAGGATTTGATTGTATCATTGCACTATAAATATAGAGAATTTACTTAATTTCAAATTAGTTCAATTTATATTGTGAAGATAGAAACATGTATCGAAAAGAGCAAGAAACGCTTCGTCAAATAGCAAAAGCAAGTGATGCTATTAGACGTAAACATCGTTTACTAAAAATGGGCAAAGAAGCTGCAGAAACAATGTTAAAAGAAACTTTTTAACCAATAGTTGCACCTCTTCAAAAATTAGTAAATGTAAAAGAAGATCCATTGAAAGACATTAAGCTTGAAAAGATAAAGAAAGAGGATAACGATTTTTCTTTTTCAACTGCTTTTGATGATGATTCAACTTTATTGGACACAAGTTTACTAGATGCGACTATAGTTGACACAACTCCAGAGAAGAGTAGTGAAAATGATTATAATTATGAAAAATTGACAAATAAATTCATTTTATTGTTGAATAAAAATAGGAAAAGTTACTTAGATATGGTTTATGGAGTGCGTAAACTTCCTAATGGTTCATTTATAATTGGTGATACGCCAATTGTCTTTGAAGGTTCAAATATCAAAATTGTTGGAAAGAAAAATTATTTGAAAACTGCTGGATTGCTTGAACTTTTATTTAAACAAAAACCTGATGAATCTTTTATAACTGCAAATGATTTAGCAAATTATAAAGAAATTCTTATTTCTACAAATGCTCATCGAAAAAATTATAGTCCAAATGAACCTTTACAAACTTCAAAAAATTCCAAATATACTAGTATTATTGCAAAGTTATTTAAAAGTACTCCGAAAAAAGGTGGAGGTTCTTTGAAGAGAAAATTACCTAAATTCATGATAGCAAAGAAAAAATTTAAACCAGACTATATCTATTGGGATGATCCAAATGAACTTGTTGATCGTCTACGTCTGCTTATAGCATCACAGCAAGCTGGAAATCCGAGTCATAACAATGAAATTATATCAATTATTGAGGAACTACGTGAAGCTCGAATTATATATTAAGAGATTTTAAGTGCATAAAGCATCAGTATCACAATGAGCATTGACGTATTTGGACATTCCCTGTCACGATCTGTTGTTGCAAGTCGTGGAATTCCTGGTACTGGATTTAAGCTTACTTCAAACGGACATTACGACATTGATAAGAAAAAACTTTGTAACGTTCAAGACGCTGAAGAAGCGCATGACGCTGTAAATTTAAACCTTGCACGACAAATCATTCAAAACGAGATCAAAACAGTCTCTCAAGTCACATCTTCAATAAGATCAGAAGTTGATAACAATAAAATATTATTAAAAACCCTTGAGGATTCAATAGATCAAAAATTAAAAATTTTAGAGAGCCAAATAAATCAAGAATTGGCTTTACGAAACGCAGAAATTATTTAACAATTGGACGCTCGATTAACTCTTCTTGAAAATGGACGACAAAAAGTTGACAGTAGTCTCGGAACTTCATAAACAAGCTAGAAGAAATTATCCTCGACGAAAAGTTCAAATGCGTGGTATAGATGAAACCTGGCAAGCAGATTTGGTTGAAATGATACCTTACTCTAAATCTAATAAAGGTTTTAAATATTTGCTTACTGTCATTGACATATTTTCAAAATATGCATGGGCTGTTCCTGTGAAAAGTAAAAGTGGAAAAGATATTTCTACAGCCATGAAATCTATTCTGATACAAGGACGTATTCCTAAAAACTTACATACTGATAGAGGCAAAGAATTTTACAACTCTCAATTTGCAAGTTTAATGCAAACATATAACATTAAACTATATTCAACTTTTAGTAATCTAAAAGCATCAATTATTGAAAGGTTTAATCGGACTCTTAAGAATATGATGTGGCCTCAATTCAGTTTACAAGGCAATTACAAATGGTTAAATCTCTTACCAACTCTTATGTCAAAATACAATAATCAAAAACATCGTACTATTGGTATGAAACCTAAAGATGTCACTGTCGAAGATGAGCGGAAATTATTAAAACGTATCAGCAAACAGAGAAGAATTCCACTTAAGAGATCAAAATTCAAAGTCGGTGATCGAGTTCGAGTTAGCAAATACAAAAACATCTTTGAAAAAGGATATACACCCAACTGGACAACGGAAATATTCACTGTGGATGGAGTTAAAGCAACAAAACCAGTAACTTACATACTTACCGATTATCAAAATCAACCCATCGAAGGTGGTTTCTATGAAGAGGAGCTCTTGAAAGTCAAATATCCTGATGTTTATCTTGTAGAGAAAGTTCTCAAAACACGTGGAGATAAAGTATATGTCAAATGGCTTGGATTCGACAAGTCGCATAATAGTTGGATTAAGAAATCTGATATGTAAACTAATGTTAAAGCAACGTTAAATTAATGTTAAAGTAAAGTTAAATAAAGTTAAAGTAACGTTAAATAAAGTTAAAGCGATGTTAAAGTAATGTTAAAGTAATGTTAAAGTAAAGTTAAATAAAGTTAAAGTAACGTTAAATAAAGTTAAACTAATGTTAAATAATGTTATACTATTATCAAAGTATCATTAAAATAAAATTGTAACTAGATTAAGGTCATATTAAATAAAGTAGACATGAATGTAAATGTATATGATTTCTTTTTATTCAAAAATCTTTTCAACCACAGATCCACAAATCCAAAATTTCATCCCTTTTACAATGTCCCCAGGCAATCGTGTCAGTACTATTGGGAATCAAAAGTCGTTTATCGTCATAAGGACTTAACGCAATTTTCCTTTGTTTTAAAGTATGAACATGATGTAGCTTTGATCTAATAGTATATTGCGTTCGATACTGCATTTCAACATTCTTCAAACAATACAAATAGTCGTCAAATGTAATGGATTTATTGACAACGCTAGTTTTCACACCTTTCGCTTTTTTCACATAGTCTTTATCTTCGACACGCAAGCTGTACATTTTGCTCCGCAAGCCAACAAATTCTGTTACAATTCTCCCGCTGCACTCATCTTTCATCAGTCCTAGAACTTTTTTGTTGGCTTGCGGAATACCGAATACATTATTAACGGGGTAGTCGGAGGTGTCAAATTTATGGATATCCTCTTTCATGTCAGCATAGACATCCGCACATTTAATTTCATAAATGAGACTATCTGTATCGGTGTATAATAATTTACAATTTTTAACCTCATACTTTTCTAATACATAACTGTAATGAAAATCGTAGATCAAAGTTTTTGAGATATCTAGCACGGTAAGACCAACATACAAAGGTTTGTTCATTAAAACTTCCATTTTTTTAAGTTCAATAGCTACTAAATTCTCATTAAAGATCGCTCTACTGTGGAAGTTTGGTTTTGCGATTAAAGCTTCAGCTCCATACCTACCCCCCCACTTTGTCACGAGCTTCACGTCAACATGGTTTCTCACATTCTCCATTGTTTTCCTGTATACAGCATTGTTCATTAGTTTAAACAAATTTTTTTCAAACTCATTACTTGCATTTGCTCTCTGGGTTGTGTTGAAATCTATATAATTTTTTAGCCAACTGGATTGCTTAAACTTTAAAACGCGATGAATCTGAACTAAAACGAGACCGTTGGCGATAGCTTGTTTCAATGCTCGATAATGGAGAATGTGATTCCGTTTCGGCAGGAGGGTAGTTAGGAGCTTCTGTTCCTTGGACCCTGGTGGCTTCGAGTGTTCAGGACAAAACGGAAAATCGCTGTGTTTATCATGTAGTTCATCCGGATAATCTAAGTCGACTTCTAAAATGTAACCAATTGATGCATCATCTGCAACGTTAAAATCAAAATTGTTGTCAATATTCTCAATCCACTCGAAACCACCATATGGCAGCGATTGTACCATGGCCCAACCATATAAATTATTTGCATCTAAATATATAATGTAAGATGTCTCATCTTTTTCATTATATTTTTCCATATACGGGTTATTAGCTTTTGCGTACCGATTTGTGCATTGACTAACCCCACCTCTTATACCGCGTTCGATAAACATTACCATGTCAATGTCCGTAAGCAGTTCCAATTTTACATTTGAATACTTGAGCATTGCATCCCAAGTCAAACCGGGTGTCGTATGATAATGGGCCGGATCAAGTCCATACGCTATCAAACACTGTTTCCTAAAATTTTCAAAAACATCTGCGAGTAATAACACATCAGTTTGCATATACAAATACACGTAATCGCCTAGATTTTGACAATGAAATTCAGTCCACACATTCTGAGCATGTGCATAGTCTTCGTCGGATATGTTTGAATCATTCAAAGAGCTATAAAACTTCTCTTTCGGTGGCAATTGAGTCTCATCGAGTTTTTCCCTCCAATCAATATATTCATAA
Source organism: Ganaspis brasiliensis (assembly GCA_037103525.1). Lineage (NCBI taxonomy): Eukaryota > Metazoa > Arthropoda > Insecta > Hymenoptera > Figitidae > Ganaspis > Ganaspis brasiliensis. The sequence goes on along the minus strand of JAZKLR010000056.1, from coordinate 1,948,276 downwards.
GGGAAAACTCCTTTACGCGTTAATAATTGAATTTTATCATCATTGAAACTAGAAAAAACTGATTTTACAATTTTGTGTTCATCGAGATAGGATGCTAATTTGTCTAGGGATGATGACATGAATTTAAATGAATCAATGAACCGGAACTTGATAAGACTATTCTTTACGTTTTTAGTAAAGCTAATGTACTTCTCTTTATTTATAGGAAGTAGATCAACTGTACCATCAATCTCTGTTGCAATGGCTTCAATGATAAAATGCGCGTCATAACCACTGAGGTTATGAAATACAACAGGTATGGTTGGCGATTCGTGATAGTTAACGTTACAATCTTGGTGGGCAGCGCCCCGATACTTCCCTGTTAGATGATTGTGGTCCCTAACTTTTATATCTCCATGCGTAAAGGTTTTTCGACAGATATGACAAGTATCAGCGTTTCTGAAATCAGTCAGCTGCTGTGGGTTCAGCAATTTCATTGGTTTGAAGTTCTTAAATATGGGTTCTAATTTCTCACTCAAATTTTTCAGCTCTATTGAAAACCACTTTGCTGGATCTTCATCATCTCTTGGAGAAGCTTTGTACGTAGACAATGAGTCATCAAAGCCACATTTCAAATAATATCCAATACTAAGCAGTTTGTGATTTTGAAAGATATTGGTATTGCTTTCCTCTTGTGGCTGTTCAGCAGGAATCAAAAGACTCTCACAGTCTGCATAAATTATGAAAGGTACGCCCTCCTTGTTTTGAAAGTTTTTAAATTCTATAATATTTTGACCTGGTTCTGGCAGCTTAATTCTTGTATCATTCATCTTTTTACAAATTTCTTCATGTTCAGCAAGCTTCAATTCATTATGAAAATAGTGAAGACAACGATCACAAGTGTGCAGTTTACTTTTACTGGTTGACAATTGTGAGGCTACAAGCTTCGACAGATCACGTATCCAAACATAATGGTAGTTGAAGGATGTAATATGTAGTTCTCCTTCTTCTTCATGATAATTTTCATCTATGTAGTGGTCCTCAATTCGTAAAAGATTTACATGAGTTAGCTTCTTATCAGATGAAAGATGTAACGGTGACACTGTAAATTCATTATTTATCCTAACAAGGCCATACACATTAACTGAAATGCTGTTTAGAATCTCAAATCTGGAAACATCTTTTAATGCAACTGGAAACTCAATTCCAGTAAATTTTAATTCATCTTTATACTGCTTGTATTTTGCAGGACGGTTTGCATCTCTTAAAGGTGGATGTAAGGCTGACAGTATTGCCCACTTAAAGCACTCATTATCTTTATTTTGAACATTTATGCAAGCTTTTTTATTTTTAATAGCAGACGGTAAGTCGATATATGAACCAGCACGCATGGGATTATAATGATTAATATTGACCTCTAATCTGTGAATTGAATCTAACTTCCAATTTGAATCTTTTTCTTCAAAATCTTCAATCTTATTTAAAGTTATCTGTTTAACATTCTCATTATACCACACTTCTAACTGGGTTGTAATTAAAATTTCACCTGTTTTCGCGGTAAACGTTTTAAAATCAAATTCCTCTTCCCCATCACTTAAATCTTTTTTAAATTTCGCGCCTAACACGGTATAAACTTTTAGCGAACCGTACCTGTGTAAAGCTTCTTCTATGTGCTGTTTAAATAAAGAAAACGCATCATCAAGAAACTCATTAACATCCTTGTGATATAAATTTATAATAGCACTAGTTTGTAGACGAGAATCAAAAGCTCCATCGAAATCAACCCATTTGATTCTATCATTAGACATTTCAATACCCGCACCGCGTTTCATTAACGATTCAAAATGGCAGCGCAAGTATTCAATCTTTTGACTCAGATTTAAACATCTTGACTTTTGTGAACTTGACAAATCTGATTTTCGCAAAAAGTTTCTTAATATATTTTTACATCGTAGACACTTGTTTTGCCACTCAAATGCGTTAATAAGTTTATCCGAACCTGACATTGACATAGTGGTAATGAGTTTATTTTCCGCGATTTTAATAAAATTGTCACATTCTTGACACACTTCACTATACTCTTCATCATTAATCAGTTGACGAGCCATCTTCTTTCTTAACTTACACTTTGGCATTTTGAGAAGCTAAAACTAAATAAAAAAAGACCTGAATAAAGACCTGATAGAATAAAAAATCCTGGAACAAACAAAAAAAAGACTTGAAGAAAAAATTAAATCCTAAAAAATTTGATTCCTAAAACAAAATTAAATCTCAAATCTAAACTGAAAGAAGTAAAACTGATAACCTAAAAAGAAACTGAAAAGAAAAAATCCTGAAAAATCAAAGAGCTGATATAAAAGAGAGAGAAGAAATCCACTGAAAAATAAGCTTCCACTGCTGCTATCCCTAGATTACTGTGCTGTACCTGTGAAGACGAAAGAATGCCGCTGGTGGCTCGGTAGCTCATGTATATAGCCAATCGCCCACCACCGAGCGCTACCCTCTCCATGCACACCCCCCCACACACCTTGACGCAGACTCAGTGGCTACGCCCACCTCTTTGACGCATACTCCACTCCCCGCGTTTTACCTCTTCATTGACTCAGGGGTTACAATGCCAACTTCATAATACAAATACTGGAGGTTCCCTGATAAAACTCTATGCTCAAGATATTCCCCATTTAATTGGTAAACCGCAATATTATCCATATAAAAAATAGTTCACAAGTTAAAATTATATTTTAGATTTTTTTTCTCTATATAATACTTATAATTTAATATTTTGAAAATTAATAAACTAAAAAAATACTCAGTGTTAGGTAATAGAAAAAATAATACATATTTTTCTTTATATGTTAATACTTTTTATTTATTTTTCAGTGAAATGTAGATTTCATTTAATACAATTTTTATACACTTTTTGTTTTGTTTTTATTTAAGTCTAAATTCAACAGCGTTATATGTACCACCAATGTATTTCATTTGTAATTTGTTAAATTTTACTGCTTCTTGCACACTCTCAAAGTACTCTTGATCATCTTTAAACAACTTAGCAAATCTTGATGGCATAAATGATATAAAATCAGCATTCAGCTCTACGACAATTCTAGATCCATACTTAGTTGATAACATTGAAATCTTTGTTACATCATACACAGTTTTCGGAGTTAATTCGGAGAGAGGCTTAGTTGGCAAACAGCTTTCTAAACGTCCAACAGCATTAATCTTTGTTAAATCCATTTTTCACTTTGCGAAAAGTATCTAACCTGAAAACAGAGTAGAAGCAATATAAAAAAAATCTGAAAAGTGATGTATAGAAAACTGAAATTTTAAAAACCTAAAAGAGAAAAATGCTGAAAGAAAATTATTTCAAACAATATCTACAAGTAAAAAATCTGAAAAGAAGCTCCAATAAGTAAATTTACTGCTCCTCTTGAAATCTGAAAAGATAATGACTTGCGGGATTTGAGAAACATCTTATATAACTGATACCCCACTTCTTTTTCTAGAATCCCCACTCAGCGAATTTAAATGCGCACGCAACTCTATGAGTTGATTCTTTACCCACCCCATTTCTCTATCCAAAATAAGTCAATATACACATGCATAATACTTACTTGCATGAGCAGTCAGTATTAAAAAATTTAAGAAGCCTGAAAAATTTTAAATATACCTTCCTAGCATTGAAAACGCTGTCGGTAAAACAGGAATTTCAAAAATCCCAATAACAAACAACTAAAACATGGTTGGGAATTAAAAACAACTCAATGTAAAGTAGCGCCATCTAGCGGACATCTTTTTGCTCAGTCAGTAAGGTAGGAAATTCAGCTAACACAATTGGGGAATACCCTTCTCTGTCGGTAACGCGGGAAATTCAAAAATCCCCTATAGAAACACCCTGAACATGGCTCAAAAATTCAAAATACCCCTCAGTAACCACCTTTTTCCTTTCCAATTAACAAGTGGCGCCATCTAGCGGCAGCCGCTGGAACCAACTCGGTCGGTAAAGTAGAATACCCCTCAGCAGCGCAACTTTTCACGGTCGGTAAAGTAGAACACCCCTCAGCAGCGCAACTTTTCACGGTCGGTAAAGTAGAAATCTACATTACCGACCGTCGGTAAGTGCGCCAGGACCCGTATAGCTCTACTACTGTCTGAATTTCCAATTATCAAAAATCCAATTTGTCAAAAATTGCATTTATCAGAAATCTCATTTGTCAAAACTTGCATTTATCAGAAATCGCATTTATCCGTAATCGCACTTATCGGAAGTCTCATTTATCCAAAAGACTATTCTCCATAACCTTCAATTGTGCGAAAGTCCATGTACAAGAAATCTCATTTAATATATGTGTAACTCAATGAATTTTTAACCTTCATTTACCATAATATTATAAAATAAATTTTAATTCCTTCGATGATATTATTAACATTGGCGGATCCCAGGGGGGGGGGGCACGGGTGCTTGGCCTCCCAAAAGCATCATATTTAACAATGAGAATGAGAGAGATAGCATTATAGTGCTATCTCTTTCTCTCTCATGCAGTACCCCCTCCAAAAACCTTGTCTGGATGCGCCACTGATTACACAAGCCTGCAAAAAAAAAATTTTTTCTGTTGTTTGAGATCGGCAAGTCATTTCCCGTAGTTTTTGATGCGCTGAATCCGAATCTGGCAACGAAAACCTCCCATCACGTCAGGATTTTGAGAAAAGTGGGGGTAAAACTCCCAAAAATCACGTTTTTGGCACTTTTTAAAAATTTGTACCGAGCAATTCCTACGTGCTAGAGACTTGTCATGGAGGTTAAATTAAAGCTTGAACCCTATACTTTACGAAGATATACTGATATTGGCAACAACATGCTAAATTAACTGTCAAACATGATTTTTTTGACAGTTGTCAAGCATAAAAAATGTCTTACACTGTCCGTAAATACAACTATTTTAAAAATTGATTGGATTCGCTTGATACTTGTTACTCGGGGGTTTTCGGGGTCGCTGAATAAGAATATGAAATCAGATTTCAAAAATTCAAAATGGCGGATCCAATATGGCGGACGAATTTTTCAAAATTGATTGGATTCGCTTGAAACTTGTTACTCGGGGGTTTTCGGGGTCGCTGAATACGAATATGAAATCAGATTTCAAAAATTCAAAATGGCGGATCCAATATGGCGGACGATTTTTATCAAAATTGATTGGTTTCGCTTAAAACTTGCTACTCGTGGGTTTTCGGGGTCGCTGAATACGAATATGAAATTAGATTTCAAAAATGCAAAATGGCGGATCCAATATGGCAGACTATTTTGTTTAAAATTTATTTGGTTTCGCTTAAAACTTGCTACTCGTGGGTTTTATGGGTCGCTGAATAAGAATATGAAATCAGATTTCAAAAATTCAAAATGGCGTATCCAATATGGCGGACGAATTTTTTAATATTGATATTTTCACTGAAAACTTAATATTCAGCGACTTAAGCAACTTAGTGGGAAAGAGCGTCAATGAGTGAACATTGGACCACTTACCAACTGCCTACCAGATGGCAGTGTGTCTTTTCTCTCATAAACGACATCAATCGGTCAAGACATAAGTTACTTTTAACACGGCCGGCATAAAAGAGCAGCTCGGGAGACCAAGTCAGTATCATCTTGACACAAAACTTATTTTAAGATTGTTATATTGTACAAATATAGGTAAATGTTATTTTTGTACATCTGCTAAAATTAAAGATTTTTAATTCCTAATTATAAAATCTTGGATTTTAATAAATTAACGGAAAATTTTATTATTTACTTAATTTATTAATTTAATTAAACGCATTTATCTATGTTTGTACAATATAACAATCTTAAAATAAGTTTTGTGTCAAAATGATACTGACTCGGGAGACCGCGTCAGGGAGTAATGGTCTCCCACTATGCGGACCCTCCACCCTTCGCTCTGAATCTATGCCCGCCACACAAGCATATCCTCTCTGACGCTTCCTTGCTTGTGTCAGAAGGGATAGACTTGTGTTGCCGCTAGGGAGGCGGAGCGAAGGGTGGAGCGTCCGCATGGTGGGAGACCACTACTCCTTACGATATCTCCCGTGCTGCTCTCTTGTTCCGGCCTGATTTAACAGGTACATATTTTGATTACACCTGACTCAAAATAGGTATTTTAATTTCATATTCGATCTTTCAATTTCGAGATCGAAATTGTTTTACCTATGTAATTTTAAGTCTTAATTTTTATTTGTCTTTTTCCTTACGTGCTTTTTATTTTGTCTCTTAACTTTGTAATTTACAAACGTTGTTGTTATGAAGATATATTTTAATTTATTAATGGTTTGTATGTAGTTTGTGTGTACATTTGTATAAGTCATCTAGTTTCTGAAAATGTCTTCACGACATTGTAAAAATGACCCTGAGAAATTTTGTTATATGTGTGGTAGATATACCTTATCTAGACAGAGAAAATCGATCACTAAATTCGTACGTGAAGCGTACTTTGAATGTTTTAAAATAAATATTTGTCATGAGGAAAAATCTTGGGTGCCTCATAAAATATGTAACAGTTGTTTAGAGTCATTACGAAAATGGAAAGTAAGAACAAACAGAGGTATACGTTTTGCTAGCCCAATGATTTGGCGTGAACCTACCAATCATGCAGAAGATTGTTATTTTTGTAAGTGCACTGTAGTGGGATTCAACACTAAAAATAAAGGAAGCATCTACTACCCTGATGTCTCATCTGTAACACTACCTGTTCTCAATAGATTTGATCCTTTGAATCTTGAATCATCTACTTGTACTGCTTCTTCAACGTTAAATGAAAATTTTATCGAAGATGAGGTTATTATTGATGATGAGTATACTGTCGATGATGAGAATGATTCTCATTATCACGATTGTGATGATTATTTAGACTCTTCAAATAACGATAAGAAAATGAAGCCTTTAAACCAAAATGCTTTAAACGATTTAGTAAGAGACTTGGGCCTTACAAAAGAGAACGCAGAAATTCTTGGATCAAGACTGCAAGAACGAAATTTGTTAGATGCTAAAACAACGTTTTCTTGGTACAGGCATCGTGAACAAGAATTTCTTCCATATTTTTCTAAAAAAGGACAACTAGTTTTTTGTAACAACATACCGGACTCAATGAATGATTTGGGAGATAATAGATATTTATCAAATGAATGGAGACTCTTTATCGACTCTTCAAAAAGAAGTCTAAAAGTTGTTCTTCTTCATAATGGGAATAAATTCGCGTCGGTCATGCTTCTAGGTCAGCAATCGGGTTATACCAAATTTTCATGTTTTTTGTGCGAGTGGGACAGTAGAGCTAGGGATCTTCATTGGACGAAAAAAAAGTGGACACCTAGAATCACGTTAAAAAGTGGGGATAAAAATGTGATTCACGATCCTCTTGTAGATCCCGCTAAAATATTGCTGCCTCCGCTTCATATTAAACTGGGACTCATGAAGCAATTTGTTAAAGCCCTCAGCAAAGAAGGAAATTGTTTCAAATATCTCTGCTCTAAGTTTCCTCGCTTGAGTGATGCGAAAATTAAAGAAGGGATATTTATTGGGCCACAAATTAGATTGCTGATGAAAGACAATGAGTTTGCAAAAACCATGATTCCCGTAGAGAAAGAAGCTTGGGACGCGTTAAAAGCCGTCATTAATAACTTTTTAGGAAACAACAAGGCTTCAAACTACAAATCAATTGTCCGAAAAATGCTTACTAAGTTCCAGAAATTAGGATGCAACATGAGCATAAAAGTTCATTTTTTACATAACCATTTAGACTTCTTCCCTGAAGGTAGTCTAGGAAGTGTGAGCGAAGAGCAAGGTGAAAGGTTTCACCAAGATATCAAAGAGATGGAGAGAAGGTATCAGGGAAGGTGGGATGCTACAATGTTAGCCGACTACTGCTGGTCCCTTAAGCGAGACGATCTTGGTCAAATTCACCAAAGACGTTCAAAGAAGCTTCGTTTTGACAGCATGTAATTTCTCATTTAAAGTTCTTTTTTATCATTTCATATAATTTTTTATCATTATCTCTAAACATAAGTTTTACGCAAACAAAAAGGTTTAAAATAAAAACAAAAATACAAAAAAAAATTAAAAAAAGTATATAAAAATTTTAAAAAAAATATAAAAAAAATATAAAAAATATTAAAAAAAAAAAAAGAAGTGTGATATAGATCGCCTCCACGCGGTGCACTTTGGGAAACTTAGAAATAACATAAAATTTAAGGCAAAACGGTCTATTTTTGCTATCATTTATCCAATAATAAATTTTATATAACAAACAACATAAATATGAGAGCAACATTTATAATACATAAATATACAAAAAAATATTAGCAATTAAAATCTAAAAATTATAATTTTTTAAAATCTGATTTCATATTCGTATTCAGCGACCCATAAAACCCACGAGTAGCAAGTTTTAAGCGAAACCAATCAATTTTAAACAAAATAGTCCGCCATATTGGATCCGCCATTTTGCATTTTTGAAATCTAATTTCATATTCGTATTCAGCGACCCCGAAAACCCCCGAGTAACAAGTTTCAAGCGAATCCAATCAATTTTGAAAAATTCGTCCGCCATATTGGATCCGCCATTTTGAATTTTTGAAATCTGATTTCATATTCGTATTCAGCGACCCGAAAACCCCCGAGTAACAAGTTTCAAGCGAATCCAATCAATTTTGAAAAATTCGTCCGCCATATTGGATCCGCCATTTTGAATTTTTGAAATCTGATTTCATATTCGTATTCAGCGACCCCGAAAACCTCCGAGTAACAAGTTTCAAGCGAATCCAATCAATTTTGAAAAATTCGTCCGCCATATTCGATCCGCCATTTTGAATTTTTGAAATCTGATTTCATATTCTTATTCAGCGACCCCGAAAACCCCCGAGTAACAAGTATCAAGCGAATCCAATCAATTTTTAAAATAGTTGTTTTTACGGACAGTGTAAGACATTTTTTATGCTTGACAACTGTCAAAAAAATCATGTTTGACAGTTAAATTAGCATGTTGTTGCCAATATCAGTATATCTTCGTAAAGTATAGGGTTCAAGCTTTAATTTAACCTCCATGACAAGTCTCTAGCACGTCGGAATTGTTCGGTACAAATTTTCAAAAAGTGCCAAAAACGTGATTTTTGGGAGTTTTACCCCCACTTTTCTCAAAATCCTGACGTGATGGGAGGTTTTCGTTGCCAGATTCGGATTCAGCGCATCAAAAACTACGGGAAATGACTTGCCGATCTCAAACAACAGAAAAAATTTTTTTTTGCAGGCTTGTGTTATTAATCAAAAATAGGATGTTCACTACACAGAGAAAAAAAATTACTTTTATAGCATGAAGTGCTTTCCTATCTTTATAGTAAGACCCCACTCTTACCTTTAAAGCAAGCGCTTCAGCACCAAAACCGTGACAGCTTGCTTTTGCAGTATGATTTCTTGCTATAAAGGTAAGAGTTGAGTCTTACTATAAAGAGAGGGAAGCACTCTATGCTATAAACGTTAGATTTTTTCCTCACATGATTTCGTAACCACTAATTTTGCATTTCTTTAAAAACATTATTATTAAAAAACTACTTAGGGGCCATCCATAAATTACGTAAGGCTTTTAGGAGGGAGGGGGGGTCCAGCAAATCTTACGACCAATAGAAAAAATGGCGCTAATGTATGTAAAAAATCTTACATGGGGGTGGGGGGGGGGGGTCAAATTACAGAAAAAACGTCTTACGTAATTTATGGACGGCTCCTTAACAATATGTAATGTTACTTACAAGTAACATAAATGATTTAATTCTGTACGTAGAAATTATGATATTATAATAGTATATTATGCACCAAGCGTCATAAGTGCTTCTTTATGCAACAAAGGCGTATTATGGTCACTCTACGCTACCTATGCCGGTGCATGCTAAGTTTTTCCATATAGTCCAGCAAGTCAATAAATAACCATTATTGCCCTAGGGTAATAATGAATACATTACTGACCTGCGAGCGGTCCATAAAGTATCTATTATTGCCCTAGGGTAATAATGGGCAGTTTATTGACCGCTGGGCTTTAAGGAAGAACTTAGGATGCGCCTGTATAGGTAGGTAAAGTGACCGTAAAACTCCTGAGTTGCATAAAATTATTTTATTTTAGACCAAATTAATTTCAATTCAGGCAGGCTGGACATTGTCTGTACTGAAAATCAATGTTATCTCCAAAATGTTTTTTAAAGAATTTTATAGGGGAGAGTCGCCAGTTGTGAGACGGCTCCAGTTGTGAGACAGTCCATTTTATTTAACACGAAATATAAAAAGGCTGATTGGTATACATAAAAACATTTCTTTTTATACGAGCCAACTTTTGCGTGTACATCGAAGCGGATATATGTATTGTTTGTGTTAGATGCCAACACTATGTGTGAAAATTGGCTAAAAAACTTTTTTTCAATATATGCAAAGTACTTTTTTTTTAAGTTAATTAATTGGAAAAGCTAAATGTTATGCATTTTTATTTACTATTTTCCTTCTATTTTGTAATGCAAAATTGCATTGTTTCAATCTACAGTTGGAAATATTTTTTTTTCCTTTTTCAAAATAGCACCAATTTCCGGTTGTGAGACACAGCAAGTCACCAGTTGTGAGACGGTGGCGCCGCCCATCTGGAATAGCCTATATTTTTCGTTATGCAGCATAAAGCGCTCTGTTCAGTTTAATTCGTTACGTACATTTGATAACACAACAATTATTTAAAGTGTGGGAACATGTGCACAAGTTATTTCATTTGCCTACATTGCGACAGCGATTTCGATGAAGAAAACTGATACTCATATTTTAAAGAATAAATATTTTTATTTAGTATATAATAATATGTATTATCAATATATTTAGTTATTTATATTAAACATAATGTTTCATGCCAAATTTTTTAAATTTAAGCATTTTTTTATAAGTGTCTCACAACTGGACACCTATTTTTTTTTACTAAAAAGATGTGCTCAGAAAATTATATCATAAAATTTTTCGAGTTCATCTGAACACTACACTTTCTATGAATAAAAGTTGCGTATTTAAGTTACTTTTTGAACGGTGTATTTTATTTACGATTTCGTTTACCTATTTTCAATTTACAGGTCAAAAATAAAACCCGTCTCACAACTGGAGACTCTCCCCTACTACCCTCTTTTTTTGTTTAGCTAAAAAAATTTTTTTATTGAGTTATAAAGATTGTAATTTTTAAAGTGAAACTCTCGTTTATTTACAAATGAAGGCTGTTGCAAGGAGAGAATTAACATAACCTTAAAAATATTTTTCTAGGCAGCGTACACTGAAAAAAATGTTTAGTCATATCAACAAAAATTTGGTTGCGCCAACCAATTTGTTGTTGCTGTGACTAAAATGATTATGCCAACAAATTTTTTGTTGATATGACTAAACATTTTGTTCAGTGTAGAATTTTGAAACTAGCCATTTTTTCAGAAACAAAAAATGTAGTTAAAAATATCACCATGTACGTATACTTAAAAATGTATGCAGATTCTAAAATTAATTTGACATTTTAGAAATATGTATTATTTAGGCTTCAGTTTCTGAACAAAATATTGGAAATTGTGTACTTTTTTGTTCAGAAACTGAAGCTTACATAATACATATTTCTAAAATGTCAAATTAGTTTTAGAATCTGCATAAAATTTAAATTATGGGTACATGGTCATATTTTTCATTACATTTTTTGTTTCTGAAAAAATTGGCTAAGTGTCAAAATTACACTCTGTCTGGAAAAATATTTTTAAGGTTATGTTAATTCTCTCTTTGCAGCATCCTTAAGAAAAAAACTTTACAAGTGTATTAACTTTTTAAAAGTAATTAGAATATCTTATTCATTTTTTGAGGCCTGAAAGAGTTGTTTGATCTCTTTAAAAATCCATTCCAATATTTTAAAAATGTTCTTAAAAACCCCGACGTTTTTTTAGTAGAAATTTTTGTTTGGATATCGTCGTCAAAGCATGTAAAGACTATTTTACATAAGAATTGAACTAACATATTCTCAAACTAAAAATACTTTTCACGTCGAATGAAAATGTTATTATAATTAATTTCACCAAATTTTAAAATATAGGGGAGAGTCGCTAGTTGTGAGACGGGTTTTATTTTTGACCTATAAATTGAAAATAGATAAACGAAATCGTAAATAAAATACACCCTTCAAAAAGTAACTTAAATACGCAACTTTTATTCACAGAAAGTGTAGTGTTCAGATGAACTCGAAAAATTTTATGATCAATTTTCCGAGCACATCTTTTTAGTCAAAAAAAAAAAAGGTGTCCAGTTGTGAGACACTTATAAAAAAATGCTAAAGTTCAAAAAATTTGGCATGAAACATTATGTTTAATATAAATAACTAAATATATTGATAATACATATTATTATATACTAAATAAAAATATTTATTCTTTAAAATATGAGTATCAGTTTTCTTCATCGAAATCGCTGTCGCAATGTAGGCAAATGAAATAACTTGTGCACATGTTTCCACACTTTAAATAATTGTTGTGTTATCAAATGTACGTAACGAACTAAACTGAACAGAGCGCTTTATGCTGCATAACGAAAAATATAGGCTATTCCAGATGGGCGGCGCCACCGTCTCACAACTGGTGACTTGCTGTGTCTCACAACCGGAAATTGGTGCTATTTTGAAAAAGGAAAAAAAAATATTTCCAACTGTAGATTGAAACAATGCAATATTGCATTACAAAATAGAAGGAAAATACTAAATAAAAATGCATAACATTTAGCTATTCCAATTAATTAACTTAAAAAAAAAGTACTTTGCACATATTGAAAAAAAGTTTTTTAGTCGATTTTCACACACAGTGTTGGCATCTAACACAAACAATACATATATCCGCTTCGGTGTACACGCAAAAGTTGGCTCGTATAAAAAGAAATGTTTTTATGTATACCAATCAGCCTTTTTATATTTCGTGTTAATGAAAATGGACTGTCTCACAACTGGAGCCGTCTCACAACTGGCGACTCTCCCCTACAAGTGAAAATTTTTCATAAAAAATTAGGTTTAGCTAAAATTTGTTGTTCAATTATAATTACTTAAGAAATGGTATTTTTTTTTTTTGGTAAATCTCTACCAGTGCCGTAGTGAGGGTGAGGCGACTAAAGGTATTCGCACAGCTCTTGGCTGCTGTGGGAGTGAAGGGTTCAGACAATTCAAATTTTCATTGTGTGAACTCTTCACTCTCACACGTTACCATGGTAACTCCGGCAGGCTGGCAGGCAACCACAGAGGTGTGCGAGTACCTTGAGGCGCTCGTCTCGGGCGTGACATAGGGGGGGGGCGCCAAAATTTGACGGATATATACGCACTTTTTTACAGTAGTGATCTAACAGTGTATATAGGGTAACTGACCCAGTCGTTGGCACCTTTAGCCAAATTTTTTTCTTCAAGAATTAAATTAACATACTAAAAATAATATAATAAAATACATATAATGATATATGCACTGAAAGAAATGCTGTAGTGATTTTAGACATATGCTTATGGTTAACAGTTTTTTTAGAACTTAGAATACTATATTAATGAATATCCAATAGAGCATCGGTGCGCCACAGACAATTCTACCTAACCTAAAAATGTGACTGTCAGTTTCGCCAGTCATATGGCTGAAACACGAATACAGTATTGCTGTTCCAATATCAGCAATATATTATGGTAGATCTACCCATAATTATGACAGTTCCACGGAATTATTTTTTTCAGTGTGTATTTAAAATTTAATGCAGAATAAAAATAAAATTACTATTTTTTAATGAAAAAGCACAAAGACTTCGAAATTATCAAATAATTGTGTGCTAACACAAAGCCCCAGTCATTGGCACTGCTGCCATTTTGCAGCACTAGTCATTTGGCACCTACACTGCAAAAAATGCTGTCTTCTAAGTGTATAAAACATTTTGGTGTTTAAGACGCAATTAATGTCTTAAAATGAGACTTTTTTTGTGTCTTAGATACAAAAAAGATACAAGAAAATAAAACAAACTGATAGCTGTTTACTTTCTTTTTCTATCATGTTTTTTGGCGACCTGAAGCTTAAAGTTAATAAAATTAAAGTTTGGAAAAACAGATAAAACATTAATTTTTCGAAAATGTATTATGAAAAGTTGTTGAGCACAGATTTATCTACAAGGTACATGAGTTTACATATGGCTGATTCCAGAAAAAAATCGAAATTGATGTCCTTAATGATTTCTGAAAATCAGGATTGTTGGTTATGAAAAGTTATTTTTTTTAATAATACTACTATACTAGATGTACGAATTTATGAAACAAATTTATTTCTTATATAATAAACAAAGAAGATATGTCCAAGAGAGTACCCTGAACATCATTCCCTCACTATGTCCCAACTGCTGAATTCGAAGAGAATCATTAACTTAAAACGTAAAATTCCTTACTAATTGTTTGTTATTTTATTTTTTATTTATATAAGATAGTATTAACTGTATCTACGCGAATTTATAATTTAAAAACAGCGAATGGAAGTATTTTTAAATATACTTCAAAATTTGTCCTTGAAAAACTTATCATTCCCTCACCGCTTTGAAACAGTGTGATTGCAGCAAAGTTTTAATGCCTACCAAGTTCCACCTTAAGTTTTTTTGAAAAATGGCAACATTGTTATTGACAACCTATACTGCAGCGAACGTTTGTAGAAAGGATATTTTGTTAAAACTAATTTATCATTGAGATTTTTAAAAAATACATTTCTTCACGTCATTCCCTCATGTTGATTTATAAATAGGTAAACACATTTTAATTTACTAATCATAGTGTATTTGCACATGTTTCCAGTGTTTATATCGCATTGTTCACAGAGCATAGGGAAGTAAGGTTATGTTTCTGAGGTTATGGTCATTTTGTTTCGATTCGTCATTCCCTCATCATCATTCCCTCACTAAATTTTATCTTTATATTCCATTGAAAAATATCAAACTCAAAACAGTTGGGGACTCGGTGAAGCCATTTTCAATTTTTTTCTGGAATCAGCCATATATGGATTTGGGGATTCAGTGCCTCAAACAAAATATTTTCCAAAAATTTAACTTTTAACCCCAGTTTTCCATATACTATGGCAAATGGTATTATGCCAAATGAGTTTCAGGGAATATTCATGCACCTGGTTATTGCTCATTAATGTTACACAGTCATGTTAGAAAGTAAAGCATATTTTTTATTACTAGGCATTGTAAGAAGATTAGAGGACAACAAAGACAGTTGGAAGAAAATGATGAAACTTGCTTTGCTTTGGTGGATTCTCTTATGCGTGAAGTGCATATGAAGAGTGATGATGAAGACAATTCTGCATGTTTCATGAATGGTGCCGTGCACTGTGTAGAAAATAATGCAGCTTTATCCAACAATGTTAAAAGAACTGTAGAGGAAACTATATCTTCAACGGTAGTAGACGAATCGAGGGATGAACAGGTCGCTGTATTCAGTATTGTAAGAGGAAACTTTCATCAAGGTAACAGAAAAATTTTTGGAGAGGTAAGTACTGGCACTCAATGTACTGCAAACGCTGCTGTTGCAGTTGCTATGTTGAAAATAAAAGATCCGCAGACATGGGCTTCAACAGATGTCGATTTTGTGTTAATAATTAGTGATGATATTTACAGGAGAAGCATTGAGAAAAGGGGCCCTCTTAGTGCAGGTAATGAGAATCCTCTTAATTTAAATCCTACTGAAGTTTTGACAAACATTTGTATAGATTCCATAGATCTTGAACTGAAACTAAGAAATGCAGAACTGGGTCATCCTCGGAATAATGTGTGCGGTTGTAGTAATCTAGAGGGCACATTGAAGTTATTCCTTGAAAGTGACAGATCTGCGATTCTTACAGCGAATGGAATTTCAGTTGCTCTTGGGAAAATGAATGGAAAACTTTGGCTGTTTGATTCGCACGCAAGAGATTCTAATGGCCTTAGTAGTGAATTGGCTAATACCGCAGCATGTTTGATAATTTTAGATGATATTTATAAACTGTTTGAAATTTTGCAGCATAATATACCGTATCTTGATGAAGAGGGCGACAGAAAAAACTTGTTCGAATTACATCCAGCTGAAGTAGAAAGTCCAATCGTAGACATTGAAGGTGCAAGAAGAACATGTTCTACAAATGAAACTGAAGAACAAGAAGCAATGGGAAAAAGGGTCTTACCAAAAGTTATAGAAAATATGAAAGTTTACTCTGTGACATGAGAAAAGCAGTCTGTATATAAAAAAGGAGAAGTAGACTCAACGGAAGTAGTGCTCATGAAGTGGGCAATAGTATGGGAAGAATTGGCAAAGAAATTAGCAACTCACACAAGTGCAGAATGCACTACAGAAAATATCAAATTGCAAACCCATAAGCGAGAAGGCAATAGAGTATGTCATCTATATCAATGTAATAAGTGCTCTTGGAATGCAAAAATATGGTCGACGCCTAAAGACGACAAGTTCCTAGATATAAATGAAGCTTTAATTTTGGGTGCAGTAAACAGCGGAACAGGCTACACTCAAATGAAGAAGATATTTTCAGCTACTGGAGTTAAATTTATGAATAACCAAACATACCTCAATCGCCGTGATAAAGCTTGGCATATCATGTCAAATGCAGTGAAAGAAAGTATGGAGCAAGCAGGTAAAGAAGAATATGAAGAAGCTGTGAAAAGTGGAAATGTCGAGAATGGATTAGGTCTAATAACAGTATTAGCAGACGGCAGCTGGATGAAAAGGTCATATAGGACAGGAACTTATAATTCTCCTGCTGGTATGGCTTACATAATAGGCCATAAGACAGGAAAGATACTGTGGTTTGAAACGAAGGACATGTACTGCTCTATCTGCGATAGAGCAGGAAAAGCTAATAAAGTGCCAAAAAAGCACCAATGCTTTAAGAATTGGAGCCGTAATGCAAGTTCCACAAGTATGGAGAGCGCAGCAATTGTAGAAGTTTTCCAAAAGAGTGTTGAACAGCATAAACTAATATACAAGACTTTAATTGCTGACGGTGACAGCAGTGTCCATAAGAAAATACTAGAAGCTGATCCATACACAGATTATGGGGTCATCGTCGAAAGAAGAGAGTGTTCAAAGCATTTACGTAGAGCTTTTCAAAATAAGACAAAAGAGATAGGGAAAAGTAAACGCGGACGTATAGGGAAACCTTGGGCTATTGTAAAAGCAAGTGGGCAAAAATGTGTCACCGAAGTAAATCGCGTACTCCAAAGTGTATGGGATTCAGAGAGGATAATTGATGATAAATGCATTCGTGAAGTCAGTAAAGCCATTGACGTTATTCCTAGACATGTGTTTGGGGATCATAGTAAATGCAAGGAAAACCATCCACTTTGGCATGGTACTTTAAAACCGGGTGAAATTAATGAAGTTACAAATCTTCAAAAGTGGAATTTTGTTGATGATATAGAAGATGCTATTTCACGTCTTAGTGCAAATGCAGAAAATTTGCTACTAAATTTTGACACGAATCTAGTGGAACCAGCAAATGGGATTGTAGCTGAAAAAATAGGAGGTAAACGTATAAATTTTGCTTTGCGAAATGAATATCAAATTCGAGTTTTTTCTGCAACATTGCAATTTAATAATCGTAATGTTGCTGTAGCTTATTACAAGGCCAGTGGAAAGAAAGTGCCAACGGCGACGCAGAATTTACATGATTCGAGTATAAGGTCTTATCAGCAAAAAAAAGCTAATAGAACCAAAAGAAAGGATAGAAGGAAGAAGCAATATTACGACAAAGATTATGGTCCAAGTGCCGAGAAGCCGGACATGGACACAATACAATACGCAAAAAAATTAAAGGAACAAAATGAGAAAGTACAAAAAATGATGAACAATCGACTTGAACTTGAAATAAAAACCCGGGGTCAAGCAGAAAATTCTGAGTGGCGGGTTACAAGAAGACAATTTGTTACAGGAAGTTTCGCTAGTAGAATATGTCGTAGAAGAGAGTACACATCTTGTTCTGCAATTGTAAGAGATATACGAGTTCCCAATTTTTCAACAACGCCAGCAATATGTTGGGGTAATAAAAAAGAATCAATAGCTAAAGCCGCATTAGAAAAAATTCTGAACTATAAAATTGTAGAATGCGGTTTATTCCTTCATCCTACGATTGAAGGTATTGCAGCGTCTCCTGACGGGATTTTAGAAAGGAATGATAGCATTGTGGAGATAAAATGTCCCTTTAGTGCATCGCAATACAAGTCACTAACCGAGGCTTATGACAATGGTGTACAAGCAATTACAAATTTATTTAAGGATAACAAATGTTCAGCAATAAATGATAATCATGCATATTATTACCAGGTATAAATGCAACTACATGTTACTGGCAAAGATTGTTGCTATTTTTTCGTTTGGATACCATTGGATTCTAGTCTTATAGAAATAAAAAGAGATGAGGAGGTTTGGAATACTAAAATGTTACCTAAGTTAGAGCTGTTTTACTTAACATGTTTACTACCTGAAATCGTAGACAGTCGTATTCAAAGGGGAATGCCAATAAAAGATCCCCCACATATACTTGAAGCAAAAGAAAAGTACATTGCTGAAATTGCAGAAAAAAATGTTATGCAAAAAAATAAGGAAAATGCAAGTAGCAGTAAAAATATCAGTAGCACTAACAAAGAAAACGAAAATATAGAGCTCGTAGAACCCGAAGAGGAGTGCAATGAAAGAAATATTCAATCAGCTGATCTGCAGTATGAAAATAAAAAAAAAACAAAGGCAACTACTGAAATCGAAAATAATGCAGATAAATTTGCCAATGAGTGTAATAAAGAATGTAAGAGTAGTGTTGTGCAAATGAGAAAATGTCCCCGTGACAGTAAGCCACCAGACTATTATAACGATTATGAGTTAAATTATCGAACAGAATCGTCCTCTGACAATGTAGAAAGTGAATCTAGTCAGACAGAGAGATCTGAATATAATGTTGTATCAGTGGCACAAATTACACAAGAAACAATGGAAACAGACTGTTCATTAGACTTGACACAAGCCTATGAAGAAGAGGACTCGTCCGAAAATGTAGATAATGTAATAATTGAAAAAGTCAACTGTACGAGCAATGTTGTGCCAATAAGAAAAAGTACTCGTGACAGTAAGCCACCAGTGTATTATAACGATTATGAGTTAAATTATCGAACAGAATCGTCCTCTGACAATGTAGAAAGTGAATCTAGTCAGACAGAGAAATCTGAATATAATGTTGTGCCAGTGGCACAAATTACACAAGAAACAATGGAAACAGATTGTTCATTAGACTTGACACAAGCCTATGAAGAAGAGGACTCGTCCGAAAATGTAGATAATGTACCAATTGGAAAAGTCAACTGTCCGAGTAATGTTTTGCTAATAAGAAAAAGTACTTGTGACAGTAAGCTTCCAGTATATTATAACGATTATGAGTTAAATTATCAAACAGAATCTTCCTCTGACAAAGTAGAAAGTGAATCTAGTCAGACAGAGAAATCTGAATATAATGTTGTGCCAGTGGCACAAATTACACAAGAACCAATGGAAACAGACTGTTTATTAGACTTGACACAAGCCTATGAAGAAGAGGACTCGTCCGAAAATGTAGATAATGTAATAATTGAAAAAGTCAACTGTACGAGCAATGTTGTGCCAATAAGAAAAAGTACTCGTGACAGTAAGCCACCAGTGTATTATAACGATTATGAGTTAAATTATCGAACAGAATCGTCCTCTGACAATGTAGAAAGTGAATCTAGTCAGACAGAGAAATCTGAATATAATGTTGTGCCAGTGGCACAAATTACACAAGAAACAATGGAAACAGATTGTTCATTAGACTTGACACAAGCCTATGAAGAAGAGGACTTGTCCGAAAATGTAGATAATGTAGTCCTATATAAGAAATCAGTTAGTCATAGCTATAGATATACTGCCATGCTTAAGAATGTAATGCTTGGCTGGTGAGAAACGGCAAGACAGAATATACTAAAGCGTGAGAAACCTAAAGGTGGGTTCTAAATAAAAGATTTAGAATATAGCGTGCGAAATGTGAAAGAGAGAGAGAGAGGTATAACAGGTGTCTGGGATAGAAAAAGGCAGAGTTAGCTGATGATGATATTCTTCGTTTCTCTATAGGGTGTCTTAAAGAACCACCATTTATTTTAAATATTTTAAAAGCTTACAACTTTTTAATTGCAATTTAATTTACTTAATTTAGTCGATTGTTTACACAATTAAAATGGTTTAAAATCAACTTTTGATGAAATTGTGATAATAAGAAGTTATTTATTTTAAACAATGTATGTTTCTTATATTTTCAAATTAAAATATTTTTTTAACAGCTGTCGATTATTTAGTAACAACTTATAAAAAATTTGTTTATTAAATATTTATATTACTTCTTTAAATAATCTAAATTGTTTAAAACAAATTTTTATTACCTTCTCTTAGAAGCATTTCGCTTTCGACTTTCTTCATTAAAAAAACATAACAAAGTTATCCGTCTGCAATTTTGATTGTTTAAACAATTTATATGTGAGGAAACGATATTTTTTCTTAAATTATATACGTTTCCTAATTTTCTTAGCTTTTTAAATCTTTTTTACCTCTTCCCTTAATAAAAAGCATAGGTATAAATTAAAAAGAATAATTATACCATACATTCCTACGAAAGAAAGGGAGGTTGGTTTGAATTTTAAGATGTCTTTCTGTATAATAATATAATATTGTACGAAATATAGGTTGGTTAGTTTGGATTTAAAAAAACATCTTTTTGTATAATAACATAAGGATTTTAAGAAGTCTTTCTGTATAATAATATAATAATTGCATGAAATAAAGGGGGGTTAGTTTAGATTTAAAAACGTCTTTCTGTATAATAATATAATATAATTGTACAAAATAAAGGGGGGTTGGTTTGGATTTTAAAACGTTTTTCTGTATAATAATAATATAACTTACGGCGCCTTTATAGGTTATAGTATTATATATAAAGACTTCTTAAAATCTAAAGCAACCCCCCTTTATTTCGTACAATTATATTATATTATTATACAGAAAGGCGTTATCTGTTATTTCTTGGAAAAGGAATCATTCACGTATTACGTGTTATCCTTAGGGGTGGGAGGAGGGTAAGCAAAATATCACGCTCCATGGAAAATCAATTTTTTTAACAATAGAAAAAGTATCACGTAGAGGTGAGAGGGGGTTCAAATTAGCTAAAATTTTTATCACGTGATATGTGAATGACCCCAAATAATATTGTATTCTAATTATTATTATATATTTAAATAAAAATTGTACAGTTAATAAAGAATTTAAGTAAACATTTTAATGATGGTTTTGAAGATAAAATTTTTGAAATTGAAAAAATAATTTTCAAACTTTTAAGGAAAGTACAATTGAGGGGCTGGATACAATAAGGGGATACGCGTGACTTTTGTTGGCCCCGCGTACAGCGAGTCTCCGGCAGAAGCAGGGGACTTCGAAAGTTGCCCGTATCTCTTAATTGCATCCAGGCCCTCAATTAATAAATATGCTACAAGTAAATGGGTGTAAAATATTATTTTCTTATGTTGTTAATTTAATTTTTAGTTGTTAAATAATTTTGTTCATACTTTGTTTTTAATTAAAATATCTTAAAAGCTTAGAAAATTTTAAATAGTGAAGAGGAGAATAATGAAAATAATTAAAAGAATTTAGTGTAATTTATTTAATTTCATTAATTGTTTAAAGAATAAAAACAATTTTAATTTGTTTAGACAAATCAATTTTCTTATATTTTTGAATTGGTAATTTGTTAGTAAGGAAAAATTACAAACATTTACTGTAAAATATTTTTAAAAATTGAATTTGTAATTATTAAAATGAGATTAAAAAATATTGATCACAAAAGAGAAATAAAAAATAATATTTAATTTTTAATAATTGTAAGTCATTGTACCTAAAAAAATATGTAACACGGATTATTAAATGTTTCATTTATTCCATTTTGAATTTTAAAAAACTAATGATGGATTCGTAATTAGGGACCCTAAAGACCCCCAACTTTGTTTTGTTGTTTTCGCTATGACATTATCGAGTTTTTATATAATAAAAATGAAAAAGATGTCGAACACAAGGTATAATTTTTGTAAAGACTATTAATAGACAGAGAGAGGGCGAGTGAGAGAAGGAGAAAGAGAAAGAGATGTAGAGGGACCAAGAGGGAGAAAGAGAGATAATTTTGTTTCAGGTAAGCAAACATACTTTCTTGAAAATAGAACGAGGCAGGTAGTGATAGATATAGAAATATTTTTCTTTTCTAATCATTATACCGTACAATTTCCAAGTTATTAGACTTACTGTTATTTCTGAACAAGAGGTAGCAGTTATAAGCACTGAGTATACTTTAATTTTTGTATTAAATGTTGGTACATTGAAAAATTTTGTAATTTGGAAAGTTGTTATATTTGAAATTTGGTTAAGTTGAAAATTGGCAAAGTTGGAAATTGGTAAAGTGGAAAATTGGCAAAGTGGAAAATCGATAAATTGGAAAATTGGCAAATTGGAAAATTGGTAAAGTGGAAAATTGGTTAAAGTGGAAAATTGGCAAAGTGGAAAATTGGTAAATTGGAAAATTGGCAAATTGGAAAATTGGTAAAGTGGAAAATTGACAAAGTGGAAAATTGGTAAATTGGAAAATTGGAAAATTGGAAAATTGGTAAAGTGGAAAATTGACAAAGTGGAAAATTGGCAAAGTGGACAATTGGTAAATTGGAAAATAGGTTAATTGGAAAATTGTTTAATTTGTAAAGTGGAAAATTTGTAAAGTGGAAAATTGGTAAATTGAAAAATTGGCAAATTGGAAAATTGGCAAATTGGAAAATTGGCAAATTGGAAAATTGGCAAATTGGAAAATTGGTAAAGTGGAAAATTGACAAAGTGGAAAATTGGTAAATTGGCAAATTGGCAAAGTGGACAATTGGTAAATTGGAAAATAGGTTAATTGGAAAATTGTTTAATTTGTGAAGTGGAAAATTGGTAAGATAGAAAACTGGTAAATTGGACTATTGAATATAATTGATAAATAATAAATGTAAAAATAGAAAAATGAAAAATTGCTAAATTCGACAATTGTTAAAATGGGTCTTTTGTAAATTGGAACATTTCGAAATTTGTTAATTGATGAATTGTGTTTAAAATTTTAATCATTTGTGGAAGGCTATAAAATTAGAAAATACAAATGGTAACATTTCTATTAGATATTTGCAAATGTGTCAATTGCTATTAATATAACTGTGAACTGGTCATTCAAATTTGGACATTTTAAAATTGTGCATTGCAAATTTGATATGTTATTAGATTAACATTTTTACAATTGTGACGTTTCGAAATTAAATGTAATGAATCGAGTACTATAAGACTAATTTCTCAATTTTAGAATAAAATTTATTTAAATAAAAATCTTCGTCCAAACAAGCGTCAAGAGAAATTACCAACAAGTTGAGAACATCTTCTTCCAAAATTCTCCGGATACAGTTGACACGAGTGTCGTCCACTCGTGTTTTTTTTATTTTTATGGCGGAAATTCGTCCCTCTCTATCTTTTGGATTTGGTTGCCGTCGGAAGGTTCGATAATATTGTTTGGTAGCAAAAATGAAAACAGCGTTACTGTGTTTAAACTTTAACAATATATTCTACAACCCCCGATAGTTTCTTCCCCTTTTACAACAACTTTTCTCTCTTTTTTTTTTGTTTAACAATTCAAAAAAAAAAGATATGGTAACAATGATAAAAATCTTACAATAAAAATTTTTTACTTACAGAACCTTATCCTAATCCTTATCTTTACCACCTCAAGATCGATTCTGAGTGAACCTTCTTATCCTGGATGGGCGTAGCAAAAAAAAATGTTTACAAAATTTTTATATTTTCTTAATTAGCAACTTCTTGTGACGTTGTAATTAATGGTCTCGTACTTTTCCGTTTTCCGATTTCATCAAGGAGGGAACTCTTTATACTACTGGGAATGAGAATTTAACAAATTATCTCACTTATACCGTTGGTGACCACACCCGAAATTAATCGTGAAAAGGTTTTCGAAGAAATTGCCCTTTTTTTTCCACTGTCCTGTTTTAATTCGTTCCGTTTCTTTGTCAACGCGGATCTGGTTCGCTTTATACTACTAAGAGTTGACAATTTAGCAAAATTAGTCACTTTATCCCGTTGGTGACCATCATCCGTTTAGCAAAAAAAAAAATCTTAAATGGAAGGAATTAAAAAGGATCCTCGAAAAATTGTCTTTGAATTATTTTTCGTCCACACTGCTAATAGGGAGGGAACCCTTTATACTACTAGGAACTAAAATTAGCTAAATTTAGTATCCGTTGGCGACCACACCCAATTGCAAATACCGCTGGACGGGCGAGAGCCACACACGTCGTTTTAGGAATCGCGACGGTTGAAAACTGCATTATTTAATTGTGCGATTCCTTTTTATATTTTCTGGACATTATAGGAAAGGTAGGGACTCAAGGTGTGGCAATCTTGGACGAGGGTTAGACGAGGTGAAGAGCAATTTTAATTTAGCAACACTTCGATTTTGCTGTTGCCGAGCAGTCGCCGAATTTGCACAGGCCAGCACTTTGACAATTATTCTTGCAATACTTCTTTAAAATATTGCTTCATTATGTCAATGAACTTTTGATACAAAAAAATTTTATTTAGCAATTTATTAATTCAATAGAGAATTCCTCTATTTAATTCTGGCCTATTATTTTCGTGCGTGAAGCACGTTTTATTTTGATGTGCTAGGCCATGTGCTCGGGCTGTCAGAGAACACGTGGTCGTTTCTCAGTTGCTCTTAGGTACTTTAGAAAAGGGAAGAGAAAGTAGGAATTCATTATGGCTGCCGTTAAGGAGAGTAGTCATAATTCATAAGAGTGTATGGGTGGCTAGCTCTCGCGTGGCCACCGGCACCTGCGTGGGTATGAGTGTTCACCAACACGAGACCTCCTTACTGCGGTGTGAACGAAACAATGATTTTATTTTAACTGGGTCGTCATCTAAAATTTTAAATTTAGAGGCCCCAAAAATACGATATTTTTAATTCCAGGTTTTTGGAAGGCTCACCCCATGGTAACACTACGACTACCCGATTGTAATTAATAATTAGTAATTGATTTATAAAATAGTATTGAGAAAATTGACCCCGAAATTCCACCTCCTTATGGTAACCCATTATTGTGCTTCTCATTCTTTCTATTCAAAGAAGAATTAGAAGACACTAATTATTTAGAACGGAAATTACTCTTTATTTCCTATAGAAATTTTACTATTATGGCATTGACGTTACAACCCACCACGGATTTTCCAGCTCTCGTCCCCGAGAGCTTGATCCGTAAGGAAGTGAAAATTTTTGGGTCTTTTGCGCTACATTGAACGTATTCGCGTTATTTTTCCTTTTTTTTTTTTAATTTTAATAACATAATTTTTATAACTACCAACTCCGCAGTTATATGTAAATATTATCATAATTAAAAATAGATTGAATTACTGCGGAATTCAATTTTATTATGTTTATAAGATTTTAATAATTGTGAAATTTGACATTTTCGCAATTTTATGCAACACTAATTTGCACTTTTTTATTATAATTAAAATAGATTTGAATTTTCTGGAATTCAAATTTCTTATTTTTATAAAATATTTTAATGATTGGGAAAGTTTCAAATTTCGCAATTTTATGCAACACTAATTTGCATTACTTATTATAATCAAAATAGATTTGAATTTCCTGGAATTCAAATTTTCTTATATTTATAAAATTTTAATAATTGTGAAATTTGACATTTTCGCAATTTTATGCAACACTAATTTGCATTAATTATTATAATTAAAATAGATTTGAATTTTCTGGAATTCAAATTTCTTAATTTTATAAAATATTTTGATGATTGGGAAATTTTCAAATTTCGCAATTTTATGCAACACTAATTTGCATTACTTATTATAATCAAAATAGATTTGAATTTCCTGGAATTCAAATTTTCTTATATTCATAAAATTTTAATAATTGTGAAATTTGACATTTTCGCAATTTTATGCAACACTAATTTGCATTAATTATTATAATTAAGATAGATTTGAATTTTCTGGAATTCAAATTTCTTATTTTTATAAAATATTTTGATGATTGGGAAATTTTCAAATTTCGCAATTTTATGCAACACTAATTTGCATTACTTATTATAATCAAAATAGATTTGAATTTCCTGGAATTCAAATTTTCTTATATTTATAAAATTTTAATAATTGTGAAATTTGACATTTTCGCAATTTTATGCAACACTAATTTGCATTAATTATTATAATTAAAATAGATTTGAATTTTCTGGAATTCAAATTTCTTATTTTTATAAAATATTTTGATGATTGGGAAATTTTTCAAATTTCGCAATTTTATGCAACACTAATTTGCATTACTTATTATAATCAAAATAGATTTGAATTTCCTGGAATTCAAATTTTCTTATATTCATAAAATTTTAATAATTGTGAAATTTGACATTTTCGCAATTTTATGCAACACTAATTTGCATTATTTATTATAATTAAATTAGATTTGAATTTTCTGGAATTCAAATTTCTTAATTTTATAAAATATTTTGATGATTGGGAAATTTTCAAATTTCGCAATTTTATGCAACACTAATTTGCATTACTTATTATAATCAAAATAGATTTGAATTTCCTGGAATTCAAATTTTCTTATATTCATAAAATTTTAATAATTGTGAAATTTGACATTTTCGCAATTTTATGCAACACTAATTTGCATTAATTATTATAATTAAAATAGATTTGAATTTTCTGGAATTCAAATTTCTTATTTTTATAAAATATTTTGATGATTGGGAAATTTTCAAATTTCGCAATTTTATGCAACACTAATTTGCATTACTTATTATAATCAAAATAGATTTGAATTTCCTGGAATTCAAATTTTCTTATATTTATAAAATTTTAATAATTGTGAAATTTGACATTTTCGCAATTTTATGCAACACTAATTTGCATTATTTATTATAATTAAAATAGATTTGAATTTTCTGGAATTTAAATTTTCTTATTTTTATAAAATATTTTAATGATTGGGAAATTTTCAAATTTCGCAATTTTATGCAACACTAATTTGCATTACTTATTATAATCAAAATAGATTTGAATTTTCTGGAATTCAAATTTTCTTATATTTATAAAATTTTAATAATTGTGAAATTTGACATTTTCGCAATTTTATGCAACACTAATTTGCATTAATTATTATAATCAAAATAGATTGGAATTTTCTGGAATTCAAATTTCTTATTTTTATAAAATATTTTAATGATTGGGAAATTTTCAAATTTCGCAATTTTATGCAACACTAATTTGCATTACTTATTATAATCAAAATAGATTTGAATTTTCTGGAATTCAAATTTTCTTATATTTATAAAATTTTAATAATTGTGAAATTTGACATTTTCGCAATTTTATGCAACACTAATTTGCATTAATTATTATAATCAAAATAGATTGGAATTTTCTGGAATTCAAATTTCTTATTTTTATAAAATATTTTAATGATTGGGAAATTTTCAAATTTCGCAATTTTATGCAACACTAATTTGCATTACTTATTATAATAAAAAATAATAGGTTTGAATTACTATGGAATTCAATTTATTTTGGATTTATATTTTCTGGTAAGTCCATGGAAGCTCCTGAAATCCATAAAATTCATAATTGTTAAATTTTATTAATTTAACAAGTTAGTTTTCTAAATTTCAAGTGAATTTTGAAACAGAAAAAAAAGAACTCGATCTTAGATTTGGTTCGCCGGGGAGGCTTATCTTTAGGATGTTTAGTCTTCGCAGCTTCCTCCGGAGTACCTGATATTTTCTTATCTTGTGCGGAGTTGTGGGTTATGGTTTTATTTCCGTTCTCACGGGGCATGGCATTCGGAATCTAAAGGGGGGGGGGGCATATGGTGGTGACGTGATTGTCGTTTCGTTAGCCGTGCTGAGCTCATTAACGATCTTAAACTCGTGAACAATACATCTTTGTGCGCCTGAAGATGTCCGGAATCGGAGTTCAAGTGGAGTGTACTAGTGAGGTGGAAAGTGACCAACATCCTTACGGGGGTTTTTATGAATCCCTTTTAAAATTAAAAAGGAAAAGGGAAGAGATGGAGAAATTGAATCCGGCGATGACCTTGCGGACGGGAAGATCCCTGTTATCGCCACGTGCCAGAATGCAACTTTCTCTAGAGGAAATGAAGGACCTTAAGGGCCCCAAAAGCTCGATTTCTAAGGATTGCGGGATGCAGACGGAACCGGTCAAAGGCGATTTCGATTCCCGTTGGCAATTGGTGGAGGAAGGCGAAAGGTAGGTATCATCGAAATTAATTACCAAATATTATTTATAATTTTTGATATCATTATTTTTGATTTTTAAATTTTAATAACTTTTGAAAAAGTTTTGAAATCTTAATCATAAATAATTTCTAATAAATTTTTGAATAATTTTTATATAAAATTTTTTAAATCTTAATCATAAATAATTTCTAATAACAATTTTTTTTGATTTCCAAATTATAAATAATTAATATTTTAACTAAATTTTATTTTAATAATTTTTAATAATAGGTATTATTAATAAATTTTGATACCATTATTTTTGATTTTAAATTTTAATAACTTTTGATAAATTTTTTTGAAATCTTAATCATAAATAATTTCTAATAACAATTTTTTTTGATTTCCAAATTATAAATAATTAATATTTTAACTAAATTTTATTTTAATAATTTTTAATAATAGGTATTATTTATAAATTTTGATATCATTATTTTTGATTCTTCAAATTTTAATAACTTTTGATGAAGTTTTGAAATCTCAATCATAAATAATTTCTAATAACAATTCCTGATTACCAAAATTATAAATAATTAACATTTTAACTAAATTTTATTTTAATAATTTTCAATAATAGGTATTATTTAATAAATTTTGATATCATTAATGTGATTTTTAAATTTTAATAACTTTTGACAAAATTTTAAAAACTTAATCATAAATAATTTCTAACAACGATTTTTAATTTCCAAAATTATAAATAATTAGTATCTTTTGTTTTAATTATTTTTCTTTTAATAATAGGTATTATTTATAAATTTTGACATCATTAATTTTGATTTTAAATTTTAATAACTTTTGATAAAGTTTTGAAATCTCAATCATAAATAATTTCTAATAACAATTCCTGATTACCAAAATTATAAATAATTAACATTTTAACTAAATTTTATTTTGATAATTTTCAATAATAGGTATTATTAATAAATTTTGACACCATTATTTTTGATTCTTCAAATTTTAATAACTTTGATGAAGTTTTGAAATCTCAATCATAAATAATTTCTGATAACAATTCCTGATTACCAAAATTATAAATAATTAATATTTTAACTAAATTTTATTTTAATAATTTTCAATAATAAGTATTATTTAGAAATTTTGACATCATTAATTTGATTTTTAAATTTTAATAACTTTTGATAAAATTTTGAAAACTTAATCATAAATAACTTCTAATAACAATTTTTGATTACCAAAATTATAAATAATTAATATTTTAACTAAATTTTATTTTAATAATTTTTAATAATAGGTATTATTTATAAATTTTGATATCATTATTTTTGATTCTTCAAATTTTAATAACTTTTGATGAAGTTTTGAAATCTCAATCATAAATAATTTCTAATAACAATTCCTGATTACCAAAATTATAAATAATTAACATTTTAACTAAATTTTATTTTAATAATTTTCAATAATGCATAATTCTCGTTTCTTATTTTTTCAATAATAGGTATTATTTATAAATTTTGATATCATTATTTTTTGATTTTTAAATTTTAATAACTTTTGATAAAATTTTAAAAACTTAATCATAAATAATTTCTAACAATGATTTTTAATTTCCAAAATTATAAATAGTTAATATTTTAACTAAATTTTATTTTAATAATTTTTAATAATAGGTATTATTAATAAATTTTGATACCATTATTTTTGATTTTAAATTTTAATAACTTTTGATAAAATTTTGAAAACTTAATCATAAATAATTTCTAATAACAATTTTTGATTACCAAAATTATAAATAATTAATATTTTAACTAAATTTTATTTTAATAATTTTTAATAATAGGTATTATTTATAGATTTTGATATCATTATTTTTTGAATTTTAAATTTTAATAACTTTTGATAAAATTTTGAAAACTTAATCATAAATAATTTCTAATAACAATTTTTGATTACCAAAATTATAAATAATTAATATTTTAACTAAATTTTATTTTAATAATTTTTAATAATAGGTATTATTTATAGATTTTGATATCATTATTTTTTTGAATTTTAAATTTTAATAACTTTTGATAAATTTTTGAAATCTTAATCATATATAATTTCTAATAACAATTTTTTTTGATTTCCAAATTATAAATAATTAATATTTTAACTAAATTTTATTTTAATAATTTTTAATAATAGGTATTATTTATAAATTTTGATATCATTATTTTTGATTCTTCAAATTTTAATAACTTTTGATGAAGTTTTGAAATCTCAATCATAAATAATTTCTAATAACAATTCCTGATTACCAAAATTATAAATAATTAACATTTTAACTAAATTTTATTTTAATAATTTTTAATAATAGGTATTATTTATAAATTTTGATATCATTATTTTTTTGATTTTTAAATTTTAATAACTTTTGATAAAATTTTGAAAACTCAATCATAAATAATTTCTAATAACAATTTTTGATTACCAAAATTATAAATAATTAATATTTTAACTTAATTTTATTTTAATAATTTTTAATAATAGGTATTATTTATAAATTTTGATATCATTATTTTTTTGATTTTTAAATTTTAATAACTTTTGATAAAATTTTAAAAACTTAATCATAAATAATTTCTAACAATGATTTTTAATTTCCAAAATTATAAATAATTAATATTTTAACTAAATTTTATTTTAATAATTTTTAATAATAGGTATTATTAATAAATTTTGATACCATTATTTTTGATTTTAAATTTTAATAACTTTTGACAAAATTTTGAAAACTTAATCATAAATAATTTCTAATAACAATTTTTGATTACCAAAATTATAAATAATTAATATTTTAACTAAATTTTATTTTAATAATTTTTAATAATAGGTATTATTTATAGATTTTGATATCATTATTTTTTGAATTTTAAATTTTAATAACTTTTGATAAATTTTTGAAATCTTAATCATAAATAATTTCTAATAACAATTTTTTTTGATTTCCAAATTATAAATAATTAATATTTTAACTAAATTTTATTTTAATAATTTTTAATAATAGGTATTATTTAGAAATTTTGACATCATTAATTTGATTTTTAAATTTTAATAACTTTTGATAAAATTTTGAAAACTTAATCATAAATAATTTCTAACAATGATTTTTAATTTCCAAAATTATAAATAATCAAAATTAATCCTTTCCTTGGTACAATTAAATTTTCAAATCACCTTTTTTTTGCTATTAGATTAATCTACAACAGTTCAGAATGTTAGGGTTTTTATTTTCAGAATTTTGTATGAATTTGAAATTGCCATGGGAACGAACTCGATTCTAATAAACCAAGAATCAAGTGAGTCAAATTATTGGAAAACTCGATTTACTGTGATAGCCAATGATTTTATCTTTATTCCATAATTGTAATTATTCTTTTCTTTCAGCGGGGAGAGGGGATTAAAACAAAAACAAAGATCATGAACATAAAAATTGGAATAGTGCGCGTAAAAAAAAATTTAAATTAGCTTTTCTTTTATTTTATTTTTTCGTCGTTCCTAAGTGTTAGTCGTCCTTTGGGTTGCTGAAGGAATAGCAACCACCATTGCACTTAGGGTGGACGCAGAACTGGAACGATGAAGGACGGTAGTTATACTTAGCGTGCTCGCAAGCTCTGACTTCCTTAATAAAAAAAAAACTTCCTCCGAATAACCTTGTCGTAAGTGAGTAGCCACTTGGACAAGTGAAGGGGATTAAAATAATAAAAAAAAATATTCATTAATTAATTTCCTTTCGGGTCTAAACACAATTTTAATCATGAACCGAAATAGGTTCCAATAACAAAGGGGTTAGATTTAATATTCTCAATCCAGAAAAAAAAGGGGGGGGGGCGAAATTATTCGCATACGATGATGATAATATATAATAGATTCCTTTTACTGATCTTGGGTTCTTTCTTCTAGATTCTTTGTCAAATTCGGGCCCTGGGTATCAGTCGGCACTCCTGAGGAAGGGGAGTGTTTCCCTTTTGATATCCCTTATCCGAGGTCTCTACCCAAGAAAACCTATTCGCGCGCCAAGTGGTACTTGGAGGCAAGATGGTCTGAAGGGGGATGGGAAGCAAGAGGATTTTGGGCACCCGTAAGGATGATTTTACTATCACTATTACAGAAGTTAGAGGGTAACGTCTTAATTTGGATATTTATTTATTAGAATTTTTTCAAAAACGAGGAGTGCGTTTACCTCCCGCGTCTGGAGATGATCTTCGAGGGTGAGGAATTCGTTCTTGATTTCGAAGATTTGCCGGAGCGGCCAGTGGGGGGCCTGATGCCGGTCATGGATGATAAGGAGCTGGTGTGGTGTCAGCGACACTTTTGGCTAGAAGGGGAGCCTCGCCTTGCAGGGCATTGGAAACTGGTAGGTAATGGGTTCGGCAAAACTTTTAGAGTGTGGACGGGTTTTAATTTGAGCGTGGTTCATCTTCCTTACCCCTCTTTTCTTTGTTTCTCTTGGTTTTAGCGTCGGAAATCAGAGAAAGAAGGCCAATGGATGGAGATCACAGAAGGAAGGGTCTTCGTGGAAGAAAGTGAAAAAAATTGATTTTTTTTTTGTTTTTTTGTTTTTTTTTAAATTTGGAGTTAGAATTTCGGGATGTAATTTGAGATATTTGTACCTTTATATTAATATTGCAATTAAAAAAAAATTTCTATAATCTCCTTTCTCTAGTTCATTCATAATTCTAATTATTAAAGTCCAAATCCCAGGAGCTTCCATGTTTGCCTACCTTTTAATTTAACAATGGTTACTATTGACGACTTAACAAGGTTGTAGTTGTTGCCGAGGAAGTTTTCGAATACTACAAATTACTTCGCTCGCCGTGGGCATCCGAGGTTCAACCTCTATTTGTTCCTGACAATCGGAATGGTCTTCCGGTGTAGTTGAAATTACATGATGACCGACATCTTCGGTGTTGGATGTGGAGCGACGTCTTTCTTTAGGGGTTAATTTTAATGCTTTCTTTGAGTTTTTCCTTCTAAAAATTCGCCGCTTCCTCTCTCGGGGTATGGGGAATATAGTCTCTTGATTAGTCGTGTTTGCTGAGTAGTGGTTACTCTTTATCTGGAGCTTCAAGAACAACAAGATTAGGAGAAGTCCCAGGGTGATTAGTCCAAATCCAGTGTAGATCCTAACATTAGAAGTTCTTTTCTCGTTCTGGGCATGTCTTCGTAAAGTGAAATCATGTAGATCCTGCTCTAATTCATCTAAGGTTTTTGAATTTCCTTGAAAGGTTTCGATTTCTAGGTCCTGGATTTCTGTGATGGTCTCATTGTGACGACTAAGCCTAAATTTATTCAGAGATGAGGAAAGAGCTCTCAAGTCCAAATTCACATCCGCTTCGTACAGAATTTCTGTAAATCCTTTTGGGATCGACGCGGGGGTGAGAGTTATTCCCGTCGTCCAGGCCTTGCATCTAGCTGCTAGTTGTAGGAGTCCTGTTCCGGAAATGTTCACACGTGTATCCTGAGTGTTCTCACAAGTCAACCTTAAGAGAGTGTCGTTGCCTAAAGAGTAAATCCAACCAGCCAATGTTTCTAATCTTTTCCAAAAAGGTGCAACATTGAAATCGATTTCTACGTCGCAGGTTTTTAAAACGTCCAGAGTTGGTTCTAGAAGGAGGCGTACTTCACACACTGCTGATTTTTGGACTTCTTGGATAGCGGGGGGATTTGTGCACAAGAGGAAACTTTTGGTTCTTTTGCAAGAATTTAAATCTCGATGGTTCATCAGGATAAAATTTTGTCGTTGTTGATCCACTGATAAGTATTCGTATCTAGGGCGTACGTGAGCTTTTCCGATTTTATTGTCAAAAATAGGTTGGAACACAGGGAGGGGGTGTAACTGATACATAGAGTACTTTGCCTTATCTGCCAAAGGGATGTCCGCTAATATTTTCAGATTGTTGCCTTCTGTAAGTGTAGTGGTGTGAGATATCTGGGAGAGTTCCTCCATGCTTAGGTTGGGTCCTTCTAGGGGAAATTCCAGATTTGACTGATGTCGTTGAATGTCTTTCAGGATTGGCGATAGATGATCATTGGTCAGTAAATCCCTGTGTAATTGTCCTTTCTGTGCTTGGTGCAATACTTCCAGAATCTTGGCTCCTGCCTTACAGTGTCGTGTCAGTCCGTCTTGCACTGCGTTTAGTAGAGCCTTTCGTGCTTGTGTGTGTCGGTCGTGTATGCCCTTCTCCAGATCTCCCAATCTTCTAGTCAGTTCTAGTATCTGGTTGTCATGTTGTTGGTGTATCTTGTCTAGGTGGTCAAGTTGTGCCCTAACAACGTGTGTTTGTTTTCCCACCAAGTGTGACAAATTGGTTTGGGCTTGATTCAATTCTTGGATGGCATTCTTTATATCTTCTCCATCTTCATAGGTCAGCATTCCAGCAATAGGTCCAGCGAGTTTTCCTATGAATCCTAGTAGGGGTGTGGCCCTTCTCACTCGCGCAGTCTTTGGTAGCATCGAGGGAGAACTTTCCCTCATGTTTTTTAGTTCTTCATATTCCTTATGTATCTGGAAATTTAATTCTGCAGCCTCTTTCCATTCGTCGTGCCATCCGAAATTCGTAACAAAATCCATGCACCATGTTACGTTTTCTGGGCAGCTGTCCATTGCGTCTTGTAGTCGGGTCCTTAGATATGTGAGTCTGTCGGCATGTTTAGTGACATCCAAGAAGACCACTATCCTCCAAGTGGCGGTGGAGACCTTGAATTCCGATTTGTACTCATAGTAAATCCCATTGTTTCTCTCGAAGGGCGTAATCCGGTGTGTCTCAGAAGATTGGCAGGAACATATATTGATGAGAACAGAGATGGCTAGGAGAGACAAAACACATTTTGTTATGACATTCATGGTCCGTCCAGATTCAGTAATTCCTTCCTAAAAAAAATAGAGATTAGTAACAGATAAGTGATAAAATTAATAATAAATAAAAAAAATTAAGAATAAAAGTAATTATTAAAGTGAGAAAAGAGAGGAAAAGAAAAGTTTACGGATCTTAACAATGCGCGGCCATAACTTTGTCTTTGTGTTTGATCAATTTTTCTCCCCACTCGTTCTCTAATACAACATTATTGTTTTGTGTAAATCCTGAGATGCGATAAGGACCGTTAGCCCGTTTATCAAATTTATTAACTCGCGCTTCCCGTATAGTGTAGACAATGTCTCCGACCTTGGACAGTAGAGGGCGCGCTTTTTCGTCACGATATTTTTTTGATCTCAGTTTTGATGAAATTAAATTTTTTGCGGCTATTGCTTGTGTTTCATTCTTGCGGGTTATCAGATCTTCCAAATATGTCCCATACGTCTCTAGTTCGGGACCACTAGGAAATGAGCTGGGCATCCGGGCCATCCTTCCATGGGCTAATTCGAATGGGGTAAATTTTGTAGACTCATGTACCGAAGTATTATATGCGAACATGGCGCAGGGAAGTAGTCGATCCCAATCGTCATATTCTTCCGCATATTGCTTTATAAAATCAACCAAAACGATGTGGCTTCGTTCGAGAGCACCATTCGTTTGGGGACGATATCCCGAGGTGGTAACTTGTTTTATGTGGAAGAGTTTTTCCATTTTTCGCATAAGTTGACTAACAAAACTACCTCCTCTGTCTGTCAGAATGCTTCGAGGCGCTCCATGCACGAAAAACAAGTTCGTTGCCACAGCGTGAGCAATTGTTGTTGTTTTAATGTCTGGGATAGGCACTGCTATGCAAAATTTACTGAAGTTGTCCTGCATAGTCAATATATACCTATTTCCACTCGGAGTAGTGGGTAACTTACCTACCGTGTCAAGGGATACCTTGTCGAAAGGTTCGGCAGGGGTGTCCGTGATAATCATGGGTTCTCTAGTACGGGTCCTACGGACCTTATTCTCTAGACAACTCCTGCAAGAACGAAGGTAATTTGTTATATCGTCTTTCATGCCTGGCCAAGTATATCGTTCCCTGATCCTTCGATAAGTTTTATTAATGCCCTTGTGTCCTCCGACGAGACTCTGATGGAATTCTTTAATTATTTTGTGTCTGATTTGGGGAGGGGGAACTTCGACCCTTCCTTGACATAACGTTATCTTAATATTAGTACCGTGAAAAACTTTTGTAATTAATTCTATAAAATATGTACCAGCAGTGGCACCAAGGACTTCTCCTGTAGATGCGATTCTACAATTTTGCTGGTTATCGCGCTCTAGGGCGGAACGTAGGCCATGTAACACTCTCTCAACATCCTTCCATTCGACTCTGTCGAAACAACGGTTTTTCACTATTGCGACATAAGTTTTAAATCGGCCGTTGGGGACAACAAGGATTTGTCCCTTTTTCGGACCGCATTCCTTGAGATCTTGGAGGTTAAGGTAGTCAGTGGCTATCAATAATTTACAAGCGGAGTCGATGGGTTCACAATCTGCCGGGAGGAACAAGGCGTAGTTGCTACGTTTATACGTTAAAGGTTCTTGACAGCGCGAGACCGAATCTTGAGTTATAGAGGGGAGACAGTCGTTGTCTTCAGCGTACGGGAGACTATGATCGTATAGTTCGCTGTTTACTGCGGGATAGTTTTGGTGGAAAAAAGTCTCTTCACAAGATAGTCCTTCTAGCCTTCTTGGTACCTTGTCTCTTTGTTTCACAGGTGATTGCTCTTCTTCTCGCAATTGTGTGGGGATGGGGAGGAATGGGGTTGATCGTGCATCGGGAGGGCAATTAGGTGCCGGAGTTTGAAACCTTTCTTTCGAGGGTGATGTCTCTTCCGTGACATCTGACTCGCTGTCATCTGTAACTTCCCGAAATCTTACTACAGGCTCCCTTCCCTTTTGCACATTCACAATTTCGGGTGATTTTTCCTCCTGTGTTGACTGCTTGCGGCTCTTTTCATATTTCTCTAAAAATTGCTGAACTCTAGAGGAAAACGCATCATCATCGTAGTCCCTACAAGGATCAAGGGCTTCAAGGTCCTGTAGAAGCTCTTCATCTGATTCTCCCTCGGAGACATGACGTTTTTTCGAGGTTTGACCTTGGGAGTAATTACCTTCGTGATCCCAATCCAATGTCTGATCGGTTGAGGTCCATCTTTTGTCCCTTAAAGTTTCCTCGAACTTGCTAATGGATTGTTGGAGTTCCTTGTTAAAATTTTGTTCCTTGGAGTTGAATTGGTCGTCCTCTTCTGAACTACTGTCGCTATTGTAACACGGAGGAGGTACATCTTTGATTATATCTTCGGGAAGGGGATCGTCCTCGTTGTCAGATGCTCGAGAAAAGGAAGGTTCTTCCTCAGGAGGATTGGCAGCGCGAGCTAGTTGATCTGCCATCTCGTTTCCATAATGTCCCCGATGCCCAGGAACGTATTCCCATTTAACATCGAGTGTTTTTAAGGCCTCTTTTAATTTCTCGAATTCTGCGCGGTTCTGGACAGGTTTGCGGGATGCTGTTAGCCAATTGTTCGTTTCCCATCGAGGCATCCATTCCGTAACGCTTTTTATAAGGAATTGGGAATCAGTTTTTAATCTTAGTCTTTGAATTCCAGCCTCCTTTGCCTTAAGTGCCGCAACTGTAGCAGCTTCAATCTCTGCTACATTATTGGTTTGCCTACCTCTTGCTGGCTTTGATACGTTGAGTGGATGATTTGGGCCAAACCAAACACCTATTCCTGCCCTAGGTTTTCCCGCGCCATTTCCACAGCAAGATCCATCTATAAACACGTCTGTATATGATTCTTGGAGTGGGGGAAGTAATCCTACTGACTCAGGGGTATTATTAGAGACTGTGTGGGGTGGTCCACTTGCTGACTTATACACAGGAGGGGGTGAAGGTTTCACATTTGGAAAAACGCTGTGTCGGCTGCGAAATACGGGGGGATCAGATTCTTCCTCGTCATTACTCGAAGGGTCGGTCGAGGGAGGGGGAGAGGGAGAGGAAGAAGAAACGGTGTCGCAGGGTAATGGGGATCCATGAGGACTGGGTCGCTTCCTCAACCTGGTGGCAATGGCACCATCTTCCTGCTCTTGTTCGGGGGCTACTTCTGGTATCGTTACCTTTTTTGTCCCTGGGGGCCTTCCTCTCTTCTTTTGAGTGGGGAAAATGTTGTCGTTAGGATTGGGGTTATCCCGAGGTGCGACTGCTGGTACCTCTCTTGCGGGTTCCGAAGCCTTCACAGGTTTTCGTTTCAAGATGGAAACGGGTTTCTTTTCTATTAGCGTAGATCCAGGCACCTTTTCCTTTTCGTATCCTGTTGTTGACTGGTGTCGTTTCATGGCTGCGGGACGAGGTTTGTCTGTAATTTTTCCATCTCGTAGGCTAGCGGACCTCGTGAGGATGGGGAGGACTCGCATTGCCGAGATTTCTTCGTCATCGTCCAGTATAGGTAATTCGCTCAATTCCATGGAACTTTCTAAGCTGGTATCTGAAGGTTGGAAAAGCTTTTCAGGGTTCCCGGATAAGGCTTCGACGCTTCGGTTGAGTTTCCCCTTTTTATACTCAAATTCGTATTGGAAGTCTCGTAGTCTTAATCGCCATCTTGATAATCTAGATCCGGGATTTTCTACCGATGAAATCCAGTTAACAGGTTCAAAATCACAGGCCAGAATGAATTCTCGACCGTATAGATAGGGTCGGAATTTTTCAACTGCATAAAGTATGGCCAGGCACTCTCGCTCTGCTTGCGGGTACCTTTGTTCGCATTCGTTTAAAGTCTTGGAAAAATATGCAACTGGAAGATCAATTCCATCTTTTTCCTGTGTTAATATTGCTCCTGCTGCGAATTCTGATGCATCGGTCGTGAGTTTGAAAGGTTTCGAAAAATCCGGGTATTGGAGTAATGGTTCTTGCGTTAGATACTGTCGTAATTTAAGAAAACTTTCTTTTTGTGCCTTTCCCCATTCCCACTTTCCGTCTTTTCTAGTGAGATCGACCAGAGGCTTGGCAATCTTTGCGTAGTCTTCAATAAACTTTCGATAATACCCTGAGAGGCCTAGAAATTGGCGTATATTCTTTGGCGTCGTTGGTTGAGGGAAATTTTTGATAGCGGATATTTTATCGGGGTTTGGTTTAATACCGTCTTTTCCGATGATGTGACCCAAATAAGCAACTTCTCTTTTTAGAAATTCGCATTTATCCGGCTGAAGTTTCAAATTTGCTTCTCGTAGTCTGGTAAATAATCTTCGGGCCCTTTTGTCATGTTCTTCCAGAGTGTCGGAATATATGATGATGTCGTCTAAATAGACGAAAGCCTCGACATCCAACATCCCTTGAAGAACATTGTTTAAAAGCCTTTGAAAGGTTGGGGGAGCATTTTTTATACCCATAGGCATCCGGACGTATTCGTAATGACAGTTTCCAGTGGAAAATGCTGTCTTGTGCCTATCAGCGGGGTCGGTTTCTACTTGGTGAAATCCGCTCGACAAGTCGAATACTGAAAAGTAATTTGCGCTGCCCAAACGGTCAAAAATCTGGGAAATATTTGGCAGCGGAAAAGCATCACCGATAACTTTCTCGTTCAACGCTCGATAGTCAATTACAACTCGCCATTTTCTTTCTCCCGAATTGTCGAGTTTCTTGGGGACTATCAAGAGGGGGGAGTTGAAGGGAGAGTTAGATTCTCTAATTAATCCTGCATCCAGCTGCTTTTGTATTTGCGTTTTGATTTGATTTGCGGCCTCGTAAGGCACCTTGTATTGCTTCCGGTGAATAATCTTATCGTCGGTGGTCGGGATTCGATGTTTCACCCAGCTTGTACACGATAATTTCTCTCCACTAAGATGAAAAATATCCGCAAATTCTTCTGCCCAATCAAGTACATACTTCCTTTCTTCCGAGGATAAATTAGATATGTGAAGGGCTTTCTTGACTCTTTCGATTCGATCTGTTATGGCTTCTTTGGCACCATTCGCAACGTTTTCACCCTCGGATCCGGATGATTCTTCTCCGGGAAAAGGGCAGTAATCGAAAGGCAGAAGTTCTTGTGGAGGAAGTTCGATCTCTACGTCTTTTTCAGTAGTGTTTAGCGCCACGGCATAACATATCCCGTCGTGGTTGCTCACAGCAGCCTCGCCAATGTATATACCTGATGGAGTGCGCACCTTTGGTAGGTAACCTTCCTTTAGGTCTGTGGGCATTGTATCAATTGCAATTGGCTGACGAGAACGTGCCTGAATCCTAAAAACTCGTTTAAAAGGTTTTATCTCTGTTTTTAACTTTTGTTTTGCCAACATTGATTCCGTGTCGACGAAAGGGAGGGGAGCAGTGGGCTTGGTAATGGTTACCAAGGTGTTATGATGGAATGATAATTCAGCCTGTTCTTGACGAAGGTATGGTCTACCTAGTATTCCGTCCGTCGAGATTGGGAAGGAGTTTCTAACCACATGAAATTCTGTTTCCTTGTCAAAAATCGGTATTTGTATGGTACCTAAAGTAGTTACATTGTGTTTTGTGATGCCACTTATTTTCGCAGCGTTTGTCAGATTTATTTTAAGCTTCGGACGTAGCGCCTTAAGTTTGACAAAATTTGAATCCGAACCCGGGTCAACCAAAAACCTTGCCACAGGTTCAATAAATTTTTCGGAGTTTAGTTCCACTACTGGGGAGTCCTCGGCCTGGGATCCTGCCCTAAGGACTCTACCGTCGCTTCCGCAAACTGAACTGTCTTCGGACGCTCGTCTCTGTTGGGACCCGTCGGCGCGTCCGTGTGACGAATCTGCTGGTAGTTTAAAGACCTATTTGGTCCTGGGGACATAGATCGTGGGGGGGTATTAATGTCAGAATTTTCTCGCCTGTCGTTCCACTGGGACTTCGGTGGTTCTCTCTGAGGATAATTCATCCTTTGAGTGGGAGGAGGAAATGATGTCATAGGTGGATAGGGAAATCCTGGATATTGGGGATAAGGGTAAAAATAAGGGGGGCATGGTGGCGTAGGATAGGGTGGATAAGTTGGGGGGGGGAAGTAGACCTCCCGCATGTGATTCTGAAAGCCTAGATTTCTCCCTGGTATCACCTGACCTTTGATTTGCGTTTGCGATCCTTTGTGGTTGGAATTCTGTTTCCCTTTCCCTTGAGATACGATAAGAGACTGGGCGGTTGTGATCAACATAGATCTCGCGTTCCTCCGCGTGAAGGGCGAATTCTAGGGCCTCACTCAAATCCTTTGGACATCTGGTGTCCACATGCGTAGATATCTCCGTCGGAAGCCCACGTATGAATGAGTCCAAAGCGAAATCCTGTACGGGCATCATCATTATCCGGCTTAGGGCCACCATAGACCCTTCGACGTTACCTGGATATCGCTCTTCGAGAGCGTGTCGCGCACCGCTAATAAGTCCTTGAACTCGGTCGCCATAATCACTGACTGTCTCTGTTTGTTTAATTCGGAGTTTGGCAATGGAATCGAGATACCATTGATAATTTCTTGACGACGAAAACCGTTTCTTTAGATGGGCGACAAGTTCGCTTAATCTCTCAAAAGATTTGTCTCGAACACTTTCTCGAGCGGGACCCTTTAGTTTACTTAAAACGACTTTTATAAACCCTGGCTCAGTGGAATCCGTCATATATACTGAACCGTTTGAAACGTCTTGTAGGAATTCTCGAAGAGGAGGGTTCCTACCGTCAAACGTCGGTAGGTGATGCGTTCCTTGTTGTAACACCATGCATTCGAACATGGAAGTCATGGCCGCACTCTGATTAAGATCCGGTAATATATGGTTAATGTTTGGCGGGGGAGCACCAAACACACCTGAGTTTTGGGCTTTCCCGGATCCGTCTTGTTCATTCGACATCTTTGTATTCCCTTCCGGTTGTATTTTGTTTAAATAATATCGTCGAGTAAAGGTTAAAAGAAAACAGGGGTTTAAAAATTGACAGAATGTCGCCACCACTGGATTTTCTTATTAAGTAAATAGTAAAAAAAAATTAGTTATTTTAACTCGAACCTTCCGGCTAAACAGATTTTAATTTAGTACCTCGATGTCGCTATCATCCGATCGATACAGTACTGTCGTGGCGTCAGTAATGTCACTGTCGTCTGAATCGATGGGATCGTTGTTAGTGTTGACCGGGTGTCTATTCAGAAATTCGGCAATAGTGATAGTTCCAGGAAGAGGAGGAATCGGTACTCTCCAGGGAGCATCGTCAGCGACGGAACGGCTATCTGTGTGCGGTCTGCACATTGCAAGAAAAGAAATGATAAATAAAAGCGTTTGAAACCTAATTGTCCTAGGCCGAAATAGTAATTATGTCCTTTGCTCTCTTGAACCCTAAAATTCCGCTAGGACAAGATCAGAATACAAGAATTTTACCACATTAAAACAGACTTCGGTTCCATTGATTTGAAAGTACACTACCCCAAAAATTTCTATGAACTCTCCTTTCAAGGAATCCTGGTCGGGTCCACCCAAAATAACGGAACTAGGAGTAGCAAATTTTCCGGGACATAGTTGTGTTTTACACTAATGTCGATAGGGATTTTCAGGTTTGTGACAACAAGGTTTTGAATTTACTACAATTACAGGATTATGAGGATACTGTTCTACTTCGACGAGGGTGGAGATAGTCACATCAAAAAAAAATAGAATACTAGGTAATGCGTTGGGCCCTAGTCTAATTTTAATTTGGTCATGTTATCCTCGAGTTCGCTTATGGAATTAATTAATTGTGACGACTTGTTTTCCTCATCCAGAGTAGTAAAAAAAAATAATTTGGCTTTCTTATTTAGGGTCTGAATTCTGGTTGATAATTCACGGGTACAGATATCAATTCTGTCGCAGCTTTCCTCGATGGAATCTAGTCGAGTGTTTAATCGGTCAATTCGATCCAAAGGATTTTCTCGAACCATATCTTTAATCCGTCGGTAACTTCAAAGAAGGTGGTTGAGGATTTTTAGTAAGGTTGTCAATAATACCTTGCTGCAAGTTAACCTTTTGATTTAATGTTTCGATCGTTTGACTTAGGGCGTCCTTTGATTCTGTAACCTTAGTCAGGAGTCTGGAAAAATAGTCGATACGAGTTTCTAGATGCTTTACCCGACTTTTCAGGATTATATTGGCGGCAGAAGTTTGGTTGCAAAAATCTGCTAGCTCCTCGATTCGCGCCTCTAATTCGATCAGCTGATTCTGAGGAAACATCCCAGAGGACAGAATTTACAGGCACGTGAGTAACCACATGGTAAAGTACCAGAACAATCAATCAGGTGAGTCTAAAGAGAATAGTTAAAAACTAAACTACTTAACTCGAATAATTTAATCGTAATGGAACTACTGTTGAACAATCGTTATCACGCGAAAATTCAAGGATTCGATTTTTGTAACTTGAGGTTTTTTCTTGGGTGGGCTTGAAATTTCCGGAACTCTCCCGAGAGCTAATTTCGGGTTCAGAGTCACTTCCGTATCAATTGGTTTTCCCTGGGATTTTTGTATGTTTCTTTGAGCCGACTCTAATACGGTTTCGAAGAAATTTGAAAAAGCCTGGTCGGCTTCCTTGCCCCGGAATTCTTTCAATTCGAGAATGGGCCTAGGAATTGACCTGGCGTCGGCAACGTAATCTTCCTGGAAACGACGTTTGACCAACCGACCACCTCTGTTAGTGGAGGTCCTTTTTTTTGTCATTAAAAAAAAAAACAATTAGACAACTTAACATAGGGTGTATAACAGTTTTGGGGATTATGATTTATAAGTAATTTCCCAAAAATTGTCTATACTATTAATTATGTATCTCGTTCGTAGGAAGAAGGAACAAGATTACTACAAACAAACAAAACAACAACAACAAAAAAATCTAACAGTCAAACCACTGAATTTTTAGAAAACTTGAAATCCGCCGCACGGCGTAAAAGCAGTTTACTGAAAATTGTTAGTTCGTTTATCGATAATTGTAAAATAATAATAAACGTTGAAAATTTGAAATCCGCCGCTCGGCGTAAAAACAATTAATCGACGTCAATAGAATTTTTCAATTATTTCCTAAAATATCTGTCAGATTAATTTTATCACTACTACTACGAAGTCTAACAGTCAAACTACTGAATTTTTAGAAAACTTGAAATCCGCCGCACGGCGTAAAAACAGTTTACTGAAAATTGTTAGTTCGTTTATCGATAATTGCAAAATAATAATAAATGTTGAAAATTTGAATTCCGCCGCTCGGCGTAAAAACAATTAATCAACGTTAATAGAATTTTTCAATTATTTCCTAAAATATCTGTCAGATTCCAAGGAAAAATACATTCCAAAAAAAAAAATTCAAAAAGCTTGTAAAAGAGAAATGGGTATAACCGCGAAAGGGTAAACACCCACCGCTGCCACCACAACTGTGACGTTTCGAAATTAAATGTAATGAATCGAGTACTATAAGACTAATTTCTCAATTTTAGAATAAAATTTAT
This sequence comes from Ganaspis brasiliensis, assembly GCA_037103525.1. Classification (NCBI taxonomy): domain Eukaryota; kingdom Metazoa; phylum Arthropoda; class Insecta; order Hymenoptera; family Figitidae; genus Ganaspis; species Ganaspis brasiliensis. The sequence goes on along the minus strand of JAZKLR010000056.1, from coordinate 1,903,430 downwards.
TTAAATAAAAATCTTCGTCCAAACAAGCGTCAAGAGAAATTACCAACAAGTTGAGAACATCTTCTTCCAAAATTCTCCGGATACAGTTGACACGAGTGTCGTCCACTCGTGTTTTTTTTATTTTTATGGCGGAAATTCGTCCCTCTCTATCTTTTGGATTTGGTTGCCGTCGGAAGGTTCGATAATATTGTTTGGTAGCAAAAATGAAAACAGCGTTACTGTGTTTAAACTTTAACAATATATTCTACAACCCCCGATAGTTTCTTCCCCTTTTACAACAACTTTTCTCTCTTTTTTTTTTGTTTAACAATTCAAAAAAAAAAAGATATGGTAACAATGATAAAAATCTTACAATAAAAATTTTTTACTTACAGAACCTTATCCTAATCCTTATCTTTACCACCTCAAGATCGATTCTGAGTGAACCTTCCTATCCTGGATGGGCGTAGCAAAAAAAAATGTTTACAAAATTTTTATATTTTCTTAATTAGCAACTTCTTGTGACGTTGTAATTAATGGTCTCGTACTTTTCCGTTTTCCGATTTCATCAAGGAGGGAACTCTTTATACTACTGGGAATGAGAATTTAACAAATTATCTCACTTATACCGTTGGTGACCACACCCGAAATTAATCGTGAAAAGGTTTTCGAAGAAATTGCCCTTTTTTTTCCACTGTCCTGTTTTAATTCGTTCCGTTTCTTTGTCAACGCGGATCTGGTTCGCTTTATACTACTAAGAGTTGACAATTTAGCAAAATTAGTCACTTTATCCCGTTGGTGACCATCATCCGTTTAGCAAAAAAAAAAATCTTAAATGGAAGGAATTAAAAAGGATCCTCGAAAAATTGTCTTTGAATTATTTTTCGTCCACACTGCTAATAGGGAGGGAACCCTTTATACTACTAGGAACTAAAATTAGCTAAATTTAGTATCCGTTGGCGACCACACCCAATTGCAAATACCGCTGGACGGGCGAGAGCCACACACGTCGTTTTAGGAATCGCGACGGTTGAAAACTGCATTATTTAATTGTGCGATTCCTTTTTATATTTTCTGGACATTATAGGAAAGGTAGGGACTCAAGGTGTGGCAATCTTGGACGAGGGTTAGACGAGGTGAAGAGCAATTTTAATTTAGCAACACTTCGATTTTGCTGTTGCCGAGCAGTCGCCGAATTTGCACAGGCCAGCACTTTGACAATTATTCTTGCAATACTTCTTTAAAATATTGCTTCATTATGTCAATGAACTTTTGATACAAAAAAATTTTATTTAGCAATTTATTAATTCAATAGAGAATTCCTCTATTTAATTCTGGCCTATTATTTTCGTGCGTGAAGCACGTTTTATTTTGATGTGCTAGGCCATGTGCTCGGGCTGTCAGAGAACATGTGGTCGTTTCTCAGTTGCTCTTAGGTACTTTAGAAAAGGGAAGAGAAAGTAGGAATTCATTATGGCTGCCGTTAAGGAGAGTAGTCATAATTCATAAGAGTGTATGGGTGGCTAGCTCTCGCGTGGCCACCGGCACCTGCGTGGGTATGAGTGTTCACCAACACGAGACCTCCTTACTGCGGTGTGAACGAAACAATGATTTTATTTTAACTGGGTCGTCATCTAAAATTTTAAATTTAGAGGCCCCAAAAATACGATATTTTTAATTCCAGGTTTTTGGAAGGCTCACCCCATGGTAACACTACGACTACCCGATTGTAATTAATAATTAGTAATTGATTTATAAAATAGTATTGAGAAAATTGACCCCGAAATTCCACCTCCTTATGGTAACCCATTATTGTGCTTCTCATTCTTTCTATTCAAAGAAGAATTAGAAGACACTAATTATTTAGAACGGAAATTACTCTTTATTTCCTATAGAAATTTTACTATTATGGCATTGACGTTACACAATTTGACATATTTTGATTATATAAATAAAGATTTGTATAAAATCATGAAACGACAAAATGATAAAAGTAATGTGAGCACAGAAAAGAAAAAAGATATTAAAAGTTTGGGAAAGACAGAAATGAAAAAATGTAGTACCAGTTTAACAGAAGGTAAAAGATTTGAAGATAAGGAAAGATTTACCGAAGAAAAAGTAGAACAAATACAAGAAGTTGGTACAAAAATTGTCAGTACAGAAAAAGTGAGACGATATCGTAGGAGTTTAACAGAAGAGAAAAAAATGGAATTGCGAAAATTCCATAGAGAATCAATGAAGCGCTATCGTGCTAGATTAAAAGAAAAAAAGGGATTACAAATGAATGTAAGAAAAGAGGTAGAGAAAGGAACTTGTAATGCAGATTCTGAAATTCTTGTTCTGAACGCAATACCATCAACATCATTTGAGACAATTTCACATTTCCAAAATGTACAAATAAATTATGAAGATTCCATTACGGAAGCTGTATCTCCATCTATTTCGGAGTTTAATGAACTAGAAAGTGACGAAGTAAAAGGAAAAGCAAGTAAAAGAAAAATTACTGATTTACCAAAACCTACAATTACAGAAAAGAGATCTTTGTGTATGTTGGATTCAATAGGCGAAGTAGAAAGGACAAAAATATTACAAGAAAAGGAAAAAGATATTGAAAGTTTGGCAAAGTCAAGAATGAAGAAGTTTAGTACGTGTTTAATAGAAGGGAAAAGATTTGAAGAAAAGCAAAGATTTACCAAAGAAGAAGTAGAACAATTACAAGAAGTTGGTACAAAAATTGTTAGTACAGAAAGAGTGAGACGATATCGTAGGAGTTTAACTGTAGAGAAAAAAATGGAAAAACGAAAATTGCATAGAAAATCAATGAAGTGCTATCGTGCTAGATTGAAAGAAAAAAAGGAATTACAAATGAATGTATCAGAAGAGGTGGAGAAAGGAACTTGCAATGCAGATTCTCAAACTCTTGTTGTAAACGCAATACCATTAACATCCTTTCAGACAATTTCACATTTCCGAAATGTAGAAATAAATAATGAAAATTCCATTATAGAAGCTGTTTCTCCATCTATTTTGCAGTTTATTGAAGTAAAAAGTAACGTAGTAAAAAAAAAAAGCAAGTAAAAGAAAAATGATTGATTCAGAAGATACTGTAATTCAAGTGAAGAAATCTTTTCCTTTATTACATGGAATAGAAGAAGTAGAAATTAATAAATTGTCTGAAAATAATAAAAAAGATAAACAACTTCTTCATGGACAAATGTTGAACAGGGAAAGAGTGAAACGTTGTCGTGCAAAAAAAAAAGAAAAATTATATAAAGGGAGAATTAGAGAATCATAAGTTAAGAGAGAGAGACACAAATAATTGTTATGATACAGTTAAAAATTCTTCTATTTCTTGTTTAAATCAAGATTTGGTGAATACATCAGATAATTCTTTAAAAGAACTAAAAGTAAATAAATTGCATTCATGTACTTATGCAGAGAATTATTTAGGTAAAATGTTACTTTATTGCACTCATTGTGATGCTAAACACTTCAAAGATGAAAAAGTTAGTACTAAAATAACTAATTCAGATACTAAAAACCTGAAACATAAAAAAGATGATAACAAAAAGTATTCTTTTGCTGATTGTTGTAGCCATGGAGGTATTAAATTGAAACCTTTAGATTATCCATCTGAATTGAAAATGTTATTAGATGGTTCACATGAGAAATCAAACCATTTTCGCCAGAATATAAGATGTTACAATAATTCATTTGCTTTTGCGTCATTTAATGCTAATGTTATTAATTTCCATGGTACACGAAGAGGACCGTATTGTTTTAAAATACAAGGTCAAATATATTATCAAATGAATAAAGCTTTATTCCCTGAAAACGGTGATGATCCGTCTTATGGTCAATTGTTTATTTACGATCCTGATGATGCAATTGAATACAGGTTGAATAAAAATGATAGATTAGATAGAGATATTGTAGGAGGAATTGAGAATTTTATGAGAAAACATAATACGTTCAGTCAATCATTTAGAATGATGAAAGAAGTTATAGAAATAGAAACAGCGTTAGCGACAAAAAATGATGAAGAAATTCCAGAATTGAAATTATTATTTACTTTAAAAAAAGGAAAAGATCCACGGCGATTTAATTTTCAAAGAGTTAATGAAGCAGCTGCTATTTTTAATACAAATTCAGAAGGTGAAATACCTAATTCTTATGTTACTGTGTACAACAAAATAAGTAAAGAATTGCAATTTGTTAGTAGTTTGGATCTTTGTGTAGAACCTTTTATATATCCTCTATTTTTTCCTTTTGGAGAAAAAGGTTATTGTATTGATATGCTTCGAAATGATACAGATAAAAGATTGAAGAAACATAGAATTTCGAGGGCATCTTATGTAAAGTATAAAATGGCAATTAGAGATGATATATTTAATCAGTTTCTATACGGTGGAAGACTATTTCAACAGTGGCTGGTTGACAATTATGTTAAAATGGAAAAAGATCGGCTCCAATATTGCGCAAATCATCAAACAGAATTGCGAAGTGAAAGTTACAGAGGATTAATAGATCACATGAAGGATGTAGCACAAAGGAATGATACACCTCTAGGAAAATTAGTTGTCTTACCATCAACATTTATTGGTTCACCTCGTAATATGATGGAATTATATCAAGATTCAATGGCTATTGTGGCAAAACATGGTAAACCAGATTTATTTATAACAATGACATGTAATCCACAGTGGAAAGAAATAACAGAAAATTTATTACCTAATCAAACAGTAGCTGATAGACCTGACATTGTCGCGAGAGTCTTTTCATTAAAAGTAAAACATTTGATAGAATGTATTGTTAAGAATAAATGCTATTTTTGATTCAAATTCTCTCCAAACTTGTTATTAAAATTGATTGAATTTAGTATTTTTGATAGAATTTGATAAGATTTTTATTTTGTATACAATTTGATTAAAATTTAAAAATATTTGTGATAGAAATCCTATCAAATTCTATAATTTTTAATACATTCTCTAAAAAAAGAAAGAGAATAAGGTATACAGAACATGCTTTTTCAGCAAGTAAGAGAGAGTAAGGTAGAGAATTTACCTGGGTTAGAGTAGGACAAGAAAGCAAAAAGAGAGATGAAGAATATGGAATAGATAAAGAAAACAATAGTGTGCGTACAGAAAAAGAGAATAAGGTATAGAATGTGCCTGGAAGAGACAAAGACAACAACAGTGTAGCGTGAAAATTGGAAAGAGAGAAAGGTGTGATGATGTTCTTTGTTTGAGAGAGAGAGAGAGAGAGAGAGAGAGAGAGAGAGAGAGAAAGAGAGAGAGAGAGAGAGAGAGAAAGGGAGAATGAGAAAAGAGATTTTAGAGCAGTGTGAAAATTCTAAGGCACCCTTGTACGAGAACTTGATAAATGTTGTAAGTTCAAGACTTATTTACAATTTTTTTTATTAAACGAAATGAAAAGTTCGCTACATTTATAAATTAGTTTTGTATTGTTTAAATTAATGAAATTAAATAACTAATTAATTAGTTAATTGTTTTTGTATTTTATATCAATTGTTTTTGTATTTTGTATTTGCTATAGGTAAAACTAAGCATCAAACTTTAAATTTATTTATAACCATTGTTTAAACAAATTATTGTAACTATTTATTAACTTTTTCCAAAATAAAGAATTTATTTATAACAATTGTTGAAATAAATTATTGTGATTATTTATTAATTTTTTCTTGTTTCTAACCATTGTTGAAATAAATTATTGTAATTAATAATTGTTTAAATAAATTATTGTGATTATTAATTTTTTCATTGCGGTTTTTGTACGTTTGCAGCTATTTATGTTTGCTATAGTGAAAAGTAAGCATCAAACTTGGAATTTATGTATGTTTTTATATTATATATTTATAACTTAATTGAAGAATAAAAATATGCAAATAATAATTTGATGCATATGTTTAGGGGAAATTCACATATTTCGTAACGTTTCATTTCTGGTCAACTGCTTCAGGGAAGTTAACCTCAAAATGTAAAAATCAATTTCTCTAAAGTTTTCAACTACCCGGCAGATGTCCAGTTCATTTCCAGTCAACTTCTTCAGGAAAGATAATTTCAAATTGTTAAAACCGACTTCACTGAAGTACCCAAGTATTAAATCAATGTCTAGATCATTTTTGATCAACTTCTCCAGGAAGATAACCTAAAAAAGTAAAAGCTGACTTCATTAAAGTACCCAAGTATAAAAGCAATGTCTAGGTCATTTATGATCAACTTCTATGGGGAAGCTATTCTTAAATTTTAAAAATCGCCTTCTCTAAAGTACCTAAGTATTATTTATATATTATTTAATATTTTCCAATAATCACTTTTCTACTTGTATAAAAACAATTCCAACTAAATTGAAATCATAAGCTACCTGCTATCACACTATATCAATCTTTGTTTATTAAATATTTTATTTAATTTTTAAAACAATTTAAATTGTTTAAAACAACTTTGAAGTAAATTCTCCTTGAAGAATTTTGTTTTTTGCATTCTTCATTAAATAATTACCACGAATTTTTCCGGCTGCCATTTTGAAGTCTTTTCAATTGTTTGAACAATTTATATTTATGTAAATAATTTATTTTTCGCATATTCTATCTACTAGAACATGAAAGGTGCGCGCAACGCGCGGCACAGAGCATCACCTAAGTCCAAAATTTCATATCAAATTCAATATCAAAAATATGTAGACAGTTGCTTAGACGAATGCAGGTGAGAGATCAAAATCAATCCCTTCTCCCCCAAGATGTGATTCAACACCAAAAACTACGTGTAATTAATATTAATAAAATTAATTAAAACTACAAACACTCAACATTGATTAAATAGTATTTTTTTATACCAACTCGAATTTCAATAATCTGAAATTGGTGTATTCTTAATCAGCAACCCCAGAAATCCCTATTAACAAATTTGAAGGGTATTGAAGCAAATTTTGAAAAATATAATTTTGTTATTGTTTATTAAAATTCTACCTACTGATTATCGTTCTTACCTATATAATCGTACTATGTAACTTTCTATTTTTTTACATATAATATGAACGTTGGTAATCAAAACAACCTATATTAATTGTTAAATTCTTTACATGTATAAGAGACCACAGGTATAAAAGGGTTAAAAGCGACCCAGAACGTGAATTAATCATTTGTAAATAATTGCAAATTTGTCAAACTAGGATCAAAACAATTTTATAAACATTGACGAAAACGACTTAAATGTAACTTTTTATTTATTTGTTAATAACAAAATTAAAAAAAATTTTAAATAAACACTGTTGCTTAAAACTATTTTTTAATAGTTGCTTAAGTAGTACAAATCATTTGTTAATTAAATATTTAATAAACAAAATTTTTCTTTTAAAATTCTGAGAAGAATCTTGAATTCGAAAATTCATAATTGCTACATTTGACATGACAATTTCGGTGTATTTTTTATTTGGTTAAATAGTAATTTAAGACATGGGGAACTTTTGAAATTGGTGATATGTGGGATCGTTAATATAATGTTTCTATTTCGATTTCTATCACTTTTAAAAAGATTTAGAAAAAAATTAATTTTTATTTTCACTTGTCAAAATATTTATTTATTGACAGTAAAAAGCAAAGATGTTCGTTTGATTTTTTATTCTAAGAAGAACGTTAGTGCGATAATAACACACAATTTACATTTCTTAGATTTGTAAAATTATTTCATTTTTTAGCATTATTTTTATTTAAAAATCGTGGAGTATCTTTCTTAAGAACAGTATGATAATAGCTTTCAACAAAGTTATCTACAATTTTTTTGCAATTTATTTGTCAAATTACAAAAGTCTAGCAAATTTCAGATATCGCGTTACAAGAATTTGATGGATAGGGTGCAGAAATGGTACTAATTAAAAGCATTTTTCCAAAAAAAAATAACAGGATTCCCATACTGCTATACTATATCAGTAACGCTGACAGAGGCAGAGACAACAAAGATAGCTATAATTCATAATTTCAGGTAGCTCATTATTTTAATTCAGTCAAAATATCTTTTATGAATATGGAAAAAAAATTATTACAAAATTCTAAAAAAAGGAATTTCTATTGAGAAATTTGTCAAAATATAAACGTTGATAAAATTGAGAATTGGAAATTTGTTTACAACAAAATTGTAGAAGTAAAGAAATTTTTAATTAAGAAATTTAGCACAATAGAGAATTTGGTAAACTGGTAAATGGAGACATTGCAGATTTCATTATTGGCAAATCAGCAATTATCAGAAATTAGTAAAATATTAAATTGGACAATTGAAAAATAAAGAAAATTAAAGTTAAACAGAATTGCGCGCGCGTAGCGCGCTTTTGGAGTTCTAGTAATTGAAAAAGTCAACTGTACTGGCAATGTTGTGCCAATAAGAGAAAGTACTCGTGACAGTAAGCCACCAGTGTATTATAACGATTATGAGTTAAATTATCGAACAGTATCGTCGTCTAACAATGTAGAAAGTCAATCTAGTCAGACAGAGAAATCTGAATATAATGTTGTACCAGTGGCACAAATTACACAAGAAAGCATGGAGACAGACTGCTCATTGGACTTAACACAAGCCTACGAAAAAAAGGACTTGTCCGAAAATGTAGATAATGTACCAATTAAAAAAGTCAACTGTCCGAGTAATGTTTTGCTAATAAGAAAAAGTACTTGTGACAGTAAGCTTCCAGTATATTATAACGATTATGAGTTAAATTATCAAACAGAATCTTCCTCTGACAATGTAGAAAGTGAATCTAGTCAGACAGAGAAATCTGAATATAATGTTGTGCCAGTGGCACAAATTACACAAGAAACAATGGAAACAGACTGTTCATTAGACTTGACACAAGCCTATGAAGAAGAGAACTCGTCCGAAAATGTAGATAATGTAATAATTGGAAAAGTCAACTGTACGATCAATGTTGTGCCAATAAGAGAAAGTACTCGTGACAGTAAGCCACCAGTGTATTGTAACGATTATGAGTTAAATTATCGAACAGAATCGTCCTCTGACAATGTAGAAAGTGAATCTAGTCAGACAGAGAAATCTGAATATAATGTTGTGCCAGTGGCACAAATTACACAAGAAACAATGGAAACAGATTGTTCATTAGACTTGACACAAGCCTATGAAGAAGAGGACTTGTCCGAAAATGTAGATAATGTAGTAATTGAAAAAGTCAACTGTATTAGCAATGTTGTGCCAATAAGAGAAAGTACTCGTGACAGTAAGCCACCAGTCTATTATAACGATTTTGAGTTAAATTATTGAACGGAATCTTCTTCTGACTATGCAGAAAGCAAATCTAATCAGACAGAGAAAGATTGTTCACTCCTTCCCTTTTTCATTGTTGATTCGATATAAAAGTTTGGTTACCCTCTACACTGTTTAATTAGTTTATACCATGGAATAAACTGTGTTTAGTACATACACTTAATCAATTGTATAAAGGCTGACCAGAATTTTATATCTCATCGATAATAAAGAGGGAAGGCGTCGTTGATCTTTGCTGTAAATACCGAAGCATACTTTTTTGCACGCAAGGGTATAACCTGTTCAAACAAAAGAATTTTATTCTGTATATACAAAAGCTCGCCTCCTTGCGCGCTTAGCGCGCAAAGTTTTAATGCCCATTCCAGATGATGCCCATTCCAGATGAAAAGGTGAAGTGCAACGCGTGCGTTGCCGCTCTACCGCGCGCATGAGTTTAGTCGCGCGACGCGTGAGAATTGAATTGTTACCAACTGTAAGCAGTGAAAAAAAAGTTCCCAGTTGTATGTACAATATGTGTGCATGATGATTTTCTTTCATTTTAAAATAATAAAAACCTTTACTACATTATTTCTATTTATAAAAATGTTACAAGATGTCAGATATGGAAATATTGTTGACCAACTCAAGTACATTTTCTAATTACGAATTCGCACTCACAGTAGCGCAGGTACAGGGCGGGGGAGGGAGGATCTACCCCGAAGTCACTTCAATTTGCATATATTTTCTGTAAAAGAGGGTGATACTTACAAACAGAAATGTGATACTTATAAATTTTGTGGGGTAACTATTTGTCCAGAGGGACACTGGACCTAGCTATGCCCCTGCACACTCTTTTATAATAGTTTCATTTGATGAAATTCGATGTTATCTATTGATAACAGCGGATATCCATTGGATATCGTATGAATATTCGAGAAGATGTATAGGATATCCTGTTAGTATTCACAAGTAACTTACGCTCAATATCCTCAGAATATGGTATAAATGTTCTAAGGGTATCCAGAAGATAGCCTCAGAATATGATTAGAATATTTAATATTTATCTCGAATTTCAAATATCCCTAAAATATCCCGGATATTATATCCAATCATATTTTGAAGACATTTTCAGAATATCCTACTACATCGTTCGACATCCATCGGATATCCGACTGAGATTCTTTTGATATAAGGATACCTAAACAAGAGTCTTAAAATGTTATATTTTTCCTGCTTAATAATTTTGTTAGGTTAGTGGTAAACAAGAAATTAATTTCGCGAGAGGGGGGGGCCACTAAGAAATAATTACAATTGAAACAAGACAACAAAGTTTTTTTTTATTTCATGAAGGACTTGCTTCTAACTTTTTTAAAAATTGAAAATTTCGAGTTATCCTTTAATAAAATGTAGTTTGTCAAAAAATAATTTTTAATATTTACTGCTGCCGTCGGGCAGCTCCACTTTTTTTATGTAAAATGTGTGAAAAAATTTCTAATTTCAAAAAATCAAAATCGTTTGAATGTTTTGAAAGAAAAAAGTTAAAATTAAACTTCTGGATCCTAAAGCTGACTCTCTGATGAGTAATTTCACCTTTATAACGTTTAATTTGGACTACCCTAGCCCGGTACAAGACTACCCCAATTTACTCTTTTTCTTTTTAATTTTTGCACTTATAAGTACCTTTCCTTATCAAAAATAAGTATTGGATTAAGTATTCGGATTAAGTATTGGGATTGAGTATTGGTTGAAGTACTGAAATAAATATTAGTTTAAGTACTGGAAACCCATTACTTTTTTAGTGCGCAACAAGTAAAATTTTTAAGAATGTTTAGCAAAAAATTTATCTGAATTTCCAATACTTCAACCAATACTTATTCTAGCACTCAATCCAATATTTATTTCCGTTGCATACTCTCAGCACATTATCCAATAATAAATCCAATACTTATTTTTAATTATGTAAAATCCATGTTTGACAGTTTTATCGATAGAAATGATTATTATTATTTATCTCAGGTATTATCAACTGTTTAATTAATATTTTGCATTAAAATGTACAACTATTTAACTGTTGTTCAAACGAATCAATTTGTTTACAAAATTAATTTGTTATAAAAATCTAACAAATGACATTTTTATATTTTGCAGAATATTTTCGTACAAATTAATTATTGAATTAATTATTAATTATTGCTTGAAATCGTTTGTGCATTTTTTTTATAATTCTATTGATGCTATATTTCTAAGAGAACGTATAGTTGTTGCTCGGGCTTGGCCTCAATACTAGGCATACCGGTCTAGTATTTAGGCGGATTTGTATAATTTTGATACAATTAGTGTTTATGGTATATTCATAGCATCTGCCATGCAATAATAGCAACAGATTTTTCTCAGTGTACAAAAGCTGTATTTTTGTACATACCAAAACAGAAATATTATGTGTTGCATAACATTTTTTAATCGTTCTAAAAATTAATTATTATTCAGTTTTAACTTTAAAAAATATTTTTTCTTCTTACAATGAATTATATAACGTCATGTTAAGTAAGGATTCTGAACTGTTACTCTGATGTATTATTTACTTTCACTACTAAAATAATCATAAGTCCCTAGACTTAATTCCCCCATCGAGAAACCAAAATAGAGAAATGCATAAAATTTATACAAATGGTATAAACATAATTAGATAATATTGCCATAGAAAATACAGTAGACATGCCCTATAACTAAAAATAAAATATTTAAGGCTTAAAAATTTCTTTATAATAAAACTTAAACTTAAAGGTGGACAAATTAAATAACTATAAAAATATTACAATTTTATATTAAAACATACTGACTTCTGTGATAAGTTTTATAATTGTTAAAATAAAAAGAAAGTTTTCATTTTATTTATTATAAAAATAAAATAAATAAGTAACAGAAATTGTACATAAAACTGGGAATTGTTATTTTTACTGCTGACAGTTGGTAACAATTCAAGTTTCACGCGTCCCGCGCCTAAACTGACTCGCGCGACAGCGCGTCGACGCACACGGCACATTTTACCTTGAAATGTGGAATCCCGCTAAAAATTGACGCGTCAACTTTGCCTGCGTTGCGATGAGAGATAGAAAAATCTCTGGCGATTTGATTAAATAAAGAATCTTGTTAACTAACATTTTCAAATGAAATTTATCATTATTCAGCTGACTGAATTTTCACAATCCTTGAAATCTAAAATATACATGTAATTTTTAAAATAAAATAGTTTTTTAAGTATCAAATTTCTTATAATTTTGACGATTTTCCTCTCAGAGAGGAAAATCTAATGATCTACGTACCAATATTACAGGTGTACATACTAATTGATTTCTAAATCTTTATTCATATGTATGTTACAGTAGTTCATTTATTACAAAATGTTAAGTATAATAATGTACGTTTAAAATTTGTATAATTTAATGAAATATTAATTCACTTAAATTACTATTGAAACTAATATTATTTATTGTAAAAATATATAAGGGCACGCGAGAAAAGGTACTTATGTACTTATCTACTTATCATTTCCTTGAATTTTTTTTTCATACATATATGTGTACAGTCGGGAACATTGCTGCCTTTCCATTTTCCACTAGATTTTTTCATGTGTTTCCATAAAAAATCTAGTGGAAAAATGTGAAGGTATTAATAAACGCGACTGTACGTCCGCATGAAAAGAGCTCACTTTGTCGATTTTATTTTATGAGATATTCGCATTCATCTAAACAATTAGGTTCAGATTTTCGAATTTTGTTTCATTTATGAAAAACAAACTACGTAATATCCCACGAGGAAGCATGCGTTTATTATAACTATCTTATAATTCAAAACAAAAGATAATCTTATTTTTGATTTTTAAAATGTATGGCCGCTAATGGTAATCTTGAACTTTAAACTCATTTTTCTCAAAAGCAGAATTTGGATACTTCTAAATTTCAACGCTTATAACTTTGTAAATGTTTTAACTAAAAGGATCCAAAACCACGCAAAATTTTATAAATTTAATAAAGAATATGTTCATATAGAGAAGTCCAATAGTGTGAAAGTGTGCCCTTTTTATGCGGACTTAAACATATACTTTTTAGTTTGAACTCAGTTAAGTAAACATTATTAACGTTTTTATAAATTTATATTACATTCGGGGAAACCAATAACATAGGCATTCACTTCAGTCAAAATGGCTTCCATTTTTTCCCTAGGGAAAAAATGACCAGTTGATCCATGCATTTTTTCACCACAAGGCGAAAATGGCCGCCATTTTCATACGGTCAAAGAACCATTTAAACCATAACCTACAATCATTTAAAAGCACCAAGTTTGTGCCTTTGGAATAAAAAGTATCGTAAGCAACACAGGTTTAAAGTCAGTCTAATTAGTTTACAATGATGTTTGTGTACGAGTTCACTTATGAAATAGAGTACTTTTAAAGTACTGTAACAGTCATATAATATAAATGTATAATACGATATTAAATAGTACGGCTGACCACCGCTAGGTTTGTGTGTCAGTTTTCTCCCTCTACTACATCTCTGGCAACTCCAGCGTGTCAAAGATAATATATATAGGTACACGATCTCTGAGGTGTATATACATATATATTATTTTAATCAGAAAAATAATGTCTTAAAGTTAAAAAAAAGCAATTTGTAAATCAAGTTTTCACAATAACATTTTTTTTTTACTAGCATCTAAAATTTGATTCCAAGAAATATTTACTTACTTTCCATATAAAATTCTCGAACTAGTTTTATTAAGTTCATTTAAAAATTTATGTACAAAAAAATTTCAGAAGTACCATTATTTTCTTCTACTTTTTATACCAATAATAAATTAATCCCAAATATGCGAAAATATCGCTATAAGTATAGTTATATTTTTTAGATAAGATTATTTTTCATTCATGGTAAGTACAATTATATAAATATTTTTTATGTAACCTCCTGTAAAAGTAAATTTCAAGCAATACTAAAGCTTTTATAACTTCAATTCTGTCATTTTCATGTTCGTTACATATTTGTTATAAAAACATAATATATTACAATTGAATCTTCAGCACCAATTCTGCCGACTCAAATGAGAGTTTCTCGCTTCACTTTTCTCCCACCACTATTTCTTCTCCGGCGCTAGCGCGTCAAAGTTATATATATATAGATACACGCGCGCTATGACATATATATTGTTTCAATCAATAAAGTTAATTTTTTTAGTTAAACAAATAACAGTTTTCAAATACCATTTTCCTCTTTTTTAGCCACTCGTCTCAAATTTGTTTCCAAAAAATATTTTCATTCATTTAAGTTAGGATTCCGCAACTAGTGTTATTGCAACATTTATGTAGAAAAAGATAATATTACAGATACAGATATTTCTTAATTTATTCATATTCCTAAAATAAATAATCCCTAAAGATGCAAAAATATAGTTGTAAGTAGAGTTTTATTTAATAGATAGAATTATTTTTATGATTGAGAAGATTAATTTTATTGAGTACAGGATCTATATATGTGACTGTCCATGACAAAACGTGCCGTAGCTGCAAAAAATATATTTTGATTTTTTAATGATAAAACCAACAGACGTTTATCAGTCACATACTTATAAATTTTATTTTTAAGCAATCCTAAATGTTTCTTTAATTCGAAACTATAATATTCATGTCTGTTATGTATTTTTTATAAAAAATTATTATTTTTTAATTAAATCTTTGAGAACCACTTCACTTCTGCCGCCTCAAATGACAGTTTCGCCAGTCAGTTTTCTCCCACCACTATTTCTCCTCAGCGCTGGCGCGTCAAAGTTATATATATAAATACACGCGCGCTATGACATATGTATTGTTTCAATCAAAAAAGTTAATTTTTTTAGTTAAAAAAATCTGTTATTAAAAACTTTTTTTCTCTTTTTAGGCACTCGTCTCGAATCTGTTTTCAAAAAATATTTTCTTTCTTTCAAGATACGACTCTTAAACTAGTGTTATACCAACATTTATGTAGAAAAATACAATTTTTTTAATACAGCTACCTCTTAATTTATTTATATCCCTAAAATAAATAATTCCTAAGAATGCAAAAATATCGTTTTAAGTAGAGTTTTATTTGATAGATAGAATTATTTTCATGCTTAAGAAGATTTATTTTATTGAGGACATAATCTATTTATTTTTAATTTAATTTTTAAGCAATCCTTATTGTTTCTTTAATTCGAAAGTATAATTTTTATGTCTGTTATGTATTTTTTATAAAAAATTAATATTTTTTAATTTAATGTTTGTGAAAATAAATAAATGTATTTTATAAAAAATACATAACAGACATGAAAAGTATAGTTTCGAATTAAAGACACATTTAGGAATGCTTAAAAATAAAATTAAAAAATAAATCGATTATGTCCTCAATAAAATTGATCTTCTCACGAATAAATATAATTCTCTCTATCAAATAAAACTCTACTTAAAACGATATTTTTGCATCTTGAGGGATTATTTATTTTAGGAATAAAAAATAAATTAAGAAATATCTGTATTAAAAAAATTGTAATTTTCCACATAAGTGTTGGAATAACACTAGTTTAAGAATCGTATCATGAAAGAAAGAAAATATTTTATGAAAACAGATTCGAGACAAGTGCCTAAAAAGAGAAAAAAAATTTTTAATAACTGATGTTTTAACTAAAAAAATTAACTTTATTGATTGAAACAATATATATGTCATTGCGCGCGTGTATTTATATATATGACTTTGACGCGCCAGCGCTGAGGAGAAATAGTAGTAAGAGAAAACTGACGCGCGAAACTGTCATTCGAGGCGGCAGAAGTGAAGTGGTTCTCAAAGATTTAATTAAAAAATATTAATTTTTTATAAAAAATACATAACAGACATAAAAATTATAGTTTCGATTTAAAAAAAACATTTAGCATTGCTTAAAAATAAAATTAAAAAATAAATCGATTATGTCCTCAATAAAATTAATCTTCTTACGAATAAATATAATTCTCTCTATCAAATAAAACTCTACTTAAAACGATATTTTTGCATCTTGAGGGATTATTTATTTTAGGAATAAAAAATAAATTAAGAAATATCTGTATTAAAAAAATTGTAATTTTCCACATAAATGTTGGAATAACACTAGTTTAAGAATCGTATCATGAAAGAAAGAAAATATTTTTTGAAAACAGATTCGAGACAAGTGCCTAAAAAGAGAAAAAAAATTTTTAATAACTGATGTTTTAACTAAAAAAATTAACTTTATTGATTGAAACAATATATATGTCATTGCGCGCGTGTATTTATATATATGACTTTGACGCGCCAGCGCTGAGGAGAAATAGTGGTGGGAAAAAACTGACACGCGAAACTGTCATTCGAGGCGGCAGAAGTGAAGTGGTTCTCAAAGATTTAATTAAAAAATATTAATTTTTTATAAAAAATACATAACAGACATGAAAATTATAGTTTCGTTTTAAAGAAACATTAAGGATTACTTAAAAATAAAAATTTTAAATATATAGCTTCTCTACTTAATAAAATTAATCTTCTCAAGCATAAAAATAATTCTATCTATTAAATAAAACTCTACTTACAACTATATTTTTGCATCTTTAGGGATTATTTAGTTTAGGAATATGAATAACTTAAGAAATATCTGTATCTGTAATTTTATCTTTTTCTACATAAATGTTGCAATAACACTAGTTGCAGAATCCTAACTTAAATGAATGTAAATATTTTTTGAAAACAAATTTGAGACGAGTGGCTAAAAAAGAGGAAAATGGTATTTAAAAACTGTTATTTGTTTAATTAAAAAAATTAACTTTATTGATTGAAACAATATATATGTCATAGCGCGCGTGTATTTATATATATAACTTTGACGGGCCAGCGCTGAGGAGAAATAGTGGTAGGAGAAAACTGACGCGCGAAACTGTCATTTGAGACGGCTGAGGGGAAGTGGTTCTAAAAGATTTAATTGAAAAATAATAATTTTTTTAAAAAATACATAACAGACATGAAAATTATAGTTTCGAATTAAAGAAACATTTAGGATTGCTTAAAAATAAAATTAAAAAATAAATCGATTATGTCCTCAATAAAATTAATCTTCTCACGAATAAATATAATTCTCTGTATCAAATAAAACTCTACTTAAAACGATATTTTTGCATCTTGAGGGATTATTTATTTTAGGAATAAAAAATAAATTAAGAAATATCTGTATTAAAAAAATTGTAATTTTCCACATAAATGTTGGAATAACACTAGTTTAAGAGTCGTATCTTGAAAGAAAGAAAATATTTTTTGAAAACAGATTCGAGACGAGTGCCTAAAAAGAGAAAAAAGGTTTTTAAACACAGCTTTTATTACTAAAAAAATTAACTTTATTGATTGAAACTATATATATGTCATAGCGCGCGTGTATATATATATATAACTTTGACGCGCCAGCGCTAAGAAAAAATAGTGGTGGGAGTAAACTGACGCGCGAAACTGTCATTTGAGGCGGCAGAAGTGAAGTGGTTCTCAAAGATTTAATTAAAAAATATTAATTTTTTATAAAAAATAAATAACAGACATGAAAATTATAGTTTCGATTTAAAGAAACATTTAGGATTACTTAAAAATAAAATTTTTAAATATCTAGATCCTATACTTAATAAAATTAATCTTCTCAAACATAAAAATAATTCTATCTGTTAAATAAAACTCTACTTAAAACGATATTTTTACATCTTGAGGGATTATTTATTTTAGGAAAAAAAATAAATTAAGAAATAAGCTGAATTAAAAGAAATTGTAATTTTCCACATAAATTTTGGAATAACACTAGTTTAAGAATCATATCTTGAAAGAAAGTTAATATTTTTTGAAAACAGATTCAAGACAAGTGCCTAAAAAGAGAAAGAAGGTTTTCTAAACACAGATTTTTTTAACTAAAAAAATTAACTTTATTGATTGAAACAATATATATGTCATAGCGCGCGTGTATTTATATATATAACTTTGACGCGCCAACGCTGAGGAGAAATAGTGGTTGGAGAAAACTGACGCGCGAAACTGTCATTTGAGGCGGCAGAAGTGAAGTGGTTCTCAAAGATTGAATTAAAAAATATTAATTTTTTATTAAAAATACATAACAGACGTGAAAATTATAGTTTCGAATTAAAGAAACATTTAGGATTACTTAAAAATAAAATTTATAAATATGTGACTGTCCATGAGAAAACGTGCCTTAGCTCCCAAACGTCAACTTTACAAGGTGAGCGTTCAAAGTTTCTGCAAATGCATTAAAGTCAATGTAACGTGCCTAAGCTTCTTGCTTAATAACACCAAAATTTCTTTAAAATAAGAATTTTTTATTTTTGGAAATGAAAGAGCAAGTAAACATCTGTTGGTTGGCATTAAAAAAACAAAATTTATATTTTGCAGCTAAAGCACGTTTTGTCATGGACAGCCACATATATAGATCCTGTACTCAATAAAATTAATCTTCTCAAGCATAAAAATAATTCTATCTATTAAATAAAACTCTACTTTCAACTATATTTTTGCATCTTTAGGGATTATTTATTTTCGGAATATGAATAAATTAAGAAATATCTGTATCTGTAATATTATCTTTTTCTACATAAATGTTGCAATAACACTAGTTGCAGAATCCTAACTTAAATGAATGTACATATTTTTTGGAAACAAATTTGAGACGAGTGGCTAAAAAAGAGGAAAATGGTATTTAAAAACTGTTATTTGTTTAACTAAAAAAATTAACTTTATTGATTAAAACAATATATATGTCATAGGGCGCGTGTATCTATATATATATAACTTTGACGCGCTAGCGCCGAGGAAGAAATAGTGGTGGGAGAAAAGTTAAGCGAGAAACTCTCATTTGAGTCGGCAGAATTGGTGCTGAAGATTCAATTGTAATATATTATGTTTTTATAACAAATATGTAACGAACATGAAAATGACAGAATTGAAGTTATAAAAGCTTTAGTATTGCTTGAAATTTACTTTTACAGGAGGTTACATAAAAAATATTTTTAAAATTGTACTTACCATGAATGAAAAATAATCGTATCTAAAAAATATAACTATACTTATAGCTATATTTTCGCATATTTGGGATTAATTTATTATTGGTATAAAAAGTAGAAGAAAATAATTGTATTTCTGAAATTTTTTTGTACATAAATTTTTAAATGAACTTAATAAAACTAGTTCGAGAATTTTATATGGAAAGTAAGTAAATATTTCTTGGAATCAAATTTTAGATGCTAGTAAAAAAAAAATGTTATTGTGAAAACTTGATTTACAAATTGCTTTTTTTTAACTTTAAGACATTATTTTTCTGATTAAAATAATATATATATATATACACCTCAGAGATCGTGTACCTATATATATTATCTTTGACACGCTGGAGTTGCCAGAGATGTAGTAGAGGGAGAAAACTGACACACAAACCTAGCGGTGGTCAGCCGTACTATTTAATATCGTATTATACATTTATATTATATGACTGTTACAGTACTTTAAAAGTACTCTATTTCATAAGTGAACTCGTACACAAACATCATTGTAAACTAATTAGACTGACTTTAAACCTGTGTTGCTTACGATACTTTTTATTCCAAAGGCACAAACTTGGTGCTTTTAAATGATTGTAGGCTATGGTTTAAATGGTTCTTTGACCGTATGAAAATGGCGGCCATTTTCGCCTTGTGGTGAAAAAATGCATGGATCAACTGTTCATTTTTTCCCTAGGGAAAATTGAAGCCATTTTGACCCGGTCGAACAAATAAATGCGTTTAGACCCTGCCTACAGGTATCTAAAAGCGCCATGTTTGTGCCTATGGGATAAAAAATTGTTTTAACCTTTGCAAAAATTTCTGAAACTCGCATGTTTTGTTGTTAGTTTATTTTCTTTGCTAGATGAATAAACTCAAACAATCACAGATCGTGTTCGAAAACTGCAATCATCTGATTGGTAAAATCTATTTTATTTCAGTGTTTAACCAACTTGGGAGAGGCGACTGAAGTGAATGCCTATGTTATTGGTTTCCCCGAATGTAATATAAATTTATAAAAACGTTAATAATGTTTACTTAACTGAGTTCAAACTAAAAAGTATATGTTTAAGTCCGCATAAAAAGGGCACACTTTGACGCTATTGGACTTCTCTATATGACCATATTCTTCATTAAATTTATAAAATTTTGCGTGGTTTTGGATCCCCTTAGTTAAAACATTAACAAAGTTATAAGCGTTGAAATTTAGAAGTATCCAAATTCTGCTGTTGAGAAAAATGAGTTTAAAGTTCAAAATTACCATTAGCGGCCATACATTTTAAAAATCAAAAATAAGATTATCTTTTGTTTTGAATTATGAGATAGTTATAATAAACGCATGCTTCCTCGTGGGATATTACGTAGTTTGTTTTTCATAAATGAAACAAAATTCGAAAATCTGAACCTAATTGTTTAGATGAATGCGAATATCTCATAAAATAAAATCGACAAAGTGAGCTCTTTTTATGCGGACGTACAGTCGCGTTTATTAATACCTTCACATTTTTCCACTAGATTTTTTATGGAAACACATGAAAAAATCTAGTGGAAAATGGAAAGGCAGCAATGTTCCCGACTGTACACATATATGTATGAAAAAAAAATTCAAGGAAATGATAAGTAGATAAGTACATAAGTACCTTTTCTCGCGTGCCCTCATATATTTTTACAATAAATAATATTAGTTTCAATAGTAATTTAAGTAAATTAATATTTCATTAAATTATACAAATTTTAAAAGTACATTATTATACTTAACATTTTGTAATAAATGAACTACTGTAACATACATATGAATAAAGATTTAGAAATCAATTAGTATGTACACCTGTAATATTGGTACGTAGATCATTAGATTTTCCTCTCTGAGAGGAAAATCGTCAAAATTATAAGAAATTTGATACTTAAAAAACTATTTTATTTTAAAAATTACATGTATATTTTATATTTTAAGGATTGTGAAAATTCAGTCAGCTGAATAATGATAAATTTCATTTGAAAATGTCAGTTAACAAGATTCTTTATTTAAGCAAATAGCCAGAGATTTTTCTATCTCTCATCGCAACGCAGGCAAAGTTGATGCGTCAATTTTTAGCGGGATTCCACATTTCAAAGTAAAATGTGCCGTGTGCGTCGACGCGCTGTCGCGCAAGTCAGGTTAGGCGCGGGACGCGTGAAACTTGAATTGTTACCAACTGTCAGCAGTAAAAATAACAATTCCCAGTTTTATGTACAATGTCTGTTACTTATTTATTTTATTTTTATAATAAATAAAATGAAAACTTTCTTTTTATTTTAACAATTATAAAACTTATCACAGAAGTCAGTATGTTTTAATATAAAATTGTAATATTTTTATAGTTATTTAATTTGTCCACCTTTAAGTTTAAGTTTTATTATAAAGAAATTGTTAAGCCTTAAATATTTTATTTTTAGTTATAGGGCATGTCTACTGTATTTTCTATGGCAATATTATCTAATTATGTTTATACCATTTGTATAAATTTTATGCCTAGTATTGAGGCCAAGCCCGAGCAACAACTATACGTTCTGTTAGAAATACAGCATCAATAGAATTATGAAAAAAATGCACAAATGATTTCAAGCATTAATTAATAATTAATTCAATAATTAATTTGTACGAAAATATTCTGCAAAATATAAAAATGTCATTTGTTAGATTTTTATAACAAATTAATTTTGTAAACAAATTGATTCGTTTAAACAACAGTCAAATAGTTGTACATTTTAATGCAAAATATTAATTAAACAGTTGATAATACCTGAGATAAATAATAATAATCATTTCTATCGATAAAACTGTCAAACATGGATTTTACATAATTAAAAATAAGTATTGGATTTATTATTGGATAATGTGCTGAGAGTATGCAACGGAAATAAATATTAGATTGAGTGCTTGAATAAGTATTGGTTGAAGTATTGGAAATTCAGATAAATTTTTTGCTAAACATTTTTAAAAATTTTACTTGTTGCGCACTAAAAAAGTAATGGAATTCCAGTACTTAAACTAATATTTATTTTAGTACTTCAACCAATACTCAATCCCAATACTTAATCCAAATACTTAATCCAATACTTATTTTTGATAAGGAAAGGTGCTTATAAGTGCAAAAATTAAAAAGAAAAAGAGGAATTTGGGGTAGTCTTGTACCGGGCTAGGGTAGTCCAAATTAAACGTTATAAAGGTAAAATTACTCATCAGAGAGTCAGCTTTAGGATCCAGAAGTTTAATTTTAACTTTTTTTTTCAAAACTTTCAAACGATTTTGATTTTTTGAAATTAGAAATTTTTTCACACATTTTACATAAAAAAAATATAGCTGCCCTCTCGCAAAATTAATTTCTTGTTTACCACTAACCTAACAAAATTATTAAACAGGAAAAATATAACATTTTAAGACTCTTGTTTAGGTATCCTTATATCAAAAGAATCTCAGTCGAATATCCGATAGATGTCGGACGATGTAGTAGGATATTCTGAAAATGTCTTCAAAATATGATTGGATATAATATCCGGGATATTTTATGGATATTTGCAATTCGAGATAAATATTAAATATTCTAATCATATTCTGAGGCTATCTTCTGGATACCCTTAGAACATTTATACCATATTCTGAGGATATTGAGCGTAAGTTACTTGTGAATACTAACAGGATATCCTATACATCTTCTCGAATATTCATACGATATCCAATGGATATCCGCTGTTATCAATAGATAACATCGAATTTCATCACATGAAACTTTTATAAAAGAGTGTGCAGGGGCATAGCTAGGTCCAGTGTTCCTCTGGACAAATAGTTACCCCACAAAATTTATAATTATCACATTTCTGTTTGTGAGTATCACCCTCTTTTACAGAAAATACATGCAAATTGAAGTGACATCGGGGTAAATCCTCCCTCCTCCGCCCTGTACCTGCGCTACTGAGAGTGCGAATTCGTAATTAGAAAATGTACTTGAGTTGGTCAACAATATTTCCATATCTGACATCTCATAAGATTTTTATAAATAGAAAGAATGTAGTAAAGGTTTTTATTATTTTAAAATGAAAGAAAATCATCATGCACACATATTGTACATACAACTGGGAACTTTTTTTTTCACTGCTTGCAGTTGGTAACAATTCAATCCTCACGCGTCGCGAGACTAAACTGACGCGCGCGGCAGCGCGGCGGCGCACGCGTCGCACTTTACCTTTTCATCTGGAATGGGCATGAGAAGGTAAAGTGCGACGGGTGCGTCGCCGCCTTGCCGCGCGCGTCACTTTAGTCGCGCGGCGCGTGAGAATTGAATTGTTACCAATTGTAAGCAGTGAAAAAAAAGCTCCCAGTTGTATGTACAATATGTGTGCATGATAATTTTCTTTCATATTAAAATAATAAAAACCTTAACTACATTATTTCTATTTATAAAAATCTAATGAGATGTCAGATATGGAAGTATTTTTGACCAACTCGTGTACATTTTCTAATTACGAATTTGCACTCTCAGTAGCGTAGGTACGGGGCGCGGGGAGGGAGGATCTACCCCGATGTCACTTGAATTTGCATGTATTTTCTGGAAAAGAGGGTTATACTCACAAACAGAAAGGTGATACTTATATATTTGTATAATCAGAAAATATCCCTCGATATTCCTAGGGTACCCTAGGGATGTCTGATAGATACTTTCAGGATATCTGAGAGAATGGAAAATTCGATATATCCATTGGATATCGTATGAATATCCGAAAAGATGTATAGGATATCCTGTTAGTATCCACAAGTAACTTACGCTCAATATTCTCAGAATATGGTATGAATGTCCTAAGAATATCCAGAAGATAGCCTCAGAATATGACTAGAATATTTAATATTTATCTCGAATTTCATATATCCATAAAATATATTATATATTGGATATTCTAAGAATATCCAATCATATTTTGAAGACATTTTCAGGATATTCTACTACATCGTTCGACAACCATCGGATATCCGACTGAGCTTCTTTTGATATAAGAATACCTAAATAAGGGTCTTAAAATGTTATAATTTTCCTGTTTAATAATTTTGTTAGGTAAGTGGTAAAATACGTCGAAAACAAAAAAATTAATTTCGCGAGAGGGAGGGGACCACTAAGAAATAATTACAATTGAAACAAGACAACAAAATTTTTTTTATTTTATAAACGACTTGCTTCTAACTTTTTTAAAAATTGAAAACTTCGAGTTATTCTTTAATAACATGGAATTTGTCAAAATTATTTTTAATATTTACTGCTGCCATCGAGCAGCTCCATTTTTTTATGTAAAATGTTTAAAAAAATTTCTAATTTCGAAAAATCAAAATCGTTTGAATGTTTAAAAAAAAAAGTTAAAATTATACTTCTGGATCCTAAAGTTGACTCTCTGACGAGTGATTTCACCTTTATAACGTTTAACTCGGACAACCCAAGCCCGGTACAAGACTACCCCAAGTTACTCTTTTTCTTTTTAATTTTTGCACGTATAAGCACCTTTCCTTATGAATAATAAGTATTGGATTAATTATTCGGATTAAGTATTGGGATTAAGTATTGGTTTAAGTACTAAAATAAATATTAGTTTAAGTACTAGAAACCCATTACTTTTTTAGTGCACAACAAGTAAAATTTTTAAGAATGTTTAGCAAAAAAATTATCTGAATTTCCAATACTTTAACCAATACTTATTCTAGCACTCAATCGAATATTTATTTCCGTTGCATACTCTCAGCACATTATCCAATAATTAATCCAATACTTATTTTTAATAATGTAAAATCCATGTTTAACAGTTTTATCGATAGAAATGATTATTATTATTATTATTTATCTCAGGTATTATGAACTGTTTAATTAATTTTTTGCATTAAAATGTACAACTATTTGACTGTTGTCTAAACAAATCAATTTGTTTACAAAATTAATTTGTTATAAAAATCTAACAAATGACATTTTTATATTTTGTAGAATATTTTCGTACAAATTAATTATTGAATTAATTATTAATTATTGCTTGAAATCATTTGTGCATTTTTTTATAATTTCATTGATGTTATATTTCTAACAGGACGTATAGTTATTGCTCGGGCTTGGCCTTAATACTATTCATACCGGCATAGTATTTAGGCGGATTCGTATAATTTTGGTACAATTAGTGTTTATGCTATATTCGTAGCAACTGCTATGCAATAATAGCAACAGATTTTTCTCAGTGTACAAAAGCTGTATTTTTGTACATACCAAAACAGAAATATTATGTGTTGCATAACATTTTTTAATCGTTCTAAAAATTAATTATTATTCAGTTTTAACTTTAAAAAATCTTTTTTTTTTCTTACAATGAATTATATCACGTAATGTCAAGTAAGGATTCTGAACTGTTACTGTCATGTATTATTCACTTTCACTACTAAAATAATCATAAATCCCTAGACTTAATTAGCCCATCGAGAAACCAAAATAGAGAAATGCATAAAATTTATACAAACGGTATAAACATAATTAGATAATATTGCCATAGAAAATACAGTAGGCATGCCCTATAACTAAAAATAAAATAGTTAAGGCTTAACAATTTCTTTATAATAAAACTTAATCTTGAAGGTGGACAAATTAATTAACTATAAAAATATTACAATTTCATATTAAAACATACTGACTTCTGTGATAAGTTTTATAATTGTTAAAAAAGAAAGAAAGTTTTAATTTTATTTATTATAAAAATAAAATGAATAAGTAACAGACATTCTACATAAAACTGGGAATTTGTATTTTTACTGCTGACAGTTGGTAGCAATACAAGTTTTACGCGTCCCGCGCCTAAACTGACTCGCGCGAAAGCGCGTCGACGCACACGGCACATTTTACCTTGAAATTTGGAATCCCGCTAAATATTGACGCGTCAACTTTGCGTGCGTTGCGATGAGAGATAAAAAAATCTCTGGCGATTTTATTAAATAAAGAATCTTGGTAACTGACATTTTTAAATGAAATTTATCATTATTCAGCTGACTGAATTTTTACAACCCTTGAAATATAAAATATATATTTTATTTTTTATAATAAAATAGTTTTACACAAAATCTGAAGTGCTCAAAACGTTGCATAATAATTCTCTTTTTTAGCTCAATTTCTAAATTAAATCGAAGAAACGGTATCATTATGCAACGTTTTAAGCTTTTTAGGTTTTGTGTAAATTCTTAAATATCAAATTTCTTATAATTTTGACAATTTTCCTCTCACAATCTAATGATCTACGTACCAATTTTACAAGTATACATAATAATTGATTTGTAAATCTTTATTCATATGCGAGAAAAAGTACTTATCTACTTATCAATTCCTTGACTTTTTTTCATACATATATGTTTACATCCGCATGAAAAGGGCTCACTTTGTCGATTTTGTTTTACGAGATATTTGCATTTCTCTAAGCAATGTTCAAATATTCCAATTTTTTTTATTTCTTTAAAACAAACTACGTAATGACCCACAAGGAACCATGCGTTTATTATAACTTTCTTGTGATACAAAATACAAGATAGTCTTATTTTTGATTTTTAAAATGTATGGGCGTTATTGGTAATCTTGAACTTTAAACTCATTTTTCTCAAAACCAGAATTAAGACACTCCAAATTTTAATGCTTATAACTTTGTTAATGTTTCAACTAAAGGGATCCAAGACCTCGCAAAATTTTATAAATTTAATTAAGAATATGGTCATATAGAGAAGTCCAATAGTGTCAAAGTGGGCCCTTTTTTTTACCCCTGGCAAAACAATTAAATAGGCAATCAGTCGCCACTTCCAAGTTGGTTAAACATTGAAATAAAATAGATTTTACCGATCAGATGATTGCAGTTTTCGAAAACAATCTGTGATTGTTTGATTTTATTCATCTAGCAAACAAAATAAACTAACGACGAAACATGCGAGTTTTGGAAATTTCTGCAAAGGTTAAAACTATTGTTATCCCACAGGCACAAACATGGCGCTTTTAGATGCCTGTAGGCATGGTCTAATCGCATTCATTTGTTCGACCGGGTCAAAATGGCTTCCATTTTTTCCCTATGGAAAAAATGAACAGCTGATCCATGTATTTTTTTACCACAGGGCAAAAATGGCCGCCATTTTCATACGGTCAAACAACTAAATGCATTTAGACCCTAACCTACAATCATTTAAAAGCACCAAGTTTGTGCCTTTGGAATAAAAAGTATCGAAAGCAACACGGGTTTAAAGTCAGTCCAATTTGTTTATAATAATGTTTGTGTACGAGTTCACTTATGCAATAGAGTACTTTTAGAGTACTATGTAACAGTCATATAATATAAAGTACGTTTATTCGAAATACAGTATAATACTATATTAAATGGTACGGGTGGCCACCGCTAGGTTCGTGTGTCAGTTTTCTTCCTCTACTACATCTTCGGCAATTCCAGCGCGACAAAGATAATATATATAGGTACACGATCTCTGAGATATATATATATATATATATATATATATATATGTCATATATGCAATACAATGTATAGCTGTCTTTAATTTAAATTTTTCCTATTGTTTTATAGAATAATTAATTTTAATAAAATTATGTTACGAACGTAACATTTATTTTCCAACCCTATTAAATAACAGAAAATTTAAAGTTGACTATATTGTTAATAAAAAATTAGAGATTTTTTAAAAAATTTTAATAATTTATTTTCAAAATCGAACAGATTTAAAATAAAGGAATCTTTTATTTTCGAACAATATTAAATAACAGAAGATTTAAAGTTAACCAGATTGTTGATAAAAAATATATTTTTAAAAAAATTTTAATTAATTATTTTCCAGATGGACAGATTTAAAAGAAAGAAGTCTTCTATTTTCCAACCATATTAAATAACAAAAAATTAAAATTGACAAAATTTTTAACACAATATTCGATATTTTGTTAGGGTTCCGTACACCACACGGTGGGGCTCGACGAAGTTCAACCCAAATGTCTTATCACTAAAAGTTTTTTTACAAAAATTTGTTCAGTGATGAAATTAGAAGATTTCAAACCTATAATGCAAATAATCTGTCGAGGGTTTTTAAAATTAAATCGACTTTTGTCGATTTTTTAAAGGTTAACCGCTCTTATTTCAATAAAAATTAAGGTATTTAAATTTTCTTTTTTTAGGTCTCTTCTTCCACGTCCCGTAAGCAATTTTCTTTAGTTAAAGACTTTTGTTTGTTTTTATTTGGCGTTAAATTTAAGAAAAATCACCAAAAAACGTGTTTTTTGGTGATTTTTGTGTTTTTTCTTAAAACAAATGAAGAAAAATGGTTTTCTAATCAAAAGTGTTTTGAAGCACGTACTTTTACCTTCAAAATAAAAAAAAATTATTAAATTTGCTGCAACTGTTCTAAAGTTACAGCATTTTTAAGCAGCAAAAACAAGGAGTCAAAGGTGTTTCGAGGAGAACAAGCACATGTAGATACTTAAATACGCTACGGGGTGTAAATATTTTGATATATTGGAAAAGTTCATTACATATAAAGTAAAATGAAAAAAAAAATTCTTTCAGAAATCTGTTACTGTCTCAGAGATATTCTTAAATGTATGTAAGTTTCTGAAAGTTTCTATTTACGAAATATTCTTTTGATTGTTTTTATAATCTGTAAATTATATTTATTGAAAGAGCAAACTTTTTTATATTTAAATCAAATTGTAACAAAACATAACATTTAGAACGGAAATTTTATTGTTTCATAGACATTAAAAAGAATGCAAACCGTTGAACTCACAAAGAGCTCGTAAAAGTCTTTGTGAATAATCGGGGTGGTTTTTCTGGACATTGTATTTTTTCCAGGTATCAATTGGAAGTCAGAATCTACAGATTCTGATGCCTGCTTGATTTAAATATAAAAAAGTTTGCTCCTTCAATAAATATAACTTACAGATTATAAAAATAATCAAAAGATTATTTCGTAAATAGAAATTTGCGAAAACTTACATACATTTAAGAATATCTCTGAGACAGTAACAGATTTCTGAAAGAATTTTTTTTTTATTTTACTTTCTATGTAATGAACTTTTCCAATATATCAAAATATTTACACCCCGTAGCGTATTTAAGTATCTACATGTACTTGTTCTCCTCGAAACACCTTTGACTCCCTGTTTTTGCTGCTTAAAAATGCTGTAACTTTAGAACAGTTGCAGCAAATTTAATAATTTTTTTTTATTTTGAAGGTAAAAGTACGTGCTTCAAAACACTTTTGATTAGAAAACCATTTTTCTTCATTTGTTTTAAGAAAAAACACAAAAATCACCAAAGAACACGTTTTTTGGTGATATTTCTTAAATTTAACGCCGATTAAAAACAAACAAAAGTCTTTCACGAAAGAAAATTGCTCACGGGACGTTGAAGAAGAGATCTAAAAAAAGAAAATTTAAATACCTCAATTTTTATTGAAATAAGAGCGGTTAACCTTTAAAAAATCGACAAAAGTCGATTTAATTTTAAAAACCCTCGACAGATTATTTGCATTATAGGTTTGAAATCTTCTAATTTCATCACTGAACAAATTTTTGTAAAAAAACTTTTAGCGATAAGACCTTTGGGTTGAACTTCGTTGAGCCCCACCGTGACCACAAGTGTACGCACGGAACCCTATTGGAAAGACTATGTCAGAAATCGTATCCGCCCCTCCTAGCCGCCAAACTATTTGACTTAGAAAGTTCAAATTTGGCCCACATATGTATTTTCACGTGTACATGAAAGGAAAATTATAGATAACATGATTGTAGGGGTTGATCATAGCGTTGTCAAGAAAATAACAATATTTTTGAGAAATTTTGATATTTTTTGACTGATAACTTGTGGCGTCCCTTAACGCCTTTATCAAATAATTTATTTAAGGATAAATAAACGCGCTGATACTTCTTGCCGCTGGCCGTTCGAATCTTATGTTCTAATTGAGATTTATATTTTCCGCGTTGATTTGGAACGCGGAAGCTGCTGCGACTTTCGGTCAACGACCGAATTACATAATCGGGCAACCTCGGCCTACTTACGAATAGGCCCGAAGGTTGTGTCAAAGATCGTGGTCGATGCCTCGTTAGAGAGACGCCACGCGCCGTGCAATTAGCACCTTTTCCGTCGATTTTGTTTTCTCCACGCTACTCGTGGTTTTATTGTATAATCCGTGCGCTTCATAGCGAATGTTCTATTATTAAATAAATTGTGTTTTTCTTAAAACTCTTGAACTTGTTACTATTGTGGGTGGACTGTGTGTGGCAATTTTTGGATATAAACCAGTCAGCTGTTTTGCCTTTTGCTCCGCTGCAGCTGTTTCGTGCCACCAGATCACGCAGGGTTAAGGATTGTCATCTTGATTTTTCACACCTACGATCAGCGAATCGGTAAGTTTGTGTTTTCCTCAACTCTGCCCTGTGCTTCGCCATGCTGGCTCGTTTTTCTCCTCTTGGTTGATTTTGATACTCCGCCCGGAACGCGCGCTCTCCTTTGCCTAAAATTAAAAGATTCGAAGGAGAAACTATCAGCCGCCCGCGAAAGAATCGAGCACCTGGAATTAAAACTATCGGAGAAAGTGTCAGCCTCTTCCTTAAAAAATTCGGAGGAGAAACTAGCAACTGCTCGCGGAAAAATAGAGCAGCTAGAGCGCAAATTAGCAGAGAAGGAGTCAGCTTCGTCCTTAAAGGACTCATATCAGATTCTCCTCGACACCATTCGAGAGAAGACTCTAACGGCCAAAAAACTCCTTGCTACTGAGGAGCAACTCAAGAATTCTCAAGACGAGATCGAGCGCTTAAAGCGCGAATTAAACCCCAAGGACAACGATCTTGACGAACGTATTAAGAGCTTCGGAAGATTGGAGATGGGCGTACTGCGGCGCATACAAATTTATACTTTTTACATCAAATTTAATTAAATTTTTGAGCCAATTTCGTGTGTTTTTCACACAAAATTACGCCCACATGCTTTCGTTTTTGATGCAAAATTTTTCTTTTCTCAATTTTCTTAAACTTTATGTAACGAAAATTGTAAAATGACGAGCCAGATTTCCAATCTCTCTCTCTTTCTCTAAAATAAAATAAACCTTTTTCAAAAATTTAACAATAATTAAACATTTTTTTTGCGAGCGAAAATCAAATTTCTAATGGCGCATTATAACTAACTTTTTTTAAAAAATGAAATCTTATAGCAATTCTTAGAATTGGCAAATTTTGTAGCGTCACTGGCGTTCTCTCTCACTCCGTCTTTATTTTCCGTAAAATTCTATTCTGTCGCTTATTGCTTATCTTGCTCAATTAAAATTTTATTAATTACAAAATTGACATTTTTATTGTATTTCATAAATTGTTAATGTTAACCATCATGAGAATTAACCAAAAATAATAATTTTCAAAAATTTTCGAAACGCAATTTTGCCTCCTATTCAAAACGAAATCCCTTGTCCGGTCACCGTCAAACGTAAACAGAAGCGCTTGAAAAAGCGTAAACACTGCTTATCGCAGTAAATTGAGAATTTACTTGCTGTTTCTAGCCAGTTTTCACAGTTTTGAATTTAGAATTTAGAATTGAAATATTCACATCAAATTAAAATTTTGAAATTAAATTTATAAAACTTAAAATGTCAAAATAATTTAAAAAGGTATCTTACATTCTGAATTCTGAACTAGATCAAAATAAACTTTCAAAAAGAAATCTTTTTTTTTCGATTTTTAAAATTAATTAAAAATTAAAAATTATTACTTCTCAACAAATCGTTTTCGTGATTAAGCGCAAGTTAAAAACTTTCTGTTTTTTTTTATTTAAGCGCAAACAAATAAATTAAATTCTTTAATTTTTTACAATGACGAAAAATAACAAAACACCAAAACAGTAACCTGGAATGTCTACAAGGTCACATTGTGGTTTTGCGCCGACGCACACTTTGCCTCGATCACCACCTCCATCAAATCCTGGCGCAAATGAGCACCAGTGTGAAGCTGGCAACAACGCTTCAGGTGATTTCGATGCAAACGCCGATAATTCAAACGCACCAGCAAACGCCACCTAAAATAACGCAAATTAAAACCGTGCACCACCCCCTCCCCCAGGAGCTACTCCTAAAATTTCATTCACAACACGCAAAGGTCGACCTCCAAAAAAGAGAAGCCCTTTAGAATCATCCACTTCCACGCGCCTCTCCTTTTTTATTTCCGAGCTTCAAACTCAGGCAAATAGCTTGTTTTAACAGTCGATTCAATTTCAAACGACCATGACCCAAACAGATAGATCGCCCCCTCTACAGCAACGTCACACAGACAGATTTGCGCCACTTCTAGAAAGAATAGGGTCTTCCTAGGGTCACCTAGGCCCCCAGGGGCTATATACCGGGCAGAAAAGGAAGGAAGATGAAGAATGGAGTAAAGAGGAAGGAAGTAGGAGGGTTAACGAAAACACTGCGTTGCCCACGATTACAATATAGACATTGCAATCCTGGGAAGGGTGGGAGGGTGTGGGAAAAATTACCGTTTAGCGGAGTCTGAGACATCCAAACGGAATTAGAAGACCCGAGTGTTCCTTTCGGGAAGGAGAAGTATTTAGCAACCCTTGTTAGTGCTCAGCAACAAATTGCTAAACGCTCCCAAGGGCAGTACCCGCGGGGAACCTTGTGGAGGCCCTTCTCCCAGCAACTGCCGTAGCAAATGTGTTCACTCAGAACTAGGAATCGTGATAGGAGCGGTTTCGGCGACCTGGACAGTGGCCCAATCTATTCTTTCAGATATGCTGCTAAAGTCGCCAGGTCCCCACTCGGCCCAGTCCCTCATCTTTCCGGGTCAACCTCCACGCTGCGGCTTACTCTACTTGGTTCACTTACTAGCGATTACTGACAGAGTGGGACGAGGCTCTGCGTTCTGTCGCCTTCAGCTACTACGTTCGATTGGCTCTCCCAGCGTGGCGTCTTGCCTTCCATAAGAGCGACCTGCTCTATCACTACTACTTCGGGCACGACCAGTGGCCAGAGAATCGGACTCCTTTAGAGAGTCATAGTATCCTGGTACTGACCGGTACCGGCCTTCCGGAGATATGGGTGACCAGCGCAAGCCACGGACTTACTTGTTTCAGTGGGCGGGACTGAACTAGAAACAGCCACGCCAGACCTACTTCTTTCAGTACCTTGTGGACAGGAGCCGTCCGCCCTCACCCTTAAGACTTTTCCGTAGACCTAGCTGTGACATATACAGAACTCGTACCCTTCAGTCAGAAGAGACACAGAGAACCTGCACCTCAACGCCAGGATCTTATATTACACGAGCCTGTACCTGCCACCGTCCATTAACCATATACCTATTGACTTCTTCACATTGACACCAGGCGGCATTTTGGGACGTTTGATCTTGTTACTGACTGTTTGCACAGCGCCCTCTGGCAAGCCAGAAGGCCCCCTAACCACAACGAGAGGGGTAGCGCCGATCGCATGATCATGCTGAAGCTCACCCAAGAGACGCGACAGAAGCTGAAGCTAATCTCTCATTAGGTGGCCCTATCGACTTAGCTCAGGCACCGCGGGGTCGCCAAACCCGTAAGCAAATTCACGATGTGTGAACCTGATTCCTTGCGGAAAGCAACGTCACACAGGATGGGTCGTCACTGCCCACTTGCCTACCTCCCACCGCTCCCACTACCACGGTGACGGTAACGGCAACAAGCACGACACCCCCGGCGGGAACAAGTACGGCGTACTCGCTCCCCCCTCACCCCCTCATGACGCCTGCTTACAGGGCACCAGTCCCAACACGCGTTTTACAATTTGACGATGCTCCTCGAATTTACAACCGGACACCCTCGACGCAAAATAGTCAATCAAACCAACCTTTATCAAATTTAAATTTAAATAATAAGGACAATTTTTCTCATCAAGCGCCAAGAATTCCTAACCCCAATATGCATAAAATCATTAAATCATGGGAATTAAAATTCCCTGGCAAATTAGACGCCGATGATTTTATCGATGAATTTGAGCGCAAGCTCAATGCATCTTCTATCAGTCCCGATGACGCGCTTCTTGTTTTCTCTCAAGTTCTCAGCGACTCAGCGTACACCTGGTTTACCACGTTTCCCAACAGCTGGAACTCATGGGCACATTTCGCAGCCAAATTTCGAAAAATTTTTGGCGATGCAAACGACGACCAGCAGATAACAAACAAGATCCAGCGTGCAATCCAGTCGGAAAATAAATCGGCTATCGAATTCGTTATTAGAATTAGCGCTTTGTATAACAAATTACAACAAAAAACTGGAATTAATGCAGTTAACCGATAAACTTCGCGTGCAAGATTCCAGGAAACCTCGCATCCCAAGAGGCAAAAACCAATTGAACGCAATTGATTCACAACCTCTTGACGCACAACCGGAAACTGCAAATGCCCTTAAACCCGAAATAAATGCGGCCAAACCCCCGCAAAACAAGAAAATTGACAATAATAAAAATAACGGTAACAATAAACAACCAGTAACAAATTTAAACAAAATAGAGCAATACAAGCGCCAATTTGAAGCTTTTGGAAAAAAGCTTTACGGAAATAATTTTAAAGACGGAAAATTGACGACTGAAAAGGTGGAAGACAGCACAAAACGCGCTCCTCCCACCACTACCCCACGTCAACCGCGCCGTCGTTCTACTTCAGTTTCTTCGTCTTCCTCTCACTCCGGGTCGTCGACTAGAAGGGGGGAGAGACGTAGACCTCCCACACGGGAAAATCGTGGCTTTGACAATCGTCAACCCACAAATAACGGCAGAAACAACGGTTATCAGGGCGGAAATCGGTTTAATAACAACCGTGGTAGATACAATAGGAACGGATGGAACGGACACAATCGCAATTTTAATTATAATTACGGTTATAATCAGCAGTATCCTTCACTTCATTCGAATTGTCCGCCAAACTGCCAGTGCAGTATGCACGCGCCACCACCGCCGCCTCACATGCTGCTGCATACGCCGCAACTGCCACCCACGCACCCTTGGCAACACAATTACCAAAATTCGAATACACCCTAATACACCCACGCTTAACCAAGCGGGCCGTGGTGGGAACAGCGCTTCCGACCCTGAGACCGACGACGATGACATCGAGTACAGCGCTTCAGAAACCGAATACTCAGACACTGACGAGGAGTCCCCCTCCACCGAACATGTATATTCGACTGGAACGGGCACGTCCCCCGTCTTGTCGCTGCACACAGTAAGTCAAACTCCCTGCATATTAGCAGCAGTTTACAAGCCTGAGCGCAGAGTATTCAAAGGCCTTGCTCCGCCCTACCCTTCTCAAAAGCGTTGTACTATAACGACGCGCATTAGAATCGGAAATACGGAACACATTGGTCTCATCGACACAGGTAGCGATCGCACCTTTGTGTCAGGTGAATTATATGATTCAATTAAAAATTATTCAAACGGCAAACCCGTGTACGATGATATTACGCGCGGTGGCGTACAACTCGCTCAGCGTGATCATGTAGCTGCGCCGCGCTATTCGGCAAAATTCACAATTCAAATTAATGATTGTTACGGTGAACATTGGTTCGCAGTTTTAGACGGACTCACAACACCGATTATTTTAGGCATGGATTTAATAGAGTCATGGCAAATTGTCATCGACACTGTCCAGCGCTTTTGGACCATTAAAGATTCGGCTGTAAAAAACCAACTGAATTCAGTGCAAATTCAGCGCACTTCAGTGAACTCAATGCAATTGAGTGAGCTCACACCGGAACAACACCAGCGCCTAAATAAATTCTTAGATGAAAAATTATCCAAAGGACTTAATTTGGGAACAGGTGTTACAAACCTTGCTATGCATACAATTGAATTAACCGACCCGACGCCTATTAAACAAAAGCCGTACTGCCGTAATCCTGCCGTAAACGAAATAGTTAATAAAGAAATCGATAAATTATTAGAAAAAGGATTTATAATACCGAGTAATAGTTCATGGTCTAGTCCGATCGTACTAACGATGCGCAAAAATGGCAAACACAGATTTTGCATAGATTATCGTAAACTTAATAAAGTTACGAAAAAATCTGCATATCCTTTGCCACGCATGGATGCCATATTGGACGCGCTCACTGAAGCCGTAGTCATTAGCACCATTGACTTAAGCGAAGCGTTTCACCAGATCCCAGTTGATCCTAAGTGTCGCGCTTACACCGCTTTCGTCGCCTCTGGTCGAGGATTCTTTGAATGGACACGCATGCCATTCGGCCTCACGAACGCCCCAGCAACGTTCCAAGAATTTACGGACAGATTAAAAGCCGAATTTGTGAAACACGTAAGAGAAAATAAATTACCGGAAAAATATACCAATCAAGTCCACGCATATCTCGACGACTGGATAGTTACATCCCAGACGTTCATGGAACATTTACTTTTATTAAGTATTTTATTCGAGATACTGCAAAGCGCTGGACTGACTATTAATAGAGAAAAGTCATTTTTTGCTAAAGAATCAGTCGAATTCTTAGGTCTTTTATTAGACAAAGATGGTCTTAAACCAAACCCGGCACGCGTCGAACCAATTCTAAATTATCCGCGCCTGGAAAATCGTAAAGAGTTACGCCGTTTCAACGGATCCGTAAACTGGTACCACCGACATTTACGCAATATTGCGAAAATTCAAGGGCCTCTAAATAAATTAGCTAGCCCAAAAGTGCCATGGATATGGTCCGATGAATGTGAAAAAGCGTTCTTACAAGTCAAGGAAGCGCTCGGTGAAGCGCTGACACTTGTCTCTCCGCGCGCCGATTTACCGTTCATACTGTATACCGACGCTAGCGACACTAAACTTGGCGCTATATTAGTGCAAGAGGATCAGGATCGAGAGTACCTTATAACGTGCCTAAGCAGACCTTTAAGGGGTGCAGAATTAAACTACACCACAACCGAAAAGGAATGCTTGGCCGTGGTATTTGCCGTGCGAAAGCTGCGCTATTACCTGGAAGGTACGAGCTTTAGAGTCATCACTGACCACTCTAGTTTAAGATGGCTGTGCACACTCAGCGATCCTATCGGTCGACTTGCAAGGTGAGCAATGGAGTTATCGGCTTATGATGCAATCATAGAGCACCGTAAAGGTTCCACTAACGAAGCGCCGGACACCTTGTCTCGTTTGTACGAGAATGGTCCAGAAGCTTTTCCACCTCGCAGTTAAATTCTGCAAGGCAAGACTCTTGGTATGACAAAAAAGTCAGAGAATCGGAAAGTAATCCGGACGAAAATTCAAGATTTAAATTACATCAGGAAAAAGCGCTATATTTTTATAAACCCGATCATATTAAAGAAATCGTAGGCGATAACAACGCCTGGAAAAAGGTCTTGAAAGAAGACGAAATTTTATCGAAAATTAAAGAGAATCATGACACCCCACTACTCGCTCACCAGGGTATTAGAAAAACGTACTTAGCGATTTCTAAGCATTATTACTGGCCTGGTATGCGAGAAGACGTAAAGCGCTACATTAACCAATGTGAGACTTGTCTCAGGTGCAAACCTGATTACACGCTACCCCGAGGATTGATGTACCCCCGTAAAGTTACTGAGCCATGGGACACAGTGTCCTTGGACATTATCGGCCCTTTTCCGTGCTCTAAATCGGACAAATGTTATGTTTTGGTTTGCGAGGACACGTACACTCACTATACAGAGTGCTTCGCTCTTGCAAAAGCGGACGGACCTAAAATTGTCAAATCGCTCAACACTTTAGTTCATAGGTGGGGATGTCCGAATAAATTTATCACTGACAACGGGACCGAATTTGTGAACAGAACAATGTCTAGTTTTTTACGGAAAATCGGTTCTATTCAAATCACGACTCTAGTCTATCACCCTCAATCAAACCCGGTCGAGCGTGTGCATCTTAACCTCAAAACAATGATCGTCAGTCTTATAGGCGACGATCAGCGCGAGTGGGATAAGTAACTGGAGGAAGTACAATTCGCCTACATCACTACGGTCCACTCATCGTTAGGAGTCACACCTGCCTTTCTAAATCTCGCACGTGAGCCTAGGCGTTCCGGTGAACAAATCCCCGACGTGAACGTGACAGACTTGTCCCCCGACGAAATGACTGCTGATTGGATCGAACGCATGAAGCGCATGGATATAAACCAGTCAGCTGTTTTGCGCTTTGCTCCGCTGCAGCTGTTTCGTGCCACCAGACCACGCTCGTTCTTCTCCTCTTGGTTGATTTTAATACTCCGCCCGGAACTCTCGCTCGTCTGTTTTTTTGTGCCGGTCTTCTCGAGCCAAATCCATGAGTTAACCGTTCTTTTAATTAAATTAATTTTAAATTCAAATCAAAATTAGAGTCTCGACAGGTTCGCCACAAACTTTTGCCATTTCTTCGACAGGGCTATCACCACAACAATCTCTATAATTTTTCTGTAATCTACATATGATACTACATTTTTGTACCAGATTTGAACTCTCTAAGTCAAATATTTTGGCAGATAAGAGGGGAATACGGTCATTTTTTTCAAAAAAATGCGTTTAAATTGTACCATTCCTGCCCTTTATCTGCCAAATTATTGTACTTAGAGTGCTGAAATTTGGTACACATATGTAGTTTGACGTGTAGATTACAGAAAAACTATAGAAAACCTTGTTGCAGGCTGTTATCATAGCGTTTAAAAAAAAAACGATTTTTTTTAAAAAATGCTAAAAAATGGTCGTACCCCCCCCCCCCTGAACTTCCAAACTATTAGACTTAAAGAATTCAAATTTGGTACACAAATGTATTTTCACGTATAGATTACAGGAAAATTATAGAGAACATGATTGTATGTGTTGAACATAGCGTTGTCAAGGAAATAACAATATTTTTGAGCATTTTTTTAACATATGGGCCATAGTTTAGTGTTATAACTTTGACAGCGCTATAATTATCACTTTCTCTATAATTTTCCTGTAATCTACACGTAAATCTACATACGTTTACTAAATTTCAGCATCCTATGTCAAATAGTTTGTAAGATAAGGGGGGGGGGGGATACGGTCATTTTTTTAGCAAAAATGCACTAAAAGTGTACAATGCCACCTCCATATCTGCCAAACTATTGTACACCTAGGTGCATAAATGCCTTACCCACAACTAGTTGTCCCTGCGCTGAGAACACATGAGTAAGAGAGAGAGGTCTGGGGTAAGGCATTTATGCACCTAGGTGTACTTAGAGTGCTGAAATTTGGTATACATATGTAGTTTGCCATATAGATTACAGAAAAACTGTAGAGAACTTTGTTGCAGATCGTTACCATAGTGTTTTTAAGCAAAAATTAACAATTAATAATAATAATCGCACACTTCATTCTTTCATTCTTTCATTCTGTCCACACCTGAAGTTTGGCACTATAGATGTTTTTATGTTTTAAATCAATAACTTTTGAAAAAATGTATTTTTATATTAATTATAAGATTTCTAATTTTATTTATTTAATTATTGATTCTCCTGATTCTAAATTTTAAATCAATTGGCAAATTTATATAGTTTATTTTCAATAATATTAATGTATTACAATACAAAACGTGTCTTATTTCAAGCTACTTCACAGATTTTAATAAAGATTCAACGAATTTTAAATTTAATATGAAAATTAATGAATATTTTCTATTATAATTTATAATAATATATGAATAATTTTCATAATAATATTTCGTTTTTTAATTACTTCTAAAAAAGACAATATAAATAATATAATATAAATAAAAATAAATATAAATATTGGTAAATTATTAAACTTATTTAATTTATAATTTTATTATAGGTTTCAAATTAGGATCAATTATAATTTTAATCAGTTCAATTGTAAAAACAAAAAATAAGATTGACTGAAATATATTTTTCACTATATTATAGATTCGCCAAGCTCGTCAGGCTAAAAATTCATTAAAATCAAGATCAAGATCCCAAAATTTTCACAAAAAAAGCGCTGATAACAAAAATCAAATATCTAAAATAATTTCATAAAATTAAAGAAAAATAACTATTTATTAATAGAAGTTTGAATTAATAAAAGAATTTAGAATCGATAAATTGAAATATTAATTGATTTAAATAATATTAAAGTTTGGATCGATTTAAAATTTCCAAAAGTTCTTTAAATTCTTATAATTATATGGGTTTAAGTTTGAAACACCTAAAATATGCATTGTTAGAATTTGAAAATATTTGAAGTTCATAATAGGTCTAGCGTGAATTAATCAAATTCGAACAATTAAAAGTTTTAAGTAATTTAAGTTTAATATTACTAAAATTTTAAAAATTCAAAGTTCTTATACTAATTATTAAAGTTTGAAGCAATTAAAATTCGTATTAATAAAATAAAGTTTAAAATTTTTAATTTAATTTAATTTGTAAAGGTAAAAGATTGGAATAATTGTTCCCATGGATTAAATTAAAAAAAAGTTATACATTTTAAAACTTTAGTTATATTTCAATTTTGATTAATTCAAGTTTGAAATATTTTCAATTTGAATCGATAGAAGTTGTGAATTTTTTAATTTCGAAGAATAAAAAAATATTGATAAAAATTTTGAAGAATGGTTTGTTATTAATTGAATTTTGTAAAAAAAAAATCCAAAATAAGGAATTTTTATTATCAAAAGATGTTTGGAATAAATTAAGTTTGCATAGAAGTTTAAATATATTTTGTTCACAACACTATTAAAAGAGAAATATTCTTACTGTTTGTAACATACAATAATTTTTTTTATTTTTAACTGGGGAAGAAAATCTGATTTATTTTTTAAAATTTATTTCTATTTATTAATTTGTAACAAATTTTAATAAATCAAAATTAATTCACAAAATTTAATTTCATAATGTATAATTAATTTTATCTAAATAAGTTTATAGTTTATTTGGTGTATTTAAACTATATATTAGCCAATAAAAAATGCAATTTTCGCGTTTTTCTTTTGCTTAGTAATAATAATAATCGCAAACTTTATTCATTCATTCTTTCATTCTGTTCACATCTATAGATGTTTTTCTGTTTTAAATCAATAACTTTTGAAAAACTGTATTTTTATATATGATTTCTAATTTTACTTATTTATTTATTAATTCTCCTGAATTTTAAATTTAAATTAAGTAATAAATTTATATTTTATTTTTAACGATAGTGTATTAAAATATAAATGCGTGTTTCACTTTAATCTACTTTACAGTTTTTAATAAAGATTGACACCACTTTAAACATAATATGAAAATTAATGAAAAAATATGTAGATATAAATAATTTAAAATAATTTAATGTTTCCAATATATTCAACGATTTGATTATAATTTTATTGAATACAACATAAATAAGAATAGAAATGAATATCATAAAATTAAATTGAAGAAAGCGAGCACAGTTTTTCAATATTTTTTAAGGCTTTTAAATGCCGTCTTTATAATTTATTACTTTTTTTGGTAGACTTACATTTGTTAAACTAAATATATTTTTGGTTGATATAAAAATTCCTTAAAATTTAAAGCGTAGAAGTTTAAATTGAATGATATTTAAATTTTTGGAAATAAGATTTTAAATTGTTTTAAATAATTCTTAGGAAGAGAAGTCTGCGTAAATAAAAAATTTAGAATCGGTAAATTCAAGTATTAATTAATTAAAGTTTGAATTAAGTATAAGTTTGAATCGATTTGAAATTTCCAAATTTCTATAAGTTGAAATTAATAGTTTTTATATTTGCAAATGATTTCAGGTTGCACTGTTTCCAATTTTTTAAAATATTTTTAGACTTAAATAGTGGAAATTGTAATCATAAAGTTTGGATTAATTTAAGTTCTAATATTAAAATTCACATTTTTTATAATTTAAAGATTTTAATATTGGCTGAAGTTTGAAATTCCTAATTTAAATATGCACTGTTAAAATTAAAAAATATTTATAAGTTTATAATAGTTTTAACATGAATTGATTAAAGCTTGAACCATTAAAAGTTTTAAATAATAATTAAAGTTTATTATTATTCAAATTTGAATAATTCATAATTCCTACATATATTATTTGAATAGACTTTTTGCGCCTCAGATACAATAAAGATACCATAATATTATAGTTTAAGACACTTTCGAGACACTTGTTTTTAGAGTAAACTAATTAAAATTTGAAACAATTTGCATTCATATTAGTAAAATCAAGTTTAAAATTTTTAATATAATTTAATTTGTAAAAGTTAAAGATTGAAATAAAATAAAATGAACTCATTTTTATTTTAATTTCTAAAAAACACAAATTATTTCAATCTTTCACTTTTACAAATTGAATTAAATTAACCCTCAACTTCTAAACTGGGTCTGACAGACCCGGTAGACCTTTTCCGCTCTCTCCTACACCAGACTGTAGATTGAAAATACTGAAAAAATGGCTCTAAAAACCCGGGTTTGTCAGACCCAATCTAGCAGTTGAGTGTTAAAAATCTTAAACTTGATTTATAAATCTTAAAAATTTGGTTATATTGCAATTTTGATTATAATTGAAGTTTAAAATAATTTAAATTAATAGAAGTTAAGAATTTTTTAATTTGGAAAAATTAAAATTTATATCGATAGAAATTTTTGAGAATGGTTTGTTCCTAATCAAATTTCGTATTGTTTAAAGAAAATTTAAAAATAAAGATTTCATATCAGTAGAAGTTTGGAATAAAATAAATTTGTATAGAAAATTGTATTAATAAAAAATATTTTGTTCAAAAAACTTTTTAAAAAAATATTCTAATTTTTTTTTAACGTACTATAAAAACTTTTTAATTTTAACTTAGGAAGAAAATCGAAATTATTCTCTAAAATTTCTTTGTATTTATTAATTTATAACACATTTTAATAAATAAAAATTAATTCACAAAATTTAGTTTGATAGTAAAATTAATTTAGTCTAAATAAGTTCAATTTATTTTTTGTATTGAAACTATACTAGCCAACAAAAAAAGCAATTCTCGCGCGCTGTAGCGCGCGTATTTTGGCTATTTACAAAAAATGCTAAAAAATGACCGTATCCCCCCTCCCATAACTTCTAAACAATTTGACTTAGAGAGTTCAAATTTGGTACACAAATGTATTTTCACGTGTAGATTACAGAAAAATGGTAGAGAACATGGTTGTAGAAGTTGATCGTAGTGTTGTTAAGGAAATAAAATTATTTTTGAGTATTTTTTATTGATATTTGCTAAAATCTCTGGTTTTTTCGTTGACAGCACAATCGCCATCACGTTCTCTATAATTTTTATGTAATTTACACCTGAAAATACATTCCTGTACAAAATTTGAACTCTCTAAGTAAAATATTTTGGAAGATAGGGTGGGCGTGGTCCATTTTGTATAAAAAATTCATTATATATTATATTTTATATATTATATTATATATAATATGTTTAATATATTTATATATTTAATAGTATCAAATATATTGAAAATTATTTTGTTTTGTGTACGGAACCCTCGATTTTAGGGTGAGTGTAACTCGAACTTGCCCGATTTTTATTTAAATTTATTGACAAATTCCTAGATCAGACAGATTTTACAAAAAAGAACTTTAATTTCAAAAATTTTAACAAAAAAAAAAATTTATATTGAAAAATTGATATTAAAAAATAGATTTTTTAAAAAGTTTTTATTAATATTGTCACGCACACTAGTGCACAATAGTACTTTATATTAAATATGCTCACATCTGTCAACTTGATAGATTAAGTATTAATGTAATATATTATAATTAAGCATATATTGTAGATGATTTCTTCTAGGGAGAATTTTGTAGGCGAAAACTGCTTCAAGGGTACTTGAAGTATAAGTCCACAGAGAAGGTGAAGAGGGAAATACGCCACAATAGCATTTTTCCACTAGCGTTCACAGTCAGACTTCCCAACGTCTGACTGGCCTGGCGCACGCCTTACACTACTGCCGCTCGCGGCTCTCGCTGAACGCGTCGACCGAATTTTACCGAATTTTACCCCCATACTTTAGGATCTCTCCAGCAAGGCCCGTTCGCCTGTAAAAGTCGTCCCTTCGACGAAAATCTT
Organism: Ganaspis brasiliensis; assembly: GCA_037103525.1. Lineage (NCBI taxonomy): Eukaryota > Metazoa > Arthropoda > Insecta > Hymenoptera > Figitidae > Ganaspis > Ganaspis brasiliensis. Next base: position 1,858,992 of record JAZKLR010000056.1, on the reverse strand, counting down.
CAGTTCTTCGCAGAGCTCTCCCAAGAGTTGGTTGCCTCCCTTGCTTGACTACCAGAGCTGGTTGCCTCTCTTGTACTGCGTCACCCACTTATGGTAATTTTTTATTCTCCTACTCTCTAGTCACCGTTCGTTGGTTGCCTCGAACGCTGAAACTCTTTTTACTGTTTGTTGGTTGCCTCAGACACCCTCCTTATCGATTAGAACCGCGAACTGTCTGCTGGTTGCCTCAGACATACCCTTCTGCTTGTTGGTTGCCTCAAGCCGTCTGCTGGTTGCCTCAGATCCCCTCCTTATCGATTAGAACCGCGAACTGTCTGCCGGTTGCCTCAGACATCTCCTTCTGCTTGTTGGTTGCCTCAAGCAGTCTGCTGGTTGCCTCAGACGCCCCCCTATCTACAAGTCGCACTCTTGACTGCTGAGACGCTTTCCCCTCTTGTTTATTTTTGTGGGATAGAATCAATTTCTCATCCTTCCCAAAGTCGAACCATATCAATTGGCGCCCAACGTGGGGCCGTGCCCGACGCCCTTAAAGGGTTTTGTCGGTATTTCTGTCTGGCAGACATTCCTAAAACTTTACCCTTACTAAAAGAATCCCACAATTTGCTCTGTAAACCCAATAGGGACAAATTTGCGAAACCTCCGCCTAACACTCGCTTACCATACCAACCCAGTTTCAGCCTCTCCCACCACGGAACCGTATCAATATTTTTCTAGATAGGACAGAATTAAAATAAAGAAATCTTTTATTTTGCAACCATATTAAATAACAGAAAATTTAAAGTTAATTAAAAATTAATAATAAAAAATAGATTTTTAAATAAATTATTATCAACTTATTTCTAGATCGGACGGATTTAAAATAAAGAAATCTTTTATTTTCCAATCATATTAATATCAAAAAATTTAAAGTTGTCTATATTGTTAATAAAAAATTAGAGATTTTTAAAAAAATTTTAATAATTTATTTTCTAGGTCGAACAGTTTTAAAACAGAGAAATCTTTTATTTTCGGACCATATTAAATAACAGAAAATTTAAAGTTGACCATATTGTTAATAAAAAATTTGAGATTTTTTAAAAAAGTTTAATTAATTATTTTCTACATCGGACAAATTTAAAATAAAGAAATCTTTTTTTTTCCAAACATATTAAAACAACAAAAAATTTAAATTCACCAAATTTTTAACACAAAACTCGATACTTTTTACTAATCTTAATTAACAAATTCTTAGATCAGACAAATTTCACAAAAAAAGATTTCTATTTTCCAAAAATTGTAAAACAAAAAATGATTTCTATTTTCCTAAAATTATAAAAAAAAATTTAGATTGTACAAATGGATAACTAAAAATAGTATTGTAAAAAATTTTTATCAATTATTTTCTAGATCGGGCAGATTTAAAATAAAGAAATCTTTAATTTTCCAATCATATTAAAACAACAACAAATTAAAATTGACCATATTTTGAACCCAAAATTCAGTTTCCTGTATTAAAAAAATTAAAATTAACCAAATTTTTAATACAAAGTTCGATATTTTTTATTAATCTTAATTGACATATTCCTAGTTCAGTCAGATTTTACAAAAAAGATCTTATTTCCTAAACATATAAAAGAAAAAACTTTAAATTCAACAAATTGTTAATAAAAAAAAGATTTTTTAAACAATGTCAATTAATAATTTTCTTGATCGGACGGATTTAAAATAAAGCATGTAACACCTGTGTGACTTAAATTACGCGCCTGCAGAGAGTTCGGCGATTGACCCCGGAAGTAGGCGAGGACTTCCGAGGGGGTCAATCGCCGAAACTCGACGAGACGCGTCACTTGTTATATTTTGCTGCTTGTGCTCGCTTCACCTAATTTCACATGTGTTGCTGCCCTCGTGTTCTTCCCCTTGAACTTTTTTTTTTCGCATTTTGAGCCGTGTGTGACTGTGTGGTATCTGAGTCCAGAACGAGAGGAGAACATTGTTGAGAAACATCACCTCGAACCACGATTTGTAAGTTTTAAATAAATTGATTTATTTTTTAAACTAGCCGTTTACCTTGGTTTTCCTTCCACCTCCCTTTAAATAATCCTTCACCGGTTACAAAGGACGAAAAAAGCGAACAAGTCGGAATCGATAATTTTAGAAAAACAAGGATCGGGATTACGAAACAGTAAAATGATCGGGACAACTTCGATATTACAGCAGTATTTAAGTACGATAGAGAAAACTGTTGTAGATAATAGAAACAAATCGGAAAAAAGTACGAAAAAATCAAAAGACGGAACTTTTGATATTAATTCATTTTTAACGACAAATAGTGAATTATTGAAAAATAGGAAAGAATTGATGGAATATGACGATTTTTTAAGAGACGAAAGGGAAAAATTACGCGAAAAACAAAAAGCGTTAGAACTCGAACATAGGGAAATGATTCGAGAAAAATACAAACCAACCGTGCACAGTTCATTAAATAAAAATGATGCAGACGAAAATAGTTCGGTTTTAGGAGTAGAAAATTTTATGGATAATTATTTAGAGAAAGTTAAAAGGAAAAACTAACAAAAGAAACAAACGGTTAAATTTAACGAAAAAAATCAACTAAAGGAAAAACTAGATTATGAATGGCCGGAAGATAGTACATTTTTAGGGTTTCGTGGTTCGGGACCAAAACCCTTATAATAAGACTTTGTCGTCCGTCCGTCCGTCCGTCCGTCCGTCGTTCACAGCCAATAGCTGTCAATTTTAGCTTGTGTGCGAGAGAGAGGGTGATAAGGAAAGACAGAGAAAGAAACACACAAACCAATAGCTGTCAAATTTAGGTTGTGTGCGAGAGAGAAGGTAATAGCAGGAGACAGAGACGGCAATACACGAACCAATAACTGTCAATTTTGGGTTGTGTGCGAGAGAGAGGGTAATAGTGAGAGACAAAAATGGAAACAAACAAACCAATAGCTGTCAATTTTAGGTTGTGTGCGAGAGAGAGAGTGATAGTAAGAGACAGAGACGGAAATACTCGAACCAATAGCTGTCAATTTTAGGTTGTGCGCGAGAGAGAGGGTAAAAGTAAGAGACAGAGACGGAAACACACAAACCAATAGATATTAATTTTAGGTTGTGTGCGAAAGAGAGGGTGATAAGGAAAGACAGCGACGAAAATACACGAAATAATAGCTGTCCACAACTGAGAACTCTTCTTGCGTTTAGCACGCTATTGTTGTCTCTTTCTTTCCCAGGTAACCTTATTTTCTCTTGCTTTCAGAACCACAACTATGAACTCTGCTTGCATTTTTCACTCTATTTTTGTCTTTCTCTATCCCAGGTAAATTCTATAACCTATTCTCTCTTACTTTCTAAAAAGCATAGCAGTATACCTATATCTATAGCTAACTGATTTCTCATATAAGATTAGTTAAATACGGGTGGGGGAAGTTTTTGCATACTTAACCTCTTATGTTGTTTTGGTGTTTTATAAACAAAAGACTTAATACTTACTTGTTTATTCAACGTCACAACCAAATGTAAATTGTTTAATTCTCGTAGAACATAAATATATTTAAACTTAATTTTATTATGGCGAATAGGTTTAATCAAATGGATTTAGGTAAATGGATTCAGTCAAAAGTTTGTTAAGGCAAATGTCCGTTTGGGCATTTAAATTCGGGCGAGTGTTTTCGGGCGAATGATTATTAAATTGTTTGAAGGTATATCCAAAAAATTGATGTATCTTTAGTTCTTGAACAATTTATAGAATTATTCTAGTACTAATTTTTTCTTTGTATTATTCTACAGAATTATTTTAGTAAAATTCGATAGAACTTTTCCTAATGAGAATATATATTTGTTTTTGTTTAAATTACTTTTATGTCCAGAGTTAGAAATTATTTTTAATCTATCTCTAGAAGATTTAAATGGCGATAGATCATGTTGTTCTTTCAGAATAACTTTTTGATTCAACAGAGCCATAGTTAAATGAATATCGTCCACTGTAAGATGTTCGAGACCAAGCACCAGCTCTATTAGAGTAAGTATTGCATACAAAAAGAGAATTCATTCCACTTGGTCTATCAATTAAAACAGCTTGACCTCTTGTACCAACTGGCAGGCTTCTACTATGTGACCTTCCACTATCTGTTATAGATGTTCTGAAATTTTCACTTTCTCCAATTTCAATGTATGAATTGGGTTCAAGTATACAGCAGGTTAAAAAAACAACAGCAACGGCACCCTAGAAGAAATAATTTTCATAAATTATAAATTTGTACATTTAAAAACTGTTTTTAAAATATTAATACATATATATATATATATATTGTAAAATACATATGGTCGTTTCTTGCGTAACTGCCCGATTTCAAGATAAGTTAAGGTATAAAAAAAATTTTTTTTATTCAATGTTTCTTTGCACTTATTTTACTTAATAGGGTATAATATAATTATATTTTAAACGATATTACTGCAACTATATTTATACAAAAATAATAGCAAATTTTTTAAAATTAACTGCCATGTGGATCTGAATCGCATCTTTTTATTGCCAATATATTGTACAAAATAAAAATTTCTTCTGGATATTTTGCTAAAACGAAAATAAATAATAAATTTATAAATTATTTTATATTCTAACAGTATTTTAGATATTAGTTAACATATATAAAATTTTAAAAAAGAACAGCAAATACAATATTTAAAAATGAATATTTCGTTTTATTTTTTAGATAATTTGAAATCGAGATCGAGCAGTGTAATCCGGCATTGCTAAACTACTTTATAGAATAATATTTTAAATAACCACCACAGAAAAAAAGTTTCTCTGCATTAAGCACACTGAACACTTCATATAGGCCATGGAGCTGAAATTTTACGTGTTACCATGGAGCTGAAATTTAACATTTATTGTAACCTCACTTCTACAATAGTGCAAAATAAATCTATTCCTTCTGCAGATCGCTTGTTTCACATGAAACAAGAACAACTTGAAGAAAATGGTAACAGCACTGTCAAAAAGTTGTTACAGTAGGATGGCCCAAAAGAAAAAAAATTTCGATTTTCATAAACCTTACCCCCCAATTTTGTTCTATTGTAAAAAATATGCGACACGTATTTTTTTATTTTTTTATTTTTTAATATTAACCCGTGCCGCAAACAGTGGCGGATCCAGACTTGGTTCCAGGAGGGGGTTATACATGAGAGAGAAAGAGACAACACTATAGTGTTGTCTCTCTCTCTCTTATACAAATCTAAGTTAGCTTCAGGGGGGGGGTCATGACCCCCATGACCCCCCCCGTGGATCCGCCACTGGCCGCAAAGCCGTTGAATATTACCATTGAATTCCCATAGGAGAAATGCATTTTTTCTTAAATTTGACATAAAATCGTGAAAAATTGACCTTTTTCTTTTTGTGAACGATCTTTTTGTTCATGAATGTCCAAATAATAAAAATCTGTCATATATTTATTAAATAAATTATTTTTACTATTTTTTATGTGACTGTAAAAAAAACCCATAAACGTAAAAAAACCTGGAAATTATTAAAAAAATATTAATTATTATTTTAAATTATTTTTCCTCATTCATTGATGTTATTATCAAAATATATATTGTTGTTTATGTTTTACCATGTTACATAATTTGTTTAAACAAGTTATTATTGTTATTTCCCTACAAAATGACAAATAAATCAAGCGTTTTTGCAATTTTCTTTAACTTTCTAACTTTAGACGCCTAATAAAAACATAAATTTATATATATTTATGTTATATAAATATTTATTATCAAATTAAGACGCTAACAATTGTTTAAACAAATTATTGTTGTTATTATTAACTTTTTCAGAATTGCTTAAAAAGAATTGTAGTTTTTTCTTAATTTTGCAACTTGCTTTTCTTGAATTAACCATATTTTAATAAAATATAAAAAAAAATTATTATTATTATTATAACAATTATTTAGACAAATTATTGATGTTATTTATTAACTTTTTCAAAAATGCTTATAAAGAGTTGTAGTTTTTTTAATTTTGCAAATTGATTTTATTAAACCAACTACATGTTAATAAATTAATTAAAATTATTATAAAAAAATTATTTAAACAAATTATTCTTGTTATTTTTGAACTTTTTCAAAAATGCTTATAAAGAATTGTAGTTTTTTCTTAATTTTGCAAATTGATTTTATTAAACCAACCACATGTTAATAAACATAATAAAATTATTATTTTAACAAATATTTAAACAAATTACTGTTGTTATTTATTAACTTTTTCAGAAATGTTTATATAGAGTTGTAGTTTTTTCTTAATTTTGCAAATTAATTTTAATAAACCAACCAGATGTTAATAAAGCTATTAAAATTATTATTATAACAATTAATTAAACAACTTATTGTTGTTATTTATTAACTTTTCTAAAAATGAATTACAAGAATTGTAGTTTATTCTTAATTTTGCAAATTACTTTTCTTAAGTCAACCACAATTTAAAAAAATTAATAAATTTGTAACATAACAAATTTTTAAACAAACTGTTTAACTCTTTATTTAGCATTTATTAAAAATGTTATAAATAACAACAATAATTTGTTTAAATATTTGTTAGAATAATAATTTTAATAATGTTATTAACATGTGGTTGGTTTAATAAAATCAATTTGCAAAATTAAAAAAAACTACAACTCTTTAAAAGCATTTTTAAAAAAGTTAATAAATTCATAATAATAAAGTGCTTGCACTTTTCAGGCATGAAACACTATATTTGGGTGGGAAATACAAGGTTGTTTTTGGTTCCCAAGGTTTTCCAGGAGTAATTTTTGGCGCTGAACACGAATCTGAAGTCAAAATGACGATTGGTCTTCATGGAAATTGTCAAACCACCTGTTCTGGTCGGATTATTATGGCAATTTGTCTGTCCGCACTGCGTATCTTTTTGGTTTTATGCCGCATTTGGGGGTATAATACAAGAATATATTTGGTTCTCAAGGTTTTTTTGTAGTATTTTTTGTCGCTGATCATGAATATAAAGTTAATTTGACGATTAGACTTAATGGAAATTGACAAACCAGCAGTTGTCACACGATTATGAAAATTCACTTTTGTCTGTCCGCGCTGTTTTTTCTGCAACTTCTATGCCGCATTTTGAGTGCATAATACAAGAATATATTTATTTCTCCAGGTCTTCGTATAGTATTTTTTGTCGCTGATCATGAATCTGAAATTCATTTAACGATTGGACTTAATGGAAACTGACAAATCGTCCTGTCATAGGACGATTATTAAATTCATTTTGTCTGTCCGCACTGCTTATCTATGTGGTTTTATGCCGCATCTTGTGTCATTGTTGTGAATGTAGAGTGGTTTTAAGAGTATTTTCTATCGCTTTACATAAACTGTAAATAAAATTGATAATTTGATTAAATAAAAATTGCTAAACTGGCTTTTATTGGAGCAATATTATAAAAATTCAGTTTGTCTATCCGCACTTCCTATCTGTGTGGTATTTTGCCGCATCTTATGTCATTCTCGTGAATGTAGAGTGGTTTGAAGAGTGTATTTTTTATCGCTAAACATAAATTTTGAATGAAATTGATGATTTAACCAAATGGAAATTGGCAAACTGGCAATTCAAGCAATATCATGAAAATTTAGTTTGTCTTTCCGCACTATTTTAAAGTGTGGTCTTATATGCAGCATCTTATGTTATTGTTGTAATAATGTACATCGGTTTTGAGTATATTTTCAACAGCAAAAGACAATTTTAAATTAAATGAAAATTGAATGAAAATAATTAAAATTTTTATTTTGAGTACGAATTTTTTTTTTACTTTGTTACTGATTGATGAGCATTTAATATATCTTTAAAAGACATTATTTCATTCGATATTTTAATAATTTTTTCGTACTCGGATACGATGAACACCAAACCATTTTCTGAAAAGTAAATTTGTTTTATTTGTTAGATTATGTCAATACAAATTTACTCACAAATTTATCACAAATTTACGTATTTACTCACGGACAGTTGTATGTTGCGTTGTCTAGAGTAAAATCAAAAAAGTATCTGAAGATACATGCTTTAAACTCTGCATTATTTAACAATCCAAAAGATTTAAAAAGCTCTTACATAAAAAATATTTTGTATCATGAAATATTGTAACTAGGCGTTTTTACATTTTCAATTAAATAAAAATCATTAGATTAGAGATGTTTAATGGTTATTACACAGGGATTTTAATGCTCTTTTATAAGTTGAAATGTAGCGGAAGGTAAATAAAAATAATAATAAAAGAAAAGAAAATTAGAAAAATGGCAAAAAATTTAATATAATATAAATATATATGAACTTGAATGGCAATTATAACAAAAACCATGAGAAAAATATCATTGAAATTAAATAACCTATTATTTTAATGTTATTAATTAAAAGTTTATTTCATTTAAATCTAAAGTAATATATTTATTTGTATGAAATAAATATTAAATTCCTAATGTTAAATTAATCGGTTTTTTGTTCGATGAAACAAAAACAAATGGCAATTATAATAAACTCTATTGTAGTATTTTGACAGCTGTTCAAGTTTTCAAAAAAAAAAAAAAAAAAAAAAAAAAAGGTCATCACTTTGACTGTTTGTTGACAAAACCCCTCCCGAAAATTTTTTCTGGCTACGGCCTTGTAATCCTTAAATACATTTCAAAGTAAACAGACTCACTAAAAGAACAGTCTGGTTAGAATAACCAGAATTCTGGTAAGGGTATATTTAACATTGTGTTTCTGGTTCAATTAACCAGAGTTCACGTTAAATCAATCAAAATTGTGGTTAAGTTAACTAGAACTTCGGTTAAAATACCCAGAATAAAATTTTAAGTACAACCTAACCATAATTTTTTTTCAATTTTGATAATTTAATCAGTGAAATTTGAAAGATTTTCAGTGGATTTTAATTAATTTAAATTTTAATTAATTTTAATCAATTTAGATAATTTAAACAAAATCAAAGTATTTACTATATATGAGAAGAATTATATTGATTTTATTTTCATAGTACGAAAGAGATAAAATTAGAAAGAAAGTATGGATGTAGAGTGGTGGTCTTCCTCATGTCATATAATTTTCAATTTTAATATATTTTGTTAATATACTTTGTATTATGTTGAAATATATGTATTATGTTTTTATGTAAACTTTTTATTTTATTGTAAAATAAACTATATAAAATGGAATGTTTCTCGCGCGCATACTTTGCTAGTAACAACAATAATTTGTTTAAATAATTGTTATAATAATAATAATTTTTTTTTATATTTTATTAAAATATGGTTGATTCAAGAAAAGCAAGTTGCAAAATTAAGAAAAAACTACAATTCTTTTTAAGCAATTCTGAAAAAGTTAATAATAACAACAATTATTTGTTTAAACAATTGTTAGCGTCTTAATTTGATAATAAATATTTATATAACATAAATATATATAAATTTATGTTTTTATTAGGCGTCTAAAGTTAGAAAGTTAAAGAAAATTGCAAAAACGCTTGATTTATTTGTCATTTTGTAGGGAAATAACAATAATAACTTGTTTAAACAAATTATGTAACGTGGTAAAACATAAACAACAATATATATTTTGTTAATTACATCAATGAATGAAGAAAAAGCATTTAAAATAATAATTAATATTTTTTTAATAATTTCCAGGTTTTTTTACGTTTATGGGTTTTTTTTACAGTCACATAAAAAATAGTAAAAATAATTTATTTAATAAATATATGACAGATTTTTATTATTTGGACATTCATGAACAAAAAGATCGTTCACAAAAAAAAAAAGGTCAATTTTTCACGATTTTATGTCAAATTTACGAAAAAATGCATTTCTCCTATGGGAATTCAATGGTAATTTTCAACAACTTTGCGGCACGGGTTAATATTAAAAAATAAAAAAATAAAAAAAAAAAACGTATCGCATATTTTTCGCAATAGAACAAAATTGGGGGGTAAGGTTTATGAAAATGGAATTTCTTTTTTTCTTTTGGGCCACCCTACTGTTACAGTAATATAATAGTAATGACATGGAACTGAACGCTTTTATTGTACACATGCGATTTTCACAAAAATAATTTTTTGTAAGTAAAAATTTTTCTTTTTTAAAACTTTTTTCACATGTAATTTAGTGCTAATGGATCAAAATTGAGATTTATCTTATTAGAAGGCGTAATAACTATAAACATTTCACCTCAATTATAGGTCTACAGATTGCGTTCAAAAGTTGGAAAAATTGAAGGACAAATATTTTTATAGATTCTACACACTGAGAAAAAAGAATAATTAAATTTACCTGGAGGAGTGTCAAACGTGACAATATTTCAATGTCAACTATAGGACAACACTCTATTGTATGAAGGTTATTATCTTCAGAGTGTCAAATATGTTTTACACTCCAGAAGGGTAAATTACAATGTTTTACAGGGTTAACTTATTTTAAAAAAAAAAAGGATGCTGTTTTTAGGAAGCATTTATTTAAAATTTTTAAAATATTTAATTTAAATAGGAAAAATAATTATTCACAACTTTATATTTTTAAATGATTAACTCATGATTGTCTTATATTTTGTATTAACTTTTTGCAAATAATTAAAAAAGTTTAACAAAATTTATACTATCTTTGCAGCAAAGATTAAATCCCTTTTGGATAGAAAAAATAATTCAAATATTCAAAAATATTGTATTTACGTGATGCAATGTTATTCAGTTTTAAAACCGATAGTTTAATAATTATTTGAATCAATTTTTAATACAAACGTTACCATTATATTTACCCTCTATAAATTTTGTGTGCATATCTGTATTCCAGAACCTAAAATCAAATTTAAAATATCTAAAAATAAAATAATATAAAATGTTAAAAAAAAAGAAATCTTTTAAATTACAGAAAGCATAATGTAATTAAAAACATCAGGGTCTTCGAAATCAATGAGAATCCTGTTGATATAATTTCATCACTTAGGACTTAGAATGTTAATAATAACAAAGTTATTTGTTTACTCATTAATAACCACATTAAAAAAAAATTTTAACCCATAGCAAACTGACAAATTGTATTTATCGTTATTCATTTATTATTGAAAATTCGGTTACATTCGCATATTATATAATTGAACATCCAACTCGTCAGCTTGACTCTCTGGAGTGTAAGAGAAATTATGAACTATAAGTCATGTTTACAAAATAAAAAATATAGTAGAGTGTAAGAGCTATTATATGCAGTGTCTGATTAATAAAATAACTTTTTAACCATGAGAATTTAACACTCCAGTTTTCTCAGTGCACGGAGAGAAAAATCTAGCTTTTATAGCACGAAGTTTTCCCGTTACTTTGTACTGAAAACGAAAATAGCACAAAGTTTTACTCTAATAGCGTGAAGGGGCGTATACTGCAAAGGCAGGGATGGACTTCATGCTACAAAGGCAAGATTTTTCGCTCCGTGTAAGTATGAAAAAGGTACTATGAAGTGCAATATAAACCTAAATTGTTCATAAATATAGACACTTTATGCCTGAAAAAGGCTGAGTTATAATAATGATATTTTCACCGAAAATTATTGAAGTTAACATTTTGCAAAAGGGTCACGCCACGAAGCTGAAATTTTAGCAGTTATAGTGCAATATAATATAAGTTATAATATATATATTTATGTATATTTGGTTTTCAGTTACTCTCATATAAACCTTTAAAATTCACTAATAAACTTCAGAATATATTTTTAATTTAGGTGTATTTTTTTAACGCCGCCAAGTAGCCCAGTTACGTAAGAATCGCCCATATATTAAGTCTGTAAGTGGGGAAATTTTGAACAAAATTCCTTCATTCTTTGTTCTAAATTATAAACTTCTGTTATTTTATGATTTAAAATTTTTGTCAAAGGTTATTTTAAAGCCAATCATGAAAGATTTCAAAAATCCTTATAGCATTTATTGAACTAGCGAAAACCAGATTTTCTCTGGAAGAAAAAAAAATGAAAATTAGAAATTTTATTAATTTTTAAGTTTAGATACTTGACAAAGATTTTAAGAAAAACGTTAGAATTATTTTAAAAATTTAATGAACATTTTGTAATTTGTCTACTATATTTATTTATTTATTTATTTATTTATTGTTGTATAAAGTTCATAGGGCTAAGCAGCCCATCGAAGAACATAGTTATAGATAATCTATACATTTATAAATGGTCGAGTTAAACCGACATAAAACTAAGTAGTCTAAATCATATATTTAAATATTTAAATATACGTGAGTTTACAAGACTAAATACAAGTACAATATAGCGTATTATATTTTATATAACATCAAATAAAAGATCTCTGTGTAAAACAGAGAAAAAAATAAGTAAATGCAAAAACAAAACTAAGATAAAGCAGTAAAGACAAAAGAGTAGCAGAAATTAATAATTTTACTAGTATGCTATACCATACCAATATGCTATATTATTCAAAGTTTCGAACATTTAATACCTACTGTGACAAAAGACATGGATTAAATCGTCTTAAAATTTTGTTAGTTAAAGATTTTAAATACTTCTCAATTGCAGTAGGGACAATTTGGTTTTTGAAACCTTAAATAAGAGTAGGAGAATTACGAAATATTAAAGAATTTGTTTTAAAATCAATCAAATTTTATAATTAAAAATCTCGCAAGTATTTTAAATCACATACAAACAAAGCTTTTGATTTTAAAAATATGTAATTTATATTTTTATTTTTAGAAGGAGGGCATGCATTTTAAAACTTAAGAAAGTTCAAGGAAGTTTAAAAATGATTCAAAAGTGCGTTTTTTAAATCAATCAAATGCCTATCTTGCATAAACTTTCTTTAATTATTCTTAATTAATAAGAAAGTCTTAAATTTATGCGATTTTGAACTTTTGCTAAAACCCACAATTCTCGACGTTTTGAAACCTCCAGATTCCGAAAAAATGGGTTTTACGAAAGTGTCTGCCTGTGTAAAAATTTTGAAAATTCAATAACTTAAGTAAAAATTCATCTGTCAATTTAAAATTTGGTATCTGTTTTAAGTGACCAAAAATACAGATCGACTTCGTTAGCCAGCTATTTTGGACCAAAAATGTCAAAAATAGTACATTTTCAAAATTAAAAAAAATTTTAATTTACAAAAAAAAAATTTTCATAATTTTTTTCTTAAAGTACAAGTAAAATCAAACAAATTTTGTCAATAAATGTTTTCGATAAAATGCAAATCCAAAGAGATATAAATTTTTACGGTTTTACAGTTGTATCAGAGTATTCCTTGGGGGCAAGGTGGGGGGAAGTCAAAATTTGTCAATAAACTGTTGACGCATTGTCATCTTAGTCAGCTCAAGTAAAAATTAACAAGAAACTAACTATTTCACTGATAAAAACCTTGAAAATCCACAACCTACACGTTATATATGCAAAGAATTGAACATAATATGGGTAAATCATATACAGAAACACTATTGTTTTTCAAAAAAAGGAATAAACTCTCAGTTTTTCTTCCCATTTACTTTCATTGATCACACCTAATAAAACTGCATCAAAAAATATTGACTTTTCTAAAAATTTTTGGAAATTTTGAAAATATTTATTTTTACTTTCTTATCCTAAATGAGAAGGTCTTAATTTTGTGCGATTTTAAACTTTTGCTAAAATCCACATCTCTCGACGTTTTGAGACCTCCAGATTCCGAAAAAATGGGTTTTACGAATGTGTCTGTCTGTCTGTCTGTCTGTCTAAAAATGTTTGAAATCCATTAATTTGAGTCAAAATTCATCTTTTAATTTAAAATTTGGTATCCGTTTCAAGTGACCAAAAATACAGATCGAGTTCGTTAACCAGCTATTTTGGACCAAAAATGTCAAAAATAGAACATTTTCAAAATTTAAAAAAATTTTAATTTACAAAGAAAAATTTTCTTTAATTTTTTTCTTAAAGTACAAGTAAAATCAAACAAATTTTGCCAAAAAATGTTTCTGATAAAATGCAAACACAAAGAGATATGAATTTTTACGGTTTTACAGTTGTATCAGAGTATTCCTTGGAGGCAAGGTGGGGGGAAGTCAAAATTTGTCAATAAACTGTTGACGCATTGTCATCTTAGTCAGCTCAAGTAAAAATTAACAAGAAACTAACTATTTCACTGCTAAAAACCTTGAAAATCTACAAACTACACGTTATATATGCAAAGAATTAAACATAATATGGGTAAATCATATACAGAAACACTATTATTTTTCAAAAAAAGGAATAAACTCCCAGTTTTTTCTTTCCATTGACTTTCAATAATCACACCTAATAAAACTGCATAAAAAAATATTGACTTTTCTAAAAATTTTTGGAAATTTTGAAAATATTTATTTTTACATTCTCATCCTAAATGAGAAGGTCTTAATTTTGTGCGATTTTAAACTTTTGCTAAAACCCACATCTCTTGACGTTCTGAGACCTTCAGATTCCGAAAAAATGGGTTTTACGAAAGTGTCCGTCTGTATGTCTGTCTGTCTGTCTGTGTAAAAATTTTTGAAATCTATTAACTTGAGTAAAAATTCATCTATCAATTTAAAATTTGGTATCCGTTTTAAATGACCAAAAATACAGATCGAGATCGTTAGCCAGCTATTTTGGACCCAAAATGTCAAAAATAGAACATTTTCAAAATTTAAAAAAATTTTAATTTACAAAGAAAAATTTTCTTTAATTTTTTTCTTAAAGTACAAGTAAAATCAAAGAAATTTTGTCATTAAATGTTTTCGATAAAATGCAAATCCAAAGAGATATGAATTTTTTAAGTTTTACAGTAGTATCAGAGTTTTGCTTCAGGCAAAAGTTGGGGAAGTGAGAATCGGTCAGTAAACTGTTGACGCATTTTCATCTTAGTCAACTCAAGTAGAAATTAACAAGAAACTAACTATTTCACTTATAAAAACCTTGAAAATCCACAAAATACACGTTATATATATGCAAAAAATTGAACATAATATGGGTAAATCATATACAGTGTTATGTGTCAAACTCATAACCTCGCGGAGTCTAAAACGGGAATTCCTGCACGGCTCCTCCGTTTGAGAACCTTTTTCCGCTTTAGATTTTCGGCCAGTTTTTGCCGCCAGCAGAAACCGGTTTCACCGGCACTTTCCTCTAAGTTTTCTCCCCGCAGCAGCCACGGAATCAGACGATTCTCCAAACCCAGACCAATCTGTGCAGCAATCAAGAGCTACTAATTCTGTGGTAAGCTTTCCCTCCTCCACTTCCGGGAGTGGATTTTAACACCCGGTGGCGTCCAACAACCCCCCTACTAACAACATGGATAACCTTAGTAAAACTCAGGCTCCAGGACCTAGTTCCTCGGACCTCGGATCAAATCCCATGGTGCCTCTTGCGCCCCCCTCAACAATTTCAGGAACCTCGAACAATGGCCCTGCACTGGCAATGCCAAGCAACCTAAGTTTTACTGACTGGATGGGATTAATCAGGGCCTTTCATTTCCCCCCTCCACCCTTTCCAGAATTCTCAGGCCTGGACCACGAGGATCCCCAGTGGTTCCTCACCAACAGCGAACGCTATTTTTCGCAAGCCCAAACCCCGGAGGACAAACGGAGCCAAATAGTGGGTCAAGGTCTTAAGGGGGAGGCACAAAGATGGTGGTCCATCTACAAGGATCTAGCCTGTTCCTGGGTAGAATTTAAGGACCTATTTCTAAAAAAATACGCCGGACCAACCGTCCTCATGAGGCTCCAAGCCTCCTTGTATTCGCACAAGCAAGGAGACAAGAAGCCCACCGCAGTCTTTTTACACCAGAAGTTTTTATCACTGGCTTCAAATGGGAGACTAAGTTTATTTGCAGCTCTTTCTGCCGCACGATATAAAAACGCCCCAACATTTGCAATTTCATGATGGTGGACAGATTGCATAAGGGGATCTTTACTGTTCATCTCCGAATATTCTGCAGCCAGTACAATTTTTCGATGAAGACACTCTAAATTTAATAGACCTCTTCCTCCCCGGTCTCTTGGAAGGTAAATTCGTTGCACGGAAGACCTTGGATGATGACTACAATGGATTGACATCATCTTGCGAGTTTCTCTATCTAGTATTTTCAACTCATTCACATTCCACTTAACAGCTCCAAAGGTATAAAGAAGTAAAGGAATGGCTAATTATTAGTTTTTTTTTTTTTCAAAACAAGTTTAGGAGAGGAAAAAATGCATTTACGCACTTGTTCGTGTGGGACTCAACCACATCCTGTGGCAATACCGCACTAAAACAACCTCTCCCAATTCTTGCTTTACATACTCTTATCAACTTTTGCTCCTTCCGTCCTGGAAGGTGAGCAAAAGCATCATTTTTCTTTACTCTGTACAGTTTCAGCATTCTGTTCTTTGGGTCTTCATGTCCATTGCCGCCGATGTTCCTATGCGGCCGACATGAAATTGTGGGATGCTTTTTTAGAGCTACCTTTAAAGATGTTTTTTTTACAAGGAACAGTGCTGTCGGAGTTTTTTTTTTTTTTTTTTTTTTATTATTTTTACAAAACAAGTTTAGGAGAGGAAAAAATTCATTTACGCACCTTTTCGTGTGGGACTCGACCACATGCTGTGGTAATACCTCACTAAAACAACTTCTCCCATTCTTGCCTTACGTATTCTTATCCGCTTTTGCTCCTTCCTTCCTGAAAGGTAAGCAATAGCGCGATTCCTTTGCTCGAGGTGTTTTCAGTTCACTGTTCTGTAGGTGTTCCTGTCCGTTGCCGCTGTTGTTCTTACGCGGTGGCCAGGAACGCTATTGGATGCTTTTTTAGAGCTACCTTCGTTATGTTATATTATGAAGAACAGTGCTGCCTGACCAGATGAAGAGAGCTCAGCAGAACTGCCTTCTGCATTCGACCTGCCAATGCGTCAGCTTGAAGCTCGCAGGTTGGAACTCTTTGAAGCTGGCTAACAAATGAAGCTCTCATCCCCCCTAGACAGCCGAGAATAAGGACAACTAAATGGACTTTATAGCCTCTGTGTATTCTCCTCAATTCGAACAGCAGGTCTTGATACTTTTGCCGTTTCTCATCCTCCTTCTGAGCGATATTGCCCTCGGCAGGAGCCGAAAACTCAATCACGCAGATGATCTTACCTTTATGATCCTGGAGTACTATATCAGGCTTAGTAGCACTGATACGATGAGTGGTAGAAAACGAAAAATTCCAGTAGATTCTGCAATTCTCATTCTCCACAACAGCCTCCTGATCCTCTTGGGCGTATGGCAAGACAGGTTCCTTATCTACACCATATTGGTGTCGAAGATGGTAATACAATACCTTAAGTCCAGCATTGTGTCTTTCAATATACCTGGAGCATGCATACGTCGGACACGCACTTAGAATGTGAGTAAGTGTTTCCGGATATTGTTAACATGCTCGACAGTTGTAATTGTCGACAGGTATCTGCATGACCTTACTGCGATAATATAAGGTATTGATAACACCATCTTGGCAAGCAAATAAAAATCCCTCAGTCTCCGACCCGGAATCTCTGTGATATTTGGTGCTATCCGCTACCAGATATCACAGAAACGCTTGATCGATTTGGTCAAGTCCTTAGTTGCCCTTTCCCAAACACCGTGGAAATACTTGGTTTGTTAGGCCGAGTGTTTAAAGGGCATCTAAGGTGGGGTTGCTGGACCTCAACCGGGCGCGTCCCCAGGTGGCGGATAGGGGGATCCTCCTAGATATAGGTGGTATCGGGGAAATGAAATACCCGACGCGGACCATAACCAGATAGGGCTTGACACCTGAAATAATTGTCAACCCTGTGATGGGTTAACCACCCCCACAGGGTAACTTGCGGTTACGACAACTGTAACGCGCAGTGCCACCCACAATAGGTCTCTTTCGGATGGAGACCTGGGTTCAGTTGGGAGTGGCAATAGGATAGAACCCAGGCGACGACCAGGCTACGCCCGTAGACAAGCTCGTGAGCGTCTACGATGGACTGAGGAGATGAAGAGAGATGCCATCTTATGTTGGTGAAACTCTTCTCCTGACCGTAGAGGAATAATGAAGAGATGTTATGAGCGATGGATCACTATGTATCCCCAATACGCTCAAATAACATCTTAGAATCTAAGAGATCAGATATCCTCTCTGTTGGGTAGGGGATATGAAGCTCTCCTTCAAGAAGATCGAGACCCCGTAGAGAACAGACGATCAGTTCTCACAACACAACAAATGGTCGAGCATAGTAATGTGGGCGCAAGAGAAACCAAAATTCATCACAAGGTTTCCATTAAAATGGACAAATTGGCAGCGGCGAACAGAGAACTTTCGGACCTTTCAGAAGATGTAGACCTCTGGACATTGAACTGTGCAGTTTATGAAAAGGCGGTTTCTTTGCTTCGCGAAAGCAACAGAAAATCTGTTTCTAAGCGCATTGCAAGAACAAAACAACGAATTAAACAGGTACAGTTCAAGATTGGGGAGGCCAGACGGATGGCTTCTCAATTGCAGAGTGTGATTGCATATCTAGCAACAAATAGAGCATTTACTCCTAGAGTTTTGGGCATAGCCCAATCTCTAAAAAGATTGCATCATACTCTCAAGAAGTCTAAGCTGCAGAATATCAAGCAGCATTGGGTTGAGAAGATACGTACTCTTGTAATTATAAGAGAACAATTAGAACGGCGTGTAAAATGGATAGAGCAAAATAACACTTTTGCTATCAATCCGTCCCGCCTGTTCCCAGTACCTTCTCCAACCGTTGAAAAGCCACCTAGTCGTGAAGTGGTTGAAAACTTCTGGAAGAACATCTACGAAACCACATGTTCTCTAAACGATCAAGATGCATCTATACCACTCTTTCGTAGCTTCTGTCATCGGCAGGGGCTTGAACACCCTATGGAAGAGTGCTCACGAATCACTGAGGAGGAAGTGAGAAATGTAGTTGCTAAAACTAAGAACTATTCAGCACCCGGTCCAGACAAGATTAATAATCTATGGTGGAAGAAGTTCACTTTTACCCACCAACATTTGGCCCGTATATTTTCTAGCTTTCTTAACGGAGAAGATCACGTACCTCAGTAGTTGGTTGAAGGAAGAACAGTACTTCTACCAAAATCAGGAAATTTGTCTAATCCAATGAATTATAGACCAATAGCTTGTCTTAACACCTGTTACAAGCTATTCACTGGTATCCTCAAAGAGAGGATATTAACATCCATAGAGCCAGTGTGGAGTGCAATAGGTGAACAGCGAGAGTGTAAGAGAGGCCTAGCAGGTTGTAGGGATAACCTACTGATAGATAGGTGCGTGACCCAAGATTCGATATTTTATCGGCGCAACCTGTCAATGGCTTGGATTGATTACCGTAAAGCATTCGACTCTACGAGTCACGAATTGATTATGAAGCTTCTTGAATGCTTACAGGTACATCCAAACATTGTGAGATGCTTGAAAGATCTAATGCTCAAGTGGAGGACAAGGTTTGTTATAACATCGAACAAACAACAGGTGAATACTAACATCGTCACCTATAAAAGAGGAGTTTTTCAAGGAGACTCACCCAGTCCTCTACTTTTTTGCATCTCCCTCTTGCCTCTGTCTATTGTTCTTCGAGAAAAGCACTCTGGATACATGTGTGGCAAACCAAAAAATAGAGTATATAAGATCAACCACCTTTTTTATATGGATGATCTTAAGCTCTATGCCTTTAGTAAGGAGGCACTTAATATCTTAGTGTTTGCAGTAGCTGTGTATTCCAGAGCTATAGGTACGTCTTTTGGATTGGACAAATGTGCCGTGATTCATCTAAATAGAGGAAGACGAGAAATATCGGATTTACAAAGTAACTCTGAGGACCTTCAGCTCATTGGTGGCAACACCATACAACATCTTGGTGTAGGGGATGCTTACACATATCTTGGGATTCCACAATCGGAGACTCAGGATGTTTGTAAGCTTAAAGATCATCTCCAAAAGAAATATCGAGGTCTTCTTAGAAAAATTTGGTCATCTGAATTATCTGGGAAGAATAAGATACAAGCCACAAATACATTAGCCATTCCTTTACTTCTCTATACATTTGGAGCTGTTAAGTGGAATGTGGATGACCTGAAGTTACTAGATAGAGAGACACGTAGGATGATGTCAATACATCGATGTCATCACCCAAGGTCTTCTGTACCTCGAATTTACCTTCCACGCGATCAGGGAGGGAGAGGTCTACTTAGTGTAGAGTGTCTTTATCGCCGTATTGTATTGGCTGCGGCGTGTTCGGTGATGAACAGTAATGATCCTCTTATGCAATTTGTCCACCATCATGAAATTGCAGATAATGGGGCATTTTTATACAAAGCGGCAAACAGAGCGGCAGATGAACTTAGTCTTCCGTTTGATACCAGCGATACAGAACAGGGATTGGCATCATTAACACCTTTGATGCTTAAAAGACAAGTGAAGCAGGCTGAACATGTACTTCTATTGGAGCAACATGTTAGGAAGCCTCTTCATGGGCAATTCTATAAGATTCTTAGGGAGATGGAGTTGTCTAAGGATCTGTCTTTTAGATTTCTGAAAGCTGCTGGTTTAAGATCGGACTATTATTATTATTATTGATATTATTATTATTATTAGTATTTTTTTTTTTTTTTTTTTTTTATACAAAACAAGTTTAGGAGAGGAAAAAATGCATTTACGCACTTGTTCGTGTGGGACTCGACCACGTGCTGTGGTAATACCTCACTAAAACAACCTCTCCCATTCTTGCTTTACATATTCTAATCCACTATTGCTCCATCCGTCCTGGAGGGTAAGCAAAAGCGTGATTCATTTACTAGAGTTGTTATTTTCGTTTCTTACACTGTTGTTCTCACCCATTGCCGCCGATATTCTTAAGCGGTGGTCAAGAACGTTGTTGGATGCTTTTTTAGAGCTGCCGAATAGGATCTTATAATGAACAGTGCTGCCGAACCAGATTTAGAGAGTTCAGAAGAACAGCCTTCTGCATGCGAACCGCCAACGCATTAGCCTTGTGCTCGCAGCTAGGAATTTTTTGTAATTGGCTCACAAATAAAGCTCGCATCCCTCCTAAACAACCGAGTACAAGAACAATTAATCTGACCCTGTTTCCCTAGACCTCATGTTCCCTTCCTCGGTCGTTGGTGTAGGTGTTACTGTCGGAACCTGAAGGTTCGCGGAGGGTTCTTCTTCTTCATGCTGAAGAAAAGCTTCATGTCCCTTTTTTCGCAGAAAGGATACTTGGTCTCTTAAATACTGAGGTGTCATTTGAGCGTATTGGGGGTACATATTGACCCATCGCTCATGCAACCTTAGCATGTATCCTCTTCTGCAAGGACTACTGTTTTGCCAACATAGCATGATGTCCTTCCGAAGTTGGTCCGTCCATTTAAAACGTACTCTAGCTTGTCCCGGGTCAATGCCTGGTCGTTGCCTGGGTTCTGTCCTATTGCCACTCCCAACTAAACCCTGATCTCCATCCGAGAGAGACCTATTGTGGGTGGCACTGCGCGTTACAGTCGTCGTAACCGCAAATACTCTGTGTGGGAGGTTATCCCAACACAGAGTGGACAATTATATCGGGTGCCCACCCCTATCTGACTTTTGGTCCGCCCCGGGTATTCTAATTTCCTCGGTACCTCCCATATCTGAGAGGCCTTCCCCTATCCGCCACCTGGGGAGGCGCCCGATTGGGGTATTCTCTGGAAAGAATCTGGAAGTTTCTAGAAACTTCCAGAATCTTGTGGGCGTAGGGAAAGGGAAAATTCTCTGTGGAATTTTTTTGCATAGAGTTTTTTCCTTTATAAGCCGTTCTCGCAGAGATGTCAGGCAGTCCCTTTCGGTTCGTCAAACTGTACGCATCCCTGTCATTCTGTGTTTTTAATAAAGACGTTTTTCTGAAATTTCGCCTACATTATTTCTCCTCAGCAAACGTAAGTAAAGTTTTTACCAGTGTTGTGTGCTCCCGCGCCACCAAGCGTGTGTAGCACTGCACAGTGTAGTGTGCACAAGTCCCCCGCGCCTCAAGAGTGCGTGGACCAACCGCGAAATGCGAGTTTCTCCGCACAACTTGGTGTTACCGAGTTCCCGCGCCACCATGCGTGCGAAACCTTAACGCCACCACTGCCGATCATATCCCCGCGCCACTAAGCGTGTGTGATATCAGTCGCGGAAACCGCGAACCGCGAAAAACCGCGAAGTGCGAATTTCTTCCCACAACTTGGTGTTACGAGTTCCCACGCCACCATGCGTGTGAAACCTTCACGCCGCAACCGCCGAACCTATCCCCGCGCCCCAAGCGTGTGTTATATCAATCGCGGAAACCGCGAACCGCGAACCCCGCGAAATGCGAATTTCTCCGAGTATCTCACGTTCCCTTTAACTACACCGCTATGGCACTCCCAAGAATCGACCGAACCCTAGGACCTAGCCTATTTTTTAACAACTTTCCTATTTTCAGATGGATCCTGTGAGACACCGACGACCAAAAACGCAGAAACAGATTCGCAGAGACAAAGAGCGCACGCAAAGGAAGCAAGCTGAAAAGAGACAGAGTATCCGGAATCTCTACGCAGCCGCCACCAAGGCTTCCTACTCATCCGCTCCTGTCACCCTCAGTCTCCCACGTCTGCATCATTCAGAGGTCGCATCTACCATTACCATCTGTGCCGGCCTAACCGTTCCGGTAGCTTGTTCAACCCCTGTATCACCACCTCGATCAGGGGCCTTCCACGCTCCTGCGCCAAGGTACGCGTCTAAGGAGTACTTCACCTCCGTGCTAGGATTGAGCCGAGGCCCGGTTTCTCTGGACCAAACTGTGGTTTCTACCACTACCCAGGACCCGGACTCTACCACCGACTGCCACTTCGAACCTGTTGCTCCTACTACCACTGACGGGGAGTCCCCCGCTTCCTCAGTGAGGTCCCCGTCTCCTTTGCTTCCGCTACCTCGCGGTTCTGAGGATATCCTTCTCCGGGAGGACCTAAATTTGTCGGACGACGCTATCGTCCTTCATACTGATTATTCTCTGGAGGACCCAAAGACAGTTCTTCCTGTAGCCCCTGTCGAGGGTCTACCTCCCCCCTCCCGGACCGGGAACCGGGACCAGCCGCTACAGGAGAACCCTCCTGTTTTTATTCCCCGGCGAGGGCTCGCCGCACCTCACCTATCTGGGTACGAGAGGAAACGGACCAATCCGGCCCGAACTTAAGGGAAACCACGGGATGAGAATACCCGGATAATACACGGCCCTCCTCAGCCCGTTACTGCGCCTAGGCCTCTCCTGGACTTTAACCAAGCAAGTCGAATTTTAATTTGTTTGTTTATTACGTAAAATATTAACTTAGAGCGTTTTCAATAATTGGACCTTGCCAAACTTTTCAGCTTCTACATTAAACCGACGAGGAAGACCACTACTCATCGCTCGTCTTTGCACACGTCCACTCTCTCGCTTGCTCTCATTCCTCTCTCGTACTCGCATTTTTCTCCTTCTCTCGCTCTCGTTATTCGACATTTCCGACGGACCGTAACAACAGAAACACTATTATTTTTCAAAAAAATGAATAAACTTCCGCTTTTTCTCCCTATTTACTTTCATTGATTACACCTAATAAAACTGCATCAAAAAATATTGACTTTTATAAAAATTTTTGGAAATTTTGAAAAAATTTAATTTTATATTCTCATCCTAAATGAGGTCTTAAATTTGTTCAATTTTAAACTTTTGCTAAAACCCACATTTCTCGACGTTTTGAGACCTCTAGATTCCGAAAAAATGGGTTTTACGAAAGTGTCTGTCTGTCTGTCTGTCGGTGTAAAAATTTTTGAAATCCATTAACTTCAATAAAAATTCATCTATCAATTTGAAATTTGGTATCCGTTTTAAGTGACCAAAAATATAGATCGAGTTTGTTAGCCAGCTATTATGGACCAAAAATGTCCAAAAATTGAACATTTTCAAAATTTAAAAGAATTTTAATTAGAAAGAAAAATTTTCTTTAATTTTTTTCTTAATGTACAAGTAAAATCAAACAAATTTTGTCAATAAATGTTTCTGATAAAATGCAAACCCAAAGAGATATGAATTTTTTAAGTTTTACTGTTGTATCATAGTCTTGCTTGGGGCAAGGGGGGGGGAAGTAAAAATTGGTCAGTAAACTGTTGACGCATTTTCATCTTAGTCAACTCAAGTCGAAATTAACAAGAAACTAACTATTTCACTGATAAAAACCTTGAAAATCCACAAACTACACGTTATATAGGGGAAAGTCGGGCAGCCCCGGCCCCTTAAGGAATTTCAGTTATTATTTCTAAAATATGCAAAAAAAATGTATGTTTTGATTTGTAAACATAGTTTTCAGTTCTTAATCTACATATAGAATTTAAATATTCATGAAAGAAATGCTTAATAATAAAATATAAGGAAATTAAAATATAGTGTAATATTGGTTATTTCAAAAGAGTGTCGGGTACCTCCGGCCACAACTAAAAATCAATTAAAACCTTAATTTAAATTATACAAAACTATATTACACTATAAAAATAATATAAATGTTTTCATCTTTGCAATAAAATAAAAGAAACTTACCCATATTGTGAGAATCCGAAAATTAGACAATATGTCAAAATTGGTTAGTTGAATTATTTAGATTTCAAAATAAATGAAAAACAAATGAAGATTGCAGGGAAATATTGGCCGGAGATACCCGTATTTAAAGTGGCCGGCGCTGGACGACAAGTTATCCTTTAGAAAAAGTTAATTTATACCCAAATTATTAGAAAATTAAATAAGTAAATTGTAATTATATATAAAGTGATAGTTCAGCTTTATGAAACAGTCAAATATTTAATTAAAATGCTTAGAAAACATAAAAATATTGGTAATTAAGTTGGTCTATATTTTATAAGATGACACTCATCTTATTGCCGAAATTTTCATTCTCACATATTTCTCATATAAATTGATCAATTGAACATATATTTTGGAATTTATATTATGAATCTATTCACAAACAAAAACTTTAATATAAATATTTATAAGTAATGTAGTTTTATAAATAATATGTGTGGCCGTGGCTACTCCTTGGGCGTGGCTACCCGACTCTCCCCTATACAAAAAATTAAACATAATATGGGTAAATCATATACAGAAACACTATTATTTTAAAAAAAAAGGAATAAACTCTTAGTTTTTAAGAATAATAAGCAGAAATTTTATCTAATCAATTTGTGATATTAACAATTTTGGCATAAAAAATTTTTTTTTTTGTGCTGAATCCGAATCTGAAGTCAGAAGTTTTAGATTGGCTAAAGTTTCCGTGTTAAACTTAAAAACTGTTGAAAAACACGAATTAGAGGCTAATTTCAAAAAAAAATTCGCCTAGACACTACAATAGTGTATTTCTTTTTGATTTTTGTTACTGAATTCGAATTTAAAGTCAGAAGTTTCAGATTAGGTAAAGTTTTTGAAAATACCTTAAAAATCTGCTTAAAAACACGAATTTGATTGAATTAAATGGAAATAAAAAAATTGAATTACTCTAATGTATTTTTTCCTTCTGCATCTTAATCTAAAGTGAGAATTGTCAGATTGTCTCCATTTTAGTATCAATAGTTTTTGGTATCAATAGATTCGTTGAAAAAAACTGCATATCTGATAGTTATAGTTTAAATAATTTTTTATAATTATTCACAAAAAAAAATCTTAATTGTAACGGATTCGTCTCATTTTGATGCAATATGACCTCTTCTATATGGTCACTAAAGTATCCCTTTCTATTTGAAAGGATTTTCCTCTTCTACACGGAAAAAAATGGTTTGTTTTCAATAACGAAACTCAGTATGGTTGACATTAGATAGGTTGATTGAAATAAATAGATTGGTTTCTTTAACCTAACCAGTTTGGTTGTAATAATCTGAATCGTTTGGTTGGGATAGAAATGTTTAGGGAAACCGTACCTTCGGGTTGGACTGATCTAACGCAACATCCCCACTCCTTTAAATCGGAACTTAAAAATTTGAGCGTTCTGGAAAACTGTGCAAACAAGTGTGAAATTTAAAATTATTAACTTTTATTAACTTTAATAAAAAATACAAATAACTTGATTAGTTTCTCTTAATTATTTTATTTATTATAATTATAACAAATTTATTTATGTTATTGTTTTAAAAAAATTGCTTTACATATTTATTACTATTATATTTTAATATTTACTTCATTTGTTTTATTTATAAAAAATAAAAAAAACTTTTTTTTAACAATGTTTGCTTTTTAAAAATATTAATTTTTATAAATTTTGATAAATAAAGTTGTTTAAAAAGTTACTCAATTTATTTGTATTCATTTTATTGATAATCTGTATCCTTTTATCATTTTTAAGTAGAGATTAATTAATAATATTTACTTAACTTTATGGTTCTTAATTATTTTTCATAATACATTAAATTTAATCCTATACTTATTTGGTTGGACCAGTTAATATTGTTAATAATATTTATTTAATTAATTTATTAGAAATTCAGTAACGATAAATAATTATCTTTACTAGATAAATTTAAACTTATGTTAATTTCATTCAGAAAAAAGTTAACATTGTTAGTAATGACTGTAATAAAATTTTAAACTTCAATATTAAAAATGTTTTCTATTTTTGAATGTTTCTTAATAATATATACAGATTATACAAAAAATGAAAATTTCTCCGAATATATATTATCTTATTTTAGTAAAATATTTTTAAATTTTATTTCGATAAAATTCTTTTCCAAAAACATGACTTAATCTTCTAAATAATGGATTCACAAAAAAATTGTTGGGAGGAATTTATTGCCATTCTCCTTTTGGTGAAAATATGTTTGAGTGTCACATGCCAGTAATGCTTACTAACCCATAGGACCAAAATTTATGAGAGTCTATTGTTGACGGGCGATGTCATCGCGGGGGTTTATCTGCACGTGGCGACCAAATGAAACTTGAGATCACCAAGTTCTTTGAAAAGAGAATTTCATAACCAAGATGGCCCAATGGTTAGGCGCTCGTCTCGTAATATGCGTATTTGCGTTTAGCGTCAGGTTTAGTGCGTTCAAATCTCAGCGTCGCTAGGATTTTTCAAAAATTTCGTATGTATGCGTTTAATTGCGTTAAGGTATGAATAAAATGTTAATTAATAATCAAATGTAATTTCAGCACAACACAACAATTAAATTGAATAAGTATCTAAAAACAAACCCAAATCCCTTACTGTGAAATATAAATTTCCTTGATGTTTCTCTGTTGACTTTGATTATTTATTAAATAATGGGACTTTTTTTATCGGGATAAACATATATTTTATTACAACAATATATGTAATGTTTCATATACACTAAATAAGGTAATAAGTTCCTACAAAAAGGATATATAATAATTATATTGGATCAATATCAGCATCAAAAATTAAACCCTATATTTTAAGATCTAACGTTAAAATTTTCTAACTTTTGAAGGTCGGTAATCAATGGTACAGTCCGGTATTAAAGGTACCTTCGAACTCCCTAAACAGACAGTTTGGTTGTATAACAACCGAACGAGTTTGGTCACAACAAACGCTGAGTGGGGTCAGGCCATTGTCAACCGTCCAGTTTGGTTAAAAGAAACGAATTTTCGTTTATTAAAACCAAACCTTTTTTTCCGTGTATCCTCTTCTGTCAAATTTCACATATTATTGTAAAATTCATAATTTGTTACAAACTTGATATTTTTTTACATAAAAAATTTACCTGTTTTAAAATTTAACTATATAATTTCCCAAATATATCTTAAGTATCAGAATTTTTTATTATTTTTCAATTCTTTATACTATTAAATTAGGTTGAAGTTAAACAAAAGAGTGGCTATGTGTCAAAAATCCTTTTCCTCTCGCTAAATCCTCTCACAAATAGAGTAATAATAGAAGAGGAATATTCCTCTACTTACGAGATAATTTTTTTTCGGTGTTCGTTGTAAAAAATTATTATTAAAAATCTTAGAAACTCCAGAAAATAAAAGAATACTTAATAGAAACTTAAGCAAAGTTCTTTGCGTAGTCCAAAAATCGTCTGAGTCTTCTTGCACGAAATAAAAACTACGCAACCGCCATGCTTGTAACACTGAGAAAACTGGAGTGTTAAATTAAAGGGCATGTCCCAGATCTTGGGACCACTTGAGACTGAAATGTAGAATTCTATCTTATCTCCCATATTTAATTTGTTAATAATTTAATTGTTTTTTTAAATTTTTAATAAGTCGAACATTCATGACACACTTTATGACTTTCGAAAACGATTCCCAAAATTTTAAATCGATATCTTCTCTAGTTTAGGCTTAAGTACGTGTCAAAAAATTAATCAATATTACTGACATTAAAAAAAGAGTCGGTAATATTGATTAATTCTTTTACACGTACTTAAGCCTAAACTAACGAAGATATCGATTTAAAATTTTGGGAATCGTTTTCGAAAGTCATAAAGTGTGTCATGAATGTTCGACTTATTAAAAATTTTAAAAAACAATTAAATTATTAACAAATTAAATATGGGAGATAAGATAGAATTCTACATTTTAGTCTCAAGTGGTTCCAAGATCTGGGACATGCCCTTCAAAAGTTATTTTATTAATCAGACACTGCATATAATAGCTCTTACACTCTACTATATTTTTTATTTTGTAAACATGACTTATAGTTCATAATTTCTCTTACACTCCGGAGAGTCAAGCTGACGAGTTGGATGTTCAATTATATAATATGCGAATGTAACCGAATTTTCAATAATAAATGAATAACGATAAATACAATTTGTCAGTTTGCTATGGGTTAAAATTTTTTTTTAATGTGGTTATTAATGAGTAAACAAATAACTTTGTTATTATTAACCTTCTAAGTCCAAAGTGATGAAATTATATCAACAGGATTCTCATTGATTTCGAAGACCCTGATGTTTTTAATTACATTATGCTTTCTGTAATTTAAAAGAATTCTTTTTTTTTTAACATTTTATATTATTTTATTTTTAGATATTTTAAATTTGATTTTAGGTTCTGGAATACAGATATGCACACAAAATTTATAGAGGGTAAATATAATGGTAACGTTTGTATTAAAAATTGATTCAAATAATTATTAAACTATCGGTTTTAAAACTGAATAACATTGCATCACGTAAATACAATATTTTTGAATATTTGAATTATTTTTTCTATCCAAAAGGGATTTAATCTTTGCTGCAAAGATAGTATAAATTTTGTTAAACTTTTTTAATTATTTGCAAAAAGTTAATACAAAATATAAGACAATCATGAGTTAATCATTTAAAAATATAAAGTTGTGAATAATTATTTTTCCTATTTAAATTAAATATTTTGAAAATTTTAAATAAATGCTTCCTAAAAACAGCATCTTTTTTCAAAAAAATAAGTTAACCCTGTAAAACATTGTAATTTACCCTTCTGGAGTGTAAGACATATTTGACACTCTGAAGATAATAACGTTCATACAATAGAGTGTTGTCCTATAGTTGACATTGAAATATTGTCACGTTTGACACTCCTCCAGGTAAATTTAATTATTTTTTTTTACTCAGTGAAACCCATGTTATTTGCCTAAGTTCTTCCATCAAAAAGTGAGTCGAGCGGACTAAGCAATTGCAATTTGACAATTTACAGACTGTGACGTCACTCACGTCATTGTCATTTTCCTAAGTTATTCTATCTGATCAAGAGTCCGCGCTCGTGTACCTGTTTGGCAGAAACTACGCAAACGACTTTGCCTAACTTATTCCTTCGTATTTGCATTTAGAAAAACTCGCATTTCCATTTTTTTCATATAATTTGTTTAAACAATGAACTTTTGATTTTATAATTAAATAGATTATTATCATTTTATACAGTATGTGAAATTAAATTTAACAAGTTTTTAGTTTTTATCAGGGTTCTTAATGCCAACAGTTTTTCTTGATTTTCTCAGTTCGACCAAAATGTCGTTTGCCTAAGTTTTTCCTTTGTACGGCAGTGCAGTATCTCGGCGATTACATTTTCCTATTTTTGCTGATATTCGTGTTCTTGAGCAATTCTAACTCCAGATTCGGTATTAGCGCGAAAAATTACATAAGAATACACTAGTGTAGTGTCTTGGTCATGACAGTATATCGCAATTATTCCGAAAAGTATAAGTATCGAGCGCGAAGCGCGAGTGCCGTGATGAGAATGTATTCCTTAAAGGCGTAGAACTTTAAGACAAAAAAAGTTTTATATTTTAAGCGAAAACCCAATTTAGAATGATGCTAAACAGTGCCAAAGATTAAACTCCCTCATGTCGTAGGGAAAGTGTACAATTTCGATAACGAAGAGCATGTATTACATGGTCGAAGCGTGCAGCCTGACGGGAAGATTGATAATGATCGGAGTGCAAAGCACGACGTTCATTGGAAATACGGAGCGCGTAGCGCGACGATTATTAAAACTTTGGAGCGCGAAGCGCGACGACGAACCTCGCACGCCCCGAGGCGCGCTGAAACTAGCGAGCGAAGCGCGCGATGAGAATGTGACGGAGCGCGAAGCGCGATGTCAGATTTTTTTTAAATGCAATCAGTAGGTAGGGGAGACCGGGGCTATTCGGCTCACTTTTGGTCAGACAGGAAAAAAGTTAGGAAATTATTTTTTAAATCCAAACATGGATATATCATTTAGTAGCCTATTATTTGCACTTTCAAATTTGCAAGGACTTTTTGATTTATCTTTTATAGTTTAAGCTCTAGATAATTTTGAATGCAGATATACCAAATTCTCAAACTGCAAATTTGGCAGGTAAATCGGCTCACCCTGTTGGGCAATTCGGCGACTTTTATTTTTTACGAAAAATAAAAAAGTTCAATAACCTTTATTTTGTAAATATGAAAAGTACCTATATTCTTATTATAATTATGCAGTGATGGATCAAGGTCAAAATTTTTGGGGGGGACTGGGGCCCCTAAAATTAAAGAAAATTCATTAGACCTTACTTTTTTTTATTTTTTTATAAAAAATAAAAAAGTTAGTACACTCATTATTGGTAATTATTAAAAGTAGTCATATTCTTATCATAATTAAGCAGGGGCGGATCAAGACAAAGTATTTTTGGATAAGATGATTAACCGTCGCGTGAGCCCATTTACCCCACCCTGACTTTTGGCACTTTAAAACAAATACAAGTCACATTTGATACATATAAATAAAATAGCATAGGTGTATCGAAAGAGCACACCTGAGAGCATAAAAAAAACTTACCCAAAAAAATTAGGCTCGTAAATTAATGTACTAAAAACGTAAAAGTTTGTAAGTAAAAAGTGTACGCGCGACGCATAAAAACATAATACTCTACCTGACACGAGGCTAAATCAATAGAATTACACTAAATTTCGTTTATCTAACTAAAATGTTGAGACCTATATTCTATAGCGACCTTTCCCTCCTAGATTCTAATTAAGGCGTGAAATCGATAATGAGCCGAATTACCCGCCGGTTCGGATTGCCCCGCTCTCCCCTATATATACAAGCTCTCTAAATGTTTATTTGTAAGTAGTAATAATACTACTTAATTTTAATTTAATAGGAAATAATTTACTAAGAAATAATGAATAATGAAACATCGAATCAAAATAAAATAAATTATGTCAAATAAAAAAGAAAATTTCAAAAAAATATCTTCAAATTCATATTATCACAAAAGTAAGAAAATTAGGTAAAAGTGTCACGTTCCCGTGACGTACTATATGAAATCAATAATGTATTTTGTGAACATGTCAACCTTTTATTTAGGGTTTTTAGTATTTTTCAAATTTATTATGATTAAACAATCCGAACTTTGGAAATAGGACACGCTACTCTGGAGATGCGAGAAGTTGGACTCCTCACTCGGCGATTTGTAGCCTACGCACAATTCTAGTATGGATGAAAATTCAGGAAACCGAGATTTCTTTACAAATTCGATGAAAACTAAAATCAGTTCTTCACGCAACATCCTCTGAAACGGTTCTCTTTTCTAAAAGTTCCTCAGCTACCATCACCGGAGTCGCAACGAAGTTCCTTAAGCTCTATAATGGTTCTATATTCGCGAATATTGTATCTCCCCAGTATCGGTCTCGTAAAACGCGTATATGTCAAAATCGAAAAATACTTTTAACTCGAGAAGTTTAGCTTGCTTTATGTAGAGCAAACCAGAATGAGTGCTGTTTCATGATTTATATATCAAAAACAAGTTATTGTGAACACAAACAGATGTCAGCATACGATTCCGTTTGATATCAAAATTTAGATCAGAAATCGGCGGTGTTGCGCATCATTCCTTGTGGCACAGCGTTCTACAACATGCTATGGTCGTGTCATTTTTTGCAACCACACGAGAAAAATGACACAAGAGAAAATGACATCGCAAAGAATGCCCCATTAAAATTTTTTTTATTATTAATTTTATAATAATTTTATATAAACGTACATTGTGCACCATTTTTAATAAGGAAAAATAACTTCCTTATAACAGATTGGTATCAAAAACCTACCTCATCGGGAAGAATACTAAAGTTTTTACCTAACCATCCTTTAAATTAAAAACGTAATATTGTTTATAATCTCACGGAAAGAGTGATTTCTCTTTCACATAAAAGTTTTCGTAAAAAAAACATAAACTTAATAAAATAATTGTTAACAAATAATTATTATCCTCTAAACTTCGTCAACGACTGCATCTCAAAAAGAATAAAATTTATTAAAATAGGAAAAAAACCAATGATAAAGCAGTAAGTGATTTCATAAAATCTTTAGATGCCAAAAAACCAAAAAATGTAATTCCCATAAAAAACAAACAAATTTATTCTAAATGTAATTCCCCATATAAGAAATCTCATGGAATATGCTACAGAAGAAATGAGGCGCTTGCTATTGGTTGGAATTTAGAAGCGAGACGCTTGCGAGTGGTTGAATTTTTTGAGCAAGGCGATCGCTACTGGTGGGAATTTTTGAGCGAGGCGCTTGCTACTGGCTGGAATTTATAAGCAAGGCGCTTATTATTGGTTGAAAACTTAACAATTTTGAGAAGCTTAAACGATTCAAGAGAAATAATCTGGTGCGAACATTCGTCGTTGAAACGTGGTTTACTATTTATAAATTTCGCGTTTTTTCTAATTTAGAAATCGTGTTTCAGTTTGTGCTAAAGAGGTTTCATTTTAAGTTGAGTTTTTTTCTTTTCATATATCAATATATACTGTACCGTCTGAATTTGTCAGGCCACTCATTTTTTAAGGTTTGAAAGACGTCTTTAAACGCGCCAAGTATATTCATGCGCGTATCCAGGGGGGGGGGGGTCAAGGGGGTCATGACGCCTTGGAGCTAACTTGGATTTGCATGGGAGAGAGAGAGAGACAACACTATAGTGTAGTCTCTTTCTCTCTTATGTATGACCCCCTCCAGAAACCGAGTCTGGATACGCCACTGAGTATAATTACTAAAAATTTTCTGTCTTTATTTTCTCAAAGTAGATGGAATTTTAAGGAAAATAAGATGTGCGTGAAGTGACATAGTTAATTTTTTATTAAGTGGAATTTTTTATGTTTGACAAGAATTTAAATTACTCTCGAAATAATGATAGTTTTTTAAAGTTCCAAACTTTTATAAATATTTTGATTCAAATTTTGAGTCTTGCATATGCTAGAAAAAAAATTTCATTTCAATACTTAAACAGTAGTTTTATTCTCCAGAAAAGTTCCTTCAAAGCAAACATAAGAACTTTAAAAAACCTGCATTATTTCGAGAGTAATTTCAATATTTGTAAAACATTAAAAATTCCAGATTTTTAACATATTTCAATTAAAAATGGACTAAATCACTTCATTCGGGTCTTACTTTCCTCAAAATTCAATCTACTTTACGCAAATAATCACAGAAAATTTTAATAATTATATTTTGTACGTTTAAAGACGTTTTTCAAACCTTAAAAAGTGGGTGGACTGATAAATTCCGACAGTACTGTATGTATACTATGAAGATATATATATATTTGTTGTGAGAGGACTATTAAATATCTTGTTTTGTCTTCTTGGACCACCTTTATGTATATATACCTCCTTACTCGAAGGTTTTTGAGGTCACTGATTACAAATCTGAAGTCACTTTTTGAAAATTCAAAATGACGGATCCAAAATGTCGGACACCATTTGTAAATTTTGATTAGATTGACTTCAAACTTGTAACTCGATGGTTTTTGGGTCACTGATTACGAATCTGAAGTCACTTTTTGAAAACTCAAAATGGCGGATCCAAAATGTCGGACACCATTTTTACATTTTGATTAGACTGGCTTCTAACTTGTTACGCAGGGTTTTTTTTAGGGTTTTGGTCGAGTGATCTTGATATTAAGTAATGCTCTGAGCCAATCAACCTTTACAAATTTCAGATTTTTAACCTCAAAGACTATTATTGATGTTTGTGGAGTCTAAGAATTGTTTAAGGGTTTCTAATGAAATGGAAATTATTTGGTGGTCAACTGACATTGATATAATGTGATAAGTGATAACCTGAGCCGATCAACCCTTAAAGCACACCCTAGATTAAGATTTTCAACCCCAGAACCTTTTATTGACTCTTGTGAAGTCTTAGAGTGTTTTAAGGATTTCTAATGAACTAAAAATTATTAAATGGTCAACTGACTGTGATATAAAGTGATGACGTGATTCGATCAACCCTTAATACTCACTCTAGATTCAGATTTTTAATTCCAAAGCATATTATTAAATTTTGTAAAGTCTATGAATTTTTTAAGGGTTTCTAATAAGTAGAAAAATATTTTGTAGTCAACTGACCTTGATAATGAGTAAGAAGTTGAGCCGATTAACCCTTAAAAGTCTTCCGATACATTATTTGAATGAAAAATGTATAAACACATAAATGTACAAAAATTGATAAATTAAATCAACAAATAATATTCACATTGCCTGTTTTATAATGATTTCGAAACTAACCTTTTATATTTATTTAATTCACATTTCATTGTAACATAAAAGTTACAGAATTCTATTTATATGCTTCAAATTACAAATATTTTTGTCAATATTTGAGAAATACTAGAACACTTTTTGCACCTACATAAATATTTTGTAATTTGTAGTAAAAAACTATTCATTATTACTTATATTTCAATATAACAATAGACAGAAATAAAGCTGAACTACCCTGATGAAATTATGGGATTGAATTTTGTTCTGTTTGAATAAGTTTTAATCAGTATTTTTCCGAGGCGATCCGACATTCGTTTCAGAGCCCATCAGTTTTTATCCAAATCTAAAAGTAGATCTAACTTGAGGAAAAATTGTTTCAGAATTGTTCTAAATTAATCCATTTCATTTAGAAGCTAAATTTTAATTTGTGTGAATTCTGTTATTTCAATCTGAGTCATTCCGTCCCAATTCTAATGGGGTTTATTTGGATTTGAAACGGATTAATTTGGATTAAAATAAAAGGATTCAAACGGACAAAAATTTAACTTTGGAATGCATCGGAGTAGTTCGGAATGATTCGGAAAGAGTTTTCTTCAAGTTACATCCATTTCTAGATTCGGATAAAAATTGATTAATTTATATATATATAGATATATACAAAGTTATATTTTACACACATCAACAAAATGTCATGCAACAATATAAGATTCGAGTACCCCGAAAATAGATGCAATTAACTTACAAATAATAATTAGTTGCATCTAGTTGCACGTTCTGAAACCAAAAATTTGTAAAAAAATTTGTTTCCTTGGCCACCAATATTGAGCCAGGTCTTGGCCTATTATTAATTTCCCACTAGGTGTATTGGATTTCAAATCTCTCTAATGAAATATACTCTGAGAAAAAGAAACTGTTGAATCAATAGTGCCGCTGCTAATGAATTCAATTCATTTTAATCAATAATATCTGTAGTCAATTATACTAATATATATATTAAAATATAACAATTCACACTTTTAAATTAAAAGCATGATGTTTTTAATAGAATTATTTAAAGTAGTTATAAGATAGAGAGAAATAGTTAATTTAAAGTTATTTTATATGGTTTCAAATAAATATATAGTAATTTTGTAAATAAAAACTTGTTATGTCAATAAATAATATTTAGAGTTTGTACAAATAAATATTTCACATGATGCAATATGCTTTTGAATCAATAGCACCTGCTTTTGTTATTATAAACGGCATATTCACATACGTTCAAATGCAGATGCTATAAAATTGAAAGTATATTTAATAGATCGGTAAAACTATTTATTGAATTGTATTATATAAAATATGGAAATAATAAAATGCTTTTTTGCATTTTTTAATTTAAAACCTATGAACTTTATAAATAAATAAATGAAAAATAAATAAAATAAAATAAAACAAAGTACATTATGTGACCGCGTCTGAGAAAATGGTACTTATGACAAAAAAAAAATCGATTTTTGGTTTCTGACGGTTTCGTGTACTTCAAGGTCTTAAAAATGTAATGCGATCAGTCCTGATGAAAAACAAATTTTTTTTTTACTTTTTTAAGCAAATTTTAAAAAAAATGTTTACTCCGACAAAATTTTTATCTTTTACTCTGACAAAATTTTTTTTTGAAAATATAGGTCTTTTTAAAAGAAAAATGATTCTTGGTATTTTTGATTAAAATCAATAATTAAAAGGTTATGAATTTTTTAAAATTGTAAAATTGTTATTTTTTTAAAAGTTTTTGATACAATTATTTCTGTTTTATTTAAACAAATAATTATTGCATTGAACCTTAAATATGAATATCAAAACTATCTGAGAAAAACTAAATCTTAACTCTCAGAGATGAGTTAAGATGTATACCCGTCGTTAGCGACCTAGTTAAATAGATCAATAATAAGTTGTGAATTATGATATTGTTGTTAGTTCTGAATGTGCATATAAATTTTCAGATCTCTAGATCAATTAGAAATTGTTTAAATTCGATTTAAAATTTTAAGCATTTGATTTTTCCAACATAATTTGTTTATAACAATAACAGCGATGTTTAAACAATTGTTTTATTACGAATATCGTGGTCAGCGGAAAAAATTACATAAGAAATATCTATCTGGGTAATTATTAATATGCAACATTCCCAGTAATCGAGTATATTTTAATGAAAAACTTTAAACTCATTTTACTCGAAAGACGCGGTCACATATATTCAAAGATACAATTTTTTAAAAGATCTTTAGAGAAAACGATAACTTGACGAATGAAGGGGCATTTTCATAAACTATTATAATTATTAAGAAAATCTTGAGGAAATGGTAAAATGATATTTTGGAACCGTTAGCTTATATTAAAGATAAAAAATATTTCTTTCAATCCTCAATACCAGGTTGTGGAGCGGCTCTGGCCTTGCGATCACTAAAGTTAAGCAAAGTCAAGCGTAGTTACTGGTTAGAGATTATATGGGTGACCGTCTCCGTGATATTGCTACAGCTAGTTATTTTTCACTGAAATTAAAAATATTCTGAAATAAAAAAAATATGTACGGCAAAATTACGTAGTGTACAACAGTTCAAGACCTCCAGACCCCTTAACGGGGGAGGGGTTGAGCCGGTGTAAAATAAAACTAGTAGTAGAGCTATGCCGGTTCTGGCTCACTTATATACCTGAAACCTGCAGGAATCTCCTTTACCGGCCGCGAGTAGAAATCTGTTTTACCATGTAGGAATCTGTTTTACCCTAGTTACCGACCAGATGGCGCTGTGTGGGGGATTCCCCGCGCCATTTTTGATTTTTACCCCCACTTTTGCGCGGGAATTTAAATTTTACCCCCACTTTTGAGCGGGAAGTTAAATTTTACCCCCACTTTTAGGTTTTTCAAGCGCGCCATTTTGGATTTTTACCCCCACTTTTGCGCGGTAAGTTTAAAATTACCCCCACTTTTAGGTATTTGAAGCGGGGATTTCCCTACTTTTGAGCGGGCTTTTAGTCTGTTGTAAGTGAGAGTTCTACGTTACCGACAGTGATTTTAGTGAGTTAGCACACCGGCCACTACTGATAGACGGCGCTGCAATCGAATCCCGCCAAGTTTAACTTAAAATGCTAACCCTTTTAATTTGCATAAAGTGTTATGTAAGAACTAATTTGCATATCATTAGTATGCAATACCATCTATCTATCTAATTTAAATTTAATTTACATAAATTGTTATGTAAGAACTAATTTGCATATCATTAGCAGTCTCAAAAGTGAAAGGTGCGCAAGAAAGATGCGCGTGCGGTTAACGGGAATCCTAAGTGAAAATAGAGTTGCGCGCGCAACAACAAAGTGGGGGTAAGAAGAGTGGGAAATTGGAGAAGGAGTGGGGTTCAAGAGATATAAGAAGGATTTGAAGCCAAGTGGAGACATATCTGTTACAGACTACATCAGCAGCTGAAGCTGCATCAGGAGCAGCTCCGAATCCTCTACTAGGTAAGCCCTCTTCTACCTTAAAGCCTATTTTTGATTTTAGCTTATTAATATGTTTTAATCTAACAGCTCCATTTTGATTTGCTTACAGATATTCAAAAGAATGGACGCCACCTTAAGCAAAATCAACTCTCTTGGACGTTTGCAGCATCTACTACCCACGAAGCCGCTTGCTGAGTTGGATGTCAACGCCCTCTATACCGTAACTAGTATAAAGAGGATGTCAACCAAGTATGGCTTCAAGTTTGCAGTTGATTTGGATGATGAATTCCGGACGTTCCTGCCAGCAAGCTTTACGAATCTGTTTGAGAAGGAATCAGACAACTTCAAGGTGCTCGACGAAGCCGTGGAATCCAACAAATTAAATTAAAATATATTGGTGGAAAATATAATAATCTAGAATTTGAATTTATCTAATAAATATTATAATAAAGAGAATTGTAATATACTGTAAATATTCAAGAGATGTGTAAATAAATGCAAAAATTTACTTATAAATTGTATCTTTTTATTCTACCTTTATATTTTAGAAATCTAAGAAAAAAAACAATAATAAAAAAGATAGAGAAAAAATATAATGAAAAAAAAGAAAAAAAAACAATAAAAAAAGAAAAAAAGGAAAGAAAATAAAAAAAGAAAACAGAGAAAACAATAAAAAAAAAATATATATATATATAAAAAAAAAAACAGAGAAAACAATTAAAAAAATATAAGGTAAAGACACTTTGGTCTTCAGTATACGATTTTTAGCAGAACAAGCGTGTTCAAACAAGTCTCAACTTGCTTTTTAAACAGAACAAAGACATCGTCTAAGAATTGATTCATAAAGTCTTTCTATTATAATACTAAGGGTTTAGATAAAGCAGTAACGATTTTTACTGGAACAAGCGTGTTCAAACAAGTCTCGACTTGATT
Organism: Ganaspis brasiliensis; assembly: GCA_037103525.1. Classification (NCBI taxonomy): domain Eukaryota; kingdom Metazoa; phylum Arthropoda; class Insecta; order Hymenoptera; family Figitidae; genus Ganaspis; species Ganaspis brasiliensis. The sequence continues at coordinate 1,819,610 of JAZKLR010000056.1, read as the reverse complement.
TTTAAAGAGAACAAAGACATCGTCTAAGAATTTATTCATTAATCTTTTTATTATAATACTAAGGTTTAGGTAAAGCAGTAAAAACACATTGATTTTTTAAAACTATTCAATTCATTTATTCATATTAAAAGTTCAAATTCATTTCAATACATATTCCCATTGCTCATAATAAGATTTTAAACTATTAGACAGAGGATGTAATTCATCAGCACCTACTATAGATTCTATAGGTTCACACATTACATTTAGAAATCAATTTCGAAGAGCTATTACATTGTTTGCAGCACAATTTTCAGTTCTTATACAATGGTATGTACACGTAGTTAACAATAAGTCTTTTCTTACATTTCTAAGCGGTGGACAATCTATATCTTCTAAATTTCGTACATTTAACAAATATTTTTCTAACCACTCTTTCTTTTCAACGCTTTTTGTATAGATAGTTTTCGCTCCTTGTAATGTTTCTTGAAAAATAGCTCGCAGTTCATCATAAGGTATTTCTCCTTTACCCCAATGGAGTCCATGGTAATTGAATGTCAACCATGTGTTCATACTTCTGCAACGTTTCGATAGTGAATCATAATGATAGGGTGGTTGAAAGAAATAAACTTGAGGTGTAGCATCTGCTTCCAGTGGAAAAATAGCCAACTCCTTGACAATGAAATCGTTGCTGGACTGTTTAAAGCCTTGAACGTCTACTATGAACTCCATCCTGGAATAGAAATAAAATTCTATCCCAAGAACACAACTTATATACCAGTTCAGTCACACCCCCTCCACTTTTACAATTTCTTGACAATACCGCTGATTGGTTTATATTGCACAATGCGATCATGAATGACTAGACAGTATGCAGTTGTTGCATCGGGGATATTATCTGTGGACTCAAATTCCAAACGTACATCGACTGAGGTCTGCTTCAGGAACTCGTTTTGTTTTGAGCAGTCAATCACAATTAATGGAGCCAATGATTTAAAATTTGACATATTTAATATAGGTTCCGAATCTCTTCCATAGTAAGAGGATTGAAAGTTAGCATACATATCATATAATATAGAATACTGATTTTGATCAAAGTGTAGATTTAAATTCCCATAAGGATAAGATTGTGAGTTCAAAAACAGTTTCACATTTGTGAGGTTACAGTGATAAAAAAACATGCAGTAACCCCCAATTTATCTTTTCTTTCAGTTTGAAATCCAACAATTACATATCTTGGTTTCTCTAATTGTGTTGAAGATTTAATTTGCCACATAACTCTTGTACTCCTGGGAACTAATGGATACTCATACATTTCCCAAGATCTAAAACTTATTGAAATTAATGGATCTTTTTCAATAAATTTCAATAATTTTATTTTATTATTGTCAGATGGTAATACATATGGTACCAACCACTCAAGTTTATTAATTACAAATTTAAACTCAGGGATACCAACTGGTCCATCATAAATAATAGAATTTTTATCATTACGTGATCTTATTAAAATAAGTTCATGTTTAGCATTCGTAACAATTTTCTTATAATCTTCAGCAAAACCGAAAATCATACTCAGTGGTATTGTTACATTAAAATATCCATTTGTCAATGACATTCTTGAAGTTGATTCAAACTTCACAAATCCAGCATTTTCTGCACGGTTAACTTGAGAAGGTGTTAAAGATACTAAGTTTTTTATAGTTGTAGTGTGTCCAACATACTTGCATCGATCAATCTCAATACCATTTAATTCATAACGAATTTCATCAAACAAATAAGCTATAGCATTATTTGTAAGATGGTCATTTTCTGTAAGAGTGATTCCATCATCCTTAGTTAACCTTCCAAATATATGTAATGCACTTTTACTTGGTAAAATAGACAAATCTTGATTTTGTACTACAATTCGGAATTCATCACTGTTATTAAAACATGACGATGCATATGGTTGATGACTATGAATTTCATAATTAGCAATGGATTCATCAAAATTCACTGCTGTTGGAATGCTCAGAATTTCTTCCATTTTTCTTAGAACAGCTGCACATAAAAAAAAGGTAAAGTTGATCTCTTCTTTTCCTCTTTCTTTTTCTTATTTTCGAGGTTTGACTTGTAGACCGAGTTGTTTCAGGAATAGTTGATTCTGAGGTGTTAACACTCTCCGAGTCACATTCACACTGATCTTCTCTGCACATGTTGATTAACTTTTATAACTGCCACCAACCTTCTTTTTGTGATTGTACACGATACCCATTACATAGATTTTATATGTAAACGTATTGTTATTGTTTCCCCTCTGAAATTAACCAAACTACCGTCCTGATCAATTAAACGAAGCTGAATATTATGTATTGTCTTCACGGTGATTGGAAGGTAAATGATTCGAGTTGGAACTTCCGTGATCTTATATCCAGGTGGAACAACAGAAAAAAATTCATGTATAGTATGCACTTTTTGATTATTTATATACGCTCCTGTTGTAATATTACACTCAACTCGTAGAGTATTCACTTTCAATATAGATACAGGTAAATCAGAATTATGAGTTTCATCGGCTTTCAGTTCACGAGGAGTAAATCCTAATAACTTACCAATTGAATCTTCATAATAAAAATCAATGTTACGATAAAATTTAATTTTACAACCTAATGTATTGTTGTTAGGTGTGATAAGTAAATCAATGTTATTTGGTAACTTTGATTTAATATAAGATTCAATATCTTTAATTTCATAACTACCTGTAGGTATTTCAATTATGAAATCATCTATATACAACTTATTACAACCAATATCAATATTTGGAATTGAATTATATGTAAATAAATCAACAAGTCCAAGCGCATAATTTTTGTTTTCTGATAGTTCAATTGGTGGGAAGTATGCAGTTTCAAGAACTGAAGAGTTTCCCGTTAACGTTAAAGTGAAAGAGTCAGTCATGATTGACATCTATTTTTATACTGATGCTTACAGTTAATTATGCATTCTTATATAGTCTAAAATTATTCTTAAGATTAAGTTGTCCACATAGAAACTTAAGACATAAGTGTCCGCATATAAATGTATCGAAATTTTGATATCTCACATGATTATATTTTATACAGCTACCAACACCTAAGTAGACAATTAGATCTAATGGTGGTGAAAGATTTCCAAAACTATCAAAATATTCAGTTTCATTATTTATCTTTTTGTAAGCAACCCAATAGGTTCCAGATCGTTCCTTGTCATCAAGATTAATTATTGCTGACTCATATTTCCGAGGTCCTGCAGTGGGTAATTCATTCCGCATAAAAACTCCGCGAAAATGAGGTATTTTCATAATTTTAGCAAATTTAAATAGATCAAAGTTCGTTAGCGCGTGGTGAGGTAGCTGCAATATTAGTTTTTTTGAATCCTTTTCTTATTCTTCAATCCTTTTCCTTAATACGGCTGGAGATAAAGACCAAGTCCTTGGCGATAAGGTTTTAGATGTAATCCTTTTCCTAAGGCAATAGCCTCCATTGTTTGATTATGTCGTTGGGCTTCAGAAAATTGTTTTTTGGCCGCATTAGCATCATTTACAGCTTTTACTATACCACCGATCCCTCCACTCAAAGCTCCTAGAGCACTAAGCCCCGCAAAGATTGGAATAAGTGGTAAAATACCACCAACTTTTGAGGGCACGGAAAGAATTCAAGGTGATGAAATTTTAGATTTACCTCCAAACTTCTTTATTGCTTTTTTTGCACCAATCATAGCAGTTCTAATAGTATCTGTTGAATTATTGTTAGGTTTCATACTCTTTTTAGCAGCATTTACAACCTTATTCAATGTGACACGTTTCTTATTCTTAGAAACTGTCTTCTTCTTCTTCTTCTTCTTCATCTTCTTTTGCATCTTTTTCTTTGTCTTATCTTTAATTTTTAAACCCATGCCGAATTTAGATTTAACTTTCATTATGTTGGTTACCGCTAATGCAGCTGCTTTTTCACTAATGCTAGAGTCCTTGGAAAGAACTCGTTGCCACGCCTTTTCAGCTAGTATTTTGTCTGCAGAATTTCTCGCTGTTATGTTTTCCCGATCTTTCGAATATGCTATATCGTGCTCTTTGCAAGCTGCTTCCAAAGAGTTTATACCTGGATCACCACGTGCCAAACGTTTTTTTAGCTTAGTACCAGGTCCACAATATTGATATCCAGGTAAATGCAGCTCAAACGGTAATTTATTGATTATATTATTAAGAAACCCTTTACCTCTACAAGAAGTTTTCTTTTTCATTATATCATGAGTAATCATTCTTTACTCAACGGTGGTTTACAACGAACTGATGGAAGTAGAATATATAAATACGGTATTTATAGTTTTTTTCTCAGTCGATTGCAAGATGCAGTTTAAAGTACAAGCTGATCAGCTCCTAATTGTAAATGTCGATAACCTCATTCAAACCGAAGACAGTGGGGTTAAGCGTCATGGGAGTCTTTTTTCGAATAGTATTCGCGCAGCTTTTTGTGGACCCTTAAATTGTGGAAAAACGAATGCTCTTCTTTCTTTGATTATACATCCAAATGGTTTAAGCTTTGAAAATATTTATCTATACTCAAAGTCATTACAACAACCAAAATATAAATTTCTAGAAAAAGTATTAAGTAATGTTGATGGAATAAAGTACTTTCCATTCAGTGAACATGAGCAAGTGGTTTCACCTAAAGATGCTGAACCCAATTCTATCTTTATTTTCGATGATATTGCTTGTGAGAAGCAGGACAATGTCAGAGCATTTTTTTGTATGGGTAGACATGTTAACGTTGACAGTTTTTACTTGTGTCAAACCTATGCCCATATTCCTAAACATCTAGTTAGAGATAATGTCAACTTACTGGTTCTTTTCAAACAGGATGATAGAAATCTTAAGCATGTTTATAATGATCATGTAACCACGGATATGACATACACTCAATTTAGAGATGTATGTTCTACATGTTGGAATTCTGGTAGATATGGGTTTGTGGTTATAGATAAAGATAGAAATTTAAATGAAGGTCGTTATAGAAAAGGTTTTGATTGCTTCATTCAGTTATAAATATCAAATGTTTCTAAACAACTACTTTAGTGCAATTTTAGACTTCAATATTTAAACATGTTTCGAAAAGACGTGAAAAAACTTCATCAAATTGCAAAAGCAAGGGAAGCTATACGACGGAAACATAGCATACTTAAAGGTGGTAGAGAGGATGCAGAAAATATGTTAAGAGAAACTTTTCAACCATTGGTAACTCCATTAGAGAAATTAGTGAATTTAACTCAAACACCTATCAAGATTGAAAATGTTAAGAAAAAAGAAGAAATAAAAGAAGAGGAAGATGATGATTTTGAAACAACTTTTAAGAGTGCTATTAGTGGAAATATACCATTCAATACATCCACTTATGATAACAGCATAGAGTTTTCGGATCCTTTTGCTCAAGAAGCAAATCTACTTAATATGAAAAATGAAAATGTGATTAATGAATTCAAAAATGAAGAGTTTCATAGTGATTCTAAAAATCGAGATTATAATAAATTGACAAATAAATTTATACAAATGCTACATAAAAATAGAAAACAGTATTTGGATATGGTTTATGGAGTACGTAAACTTCCTGATGGTACGTTTCTAATTGGTGATACACAAATAGATTTTGAGGGCCCATACATTAATCTAGTGGAAAAGAAAAAATATTCAAAAACAGATGGTCTGTTAGAACTTTTATTCAGACAAAAACCTGATGAAACTGCAATAAGTTCAAATGATTTAGAAAACTATAAAGAAATTCTCACTTCTACAAATGCACATAGAAAAAATTATAGTCCAACTAAACCTTTGCGTATGAGCACGAGTTTCAAATTCACTAAAATTATTGCAAAGCTTTTCCCAAAAACTGGAAATTCCTTAAAGAAAAAGAGTCTATTACCACAAGTTATGATAGTCAAGAGAAAGTCTTATCCAGACTACGTCTATTGGGATGATCCAAATGAACTTGTAGACCGTTTACGGTTGCTCATGGCTTCCCAACAAGCTGGTAATTCAAGTCATAACAATGAAATTATTTCGATTATTGAAGAATTACGTGAAGCTCAAATCATATATTAAGAAGGTGAAATAAAAATCAAGATCATTATCAAGTTAAACATTGATGTATTCAGATACATTAAAATTATTGAAAATGGTTGATAAAAAGTTAGTAGTAGTTACAGAATTACATAGACAAGCTAGGAGAAATTACCCACGTCGTAAAGTGCAAATGCGTGGAATAGATGAAACGTGGCAAGCAGATTTAGTTGAAATGCTGCCATATTCTAAAGTTAATAAAGGTTTTAAATATATACTTACGGTTATAGATATCTTTTCCAAGTATGCATGGACTATACCTGTAAAAAGCAAAACTGGAAAAGATGTTTCAGCAGCAATGAAATCTATACTTGTGAATGGACGGATTCCAAAAAAATTGCATACTGATAGAGGCAAAGAATTTTATAATTCTCAATTTGAGAGTTTAATGAAGTCACATAAAATCAAACTTTATTCAACCTTTAGTAACTTAAAAGCTTCAATTTTTATTGAAAGATTTAACCGGACTCTGAAAAATATGATGTGGCCACAATTCAACTTGCAAGGAAATTACAAATGGATACATATCTTACCATCACTTGTTTCGCAATATAATAATAAGATGCATCGTACTATTGGAATGAAACCAAAGGATGTCAGCAGAGAGGATGAGTCTGAACTATTGAAGCGCATCTCCAAGCAAAGGGAAATTAAACCTAAGAAGACAAAATTCAAAGTCGGTGATCGAGTTCGAGTAAGCAAGTACAAAAATGTTTTCAATAAAGGATACACACCCAACTGGACAACTGAAATATTTACCATTACTCAAGTGAAACGAACAAGCCCAGTAACATACAAGCTGAAGGATTATCAGAATCATCCCATCGAAGGCGGCTTCTATGAAGAAGAGATCTCCAAAGTGAAATATCCAGAAGTTTACCTCGTAGAGAAAGTTCTTAAGCAGAATAGTGATAAAATCTATGTAAAGTGGCTTGGATTTGTTAATTCACACAACAGTTGGATAAACAAATCTGAATTGTAATCATATAATACAAGTTAAAGTTAACTTTTAGAAAAGTTAAAGGTAAGTTTAGAAAAGTTAAAGGTAACTTTTAGAAAAGTTAAAGGTAACTTTTAGAAAAGTTAAAAGTAACTTTTTGAAAGTTAAAGTTAACTTTCAGAACAGTTAAATGTTACTTTCAAAAAAGATAATTTTATACTAAAATAATGTTAAGCTGTTTTATTCAAATAATGTTAAAGTAATGTTAAAGAATCTTTGAGGATATGTAAAACTAATGTAATAAAATGTAATATATTTAAGTTATTTTGAATAAACAATTCATAAAATAAATATTTATGTAGTATCTGTTATTAACCTTATCTCTTAGTTTCAAATAATAATTTTTAAGTAAAACAGAGTTGCAAAGCATGCATATAAAGGTTTTATTAAATGAAGTAGACAATAATTAATATAGATATAGTTTTCATTTATTGTCTTCTCGCTCTCTCTCTCCCCCTCTCATTTCTTTAAGTATTTACGAATATAAGTAATAATAAAATGTATAATAACAAAGATAATTTACAATAAATTTACAATAAATTTACAAACAGTTTGCTTGAACTAGTGTCATTTCTACATCATTAGAATCTAAATTGTTTATATTATAATGCCCCTAAGCAAGAGTGTCCGTGCTTTTTTTTATTAAATATCTTTTATCATTAAACGGACTTAAAGCTATTTTTGTCTGTTTTAATGTGTGTACATTATGGAGTTTTGACCGGATACAATATTCTGTTCTAGCTAGCATTTCAACATTTTTTAAGCAGTAGACATAGTCATCAAAGGTAATTGTTTTCTTCACAACTACCTCCTTAACACCTTTAGCCTTTTTTATAAAGTCCTGATTCTCTACTCGAATGCTATACATTTTACTCCGTAAGCCAACAAATTCTGTAATAACTCTTCCACTACACTCATCTTTCATGAGACCTAAAACTTTTTTATTGACTTGCGGCATTCCATGTATATTATCAACAGGATAATCAGAAGTATCAAATTTAGAAATATCTGCTTTCATATCAGAATAGATATTTTCACATTTAACGTGATAAACAAGACTATCGGTGTCAGTATAGAGCAATTTACAGTTATCATTATACTTTTTTCGCATGTAATCGTAATGAAAATCATACATGAGTGTTTTGGAAATGTCTAAAACGCTGAGACCAATATAGATTGGTTTATTCATAAGCACTTCCGTTTTTCTAAGTTCCACCGCAACTAAATTTTCGCTAAAGATAGCTCGCGAGTGGAAGTTAGGTTTAGATATAAGAGCTTCAGCTCCATATCCACCCCCCCCCCCACTTTGTTACAAGTTTAACGTCAACTCGTTTCCGTACGTTTTCCATTGTCTTACCGTACACTGCATTATTCATTAGCTTAAATAGATTTTTTTCAAAATCATTTGTAGCGTTCGTTCGCATCATGGTATTAAAATCCACATAACTTTTCAACCAAGCAGATTGTTTGAATTGTAAAATTCTGTGAATATGTGTAAGTTTAATACCATGTGCCAAAGCTTGCTTCAGTGCACGGTAATGGATAACGTATTTTTGTTTCGGTAGAAGGGTAGTTAGTAACTTTGTCTCTTTTGATCCTGGTGGTTTTAAGTGTTCTGAACAGAATGGCAGATCACTGTGATTGTTGTGTAATTCATCGGGATAGACTAAATCAACTTCTAAAATATAACCAACAGGAGCATCATCTTCAACGTTAAAATTAAAATTATTATTTACATTTGGCACCCACTTAAAACCACCGTAGGGAAGTGCTTGTATCATAGCCCAACCATACAGGTTGTTCGCATCCAAGTACATAATGTAAGTTCACTCTTCTTCTTCTTTATATTTTTCCATATACTGATTATTAGCTCTGGCATATCTATATGAACACTGGCTTACACCACCTCTAATGCCACGTTCAATAAACATAACCATATCTATATCAGTGAGAAGTTCCAATTTTACATTACTATACTTTAACATAGCATCCCAGCTCAACCCAGGTGTTGTATAATAATGAGCTGGATCTAAACCGTACGCAATAATACACTGGTTTCTAAAATTTTCAAAAATATCTGCGAGTAGTAAAATGTCAGTTTTCATGTACAAATATACATAATCGCAGAGATTTTTGCAATTAAATGTATTCCAGACTTTTTGCGCATGTATATAATCATCATTACTTACATGCGAATCGTTTAATGTACTGTAAAATTTTTCTATTGGAGGTAGTTGTGCCTCATTAAGTTTTGCTCTACAGTCCAAATACTCGTATGGAAAAATTCCTTTTCGGGTTAACAGTTCTACGTTATTTTTCGAGTAGGTAGAAAATTCGGAATTTATTATATTATGTTGAGGAAGATAAGATGCCAATTTATCCAAAGACGATGCCATAAATTTGAATGAATCTATGAACCGAAAATTGATGATACTCCCTTGAACATGCTTGGTGAAGCTAATATATCTTTCTTTGTTAACGGGGAGGAGGTGAACTTTACCCTCAAACTCAGTGGCAATGGATTTTATAATGAAATGCGCATCGTGTCCACTTAAATTGTGGAATACTACAGGAATAGTTCTTGAATCCTGATAGTTGATGTTACAATCCTGATGCGCTACCCCCCTGTACTTTTCAGTTATATGACAATGATCTTTTACTTTCACAGCCCCATGCGCGATAGACTTTTTACAGATGTGACAAATGTTAGTGCTTCGAAAAGCAGCTTGTTGACTTGCATTTAGTTTCTCCATCGGAATGGTGACCATAAATACAGTCTCAATATCCTCTGCCAACTGTTTTAACTCTTTATCAAACCATTTTGCAGGGTCTTCTTCATCCTTAGGTGATGCTTTGTATACTGATAAAGTATCATCATAACACTTTAAATAGTATCCAATGCTCAGAAGTTTATGGTTTTGAAATACTTCTGTGCAATCACCTAAGGTTGAAGATTCCGTTTCAGGAAGTAATAAACTCTGGCAGTCTGCATATATGATAAATGGAGCACGCTCCTTATTATTGAAATTCTTGAATTGAATTACGTTGTTATTAGGCTGTGGTAAAATTACTTTAGTTTTATTCAATTTGTTACAATCTTCAGTATGTTCAATAAGTTTTTCTTCCCTATGAAAGTAATGCAAACAGCGATCGCAAATATACGTCTTGTGATCATGTTTAGACAATTGACTGCTTACAAGTCGCGATAAATTCTTTATCCAAACGTAATGATAGTTTAATGAAACGATTGTTTCATTAGCAGAAGCATCTTCCTCAACATTCAAACTTTCATCTATGTAATGATCTTCAATGCGTAAAAGATTTACATGAGAATCTCTTTTCTGTGATGTAAGATGTAATGGTGTTACACTAAAATCATTATTAACCTTTTGAAGACCGTATACATTGACGGAAATTGTATTTAACGTTTCGAATTTCGCAACATCATTTAGAGCTACAGGAAATTTAATCCCAGTAAAATCTAAATCATGTTTAAAATCGTCGTAAGTCGTTAAACGACATGGATTAGAAGAATCTGGATGTAATGCTGATAAAATCGACCACTTGAAGCATTGATTATCATGATCATTTCTAACATTGATGCAGGCATGCTTATTTTCAATAACTTTTGGCAGACGAATGTAAGAACTAGCGCTCAAGGGGTTGAATTTATTAATATTTACATTAAGTCTATGGATGGAGTCAAGAGTCCAATCAGATTCTTTCTCCTCAAATTCCTCCATTTTTCTAAGTCTTAGCTGTTTTACATTAACATTATAAAATTCATCTAACTGAGTTGAAGGTAAAATTTCCCTCGCTTTAACTGCAAAGTGTTTTAAATCAAATTCTTCTGAACCGTCAAGTAGGGATTTCTTAAATTTGGCGTACAATACCGTATACGTTTTTACCGGACCAAACGTGTTCAAACAAGTCTCGACATGATTTTTAAAGGGAACAAAGACATCGTCTAAGAACTGAGTTACATCTATATGCGTTAAATTTACTATTGTTCCCGACTGTAATTGATTATTAAAGGCTGTATCCGTGTCAACACACTTAATTGTTCCATTTGAGTTATTGAGACCGGCGCCGCTCTTCTCTAATAAATTAAAATGACATTTCAAGTAATGCACTCTGTTTAATAAATTTAAGATTTTTTGTTTCTGAGGAACCGTGAAGCTGTATCTATTAAAGAATTTTTTTAAAATAGCGTATTGCTGTTTACATTTATGCTGTCATTCGAATGCACTAATAAGACGAGCGTCAGCCGGTTTGGACTTTACAGAGCATAACTTTAATTCAGCAGTGTCAATGAAATTGTCGGAACATTCACAAATTTCATCTACACTGTCAGCAGAGGCAAAACGTTTTTGTACACTGTTTCTACACCGGGGCATTTTCACAAATGTTTTCTAAAACCTGAAAAAGAAAACTGAAAAAATGCTAAAAAAAGCCTGAAAAAATGCTAAAAAAGGCTGAAAAATGCTGAAAAAGATGGTTGAAAGAGAAGCTAAAAAAATAGAAGTAGAACGAGCTGCGTTGTTCTCACTAAAGTCGGGTTGAAGATTGCTAAATTTTCACACCAGAGGAAATTAGGCTCAGACTAGAACTGTGTATCTAAAACAGAAGAAGAGAAAAATGTTGTAAACAATGAATTGTTATTTACTAGTTACTTTTCAAAATTATTAAAAGTAGTAATACTTACGAAAATAAGTGCTGAAGCCTAGTGTATTTGTACGTCCTATCCAAGTAGGCAGTGTAACAAGTGTACCTATAACAGAAGAAGAGGAGGGGGATGTTATTAACAAAAAAAATTTTTTTTATTTGTAAATAAACAAAAAATTGTTCTTTTATTTGTAAATAAACAAAAAATTGTTATTTCATTTGTAAATAAACAAAGTGTTGAATTACTTACAGAGTTTATTATTGACAACCGTGAACCTCCTAGAGAAGTAGGCAAAAACTATGTCTGTGTATCTGTAACATTAAAAAACATTATTATAAACAACGAATTGTTATTTTACTGCTAAAATATACAAAATCTGTAAAGCTAGAAATACTTACGGAGCTGCTCTTCGGAGAGAACCTGCTGCTACAAAACTCTGAAGCAAAATAAGATTTCATCTCTTGCGAACGCCTATACATTAGAGGCTCTCCCACTCTCACAAGTCCCCCCACACTCGATAGCTCTGGGAAGCATGCGCGCAGCCTGCAGCAGCATGCCGCGCTGAGTTGCGTAAGCTGGGTCCTAGCGCCACCCACTCCCAACCACCCACTTGAGTCGCCCACTTAGGCCCGAGCGTTAATATCACCTTCCCTTGATCCCTCACGATTTTTATTATGATTTTTGAAATTTGATAACATATATGCAAAAGTGGGTGGTGTTTTGAAAATTTAAGTCCCAATACATTAGTTTCGTAGATGAGCTGTGGGTGGTGGGTGGTGTTGAGAATTAAATAGAGGTATTTAAAATATCTACTAGTTGGGTGGTAGGTAGAGTGGGTGGGTAAGGGGGGGGTAGGGTAGATACAATGGAAACATATAGTGGTGGGTGGTAGGTAAGTTGTAGAAAAGAGTTAAAAACAATACATAGCGTATGCAAATTAGGTGGGTGGGGGTAGGTGATATGCAAATTAGACAAATTGGGTGGTTGCATAGTAATGATATGCAAATTAGTTCTTAGGTAAAAGATAACAACAATACACAGTTTATGCAAATTAGATTGGTGGTATTAAGGATATGCAAATTAGTTCTTAGGTAAAAGTTAACAACAATACATAGTTTATGCAAATTAGATTGGTAGTATTAAGGGTATGCAAATTAGTTCTTCGGTAAAAGTTAGCAACAATACACTGTTTATGCAAATTAGATTGGTAGTATTAAGGATATGCAAATTAGTTCTTCGGTAAAAGTTAACAACAATACGCAATTTATGCAAATTAGCCACATAAGTGGTATCGCATACTAATGATATGCAAATTAGTTTTTACATAACACTTTATGCAAATTAAAAGGGTTAGCATTTTAAGTTAAACTTGGCGGGATTCGATTGCAGCGCCGTCTATCAGTAGTGACCGGTGTGCTAACTCACTAAAATCACTGTCGGTAACGTAGAACTCTCACTTACAACAGACTAAAAGCCCGCTCAAAAGTAGGGAAATCCCCGTTTCAAATACCTAAAAGTGGGGGTAATTTTAAACTTACCGCGCAAAAGTGGTGGTAAAAATCCAAAATGGCGCGCTTGAAAAACCTAAAAGTGGGGGTAAAATTTAACTTCCCGCTCAAAAGTGGGAGTAAAATTTAAATTCCCACGCAAAAGTGGTGGTAAAAATTCAAAATGGCGCGGGGAATCCCCCACACAGCGCCATCTGGTCGGTAACTAGGGTAAAACAGATTCCTACATGGTAAAACAGATTTCTACTCTTGGCCGGTAAAGCATCATAACAAGAAAACTAATTACAGGAATCAAATTTAAATTTTTTGGAACTCAAGAAGTAACTTAAAAAGGATCAATTACCTTTAAAAAATGTAATCAATAAAAGCCAATTTCTATGGGACGGTCGATCAAAGAAAAACCAAAAAATGCGATACACTTAGCACGCTTAGGTTTGAAGCATTATAACAAAAAGTGTAATTAATAAAAAAAATTTTTGAAACATGGAAATGAAAAAACAACTCAAAAATTATCTTTTGGCATAAAAAAATGAAAATTGATTTGTTCCCCGATAGGTCCCTTCTCTCGCGGAGCGTCACATATGCTATAGTTTTAATAATATTAAAAATGAAAGTACGCACTATTAAAATCATTACATATTTGTTCGAACGATATTGAATATGCCATTTGTTAGATCAAACCAATATGTAATTGATTTAATAGCATTCTTTTCTCAGTGTAGTACAGAGGCGCGCAGCGCGCGCCCTTCTTTGTTCTAGTACAGTTTAAAAGAGCATGATATGAGCACAATTCCAAAAGTTACAAAATCACTAAACAACCTTGTTAAACTAGTCAAAGACCCGACAAAAAATGGGATAATGGGATAATGTATAAAGGGGTCGTCCATAAACTACGTAGCCTCATTTTTGGAAATTTTAACACCCCCCCCCCCTACCCCCGCGTAGACGCTGTTACATGTATTAGCGCCATTTTTTCCTCTTATCGTAGACAATAGCTGGCCCCCTCCTCCCCTTTGAAGTGCTACGTAGTTTATGGACGACCCCTAAATATTAAGTAACATTTCGTCCCTATTGGTAATTCTTTTTCCCTCGTCTCTGTCTCTTACTATCACCCTCTCTCTCGCACGTAACCTAAAATTGACGTTACAGCTATTGATTCGTGTGTTTCCGTCTCGGTCTACCACTATCACCCTCTCTCTCGCACGCAACCTAAAATTGACAGCTATTGGTTCGTGTTTTAAACTTTGATTTCAACTCTGATTCTCGTTATTCGTTTGTATCTGTTTATGTACTTATTTATATCTATTGGAAATTTTGACACCTTAATAGCTTTTATTTTCTCAGTCCAAATTGTACCTCGTCGATATAAAAACGTTTAACAAGTCATCTCTTGGTGATGAATTTATTTTTTTAACAATCTCGAATGGTAAATGTTTTATTTTCGGAAGTTATTTTAGTGTTGAAAATTGTTTAATTTATATAAGCGAAAGTACTATGTTACAGCCTGATGAGGTCAATGATGAATTGACGAAGCGTTGCAAAAAAAAAAAAAAAATTTTTGTTAAAAAAGTGTTTAGTGTTTTTTAATTTTTTAATTTAAAAAACCAAACACATTATTGCTTCAACTGTTAGATTTTCTTTTAAATTTAAATATAAATATTATACTTTCATGATTTTGTTCTAATTGTAAAAATTTAATTACTTCCTAATTGAAATACAAACAAAATCTACATTTACAAAATTATGCTGGTCTATTATTTACCAATTTACTTGGTAAAGGTGCGGATTTTTTAAATTGAATTAAATATTCTTCACTTCTACCAACTACAGTACCCGCCGAATTTGTCAGTCCATCAATTTTTTAAGAATTCAAAAACTTCTTTAATCGTACAAAGTAGGGGAGACCGGGGCTGTTTGGCGCAGGGGCTGGTTGACGTACTTGAGTTTATTCAAAAGTGAAAAGTCGAATTAATTTTTCTCTTCGGTCAAATTAATGTACTTGATAAACTGTAACTTCACACATAATTTCATTATTATTGATTGATTATTCTGGACTATAAATTCAAAAAACCAATTTTGGTACTCAAAAGTAAATTTTAACGCCTTTATTTTTTTGTTATATCTTTTTACAAAATGCAATCAGAAAAAAATCAAAATTAAGGTTTTGTGGTCTGAACAGTTGCTTTTAAGAAACAATTAAAAAATTTTGATTTATATTTACAGTTTTCATAAAAACAAAGAAAATGTATAAATAGTCTCTCCGGGGCTACTTGGCGCAGTTGGGTCGGGGCTGGTTGGCGCGCTCGGAACGCTAGAAGTTTATAAGCTACATCTAGTGACTAATAAAAATTTATTAAATTCAATGTGGTAACACTTTTATTTTATTATCAGTACCAATAATAACCCTTTGAGATAAAGAAGTGTTTAATATATATTATTATTATTATTATAATCTCATAATTTTACGTTTCCAGATATTTGTAGTTTTAGGTTCGTGAACTTCACTTTTTGAACAAGATGAACCTTCCATTTTGAGTTAATTCACATTTTTTCAAGATAATATTTCCTTAGAAGACTTATTTTAACAATGAAACATATTGCTTGATTATTAATCACACATTTTAATTCATGCGCCAAGTAACCCCGGGTAGTGCGTTAGGCAGCCCCGGGCCAGGGCTGTTTGGCGCACTTTGGTTTTCTCCAAAAAGTCTGTTCTAAAAAAAAAAGTACAACTTTTTTTGGAACTTTTATTTTTTGAAATCAAAGCTGAGATGTTAAGCAAAGTTTCTGTACAATATAGTTTTCATGTACACAAAATTGGCAGAACCAATTAACAAAGAGTGAAAAGTGCTCCAAGTAGCCCCGGTCTCCCCTATAATTATTAAAAAAAATTTTTGCAAACAGTAGATGAAATTCTGAAGAAAATAAGACCTGAGTTAAGTGATTTAGATTACTTTTCATTGAAATATATTTAAAAAAAAGTGGAATTTTCACTGTTTTACAAAACTTCAAATTTCTGACGAAATAACGATGGTTTTTAAAGTTCCCATGCTTTTTTCTATGGTAATTTTCTAAAGAAAAAAACTTCTATACAGTGGAACCTCGATAACTCGAAACTCGTTAAGTCGAAGTTCTCAGTAAGTAAAAAAAAAGTATTCCCTTCCCGTTGAATCCTTAAATACTTAATATCTAGAATTATTTACGATTTTTAACTCGAAGAAAATATCATTTTCCTTGAGGTACTAATAGTGCATTTTTATACTCTATAACTCGAAGTTCGAAAAGCAGACTCAGTAAGTCGAATTTTCTATACACTGAGAAAATTATATCTGTAACGATTACAGAACTGCCATGGTACTGCTCTTAACCAACTAACCACGCAACGAATACTGCAAGGGGTTTTAAGAAACTAGAAGGCATCCCTTCTAGAATTTTCTTCTGTAGAATTTTCTTCTGTAGAAAATTGTCATGGCAGTCTAGATTGATTTTTTGCCAGTATAGTTTTTGTCATGCGCTGCTATTTATAGTAAAGCTAGACTGGGGCGGTCTTGATTCTGTCTAGTTTACAAGATATACTTATAAATCTATTATATAGGTTATGTCATGCATTCCCATTCATAGGACTGTTATACTGGCGTGATCTAGGTGCTAGAAACTCTTTCAGTTTATATTTTCTTCAACCCAATGGGAAATGCTTGAGTGATGCCGATAGTAATGTTTACTAACGGCAGGGTACAGAATTACAGATTCAGGGCTCATGCCATTATTCAGCCAAACTCTGGCAAGGCAATGCCGGCGCAGTAATGAAAACATATTCAATTCAGTCTTATGCCGATATTTCCTGCTCAAAAATATTTCTAAGTCAAATTAAAAAAAAATCAAAAAAAGTTTATTCAAAATGCTTTTAATGACATTTCAAAACACTTTCAATAAAACATTAAGTGATTTTTTTCAAGATTGTACTAATATTAAGTAGGTTCATGCTGAACTAGAAGAAAAATTTCGTGGCACTAGCTAGCAGCGCTAGACGGCATGCAAATTTACATTGTATCTAGCGTTGCTAGCTAGTTCCATGAAATTTTTTTTCTAAATTGAATAATTCTAAATCAAATTAAAATTTTTTTTTTGTTTCAAGAATACTTTGTTTAGAATGCTTTGAATTGAGGGGCTGGATGCAATAAGGGGATACGCGAGACTTTCGTTGGCCCCGCGTACAGCGAGTCTCCGGCAGAAACGGGGGAATTCGAAAGTCGTCTATATCCCTTTATTGCATCCAGCCCCTCAATTGCATTTAAAAGCATTTGAAAAAAGTGTAAAATGCTTTTTTTTAAAATCGTACTATGCGATTGTTAAGTAAAAATTTCTAAGTCCAAAATCCGAATATTTTTTTACATATAAAATTTAATGTTTATAACGATTTAAAACAAGGAAAACGCTAATTTAACAAAAATGTGTTGGACAATTTTTTCCGATCATTAACTTTAGTAGCTACTCCCTAGAAGGAAAACTTCGTGGAACTATCTAACAGCGCTAGCTACAATGTAAATTTACATGCAGTCTAGCTCTGCTAGCTAGTTCCACGAAATTTTCCTTCAAGGGTTATATTTGAGTCATTAAGACATTGAGTAAATATAATTTAAAATAATTTTTATTTGCTATTGCATTGGCAAATTTTAATACCAACAATTAAAAAAATAATTTTTAAAAAAGTAAATGGTCTTACCCTTAACTGAACTGTAATTCAAATATAGGGTTTCTTATATTTTGAACTAAGCGAGCGTGGCTGTGGGGTTTAGCGTACAACTTGCGTCTGAAGGGTCCCGGGTTCGATCCCAGTTGTCGTGCGATTTTATTTATATAAGATAGTTTCAATTGTTTAAGTCTAGTGAATGTTTAACCGTATGTAAAAAAGTGTGTTTAAAGAAACTGAATTTGCAATTGAAAATAGATATTATTTTTCTACCTTCCTAGAGATATCTAGTACGACTATATAGCGCCAATTTAAACACACTGTCTAGCCGATAAGATATACGAACGTTACATTTCTGTCTAGACGCTATATAGTCAAAGTGTCTAGCGCCAGTATATTTTCTAGGGAAGCTAGATTGGGACTGTACAACGCCATTACAATTTTCTGCACGGGTGGGCTAAATTTGCTGTAAAATGTGAACACAATGAGCTGTTCATAAGGACAGCCCAATCGATCAATATTCACCCGTGCCACGAAGGGTTAAAGTATACATGGGGGTTTTACATGCACTGTAAAAAATTTTTCGGAAATTTTTCCGAAAAAATTTGGACAGCACGGAACCCCAGACGGTGGAAATTTTTCCGAAAAAAAATTGGTTTTATTTCCAACTTTTTCGGAAACTTTTCCTACTGATGAAGAGGAATTTTTTCCGAAATTATAGGAAATTTTTCCGCATATGAAGTTGGACATTTTTCCGAATACGTCGGATATTTGTCCTGACATTAAGTTGGAATTTTTTCCAAAATTACCGGAAATTATTCAAATTTTGTACACGGAAAAAAAGGGTTGGGTTTAATAAACAAACGAAAATTCGTTTCTAACCAAAGTGGGTGGTTGACTATTATGTGGCCTGACCCAACTCATATATGAAACATTACATGTACAGTTGTAATAAAGAAATATGTTTATCCTGATAAAAAAAATCCCATTGATTATTCAATAATAAAAATCAAATCAACAGATTTAAAACATTAAGGAAATTTATATTTTACAGTATGGGATTTGGGTTTGTTTTTACATACTTATTTAATTCAATTGTTGTGTTGTGCTGAAATTACATTTGATTATTAATTAACATTTTATTTATACCTTAAACGCAACTAAACGCATACATACGAAATTTTTGAAAAATCCTAGCGACACTGAGATTCGAACGCACTAACCCTAACGCTAAACGCAAGTACGCATATTACGATACGAGCACCTAACCATTGAGCCATCTTGGCTATGAAATTCTCTTTTCAAAGAACTTGGTGATCTCAAGTTTCGTTTGGTCGCCACGTGCAGATGAACCCCCGCAATGGCATCGCCCGTCAACAATAGGGGTAATCCATAAAGCATGTGATACATATTTTTGAAAATTTACCCCCCCCTCCCCCTCGTGATGCTTTTACCATGGTCTTAAAATTTTTTTAACATGTAGCGTGATATTTTGCTGACACCCCCCCTCCACCTAAAGTATCACATGCTTTATGGATGGACCCAATAGACTCTCATAAATTTTGGTCCTATGGTTTAGTTAGCATTACTGGGATGTGACACTCACACATATTTTTACCAAAAGGAGAATGGCAATAAATTCCTTTCGACAAATTTTTTGTGAATCCATTATTTTAAAGATTAAGACATTTTTTTGGAGAAGATTTTTAAGAATCTTATCCAAATAAAATTTAAAAATATTTATTTGAAATAAGATAATTTATATTCGGAGAAATTTTCATTTTTTGTATAATCTGTATATCTGTTTATATTATTAAGAAACATTCAAAAATAGAAAACATTTCTAATATTAAAATTTAAAATTTTATTACAATCATTACTAACAATGTTTACTTTTTTTCTGATTGAAATTAACATAAGATTAAATTTATTTGGTAAAAAAATTATTTATCGTTACTAAATTACCAATAAATTAAATAAGTAAATATTCTTAACAATATTAACTGGTTCAAACAAAATAGTTTAAAATTAAATGATATGTATTAGGAAAAATAATTGAGAACAATAATTAATCGATATTTAAAAATGATAAAAGAATACAGGCTCGGATACAGATTATCAATAAAATGAATACAAACAAATTGATTAACTTCAATAAAATGAATACAAATAAATTGATTAACGTTTTAAACAATTTCATTTATTTATATTAATAAAAGTAATATTTTTAAAATGCAAACATTGCCCAAAACAATTTTTTTTTATAAATTAAACAGAAGAATTAAATATTAAAATATAATAGTAATAAATATGTAAAACAAAATTTTTATAACAAAAACATGTTAGATCTATTAGTTTTGTATCAACAATCTTTTAGTAAAATTTTTGTTCTTCACATAAATAAATTTTTCATAATTATAATAAATAAAATAATTAGAAGAAACTAATTAAGTAATTTGTATTTTTTAAAGGAGTTTCTTTTAGTAGGAGTACAAAATAAAATTTTCTTAGATTGAGCAATATAATATGCACAAGTTAAAAATCCGTTTAGTTTGGAAATTTTTCTGAAGTTTGAGAAATAATTTCCGGTTTTTTGTGGAAAATGTATTTTTCCGACTGCATTCGGAAATATTTCCTTTTACTATAGGTTAAAAATCCGTTTTGTTTGGAAATTTTTCCAAAGTTTGAGGAATAATTTCCGGTTTTTTGTGGAAAATGTATTTTTCCGACTGCATTCGGAAATATTTCCTTTTACTATAGGTTAAAAACCCGTTTTGTTTAGAAATTTTTCCGAAGTTTGAGGAATAATTTCCGGTTTTTTGTGGAAAATGTATTTTTCCGACTGGATTCGGAAATATTTCCTTTTACTATAGGTTAAAAATCCGTTTTGTTTAGAAATTTTTCCGAAGTTTGTGGAATAATTTCCGGTTTTATGTGAGAAAAGTATTATTCCGACTCCATTCGGAAATTTTTCGTACTACCATAGGATAAAAATCCCATTTGATTGGAAATTTTCCCGAAGTATAAGGAATAAATTCCGGTTTTTTGTGGAAAATGTATTTTTCCCATTCCATTCGGAAATATTTCCTACTACTGTAGGTTAAAAATCCGTTTTGCTTGGAAATTTTTCCAAAGTTTGTGGAATAATTTTCAGTTGTATGGGAAAAAAGTATTTTTCCGACTCCATCCGGAAATATTTCCTACTACTATAGGCTAAAAATCCGTTTTGATTGGAAATTTTTCCGAAGTTTGTGGAATAATTTCCGGTTTTCTGTGGATAAAGTATTTTTCCTCCTCTTTTCGGAAATTTTTCCTACAAAATATTCGGAAACATGTGTTACCTACCAGTTTCGGAATAATTTCTTACTAATTCATCGGAGAAAATTCCGAAATTTTTTACAGTGTGGGATTAGTGCACTTTTTTTATATTTTGGATGATAATTTTTTTTTATTAACCTTTTCTTTTGACGATATGTATATTTATCGTTTTGAATCCGCTGAACAGGAATCAGATGTCAAAAATAAGTTTGACAACTGCCCTGTCAAAATCATTAAAAGATTTAAGACAGCTTCTGTGACTGCTTTTTTGACATCTGATTCGTTTTCAGCACCTCCAAAACCATAAATAAACATATCGTCATAGCAAAAAATTAATAAAAAAAAAGTTATACAAAATGTAAAAAAGTGCACTAGTCTTATGTAAAAACCCGAAGTAAACTTCAACCCTTTGGTGACGCGGGTTAATATTGATCGATTGGGCTGTCCTTATGCACAGCTTATTTTTTTCACATTATAAAGCGAATTCAGCCCGGCGACCTAAGAATTTTTAAATTTCGCAAAATAACGGTCATCCTACTGAATATATAAATGGGGTTAAATTCCTGAAGTGTCACAAATCAATAAATGATGTATTTTAGATGAGGCTGAAATTTTTAGAAATTGTTGTCGTGTTGGATAGTACTTCATATAAAAGTATTGTTAAGTTTAATCAAAGTTTATAAAATGTGGAGGAGGTTGAATTTTTTCACTTCTCATGAACATCTACTTTTTCAACACTTCGTAACTTTTTCCCTTTTACTCATAGAAAAATTTCGTTCTGTTGTTTTTGTTTTGCTTTTTAACGTAGATTTAGAAGATAATATTAGTTTTTAAAAAAATTAAATAATTTACTCCTTTTTTCAAAAATAAAACTAAATTTGAGTTTAATCAACTTTCGATTTTTTTTTTATATTTTAGTTAAAAAACTTAGATTTTTGTCTAAAAAAATACTTAATTTTCACGAGGGCCTTTTCTTGGTTTTTAAATAATAGAAAAAAATGTAAATTTACAAACAGTCATCGGCGCGACTATTTTGACGTGTCATCCGTCTGGTATTGGCGGATCTAGAAGGAGAGCCACGGGTGCTTGCCCAACTTTAAAAGCCTTATATTTGTGTAAGAGAGAAATATGTAACGCTATTGTGCCATTTCTTTCTCTCTTATGTAATACCCCCTCCAAAAACTTTATCTGCAAACGTCACCGCCGTTTGGTCGTTTGTGTGTTCAATTAGGGTGTTTCAAAAAAAGAAAATTTTTGAGAATCGTTTAAAATCGCACGGAAATCGACTAAAAATAGAAAAAAAAATTACCTCTATTTTTTTGATTTTTGATCTGACAATATTAAGGGGTGCCGCTTGCACCCCCTATTTTCCCATCAGAAATACATGGAAAAAGTGTACTTTTTTAAAAAAGTGTTAAAATTTGTTCATAATTTTATCGAAAAAGGCTCAGAAGTTTACGAGACCTCGATAAATGTCCAAAATTAAAGAAACTGTGGTTTATTATTATTTTTTTGCAATCTGACCCTCTCTAGGGGTGCGTTAAATAACCACCCCTAAGCATGAATCCAGCATTTATAAGTAAATCGGTCTAAAATATTATTTTTTTGAGTCGCTTTTTTTATAAATAATTTTACTGAACAAAATACAAAGCTCGCTGCATTCATAAACAATACTTTAATTGTTTAAACAATTTTATTCATATCTTCTGTTTTTATTAAATATCTTTAAAGCTTTCAACTTTTTAATTAGCGAAGAGAAAAACAATTAAATTAATATGATTTAATTAATTAAATTTAATTGATTGTTTAAACAATAACAATTGTTTAAAATTAACTTTTTATTAAATTCACCTAGAATCATGTGGTTTTTTGCAATTTTCATTGAAGAACTATAAGGAAGATATTTATACACAATTTGCAATATACATTCAATTAAAAATGCATCATAATAATTATATCAAGCTTTATTACAACACATATACACGTATAGGTTTATTACTGAAAAATAAACGAAATTAGTAGATTCTGGGTAAATATAAGTTAAAAGAGATTTAAAAACCTTCCATTATGAGTTATTAAACAAAATTAGTTAAACCCTTAAAATATGCGAAAAATGAATTGTTTATGCAAATATAAATTATTCAAACAATTGAAAAGTCTTAAAAATTGCAGACGGAAAAATTCGTAATATATCCATAATGAAGATAACAAAAAATGAAATCCTTCTAGGAGAATATAATGAAAATTTTTTTTTATCAATTTAAATGGTTTAAACAAAGTAAAATTGTTTAAACAATTGAATGTATATTGCAAATTGTGTATAAATAACTTCCTTATAGTTCTTCAATGAAAATTGAGAATGCAGCATTTAAGAATGCAGCGAGCTTTGTATTTTGTTCAGTAAAATTATTTATAAAAAAAAGCAACGTAAAAAATAATATTTTAGACCGATTTACTTATAAATGCTGAATTCATTTTTAGGGGTGGTTATTTAACGCACCCCTAGAGAGGGTCAGATTGCAAAAAAATAATAATAAACCACAGTTTCTTTAACTTTGGACATTTATTGAGGTCTCATAAACTTCTGAGCCTTTTTCGATAAAATTATGACCAAATTTTAACACTTTTTTAAAAAAGTACACTTTTCCCATGTATTTCTAATGGGAAAATAGGGGGTGCAAGCGGCACCCCTTAATATTGTTAGATCAAAAAACAAAAAATAGGGGTAATTTTTTTTCAATTTTTAGTCAATTTCCGTGCGACTTTAAACGATTTTCAAAAATTTTCTTTTTTTGAAACACCCTTGTGTTTATAACAATATTATTCTGTTAAAGAGAGTCACATTCTTATAGTACAAAGCGAGTTAACTACAAAAGCGAAAGAAGGCGCTATTGTTTGTTGCCACATAAATTCGCTTTTACTAAACGCAAATTGTCGAACTTACTCTAAGTCTTCATTCCTTGTAGACACACTGAGGAAACTGAAGGATTGAATTTAGAGTGTCAAAATTTTTATGGTTAAAACTGGTCAGTTTAACTGACTCTGCATCTTTAAGTTCATCATCTAAAGAATTGACCAAACTTGACCATCAAGAGTGTAAACTTGACAATCCACGAAGGTTAGTTTATTGTTTACACTCAAATAATAGCTAGCTTCACTCTCCAGATCCTAAAACTGACAATCTATTTTTTTCACTGCATAAAACTCTATTATTGCTGTCCTGCGCACAGTGGGGCAAATGAAGGTGGTCGTGGACAAATCAGTCTAGAGGTCACAAATTTGACTGTTTTTAAATGTTTTTTTTTTAAATGAAAAGTTATAAAATTTCGCACAGATCTGTGAGAGCCGAATTTTGAAAAATGTTAAAACAATTTTTTTATTTAACTTTAAAAATGAAAAATAAAAAATAAAATTTTTTATTTCAGTACAATTTTTATAGAAATGCAATTATATTAATGCATATTATTTTGAGCAATAGAGTACATCTTTTAAAACAATATATTTAAGTTTGATGTAAATGAAAAATTTATTTATTTAATTATAAACAATGAAACCAGTATTATTGACATTTAATAAACACCACAAATATTCATGAAAATATTACAAATTTTTGAATAAAATACAAGTTCTTCATTATTAAAAAGCACATAATTCACAAAATAGTTAATTAATAATTATTTCATAATAATTTTTATATGTAACTACATATACTTTGCTTTAGAAAGACGTACTAAAAAATTAGACCAATTACATAAAACAAAAAATGATAAAGTTATGCATTTGTTAACTGATATGTTTATA
The DNA here is from genome assembly GCA_037103525.1 of Ganaspis brasiliensis. NCBI lineage: Eukaryota > Metazoa > Arthropoda > Insecta > Hymenoptera > Figitidae > Ganaspis > Ganaspis brasiliensis. The sequence goes on along the minus strand of JAZKLR010000056.1, from coordinate 1,794,521 downwards.
AATAATTATTAATCAACTACTTTTTAAATAATGTGCTTCTTAATAATGAGTAACTTGTATTTCATTCCAAAATTTGTAATATTTTCATAAATATTTGTAGGTGTGTATAAAATGTAAAAATATTGATTTTATTCTTTATAACAAATTAAATGAATTTTTTAATTACATCAAACTTATAGATATTGTTTTTAAGGAAGTACTCTATTGTTCAAAATAATATTTATTAATATAATTGCATTTCTATAAAAATTGTATTGAAATAAAAAATTTTATTTTTTATTTTTCATTTTTAAAGTTAAATAAAAAAATTGTTTTAACATTTTTCAAAATTTGGCTCTCACAGATCTGTGCGAAATTTTATAACCTTTCATTTAAAAAAAAACATTAAAAATCGGGCAAGTACGAGTTACACCCGTACCAAAATCTAGGGTTCCGTACATTTACGAAACAAAGATATACCTTATTAACAAACAGAGAGCTCTAATTTGGTACACATATGTATTTTTACGTGTAGATTACAGGAAGATTATAGGGAAAATTATCTGGATTGACAGCCAAAACGTTGTCAAAAAAAGAAAAACTGCAAATTTTCGAAAAAAAAGTTTTTTCCTCATAACTTTGAAATTATTTGAGCTAGAGGGCTAAAATTTGATACATTTGTATATTTTTATGTACAGATTATGAAAATTAATTAAAAAGTACAAATTATAAAAATACTTCTACCTTCAAGTACATGAAACTTTTGCTTAAGGGTACAGGTTTGTATTTCATATAAATAACATAAAAATCAAGAATTTTTTTTTAAGGGGAGGCCCTGAAATTTTTATAGGGTTTCAAGGCTTATAACAGTCTGGATTATAGGTCCTGTGGCAGCCTTGATCAAGCCTTGTATAAGATTAAATTTTTTTTTTTTTTTATAATTTTTCAAAAAAAAAAAAGTGATAACAATTTTCAATTGCGTTTTATATCGTTTTTTAACATTCTGAGTATACAAATAAAAAAGTTATTGGTTTGAGGGGTACTGTAGGACAATTAGGGTGAGCTCTAGCATAGGGGTCTAAACCTCTTTTTGGTGATTTTTTAAATTTTTTTTTGTGACCTCATAATATTCAATTTTATTTCCAAACATAATTTTTCCATAATCTGCATGCAAAAATACACGAGTGTACCAAATTTTAGCCCTCTAGCTCAAATAATGGCAAAGTTAGAGAAAAAAAACTTTTTTTTCCAAAATTTGCAGTTTCTCCTTGACAACGCTATGGCCATCAATCCAGATCATGTTCTCTATATTTTTCGTGTAACCTACACGTGAAATACATATGTGTACCAAATTTCAGACCTCTAGGTCAAATAGTTTTGAAGTTAAGGGGGGGGGGGGGAATGGTCCATTTTAATGCATTTTTGCTAAAAAAAAGTTGTTATTTCCTTGACAACGCTATGAACATCACCTTGAATCATGTTCTATATATTTTTCGTGAAATCTACACGTGAAAATACATAAGTGTACCAAATTTCAGCCCTCTAGGTCAAATAGTTTAGATAGTCTAGACTGATTTGTCCACGACCACCTTCATTTGCCCCATTGTGCTGCGCAAGCGCGTCACACGACGGTCTCATGGATCAGTTGCCAGTTTCACCACATTATTGGATGCTTTATCAATCCCAGAAATTACAGTGCTCAATCGTCCTTTTATACTCTTTAAATTATCATTGTACCCATAACAATTAGATAGTTAAATATTCTGTCAATTTTTTTCTGTTATACATTTGCAAAAACACTTCTTTATTTTTGGTACCCTACCTCTTTCTCTCTCACACAAATATAAATCTTTGAAGGTTGGCAAGCACCCGTGGCCCTTCTCCAGGATCCACCAATGCCAGACGGATGACACGTCAAAATAGTCTCGCCGATGAATGTGTGTCAATTTACATTTTTTTCTATTATTCAAAAACCAAAAAAACATCCTTGTGGAAATTAATTATTTTTCAGGAAAAAATTTTAGCTTTACAAATAAAATATTTAAAAAAAAAAATCGAAAATTGAAAAAACTCAAATATATTAGGGGAGAGTCGCCAGTTGTGAGACGGCTCCAGTTGTGAGACAGTCCATTTTTTTTAACACGAAATATAAAAAGGCTGATTGGTATACATAAAAACATTTATTTTTATACGAGACAACTTTTGCGTGTACACCGAAGCGGATATATGTATTGTTTGTGTTAGATGCCAACACTGTGTGTGAAAATCGACTAAAAAACTTTTTTTCAATATGTGCAAAGTACTTTTTTTTTAAGTTAATTATTTGGAAAAGCTAAATGTTATGCATTTTTATTTAGTATTTTTCTTATATTTTGTAATGCAATATTGCATTGTTTCAATCTACAGTTGGAAATTTTTTCTTTTTCCTCTTTCAAAATAGCGCCAATTTCCGGTTGTGAGACACAACAAGTCACCAGTTGTGAGACGGTGGCGCCGCCCATCTGGAATAGCCTATACTTTTCGTTATGCAGCATAAAGCGCTCTGTCCAGTTTAGTTCGTTACATACATTTGATAACACAATAATTATTTAAAGTATGGGAACATGCGCACAATTTTTTTCATTTGCCTACATTGCGACAGCGATTTTGATGAAGAAAACTGATAGTCATATTTTAAAGAATAAATATTTTTATTAAGTATATAATAATATGTATTATCAATATATTTAGTTATTTATATTAAACATAATGTTTCATGACAAATTTGTTAAATTTTAGCATTTTTTTATAAGTGTCTCACAACTGGACACCTTTTTTTTTTTGACTAAAAAGATGTGCTCGGAAAATTGATCATAAAATTTTTCGAGTTCATCTGAACACTACACTTTCTATGAATAAAAGTTGCGTATTTAAGTTACTTTTTGAACGGTGTATTTTATTTACGATTTCGTTTACCTATTTCCAATTTATAAGTCAAAAATAAAACCCGTCTCACAACTAGCGACTCTCCCCTATATTTAAAAAAAAGGGGTAAAATTTAAAAATTTTTTAAAACTAATATTATCATCTAAATCTACGTTAAAAAGTAAAAAGAAAACATCCAAACGGAATTTTATTTTAGTAAAAGGAAAAAAGTAACGTCATTGAAATGTTCTAAATGTCAGTACTACCTATTAACGCCCAATTGGACGCGAAATTGACTTTGACTTTGTGACCATTATTCTGTATGAAAAAATCTGACTAAAAATTCCATAAAGACCATTTCTGACTTAAAAATTATTGCTCTTTTCGATTCTGAAGCCAAAAATTGTTAATAATTAATTGCACAACATTAATAATAATTTAACTGCAAGAAATCATGGATTTTTGCAAAAATATTTTCGATTTATCAGCTTTTTCACATGAAAAACGAAATGTCATTTTGTCAGGAACCCCAAATATCGCGTCTTTAATTCCTCAGGTATAAAAATCCATAATTCCCAATTTCAAAATTCAAGATGGCGGATGCCAAAATGGCGTTGAATCAGTGCAGAAAACATTATAAGACATTCCTCTGCCAAAGGAACTGTTAAAAAAAAAATGCTACTTTTCAGGGTAACAATCGTGAATCTCATTTCAATTATCAAAATTGTTGCTCCAACATGGCGAACGATTTTTTAAGAATTCATCGGATTTTCTTGAAATTTGTTATTCGGGGGTTTTCGGGATCGCTGTTTACGAATCTGATAACACTTTTTTAAAAATTAAAAATGGCGGCTTTAATATGGCAGACGACTTTTCAAAAATTCATCGGGTTTACTTAAAATTCTTTACTCGGTGGGTTTTCGGGGTTGCTGATTATTAATCTAATGTTAAAAAATTATCAGCTGATGTTGTATAGGTCTGTTAGCCTTCAATAAGATTTTTTGAAGTTGCCCAGCTCTTACCACAAGGAGGTCGGCGCGCAAAAGTGCCACTTTTTTAATGATTTTTTTGAATTTTTGTTTGTTTTACGTTTTTTTTTTGTTTTAAATAATGTTTTTCTAACTATTCTAAAAAGCGACCAAATCTACACGTGCTTAGTCTGAAAGTATGTAAGACATTGATATGTGCTACAATGTGTGCACATTTTTTGTGTTCTTTTGTTGTATTTTGCATAAAAGTAACAATTTGTTTTCGATCCTGCTACTTTAACCCAAATAGCACGTAATATTGCAGCAACATTGCAGCAACATTGCACTGCAATGTTGGCAATATTACCGTGCAATGTTGCTGCAACGTTGCCTCAATGTTGCTTATGTCCACATTGTGGCAACGTTGCAGCGACGTTGCAGTGTAATGTTGCCGCAATATTGTTGCAACGTTGCGGCAACGTTGCAGCGATAGCGCCGTGCAAAATTCAAAAAATTTTAAAATTTAAAAAGGGTACTTATTTCCTGAAATTAGATTTACTGCTATATACACATACAGAGCTGTTTAATAACTCTCCAGTCAAAACTAGGCCAGGAGAATTAAATACAGAAGACACATGTGACTTGAGTATTTTAGAGACACGGAATCTGGACTTATATAAAAGCGTTGATGCATCTCGCCTAGGAGAAGGCTAGACAGACGCCACTCCTCTGCCACTTGTCGAAACTACATTCGTCCGCGACGGTCCTTCGCGCAAGCGGCGGGAATGTTCAAACATTTGAATTTGAAATCTTGAATCATTTAATCGAGTATTTAAAAAATAATATGACAACATCGATTAATTAAAATGCTTTAATTTATGGTGGCATTTTAATTTACTTAAAATATAGTTTACTTAGTTTTAAAAAACAACATTAGTAAATGAAGTCAATAATTAAATATTAAATTCTTGAAGATTGTAAGAAAATGGTAAAATAGTCATAAAGCCAAAAACTATTGTTCTAAGTTCATTTATTAATTTTTGGTTTTTTTATTTAAATATAATTATAAAGTACTTAAAATGTTTTAAATCTTTTAATTTTTTAATATCTTATTTAAAATTATAAATTAAAATTTTTAATTTTAGAAACAAATATAATTTCTTTTTTGTGCTTATTCTTATAATTCTGAATAATTCGTTTTAAAAACAGAAGCTTCTTTGAAAAATTAAATTTAAAAAATTGGTTAATCAGAGTTAGGTTTTAAATTTTATTCATATCTTTTGTTTTATTACCTATTTTCAACTTTTTTATTTAAAGTTTTTAGTTTTAGTAATCATCATTTTATTTAAAATTATTAATTAAAAATATTATATAAAAAAAGACATTTTTGATTTAAATAAATTTTAATTTTCTATTTATTTAAATTTATATTTTTAGAAAATATTTGTTTTAAAACAAAACATTTTAAGATTTTCTAGAAATTTTAATAATATTTGTAATAAAAAAGTTTTATTAAATTATATGATTCAACAATTTTTTAAGAATTAAACTTTTATAAAACTCAAAAAAAAATTCTAAACATCTAATTTTATATTTTTTTTCGATTTATAATTTTAAATAAGATTTTTAGGAAATATTTAAATATAATATTCAATGGTACGAAAATTTATATAAAACCTGGATTTTAACATTAAGCAATCAGTCATTTATAATTATTTTGAGCATGAAGTAGGATAAGGAGATGAAACGGCTGTAGTTTGTCGCGGGAAAACTTGACATCAATCAGGGGGGGTCCCAGTAGTACAGGTCTCTTTTTCCCTGTTGACAACAGCACTTGCTGTGGTGATTTTTGTAACTATAATTTATCACATGACCATATCACATGAACATAAGACACAGCCACGCACACAACGAAAATTAATTCTACTTTTCCCCTGAAGGGGCGCATAGTCAGCAGGGAAAAAGCAAAGCTGTCTACTGTGACCCCCCTATATGGAGACCAGTAAAAATACGTCGTTTCATCTCCTTATCCTACTTCATGATTTTGAGTTATTTAGAAATGCTTTTTTTAAGATAACTAATGTAGAATATTACAAATATACACAGAAAAAATTAAAGTCTGTTCTAAAAATTAAAACTTTTTTGATGTTTTAAAATGTAAATTAATATTTTTAAAATATGAATTTGAAATGTTAACATTTTAAGTTGTTTATAAAATTTTTAATAATTTAAAAAAATTAAAATTTATACCATATTATGACTATAACCTTAGTTTTCTATTTATTTAAATTTATCTTTTTAGAAAATATTTGTTTTAAAACAAAACATTGCAGAAAACAGAAATAAATAAATAAACTACTTTTATTGTTCTAACTAGTTCTTTTTAGAAGCAAAAGCATTATAAAAAATAAAATTTAATTAAATTATTAATTATAACTAGAATCAATCTATTATTGTTTTTAATATTTTATTTGTAAATTGGCTTCTTCTTTAGAATTTTTTTATTATAAGGTTTTGATTTAAATATTATTTATTTTATTTTTTAAATAAAATAAATAATATTTAAATCAAAACCTTATAATAAAAAAATTCTAAATATTATTTATCTCCTTGGGAAAAGAGCTGGACACGTCAAAAAAATTTTATTGGCGGCTAACAGACTCACAACACCATCTGATAATTTTTTAAAATTAGATTAGTAATCAGGGACCCTAAAAACCCTCAAGGTAACAAATTTCAGGTAAACCCGATGAGTTTCTAAAAATCATCGGTCATATTGAAGCCGCCATTTTAAATTTTGAAAAAATATTATCAGATTCGTAATCAGCGACCCCAAAAACCTCCCAAGTAACGATATTCTGGTAAATCCGATGAATTATTAAAAAAATCTTTTGACATATTGAAGCCGCCATTTTGAATTTTGTAAAAATGTTACCAGATTCGTAATCAGCGACCCCGAAAAACCCCGTGTAACAAATTTCAAGTAAATCCTATGATTTTTTAAAAAATCGTCCGCCAAGTTGGAGCCGCCATTTTTAATTTTGATAACTGAAATGAGAGTCACGATTGTTACCCTCAACAGACTTTATATACCCAGTTTTAATAATAATAATTCATATCTGTGCTTCTTTCGCAAAGAAATGTCTTACAATGTTTTGTGCATTGCTTCAACGCCATTTTGGCATCCGCCATCTTGAATTTTGATATTGACAATTATGGATTTTTACGCCTGAGGAATAAAGGACGCGATATTTTGGGTTCCTGACACAATGACAATTTGTTTTTTATGTCGAAAAGCTGATAAATTGAAAATATATATATTTGCAAAAATCCATGCTTTTTGCAGTTAAATTACACTAGTTTAAAAAAAAATAAATTTATGTTCATTCAATGTCACTATTTTTTTCTTATGTTACTCGTTACTCGTTTTTCTCGTTACTTAAAAATGACATTAAGAAATTTTTCTATGGATAGGTTTTCGAAATATGAATTTTTAAAATTTTTTTACGTTTTTTTCGGAGGTAACTTCACGTTTTAGACCGTATCTCGAGTTACAGAAGTCCGATTGAGTTTTTCTAAGTGTCAAATTAAAGGTAATCTAATTTCAAACAATCGCTTTTCACATTATTCTTAAATCGGTTAAATATATTAAGTGATATAGTCCAAAAAAAAATTTTAATTCTGAGTTTTTGGCCCAAAATCTGAAAAACAAATTCATTCTACCGCCATGCAAAAATAGAAAACGTCAAATTATGTCCAGTTTTAAATTTTTTACATATATGGCTCACTTTTAGGAAGAAAAAAATGTATGGATGAAAAAAATCTATTCTTAATTATTGAAGTTATAAGCCAGGATACTGAAATTCTCGTTTTACGCTATTTTGGTATTTTACCTCCTTTTATAGTGATTATGTTGAATAATTTAATGAATACAATATCTAACTAAGAAATGGACTTTTTCACAGATTTCAAATAACTTTCAATGCTTTACTAATTCAAATTGGACTAAAAAATTTTTTGGAGTTTTTGACAAAAATTTCTGAAGAGGCATAAATTGATTAAAATCTGCTTTTTTGACAAGTTGAATCAGATGCGCAGAGGTTTAATTTTTGTTGAATTTTGTTCGTTAATAGATAAAAAAGTTTGAAATTAGATATAGAAATGTGAAAAATAAATGATATTTGACTGAAAAATTATTTGAGAGTTTTTGACAAAAATATCTGAAGAGGCATAAATTGATTAAAATTTGCTTCTTTGACAAGCTGCATTTGGGCCACTCCCGGCTAGCACTTTCCGTGCTTATCGCCATCAGGAGTGGTCTTATATCCCCTACTCTGTCGCCGGAGCGACTTTCTCCACTGTCCTACGGGACTTCCCTTCTTTGACGACCGTCGAGATCTTTGACGCTCATAACATAATGTATGAAGGTCTCGAGGATTCGCCAATTTTTTATAGAATGAGTCATAAGCAGGACATGTTCTCTGGTGTAACTTTTCGGTTTACACCGGTGATCATGACCTGCCTTTCCGCGTCCCAACGCTTACAGCTAAAGAGTGTGTGCTCTGAATCGTCCACTGGGAACCCGCAGTACACACACTCGGAGCTTTGGATCTTTTTGAATCGCTCAAGGTATGAGCCGAAACATCTGTGCCCTGTGAGCGCTTGGGTTAAGTAGAAGGAAACAATTCCATGTTTTCTACTTATCCAGGTGGCGAGTGTTGGTATCAGCCGATACGTCCATCGGCCTGTCTCCTACCCCCTCCATCTTTCTTGTCAACTATCGATAAGTCTGCTTCTCGCATCTCGGCGAATTTGGTCCTTGCTGGGTCTATTGTCATCCGTATATCGGGTAGAGAGTCTATCTTTGAAAAGGAGGAAAACTTCCTCTCTTTCTTGCGCCAAAAGGTCTGCCGGCGGGACCCTGGCAAGGACCTGGGCAGCTCACGTCGGTACTGTCCGATAGGCCGAAATGATACGTATAGTAACATTACTTTGCGCGGTCAGTATCCTGTTACAGATAGTTTTACTTCTGTCATTTCGCAGGGTTGGAGAGGCATAAATTGATTAAAATTTGCTTTTTTGAAAAGTTGCATCAGATGCGCAGTGGTTTAATTTTTGTTGAATTTTGTTCGTTAATAGATAAAAAGGTTTGAAATTAGATATAGAAATGTGAAAAATAAATGATATTTGACTGAAAAATTATTTGGAGTTTTTGACAAAAATATCTGAAGAGACATAAATTTATTAAAATTTGCTTTTTTGACAAGTTGCATCAGATGCGCAGTGGTTCAATTTTTGTTAAATTTTGTTCGTTAATAGATAAAAAAGTTTGAAATTAGATATTGAAATATGAAAAATAAGGGATATTTGACTGAAAAATTTTTTGGAGTTTTTGACAAAAATTTCTGAAGAGGCATAAATTGATTAAAATTTACTTTTTTGACAAGTTGAATCAGATGCTCAGAGATTTAATTTTTGGTGAATTTTGTTCGTTAATAGATAAAAAAGTTTCAAATTAGATATAGAAATATGAAAAATAAATGATATTTGACTGAAAAATTATTTGGAGTTTTCGAAAAAAATATCTGAAGAGGCATAAATTGATTAAAATTTACTTTTTTGACAAGTTGAATCAGATGCTCAGAGATTTAATTTTTGGTGAATTTTGTTCGTTAATAGATAAAAAAGTTTCAAATTAGATATAGAAATATGAAAAATAAATGATATTTGACTGAAAAATTATTTGGAGTTTTCGAAAAAAATATCTGAAGAGGCATAAATTGATTAAAATTTGCTTCTTTGACAAGTTGCATCAGATGCGCAGTGGTTTAATTTTTGTAAAATTTTGTTCGTTAACAGATAAAAAAGTTTGAAATTAGATTTAGAAATATAGAAAATAAAAAATATTTGTTTGAAAATTTTTTTGGAATTTTTGACAAAAATTTCTGGAGAGAGATAAATTGATTAAAATCTGCTTTTTTGACAAGTTGAATCAGATGTGCAGAGATTCAATTTTTGGTGAATTTTCTTCGTTACTAGATGAAAAAGTTTCAAATTTGATACAGAAATATGAAAAATAATTGATATTTGACTGAAAAATGTTTTGGAGGTTTTGACAAAAATTTCTGAAGAGGCATAAGTTGATTAAAATTTGCTTTTTTGACAAGTTGAATCAGATGCGCAGTGGTTCAATTTTTGTTAAATTTTGTTCGTTAATAGATAAAAAAGTTTGAAATTAGATATTGAAATATGAAAAAAAAGAGATATTTGACTGAAAAATTTTTTGGAGTTTTTGACAACAATTTCTGAAGAGGCATAAATTGATTAAAATCTACTTTTTTGACAAGTTGAATCAGATGCTCAGAGATTTAATTTATGGTGAATTTTGTTCGTTAATAGATGAAAAAGTTTCAAATTAGATATAGAAATATGAAAAATAAATGATATTTGACTGAAAAATTATTTGGAGTTTTCGACAAAAATATCTGGAGAGGAAAAATTGATTAAAATTTGCTTCTTTGACAAGTTGCATCAGATGCGCTGTGGTTCATTTTTTGTTGAATTTTGTTCGTTAATAGATAAAAAAGTTTAAAATTAGATTTAGAAGTATAGAAAATTAAAAATATTTGTTTGAAAATTTTTTTGGAGTTTTTGACAAAAATTTCTGAAGAGGCATAAGTTGATTAAAATTTGCTTTTTTGACAAGTTGAATCAGATGCGCAGTAGTTCAATTTTTGTTAAATTTTGTTCGTTAATAGATAAAAAAGTTTGAAATTAGCTATCGAAATATGAAAAATAAGGGATATTTGACTGAAAAATTTTTTGGAGTTTTTGACAAAAATTTCTGAAGAGGCATAAATTGATTAAAATCTGCTTTTTTGACAAGTTGAAACAGATTTGTTGAATTTTGTTCGTTAATAGGTAGATGAAAAAGTTTGAAATTAGATATAGAAATATGAAATTAATTATTTTTTTAAAAAAAATATGTCCGCAGCAGCCCTCAGACGAAAGTCAATGGTTTTTCTCCTTCCCAAGCAGCACGTAATATTACATGAATATCACAGTGACATCATATTGTAATATTGGTAATATTACTTGTAATATTACCTTGAGGCGGACATTTCAATATCACGTTAATATCACTGTAATATCACCCCGTAATATTACGAATATCACAATATGATGTCACTGTGATATTCATGTAATATTACGTGCTGCTTGGGTTATAAATTAAAAAAGAATTGAACCTCTGCGCATCTGATTCAACTTGTCAAAGAAGCAGATTTTAATCAATTTATGCCTCTCCAGAAATTTTTGTCATAAACTCCAAATAATTTTTCAGTCAAATATCATTTATTTTTCACATTTCTATATCTAATTTCAAACTTTTTATCTATTAGCGAACAAAATTCAACAAAAATTAAACCTCTGCGCATCTGATTCAACTTGTCAAAGAAGCAGATTTTAATCAATTTATGCCTCTCCAGAAATTTTTGTCAAAAACTCCAAAAAATTTTTCAGTCAAATATCATATATTTTTCATATTTCTATATCTAATTTGAAACTTTTTAATCTATTAACGAACAAAATTCAACAAAAATTGAACCACTGCGCATCTGATTCAACTCGTCAAAGAAGCAGATTTTAATCAATTTATGCCTCTCCAGAAAGTTTTGTCAAAAACTCCAAAAAATTTTTCAGTCAAATATTAATTATTTTTTATATTTCTATATCTAATTTCAAACTTGTTCATCTAATAACGAACAAAATTAAAAAGAAATGAACCTCTGCGCATCTAATTCAACTTGTCAAAGAAGCAGATTTTAATCAATTTATGCCTCTTCAGAAATTTTTGTCAAAAACTCCAAAAAATTTTCCAGTCAAATTTGAATTAGTAAAGCACTGAAAATTATTTGAAATCTGTGAAAAAAGTCCATTTTCTAATTAGATATTGTATTCATTAAATTAATCAACATAATCACTATAAAAGGAGGTAAAATACCAAAATGGCGTAAAACGAGAATTTCAGTACCCTGGCTTATAACTTCAATAATTACTCATAGATTGTTTTCATCCATACATTTTTTTCTTCTTAAAAGTGATAATAATGTTAAAAGCGTTCGTTTGGAATTTGATTACCTTTAATTTGACACCTAAAAAAACTTAATCGGACGTCTGTAACTCGAGATACGGCCTAAAACGTGAAGTCACCTCCGAAAAAAACGTAAAAAAATTAAAAAAATTCATATTTCGGAAACCTATCCATAGAAAAATTTCTTAATGTCATTTCTAAGTTTAGAGAACCATAGTACATAAAAAAAAATAGTGGCATTAAATGTACATTTTGGCTGTAAAGTAGTGTTATTATAATCTAGTTGTCATTCCCGTCTTTGACTGGTTTTAGTATCTTATTATCCATTTCAACTTGATCTTTACGTAGATTAAAACTTAGTTGCCTAATTTATATTTATATTTAATAATAAATTTATATATTATATAAATTTATTATTTATTGCTTAGTTTCTATGTATACTGAAATTTATATTTTATTTGAGTCATTGATTGCTGTTTAGCCATTTTCATTGAAACTTAAAGCAAGTTATTATTTTTTTAAATTTGCTTGACTTTTATACATACCGTAAAGTGGGTCTATTTTGTGCGCCTTGGGGCTATTTTGTGCACAACTTTGAGTTTCTATAACTTAAACAAAAATTTTTTTCTTGTCGGTTAACTCATAGCACACCTTTAGAAGGATGTCCAGAACATAACTGAATAGATAAATTCTTTATTTTTTCAGATTCTAAATTTTAATAAAGCATAGAGTGGAAAAAGACTGGTTTTGTGCACAAAATAGCCCCACTTGACGGTACTTAAAATATATTCATTCATAATTTAAAATAAATATTTCAACGACATTGTTTCCGAGATGCACCACGTGGAGATAACCAATCACAATGAAAGAAAAGTATTAATGCATAATTCTGTGACTTTAACATTCAAAATTAATATTATTTTAAGTACACATTGACCGTAATTGAAATGATTCTCTTAGAATAAACTCATCTCAAAACAAAAAAAAAATCCTTAAAAATTAATAAAATCATTTAATTAAAAACAAAAAGTTATGAATTTCAAAAATAGCGACAGTTGGTTTGATAAATAAAATTATTTTTCTTTTTGTTGCAGAACTTCTCTGTACAGAACATTTTTTGTTTGACCACTTGGAGCATGAATATACAGAGATTCAGATGAACTAACTCTGGAGCATCCTACATAAAACTGTCCATGAGCAAAACACTCTGATCCACTAACATCTATTCCTGCTATTGTTTATGATTGACCTTAAGACTTATTTACAGTCATGGCAAAACAAAGATTAACTGGAAACTGTAATCATTTAAACTCGATTGGGTAATTAGTAGGAATAATAGGAATTCGCGGAATGAAAACAGACTCGCCAGCAGCACATGCAGTAAGAATGTCCGCTTCTATGATAAATCTGTTCAATGCTTTCATTCTTAGACGCGTGTTATTACATAGTTTTGGAGAATTAATATTTCTCAGAAGCATGATTGGATATCCCACTTTAAGCTTCAATTCGTAAGATGGTAATCCAGAGAGAGTAATTGAATTCAAAAATTCTGTAGGAAAGTGAACGCAGTCATCTTCGAAAACAAGAGTATTTACTGAAATGTACGTTCTTTCTTCTGCTTGGTATAGAGAAATTATTTTCTGGCTTATACGTGATGCTACTTCATTATTAGGTGTAAGGATAGCTGTATTACAAAGCCACGAATTATCAACTGATATCAATTTATTTACTCCGGGAAATATTCTCTTTATTAAATCTTCCTAAGACGTGACAACTGTAGCTAAAGAAGGTAGAATTGTAATACATCCATCGTTTTCTTCCATTACACCACCACCAGTTTTTATTAACATTTCTGAAAATTCTTAAGCTTCCTGATGACGTCCAAGAATAACTCGCATGTTAGTTGTAAGAAATAGACGTTTGATGTTCGGCCATAAAAATGACTTTTTAATCGTAGCGTTGACCTCATCAGCTTTTGGTCCTCTACAAACTACGGAAAGTGTTTAACGGAAATCACCTAACAACAACATGGTCACGTCTCCCATAGTTAAAGTGTTATTCCTTATGTCCTTTAAGGTGGGATCTACAGCTTCAAAGCATTGTTTATGAGCCATAGTACATTCATCCCACACTATAAGAACGCACTCTCTAAGAACATCAGCAATTGCAGCATTTTTTGATGTAGAACAAACTGGTACTTTAATTTGTTGAATGTTAATTGGAATTTTAAACATTGAATAAGCGGTGTGACCACCGGAAAAAAGCGTTGCTGCAATTCCTGATGACGCCACAGCTATAGCAATTTTACCTTTACTCCTTACATTACCAAGTATCAAATTTATTAAAAATGTTTTGCCAGTACCTCCAGGAGCATCAAGGAAATTTTTTTTTTCCTCCAACACAGTCAATACTTGACATAATGTTATAGTAGACTTCAGCTTCATCATTTGTAAGAGAATTTTCATTTTCTCTTGATAAAGACAAAAGTTGGTTTATATCGTAGATGGTTTTTCTAATATATTCTGTGTTTATTGATTTATCACATGCTGAAGAAGAAGGAAGATTCAAATCATTAAGACTTTTGCTTTCAATGCGAAAAGTTATTTCCTGTATTTCTGATAAACACAAATTGTATAAATGAGGAGTATTATCAAAAGTTGCACTTGAAGATGTTCTCTGAGGCTCTCTTAAGTAATATTCTGCTAATGAGTCTTTAAATTTCATCCAAAGATCGAAGGGGTCTTTAGGATCACAAAAGACCAATATAACAGAAAATAACTGTCTTATTCTACATGGACTATCAAATGCAGCACCTTCCCTAAGTGCCTCTTCCCAATGAAAATCATCCTCAATTTACCCTATGGCTAGGCAAGCACTCTTGTGTGTTGGAAGTATCTCGCCCATAACAGTTCTTAAACTTTCAAATGAAGTCGGACCTTTAATGTGGTGCAGAAGCATGCGTAAATAATTCTCGAGAATTTTCCATTTTTCTTACTAAAAGTATAGTATGAGGGAACTTCGCAGTACAAAAACAATTTTGCAAAATTGTAAGTTTGGCAGAAATTAAGAAATGCTATAAGCTAATGCTATTTCTCACCACTTGAACTAAATCTTCTAAGTTCTCATTTCTTCTGATGGCATCTTGAAGATGGATACAATCTTTTGCTCTAAGTTGAGTTTGATGTGTTCTAAAGAAAATTAATCTTTCAGTTTCAATTTTAGCATACATGTCTACCCAAAATTGATTAAACAGTTGCCTACAATGAAGTAATGGATTGGGTTGGTTGTGTCTGATCATTAAACGGTATGACTAAAACTCTAAAGCAAAGACTTTTTTGAAAGTAAATTGTTTTGTTATAGGGTCTTTTTGTTGATTAAGAAAATTATATCCATCTTCACCACGACAAAACATCAATGGATATTGGAGAGCATCGTAAGAATGATGGGTCTCGCATATTCTTATCAAACCACCTGCCTTTTTTTGTAAAATAATATCTCTGGATTCACTTGGGTCTCCCACCATGATGACTGCCACTTCACTTACGGACGGCGCAAGATAGCTACCTGGATGCTTTCTTATTGGTGCTAGATAAGCCTTAATTATTAATCTATAATTTTCTAAATCCGAGGTATATTTGTCCTTGTACACGGAATGTTAGTGTAAATCCCAGTTGATAAACCTCATTTACACCAAATGAAGTTATTTGGAAAGCACTATTAAATGATCTAATGTATTTTAAAAAAAGTACAGATTTAGGATGCTGACCATAAAGTAATAACTTCAATGGTTCAGGTGGTTCAAGTATAGGAATAAGTACAATTTTGCCAGAGGAGCAACACATTCCTTTGGCTTCATTTAACCATTTTAAAGCCTGGCAATAGTCACATTTCTCTGTCACACCTCTTATAGCAGCAGCCGAGAAGTAATTAGTTTATAAGTTAGAAGACAATCCACTATTAATCTTGTCTTTCCATTCTATCCGTTCTATCAATGTCTTAAACGTTCTTTATTAAGTCTGCTTAACCGTGCACTATTTGATTCTAAATCAAGAATTATATGTTGTCTATCCCTATCAAGTCGATGACGGTCGGCAGTTTAACATAAAACGCATTTAGCCTAGAACCCATTTAACCTAATATGCATTTAGCCTAAATCCCATTTAACCCAAATTCCATTAAACCAAAAATGCATTTAGCCTAAAATCCATTTCACATGAATCCCATTTACCCTAATATACATTTAGCCTAATCCCATTTAAACTAAAATTCACTTAACCTAATTCTCATTTAACGTTAAACGTATTCAGTCTATCCTTGGACTGCCTGTGGCAAGGACATCAGAGTAGGTGGACGCGAGTTCACCCGCCCCCAATCCAAGATGATTTTCCACCGTGTCGAAGGATGAATGGCACTAGGGTACCAAATCACCTGTGTCTCTCGGGGGGCTCGGGCGGGCGGGGACCGGGCTGCGGCGCACCACAGGCGGCTTAGACTGCTGGTGGAAACCGAAAATTAAAATTTTAAAGACGTAAGGGAAAGGGAGGACGCGAACGCGAATTCTGCAAGGCCTGTTGCGGAGAAGGCTCATTTAGAGAATCCTAACACCAATCCAGCAGACATGTTAACTGCTGGGTCGGGAGACGAAAGTGAACCATCCAGTATGTTAATGGGTAACGTGCAGGAAATGCTGAGCAATCTTTCTATTGACAGCGGAAAGAAAAAGCTCAGCAGTGCTGCACGAAGAAGATTGAAATGTGGAAAACTGAGGACTTTGCAAAAAGAACACAAGTCAAGTAGCGCAAGTTCGAACAATCAACCTGGGAGGCAGGAATTCAAGGAGATGGGTCTGCGAAACGCAGAGCGGACTCCAAGAATACTCCGATCACTCAGAGAGGTGTAAAAAGGATCAAGCGCCCTTTACCGGGAAATTTGTCCTTTTTACAAGCAGCACAGACCTCGTTTGTCTGTGCAATGATCACAGATGGTTACCCTAGGGAAGGGTTGAGGATTAACAACCTCGACCAATTTCGGGCAGCTATCTGGGATGAAATTGGGAAAACCGCCGGATCTTTTCCCAGATTCTGCGATGTTAAACACTCGCGAGAGGCGTTCATTGTCGAATCCCTGGATTCTGACACTCGGGAATGGATGAATGTTCATTTACCGATGATTAGTCAGGCTATGGGTGGGACCCCGATAAAAATCGTGGAACCCTCACAGCTTCAAAAAATGGTCAGGGTGGTTGTCTGGGTCCCAGGACCCTCTGTGAACCGGTCAAACATCCTAGACTATCTAGGAAACAAAATTCCGGGATTGATACATCCTTCTTGAGGGTGTATTCGTGTGGCGGGAAGAGATCGGCTGCAACAAAGAAGGTCACAGGATAGATCCTCGCCTTAGAGGTGCCTGAGGACGCTATTGCGGACCTCGAATCCCGGAATTTCCTTTTGTGACTGGGGCTGGGCCGAATCTCCCTTCGAGTGACAAAGCACAGCACCAGTAAGGGAAGTGAAAAGATAGGCACCGGTGAAGCGACATCGGTGAACGGGGGTCAGTCCTAAATGGCTGACCACGGGATTCACTGTTCGCAGATTGATTTGCATCACTGTAAAAGCGCAACCGCTATTCTAGCCAAGAGCCTGACAGCGATGCAGACAGCCATATCTCTTATTCAAGAACCCTGAGTATACTAGGGATCTATTAGGGGCCTTGGCGTATGTAGGTAACTCGTTTGTTCACCGCAGGAATCAGTTCCAAGGGCATGCATAGTCTATAAAGGATAAGAAGCCTTCCCTTTGTCGGGTTTCTGTACACGAGATTTGGCAGTAATTACAGTCAAATATCAAGATCAAGTGGGAGGTGGGAAAGAGATCATTTTAGCTCTTTTGAACCCTTTAAGAGACCAGGGGGAGATAGTGTGTATCCGGTCCTTATTTAGAAGGGCTTGGAGAACATCAAAATCCCCCTGACCAAAATTATGAGGGTCTGTGTGGCTCTCGGTTACACACCCGAGAACTGGAAAAAGACTAAAATGGTGTTTAAGCAGGAGAAGTAAACAATCTCAAGAAGGAGAATAAAACTTAAAATTTTATTTTTGTCCAAAACAGCAACGTTTTGTCAACGTTTCGTAAAGTGGTGTTTATTCCAAAGGCCGGGCGAGCAGGTTACACTGCTGCCAAGGACTTTAGACCAATCAGTCTAACATCCTTTTTACTTAAGGCTCTGTAAAAACTGGTTGATAAGCACATTAGGTAGGAATGTCTAATTGACAAACCTCTTCATTCAGGCCAGCACGCTTACAGAGCAGGATTCTCTGTAGAAACTGCTCTACAGGCGGCGGTCCGGAGAATTAAGAAATAATTAAGCAATAAGGGATTTGCGGTGTGCACCTTTCTAGACATAGAGGCGGCATTCCCAAGCACTTCATGTCTAGTAATATGTGAAAAGGCTAGGAACTGTAGAATACCTGAACCACTTATTAAGTCGGTCAGTAGTATGCTGCGGGGACGTTGCCTTGAGGCAGAATACGTGGAAGCAAAACTGAAAGGTTTTGTCTCAAACGGTTGCCCACAAGGAGGGGGATTATCCCTCTTACTGTGGTGCATGGCAGCAGATGGACTCCTAGTAGAGCTCAATAACCAGGAGTTTTTCACGCAAAGTTATGCGTACGATTTCGTGGTGATTTTAAGGGGTTTGTGCTTGGAGGTGCTTCTGGAATTGATGCAGACAGCCATAAGAACTGTGAGGAGATGTTGCGATCAAACTGGACTGTCTGTTAATCCTCAGAAGACGAACTTAGTAATCTTCACTAAGAAATATAAGGTCCCGAATTTAAGAGGATCTGTATTTAATGGAAAACAAATTGCGATTACTAGGTCGACTAAATATCCAGGAGTCATGCTGGATAGTAAGTTGAACTGGAATGAATATTTCGAGAATCAGCGCAATAAATTTTGTACTGCCTTTTGGATCTGCAGAAGGGCGATAGGATCATCTTGGGGGCTGAAGCCGAACATGGTATATTGGTTATACCAGCTGGTTCTAAAACCGAGATTCCTGCACGCTGCAATAGTCTGGTGGCATAGAACCAAATTAGCTACGGTTAAAGGTACACTCAAACCTCCGTATAACGAGAAACTCGGGACTCTCAATTCTTTCTATTACGAGCAAAGCATGGCTGGAGAGATATCCCCACTTTTTGATACGTAAGTCGTTCGCGCACGTTGTGCGCATGCTGATGCGCAGAATTTAAACTTTATGCATTATAACAGTTGCAGTGAGATTTGAAAGTTTTTCTCTGATTATCTGTAAATTGTTTATAAAATTTGAAAAAAATGAAGATTGGTGTAAGTTTTTATAGTGTGGACTATGGATTTAAATTTTCAGAAAGTAAGTATAAACACAGTTCCTTATTATTATTTAATTAACTATTGACTGTTTTCTTACCTCTTCTTCTATTTATTAAAAGGTCAATGACATTGTTTTGATCATCGTTCAACTTATATTAAATTATAAATTTTCAATTTCAATTATGTCTTTTAATTTTTAATTATTTTCTGCAGTAATAAAATATTTTCTATGATTTTTTCTAATTTCCTTACTCTTTTAAAATTTGTATTTTTTTTATTTAACTTGTTCAATTATTTTGGTCTATTGTCAATTATTCTCGACAGTTTTCAATTTTTTTTTTATCAATTAATTTCTTTAATATTATTTTCGTCGCTTTGTAATTTTTATTTTAAATATTTCCACTTAATATCTAATTTTCAAATTATTTTTTTAATTCTTTCAAATTTTAATGTTTAATTATTTGTAATTATTTTTTTCAATGTTTAATTAATTCTTTTGTTGGTTCAAAGATCGCAGACTGTCACCTTTTCACCTTTTATCATTATTTTAAATTTCTTCATCTTTTTCACCTATTTCGTTAATTTTAGGGATTGCAATCCCGCAAAGCGGGGTCCCGCAATCCCGCGGGATCCCGCACCTTTTGATGGCTTGCGGATCCCGCATAATATTTTGCGGAATCCGCAAAATTATGCGGGATCCGTAAAACTGACATTTGTTTTTTATATGGGAGATTCCATATGAAGTGATCAAAGTAAAAAAAATTGTTAGCCAATCATGCTTAAATTCGAAGCATTTATAGTGCGTACAGATGGTAATCTTTGGTGATTTTTTTTTGTCCAATATTATCCGAGTGGGAGGGGGGTAATCTTTCTGGGTTTTACGGTACAACGCAAATTTTAGTAATTTTTTCATATTTAACAATAAATTTAAAAAAATGTCCTACTATCAGTTTCGATAGAGTTTTTCATGGTTTTTCGATTGGTGGTATGTATATAAAAAAATAAAATTTTTTTGGTGAAAAAAATATATAAATACCTTATTATAAATACCTCGAGTTTAAGCATGATTGGCTTAAACTTAAATATGAGTGTGTCTTGTTTACTCATCTTTTTTTACATCACCTAATGAATAAAGGGCAAACATTTGTCTATTGTTTACGACTATTTAAAATCTATAACGCCAAGCAGTGTAGAAGCAGAAAGAGCGTTTTCAGCAGCAGGATACATTTGTAGTTCCTTAAGAAGCAGGTTGGGTAAAAAAACTCGACTTTTTTTAAAAGAAAATAAGAATATTGTAATATGTAAGGCAGATAAGGGGAATATAACTGTCATTCTTGACAGAAAAAACTATCTTGAGAAGTGTTATGCCTTATTAAATGATGACAAAGTTTACAAAAAATTAAAATCAGATCCCACACAGTCAATTCAAAGAGTTTTAAATAAAAAGGTGACCAATTTACTACTTAAAAACTATATAAATTGCCCTATGTTGAAAAAGTTACACTCGTATAACTCAGTGGTACCTAAATTTTACGGACTGCCTAAAATACACAAAGACAACTGCCCTATGAGACCTGTTACTTCTTTTTGTGGATCACCCACGTACAATCTATCAAAATTTATTAGTATTCCGATTCAGAAGGTGTTAGGTAAAACTGAAGTACATGTAAAAAATAGTTTTGATTTTGTCGAGAAAATTAAAAAAATAAATGTTCCACCAGGTTTCAGAATGGTCTCATTGGACGTGAAGTCATTGTTTACCAACATCCTAACGGCATTAGTCATCAAGTGCGTGAAGCTGAGATGGAGTGAGATTCGTAAACATACTAATTTACCCATTGATGTTTTTTTTAGATATTCTTGAATTCTATATTGATAATGCATACTGTGCTTTTGATGGTGATTATTATAAACAATGTTTTGGTACACCTATGGGCTCCCCACTATCAGGAGTAATTGCGGATCTCGTAATGGAAAGATTGGAAGAAATTAAAAATTCCTTATTTATTTTACCGTCGATATGACACCATGATCATCAGAGAAGGAAACCATGTCACCACAAATTGGTACCATAAAAGTACATTCTCTGGTAGATATATCGATTTTAACTCTAACACATCTATGAAAGACAAAATATCTATCATCTATGGATTAGTTGATAGGGGTATCAAACCTTCTAATGAGAGGTTTTATGACGAGAACTTGGTCTTTATTTTCGACACACTTTTAAAGAACAACTACCCACCTTCATTTTTAACAAAATATATTAACTACAGATTTCAACATATATTTTCTGATATTACAACTCAAAAAGAGCCTTTTGACACTAGCAGATTAATAGTTTTACCCTTCGTTACTGAACTTAAAGATTTTCTCATCAATTTGTTTAAGGACTTTAATATTAATTTAGTATTTAATTATAAAAAAGACCCCTTTGGTGTTTTTTCCAAGAATAAAGATAGCGTAGAGTTCAAATACAGGAATCACGTTGTATACAGTATACCATGTGAATGTGGCGCTGTATATACTGGTGAGACCTCTCAGTATATTAAAGAAAGAATAAAGCAACATGGGAGAGATTGTATAAAGGATAATAGAAGCCCCGCTTTGGTTGAACACTCTCATGTTTTGGACCATTCTTTCCATTTCCACAGTACAAGGATTGTGTGTAATGAAACTAATTACTACAGAAGGAAATTTAGAGAAGTTTTTCATATTCTGAAAAATAAAAATTCTATTAATAAAAAAACTGATTTAACAGCGCTTAATTGCAATTATCACAGTCTGATTATCATTACATCTTGAAATTATTTTTTGTTTTTTTATTTTTGATTAAAATTTCTGTTTTCAATTAAAATTTTCAGTTCTGAATTATTTCACATCGGCATAGTAAATCTCATCCATATCAGCTTCGGGTATTTATACTAATATTGACTCTTGACTTTCTAAATTATATATCTAATCTAGAGGGCGTACGCTCCTCTTTAAATATCTTTAATTGACCGTTATCTGTGACTCGTGCCTATTCACGTGGACATTTTAATATTTTCCACTTTTGTTACAATATTTTAAATGATGTGGTTAATTTTTCGAGCCACTTTTGGGAGACAAAAATTCCCTTTTCTTTTTTATTCGTGCTTATATTTATATTTTAATTTAAAAAATGTAAAGTTGGAAAATCCGCATTGGTAAGTCAACATTCTGAAGCATTTTCCAAAGAAACGACAAAGTTATATTTAATTGTTTTAAAACACGACTTTTTTTTATTTTTGTTATTTAAAATACCGATGTCTTATGTCTCGTATATTTATTTTACAGTTTCGTAATTAATTGTCTAAAGAGGCCCAACGTGGATGGGCAAAAGGCTTACAATATAAATAAATAAATGTGGATTTTTTCAAAAAATAAATAACATCTTTCACTACAATTATATAGAATCCAAAAAAACATTACATCTTTCTCTAAAAAAATTACACATTATAATTATAATTTCCAATCTTAATAAATACCTATTACTTAAACATAAACACACATATTTTCTTTCTTGATTACAAAAGTGAGTCTAATTGTACAGTACAATAGTCTTTTTATTATTAACTTTTTTTAATAAAAATAGTTTTAATTTTGAAGTTCCCATCATATTAGAATTATCTAATTAACAGAATTTATTTATTAAATTATGGACTTACACGCAGAAAAAACCATGAACGCGGGAAAAATTACAAAAACACTGCGGGATCCCGCGGGATCCCACGGGATTGTTGCCGGATCCCGCAAATGATCCCGCGGGATTGAAAACTGTGCGGGATTGCAATCCCTAGTTAATTTATTACCTTTTTATCCATTCCGTACATTCATAACATATTTTGCTTATTTTGTTTATTTTTTACGGTTTTAATTTTTCAAACTTTTATTTATCTACATTTTTATTAAGGGGTTTGTAACGCGGTAAATTTTACCGGTTCCAGTTGATGTAAATCCTATGATTAATTAGCACAATTCACACACCCACTTTCCACAAAACTCAACCAGCCGTACCGAATCCGCACTTTTTAATTAAACAACATTGTTAACCGCGCGAACCACATTTATTTGTTTTCATGTCGTCGACCGATTCCACGAGGCTGAAACATCGTCTGCTGAGATCAACTACGTCATCGCATATAGTAGAACAAAGTCCTAGCATATCGACCAACTGTCTTCTTACATCGAATACGCTTCTTGGTTTTTCTTTTCGCCACTCGTTCGCAGCACTTGACGGGTTATCGATCTAGCAGTAGGAGATCATAGTCTAAGATTTGAATTCTCCGCCCAACTCCCCTTCCATCTCAAGACTCAGCCGACACGGTAGTTCTCATACTAGCTCATATGAATCTCGAATGAGGTCGAAACCTACCCGTAAATCATCGACTTTTCAAGCGGAATCAATTCCGGTACTCAATAATACCGCTGCGCAGACTCAAACCCCATTTCATGTTTCTGAAATTAGAAACTAAACATTGAGTTATTTTAGAGAATCTGCTAAAATTCTCTAAATTAATCAGCTGGTTTGACAACCCGATAGCTCAATTATAGCGTAAAATATTATAAAATTAATTGGGGAAACTCCAGAGTCAAAATTTGATCTGTTGATCCGAAACACTGGTGCCTGGGCCCTGACGTTTATGAACGTGTTTCTTGACTTTAAGTAGAGGTTGCCGAGCCATCCTGGATCTTGTGAGAGTCTGGTCTCGTTAAAGACAGGTTTTGAGAGTGTACGACTCTGGTTTTATTCATGTTTTATGTGTAGTTAGGTATAAAGATTTAAAATCGATGATAGCTGAGAGGTTACCAGAAACATTACGATCCTGATATGAGAGAGAGCTACCGATAACCACTGGAGTCACTCTAGGATTAACAGTGGACAGACGTATGTGACAGAAGAGGAAAAAAGACATGTGCTCGGACGAAAAAGAAATCAAAAAGGAAGTCCAATTCACTCTGTGTTCTGCTCAAGGAAAGAGAAGTCGGAAGGTCGGTGTGTGCTGGATTCTGTTGGATTTTCTTCAATTTGGAACAGTATTAATTATTAATTATTGAAACAAAAAAAAAAGTATTGATAAATTGACAAAATTGTTTGCGATTAAAATAGATATTCTTCGAAAAACTCAAGTAAGTAGGTTTCTTATATTTAGGATAGGCAAAATCTTTTTCTTCTAGGAAAATGAAAATTTTTTCGGTTGTAAAGATTTTAATTAAAACTAGAATTATCAAACGACTGTTATTTTGGTGTTAAATTTGATCGCATTGTTTATATTTATCTTGTGAATTTTTATATACAATTTTGATGAAAGAATTAAAATTTTGATTGACCGGAAATGGAATTTAGCGTCGCTCGCCATGTGCTCTTGGAATAAATTGAAAGTTTTATGTTTAAATTTTAAAGACTAAGTGAATAACTGATTAAATTGAATTGTGATGATTTAGTGCTTTGAATTTTCTTAATTTAAATTTGCAATTATTTTGTTATGAGTGATTGAGATGTATAAATAAATTATTATTTCTGAGAGTAGAGCACAGAGTCACACGTGGGAATTTTCTTAAAATTGAATTTCTCTAATTTGTTTAATAATTGAGATTAATGAAATCTTAAATTTTCTTTAAAATTTTATTGCGATATTAGTATAACTTTAAGAGTACATTAATGTTGTAATTTATTATAACTTTTCTTTTATAATGTGCGAATAATTTAATTAAAATAGAGAGATGCGGTCACGGCTGGGTTCAGAGGATCTTTTTTATTATTAATTCACGAATTTTTAATTTATATATTTAAATTTTATATGTATATCTATAATGTATGTGACAGACTGTACCGAAGGTATTGTACAGTAGGGACCAATAATGGTCGTGACAAGCCAAGTCGAGAATTAATTTCTAATTTATTTAAAGTTTTGGGTTGACTCCCTTTTGCTCACTCAGTGATTCCAAAATCAATCTTTAAAAATTTTTTTTATTTAATATTATGACATGTCAATAATATTTTCTTAAAGTTTCAAGTTAATCTAATTAAAACTCTAGATAAAAGAGAGTGATAAAGAAAGAAAATTTGGAATTTTCTCTCATTATATTCGCCTGACACACAATGGTTTGAAATTCAAAAATATCGTGCCTCTTAAATTACATTTCAATTTTTAAATTAGGTACAAAATGGAATTGCTTTAAATCCATCCGTGATATTCTAGAAATTAACGTAAGCATAGTTGAATATTCATAGGTGAAACAATTATTTTCGCATATCCTGCGGGGATAAACGATAAATATAAGTGTCCCGAAGACTGAAATCCAAGACTTTATAATGAAAAATACGAATTGAGTGCTAACATTAAAAAAACTAAAATGAAAGAATCAATATGGCGACCAAAAATGGCATTTTTTAAATAATTGATCAGATTGGGTTAAAACTTTTATTCGGGAGTTTTTGGGGTCGCTGAATCTGATGTTTAATTTTCAAAATTCAAAATGGCGGACTCAATATGGCAGCTGATTTTTTAAAAATCGTTGACATTCTGTTGTAACTTCTTACATGGGGGTTTTTGGGGTCGCTGAATCCGAATCTGATGTTTAATTTTCAAAATTCAAAATGGCGGACTCAATATGGCGGCTGATTTTTTAAAAATCGTTGACATTCTGTTGAAACTTCTTAATTCGGGGTTTTTGGGGTCGCTGAATCCGAATCTGATGTTGGCTTTTTAAAATTCAAAATGTCGGACTCAATATGGCGGCTGATTTTTAAAAAATCGTTGACATTCTGTTGAAAATTCTTACTTGGCGGTTTTTGGGGTCGCTAAATCTGAATCTGATATTTAATTTTCAAAATTCAAAATTGCGGACTCAATATGGCGGCTGATTTTTTAAAAATCGTTGACATTCTGTTGAAACTTCTCACTTGGGGGTTTTTGGGGTCGCTGAATCCGAATCTGAAGTTGGATTTTTAAAATTCAAAATGGCGGACTCAATATGGCGGCTGAGTTTTTAAAAATCGTTGACATTTTGTTGAAACTTCTTACTTGGGGGTAAGTTTTTGCGACTAACATCAGTTTGATACCAAAGAAAACATATGGCAATCGTTTGTATTTATGTTGTTTAATGTTAATCTTTCACTATTATTTTATAATTTTAAATGTTTTAATTTTGCACATATAAACCTTAAGACACATTAAAAACCAACGTAAGTCCTTTAGATTTATACTAAAAATAAGAAATGATCAAAATGATTCTAAACAGAAACGTACAATAAAATTAAGGAACGTACACTACAAAAAAAAAATACATTTCACTCTTTTTGTTTTAAAATCAAATAACAAGTGTATTAGAAATTCAAAGATTTTCACATATATTATTTACATAATTTTAAAAGCGTAAGATTTAAAACTGTAATACAGTTAATATTAGTGTTAGTCAGTTAAAAAAATATTGTTCTATATGAGGTCTAAATTTAAAAAACTTTAAACGATCCGATTACGATAATATATTCAACAAATAAAAATCTGACTTCAGATTAGTAGGTGACAGACTAAAACACCTTAAATAACAAGTTTCAACCAAATCACATCGATTATCAAAAAATAAGCAGTCATATTACCTTTAACATTTTAAATTTTAGTAAATCTTGCATCAAATTTGTACTCAGCGACACCAAAAACCTCCAAGTAAGGAGTTTCAACAGAATTCTAACGATTATAAAAAATCAGCCGCCATATTAGGTCCGCCATTTTGAATTTTGTAAATCCAACATCAGATTCGGATTCAGCGACCCCAAAAACCCACAAGTAAGAAGTATCAACAGCATGTCAATGATTTTTAAAAAATCAGCCGCCATATTCAGTCCGCCATTTTGAATTTTAAAAATCCAACATTAGATTCGGATTCAGCGACCCCAAAAAGCCCCAAGTGTGAAGTTTCAACAGAATGTAAACGATTTTTAAAAAATCAGCCGCCATCTTCAGTCCGCCATTTTGAATTTTAAAAATCAAACATTAGATTCGGATTCAGCGACCACAAAAACCCCCAAGTGAGAAGTTTCAACAGAATGTCAACGATTTTTAAAAAATCAGCCGCCATATTGAGTCCGCCATTTTGAATTTTGAAAATTAAACATCAGATTCGGATTCAGCGAACCTAAAAACCCCCGAGTAAAAAGTTTGAACCCAATCTGATCGATTATTAAAAAAGATGCCATTTTTGGTTGCCATATTGATTCTTCCATTTTAGTTTTTTTAATGTTAGCACTCAATTCGTATTTTTTATTATAAAATCTTGGATTTCAGTCTTTGGGACACTTATATTTATTGTTTATCCCCGCTGGATATGCGAAAATAATTGTTTCACCTATAAATATTCAACTTTGCTTACGTTAATTATAGGTGAGGAAAATCCTAATGGCTTTCTCTATAATTTTATGTTATTCTATAGATAATAAGCTTTCTTTTCGTTTTTAATTTATTAAAATAACTCATTTCTATCGACAGTTCTACGATTTTGTTACAAAACATCGCAAATATTCCCACTGTGAGCCGGCGTAAGTCTCTAACTCTGAATGATAAGATTGACTTTATTAATAAAATTTAAAATGTAATTAAAAATTGAATATTCTGTAAGAAATATAATGTTAACAGCTTCACAATTTCTACAATTATAAAAATGAAAGACAAACTGAAAGCACATTACAATGAATTGAGTACTGTTAAGCTAATTTTAAAGCGAAAAAGAATTGCTAAACTAGACTTCAAAATTGTGGACGACACTGTTTATAGCTGGTTGTGCCAAAGGTGAATTATTGGAGGACCAGTAAGCGGAGTAATTTTACAAGATAAAGCTAAGTTTTTCTTGTCTACTTTACAAAAAAATGGTCATATACCAGACCATCATCAATATTTTAAGGCCAGTAATGGATGGCTGTCTAAATTTAAATATAGGCATGGTCTACGCACACTGAAACCTAAAGGTAAAAAAGCTTCTGCGGACACTGTAGCTAGCGAAGCATTCGTCAATAGTCTCAATAAATTTCTTAATGAAAACGACATCGACTTTGAAAATATCTATAACGCCGATGAAACAGGACTACAATATAGATCACAGCCTGAAAAAACCTTGGTTTTAGAAAAAGAGGAAGTGGTAGCAGGACACAAACCATTAAAAGACCGCCTTACGATTATGGTTTGTGACAATGCAAGTGGGTTGCATCGAATACCTCTTTTGGTCATTGGAAAATCAGCAAAACCAAGGTGTTTCAAAAATAACCAGACTCTATCTTTAGATAACACCAATAAAAAAAAGGGTGGATGAACTCAGGGATTTTTATAAGTTGGTTCAGGGATATCTTTCTGAAGAATGTTAGGCAGTTGAAACCTCATGCAAAGTAAGTTTAATTTCAAATGTAGAAAGTGAATATATATTTTAAAACTTTATTTAAAGATCATGACATTTATTTATTATTTTCTCTGATTGCATGATTTTTTCAATATATATATAATTCTATAAGTAATTCAATTTTTCAGGATCATTTTGCTGCTTGATAACGCACCTACTCATCCATCAGCAGACGTGTTGAATGCTATCGACGACAAATGTTTTGTTATGTATCTACCCCCCAATGCAACAAGCCTTATCCAGCCCATAAACCAAGGGGTGATATCAGCCTTAAAGCGTCATTATAAAATGGGATTTTTACGAGAATCGTTAACTCACAATCATGACAGTTATTCGAACTTTATTGCATATATAACAAAGTGGAATGTGCTGGACTGCATGATGATTTTAAGAGAAGCTTGGGTGTCACTAACGCCTGATACTCTTCGCAATTTATGGAAGAAATTAATAAAAACTCTTCCATCGAATAGTGAAGTGATAACTTCAAACCATAAACTCGTCAATTTGGTTAATCGAGTACCAGGTGGATTATTATGTTCAAATAATGATATCACAAATTAGCTTCAAAAAGAAGCAGAAGTTAATTTACCAACTTTCAAAGTTATGAGTGACGAACAAATTCTGAATATCCATGCTGAATTGAACTTGTCGGTACCGGAGGAAGATGACAATGAAGAAGAATCCTGTGATATTTTTGAAAATTTTAAAAAAACCGTTCTTGACGTTCCAACTCTAGAATTTATTTTAAATGCGACACAGTCTGTCGTAAATTGGACACGAGAATGTTTAGAATTTACAGACAGAGAACGTTTAATATTTATTAAAGCTCAAGATATCTCACTGATTCATTTGCAACAGAAAATTTAAAATATTTCCATATCTTGTTCAAAATGTTTAAGCACAACATCTATTTTATATACATTTTATTTATTAAATATTTAAAAACTACGTTTTTAAGAAGTTTAAAACTGTTATAAAAATTGTAGGCTGTAAAAAACTGAGTTTATAAGTCTGAATTTAAAAAAAAAATTGAAAAAATATATGTATATTTTATAAATATTAATGTAAAAGAAATATACTTAACCAAAGTACATTTAACATGTGATAAATGTTAATATGATTAAGTTTCAATATTTTTTGACATCTAAAATACGATCTACAAAATTATAATACTTAATTGTAATTGTTTTTTTAAATTGTAATTGATAATTTTTTAAAATAACTTAAAACAATGTTTAAGTATTATCAACATTTCAATAAAATAATATTAATAATATGAAAAATATTGTCAAGAAGCCTTTTTTGATTTTTTTTATTTACCTTCATCTAAATATATTTTCAAATTTTTATATATTTTTGTTATTTATAAAATTTTATAGTATTCAAAGTTTTTTTTTATTTATAAAAATCAAAATACACATTTTACAAGAATCGTGTTCTTTATAGGTATATGAAAATTTAAAGTTGATTACAAAACTAAAATTAAATTCAATATTATTTTTTCAAATTTTCGCGCGTTTTATAGTGGGTAGTAGGGATGACGAAGGGGACATTTTTCTCGTTAAGCGGAGAATATGAGCGCTCGTTAACGAGGGTTCTTGTTATATAGAAGATCGTTATGCGGAGGTTTGAGTGTAAACTGGAAAGTCTTCAGGCTATGGTTTTAGGGGAATTACTGGAGCTATGAAAACCAAGCCAACTGCGGCGTTGGGATTTATGCTCTCAGAAGAACCTTTACACGTCTCAGTTGTTGCTAAAGCCGAGCTCACTATAAGCAGACTTAAAGCACAAAAGAGATGGAAATCCGGGGGAATTCATACTAAATTTCCAGGCTCCATTCAATCCATTCCTGAAATTAATATGGAACAAGATAGAATGTCAAAGAAAGTCAAATTTAAACCTTTATTCCAAGACGTTATCCCTTCTAGAGAAGACTGGACAAAGGACTTTCAACATGGTGGGGACGTGTGGTACACGGAAGGCTCCCAGATGAGTAGTGGTACGGGATCCGGTATAGCATTTGTGTGGATAGTCAGGCAGCTCTAGCAGCCTTGAAAAATCCAGTATTCGAATCAAAACTAATCTGGGAATGCCGCAAGGCACTAGACGATCTTGCTTCGAGGAAAAAGCTATCATTGATCTGAATACCTGGTCACTCAGGGATCAACGGTAATGAAAGAGCGGATGTTCTAGCTAGAACATGGTTAAGAACACCGATGATAGGATCGGAACCAGCTCTAGGCATTGTGCGGAGCGGGGTTAAGGAAGCAATAAATCGATGGGTGCAAAGAAAGCATAAAGCCCATTGGGCGTGGACTAAAGTGGGAAGGCAAGCAAAGAACCTTTTGGGCTTGAAGTTCAATAGGAAACTTTCACAAGAACTTCTTGGTCTCGGTAGGGCCAGGGTTAAAACCGTGGTTCAACTGCTCACTGGGCACGGCTTTCTTAAGTACCACCATTACAAAATTGGTAGAGTAACATCATCAAGATGTAGAAAATTGAGGGAGATGACGAAACATCAACCCCCATACTATGTCAGTGCCCAGCTCTCGCTGAGGTCAGGAAGGTAAGCTGGGGACTAGTCTTTACCAATCCCGAGTATGTTACAAGCGTACCCTTGAAAGAGATCCTGAACTTCTAGGGAAGTTCATTCTGTGTATTCATTACTTTCATTTCCTCAATTCAAATAATTACGCCTTCTATTACTTAATAATCTGACCCTCTTTTGCTTTAAAGACTAAATTGTTTTTGCAATTCGATAGCGCTTTCTGTCTCTTAGTAATCGCTCTCTGCTGCTTTCATCGGTATCATCTGCGGGATTCTGAGATGATCTTACAACTGACCTTACCATTCGTTTAGTCTTCGCTGCCCTAGAAGCTAAACCAATATTATTTCTTCTTTTCGATGGCATAATAACTGCCTGTATGAAAATTGAAAATCCTTAAATAATTATAAACTGTTAAAAAAATATTTTTTTTTAAAATAATTTATTAAAAAACTCAGTACAAAAAGTAATAGCATGCACTGTGCCTACAATCGAGGGTTTAGTGGCTGAGGTGCATGAATATTCCCTAAAACCTATTTAGCCTAAATCCCATTTAACCTAATATTCATTTAACCTAAACTTCATTAAACCTAGATTGCATTCAGGCAATCTAGGTTTACCCTAAAACCTAGATTTACCCTAAAATTCATTCACCATAAATCTCATTTAACCTAAGATGCAATTAGCCTTAATCCCATTAATTCTAAAACTTATTCAGCCTTAATCCCATTGAATCTAAAATGCATTTAGCCTAAAATCCTCTTACCCTAAAAGGCATTCAGCCTTAAACCTACTTAACCTAAAATGCATTAAGCCAAAATCACATTTAACCTAAAATGTATTTAGCCTAAATCTCATTTAACCTAAATTTATTGCAGCCTAAATCTCATTTAATCAAAATCTCATTTAACCTAAATCTCATTCAACCTAAAATTCATTTAACCAAAATCTCATTTAACCAAAATTCCATTTAACCTAAAATGCATTTAATCTAAATCTTATTTACCCTAAATTTCATTTAGCCTAAATCTCATTTAACCTAATATGCATTAAGACTAAATCCCTTTTAACCTAAAATCCATTTAGCCTAAAACCCATTTAACCTAAATGTTATTCAGCCATAACCTCTTTTAATCTGAATTTTATTTAACCTAACTCCCATTCAAGTTATTTCCCATTCAAATTTGTCTGGCCTCTAATTCTAACCGCGTTTCGCTTAAATTATTATAAATTTGATGTTTATTTCCGTTTGAGGACAATCGAGATTCACTGTGCTCAATGCTTTCATTTTTTCTGGCTTGTCAATTTTGTTTTTATTACTTTTTAACCTTTTATCTTTCTGTTTTGTTCTGTTTCACTCGCTCTAACAGCAGCAATTCTTTCACTAATATCAGCTAATCCTGCTTCTCTCTCTTCATCACTATAATTTTCTCGCGCATCTATATTTCGCTCTCAAGTATTGTTCTTGCAATTCCACGGCGCTCTCTATCTCTTAGTAATCGCTCTCTGCCACTTTTATCGGTATCGTCTACAAAATTCTGAGATATTTAGAAACTCTTAAATAAATTTTTTTTTTAAATAATTTATAAAGAAATCAGTACAGAAAGTAGACTTACTGTGCTTACAATCGAGGGTTTAGTGGCAGAGGCGCATAAATATTCTTAAAAACTTATATAGCCTAAATCCCATACAACCTAAAACCATATAGCCTAAAATGCATTCAGCGTAAATCCTATTTAACCTAAAATGCATTTAGCCTAAAGCTTATTTAGCCTTAATCTTATTTAACTTAAATCCCATTTACCATAAATTTTTTATTAAAACTAAAATGCATTTAGCCTGAAACCAATTTAACATAAATCCCATTTAAACTAATATACATTTAGCCTAAATCCCATTTAACCCAAAATGCATTTGGCCTAAATCTTATTCAACCTTAATCCCATTTACCCTAAATTCCATTTAATCTAAAATGCATTTAGCCAAAAACCCATTTAACCTAAAACTCATTTAACCTAAATCGAATGTAACCCAAAATGCATTCAACCTAAATGCCATTTATTCTAAAACGCATTTTGCCTAAATCTTATTTAACCTAAATCCCATTGAAGATAAATTTCATTTAACTTAAAATGCATTTAGCCTAAAATCCATTTAACATAAATCCCATTTAACATAAATCTCATTTAACCAAAAACGCAATTAGCCTAAATATTATTAAACCTAAAATCCATTTAACCTAAAATGCATTCAGACTAAAATTCATTTAACCTAAATATCATTTAATCGAAATTCTATTTAACCTTAAATGCATTCTGTCTAAATCTCATTTAACCTAAAATTCATTCAGCTTAAATCTCATTTAACCTAATATGCATTTTGCCTAAATCCCATTTAACCTAATATGCATTTAGCCTAAACCTTATTTACCCTAAATTCCATTTGACCTACATTCCATTCAACCTAAATTTCACTGAATGTAAAATGCATATAGCTTAAAACCATTTGTCCTATATCCTATTTAAACTAAAATATACATTAGAAATTAGGTTAAATGGGATTTAGGCTTAATGCATTTTAGCTTAAATGGAATTTAGGTTAAATAAAATTTAGATTAAATTAGATTTAGGCTGAATGAAATTCAAAATGAGATTAAGGCTGACTGTATTTTTGGTTAAATAGAGTTTATGTTAAATGAGATTTTGGTTAAATGGGTTTTAAGCTGAATCAATTTTAGTTTTTTTTTGCGTAGGATGTGAAAACCTGCTACCAGGTACCCTGTAGCCCGTACTACAGGGTTATGCGGGGGTGGCAATGTTCTGCCGACCCGCAAAAACACACCCTTATTTGGGGACCTTAAGGCCACTCCCGGCTAGCACTTTCCGTGCCTATCGCCATCAGGAGTGGTCTTATATCCCCTGCTCTGTCGCCGGAGCGACTTTCTCCACTATCCTACGGGACTTTCCTTCTTTGACGACCGTCGAGATCTTTGACGCTCATAACATAATGTATGAAGGTCTCGAGGATTCGCTAATTTTTGATAGAATGAGTCATGAGCAGGACATGTTCTCCGGTGTAACTTTGCGGTTTACACCGGTGATCATGACCTGCGTCTCCGCGTCCCAACGCTTACAGCTAAAGAGTGTGTGCTCTGAATCGTCCACTGGGAACCCGCAGTACACACACTCGGAGCTTTGGATCTTTTTGAATCGCTCAAGGTATGAGTCGAAACATCTGTGCCCTGTGAGCGCTTGGGTTAAGTAGAAGGAAACAATTCCATGTTTTTCTACTTATCCAGGTGGCGAGTGTTGGTATCAGCCGATACGTCCATCGGCCTGTCTCCTCCCCCTCCATCTTTCTTGTCAACTATCGATAAGTCTGCTTCTCGCATCTCGGCGAATTTGGTCCTTGCTGGGTCTATTGTCATCCGTTCATCTGGTAGACAGTCTATCTTTGAAAAAGAGGAAAACTTCCTCTCTTTCTTGTGCCAAAAGGTCTGCCGGCGGGACCCTGGCAAGGACCTGGGTGGCACACGTCGGTACTGTCCGATCGGCCGAAATGATACGTGTAGTAACATTACTTTGCGCGGTCAGGATCCTGTTACAGATAGTTTTACTTCTGTCATTTCGCAGGGTTGGAGCCCATACAGGTGCTGCATATAGCAGCTTTGAAAGGGCAACACTGGCCACAAGTCTCCTCTTCGATTCAGAAGGCCCCCCAATGTTTGTCATTAGTCGAGCTAAACTTGTCGAACACTGTTCGGCCTTCTGACATGCTACGGATATGTGGTGTTTGAAATTCCAAAATTTGTCCAATTCTACACCTAAGTATTTTATATGGTTCCTCCACTGGACCTCGAATCTGTCTATCTGGATACCAGGAGCTGTATAACCACGTCTGTCTGTGACTAGAAGCGCTTCGGTCTTTTCCAGAACAATTTAGAGGCCTCTATTTTCCAGCCAGCGCTTTGCCCGTCTCAGACATTCCTTTACCAATACGCCCAGGGCTTCTGCAGTTTCGGCAGTGCATACAATTAACGCGTCGTCCGAGAAGCCGATGATCACCGCGCCTTTAGGTAGACCCATTCGCAGGAAGTCATCGTAAGAGACATTCCATACGAATAATCTTATCCTCGAGCCTTGAGGGGCACCTCGTTGCATCTTTTCCTTCAGAGTGTAGGTGTCACCCTCGTATATAACCCACCTGTCGCTAAGATAATTATCCATTATCCGCAACAGGTAGGGCGGTATTCCTTTGTTTCTCATCGACTGGATGAGATCTTTCTATCGCGTGGTATTAAACGCGTTGAGTATGTCAATGGCTACCAACGCGCAGAATCCCTTTTTCTTCCCTGGTCCCAATTTGTTTTTTTCTTCTCTGGCTAGGTCCACCGCCTTCTGAATGGCGTCTACTGTGGACAGGCCTTTACGGAAACCAAATTGATTTTCAGATTGACTATTCTCACCGGTCAGGTGAGACTGCATTCTCTGCAGAACCATGTCCTCTAGAAGTTTTCCCATCGTATCTAACAGGCAAATAGGCCTTTAGAATGAAAACTTATCTAGAGGTTTGTCTTCTTTTCTTAGGAGGACCAGCCTTGGTCTTTTCCAGTCACGGAAGAACACTCCTCTCTTAAGGCAATTGTTGTAGCATTCCAAAAGAATCTGGGGTGAAGCAACCATCACTTGTTTAAGGATCTCGTTGCTTATCCCATAGATTCCAGGCGCTTGGCCTGGCTTCAACCTACTGCCTGCATTCTGTAATTTTGTAAGAGTGAAGAATTCATCCTCACCGACTTGGCAGTTACTCCAATTTATCCTAGGCCATAGTGCTGACGGAGAAAACAAAGCCTTTATAATTTGCTGGACCCAATTGGGATTGTCCAGACGGGGGTCTTTTGCCTCGTTAACAATCTCTTGCTAACGATTTTATAAGCCAGACCCCATGGGTCATTGTCGACTTCACCGATTAGTTCTTTCCAGCACTTTCTTTTCGCTGCGCGTATCTCCTTCTTAAGGATTCTCTTGGACTCTGTATATGCCTCCTTTAGCAAAGGATCTTCGTTAGAACGGTCAAATCTCCTTCTTGCTTTAAGGCACGCTTTTCGCAAAGAGGCCAGTTCCTCTGACCACCAGTATACATTCCTTTTTCTTGGGGTTGTGCTTCTACGGCGGGGCATTGACGCGTCGCATGCGGTGACAATCATATTTTTTACCGTCCGCACTTCCCCATCAAGATTATTCGGCCTCTTCACCCATCCCAGCTCCTCAATGAGGCGGGATTCTTCTAGGGACCGGTCGAACTTCTCTTTGTCGAGTTTCTTAATGTTCCACTTTGCGCCGTTTTCACGGAGAATTCCATGGTTCCTGGCCCTCGGCGTGTCTCCCCCTGAGACTAAAAACTCAATATACTGGTGGTCACTGTAGGTATAATCCTCCAGGATGCGCCAATCCTTAATCCTTTTAGTCAGGAGGGTCGATGTGATCGTAAGATCAATAATCGATCCCTGCCCGTTTCTCCTGAAAGTCCAAGACCTACCCTGGTTCGCAACCATCAGGTTGTTCCTGGAGATCATTTCTCCGACCAAGATTCCTCTTTTATCGAGCCTTGTCTCGCCCCATTCTGGTGACTTAGCATTAAAGTCACCTGTAATGAGGGTATCCAACCTGGATTCTCTAAGGCTCATTTCGAGGTCGTATATTTGATCTTCGAAGACTGACAGTTTATCGTTGGGCGAGAAATAGCAGCTATTCATATGTATTTCTGCTATTTCCACCAACACGAATCCACTGTTCGTCTCCAAGAACTTATCTGCCCGCAACTAAATGGCTGCTCTTCCCGATTGATCCTAATACCAGGAAGCGAGATCGTTCTTTCTGTTCTGTTCAGTGCAGAACAAGACATCGATCATTTTCTCCTTGGCTGTCTGCATGAGGAGGTCTTGGGCCTCCTGTCACTTATGCAGATAGATCTGCAGAAATTTTAGGCTTTTGCCTGTTAAAGCTTCTGCAGTTCTGCTTTATATACCGGACAGGCCGTGCTGCCGGCCCAGTGCCTTGTTTCTGTTTTGCCAATGTCATCGCAAGTGATGCAACTTGGACTCTTGAACCGTACAGCTCTTGGCCTGGTGACTGTGAGGTCATTTTTTATAAACTCGTCTCAAAAGTAGTTCCTTAACAGCGGCACCGATGAACTGCCCGAGTAAAAACGTAAATAAGTTCGCACAGAAAATGATTTTAGTTAATTTTTAAATTGAATCGCGAATAATGGCCAGATCCGGACTCACCGATACTCAAAATATTGTACTTCATATGATTTTGTATTTGGATATTATTTTGTATTTGAACATTATTTTGTATCTGAATTATTATTGATTGTGATATTTTATATTTTGTTTACTTTTATATAAATTGTTTTGGTAAATACGAAAAGATTCACAACAAAGAAAGAATTGTCGTGAATTAAAAGAATATTGTACCACTGAGTAATTCTCTGAGAAAATAGGGAGCCGCACGTCTCAGAGATTGATACATTTGGAATTAGAATCAACGTATGTGAAATGGTCAGTTGGCGCGAAGGATCGACGTCGATATTATGAGGTCCGCGGATACCGGCAAGGAAAATCAGAGGCCCGAAAACTTAATGGTGGCTCCACTCATCGGCGGGCCGCGAAAGCTAGCCTCGCAGCGCCAATGCGTGCATGAAGCACGTTGTTCGAGCAGTTCGGGTTTGGCCTACTGAATCGTCGCACGTGCTCAACGGTGTGACCGATTTGTCCTTTTTTTGTTCGCTTTGGGAAACCACGAGAATGGACTACCGGAATGTGCTTGAGCAGCTGAAAGGTTGGTGAACAGCTTTTCTACCCTGTGCCAGTGTTTGGAACTCGTGGGGTCACGAGTTCTGTGATTAAAAGTGGTCAGCCACCCGACTACGTTGTGAAGCACGGACGCCGCCATCTTCACCACGCCGGCCGGCTGACCGTTCACGTCGAGGTGCGAATTCCCTCTACGCCTCTCGACGAGAATTCTCAGTGAAGTGTTTTGTTAAATAAATTTAATTC
The DNA here is from genome assembly GCA_037103525.1 of Ganaspis brasiliensis. Classification (NCBI taxonomy): domain Eukaryota; kingdom Metazoa; phylum Arthropoda; class Insecta; order Hymenoptera; family Figitidae; genus Ganaspis; species Ganaspis brasiliensis. Next base: position 1,756,213 of record JAZKLR010000056.1, on the reverse strand, counting down.
AATGGTGTAAACTCAGTTTAAGTGTTTGATTAGTTTTCATTGTTCATTAGTGCATTGTTTCGTGCCTGTCCACCCCCCTCTCCCATATCGACGTGAATCACGATCTTGAGACGGGAAGTCAATTTAGACGTCGAGCTAGCCAGTCTGGATACGGTACCGTTTGTTGTGAAAACGGAGTCCGGGTAGATACTCGATCTACCTGGCGCCCGGAGAAAGGATCTCCGAATAAATAAACGGACTTCGGTGGTTATTCACGGTCTCAAAGGGTGGAGTCCGTGAATTCAGAGTCGGTGCCGTCAACGTCGTTATTGTAAAATAGGTGAAAGGGAAAAACACCATTACATGACATACGCCTCCTCATCTCCGACAGTTTTTGATCCTGTCTGGGTCTTTGCAAGTGCGGGTCGGGTGTCCATATGCCTTGCTTTTTTGGCATCTAATGGTCTCTAAATGTTCGCCAATTGGGGCGTTAATCCAACCAACCCGGATTTTTCCGACCATAAGCAGAGTATTGTACTCTGCCACAGGCAGGCGTACGAACGCCAACATTTATCCGCGGAATCGCGGAACAATGTTGACTGATCTTTCCGGGTTGGGACTGCCTAGCTTTTCAGTCAGGGCCTCAGCAACATCCTCCTTGGAGGTTGATTCGTCGAGGTCCCTGATCTCTAATGTCCGTTTGTTTACGAGGGCCGTGACCGTGGCCTTTTCTTGAAGGGCCTCGGTCAACGCACCCGCAAACTGGGACGTGTTTCTGCCTTTTTTAAAGACTAGGAGATCTTCGTTGTTAAGTGTTCTCCGTGTCCTTAACACCTCTGCTCCTGAGTCCTCTAGCTTCAGGGTCTTCTTCAAGTCCTTCAGAATTTCAGCGTAGGAATTAGGATCCTTCGCTGAAATCCTGACTGCCTCGGTTTGTCTTAGTCTCAGAGAAGGCTCTTTTTCCTTCTGGGACTTTTCGGCTTGCTTCTTTTCTTTCTTGGCTTTGTAGCGCTTGCAAGCCTATTTTTTTTTGTCCTTGGCTATGCCAAAGCCGTCATCGTATTTGCCTACTGGAGGCTGAATGACAGAGGGGCCGGCGGCCGTTTCTACGCCTGAAAGGACCTGAACACATGTCCTCTGAGGCTGAAGGCCTTCTGCATTCTTGGCTGCCTCGCTGGTCTTAGAGGGTGTTACCGACTGCGCAGGGGGAAGTGTACGCCTTTTCAAGGAGGCCCTTCGCTTGGTTTCCCTTGCAGGTACCGTCGGTGGACTATCGCCTTTGGTAAGGCGGAGTTTTCTGTCGTCGCCCGGCTTTTCCAAGCTCGCATTCATTGAGGTTGCCTTTGCAGACGTCTGGGTCTGCGCTTCAATAAACTGCAAATTTTTGCAAATTACTTCAAAAGCTGCCTCGAGTGCTATGATTGCCTCTTGAACTTCCTTTTTAATACTTTTCTGCTTTCCTATGCCCTTCCTAATGGTTTTAAAGAACTCAGGAATTTCGCTCAACTGTTGGACGACGTTTGCCCTAAACTGTTGATTGGGAGCGGTACACCCTCGGATACTGCGATCCTACCCCAGATCCCTGAGGCCCAATCAGCTGCTTAGCCGTTCCCGGAATACACGGACGGAACGGACTCGACAGTAACAATACATGTTCCGAGCCATTACATTCGTTACGCACTCGCCGATCAATCCGGAAGGGGCTGGCTCCTGACACCCTACAGCAGGTCCACCTCGGCAGAGCTACGCTCACATCAAACTCGTACCTGCCACGGTTGAATCAATTTTAGGTTAAATGGGATTTAAGCTGAATCAATTTTAGGTTAAATGAGATTTAAGCTGAATCAATTTTAGGTTAAATGGGATTTAAGCTGAATCAATTTTAGGTTAAATGGGATTTAGGCTGAATGCATTTTAGGTTAAATGGGATTTAGGCTGAATGCATATTATGTTAAATGTTTTTTAGGCTGACTGCATTTTAGGTTAAATGGGATTTACTCTTAATGCATTTTAAGATGCATGGTTTTAGGCTGCATGGCATTTAGGCTAAATGGGTTTTAGTCAACCGTAAATTGACTACCTACTATTGGTTGTAAACGAAGGACCGACGGACAAAGTCTCACTGAAAGGACTTCGGTCCCAATCAATGAAACCCTTGAAAAAACGCGCTTTTCTTAAAGAAAAATCAGGCAGGTACGAGTTACACTCGTACCAAGTCAAAGGGTTTCGTACCGCTATAATTTTTTTTAATTATATGAGGCAGAGATTAAAAATTTTCCACAAGAAAACCATTTTTAAAAATATTTTTTATTGTACACTAAATAAAACTTTATTGGTACAAATTTTTAGCAGTATAAGCGAAAACTTTTGCACTTGAAGGGTCAGGGCCGTTTTTTAAATATGTTTTAAAAAAATAAGGAATTAACAAATTATTATTTAAACTTTTTTTTTTAAAAAAACACGATTTTGGATATTGGGGGGACATGGTCATTTTTTCGAATTTTTTTAAAAAAATCATATTTTTGGATAATAAACACTATGAAGACCGCCTTTACGAAAGTTCTCTATAATTTTCCTGTAATCTACACGTAAATCTGCATATGCGTACTAAATTGCAGCATCCTAAGTCAAATAGTTTGGAAGATTAGGGGGGGACATGCTCATTTTATCGAATTTTTTTCAAGAAATCGTACTTTTTGTCTTGTAAACACTATGAAGACCGTCTTTACGAAAGTTCTCTATAATTTGCCTATAATCTACACATAAATCTACATACGTGTACCAAATTGCAACATTCTAAGTCAAATAGTTTAAAAAATTAGGGGGGGACATGGTCATTTTTTTGCATTTAAGGTCAAAAAAAGTGATTATTGCTAGATTTCGGCATGTTTATGAGCTCGAATCGCGTTTTCCATATCATTTTCGGAAATTCAAGGTGAAATTACATATGTGTACTGAAATTGACGTCTCTAGCTCATATAGTTTAGAAATTAGAGGGGGTGCGAAAACGGACACACATAGTGATTTTAATAGGGTTCCGTTTTACGGTACGGAACCCTAAAAATTGGAAGTATTTATACTTTTTATATTTTTAACCTTTTAAAAACAATTATTCCCCAAAATAAATAAATATTACGTTTCTTAAGATGTATCTAAAAGGAAAAACGTTGTCCGACCTAAAAGTTAGTTTGTGTTCTCTTTTTATAGGCATGGTAAGGAGATGAAGTTTGAGAAATTGATTTCTATATGAATTTACTTAATTTCTATATCTAAAACTGAATTTTTGCTTCTTCTAGATGTTGCTTTTGTTTCAGTGATTTTAATAACATAAAAGATGGATATATAAAAAAAATTAAAAATGTCAGATTCAAAATGGCGGACCTAAAATGGTGGATTTTTTAAAAAATTGTTCGGATTTCCTTAAAACTTGTCACACGGGGGTTTTTGGGGTCCCTGATTACGAATCTGATGTTAGTTTCTCAAAATAGAAAATGGCGGATCCAATATGGTGGACGTTATTTAAATAAATCATTTGAAATGCTTGAAACTTATTACTCGGGGGTTTTTGGGGTCGCTGCTTAAGAATCTAAAGTCTGATTTTCAAAATTTAAAATGTCGTATCCAATATAGTGGACGGTGTAAAAAAATCATTAAAAATGTTTGAAACTTGTTCCACGGTGGTTTTTGTAGTTGCTGATTACGAATCTGATGTTAGTTTTTAAAATAAAAATGGCAAATCCAATATAGCGGACGGTATAAAAAAATGCTTGAAACTTGTTACATGGAGGTTTTTGGGGTCCCTGATTACAAATCTGAAGTCTGATTTTCAAAATTCAAAAAGATGGATCCAGTATCAAGGACGAATTTTTTAAAATTTATTGAATTTGCTTGAAAATTGTTACTAGAAGGTTTTTGAACTGTTTAGTTAAGTATCTGAAGTCAGATTTAAAAAATTCAAAATGGTGGATCCAATATAGTAGACAAATTTTATATAAATATTGTTTGCATTTAAAATAGCGTTTTATAATGTGGCCTATAAGCTACCACGAGTGGCTTTTGTCTTCAAAGTAGCTACTAAGCGTTACATGATCCTTTTCCAAAATACTAAGTTTTAAGCATGTTAAATGATTGTTTAAAATACCGTCTGCCATATTGGATCCGCCATTTTGTATTTTGAAAAACTAACATCAGATTCCTAATCAGGGACCCCAAAAACCCCCGAGTTTTAAGGAAATCCAAACAATTTTTCAAGAAATCCACCATTTTAGATCCGCCATTTTAAATCCGCCTTTTTTAATTTTTTTTATATATCCAATTTTTATGTTATTAAAGTCACTAAATCAAAATCAACATCCAGAAGAAGCGAATATTCAGTTTTAGATATAAAAATTAATTAATTATGTACTTTGAATTACACTGAGAAAATAAGCCTCTAGCCAAGCAGCTTTATTTCTAGGTTAGGGTTCCTCGGGACAAAACAAACAAAACACCGGCGATGACAATCAGACTTCTAGGATACCGGAGCATATGCTCTGCTAAAATCAATTAAGTGCTTTGCAGGTGCTATATCAACAACCTCTCTCTGCTAAATTTAATCAAAAATTGATTGTATTTAGTCAACTTATTTTCTCAGTGTATGTACTTGTTTATATATCTGTGTTTATACTTCGTCGTAGAATATCCTTTTTCTTCTATTTGCCGGGAACACTTTAGGCAGTTAGCTTATTGCTTAGTCAATAAGCTTAATGCCTAAATAAATCCTGGCAAGTAGAAGAATGCGCATCCTTCACATCTTTATCCTTCTACTTGCCTAAGTTTAGCTTAATGCCTAGGAATTAAGCTAAATGCCTGATTTTTCTACTTGCCTACGACATATATATGGGCATTTCTTACGTAACTGCCTTACTTGGCTGCGGTGAAAAAATAAACCTAAATTAAAAATATATTCTGAAATGTATTAGTGAATTTTAAAGGTATATATGAGAGTAGCTGAAAACCAAATATACATAAATATATATATAATAACTTCTTTTATATTGCACTATAACTGCTGAAATTTCAGCTCCGTGACGTGTCCCTTTTGCAAAATGTTATCTTTAATTTAATAATTTTCGGTGAAAATATCATTATTATAACTCAGCCTTTTTCAAGCATAAAGTGTCTATATTTATGAACAATTTAGGTTTATATTGAACTTTATAATACCTTCTTCATACTTAGAATCTGTAAAAATATTTTGTCCCTCAATTTTTCCAATTTTTGAACGCAATCTTAGACTTATAATTAAGGTGTCATGTGTTTAGTTATTACGTCTTCTAATAAGTTAAATCTCAATTTTGATCCATTAGCACTAAATCACATGTGAATAAAGTTTGAAAAAAGAAAAATTTTTACTTAAAAAAAAATTATCTTTGTGAAAATCGCATGTGTACAAAAAAAGCGTTCAGTTCCATGTCATTACTATTATATTATTGTAACAACTATTTGATAGTATTGTTACCATTTTCTTTAAGTTTTCATGTGAAACAAGCGATCTGCAGAAGGAATTGATTTATTTTGCAATATTGTAGAAGTGAGGTTAGAATAAATGTCAAATTTCAGCTCCATGGCCTATATGAAGTGTTCAGTGTGCTTCATGCAGAGAAACGTTTTTATATGTGATGGTTATTTTAAAATATTATTCTATAAAGTAGTTAAGCAATGCCGGATTGTACTGCTCGATGTCGATTTCAAATTATCCAAAAAATAAAACGAAATATTCATTATTAAATATTGTATTTGCTGTTTTTTTTTAATTTTATATATGTTAACTAATATCTAAAATACTGTTAGAATATTAAATAATTTATGAATTTATTATTTATTTTCGTTTTAGCAAAATATCAGGAAAAATTTTTATTTTATACAATATATTTGCAATAAAAGGATGCGGTTCAGCTCCACATGGCAGCCAATTTTCAAAAATTTGCTATTATTTTCGTATAAATATAGTTGTAGTAAAATGGTTTAAAATATAATTATATTATACCTTAATACAAAAAATAAGTGCAAAAAAACATTGAATAAAAAAATTTTTTTCTACCAAAACTTATCTTGAAATTGGCAGTTACGCAAGAATCGACCATATAATAGTTTTTAAAATATCTACAAGTTATTTTTATAACAAGTCCTTTAAATTTTATTTAATTAATGTACTGTGTGTTTATAAATTTATACTTTTTGGTATTATCATTAAATAAAAAATATAATTATTTCTTTCAAATTAAAAAAAAAACTATTTTACATGCATATAATATTTTGGTCATACTTTTTAGAATTTAAAATACAAAATAAGTTCTAAATTAACATTTTGAATTAACATATAATTGTTTTAAATTAAAAATATTTAGTCTAAAGATATAAGAATTAATACCGTTTCTTATACAGGGATACAATTCTACTCAGTTAGTACATAAGGAAAGTTTGAATCGCTAATTCCAAGTGTATTCGAGCGTGTTCGGTGTGCGTGAATGTGTATATATATACATATATATATATATATATATATATATATATATACATATATATATATATATATATATATATATATATATATATTTGTACGTTGCGGCGTAAGTTTAGTTTAGGTAAATCGCGGCTGGTATATGTCCTACGTATTATGTTTAATACTACTTAACTTTCCGGCAATCGAGGAATCGCCCTTCAACCATCAAATTACCATGCTGGAGAATAATGTGTCTCCATATTTTTGTATAAAACATTTCTAATTCTTGAATAATTTCTATTATAAATTGAAAGGTAAAGTTTTCTTAAAATCAGTTTGATCCTAGGTGTATTATGCTTACATGGTAAACTTTACCTGAAACGTTTTCTCAGTGTAAAACCTTAACTCTTTGCGATTGTACTACAACGATTTTCTTACTGCGGACGTATAACGTCTTTGCCTTTATACAATCATGTTCTTACTATAAAAGTACACAAGTCTATGATAGGTATTTCCTGTGGCAATACCTAATACTTTAAAATAATATATTTTTACTTTTATAGATAAGCAAAAGCAAGTATTATAAGACTTTAGAGTATCTAATGGTACAAAAGCTATATTTTTATTTTCGTGTAGCGAGAAGGTTAATCGTATTTATACACAAATATTACATTATTAATTAAATATTGTTGTTTTATCTTTGCTTGGAAATAAAAACATAATACTTTTAGCAGGGTTTTACATAAGTAAACAAATTAAATTATTAATTAATATGTTAAATACTGGAAACAATTCGCAACAATCCTCTTTGCAGAGAAACAGATTACATTTTTTAACGATGATATAATTATATACTGTTAACTTACCACTAAGAAATGGAGAATAACAATAAACATTGATGCATTTCGGAAGCCTATACTATCTAGTAAAATACCAGCGACACTTGGTCCAATGAATGCGCCAAGAGCGAAAGAACTTGTCCAAAGGCCGCTTATCAAACCATAGGTTTCCAAATTGTTGGGAAACCCATAAGATCTAAAAAATGAATGCAATATAGTTTTTATTGTTTTGAAACATATATTTAATTAATAAATATATGATGGAAATATCATATGGATCGCGTGTTTAAATATCTAATTTTCATGGCGCAAAGAATTTAACCCATTAACGCCTGAAACTGAAAATTTTTTTGTTCATTTTCAAGCTATGTTTTTACCATCAAACTAAATAATATTGTTTACCAGAGGTACATTTTCTTTAGGTCTTGGATGTGCTCTTTTCGAATCTAAAGTCAAAAATCAATTTTTTTCATACCAAAATTAAATATGGCGGTTTTTATGTAAAAAAACCAAATAAAAATTTCAATTTTTCAATTTTTCAATTTTTTTTCACCCAGAGACAGTGTGCGCATATAACTTTGCTTTCAACTAAAAGTGCATAAAAATTGTCAACTTTAAAGATATGTAGGGCAGAATTAAAAATTTCAAGATGGCGGACCTAATATGGCGTCAAATCCATTGCAAAATTTTCAAGCTCATGCACATATTTTACTAATCGCCAAAATGTCTTCGAATTCGCCTAAATTTTCTTACTCGGAGGTTTTTGGGGTCTCTGATTACGAAACTGAAGTTAGATTTTCAAAATTCAAAATGGCGGATCCAATATGGCGGATCAAATAATTAAATTTTCGTCTAATGCAGTTCAAATTCGTTACTCGGGGGTTTTTGGGGTCTCTGATTACGAATCTGAAGTTAGATTTTCAAAATTCAAAATGGCGGATCCAATATGGCGGATCAAAAAATTATTTTTTTGTCTTATGCAGTTCAAATTCGTTACTCGGGGGTTTTTGGGGTCTCTGATTACGAATCTGTAGTTAGATTTTTAAAATTCAAAATGGCGGATCCAATATGGCGGAACAAATTTATTAAAATTTATTAAAATCGGTTGAAACGGAGTTACTCGGGGTTTTCTGGGGTCGCTGATTGCGTATCTGATTTAGATTTTCTAAAGTCGAAATGGCGGATAAAAAATTTGAATTCCTATCTGATTCAGTTGAAATTCGTTGATAAATATTCGGCAAAAATTGTATGTTCTAATGTCACAATGTTTTGAAGAAAAAAAAAACAAAAAAGACTCTTAATTTTGTCTACCTGCACGTGTTAAGAGTCGGTTAACGTTCATAAAAAACGGCAAAAGACAATAAAATTGATTTTCAGAAGGTTTCGTACTCCATAATGAATCTACCATTCTAAATTTAGAAAATCTGACTTCAGATACGTAATCAGCGACCCCAAAAACCCCCGGATAACGACTTTGAACTGAATCAGACGAATATTAAAATTTTTGATCCGCCATATTGAATCCGCCATTTTGAATTTTGAAAATCTAACTTCAGATTTGTAACCAGCGACCCCAAAAACCTTTAAGTAAGAAAATTTAGGCGAATTCGAGTACATTTTGGCGATTAGTAAAATATGTGCATGAGCTTGAAAATTTTGCAATGGATTTGACGCCATATTAGGTCCGCCATCTTGAAATTTTTAATTCTGCCCTACACATCTTTAAAGTGGACAATTTTTATACACTTTTGGTTGAAAGCAAAGTTCTATGCGCACACTGTCTCTGGGTGAAAAAAAAATTTAAAAATGTAAAAATTGAAATTTTTATTTGGTTTTTTTTACATAAAAACCGCCATATTTAATTTTGGTATGAAAAAAATTGATTTTTGACTTTAGATTCGAAAAGAGCACATCCAAGAACTAAAGAAAATGTACCTCCGGTAAACAATATTATTTAGTTTGATGGTAAAAATTCAGGTAGTTCTCTCGAAAATATTTTTCTTTAAATATTTTTCTAATTGAAATACCATATAACAGAACATTCAATGAATACAATGATATTCTTTTAAAGGTAGGAAGCAGTACTAATTATTGAGGTATTTGAGAATAAAGTTCAACCTTTTTACATGAAAGTACATGGAAAACATACTTGAGCAATAACATTTTACTTATCACGTCCACGTCGTTGGTCCTGGGACAAGCTAAGAGGGAGCTTACTGTTTCCGCTCGATATGAGTCCACTCGATAGGAGTTCTAGTGTATTATTAATATTATTAATATTCTTTATTTAAAGTATAATAATATTATTTTTAATTCTTAATTAACATTAGAGGTAACGGTTGACTCGAACTTAAACATGGCCTTTCTCAAAAATAGGTTTTTGACTCGTCTAACATTTAACTCTTGCAATTTGGCAAATTTTTCATCTAGAAAGGTTTGAAACACTTAGAAATGTTCAAAATTTAATCAAGAATATGTTCATATAAATAAGAGTAATAGTGCCAAAGTAGCGAACGTATACCTGTAAGGGAACGTCCATTAATTACTTATGGGTTTTTTTAAAAATCTGTCACCCCCCCCCCCCCCTATCATGAGATTTTCATTTTTTTTCTTAAATAAGCAGAAAAAATAATACTATATTAAAAGAGCTATGTTATATAAAGCTTCTTAAATTTTTCCTCTTAAGCAGTTTGATTTTTTTATTAATTAGTTTAATAGTATGTGCCTAAAAAAATACTTCTTTTCTTATCAAGGAAGTATTAAATTATAGCGAACAGGATTAAAATAATTTTATTGGAAGGTAACTGCGCTAATAGTCGATCAAAATCTTGCATAATAAGAATAAAATCGTTAATAAAATTTAATAAATTCCAAACAAGTTATTAGTTACCCGAGTAGGACGTAATATTACGTGAATGTCGTAGTAATATTACATTTAATATTACTAATATCACGGGATGGGATGAAGCTACAGTGATATTGACGCAACATAACATAATTTATGTCGAGGTACTATGACAGTAATATTACAAAGTAATATTGAGTTAATATTACATCAATATTACAAAGTAGCCTTCAGCGGGCCGCGAAATCTAGTGGCGTGCCATCAACAATATTTTTTGACAGAAAGTATTTTTGTTCAAAAACTATTTTCCAAGAAATTATTTTTGTTTAAAACTTATTTTCCAAGAAATTATTTATAGACAAAAATTAATTTCTGACAAATTATTACATAAATTATTTTAAACAAAATTTTCTGAACATTAGAATTCTCTTCTTAAAGTTATTTTAAAGCAAAGAGAGTGTTTCATTAACATAAAAAATCTTGTTAATTTTTATTTCCTAAATTATATGTTTTATTTCTCTATGATTGGAATTTAGCCAATATCACTGAAATTTTATTTATATTTATTTCAATAAATTTTCATTTAAATTATTATTATTTGATTTATTATATATATATATTTAATGTAATTACATTTTTTCAATGATCTTGTTTCCAAAATGCACCACGTGGCGGTAACCAATCATGCACTTCAAAAACCTAAAACTAATAGTAGATTAAACTTGTTTATTTTCACAATTATTTTAAAGTAGGCAAGATGAGCGCACGGGGAAAAACGGGTCAGGCTGTGCTTAAAAAATGAGCTTTTTTTGACTAAATTTAAAAAATTTTCTAAAAATCATAAATTTAAAACATTTAAACTTTATTTATTTAAAGGAGGCTGACCTATTTTACCGCAAATGACCGCCTCACCTTATATTACTCTAATTTAAACGTTTAAAAATCTGTAAAAAATTTTCATATTGTCTAAACTTTTTTTTTTAATTTTTATATATATTTTTTTATAAATATTTTAAATTTAATTTTTTAAACTAATCACTTAATACTTCTCTGTATACAACATTACGTGTCTGTATTCTGTATTTATTTCTTCGTTTTTATTAGCAGGAGATGGAAGATGACATAGGCTCAGATTTTTGCTACCTATACGTAACGTTATATCCTCAATAGCCTTTAAGCACAAATCATATAAGTTTAGTTTTTCTTAAAACTTATACTATCGTTTGTCCTTCCTGCTTCTTTCAAAAAATCTTCTGCAAATGAATCACGAAACTTCATCCACAAATCCAAAGGTTCACTTGGATCACAGAACACTACCAAAACTGCAAAAAGTTCTCTAAGTCTGCTAGGACTATCAGAGACAGTAGCTTCATTAAGTGCTGCCTCCCACTGAGCATCATCTTCTAAGAGGCCTAAAGCATTGCAAGCGGACTTATAGGTTGGATATAATACTCCCATAATTGTTCTCAAGCTATCGAAAGACATGGTACAAAAGTAGTCTAAGATAAAAGGAATCACTATATTATTTGGATAGATTGTATACACCCTTCCTATCTCTGGATCTTTGAAAATTTCTGAGTGACCCTCCACTAATTTACCTTGTTTTCTTCTTCTGAAAATACCTTCCTGTTTGTTATAAGTAAAATAAGATGGCACTTCACAATACAATATTAATTTTGCAAAATTATAATTTTGATACAATTTGAAAAATGCCATCAAAGTATTATTTCTAGGATGTTCTACTACTTTACGCGCATTTCCTGGTGTAAAATACACTTTCAGTCCGTTTTCAAGATTAACATCAAGATGAATTACTAAAGGGTACCTCTCGTGTATATGGAATTTCAATATACGCCAAACAGCATCTGAAGTTGAAATATAACGTTCTGTTTGATATCTACTTACTTCATCATTCTCGTTTGTAATACTGATGGTTGCTTGGTCGCTCTCTTTATTTACATATTTGCATATTTACTTAACTTTTACAATATTCAACATTAATTTGCATTTAAAACGTACATAAATGTACAGGAGAATATGGCACAACCCATCTATTATCAATCAAAATATTTTCTCCTTTTATTGTAAGAGTAGCGGTAAATCCACCATCATCAGGTGAGCGCCTTCTATAAACAGGATAACTATCCTCTCCTGTCGTCGTCTCTTTCACGAATTGTTTTAGATATCTCTTACTGCAATGTCCATCTTTCATGCATCTGGACTGTCTATTAAAAGGTTCATATGGTCCATGGATCATATGACCTTTTATTATATCGGAAAGCTGTTTATCCTCTTCGCTGTTAGTCAGCTCTGCTCTTATTGCCTCATCAACTCTATTTGGCAGAATCGTTTCTTTCAACGACAACAAAATATGTGCGTGTGGAAGACTACGTTTTTGCCATTCTATCGAGTATATGAAACATCTCACCATTCCGAATCTTTTGCCATTTCTCTATAGTTTTATTAATTTTTTTTTAAATTTAGCTGAAGAACTCTAGAAACAATATCATGTCTATCCTGCGCTTTTTGACCTTCAAACAATTGAGCATTAATTTCAGGCCAATTTGGATTTGTCGTAATCGTAATAACATAGCATCGAGCAGGTCGTGTAGTATCGTATCGTGGCTCACCACAACACGACAGACTAAGTTGAGTTGTATTGTGGCCACGATACGATGCGTCTGAGATCAACGTGTTGAGTCTCATCACGATACGATTGACTTCGTTCCATCGGGTTGAATCTCACCATGTTACATCCTAGTAACCAAATTTTTATTTTCTAATGTCATTATAAATCTTATATTTCTGAAAACATCTTAGCAGCTGCGAGATAAATTACTCAGCAGTATATAATTTCACATTATATTCACTAATTTTGCAAATTAGTTTAATATGTTTTAACAGCTGCAAAGATAGATGAAATTACAATATTAGCAAATGCAAATGATATCAATCCATTGTTTAGTCTCAAGAATATTCTAGTCTAAAAATGCAAGTTGCTGACAAACTAGTTGATTTTACCGTTTTATGTAAAGGTTCATATTCTCATAATATCGTCTAGAAACGATCAGTAACTTGATACTATCCGTTCCTACGACCGTGAGGAATGTACGTGACTTTTGTAAAAGATCACACGTGCATTCTTCCTTAAATAAGCAAAACAAAGTCTAGACGAGTCTATGAGAGTTTGGCTAGTTGTTTAAACTATATTAAATACCACATTTCTGGAAAGCAGAAAGAAATATGAGACAAGAGAATATCGATGTCATTCGCGAGTGCGAGCGCACGTGCACTTTTTGAAGCTTCATCAATTTTATCTTCTACCAATTGAATTAAAGACACGCCTGTTCCTAGGAAAGGGTAAAAATCATATTCTTTTTACCTCCTACCATTCAAATCATTGACACGCTTGTTCCTAGGAAAGGGTAGCTATTTTCTTTAAATACAAGCGACACTTAGAATAATTTGTCTGATACTCCGGTAGCTTTGAAAGCGCGATATCGTCGAGTGACCCGTCGGGCGTCATATACTGTTTTCACCGTAAGACTTGCGGTAACAACAGTATGTAACTGTTGTGTTGCCCAATTTGTAGACCGGTAGAAAGAACTGCTTTCTACACCCAAGCCTACAAATTGGCATACGCGTTATAATCGCCGTTGCCGTGAGCCGGTTAAAGCAGTATTGGCCCCGCCGTATTAGTCCGAGTCGAGCACTTTTAAGGAAGTGTCTTGGTGAAGAACTAATTGTAAAGTGATCCGTCGGAATCGAAATTAAAAGCAGCATCTTGTATCACGTATTGCTAGGAAAATCACAAGTGATACCGTAGACTTTATAGGGAGCATCGTGCTCGTTAATTTGTGATCCAACGAGATATAACTTTAAAGAAAAGCGTTTGGTGAAGTGTACATCATTATAGTTTATATCAACGATACGGCATCGATTGAGTGACATCTTGGTTATCACAACGATCCTACGCTATTCCTATTGTCTCCAAAAAACCCAACAATCTTATGTAAGTATCTCGCATCTAATAACTGACTTGAATATTGTTTAATAACATAAAATTATAAAAGAATATTGATTTACGTATGACGATTGGACCGAATGAATGACTGCGCATTACGATTATGTACGAATTATAACTAGAATAACATTTTACTTATATTGAATGCTTATAGTACAAAATATTCATAATTCGATCTAGCCAATACTGGCTAACACTGGTCCAGTATTGGCCTTTTTTATTTGAACTTTAAACAGTTTAATATCAATTTAGATAACATAAGAAAACATATAAATTGTCTTGTTCATTTGAATCACTCTCTTCAATACTGGCTCAGTATCGGCCGAACACTTGTTCAATACTGGCATTCAGTAAAAGCACTTATTATTTGTCTATTATAAAACTATGAATATTAGGAGTTGTTATGATTGATTTTCTCATGTTTTGACAATCTTATATTATCAGATTAAATTGAGTATTTTCTGTAATCCTATCACATAATATGAATTACTATAATAAACATCATGTAAGAAATATTTGATTATTTATTGACTCAGATCCCATAGATCTGTTAGTGAAAACGTTCCCTAATAAAAATAAATATAAAAGCTAGCCTCTTGCTAGCTGATCAGATTGTTGCTATTCCTTTCTTATTTAAATATTATTTTAAATAACCTCGCCTTCGCTCGGATGTAACAGCTGATTTGGTGTCAGAAGTGGGATTTTCACTTTTGTCGACTGAATAATCAAGTATTTCTCTAAGAATTGTTATTGTAAAAGTAGTATATTTAAAGATGTTTTAAAGTTGACTAAGTGCAATTTAACCACTGATTTGGTACGATTTCACTTCTGTTAATAAAATTCATTTGATGTTGCATTTGTGCACATATTAACATTATATGTCACTTATAATTTAATCAAGTGCAATATTATTTCATCACAACTTCTTCATTCATGAGCTTTTCTTATACATGTACACCCTTTTTAAAAGTTCTTTAATTTTGAATCTTCTTATAATAATTTCATACGTATGGAACAAGATAATCAAATTTTATGCTATTTTATTTTGAAGTTAATTAGAGACTGAAATCAGTTATCAATCAGCTATATTAAAAAAAATGTTATTAACATTGTTCTTCTAAAACTTCTTGACGAAATTCAAGAAAATCACAAGTTCTCAATGAAAAACAAGAGAACCAATTGTCGAAGTGCTTCGCCAATGCTGACAGTATTGGCGCAGTGCAGAGGGTCAGTACGAGAGTAACGTTGGCAGACCCGTGCTTAGAATATAGGCAATGTTCTGCACTGGTAGTCAGTGTAGAGCCAGTACTGGATTAATTCAGTGTTGTGTCAGTGCCTGGCAAGTACTGGCGCTGTCAAATTTGCTTTTCTAATAAATTTTGTTGTTTAATTAAAAAGAAATATATGTGTATTGAGATTATTTCTTTATCAAAAATTTGTCAGTAAATAACTGTATTATTTATCTTTGAATAAAAACGTCACTTTTAAATTTTATTTTAAAAATTTTTGGTTAATTTAATTTGTTTAAACAAAATTTTGCATATATGGTTAACATTCACTAGATCTAAACAACTAAGACTATTTAATAAATGTTTTTACAATTTCGTACAATCATATTATTCGTATAATCATAAATTGTACGAAGGGCTGGGATCGAACCCTGAACCCTTTGGACGCAAAATTTTACGCTTAGATAATACGAACACGCTCTTTTAGTTCAAAATTTACGAAATTCAATATTTGGTTTTTATTTGAGTTAAAGGTCAGATTACTTATTTGTTTTTAAGAAATATGTTTAATCTGTATTAAAAATTGCTTAAATAACCAAAAATAAAAATTACTCAAATAGTATTGATAAGAAGTAAACACTGAAATAAAAGTTCTTTTATTGTTATTCTCAAACTTCAATATTTTAACATTTTATTTGTGAATTTGTCTTTTAATTACGAAACTTGAAATGGGTTTAATTCTTAATTGCTAAGAATTAAAAATATATCTAAATTAAACATTAGAATTAAACTTTTCATTAAATGTTAATTTTTATTTTGCAAAACTTTATATTAGATAAAGCCAGTTTCATGAAATTTTTAATTTAGAGATATATTTATTTGACAACCATTCAACCCATAAAAAGGTTATACTGAAACGTATTTTACTATTCAAAAATAAAATATTTAAAAATGTTTATTTTGCGTAATATTATTAAATTGAATCTCTAAACTAATAATTTTCTTTCAAAATTAGTTATTTTTGTCGATTACTTTTAAACCAAGGGTTTTTACCAACTTATTTAAAGTTCAAAACACTTACATTCTAATTAACTCATTCGATCTATAACTTTTAATAATAAATTAAATTTTATTTATAATGGAATATTATAAAATAATAAATTGTGCCAAGTATAACATCTAAATGTTATTTTATTTTTATAATATTCAAATTCAGAAAAAAGTAGATAATCGTATAAACACAATAAGTAAAAGTTCAAATAAACGAAATTGTTGTTTTAACAATCTTAAATTCACTTTGATCAAAAATAATGTTTTAGATGCCAATTATTTAATTGGAATATTTCAAGATTTATGTTTCCTTTTACGTTTTGTGTAGCAAAAGTTATTTTGAAAATATTTCCCAAAAAGGAATGTTTCGTCGAGTTCAAGGCGGCAGAAACAGGATAAAGATAATAATTGTAAATGTTCCTGCGATACATTTGCTGGATCAGAAATTTGCTTTTTAGTGTAAATTTTCTACATAACACAAAATTAGAGATTTCTAATATCGTTTTAGACATATGAATTTGTGCTCTCCATATTATTAATATTTTAATCAGATATGAATCTATATTTTATTTCTAAAAACTAATTGCATCTTACTTTTGTTTTTAGAGATATTTTATGTTTAAATCCTATGTTGACTGATAAATTTAGACATTAAATTTTCCGTGTAACTTTAAAGGCTTTGTGTATGTCGGATTTTATTGATAACGGTAATATTAAAATGATGAAAATCTCATTGAAGAAAATAGTTTTCACAATCTTTTTGACATTCATGAATTAAGGAAATTTAATAAACATTTTATATTAAATATTCTAAGAATACGAAATTTGAGTAAAATACTAATAATTGAAATTTGTACTATTAATAGTCAATTTTACTTTTTATTCTTCAATAAGTATTATTATAAATTAAAGGTTCGATTGAAATATAAGTACAGTTTTAAAGAAAATAAAAATTTCTTTTACTTTTAATATTTTAAGAATTAAGTGAAACATAAATCCTTAATTTAATTGAAAATTTTAAATTATTGATATTAATTAAACGCACGTGATTTATATATTTCGCTTTAAAGGCACGAGATGGAGTAAATTATAGCATAATCATAAAAATTTTTTGATAGTTTTAAAACTATTGATTGTTAATTAATATAATTTGTTGGATTCTATTAGTTGAAAAGTCTTATGAGCACAGAATGAATACATGCTCCTCTCTCTAATTCCTTATTATGCGGATTTCTCCGTTTTCTTTCCTCGTTTCTACGCATCTCTCTATCCATGCGTCGGAGTCACCAATCTGTAATTTTAAATCATTCGAGCGAATGTCCGCGGGATTTCCGGCCAGCGATATAGTGAATTCTTTGCAATAAGAAGTCTGCCGGCTCGCGCTATAGCTCATATATGCCAATCGAGAAACTGATAACAATTCTCAGCGGCAAGGCTGGCAGCCTACCGGACCCGCAATATGACCGTCCCGAAATCGAATCCTAGGGGATTGAAATATTTTTTTTTATTGTTTTTATCCATTTACCAATAAATAATTATTAATTATCAATGATGAAATTGATTTTTAAATCCATTTTAAACTATTATTAAACAATAATTGCTTATTTAGTATAAAACGATTGTTTAAGTTATTTGAGAGTTAAAAATTGCTCGATTTTATGCTTTCTAAAATCGTAAATTTTACAAATATCGTTTCAAAATAAAAAAAAAAAAATTCTCCTATAAAGGTTCAACATTTGGCGTATTACAGTACTAATACACTAGTAAACATTGACATGCGCTAGCACCTTAGTACTGTCAGATAAACGAGTTTAAAGCATCTCTCGGTTTTGAACCAGTACTGTCTTAAAACTGAATAAGAATGTTTGCAACATATTACAATTTTGATAAAATTTATTTGAAAGTTTCGTGTTTAACTGATAAAAGAAAATTAAAAACGCATAGCAGAGCATGGGAATAAGTAATGTGCTTTTCTAACCAACAACAAAAGAAATATATGCGTTATCATGAACAATAATTTAAACAATTAAATAAACGTTTCATTGGTTATAATGTAAACAAATACACATAACAATCCAAAATTTTTATTAAATAATAATCTTGATGTTCTCTTGATCATTTCATGAGAGAATGTACGAAATAAAAATTATTAATGTAATTCTCTCAATAAATAAAGGATGAATAACTTCAAAATTTAATATAAAAATAATTATAATTATTAACAAATAAAAATAATTATTAAATAATTTAAAAAAAAAGAAAATGGTTTAATTAAAAACATTGATTTTGGAAACTAAAATGAGAAATTTTATTTTAAAAATTTTGAAAGCGTTATTATACATTTTGAACAACATTTTATTACTAAAATTAAATATAAAGAAAATTAAAGATTTATTTTAGCTCAATTAATTTCGAACAATTTATTTATAAATATTTTAATTTTAAACTTATAAATTTAATAATAATGTTTGACAAAGTTTTCACCATCTTCAAACTATTAAGATTTTAGCTTTTTATTGTTTTAATTCTACATAGAACCAAACTTTTAAAATTCTATTCTTCATTTATGTTTACTTTTTTGTTAATTTCAAAGTTTTTCTTATTAAATTGCTATTATTGTTGTTATTTATTTATTAAGTATTCTACTAATGCTCAGTATATTCTCTGAAGTAAGAATGAAACATACTTTAAATTTTCAAATTTTTATTTGCAACTGTTATTATCCTTTTTGATTACTCTTTATAATGTTAAATTCTTTCTAACTTCCTAGATTTAAATTTAAAGCTCTATTAGTAAATTGCGTTAATTCAACTAATCTTTTTACGAGATGCTAATAGAAATTCTGTTTCTAGGATGACTAGCCTGCACACCAATACACCTGCGTTATCAGCGGAGGTGGCTACCTGAACTATATTTCCAAAAGGGAGTATAGCAAAAATTCGAATTTCTAAAGCTATTCTGGAGGAATTGATAGCCAAATATGATGTAGACAAAAATGTTTATATCTTATATGATGAGTCAGGACCATCTTCACGAAAAAAAATATCATCTTTTGTGTGATCCACAGAAACTTTCGTGCCATCTAAGAATGGCGATTGTGGTTTCCACAAATAGCTCAGTTTGTGAAATACACAAATAAATTTGTGAAATGTGGGGATAAAATTTGTGGAATACACAAATGAATTTGTGAAATTTACAGGTCGGTTTAGTATTAGTATATATCCCTTTAGGAAATTTAACAATTAGACAATTAGCCCATTATCAGTATCTTTATTAAATAATCATACTATTTCTATGTTAGTCCAAGATATAATTTAATAACTATAATCATTAAAATACTTTTACAATAAAATTAACCAACCATTTTGTTATGGTTATTTGTAATATATGATTAATATATTTTATTATTCAAGTTATAATATAAGCCTCAACTTAAGTAATAAAATCAATATTAATCTCCTATATAAGTATCCCCTATTAAGTATCAATATAAATAATAATCCCATATAATAATCAAGAACACTAAAAAAACAAAAATAAAAAAGAGTATGTATAGATATTATAATAATGCTTAAATGTACATGATTAGAAATAAATAATTAAAATACTAACTATTTATCAATATTAAAAAAAAAATCACTATTGTCTCATAATTAATAATAATGCATTCTAATATAAAAATAAGTATGCTACTCTATTAAGAAATAATAAAATTAGTAATTAAGATTAAAGTAACTATATATAACCACATAATCATTACATTAATTTATCTAAAACCTACAGTTCAGAGCATACATATATTACTTATAAAACTGAATTATATTTTATTACAATTATTAAATAATTAAACTATAAACAACTATTACATTTGACCTATGATTTTCACCTAGTCTATCATAATTTAATTAAGTTGCAACATTATTTATATATTCATTAAAACTAAAAATGCTTTAGTGTAGCATAACAAGAATTATGATATATGTAGTTTAAATAATAATGTTTATAATTATACTATATATTATATTCTATATTATAATGCTTATGATAATTATTTTAATATTAACGTTAATTAGCAATCTATTATTATCAGCTTGTAGAGTAAAATTAAACAATTAAGTTAATTTACTATATCTCATATAAATATATTGAATATCATTATACACATAAGTTATTAAATAATAAATTTCAACAATAATTTTAAAACCAAATAACCATAAATAAATGATTAAGTATGATTTAATCAATATAAATATAAGATACCTATATTAAATTTTAATTATTGTAACTAAAATGATTAATTATTAATAAATAATTAAATGAATAATATAAGAAATAATTGATGACACTAATTGAAAGCAAGCGAATTGTATATTCCCTCAAGTATTCCTTGTATATCTGTCGTGTCCCCCTGCCCCCCCTTAGTAAAAATGGGAATTTTAACTCCTGTTTCCGGTTCCTCTTTTTTTTAGCTCAATTTTTGTCGATTTGGCCTTTACGCACAAATTTTACTCCGAACGCCTAAAAATCCACTTTTAGCCTTTTCAACGACCTTACATTGAAAACCCCTACCCCGTACCAGTTTTTGGGGAAGATCACTTTCAAATTATTAAATCTCCTTCTATTACCTTCATTTTGCTAGAGGGCTGTAAACCCCTATCTCAAGTTTTGGCTCCAATAGGACAACTTTTTGGTTTTCCTTCACCTATCCCCTATACTCCGCCATCCATCTCTTCCAAGAGTTAAAAGATTAAATGTTTAATTATTGTAAAACTATTGTGGAAACAATAATTATGTTTATATTTGTATTTTAAAATAAACTTAACGATCTATTTGAATTTATTAATTGTTATTCCGCACTTGATCAACAAATTATGTTTCTTCTATGAAACAAATTGAAGACTTATTTTACCTCATTTTAATATTCTTATCACTAATATTAAAAGATTTTCGAATCTCACTACTTATAGCATAAAAATCAAAACAAGTACACCAACACCACAAAGAGAAAACATTGTCGAAAAATAGTTTTAAGCAAAACAAAAGGGATAACAGAGTAACAAATATTATGTTCCATGACAAAAAATATTCCTCACATTTCATGAATGAATTAGTAAAATTCGCAAAATTTTTAATTTATACAGATTGTTTGAAATTATAAATAAAATAATAAATACTATTGCTGTTAGAAATACGGTTGTGATTGTTATTACCGTAATTAACATTATAATAATTGTCACAATTATAAACATTATTATTATTATTGTTTTTTTAATTATTCTTATTATTATTCTTGGCGTTATTGATATTACAACAGTGATAATTATTGTTAAGAATAGGATAATTATTGTTGTTGTTAAGATTATAATAATCAATGATTAGATTTATGGTTTCAAGCAATCAACACTAAATTAATACTCTAATAAAATAAAAACTAAAGTATCAAAAATGTTTCCAGATTAGAAAATCGCCTTCCAGGATGAACATACCCCAAAATCGAATTCAAAGTTTATCGAGGACGCTGAAAAGTAAGGAGGGAGGAGCTCGTCAAAAATTAAAAAAAAAAAATTTCAAACTCAACAGCCATTTTTTAACTATACGAAAATTCTTCGCCTACAAACGAAGAAACAACGGCAAAACATATGTCACGTCTCAAATATAGTGTCCGAGAAGCGCCATAAAACATATCATATATCATCATTTACTGGTCAGTCCTACTGATTACTCCGCGCCTCGAGATTGGAGAAGTTGATGAAAACCATGGAAAAAGGTGGCATTAGAAATAAGTAATAACAATTAACACGTGTTAAAAAAACGAACTCCTTTGCTCTTGTGATCTCCTGATACTTTTTCTCTCTTATAAAGTTAGTTATTGTAGCAAATTATTAACAATAACTAATACATAAATTATTAATATGTAATAGCTAATTTCAATTATTGACGAATACAGGTTGCAATAATATTATTTAAATATCGGAATGCTATTAAATAATTTCCAAAAGATTAGTTGGTTTACCTACATTGACTATGTTGTGAAAAAAAGTGAAATTAATTAATATTTTGGTTATTGGCAAATATCGATTTTGATAATAAATTAATATATATATATAAATTTACTTCCCCATAATTTGTAATTATTCTTAAATTTAAGAATTTTTTTTGACGCTATGAAATTATAAAATATCATTTGTTTCTTAATAATGATAATTCCTGCTTTTATTGAACCTTTGTTGTCAATAATCATTAATGAGTTAATAGCATTTTGGAAAGTCGCACCTTTTGAATTGTTATTCTAGCTGAAAAAAAATGCGATATGTGATATTATTATTTATGACTATTATTATCGTATCATGACCACATTAAAAGGCAGGATATAAGCTGCGCTATTTAATAAAATAAAAATTCTATTAAATACATCGAATAATAATAATAAACTAAAATAGTAGAGCTTGAATTAAAAATTTATTGTACTGTCTAGTAATGCTATCTGATTAATATACTAGAATCGAATTTATAGTTTTTAACTATTGTAGGAAAATTATCAATTTTATTATTATTATTCGTATTAGTTGAATTATAGTTATATATAACCCATTTATAGTGTATTCTAGAAAAGTCATCATGACTAAGAATTAAAATTGAAAGAACATTTCAAAGAATTAAATCAATACATTTCAGTTTATTTATTAAAGACTTCATAACGTTGTTTAATTACAAATAACGAGAGCTATTTAAAATTCAAGTAATAAACTCACACCTTAAAATTATAACAACAAATACACATTTAAACACACGTATCACACTCTGTAAGTGGATCCAGTGAAGATCAGGATGGACGAGGAGCTGATGGATTTTGAGACCCAATTAAAGCTTGCTTCAATGAAGTAAACCAATGGTCAGGAATATACTTACAAAAGTAGTGATGTGAAAGGCCAGGACGACTGGAATAAAATTATAAGAACATCAGTAATAAAATTTAAAAATTCTAGCACTATAGATTAGTGTGCGGGTATATACTTATGTGTTTACGAGTATATGTGCATATTAAAAAGCAGAATTTAAGGCAAAGAAAAGGTTGTAAAAACACATCCGAAAGTCACATACTTACATCAACATTCACCAAGAATGTCAATTCAGTGACAACTAACGAATTCTTTTGTCTCATCCTGTCTATTTCTGAATCAACAACAGAAACTGGACATTGGTGACTGGGAACAACTAGAATTGGTTTAAAACAATTAATAAAAATCAATTTATGAATAACTACCAATTTTCTTAACTGATAAATCACAAGTTCAACTTACCAGAACAAAATTGTCTAGAAACACAGTCTGTGCTGAAAGCTTTCTGCTGTTTATGGTTCAAATTATACTGATTGACATCGTCACGAAACCAACCCTACATAATAAACCGAAGTTGATGACATTTTAAAAAATTCTCGCAACAACGTGCCTGTCCAAAGCCTAAGATGCACATGGAAACACCATATCCACTTACAGCACACCACATGAATTTCAAAACTTTGAAACACTATAATAACGCGTAAATCAAAAGCACTAAAAGAAAAAAATTTGTAAGTTTGAAGCTTCTTTGTGATTCTAATTGATTCTTTGTGATTCTAATTCTTATTCAAAAATTTTTTATAGAATACATTGTCATAGGACCGATTATCTTATATACTATGTAATTTAGAATGTACGAGGTATGAGTGTGTATGGTCCAAAAACGATAATTTAGCAAATAATGTAATTTCCATAAAGAGTTCTATCGGGACAAAAAACAAAATAAGGAGGGAGGACTGTTACATCCTAGTAACCAAATTTTTATTTTCTAATGTCATTATAAATCTTATATTTCTGAAAACATCTTAGCAGCTGCGAGATAAATTACTCAGCAGTATATAATTTCACATTATATTCACTAATTTTGCAAATTAGTTTAATATGTTTTAACAGCTGCAAAGATAGATGAAATTACAATATTAGCAAATGCAAATGATATCAATCATGTGTTAAATAAATGATAAAATGCTTCCTTTAGAGAATATGATGGTTAATTTATAACAATTTAAAGTTATACAAGGTTATACAAATTCATTATCAGTGGGTATGCAAGGTCGAGTATAATATAGAAATCATTAGATTCTATGGAACTATACGTTTGAAAGAAGGTTATTTGACAATTTACCTGTTTGTATATAAAAAATAGAAGAGAATTCAATAAAAACTTACTTTTAGAAAGTTACGGTTGATATCTACGGTTGAAACACGCTAAGCTTCGCTGATACTGGAGTGATAACGTACGAACGCTGGCCCAACACTGGTACATGAAAAATTATGGTTTTTGAGTTCGTTTACAACGGAAATTTGCACTTCACGACTCGAAACATTTACGTCACTGGCGGATTGTTATGATTTATGGTGCCTTACCAATTAAGACTATTATTTAATTATTAAAAGTTCAGTTTTTTAAACTGCCAAACTTGCGCAGAAACTGGGTTATTATTAAGCGTACTATAGCCAGTACTGGCAACACCGTAAATGAATAAAACATAAGTGACGATTACTAGAAAAGAAAGTAGATTTAAGCCGACCACTTCACGACTCGAGATTAACGTCGTTGTCGCGTTATTTAAAGCTATGGTAATTGCCTGTTTTTTCCTACTTTGCCCTGAAATACTGTTTTTTAAATTACCAAACTTGCGCAGAAACTGATTTATCGCTAGGCATAAGTAACGACAGACGCGCTCAGAACTTTAGCTAGTACCGGCAATACGGTAGGCAAACAAGACGACGAACGACGGGTCTACTCACGACGTGCACTATAATCAGCTCACAAAACTTTCGACGACCAGAGCTTGCTCGTCGCTAGTATTTAAAGACAATCTTCCCATTGTGAGAGCAAGATCGGTACAATGTGGGGGTAAGGTCATGACAAAGTGTTCATGAGCACGTACAAGACAAGATGCCAATCTCATGATAAACTGTGTTTAGGCACGCGTCATGACAAACTGGCAATCTCATAACAATTCGTGCTAACTTGTGGTTGGTCACGTACTATGAATTACGCATGACTCGCTCTTCGACTCAAACGTTAAACCATATGAATGTCAAAGTTCACACGAAGATCAGTAGTAAGACAGTATGACGACGAGACAAATGATGCTTGACATCCTCGTTGAGTCTCATCACTTAACATGTCATAGATAATAATATGCATGGTAACTACTTCTAATACCGCACTATGATAAGTGCTCTATATTACGAAGTGGTAAAACACCGATGTCACTCTGCCTTATCATGCCCAGCGCTTCATTCTATTACCATTATAAGAGAACGACTAGTTATCATCGGGTTCGTTATCTATAGTCGTATACTCGTTATAGATTTTACATTGATTCAAGATCCTTAACAGTTTCCTTTTATACAATACAATGTCATAATGTATGATGTACGGAACACAGATGCTCGAGACATGCATACGCATGTGAATAATATAGGCATACAAGCACATACACCTGCATGTATCACACCTAGATTGACATATAATTATACTGATACACACGGATAATATGGAATGTAGCTATTTAAACAAGTTTTAACAAAAATTTTGTTATGGGATATAACAGTCCTCCCCCTTATTTTGGTTTATCGTCTCCGATAAACGTAACAATAAAATTGCGAAAACTTCGTTCATTTGATGGCAACAGTTATTTCTGATAATGGACCGATTTTGACTCAAAAGTTAATCGTTTCTTTCGATAATATTAACCTTGTTGACAGTAATGGTATGACATCAATACATGCCAAAAGAAGTAATAAAATTTCCAAAAAGGTCCAAATATATTCCTTGGCCGTGATGATCTATCCAATGAACGGGATTTCCATTCTTTTTCTGAAAACATTGTTAAATTTAGGTAATTTTTATTATTTTTTCGATTTTTTTAACTACTGTCCCA
This sequence comes from Ganaspis brasiliensis, assembly GCA_037103525.1. NCBI lineage: Eukaryota > Metazoa > Arthropoda > Insecta > Hymenoptera > Figitidae > Ganaspis > Ganaspis brasiliensis. The sequence goes on along the minus strand of JAZKLR010000056.1, from coordinate 1,729,808 downwards.
GCAAACAAGCATCGTCGATCCAGAGTATCTCAATACCCTTGACAAGAGAATCTGAGGATTCTGTCTCGTCAATGTTATCATTGATAGGAGGTTGAGCTTCCTCTATTATATCATCATTAGAATAGCAGCTGTAATTTCCGCCACCTCAACACTATCAAAATCGCCATTTTTAAGCCTGCACGTAAACAGAAAGAAATAAGTAAATAAATAAGAGTCATACTGTTCCATTGCATTCTACAAGGGCAGAATAGGCACTTCTAGATCGAAGAGAGTGACCCGTTGGAAATCTATTGCTCGTCACAATATAATTCGAGTTTAGAACCAGCAATGGAATTAGGTAAATATCTTTTGGTAGCGAAATTCTATTATTAGTAACCGAATTCAAGAAGAGATCAATTAAAATTCAAGATACCATCTTTCACGAAATCATAATGGTTTTCCAAAATTCCGCCAAAGAAAACACTCAGCGATAGAAGATATCACGAAGAGCAAGACTACAAGTCACGATATCATCATATACAGAACCCATAATGATCCACTGTCTACTTTGAGGTTCTGTAGACGCAAAGGGTTAGTTTAGAGAACCTATGGTACTAGTTTTTCAGCAACGCCTTTAGTAAATTGAATATGAGATCATAGACATTTGCACTGATCTTACAATCAATTATTAGAAGAAACCAGATGTGGTCCAGACACTCCTGAGGAGTTGCGACTGTGACAAACTAATATACCTACCATGTATTGATGTCATACCATTACTGTCAACAAGGTTAATATTATCGAAAGAAACGATTAACTTTTGAGTCAAAATCGGTCCATTATCAGAAATAACTGTTGCCATCAAATGAACGAAATTTTCGCAATTTTATTGTTACGTTTATCGGGGACGATAAACCAAAATAAGGGGGGAGGACTGTTATATCCCATAACAAATTTTTTGTTAAAACTTGTTTAAATAGCTACATTTCATATTATCCGTGTGTATCAGTATAATTATATGTCAATCTAGGTGTGATACATGCAGGTGTATGTGCTTGTATGCCTATATTATTCACATGCGTATGCATGTCTCGAGCATCTGTGTTCCGTACATCATACATTATGACATTGTATTGTATAAAAGGAAACTGTTAAGGATCTTGAATCAATGTAAAATCTATAACGAGTATACGACTATAGATAACGAACCCGATGATAACTAGTCGTTCTCTTATAATGGTAATAGAATGAAGCGCTGGGCATGATAAGGCAGAGTGACATCGGTGTTTTACCACTTCGTAATATAGAGCACTTATCATAGTGCGGTATTAGAAGTAGTTACCATGCATATTATTATCTATGACATGTTAAGTGATGAGACTCAACGAGGATGTCAGGCATCGTTTTGTCTCTTCGTCATACTGTCTTACTACTGATCTTTGAGTGAACTTTGACATTCATATGGTTTAACGTTTGAGTCGAAGAGCGAGTCATGCGTAATTCATAGTACGTGACCAACCACAAGTTAGCACGAATTGTTATGAGATTGCCAGTTTGTCATGACGCGTGCCTAAACACAGTTTATCGTGAGATTGGCATCTTGTCTTGTACGTGCTCATGAACACTTTGTCATGACCTTACCCCCACATTGTACCGATCTTGCTCTCACAATGGGAAGATTGTCTTTAAATACTAGCGACGAGCAAGCTCTGGTCGTCGAAAGTTTTGTGAGCTGATTATAGTGCACGTCGTGAGTAGACCCGTCGTTCGTCGTCTTGTTTGCCTACCGTATTGCCGGTACTAGCTAAAGTTCTGAGCGCGTCTGTCGTTACTTATGCCTAGCGATAAATCAGTTTCTGCGCAAGTTTGGTAGTTTAAAAAACAGTATTTCAGGGCATAGTAGAAAAAAACAGGCAATTACCATAGCTTTAAATAACGCGACAACGACGTTAATCTCGAGTCGTGAAGTGGTCGGCTTAAATCTACTTTCTTTTCTAGTAATCGTCACTAATGTTTTATTCTTTTATGGTGTGGCCAGTACTGGCTATAGTACGCTTAATAATAACCCAGTTTCTGCGCAAGTTTGGCAGTTTAAAAAACTGAACTGTTAATAATTAAATAATAGTCTTAATTGGTAGGGCACCATAAATCATAACAATCCGCCAGTGACGTAAAAGTTTCGAGTCGTGAAGTGCAAATTTCCGTTGTAAACGAACTCAAGAACCATAATTTTCCTGTACCAGTGTTGGGCCAGCGTTCGTACGTTATCACGCCAGTATCAGCGAAGCTTAGCGTGTTTCAACCGTAGTTATTAACCGTAACTTTCTAAAAGTAAGTTTTTATTGTATTCTCTTCTATTTTTTATATACAAGCAGGTAAATTGTCAAATAATCTTTTTTTAAACGTATAGTTCCATAGAATCTAATGATTTCTATATTATAGTCGACCTTGCATACCCACTGATAATGAATTTGTATAACCTTGTATAACTTTAAATTGTTATAAATTAACCATCATATTCTCTAAAGGAAGCATTTTATCATTTATTTAACACAAGCCCCATAGGCTTGAAATTATATACGATCCCCGTTAATAAAAAATATAAAAATTAGATCTCAGGTCTAGTTGTTTAGCTGTTATTCACTTGATTGTGTTAAGTTTATACTTAACATTTTGATTAGAATAGCCTCGTTCTGCTCGGACATAACAATGTTAAATTTAATTATTAAAAACATTCTCCAATTTTCAGAATTTCTTTTTCTGTTAAACATTTTAATATTTATCCATTTGTTTTTAACAATTTGTTTAAACAATTAATTTATTAAACAATTTATAATGTGTAAAGAATTATTGAAAGTGTTTTCCACTTTTCAGGAGCAATTTTTTATTGCTATTTTTATCTGCTTGCGCATGAGCTGATATAGCGTATTGTTTCAATTTATTATTTAATAATTTATTTATTATGATATAAAGGGGGTAAACGAAATAAGAAGGAACGCATGCATTTCGCGGAAATGTTAATAAAGGGATTCAAGAGCTTATAATTTCTTTTGTATTAAAATGTAAATATAGCTTAGGTTTGTTTACGTTGCATTTTGAATTGAAGAACGCTCCGCGTTCTTCTAGACGAAGGTAACGTCCTGTGGCATTCCACAATACGACTGATCTGATACGATGCGACTGAGCCCATCGTGTTGAATCTCTGAAGCTGCCTCTACATGTGAACCTAACGCTGGTCCGTACGCACATCTTGCATGAGATAGAAAAAGACAGAGGAAGTCTCTGTCCTTTTCTATCTCATGCAAGACGTGCGTGCGGAACAGTGTTAGCTTTGCATGAAGCGTCAGATACAACGATACGATTGAGCTCAGTCCATTGTTTCGTGGTGAGATTCAACCCGATGGAACGAAGTCAATCGTATCGTGATGAGACTCAACACGATGATCTCAGACGCATCGTATCGTGGCCACAATACAACTCAACTTAGTCTGTCGTGTTGTGGTGAGCCACGATACGATACTACACGACCTGCTCGATGCTATCTTATTACGATTACGACAAATCCAGATTGGCCTGAAATTAATGCTCAATTGTTTGAAGGTCAAAAAGCGCAGGATAGACATGATATTGTTTCTAGAGTTCTTCAGCTAAATTTGAAAAAACTAATAAAACTATAGAGAAATGGCAAAAGATTCGGAATGGTAAGATGTTTCATATACTCGATAGAATGGCAAAAACGTAGTCTTCCACATGCACATATTTTGTTGTCGTTGAAAGAAACGATTCTACCAAATAGAGTTGCTGAGGCAATAAGAGCAGAGCTGACTAACAGCGAAGAGGATAAACAGCTTTCCGATATAATAAAAGGTCATATGATCCATGGACCATATGAACCTTTAATAGACAGTCCAGATGCATGAAAGATGGACATTGCAGTAAGAGATATCTAAAACAATTCGTGAAAGAGACAACGACAGGAGAGGATAGTTATCCTGTTTATAGAAGGCGCTCACCTGATGGTGGATTTACCGCTACTCTTACAATAAAAAAAGAAAATATTTTGATTGATAATAGATGGGTTGTGCCATATACACGAGAGGTACCCTTTAGTAATTCATCTTGATGTTAATCTTGAAAACGGACTGAAAGTGTATTTTACACCAGGAAATGTGCGTAAAGTAGTAGAACATCCTAGAAATAATACTTTGATGGCATTTTTCAAATTGTATCAAAATTATAATTTTGCAAAATTAATATTGTATTGTGAAGTGCCATCTTATTTTACTTATAACAAACAGGAAGGTATTTTCAGAAGAAGAAAACAAGGTAAATTAGTGGAGGGTCACTCAGGAATTTTCAAAGATTCAGCGATAGGAAGGGTGAATACAATCTATCCAAATAATATAGTGATTCCTTTTATCTTAGACTACTTTTGTACCATGTCTTTCGATAGCTTGAGAACAATTATGGGAGTATTATATCCAACCTATAAGTCCGCTTGCAATGCTTTAGGCCTCTTAGAAGATGATGCTCAGTGGGAGGCAGCACTTAATGAAGCTACTGTCTCTGATAGTCCTAGCAGACTTAGAGAACTTTTTGCAGTTTTGGTAGTGTTCTGTGATCCAAGTGAACCTTTGGATTTGTGGATGAAGTTTCGTGATTCATAAGCAGAAGATTTTTTGAAAGAAGCAGGAAGGACAAACGATAGTATAAGTTTTAAGAAAAACTAAACTTATATGATTTGTGCTTAAAGGCTATTGAGGATATAACGTTACGTATAGGTAGCAAAAATCTGAGCCAATGTCATCTTCCATCTCCTGCTAATAAAAACGAAGAAATAAATACAGAATACAGACACGTAATGTTGTATACAGAGAAGTATTAAGTGATTAGTTTAAAAAATTAAATTTAAAATATTTATAAAAAAATATATATAAAAATTAAAAAAAAAGTTTAGACAATATGAAAATTTTTTACAGATTTTTAAACGTTTAAATTAGAGTAATATAAGGTGAGGCGGGCATTTGCGGTAAAATAGGTCAGCCTCCTTTAAATAAATAAAGTTTAAATGTTTTAAATTTATGATTTTTAGAAAATTTTTTAAATTTAGGCAAAAAAAGCTCATTTTTTAAGCACAGCCTGACCCGTTTTTCCTCGTGCGCTCATCTTGCCTACTTTAAAATAATTGTGAAAATAAACAAGTTTAATCTACTATTAGTTTTAGGTTTTTGAAGTGCATGATTTGTTACCGCCACGTGGTGCATTTTGGAAACAAGATCATTGAAAAAATGTAATTACATTAAATATATATATATAATAAATCAAATAATAATAATTTAAATGAAAATTTATTGAAATAAATATAAATAAAATTTCAGTGATATTGGCTAAATTCCAATCATAGAGAAATAAAACATATAATTTAGGAAATAAAAATTAACAAGATTTTTTATGTTAATGAAACACTCTCTTTGCTTTAAAATAACTTTAAGAAGAGAATTCTAATGTTCAGAAAATTTTGTTTAAAATAATTTATGTAATAATTTGTCAGAAATTAATTTTTGTCTATAAATAATTTCTTGGAAAATAAGTTTTAAACAAAAATAATTTCTTGGAAAATAGTTTTTGAACAAAAATACTTTCTGTCAAAAAATATTGTTGATGGCACGCCACTAGAATTCGCGGCCCGCTGAAGGCTACTTTGTAATATTGATGTAATATTAACTCAATATTACTTTGTAATATTACTGTAATAGTACCTCGACATTAATTATATTATGTTGCGTCAATAACTCGATCCAATACTGGTGATCAGACTTGGGCCAAGCCTTTGCCAACAGTCAATAATAATACCTCTCACTGTATAGATACTTTTCAGTGACCAGTAATGTTTGGCAATGGATTGTTTAGAACTTGGATTTGAAAACTATTGTTAGAAGTCGTTTTGGATATGGAATTCATCCAGGATTATTTAGTGTAAATTTTATTAGAAAGAGGAAAGAAGAAGGCAACCGCCGATTCCTCTCCCTTCATTTTTTTCGTGTTTCTATTTTATTTTTATTTTGGTTATTTATTTGATTATTAATTATTTAATTTATTTGCTTATTTATCTATTTATATTTTTTTTTTGATTTATTTTGTTTTTGTTTATTTATGTTGGAATAAGCTAGTTATCCTTGATTGTAGTAAAGTAGTAAGCTTGGAATAATAATTAAGTATAATAATAACAATATGTTTAATATAAGTTTAATTTAATATGAGAGTAAATTATTTCGATTATTAATATAATTACGACATTGAAGTTTATGACATGACTGATTGTTCTTTTTCCAGTGCGTTAATTTTTACTTTAATATATGTGAATATTACAAAATATAATGGTTACACTTTTCTAACCTAGTGATTAATAGATAATAAGATTCTTAGGCAACAATAATATTAATGATATAAAATTGAATAATATGGTTAACTATTGTAAAATAATATAGTTAGCCTCTAAAGAATGTATTCATAATTATGTTTTATTTTATTATTATTTATTTATTTATTATTATTTATTTATTTTTATTTATTTTCTGTTTTCCTTTTATATCTTTAAGGGGTTACGCCTAGTTGTTTAGGTCAAAAAAATATATTTTTGGGTTTTTGCAATTTCTGAGAGTATAATACCTAAAGATTATGAATCTGAAGTCGGTTTTTAAAAATTCAAAATGGCGGATCCAATATGGCGACAATAATTTTAAAAAATGTTTTGATTTGCTTAAAACTTGTTACTCGGCGGTTTTCGGGGTCACTGATTACGAATCTGGAATCAGTTTTTCAAAATTCAAAATGGCCGATCCAATATGGCGGAGAAAATTTAAAAAAAATTTTTGATTTGCTTGAAACTTGTTACTCGGGGGTTTTTGGGGTCGCTGCTTACGAATCTGAAGTCAGTTTTTCAAAATTCAAAATGGCGGATCCAATATGGCTACCAAAATTTTAAAAAATATTTTTATTCTCTTGAAACTTGTTTCTCGGGGGTTTTACGGATTGCTGATTACACTGAATAAACGCTTGTTTTCTTTTAAGAATTATTTTGGGCTCCTATTTAGGAATAAAATATTAGAATAAAAAAAATTTCTTAGATTCAAAATATTTTCTTAAAGAAGTCAGCTTTCGAAAATTTAATATGCTGTATCCAATTTGGTGGACAAACTTTTTAAAAATTTTTTTGATTTGCTTGAAAATAGTTACTCGGGGTCTGTAATGTTGTTGATTGCAAATTTAAAGATAATTTTGAAACTGCTATTATGAAGTCTAGGCCATAACCGAAAACACTGTCACAAATTTTAAAATTATAAATGAAAGTAATGTGTCTACTGTTGTCCCATCGTCTTGTATGTGATTTTTCTTTCTTGAAAAATGAAAAATTTAATTGTATTTACTGTTTATATTGAAAAAATTAACCAAAAATCGAAGTTACTATTCACGTTTACATGGTAAAAACAAGAATGAAAATAAGACCATACGCTCTGGATTTACTGTAAAAATGTAGTTCAAAAATTTGAAATCGGATCAAAATAAATCTGCTGCATACTGCTACATACTGTTTTAATCGAAACAATTTTCTATGTTACAGTTCGTATTCTAAAAAATGACTACAAATTAAAAAAAAAACTTATCAACTTATACTTAGTATTATTTTATTAACTACTTGATGTAATTAAAAACTGTACCCTTAAAAACTGATTGCAATTCTGCAATACATGTGTGTCAAATGTAATTATATATATATATATTTTTTTTTTTTTTATAGTTATTATACACTCGTTTTAACGACCTACTAGCCCAATGAGTGTCCCCGTAGGAAGTTCCTAGAATTGTACTTGTATATTCATTCTTTAAGTGTTTTTGCGTCTACAGAACGGCTTGAAATTAGGAGTATTCGCATTTGCCTGGACCACCCGGTATATTGGGTTTGCTCGCCAGTGGAGAGGGAAAACTGTAGAAAAACCTCTTCCTGAATACAACCGGTTTATCGACAGTCGAGTTCTAGTGATCTGCACAAGTCGATTACCGACAGTGCATATGATTATTCCTCGACGTCAAACCTTCCACTGAAGTTATCTCACGAGTTAGAAAAATCCCAGACTCATCGGGGCGCGAACCCAGCAAGCTGGACTTAGCGTGAACGCAGAGTCTAGTATTTAACCAACTGAGCTAACTCCGTGGTTAATTATATATATGAAATATAATAAATTTGTATATTTAATTTAATATACACGTGTGTTATATTTGCTTCACAAAACAGTATGTTACATTTTTGTTGAAGAAGGATATTACAGTATTTTGATATTTATAAACATGTATTGCATACATTTGCTTCCCAAACTTGTATATTACATTTCTCTGGATGAAATGTATTATAAAAGCATAGTTTTCTTGAAATTTTGTAAGGTGAAATTATGCTGTAATGTAATTCGTTCAGAAAAATATAAATGTTTGGGAAGCAAATATATGCAATACATAAATATGCATATCAAAATGCTGGGAAATCTTCACATCCAAAGAAATGTAATACACTTTTATGTAAAGCAAATATGCAGTACATGTAAATCAAGTGAAATATACAAATCTACCATAAATTTATACATTTATACAAAATTACATTTTGCACAAATGTATTTTAAAATTACACTCTTTTTTAACAGTACATTTTTTAATTACATCAAATAATTAATAAAATACCAAGTATTGGTCGGTATGTTTTATTTTGATTTGTGTCGCTTTTTACAATATAACTGGTAGCATAGAAAATTGTCTCGATTAAAACGGTATACAGCAGTTTCATTTTAATCTCATTTTAGTTTATTTAAATACATTTTTACAATAAAACATAAACGAGTGGTCTTGTTTTCAGTCTTTTTTTCAATGTGAACGCAAATAGTTAATGAGGTGCAATTCATTACTTGTTATGTTTTACTTCAATGTTTGTTACTTTATTTCAATATAAACGGTATTACTGACGCGCAATATATTTTAGTTTGTTTTCAATTTGATCATTTGTCTTATCATGAACAATAATAAAAAGTTACCACGAAGGCTAGTGGAGTCTAATAAAGTGAAAAAATCTAGATGAAATAAGAAAAAGCAGTATTTTAATCCAAAAGTGGAAAAAATAACAATCAGATGTTTAGTCCATCAAAAAAGAAAATTAGATTACAAGACGATGATTCGAAGCAAATCAAAAAGTTTTTATAATTTTGTCCGCCATATTAGATCCTGCATTTTGAATTCTGAAAAATTGACTTTAGATTTATAAGCAGTGACCCCGAAAACCCCCGAATAACAAGTTTCAATCGAATTAAATAGTTTTTTAAAATTTTGTCCGCCATATTGGATCAGCCATTTTGAATTTTAGAAAATTGAGTTCAGATCTGTAATCAGCGACCCCAAAAACCTCTGAGTAACAAGTTTCAAGCAAATCAAAAACTTTTTTAAATTTTGTCCGCCATATTGGATCCGCCATTTCGAATTTTGAAAAACTGACATCCGATTCGTAATCAGCGACCCCAAAAACCCCTGAGGAACAAGTTTCAAGCAAATCAAAACATTTTTTAAAATTTTCTCCGCCATTTTGAATTTTGAAGAACTGACTTCAGATTTGTAATCAGCGACCCCAAAAATCCCCGAGTAACATGTTTCAAGCGAATCTGATTAATTTTTTATAAAAATTTTGGTCACTCCGTTCTAAAAACTTTAAATGCGTTTTTCTCGAAATTACATTTTTCAAGAAATACCCATGCGGTGGACAAGATTTCTCAAAAACTACTAAACCGATCGGCTTCAAATTTATAGGGATTATTTGACACATAAATAGCTAGTTCGTGAACGAAGGATTTTTTATTTAAATAAAAACTTTCATTTTTATTAATGAAAATCCAAAATTTTTTGCTTAAAAAATCGTGTTTTTGACAAAAATGGCTGCCATTTTGTTAAAAATTAAAAATTTTTAAAACCCTTCGTTCACGAACTGCATATGGCATCGTACTAACAGAAAATTTTTGGATTTTTGATTTCAGACTAGCTATTTCTGAAAAAAGCTGTCCACCGCAAAACCATTTTTAAAAAATGCATTTTTTATGAACCTATTGCAAGTTAAATATTTTTAAATATTTTTTGGTTGTTTAATTATTTTTAAGTGTTAAAATATATGCACTTTTAAATAAATTATTACTTTTTTTAAAAAAGTTTTATGAAAAAGAAAAAAAAATTGTCAAATACTACTGTTTTTTTGCCTTTGACAACTAGGCGTAACCCCTTAAGTCTAATTCTTAGCAACTTATACAGGGTTGTTTTGCATAGTTTATCTTCTACTAAAATTATAATGTTACGTTCGAGACAAAAACCCTTCTCAAATATACCCCAAATTCCTCCTTTTAAATCAAATTCAATGAAGAATTTGATTTGGGATGAGGATAAGTCAATGAGACACTAAGTTTTAGTAAGAATATTTATTTATAATTATAATTATGAGAATTCAACAAGAACAAAGATTTGACGTAAAAATTGAACCTTACTTTGAATGAGAAACGATTTGAGAATTATCCAGTATGGAATTCGTGGTAGCAGATCCCTCTTGGAGATTGTAAGTAGAGATATGGATCATTCACGATGAAATGATTTTATTTGTTGGACAAGTGAATCAACAATTAACACTTGTAAATCTGTCACTTGACTAGAAACTGAAGACTTGACTGTTAACCGAATACCTAATGATAGGTCTGTTCGTTGTTGAATCTCGTATTAAACTGGTAGCTCTTAATTGTAATTACTGTGTGTTACTGTGTGTTTGGGACCTCTTGGTGGCCCACTTATATAGTGAATTCACACGTGCATCTTCAGATTAGCGTGTCGTGATTTTTGGTCATCGTAGCATTTTCTATGTGCCGCTTGACTTCTCAAGCACAACAGGTGGGTTCCAAAAATGCGACTGTATTTGCTCTAGCTTCTCGTATGCTGCTTCGCAGGTGGTTTTAGGGAGCTCGTAGAGCGTGAAATTTCTATGTCCAAGCTGGGTGTTGATTCGTGTAATCGTTCTCATTTAAGTAAGCTCAATATACGAAAGTCGAATATAAGAATGACTTGTTGAAATTACATATAGCAACAGATTCATATGAAATGTAATACAATATGACATAATGACATTATGGTTGTTACGTTCTGGCAAAAGGACAGAACATAATTTGAATTTGCATCAAAATTATTCAGGATTTGTAACAGCTTAATCAGCTAAGTAAAACCTAGTCTTTATATTTATTTTTAAGGGTCGTTCACCTCGTAAAACCTATGGGGTTTTTGTTAAATAAATCTTTATGTACTTACTATTAATCTCGTGGTTTCAAACCTCGGTGTCAATGTGCTCAATATTAGAATTTGACGGTGAATTATGTAAATCTTTATGAAACAGTGGGTAGCCAGTACTGGGTAATTATCAGTAGTAAGAAAAACTCACAATAATTTCTGAATTTTAACTTATTTATTTAGAAAATAGATTAATGTTTATGAAAGTTACAATATTAAAATAAGTTACATTTATTATTCGTTATTTGTTTATCATTAATTATTTATTGTTATTCGTTAACCATTAATCAATTGCCAATCGGTATATGCTTTTGTTTTCTATTTTTTTCGTTTAACATGAGTAATAAAGTAATAACTTACATGTAATTGAAGATTTTTTGGAGATTTTTGATTGACTATATCGCACAGCTTTGTCGGTCGATTGGCTCAATCGATTGAACGGGGTTGGAGCGGCTCACAGTTTCGTACAGTTGTGGCGATTTTAGTATCCATACACTGGAACTTGAATTTAACGCACTCCGCAAATTCGAATTATGCCGCTTCAAAACACTTAATTAAACAGTTTGTTTTACGAAGGTTTCACAATATTTTCAACGATATTCTATGCTTTACTCGAACAAACACTTGCAGAATTTTGACAAGATATAAAGTAGGAAAATTTGATAACCGACGGGTAGCTACGATAATGCTCTCTCGACAGAGGTTTCAACGTATACGACCCCCTCCATTTAGCGTCGTGTTCTTTTAAAGACGATTTTCGCTATTTGCGGGGATTAGTTTATGTTATTTTAGCACGTTTTCATGCAAAAGTGTCAAGTGACACGTTCTCATGCAAAAGAGTCAATAGTCACGTACTCTTGTCATATGAGACCGTTCGTAGACTCGCGCTTTTGCTCCAGTTTATGTTAATTTTCAATTAATCAATTAAAACAAATGATTTATTGACTTATTTGATCAATCACATTAATTTATGACATTGTGAATAGGGGTGTCTAAAAACGATCTCAATATTTTATACTTATAGCAATATTATATCGCTTAATTTACAAACTCCATCACTTACGCCAGTATTGGCTTATACTTGGCTCTTGTACTGAGCAATCATCGCGGTTTCATCCCTTATTTTATATGTTATTTTCTATTGTCTTTTATATCCTATGATGATTTTAGAAATTTATTGTGATATTTAAATCTTCTTACCCATAATGAGATTGTAATATTCAAACCTATGATAACTAATTAACTCATGATAATTGCTCTTTAAGCCTACTTATGATAATTAATTCGTTTATTTCATGATGGTAACTCATGTTTATGTCTTTAAGAAAGTCATTGTAGTGCGCTATTTTACCGTGATTCGAATGTTAATCTGTTACCATTAGGAAAAATAATTAATTACCATCAGAGTCTTTATCCATATGCGAACGTTAGCACGAGCGATCCTGTATCGATTTATAGCTTCGATCTCTCATTGGAGCTGAATTTAAAACACCTTCTGTCAATTTATCCTTGGAGCATAATTGGTATCATTTTAATTTCTTCCATAAAGGAGGAAGTTACTTAATTTTGAATAATTTAAACTCATATTGGAGTTTCCAATATGGTTGCTACAAGATTTATTAAATAAATAATTAGAACTTGTTAAATTGGAGCTACTCTCATATGTTTTGTTTTTATTTCTAAACTTTGAATCAAATTATCGCAAGTAAATTAAAATCAAAATAGGTTGCATTTTATACGAGCTTAATTGTCTACCTGCAAGTACGGCAGCCTAGTGTCAGGCGCCACTTTTACTGCTAATACTGTTTCAGTACTAATTGAAATGTTGATATCGGTTTATTAAAAAAGTTATGGATATGTCGGACATAACAATGGTATAACATAATATAATATTATGATATAATAATATAATATAATGTATATGTCGTCGCCACTTAGACGAATCCGACATTAAGCTAACTGTCCAGACAGTTAGACGAATACACGTCGATATATCGTCTATTTGTCTAAGCAGTAAGCTAAATGTCCGACAGTTAGCTTACTGTCCACCGACATTTGGACATTTAGAGTAAAATAATTCAATGAATGGATTCACTTCATCTATATAAAAAAAATTTATTTAATGTGGCCAATAACAAAAAAAAACTAATTTTACATTAATTAATTACTGATTAATTATTTATTTTTGCACGGATTGGCATGGTGGCATCGAGAACCACATACAATATTTACTTTAAAGCAAGAACAGCGCTTAGTACAGCACTGGTCCTTTGTCTCTTTGCAGTTACATTTTTTGTAACCTTGTCCCCCTGATCTAGACTGAGCTGCTGCGGCTTCTCGAAGAGAAAAAAATTTATCTTTTAGAACGTCGTCAATATTTATTGCAGTTGCACCCGATTTTTGGAGATCTGTTCTAGAAAACCAACCATTAATTATACCGTCTTTAGTGCCTATTTGGTAAACCTCATTTTTAAAATCGGTAACAACCCCAAAAATGTGACTGAAATGTAAGGGCCCTCTGTCTACAGTTGGAATAGCAAGAGTTACGCAATCGCCAATTAACAATGCTGAAAACATTTCTTGTGAAAATGTAACCATTTTCTCAGCAGCTACCTTTTGCCTCTTATTGCAATCATCTTGGACATGAAGTAAATGTTTTCCTCTTACACATAATGCACTCTGTCGAACTGAAAGGAATTCACTGAACTGCTTTCCATTGTAAAAATTAAAAATTTAAAATCGATTTGAATTAGAATTCAAAAATCTAACGTTTGTTACAATGTTTTTCCTTCGACTACTATTTACAGATTGCGAATTAAAATTATTAAATTCTCATTAAATACAGTTTACGAAATATGTATAGAGTCTTATACTATAAGTACTTGACGAAAACAAAAACAATACACCCATTGTTTGAACTAAATGATTGCTTACAATCACGTTTAAGTTTTCGGCAAATGAAACTTATAATTAAATAATTCTAGAAAGATTACAAATTAATTTACAATTTAATTTATAATTATAATAATTATAAAATATGTATTTCGTCTCTTTATAATTAATTCATAGTAATTAATTCATGTAAAATTAGTTTTTTTTTGTTATTGGCCGCATTAAATAAATTTTTTTTATATAGATGAAGTGAATCTATTCATTGAATTATTTTACTCTAAATGTCCAAATGTCGGTGGACAGTAAGCTAACTGTCGGACATTTAGCTTACTGCTTAGACAAATAGACGATATCGACGTGTATTCTTCTAACTGTCTGCAGTTAGCTAACTGTCTGGACAGTTAGCTTAATGTCGGATTCGTCTAAATGGCGACGACATATATATAGGTTACGGACGTAACAATAATAACTACTAATAACTGATTTTATCTTTTGTAGGTTAGTGTTATTTTAGTACTTATTGGATTAACGTAATTAATGTTAGCAAAAATTAGTCTAAATTATTTTTATTTTTATCATATAATAACGATAGGGTATAATAGTTAAGTTATATTTATATTTTGTTTTATTAATATATATAGGTCAAATTTTCTCAAGTGTCCAGCGTCAAAATGAAAAGTTGTTGAATCGGACTAATATTTGCACAAACTTTAGTGCTATGGGTAAGTACTTTAACCACCAAATATTATGCAATTTAATTTAAAATTGTAGAGGGGGGAGGGGGTTGAAGATTTGGGTAAAGTAAGAACATTGAGTTTTTCAAAAAATCGTAGCCGCTAAATAACGAAATGAAAAAATTTTTCACCTGCATGTTTTCGAAAGGTTTTTTTCCTGCTCTTTCATATGGTGAAATAGTTATTTGTGTAACAAGGGCGCATCTGTAGGGGAATCGAGACTCGTGTGAAGTTTGACGCACGAGCAAAGCGAGTGCGGCAATCACACGAGTCTCGATTCCCCTAGATGCGCCCGTGTTCCACACATAATTTTATATAATAACCTTGTGTCAAGAAAGCTACTGAAAACACTGTTTTTAGAGTTTTAGAGATTAAAATGAAGAGAAGTCTACTTTTTATCACAGTTTAACCCCACCAGCAATGCCATTCAAGTACGCTTGCTGTTCTAACCCGTGACGCGACAGCTGATGTTTAGGTTGGCAAGCGTGCTTGAATGGCGTTGCTGGTGGGGATAACTGTGATTAAAAGAAGGATTCTCCTCCTTTTAATCTCTAGAACTCTAAAAACAGACTTTTTAGTAGAGTTCTTGACGCAAGGTATTATATAAAAGTATTTTTTTAAAAATCGAAATTTAACCCTTTTTTTTAAAAATTAAAATTTTTTTTTACTTTTTTTTCAAAATGGACACGTTTTTTTTCTTTTTTTATTTCCGAAAAGAAAGCTCAAGTTGTGTACTTTAAACATACC
The DNA here is from genome assembly GCA_037103525.1 of Ganaspis brasiliensis. Lineage (NCBI taxonomy): Eukaryota > Metazoa > Arthropoda > Insecta > Hymenoptera > Figitidae > Ganaspis > Ganaspis brasiliensis. The sequence goes on along the minus strand of JAZKLR010000056.1, from coordinate 1,714,110 downwards.
AAAAGAACAAAATGACGTTTTTTGTTGTTTTCCAATTATTAATTAATTGGTATGTTTAAAGTACACAACTTGAGCTTCCTTTAAGACAAAAAAAAAGAAAAAAAAGGGTCCATTTTGAAAAAAGTCAAAAAAAATTTTAATTTTCCAAAAAAAGGGTTAAATTTTGATTTTTAAAAAAATACTTTTTCGCCATGTGAAAGAGCAGGAAAAAACCTTTCGAAAACATATAGGTGAAAATTTTTTTCATTTCGTTATTTAGCGGCTACGATTTTTTGAAAAACTCAATGTTTCTTAATTTTGACGCTGGACACTTGAGAAAATTTGCCCCATATGTATTAAACTACTAAAATATTTATTTGTATATTTATGTGTATATATTGTATTTCTTATGTTTGAGAGAGATAGATTAAATATTGTATGCCTTTTTTTGTTTTTGTTAATTATATTTATTGAATAATATTGTATGTATTAATAAATCTTTAAGTGCGTCCGTAGCCGACTTCTTTTAAAGTACTCGCATTTGCCTGTTTTCCAGAGTAGAGGAAACTACGGAAAACCTCCACTGAGCACTGAATTTTTTGTCTTAAGGATAAAATTGGGAACATAAAGCTTCATAGAATATAATTCGCGAAAATTCAAAATGATTTTAAGAATAATGCATCATTGTATGCTGGGCTAACTATAACGGTAGTATGTTCTGTATGTTCGGCCTTGTCTTTTAGAAGGAACCTTTTGTTTTTTATTTCTCCTCGGCATTTCACTTTGGTGTGTCCTCTGCGATAACATAATTCGCAGCAATTTTTCCATTTTAAAAGTTGTAAACGAAGTTTATTTGGATCATCTCTGCTCAATACATATATTTCTTCGTCCTAATCCACAGAATATTCTTCTTCGCTAAAAAAGTAGGTACTATAAAGGGCCTTTAATATTTTTCTAGCCGCACTGTGCTCTGCCTCTCTTTTCATGTGCTGACCTTCTCCGAGATCAGAGAAGACATTACCTGAAACTTTATCTTTTACTACGCACTTCATAATAAAAGTTTTATTGTGAGATTGTCTTATTTTACTATGCACAGTATATATGGGCTATGTAAAATCGTTTTCTGCTAAAAGTTCATCCAACGGACCCGTTGGATGTTCTAGTTCTTCAAATGGTCCCTTAGGATAGTTGTCTATCTCGACCTTCTCTCTTTTTAACGAAGGAGTATTATCAGGGTGTCTACTAACCGGTAAAACCGGGAAAACCGGGAAATAGCCGGGAAATAAAAAAGTACTTTGAAATCTTAGTAAAATTTTTATGAAATGTGCACTTTGTAAGATAATGACAGTACTATTGTTTGGTATATTGTATGCTAATTGATCAATCAAATTGCATTTTTGGTAATGGGAGGATAAAGTACACCTGAGTGCATTAATGCCTTACCCAGAACTAGTTGTCCCTGCACATGAGAATACGTGAGTAAGAAAGAGAAACCACAATAATCATTTTCTATTTTCGAGACCAGATACAAACTTTTTAAAATGTATAGACTTTAGAACTTAAAATTATAATTAGAATTTTAAAACTTTTCAAAAATGTATTAAATAAAAGAATTCTTTGGTAAATTAAAAAGTGATTGTGCTTATATTTATTTTTAATTATTTACTTAAGATATTAAGAATAATTGCATTAAAAATCATATTTTGAAAACTACGTTCTCTTTTATGAAATATTAACAAAATCAATATTTCTTAATATTTATTTTCTTAGAATTTTATCAACTTTTTTAAAACATTATTGACAAATTTTTATCGTTTTCATATACTTTTAGATTTTACGATTTTTTCATTCATTAAAAATTTATAACCACTCACTATTTTGACCGATAGTGCAAATAAAATTAAATACATATTGCAGATTTGAAATATCCAGTATTGTTCATTTTGGATTTTTTTATGAATTGAATATTACGTTTAGATCATAACCCTGACAGATTAATTGCAAGCAAATGCAAATAACAATGCTTATGTTTAGTTGTATTAGAATTATAAAAGAAATATTGAGACTGTTCGCAAGACTAATAAATAAAGCCCTATTGGAAAATGTTATAGTGTAATTAATGTGATGGAACTAAATTTTTATTTAATACTATGTAATAAAATAAACTATGTTTTTTATATTAATCATATTGTAAAATCCTATATTTGTATCGTAAAACAGGCTAATTTCGCTCAAACTTTCATGTTTTTTTTTTAAAAAGAATAGGAAAAAGTTAGTAATAACTTTTGGCACTGAAAATATATAATTTCTGACTCTTCCTCTTCAATTTCACAAGATAAAAAAATTACTATATACTACGTAAACCTATTTAATATACCTTTCTTCTGTGAGCGAAATTACACCTCAATGTGGGGTAATTTCGCTCAACTTTAATTACTTTAATTTTTAACAACAAAAATATGTTAGTTTCCAAGCTATAATCACTTTATAAAATCATTAGAAAGAAAATAATACCTATTATTTAAATAACATTTACAGTCATCAGAACAAATATTTAACCACGTTTTCCAGGCCAGTAGCCAGAAATTTTTTTCGGGGGGGGGGGGGGCTAAAATTTTATACCTGTAGCGCCATAGCAAAAAAATTTTTCGCAAAAAATTTTTTCTTTTTCAACAAGTAAAAAAAATTTCGGGGGGGGGCCCAGGCCCCCTGGGCTCCCCCCCTGGCTACGTGCCTGACGTTTTCTGTTTTATAATTTGATAAAATTTCAGAATTTTGTCATGAGAAATAACCTTAGATGCTTGTTAAGCAATTGAATGATACATGGTATTCATGAACGAAATTATCCAACAAATGTGAAATATTTTCTTGTAATTGACTTTTCTCAAAATCTATTCAAATTTTCAGTAATTTTAATTTTTTCTAAATCATACCAGGGATATAAAAAATAAGATTATTACATGATTTTAACATAACATATTTTAAATATATGTTTCAAAAGCGACTTTTACACACTACTTGTTCAATGATCAAAATAGACATCTTCAAATAAATATTATTTTAATTAAAACTTGTCTATAATTCTCCTTTAAAATACACTTGAGACACAGTTTGATACTTTTCTTAACTTTAGCAGATGCAAATTTTATATTTTTCTTCCCAGAAATAACAATAAATAAATTTTGAAAATAAAGTTTCCACTGAGCGAAGTTACCCTATGTGAGCGAAGTTAGCCTGTTTTACAGTACTTTATTTACTACAACAGTTTCGTCATCTTGTATCTTTTTAAAAAATTTAACTTTATTAGTAAAATACAAGCAAACATAAATATTTTTGCATGCAATCAATCTGTCAGGAAAGCGAATTTTAATTTTAAGTTTTGATTTTTCTTTTGCTGCAATGAACCGGAGTCAAACTACGTTCCAGGCAGCTTGGAAAGTTGAATTTCCCTGGGTTGAGCAAGATAAACAACCATTTTATGCTTGTTGTACAATGTGCAAGGGTAAATCGTTTTCTTTTGAATTAATGGGTCGCACTGCTCTTACAAGCCACGCTAAGAGTAAAAAACATAAACATTTAATGGATATCGCAAAGGAGACAATTCCTATTTCAAATTCTGTGATTATAGAATCATCTAACAAGACCAGCTCTTCTAATTCTTCAAATAATAATCGATCATCGCAGCATTTACTTGATTCATACATGAGCAAAGACACTAGCACTGAAGCTGAAACTTTGTGGTGCATTGAAACAGTTATGAATCACACATCTTTGCGTTGTGCAGAAAGTAATGCACTTCTTTTTCAACGAATGTTCCCGGATAGTGAAATTGCAAAAAATATTAAATTGCAAAAGGATAAAGTAGCTTATAGTATTGCTTTTGGAATAGCCCCATACTATCAGAAGAATTTAATAGCTCAACTAAAAAATCTCGAATATGTTGTTGTCGGGTTTGATGAGTCATTAAATAAAATTGCTCAGAAAAACCAAATGGATTTACATTTACGTTTTTGGGATAACGATAAAAATCAAGTTTCCTCTCGGTACTTAACATCCGTCTTTCTTCATCATGATACAGCTGAAGATCTTCTTCAGGGTCTCAACCTGGACTACGAGAAATTGATTCACAAAAAGTCTTACAAATTTCTATGGATGGACCTAATGTCAACTGGAAACTCATTCGTTTGTTTAACTCCGAATTGCGTTCAACTCCTGATTCACCGAAATCTTGCGGATTGCATACCGTTAATGGTGGTTTCAAAACAAGAATTAAAAAAACAGGTTGGAATATAGTTGGATTTTTGAAAGCATCCTTCAATTTATACAAGCAAGTGCCTGCGCGACGTGGAGATTTTATCAAAGTAACTGATTCTTCAGAATTTCCCTTACGCTTTTGTCAAGTTCGTTGGACTGAAAACTCTAAAGTTGCAAGACGTATGGAGAAAATTCTTTTAAATTTGATCAAATACGTAAACCATGTAAAATCTAAGAAAGAAGAACCGACGTGCAACAGTTTCACTATTGTTGCTGAAGCATTACAGGATAAGCTTTTGCCTGCAAAGCTTGCTTTCTTTCGATCTTTAGCTGAAGACTTAGAACCATTTTTAATTGAATTTCAATCTGACGCTCCATTGGCACCTTTTCTATTTGATAGTCTAACATCGTTGCTAAAAATTTGCATGACACGTTTTGTAAAAGAAAATGTGATGTCAAAAACTCCACTACAACAAATTAACGTACTGAAAAAGTCAGACGATAAATATGAAAATTTGATGTGGACAAAGGATATTGATCTTGCTTATGCCACACGCAATGCTTTAGAAAAATGTAAAGAAGTCAGCTCTAAGGAGATACTTCTTTTTAAACAAAATTGCAGAAACTGCTTACAGTTTCTAGTAGCTAAGTTACTAGAAAAGTCTCCTTTAAAATATCCATTAACTGAAGCTCTAACCTGCTTAAATCCTAACAAGATATCTATTTCCTCAAATGCAGCAAAAAAAAATTTACGCCTCGCCTCAGATATACTTCTAAAGCAAAATATTCTTTCTTCGAATCTAATTCAGAAAGCTGATCGAGAATATCAAAATTTGCTTGCAAATGAATATTTTATTGAGCAAATGTAACTATTTTCTAGAAAGGATGAACGATTAGATGATTTTTGGATGAAAACTCTTGCAAGTCGTCCAGAGCTGGAATCTGGAAATCTTAAGGAAATCTTGAAGATTTTTTTTACATTGTCACATGGGAACGCATTTTTAGAAAGAGGATTTTCTGTAAATGGAGAAATTGTGGTTGAAAATTTAAGAGAAGAAACTCTTATAGCTCATCAAGTTATTCACGATTCTGTAACGAAATTGGGAGGTCTAAAAAACGTTTCCATAACAAAAGAATTGATTCTTTCAATGAGGAATGCTCATGGAAAATGTCAGGATGCATTGAAGAAGCGTAGAAAGGATAACATCCAAGAAGAAGCAGCTAAGGAAAATAAAAGAAAAAGAGAAAAGGAAGAGAAGGAATTGAAAGTAAAGAAAGCAAAGTTGTTATCAGATACTGCAATTAAAGTTAATGATATTGATGAAAAATTAAACAAGTTAAGACAAGTTAAGTTAAGTTAAGTCTTTCTAGTCAAATAGTTTTACTTAAAGAGCTTTAACTATTTTAAGAAAGAATTCTACATTGTATTCTACATTATTACAAAAATGTACTTATATTTAATATTTATCAAGATTTAAAATAACTTCTAATTGTTAAGTTCTGAATGGTAACAAATCACAAATTAATTAAATAAATTTTCTTTAAAAAATTGCGTATTTTTCAAATTTACTATTTTATTATTCTTCGTCAATTTAACTGAATCATGCCGTAAGAAGCAAAAACATTTTTTATTTAAATTAATAAAATAATAATTGTGACGCGCTCCGAAAAAAGGAACCTTAGACACAAGAGTCGATTTTTGGATCATGATTGATATAACTTTATTAAATGTTCTTTTTTCATTATCTGAAATCAGTAAATGTTTTTATTGAATATTTCTCGAGTTATGACAATTAAAAAATTACCGGTTTGTAAAGAGTACCATATGCATTTGTCTTTTCTTTTTGCTCCCCTGTAATATTACCATTTTTTTAGACACACTGAGTATAGATTGTTGATTCTGCCATCCAAAACAGGAAAAATATATTAGTGGTTTTATTCATAGGCTAACTTTAACTTATCCACGAACTTCTAAAATCTAAAACCTTCATTAGTTTCTAGAATAGCGTTGTGGTTGTCTAATAGATCCACTATTTGATAAGGACCATGGTAACAGGGCTCGAATTTAGATCGTTAAACTTCACGTAACACGTATGCCTTTTCCCCGATTTTGTCTTTAAAGTGTTTTACGTTCTTGTCATACGTTTCTTTGGACTTCGATTTTGATTAGATAAGATTTGCTGCGGATATTTTTTGAATTTCCGATAACTGCGTTATTAATTCAGCTAGGTATGAATTATATGTTTCGAGTTTTTCTTCTGATGGAGAAGAACTTGGTGTTCGAGCAGTTTTTCCGAAAACTAACTCAAAAGGGGTGAAATTTGTGGATGCATGAACCGAAGTGTTATATGAGAACAGCGTTAAGGGTAACAATTTATCCCAATCATCGTATGAATCTGAATGTTCTTTGATGTATTCCACTAATACCAAATAACTCCGTTCTAAGGCTCCATTAGTTTGTGGCCTGTAACCGAAAGTAGTTACTTGCTGTACTCCGAAATTTTTGATAACTTCCTCATGAGTTTGCTGATGAAACATCCACCTTTGTCTGTTAAAATAACTTTTGGTGCACCGTTTTTTTAGTACAATTCCCTAGCTAGCGTGTGAGCTATATTTGTTGTCGAGACATCTGGAACTGGAACTGCAATGCAATATTTTGAGAGGTGGTCCTGTATCGTTAATATGTGACAATTTCCATCAGGGGTTGTTGGGAGTTTCCCCACTGTGTCTTATGACACTTTGTCAAAAACTTCAAGCGGAGTATCAGTTATGAGCATCGGTTCGCGAGTTCTAACTCTCATCAATTTTTGCTCTTAATAAGATCGACATTTTCTTATGAATTCGGTCACCTGTTCTTTGATTCCTGGCCACATGAACTTCTCTCTAATCCGACGACATGTTTTCACTACTCCTTTGTGTCCGCAAAATTTGCTGCTATGAAATTCTTGAATTATGTCCATCCTAACATCTTCAGGATGTACAGATACTTGTCCATAACACACGGTTACTTTGGTTCTACTGCCATGGAAGCAAGAATTAAGCATGTTTAAAAATTCGCCTTTCTGAAGTGAGTCGGTAATATCTCCCCACCTAGAAACACGTAAATTTTCTATATTTTCGCGTTGAAAAAGTATTTTCAAGTTGTGTAAGGCGATTCTTAAATCTTCTTTACGCAACTCGTCAAAATGATTGCCTTGTATTATCAAGGTATGAATGTTATATTGACCCCTAAGTGTAATTAATATCTGCCCAACTTTTGTCTTCTTGTTCTTGAATTCATGCGGATCTATTGCTTCTATATCGATGAGCAATCTCCCTATAGGAGTCGTGAATTCACAGTCTTGGGATAAAAAATGCAAATAATTGTCTTTGTGATAGGTTAGGTTTTCTCGAGATTCTAACAAATTTGAGATCATGTCTTGTTCCTTTACATACGGTTCTGTAGTATTTTTTGGTAACTCTGGAGGTATGCTAGTGATGAAAATATGTTTATTCGATTTACACTCGCATTTAGGCTTTCTTCTTCAATTGTAAACAAACCTTCTAGTTCAGTGTCTTCTTTCATTCCTTTGATTTTGGAATTGGGTTCTTTTTTACAAGGATGAGGTGTAGACATGGCTGTTGGTCGATTAAAACTAAAGGGTGTGGTTGGAGACCTTGGTTGCAAATTAAAAGTAACACTTTTTCGCTTTTTATTATTGTTGTTTAAAGGAGTTAAAGGAGGTAAAGACACGGATGAGATTAGTTCTGCATCATCTTCTGTCCAATCTTCTATCACGATGGGATCATCTGTTTCTTTATCTTCTTCGTCATCATCTTCTTGAGGTTGAGGCAGTTCTTCCAATTCTCATAGTTCCTTTTTTGCCCAATCCAATATGTTACTGATTTTCTTGGAAAATTCTTCATCAGTTCCTGGAATAATGGAATGCGCAGTTTCGTAAACCTCTGGATCGTCATCTCCATCCGAATTTATTGGCCATTCTCTATCTGGCAATTTTGCTTCTTGCATCCACTCTTGGTGATGAGATAATAATTGATTGAATTTGGCAAATGATTTTTGAAGTTCACTTTCTAATTCTCTTCGAGGTATTGGTTTCGGACTCTTGGGTTTTGGTGCTTCTTTCTCTTCTACTTCTTTTTCTTCTTCTTCTTTTGAGCTCTCTTCACTGTCGGTGATAGGTGGACTTACTAATATTACCGGTTGCTTGATGATTGGTTTAAATAAATTTTCTTCTTTATTCTCGAAAAATTCTTTCGGTGCTATTGGAGCTTCTGGAGGTGCACTCTTGGGAGCTTCATCATGAGTTAAAGCTGTCAAAGGAAGCTTCAAACTTGAAAGAACGCTTTTACGTCTTCGATGAATGGGTGGATTATGGTCTGCGTCCGAATCAGTGCTTGAACCATATTCATCGTCTTCTTCTCTTAATGAGGGTCTAGCCTTACTATCTCTTTTCCTTCTTTGGAGTAGTCTCTTTTCTATGAAACTCTCTTCCAAATTCGGTTTTGAAAGTTTGGGTTTGTTAGTCGACTTTAAATTTGCAGATCTCGTGATCTTTGGCTTTATGATGTTGTTTGCAGCCACAAAATTCTTTTTCTTGACTTTAGGTAGTGGTTGCGTCGCTGCCGAAGTGGAAGTTGATGGTTTGTCTGGAATTTTTTGCAGATGATCTTGTTTGCATCAATATTCTGGCTACTTCTTGCTCGATTTTTGATTCACCAGAACTCATTGAGTTGATCATTGGATTCGTTGACAAAGCGTCGGCATTGGAATTCAATTTTCCAGGTTTATATTTGAATTCATACTCGTAATCACGTAGTTTTAGCCGCCATTTTATAAGCCTTTGGCCTGAATCTTTTATGGAGTCAATCTACTTTAATGGCTCATGATTACTAACTAACGTGAATTTCTTTCCATAAATATGTGGCCTGAAGTGTCTCACTGCGTATAGCACAGCTAAACACTCTTTCTCTGTAGTAGTGTAATTTATTTCTGGAGAACTCTTAACTGGAGAATAGTATGCGACTGGCAAGTCTACTCCATTATGTTCCTGGCTCAAAACAGCTCCTACTGCATAGTTAGAGGCCACGGTGGTCAAGGTAAACGGCTTTTCATAATAAGGTCGTTGTAAAATTGGACTTTCACAGAGAGCTGTTCTCAAATCTACAAAGCTCTTTTCTTCTTCAGTTCCCCATCTATATTTTACTTCTTTCTTAAGAAGCTTCGTTAGAGGCTTGGCTCTAGCTGAAAAGTCCTTGATGAACTGTCGCGTCGGTAATAACCTACGGGACCTAGAAACTACTTGATGTTTCTGGGAGGTTTAGGAGTTGGGTATTGTTCTACTGTTTCCAACTTTTTAGGATCAGCCTTGATCCACACCTTGTAAACCTAGTAATACTAGATCGATGAGTCTTTGGAACGTCGCTGAAGAGTTTTTCAACCCCATGGGCATTCTTATATACTCATAGTGTCCATTTATGGCGGAAAGTCCTGTTTTTGCTCTATCAGCTGGATCCAGTTCTATTTGATGAAACCCACTGGCGAGATCGAAGACTGAGAAGTATTGAGCTTTTCCTAAACTGTCTAAGATATTGGAAATACACGGCAGGGGGTAAGCATCTCCTACTGTTTTTCGTTAAGGGCTCTGAAACCAATTACCATTCTCCATTTCTTTTTCCCAGTGGCATCCACCTTTTTTGGAATGATTAATAATGGAGAGTTGTAAGGAGAGGAAGATGGACCTATGATTTCTTCTGATTTCATTCTAGTTATCACTTTATCTATTTCTTCTTTTTGTGGGGGGGAAATCGGTATTGTTTTGTATGAATTGGAACTTTGTTTATCGTAGGAATCTTGTGTTGTACCAGATGAGTAGCATTTATAGGTTCTCCGGGCAAATGGAAGCTTTCTGAAAATTATTTTACTAATTCTAAAACATGTTCTTTTTCTTCTGGATTCAGATGATCTAATCTCAAGTTTTCTAGGATAGCAGAAATTTGATCTAGTGGTGAATCGTAACCTTTATCTACTGAATCATGGTCCGATTCTTCTCCAGGTAGATTGTGGTATTTGAAAGGACTTAATTCTTGGGATAGAATGTCTAGTTCTATGTCTTCAGTGGTGGTGTTTATAGCGAGGATTTGACAATTACCATTATCACTAGTAACCACTCCTTCTCCTATGATAACTCCTTCCACTGTTTTTATTATTAGTAAATAACCTTCTCTAAGTTCTTTGTTTATAACTTCCAGAGGTATTACTTGTTTTGTTCTTGCTTTTACCACAATTTTTCTCTTTGTATTCTTCTTGCTCCCTTCCAAAGCTTCTCTAGCTGAAATTCATTCCTGATCTATAAAGAAAATTGACTTAATGGGATCACAATGAGTCACTATCGTATTATGCCAAAAAGAAATTTCCACTTTCTCTTGCGTAAAGTATTCGCGACCTATTATTCCATCGAAATTTATTGGAAAATCCGACGGTACTACATGAAAAACTACTGGACTATTTCCTAGACAGATCTGTACTGTTCCTAGAGTTGCAGGAGAAGTGGAATAATGTGACGAACATAACGAAAACATTCATCCCGAATCTAAAGGACAGAATGGGGATGAAATGGCTGGAGATGGACTATTATTCGTGTCAGTTTATCTCCGGACATGGAGATTTCGGAGCCAAACTAAAAAGCTTAGCATTGGTGAATGATTCCACCTGCAGTTGTGGAGCTGAGGAGGACAGTACTCATATCCTAAAATACTGTCCTGATTGGCAAGAGGAGAGGGAGGAACTGATGAAAGCATTGGAAGAAGATGCACAAGAGAACGGCTTGTTAGAGATATCACTACTTACGAAGGATAACTTTTCCGCATTCAGAAGATTTGCCTCCACCGTCATCAAGAGCAAAACGGGTGAAATATTTTAGAAGTCCCCGACTCCTTAGATGTGAAACACGATAAGAAAGGAAGAGCTGAAATACATGAAAAACCTGAAACACATGAAAGACCTGGAAAACATGAAGAACCTAAAAACACTCACGCACACACAAACGCACAATCATCCAAACAGTCAAAGAAACAAAACAAATAAACACACACACACACACATCAAAATAAAAAAATAAAAAAATAAAAAAAGTTGAAGTTAGTGAGTAGAGCTAAGGCTCGGAGAAGGGTCCTCCACGAGGTCCCCGCGGGTTCTGTTCTTGGAAGCGCCTGGCGATTAGTCGCTGGACACTGACAAGAATTGCTGAATTCCTTCTCCTCTCTTTGAGACACTTGGGTCTTCCGTTTGGCTGTCTTAGACGCGGTTAAACGGTGATTTTTCCAACCCGACCTTTCTCATGATGACCTCGGGCGACAAAACGTCCCCGGGGTCCCCATGAGTAGTCGTAGTGGTGTAGCTGGAAGGTGGAAGTAGTAACATGGGGGGTTAGAATTTGTAAAAAGAGGTAGAAAAGTAGTAGTTAGTAACAGCAGTTGATAAAAGTAAGAGAAAATGTAAAAATTAGAGTCAAAATTATTAAACAGTAAAAAAGAACAAATAGGTTGAATAAAAATAAAAATAAAATAAAGGGAAATAAGAAGTAAGAGCTAAAACCGCTGGTATGTCTAACGACTAGGTACGGCGGAATTAAATATATTGTTAACAAAATTTTCTAAAATTTTCTGTTCCTAGAGTTGCAATCCTTGTAGGGGTAATTTCAGCTATGTGGATAGCTTCATTTTCTGTGACTATAAGTTCGGGTTGTAGGACACATAACTTGATTAGATTAACATCAGCGCCTGTGTCTATTATTAATAAAGCTTTTGAGTTTAGAAAGCTGGTTGAGGTTAATTGCACTACAGGAGATTCTCTGTTTTTTCCTGCTTGCAAGATTGTTCTTGTTTCCTTAGCATCATCACATTTGCTTGTCGTTGTTCCATTTTTTTCACGCTCGTCGGGGAACCTTCTCGACAAGCGCTGTTCGAGTTTAAATTTTTCTCTTGAGGTGGAGCTGGTGATGGTAAACGAGGGGGTTTCCGGCTTCCATAGGGAGAGTTGACGTGTCCTGATTGGTTAGGCATAGGATAATAAGGGTATGGTGTATACGGGAAGTACGGGTAATAGGTTTGTGGTGGAAGTTGGCTAGATGAAGTTGGTTGGGGTCGATAAGGTTGTCTGAGAATTCCTGGTGGAAGTGGTGATTGTCCTGAATATCTAGGAGCTGCAACTGGGAGTGTGAAACGATCGTGCGGACTAGGATTCCTATCCCTAGAGCCGTATTCACTCGGTTGATTGTAGCGCGATAGATGATAGGTGTTATTGTAACTATTAGTAGACTGGTATTGGTGCCTAGACTCGAATTCTAAGGCATGTTTTAAAGCTCCTTCTATAGTTTTTGCACCTCTAGCTTCTACTACGTTAGACGCACCATCCGAAAGTCCTCTAATAAATGTTTCTAACGCACAATCGTTTAAAGGAACCATCATATCCTTCGCTTTATCTACTCCGTATTGATCTTCAAGGGATGCTCGGGCCCCTGACACTTACAAAGTTATTTTATCGCAAAATTCACTCACACTGTCACCACGACCCATACGAACGGTGGATAATTCGTGCAAGTACCAAGTGTTTATGTTTTGTATAAAATCACGTACAGGAATGTTTTTCCCTTCATAAAAGGGGATATTCATGGTTCCTTGCTGTAATGCAAAGCACTCGGCCATGGATGTTACCATAGCGTCACTGAGGGTCCTATTAATAGTCCCACTAAAGGAAGCATTTTCATTATCCTTAGTCATGATGAAAATTATTTAATAAAAATTTTCAATGGAAAAGAATTTATTGAGTTGATAATTGAGATGTAATGTCCTAAGCCCCAAGACGATTGAATCTACAACGATTATAGTAATTGACCAGCAAATTAAAGCTTGTAACATTAATTATTATCGTTCCGTTGAAGGTCCACCACCCAAGGAATAGTTAAACAAACATTCAATTGGCAATCAATATATTGTAAAAACTAATCGGATTTAAGTTCACGTCTTAATGGTATTTTCACTACTTTATTTTGACTATTGATTATTGCTGCAGGAAATTTTACCATTCAGTATGGTAATTTCTAAGAAAGTTTCAGCGTTATTTTTAATACTATCTATTGTGTGAGATATTTTGTCAATAGCTGAGGCTTTACTTTTGAAATTTAATTCTTTAACTGATTTGATCATACTTTCTACAGCCTTTTGTTACCTTCGCGAGATCTGAACCTTTTATTCTTCTGCTCCGGCATAAAACTGTAACCACATTTTGAATATATTTGATTCTAATATAGTCATTGAACGAGTTTTTAAAATTTTGTTATTTTAAATCTTCTTGATTTGTCAAAATTTTGAATATTTCTTATTACTGATAATAGAATTTGTCGACTTTTTAAAAATATCTGCCGAAAGGCGTTTCTTAAAAATTCTAAAAGTTATTTTGGCAAAATAACTTCTTGGTTTTCTATTTATCAATGATTAGAACAGTAATCAATTGTAGTTACGGATAACAGATTGTTTCGAAATTTTGAAGATATCTGCCGAAAGGCGTTTCTCAAAATTTCTAGGAATTATACAAATTCATTATCAGTGTGTATGCAAGGTCGACTATAATATAGAAATCATTAGATTCTATGGAACTATCCGTTTGAAAAAAGATTCTTTAACAATTTACCTTTTTGTATATAAAAAATAGAAGAGAATACAATAAAAACTTACTTTAAGAAAGTTACGGTTGATAACTACGGTTGAAACACGCTAAACTTCGCTGATACTGGCGTAATAACGTACGAACGCTGGCCCAACACTGGTACAGGAAAATTATGGTTCTTGAGTTCGTTTACAACGGAAATTTGCACTTCACGACTCGAAACTTTTACGTCACTGCCGGATTGTTATTATTTATAATGCCTTACCGATTAAGACTATTACTTTATTATTAAAAGTTCAGTTTTTTAAACTCCCAATCTTGCGCAGAAACTGGGTTATTATTAAGCGTACTATAGCCAGTACTGTCAACACCATAAATGAATAAAACGTTAGTGACGATTACTAGAAACGAAAGTAGATTTAAATCGTCTAAAGGATAGCACACTTCACGACTCGAGATTAACGTTGTTGTCGCGTTATTTAAGGCTATGGTATTTGCCTATTTTTTCGTACTTTGCCCTAAAATACTGTTTTTTAAACTACCAACCTTGCGCAGAAACTGATTTATCGCTAGGCATAAGTAACGACAGACGCGCTCAGAACTTTAGCCAGTACCGGCAATACGGTAGGCAAACAAGACGACGAACGACGGGTCTACTCACGACGTGCACTATAATCAGCTCACAAAACTTTCGACGACCAGAGCTTGCTCGTCGCTAGTATTTAAAGACAATCTTCCCATTGTGAGAGCAAGATCGGTACAATGTGGGGGTAAGGTCATGACAAAGTGTTCATGAGCACGTACAAGACAAGATGGCAATCTCATGATAAACTGTGTTTAGGCACGCATCATGACAAACTGGCAATCTCATAACAATTTGTGCTTACTTGTGTTTGGTCACGTACTATGAATCACTCATGACTCGCTCTTCGACACAAACGTTAAACCATATGAATGTCAAAGTTCACTCGAAGATCAGTAGTAAAACAGTATGACGGAGAGACAAAACGATGTCTGACATCCTCGTTGAGTCTCATCACTTAACATGTCATATATAATAATATGCATGGTAACTACTTCTAATACCGCACTATAATAGGTGCTCTATATTACGAAATAGTAAAACACCGATGTCACTCTGCCTTATCACGCCCAGTACTTCATTCTATTACCATTATAAGAGAACGACTAGTTATCATCGGGTTCGTTACCTATAGTCGTATACTCGTCATAGATTTTACATTGATTCAAGTTTCTGAACAGTTTCCTTTTATACAATACAATGTCATAATGTATGATGTACGGAACACAGATGCTCGAGACATGCATACGCATGTGAATAATATAGGCATACAAGCACATACACCTGCATGTATCACACCTAGAGCGACATATAATTATACTGATGCACACGGATAATATGAAATGTAGCTCGGTAACTCCGAGCAAAAAAAACTTCTCTCGCGTAGTACGCCTCAAAACTCCTCTCTGACGTTGGTCGTCTAAAACAACCACTGCGTTTTTTTGGTTAAATGAAATGTCAAAATGTTTTAATTAAAATCAAAACAGCATTTGAAATAGACGAACTTAAATAAGCATCAATCTATACAATATTTTATTGAGATTTTGAATTTTTAACGTTTCTGAAATTTTAAAAATTAGTTTCCTGGAAAAATTGGAAAAACCAAGTGTGGTTTTTTGACGTTCATTTTAACAGTGCCCAAGTAGCACGTAAGATTACGTGAATATTGCAGCAATATTGCATTGAATATTACTAATATTGCGGGTAATGTCACGGTGATATCAACGTAATGTTAAAATGTCCGCGTCAAGGTGACATTACACGGTAATATTAAGGCAATATTACTTTAATATTACAATGTAATATTAAAGTAATATTACAATATAATATTAAGTTAATATTACAGTAATGTTACAAATATTACTGTAATATTAAAATGCCATTGTGGTAATATTACAATTAAATATAACGTAAAAAAAAATTTGGGCCGTTGGGTCTTGAACCTTTGTAAAGTGAACCAACTGACCAAGTAAGTAGACGCCTTAAACCACTCGGCTACTTAACTCTTATAATATACTTCAGAAAGTCTCTTTATGTTTTACTACACATTTGTAATATTACTGCAATGTTACAAGCAGTTTGTAATATTGCTGCAATATTACAAGCAATATTACAAGTTTGTAATATTACTGTAATATTAACTCAATATTACTGTAATATTAACTTAATATTACATTGTAATATTACTTTAATATTGCCTTAATATTACCGTGTAATGTCACCTTGACGCGGACATTTTAACATTACGTTGATATCACCGTGACATTATCCGCAATATTAGTAATATTCAATGTAATATTGCTGCAATATTCACGTAATCTTACGTGCTAGTTGGATGGTTGTTTTAGACAACCGACGTCAGAGAGGAGTTTTTAGGCGTATAACGCGAGAGTGGTTTTTTTTATTCGGAGGTACCGAGCTATTTAAAGAAGTTTTGACAAAAATTTTGTTATGGGATATAACAAACATTATTAATTGTTTAAAAAAGAAAATGTTCAAACAAATTTTTATAAACAAATGAACAAGCATTAAAACTTTTATCAGGAAAACAGATTTTGGAAAATGAAGAATGTATTAAATAATTGTCTTTAACATTAAAAATTGTTTAAAAGAGTAATATTTTAAGCAAATTGTTATAGACAAATATTATTACTTTTACAAAAATAACAATTATGAAAACTGGAGAACGTTTTTATTGATGAAGTTTAATATTTTAAGTTGTTTGAAAAATTATTTGTTTTAACAAAAATATTATTAACAAATGAACAAATTTAATATTAAAATTTTTATTAGAAATCAAAGGTGCCACTCATATGTGACATTCAGAAAAAATTGTTTTGTACAACTTTAAAAAATGAATTGGTAAGTAGATGATATTTTTATAATTTATGGAATCAAAAACAGGTTTTAGAGTAGAGACAAAATATCAATTTTTGGAGAATCGAATATCTTTTTCAAATTCTATTCTATGTGGCTAATAATTTTTCTAAATATAGTTTTAGATTCTTTAAGATATTTTAAATTCAAAACTGTATTTTAAAAAATAAGATGACTTTTTTAAAATTTATGGGAACAAAATCAGGTTTTAGACTAGAAACAAAATATCAATTTTTGTAAAACAGAATATTCTTTCCAAATTCTAATCTATGTGGCATATAAATTTCCCAAATATTATTTTAGATTATTTAAGATATTTATAACTCAGAATTGTATTTCAAAAAAATTAGATGATATTTTTATAATTTTCATAATAGAATTCTAAATTTAAAATATTTTAAAGAATCTAAAAAAATATTTGGAAAATTTATATGCCACATATACAATAAAATTTGAAAAAAAATATTAAGTTTTACAAAAATTGATATTTTGTCTCGATTCTACAACCTGTTTTTTATTCCATAAATTCTAGAAATCTCATATAATTTTTTTTTAATACAATTCTGAATTTCAAATATCTTAATGAATCTAAAACAATATTTGGGAAATTTATTTGCTACATAGAATAAAATTTGGAAAAACTATTTGATTCTAACAAAAATTGATATTTTGTTTTTAGTCTAAAGTCTGTTTTTTATTCCATAAATTATAAAAATATTATCTATTTTTTTTTAATTTCAATTCTGAATTTAAAATATCTTTAAGAATCTAAAACAATATTTGGAAAATTTATTTGCCACAAAGATTAGAATTCAGACAAGATATTCGGTTTTATAAAAATTGATATTTTGTCTCTAGTCTAAAAGCTGTTTTGATTCCATAAATTATAAAAATATCATCTAATTTTTTTTAAATACAGTTTTGAATTTAAAATATCCTAAAGAATCTAAAACAATATTTAGGAAATTTATTTGCCACATAGAATAGAATTTAGAAAAGATATTCAGTTTTACAAAAATTGATATTTTGTCTCCAGTATAAAACTTGTTTTTGATTCCATAAACTATAAAAATATCATCTATTTTTTTTATATACAGTTTTAAATTTAAAATATTTTAAAGAATCTAAAAGAATATTTAGAAAATTTATTTGTTACATAGAATAGATTTTAGAAAAAATATTCGGTTTTACAAAAATTGATATTTTGTCTCTAGTTTAAAACCTGATTTTGATCCCATAAATTTTAAAAAAATCATCTCATTTTTTAAATACTGTTCCGAATTTAAAATATTTTAAAGAATTTAAAACAACTTTTGGGAAATTTATTTGCCACATAGAATAGAATTTAGAAAAAATATTCGATTCTCCAAAAATTGATATTTTGTCTTTACTCTAAAACCTGTTTTTGATTCCATAAATTATAAAAATATCATCTAATAACCAATTCTTTTTTTTAAAGTTGTACAAAACAATTTTCTCATTCTGTACGATATAACAATTTCCAAAAATAAATTTTGTGTCAAAATGATACCTAATCCTCTACTTTTGTATTACCCTAGTAAAGAATCTTAATTTTTGTTTATTATTATTTATAACAAAAAAAATTTTATTTTTTTAGAATGTCACATATGAGTGGCACCTTTCATTTCTAATAAAAATTTTAATATCAAATTTGTTTATTTGTTTATAACATTTTTGTTAAAACAAATAATTTTTTAAACAACTAAGAATATTAAACTTCATCAATAAAAACGTTCTCCACTTTTAATAATTGTTTTTTTATAAAAGTATTAATATTTGTCCATCAAAATTTGTTTGATCTATTACTCTTTTAAACAATTTAAAATGTTAAAGACAATTATTTAATTCATTATTCATTTTCCAAAATCTGTTTTCCTGATAAAGGTTTTAATACTTGTTCATTTATTTATAAAAATTTGTTTAAACAACTACTTTTTTAAGCAATTTATAATGTTAAATTAAATTATTTAAAACATTCTCCAATTTTCAGAATTTCTGTTTCTGTTAAAAATTTTAATATTTGTCCATTTGTTTATAACAATTTGTTTAAACAATTAATTTTTTAAACAATTTATAATGTGTAAAGAATTATTTAAAGTGTTTTTCACTTTCCAGGAGCAATTATTTATTGATATTTTTATCTGCTTGCGCATGAGCTGATATAGCGTATTGTTTCAATTTATTATTTATTTATTTATTTATTTATTATGACCTAAAGGGGGCAAATGAAATAAGAAGGAGGGCATGCATTTCGTGGAAATGTTAATAAAGGGATTCAAGAGCTCATAATTTCTATTGTAATAAAAATGTAAATATAGCTCAGGTTTGTTTGCGTTGCATTTCGAATTGAAGAACGCTCCGCGTGACGCGATTCAAGAAGTAGCTAACATCCTGTGGCATACCACAATACGACTGGTCTGATACGATGCGACTGAGCCCATCGTACGGAACAGTGTTAGCTTTGCATTAAGCGTCAGCTACAACGATACGATTGAGCTCAGTCCATCGTATCGTGGTGAAATTCAACACGATGGTACGAAGTCAATCGTATCGTTGTCAGACTCAACACGATGGTCTTAGAAGCATCGTATCGTGGCCACGATACAACTCAACTTAGTCTGTCGTGTTGTGGTGAGCCACGATACGATAGGATCCAGTCAAATCGTTGCGGATCGTGGGCGCGACCATCCCTATCAGGACATCCAAATTTTCGTACATGTATAGCAAAATGCATCTTGAGTGTGAGAATGCATGTTCCTAGACCCGCCTGTAAAGGTTGCAAGTAAAATCATTACTTGACCAAGATCTTCTGTAGTTTCCTCTCTCCTAATCGCATCTTTTAAATGAATATATTTCTTTGCACGAAGTTCCTTTTGATGCGTTCTAATATAAATCATTCTTTCACTCTCAATTTTAGCAAACATGTTCACCAAAAATTGATTGAACAATTGCCTAACCTGATGTAAATGATTATGATAATTTTGTCTGACCATTAAACGGAATGCATAAAACTCCTGTGCAGAAACTTTCTTTTTAATGAACTCTCCATTCTGAGCATTCACCTGATGGTACAGAAAGTGATATCAATCTTAACTCTGCAAAACATAAGAGGATATTTTAAAGCATCGTATGATCGATATGTTTCACATATTGTAGACACATCACCAGTCCGAGTTTTTAAAACAATATCTCTAGAACTGCTTGCTTGTCCAACCATTACAATAGCTACCTCACTAACTGTAGGAGCGTTATATTTACCTTGATGATGCTCAGATGGTATTTTATCGGCTTTGATTATTACTCTATGACTTTGAGAATCTGCAGGTAACGCCTCTAATGCAGTTTTGAAACTTCTAACGTAAGAATTCTGTGTGTGAAGTAATTCCTGCAACTGAAGTACCAGCATTGAATTAATGTGCTAAAATATAGAAAATCTCCATTGAACTTGTTCATTAGCGTCCAATATAAAATAAATCTGAAGAAAAGATGATTGCTGATTATCGGCAGGCAAAAGGGAACCAATTTTATGATAAATTTGCCCTTGGACTCTAAATGTTGGTCTGAAACCAGGTTCATACACTTCATTTGCATCAAAGGAGGTCATTTGAAAAGCACTATTGTATGCTCTAATATTGTCAAAGAAGTTTTCAGAGAGAGGAAGATCTTCTGTTAATAAAGATCTCAGGGAATCTGGTGGTTCTTGTATTATAGGTAACTTAATCTTACCAGAAGAACAACACATACTCTTTGATTCATCTCACCACATTAAAGCATCACAATGATTGTAAAAACTATTGATATCTCCTATTTCAGCACCTTGAGAGTAATTAATAAGAGGATCATACGAAAATCCCGAATTAAACTTATTTCCCCATTGCTCAATAGATCTATCTACATGTCTTCTACGCTCTGCTCTAATTCTTCTTTGTCTATCTTGTTCTGATTCTAAATTTCTAAGTATGTTTTGTCTTAGTCTGTCAGTATTTAACCTGTTTTCAGTCTTCTGATTACTTTCATTAAAAGAAAAAATTTTAAATGGATGACGTTGATTTTCAGAGATGTCACTATTTAGAGTAGCGGGTACTTCCGCCTAAGTTCAGTTTGTATGAACTAATTTTTGGCTACAAGCAGTTAGCTTTAAATTGTTTCATTAGGACAGCATTTTAATACATTATGTAGATAGTCATGTCATGTACATAGTCATGTTCAACTTGCCTTTTGCCAAAAGGAAGGTTGGACTGGTTTGTTTAACCTGCCCATGCATTATGTTCAACTTACGTAAATATTTAATACGTTAAATAAGACAAAAACATTAATTGAATATTATTTAAAGTACACAGAATTACGTGAATGTATGTCGATTTATTGTGAAAACATTTTGTTTTAAAAAAAAAAGCGTTTCATGAAAAATATAGTAGTTCAAAAATATAGATACACTAGAAAAAAAAACGCGCGCTAAAGCGCATGCCAAATTTTATTATTTCTTAAAAGAATGGTTCAACTATGTATAATTATTTGAAATATATATATCTAATACCATTTGAAAACTTTACTTTAAATGTTTACCGATTAACACTCTCTGTTCATAATATTTTAGAACCTTCTTCCAATATAACCAATAAATGAAGTGTGGTAAACCCCGCTTTTGAAATTCAATAACATAAACATAAGACTTTACTTGTCCAAATACATTATAATCTACTATAGTTTCGATTAATTTTTTTACTTTTAAATGAACGACTCTTGCAACTGTGTCAGGTTTATTGGAAGCTGACTAATTAAGTAATACATTTTATTAAATTTCTTTCCTCTTTGAACTACTTGTCATTGTAATAAATCAATCTGGTCTACCATGAAAAGCTACATAATGGTCATTGCATTTTGATATTGTTTTAACATGTTACGATGTGATCCTATAAATGTTGAAGGCAGTATCAACATCTTGCCAACATGTACATTATTTTAAATTTCTTGATTATGAAAATAATCAATCAATCCTTTGTAAGCTTCACTTCTTAATTTTGTTTGATTATTTTTACAAAAATGTAACCTAACTTTTTCAAGTTTGACATAATTATTAACTAACAATTGCTGAAACATTCTTCCACCATATAAAAATTGATTGAAGGTATGATCTCTTACTCCTATTTAATATTTTATATAAAAAGATCTGCCCACAGTTTGATTTCTGGTTGTTTTGTTACTATCAGTACGAATCTTATCGAGACTATAACCCTTGCTTCCTAGAGGATAAAGTATAGGATATATCCAAGGTTCAACATTTGGATCTAAATGACTAACCGAATGCAATTGTTTAATCAATGTATTATAAATCGTTTTAAAAGACTGTGGTATTAAACCGTTAGCATTCATATTAAAAATAGCAGCAACTTCATTACACCTTTAAAAATTGTACCTTCCTTTATCCAACCCTGTTTTTAAAGTAAACATTAGTTGCAATTCTGGAATGTCTTCATTATTTTTTTTTGCTCACGCAGTTTTTATTTCAATGATCTTAGACACCATAAAAAAATACTTTGTATATGCGTTACAATCTCTCAATAACTTGTCCATACTAAAAAATATATCCACATCTAAGTTGTCATGTTTGTTATATCTATAGCAAATTGCTTCTTCTGGATCTAACAGAAGTTCCAATAATTCCTGAAACTTATACATGTGATTGTCATTTAGCATTTTCCAATTAGGAATAATATCCTAATCTTTATAATTAAAATTGAAATATATTTTTTTAACTGATGCTACATGTCATCAAAGTATCTTTATATTTCAAGTCTTAATGTTTTTTTTGTTTCTGTATCTGATATGTTTATCTCATATGTTTATCTTATATCTATTTATCTCATCTCATTATCTCATCTCTTTACCTGATCTCTCTCATTGTTTCACATGTTAATCTCATCACATTGTCTGATGCTATTAACTCATATTTTTACCTCATTTCTCTCATTGTCTCACCTGTTTATTTCATATCATTGTCTCATGTTATTGTCTCATGTTATTGACTTATATCTTTATCTCACCTCTTTTATATAATTATATTATTAACACTTCTTTTACACTGTAATGACTCTTTAGAAACATTATAATCACTTTATTATTTGTTAAACATTACAATTAATTTATTTATTAAACAGTTATCAATCACTTGTTTAATGAATCCACAATGGCATTTTATGGACACTTTTAGCAATTCATAACACTAACTTTATTGAAATTAAGAAGAAAATAATAGTATATTATGCACCTATGACACATGGTACATACGATTCTTTATGCAACAAAGGCGTATTATGGTCACTCTACGCTACCTATGCCGGTGCATGCTAAGTTTTTCCATATAGCCCAGCAGGTCAATAAAGTAACCATTATTGCCCTAAGGTAATAATGGGTACTTTATTGACCCGCGAGCAGGTCAATAATGTGACTATTATTGCCCTAGGGTAACAATGGATACATTATTGACCTGCGAGCGGTCCATAAAGTATCCATTATTGCCCTAGAGTAATAATGGGCACTTTATTGACCGCTGGGCTATAAGGAAGAACTTAGGATGCGCCTGTATAGGTAGGTAAAGTGACCATAAAACGCCTGAGTTGCATAAAAAATTTAAACACTTTCTAAATATTGTTACTTTAGTCAACACATTTTGCATACTTTCATTTTAATCACTGTCACTTTATTATTTATTATTCATCACTTACCGTTCATTTTTTTCATAAGCACTTTTTGTTCACCGTATTAAGAACTATTCAACACAAACTCTTAATAAACAATAAGTATATTAATACTATACACTTTCACATTAAACATCTTTCTATTATAAACACTTAATAAAAAATACACAATAATTAGCATTATTCACTTCCACATTATACACACTCAAGTTCTATTCATTAATAACTTTCAATACCATGCACTTCTATACCACGCACTAATGTATTTATCTCTC
Organism: Ganaspis brasiliensis; assembly: GCA_037103525.1. Taxonomy (NCBI): domain Eukaryota; kingdom Metazoa; phylum Arthropoda; class Insecta; order Hymenoptera; family Figitidae; genus Ganaspis; species Ganaspis brasiliensis. Next base: position 1,690,260 of record JAZKLR010000056.1, on the reverse strand, counting down.
TTTTCTTTGAAGCTCGAAAATTTTTTCTCTTTTCCAAAACCAATTATAAGACTCATTATGCAAAGGTTGGCTCGAAAAACGTTGGGCTTATTTGGTCTATTGTTCGTATTTAGAAAGAAAAATTTAAATTTGAAGAATATTTGAATAATGAGGTAAAATTTCAGAATTTAATTTAATTTCTCTCTTTTCATTAAAACTCGAAATTTTTTTCTCTTTTCCTAAAGCCATTAACCCTCATTATACAAGGGTTTGATCGAAGGATAATGACACCCTGCAGGTAGTCTATTGTTTGTATTAAGAAATAAAATTTAAATTTTACGGTAATTTGTATAATGAGCTGAGAGTTTCCTTTCCCGGAAACTTTTAACAAATACCTTCTCTCTGTAATCAAGGAACCAGGTATAAAAGTATCTTTTTTCGTTAACTGTTAACGCTTTTCCGTTTACTTTTAACGCTTACCTTCAGTACTCGTTTCTTATATAGGATTTCAGAGAACAGAACGTGTCATCGTTAAATGAAAATGTCATGACAGTCAAGTTATTTCCTAAATAAGTGGGAAATACTGGTTGGATGTTATTTAGAGTACCTAGAATTACGTAAATATATGTGAATTCATTGTGAAAAATCTGTAGTCATCACTGAAAAAATATGGTATCATTAATCAGACAAATGGTCGTTTAAAAGAATTATCACATTTATTAGGTTATGTTACAATTATGATTGTAATTAACTTTACCATTTCCATACTATTAAATTAATCATTTTTGTTAGATAATGTAACCAAAATGTATGTATAGAAATCACTTTTGTTTTTCAGTGCAAAAAAAATAAGTGTTTTGTTATAAAATAAAAGAAAAAAGATGTCAAAATTTTTTTCTTATATCGATGACACGCTCTGGACACTGAAATGTATCTATATTATTGCACTACTATATTTTTCATGAAACGCTGATTTTCTTCTAAAAGAAGATGTTTTCACAATAAACCGACATATATTCACGTAATTCTGTGTACTTTAAATAATATTCAATTAATATTTTTGTCTTATTTAACGTATTAAATATTTACGTAAGTTGAACATAATGCATGGGCAGGTTGAACAAATCAGTCCAACCTTCCTTTTGGCAAAAGGCAAGTTGAACATGACGCTTGTTTAACTTACCTTTTCGCCTGTCCAAAAATCCTATCTTTATTGGGAGGGAATTTGCTAAAAAATAAGATTATCGTATAAGCATCGAAGTGCAATTTTTTTCTTTGTTTAATGCAAGGCTCGAAAGTTGGATAAAAAAAGAAAAAAAAATTATTGTCTATATCTTCATATCAAATACAGCTATATAAAATATACCAACGTTATACAGTGCCGTTCAGCAGATTTTGTCCACCCTTCAGAATTGTTGTCTTTAGATAAAGTTTTATATTTTGTTAACCAATAAAGATAACATAATAAATGAGGACATGTTTTAAATCTTATGTTCTCTACTTTTAGGGTATCTTATGAGCGAAACAAAAAACAATTGTTTCATTACTTAATTAAATTATTAACAAGAGTCAAAAAATTAAATTTTTCTGGGTAAATTTCAAACTGATGTATTTTATAAACAAATCATTACATTTTAATCGCAGACAATGCATTTGAAAGATAATTTTATCACCTTTAAAACGGAATTTTAAAAAGTATTTTATTTTTTTTAACAAAGATATAGATAATTGTTTGAAAAAACAGCATTTTTTTTCAATTATGCATCAGTTCAGAACAGTTGATCAATATCGAAAATTTGTAGACAGTTGCTTAGACGAACGCGGCTGAGAGATCAAAATCAATCCCTTCTCCCCTAACATGTGATCCAACGCCAAAAACTACTTTTAATTATTATTAATAAAATTAATTAAAACTACAAACACTCAACATTCATTAAATAGTTTTTTTATACTAACTGGAAGTTTAGTAATCTGAAATTGGTGTATTCTTAATCAGCAACCCCAGAAACTCCTGATAACAAATTTCAAGCGAATTTAAGCAAATTTTGAAAAATATAATTTCGTTATTTTTTATTAAAATTCTACCTACTGATTATCATGCTTATATAATCGTACTATGTAACATTCTAGTTTATTACATATAATATTAACGTTGATATACTAGAACTCCTATCGAGCGGACAGCTCGGGTGAGTGTCCGCTCGATATGGAAGGTCACCTTGACGTGTTAAATGAATGGAGCTCAACTTCTTCCTTCTCCCCTCGTCCCGTGAATTGTCTACTGTTTCCGCTCGATAGGAGTCCGCTCGATAGGAGTTCTAGTGTAACACTAGTGTTACGTCTAAATAAATAAACCAACATACCTCATTTATTTATTAATAACTAACTAACAGTCGGTGGCTTTCAGTGTGGGAAAGGTGTGCGGGTGATAATAAGCAATGAATTTTTAATTATTAAACTCTTTTATTATTAACATACAAAGAATCCGAAATGTTATTTTAATAAATTCCCTTCAAAGCTGAGTTGATAATGTTAATGAATTTGGAGTTATGTTTCCTTTTAAATAGTCAATCTCAGATTAAACATCTTAAGAAAATTTCAATTTCATCATCCTCCTTAAAAGAAAGTACAAACAGTTAATACAAAATTCTTTAGGAACGTTAATAGAGTTCAAATATAAAATTATTTACCTTTGTTAACTTTTCGAACCTCTTCAGCAGACTCAGCAGGTGAAGATTGAATTTGCCATGGATTTGAGGTATAACCAGATTCAATTCCAGTATTTTTTCACTGGTTGTAAATCTCCTACTGGTCGCTGAATTAATATTTGGATATGATGTTGATTTTTGATTTAGATGAAGGAAAGTTGCCAGATGTTGAAAACATTCGGTTAGTTAATATGAGTTTTATAATTAAAAGAAAAAGATAAAAAAGAAAATATCGACAGAGAAATTCTTTAGTATTTTAGGTCAGTTTTAACACAAAGAAAAAGACGCGTACAATTTGATACGATCCCGGATTGCTGTTTCGCGAATAAAAGATCGAGGGGTTACGGGTGGTTCCGGATACTCTCAACGAAGACAAAAATTTATTAGAGGATTACGGGAGGTTCCGAATTACTCTTTGTTAATAAAATCGATTGTTGAATTACAAATAGTTACTTAATACTAAATGTTTGTCGCGTTACAAAAGCATATATTTAAACGAACGATGGGTATATTTCGGGTGGACGGTTAAGACTTAATACTTTTCCGAGGGCCGGTTTAGACTAATTTTTGTACAATGCATTGTTTCTTAAATAGACGAATTCGTGCCCTGAGGCGTGTTTTTTCCCTACTCCTTAGGGGAGTGACAAACATTTTCAAGGTGCGTCCGCGAAATAACATTTTAGTGTGCGTAATTTGGTTTCTTATAAAATATTTGAAGGTATTGGTACACGTGGGATCCATATTGAACCATCTGTTATTATTTTAACCTTTTAGCCACGAAAAGTCGTAAAGTTGATACACACACATTCTTACTTTCATCCAATTTACAAATTACTTAGAAAAGTGATATGTTAATGAAGGAACCTAGTCCATCCACCATCGCATCGGTGCGTAGTCACATCGCAGGGTCTTAAAAAGTGAAAGGGCCAGCACGTGTCAATGACCACTCCTATTATCGAGCGATTCTACCTTAAATGTCAAATTTAAATTAGACGAAAGGCAGATGTTTTTTCATCGAGTTCACAAGAATAATGTAAATTCTAATACGGTTACGGATGTAACACTAGTTTACAAAAAAAAAAAAAATTTATGTACATTCAATGTCACTAATTTTTTCTTATGTACTAAGCTTCTCGTGACTTAAAAATGACATTAGGAATTTTTCTATGGATAGAACTTCGAAATATGAATTTTTAAAATTTTTTTTACGTTTTTTCGGAGGTGACTTCACGTTTTAGGCCGTATCTCGAGTTACAGACGTCCGATTAAGTTTTTTTGGGTGTCAAATTAAAGGTAATCAAATTCCAAACAATCGCTTTTAACATTATATTTTAATCGGATAAATATTTTGAGTGATATAGTCCAAAAAAAAATAGAAAATTTGAGTTATTGGCCCAAAATCTGAAAAACAAATTCATTCTACCGCCATGCAAAAATAGAAAACGTCAAATTATGTCCAGTTTTAAATTTTTTACATATATGGCTTACTTTTAAGAAGAAAAAAATGTATGGATGAAAACAATCTATGGGTAATTATTGAAGTTATAAGCCAGGGTACTAAAATTCTCGTTTTACGCCATTTCGGTATTTTACCTCCTTTTATAGTGATTATGTTAATTTATTTAATGAATACAATATCTAATTAGAAAATGGACTTTTTTTACAGATTTCAAATAATTTTCAGTGCTTTACGAATTCAAATTTGACTGAAAATTTTTTTGGAGTTTTTGACAAAAATTTCTGAAGAGGCATAAATTGATTAAAATCTGCTTTTTTGACAAGTTGAATCAGATGCGCAGAGGTTCAATTTTTGTGGAATTTTTTTTGTTATTAGATAAAAAAGTTTGAAATTAGATATAGAAATATAAAAAATAATTGATATTTGACTGAACAATTTTTTGGAGTTTTTAACAAAAATTCCTGGAGAGGCATAAGTTGATTAAAATTTGCTTTTTTGACAAGTTGGATCAGATGCGCAGTTGTTCAATTTTTGTTAAATTTTGTTCGTTAATAGATGTAAAAGTTTGAAATTAGCTATCGAAATATGAAAAATAAATGATATTTGACTGAAAAATTTTTTGGAGTTTTTGACAAAAATTTCTAAAGAGGCATAAATTGATTAAAATCTGCTTTTTTGACGTCAATCGGACGTCTGTAATTCCAGATACGGCCTAAAACGTGAAGTCACCTCCGTAAAAAACGAAAGAATTTTAAAAATTTATATTTCGAAAACCTATGCATAGAAAAATTTCTTAATGTCATTTTTAAGTTTAGAGAACCATAGTAGGGGAGAGTCGCCAGTTGTGAGACGGCTCCAGTTGTGAGACAGTCCATTTTTTTTAACACGAAATATAAAAAGGCTAATTGGTATACATAAAAACATTTCTTTTTATACGAGAGAACTTTTGCGTGTACACCGAAGCGGATATATGTATTGTTTGTGTTAGATGCCAACACTGTGTGTGAAAATCGACTAAAAAACTTTTTTTCAATATGTGCAAAGTACTTTTTTTTAAGTTAATTATTTGGAAAAGCTAAATGTTATGCATTTTTATTTAGTATTTTCCTTATATTTTGTAATGCAATATTGCATTGTTTCAATCTACAGTTGGAAATTTTTTTTTTCCTCTTTCAAAATAGCGCCAATTTCCGGTTGTGAGACACAGCAAGTCACCAGTTGTGTGACGGTGGCGCCGACCATCTGGAATAGCCTATACTTTTCGTTATGCAGCATAAAGCGCTCTGTTCAGTTTAGTTCGTTACGTACATTTGATAACAAAACAATTATTTAAAAAGTGGGAACATGCGCACAATTTATTTCATTTGCCTACATTGCGACAGCGATTTCCATGAAGAAAACTGATAGTCATATTTTAAAGAATAAATATTTTTATTAAGTATATAATAATATGTATTATCAATATATTTAGTTATTTATATTAAACATAATGTTTCATGCCAAATTTTTTAAATTTTAGCATTTTTTTTATAAGTGTCTCACAACTGGACACCTTTTTTTTTGACTAAAAAGATGTGCTCGGAAAATTGATCATAAAATTTTTCGAGTTCATCTGAACACTACACTTTCTATGAATAAAAGTTGCGTATTTAAGTTACTTTTTGAACAGTGTATTTTATTTACGATTTCGTTTACCTATTTCCAATTTATAAGTCAAAAATAAAACCCGTTTCACAACTAGCGACTCTCCCCTACATAAAAAAAATAGTGGCAATAAATGTAAATTTTTGCTGTAAACAAGTGTTATTTTTCATATTTCGATATATAATTTCAAACTTTTTCATCTGTTAACGAACAAAATTCAACAAAAATTAAACCTCTGCGCATCTGATTCAACTTGTCAAAAAAGCAGATTTTAATCAATTTGTGCCTCTTCAGAAATTTTTGTCAGAGACTCCAAAAAATTTTCCAGCCAAACATCATTTACTTCTTATATTTCTATATATAATTCCAAACTTTTTCATCTAATCACGAACAAAATTAAAAAAAAATTGAACCTCTGCGCATCTGATTCAACTTGTCAAAAAAACAGATTTTAATCAATTTATGCCTCTCCAGAAATTTTTGTCAGAAACTCCAAAAAATTTTCAGTCAAACATGATTCATTTTTTATATTTCTATATATGTATAATTCCAAACTTTTTCATCTAATAACGAACAAAATTTAACAAAAATTGAACCACTGCGCAGCTGATGCAACTTGTCAAAAAAGCAGATTTTAATCAATTTATGCCTCTTCAGATATTTTTGTCAAAAACTCCAAAAAAATTTTCAGTCAAATATCATTTATTTTTCATATTTCGATAGCTAATTTCAAAATTTTTTATCTATTAACGAACAAAATTTAACAAAAATTGAACAACTCCGCATCTGATTCAACTTGTCAAAAAAGCAAATTTTAATCAACTTATGCCTCTCCAGAAATTTTTGTCAAAGACTCCAAAAAATTGTTCATTCAAATATCAATTATTTTTTATATTTCTATATCTAATTTTAAACTTTTTTATCTAATAACAAAAAAAATTCAACAAAAATTGAACCTCTGCGCATCTGATTCAACTTGTCAAAAAAGAAGATTTTAATCAATTTATGCCTCTTCAGATATTTTTGTCAAAAACTCCAAAAAATTTTTCAGTTAAATATTAATTAATAAAGCACTGAAAATTATTTGAAATCTGTAATAAAAGTCTATTTTCTAATTAGATATTGTATTCATTAAATTAATTAACATAATCACTATAAAAGGAGGTAACTAACCGAAATGGCGTAAAACGAGAATTTTAGTACCCTGACTTATAACTTCAATAATTACCCATAGATTGTTTTCATCCATACATTTTTTTCTTCTTAAAAGTAAGCCATATATGTAAAAAATTTAAAACTGGACATAATTTGACGTTTTCTATTTTTGCATGGCGGTAGAATGAATTTGTTTTTCAGATTTTGGGCCAATAACTCAAATTTTCTATTTTTTTTTGGACTATATCACTCAAAATATTTATCCGATTAAAATATAATGTTAAAAGCGATTGTTTGGAATTTGATTACCTTTAATTTGACACCTAAAAAAACTTAATCGGACGTCTGTAACTCGAGATACGGCCTAAAACGTGAAGTCACCTCCGAAAAAACGTAAAAAAATTTTAAAAATTCATATTTCGAAGTTCTATCCATAGAAAAATTTCTTAATGTCATTTTTATGTTTAGAGAACTATAGTACATAAAAAAAATAGTGGCATTAAATGTACATTTTGGCTGTAAACTAGAGTAATCAAAACAACCTATATTAATTGTTAATTTCTTTAAATGTAAAAGAGACCACATGTATAAAAGGGTTAAAGAACCACCCCCGAAGGTAAATTAAACATTTGTAAATGAAGAGGTTTACAACATTATCTTTTTACTTTCTTTGTCGTATACATTTTTTACTTAATCAAATATACACGGAAAAAAAAAGTTTTTCGAATACTACAAAATTATTTTAGTAGTCTTGGATAAATTGCTTTACAAAGCGAAGTTTCATATTGTTTACTAAATTTTTTGCTCTTAATGTCAAACTGTTCTGAACTATTTACGAAACTTTCTGTACATTTTATAAAACAGGTCTGTAAAAAAACTTCTGTAATTCATATAAAACTAATTTAGCAAAAGTTATCAAATTATTTTGTGGAAAGTACAAAATAGTCCTATCTAAATATTAAAATGTCCATTTGTACGAGTTACAAATGAGTTTCGTAAAATATTTGACTGCGCTCGCGCGCGCAGTTAACAGTATGCCGTGTGTCTATCACAGTTGAATTTCAAAGGTAATCTATTAAACAGGTGCAACATACAAAATGTTATTGTTATTAGAATCTGTTACAACAAACTTTTAGCAACTGTTTGAAACTAATAGAAAAAAAGAAATACCTTAAATTTTTGTGTTTATAATATAAATTATGATTTGTTTATACTTCCAATACAAACAATTTTCAATCCAAAGTCTTCTTTAATTATTTTGTTTTTTAATGTTTAATATTCTAGTTTTAGTTTAAATAAAAAGTACTTTTCAAAGAATGTCTGAAAAAAAATTACGGAAAACCAGAAAATGAAACTTTACAATATCTTTGATTTTTTAAGTCACTTGCTTTTGATAAACAGTTGATGTTGGTTAATATTGGTTTATTGGTTAGACTTTTTAAAATATTTTATTCAAAAGTTATTGGATAAATAAGATTTGATTTAGATATCTTTTTAAAGACAATGTTATTCAACGAAAGCCAACAAATAACGTTTTAAAGAGGAAAATGAGCTATTATTTGTCGAGATTGTATAAAAATTACATATTTCCACTAGATTCAAAGAAGAAAAATATAATGTTAAAAAATTATTATTTGTAATAATATTTTTATTCAGCTAAAACCATTCCTTAATTTGAATTTTTAACGAAAGGAGTTAAAAAAAATATGTAAAAAATTCAATTAAAATAAAAATGAGATATGTTTGAGATATAAATGTTTCTGATAAATTACAAGTTTTCTAAAATTATTTGCTTATTTTCATCCAAAAACATTGGAAAGTTTTCTAAAAATTAGCTTTTTATCGAGTTTTAATGGAATTTGTTGAAAAAACGAGAAATATAGAAAAATATCAAGAGCAACTTTTTTTACATCTTTTGAAGAAGAGCAACTATTATTTCAAAATTTTTTTAATATCTAGTGTATTTTTTGAGATAAATAAAATTTTCCTTTAAAAAAATTAATTTTTTTTTCTTTTACGAAAATCGGGCACAAGTTAAATTTCTTTGGAAAATAATCTTTACTATGACGACAATTTCCAAAAAAAAACTTCAACCAAAAAAAAGATAGGGTTTTTGAGTAATTACAATTTAAATTTTTTTAGTAAAACGGACGCCATTTTGTTATTTTAGAACATTTTAAAAAATTTTCAATAGATTTTTAAAGAGGACTAAAAACTCTTTCAGGCCGATCCTAAAAAAAGAATAAGATATCCAAATTATTTAAAAAGTTATTACACTTAAAAGGTTTTTTTTTAAATTTCAAGTAAACGAGAGTTTTAAAAATTAAAATCTTTATAACTTCATGAAAAAATTTTTTCAGCCAAACAAAAAAATGCGTGTCGTCTAAAATTCTTTGAAAAACAACTTTTTGGAGATACTTAACTTATTTAATTATTTTATTATTAATTTGCTAATAATTATTGTTATAATAAATTTAACTAGACTAAACTTTTTGTCAATTTTTACCAGAAAGAAGTTATTACTGTTTCACATGAATGAAATGAGATGTTAAACTTGAATAATAGAAATGTTTTCAGTTCTTATTATTTCATAATTTTACAAAGATTAGATGAAAAATAAAAATTCCTCTTGAGTTCAAATATTATTTCACTTCAATTTTGATATTTATTTTGATTATTTTTATTTTTATAAGATTCTACAATATTATTTTTCTAAAAAATATCTTTATCTCTAAAATAAGTAATTAACAAAAGATAATCAAAAGGAATTGCCATTTCCTCGTTTGGTGAAAATTTATTTGAATGACACATGCCAGAACTAGAGGTCACCGAGTACTTGGAAATCCAAATCATTAGCCTCAATGTCCTCGTGGTAGTGCGTCTGACTCGTAATATGCGTTTAGCGTTCGGTTTAGAAAATCAGGGTTCGAATCTCAGCGTCGCTAGGATTTTTTAAAATATTCGTTTCTATGCGTTTACTTGCGTTTAAGGTATTAATAAAATATTAAGTTAATTATGTATGTATGTATGTTTGCGAATCGTCAACTTCCGACCAATCACCTTGCATCTCACCAACAACAGTCAAAATACCACTTCTACTAGTAACCAGAGAAGGGGAAGCGTTCACAGTCTCATCAGACAACTGATGAGTCATTCTATTTTCTTTTCTGCATGGTTCTATTTTACAAAACTCCACTAGAATTCTTACAAACTCCCCGATAGAAATACTATTGCTTAATTTTGTGTAATTAACGGAATTTAAGTATAATATATATGAAGAAATTTAGTAATTCATACAAACCATGCTATAAGAGTTTTCACAAAACTTTTTCATGTATCCAAGAGTCCAAAAAAAGTTTTGTAAATATCAATAAATTTTTTTTTTCTGTGTAGGAGTCGCAACATTTTTTAATTAATTTTTAATTCGTTTAACGGTTGTAATTTCTGTAAACAAGTTTTTTCCTATTTCCTGAGTTAATTAAATATCTCAAAATCTTACAACTTTTTAAATTGCGAAAGAAAAAAAATTAATTCATTTAGTTTAATTAACTTTTTTTGAATGATTGTTTAAACAACTATAATTATTTAAAATCAACTTTTCATTACATTCAGCTAGAATCATATGCTTGTTTGCCATTTATGAAAGAACTACAAAGAAGTTGTTTATTCGTAATTCGCAATACACATTTACTTGCTTACACTCTAAATCTAAATTAGTGGTTTTCTACTAATAAATCATTGAGAAATCGGTTACTATTAAATAGTGAAAAATTTCAATATGTTTTTACTATTTATTAGTAGAAAGTTCCTAATTAATAGTAGAAAACTACTAATTTTAAAGTGAAATAACTATTTATTGCAATAAAGAATGTTTACTTTTTCACTTAATTTAAGTAAAACCTTAAGCATTTTCATAAGATTAATAGTTATTAATCAAATAGACTGCACTGAGCTTCTTTATATAATTTTAAATTTTAAAGACAAAAAATTTAATTTTTTTAATTTTTTTTTATTTTTAAACTTTTAAAGTAATTCAAACATAAAAATAACATTTTGCACAAAAGAATTATCTGAAACTGTAAAATATCGTAGCTGTTTAGAAAGAAAAAATGTTTTTCAGTAAAATTTCAATTTGTCAAAGAAAATGATATAATAATAAATTTAATCCTCCATTTTCATGGTTTTTTAAAAAAATCTGCATAAAATTACACATTTTTTCAATTCCTAACCTTTCAGGATAAATACGCTGAGCTCTAGCATAGGGGTATTTTGTCATTTTTCAACTTTTCATTATTAAATTTTGAAAATTAAGTCCAACAATGTTCGCTATATTTTTCCTGCAATCTACACGTAAAAATACCTAAGTATACAAAATTTCAAACATCTATGTTAAATAATTTGAAAGATAAGAGAGGGGGACACGTTTTTTTAAAAAAAAAAGTTTTTCTTTGACAACGCTGTGACTATCAACTCCTATCGTGTTTTCTATATTTTTCCTGTACTCTACTCGAGAAAATACATATGAGTACCAAATTTCAATACTCTAGGTCAAACGGTTTGGGAGATAAGGGAGGGGAGTCAATAGACATTTTAATGCATTTTTTGAAAAAATTTTGTTATTTCCTTGACAACGCTATGAACATCACGTTCAATCATGTTCGCTATATTTTTCCTATAATCTACACGTGAAAATACATAAGTGTACCTAATTTCAACTCTCTATCTCGAATAGCTTGGCTGCTTGGGGGAGAGGGGGTAATGGTTTTAGGTCACGGACAAACAAGTGAAAACATAAGTGTTCCGGATTTGACACTTCGTGTCCGAAACCCTAAAAATATTGAACTTTTTCACTATTAAATAGTAACCGTTTTCTCGCTAATTAATTAGTAGAAAATTACTAATTCAGATTTAGAGAGTAAACAATTTTAATCTTTTTAAACAATATATTACATGATATTTGTGTCCCAAATTTTAGTTCTCTAAGTGAAATAGTTTGGAACATAAATAGAGGGGCCCGGTAAGAAGAGGTTAATTAAAACGAATAAATACGGTTCCAAATATCGTGAAATTTTGAACATTTTTAATTTAATCTAATGTCATTTTTGAACTTCTACATTTTAATTCTTCTGGAAAGAATTCATTTGCACCCGTTTTTATTCCTTTCAGTTCCTGATAAAAATTGTACGCATTTCAATTCCGATACATGAGTTAGTAATGAACTGAATTCAATCCTGCTTCATTTTAATTCTGATAGGGTAGTTAGAAATGAAATCAATTTTATCCCGTTTTCTTGCTAAAAAATGTGCATCCAATTAAATTCCGTTTGAGACAAAAAAACTTGGTAACAGTTTAATTCATTTCAATCAAACGGAATTAAAACAGATTAAGGTGTTTGAAAAAATGACGAATATTAATATCGCTTTGTATTCCAATCAATGTTATTTTTGAAATTTTTCGTTTTTATTTTAATGCATTGTAACACCTGTGTTACTTGAATTACACGCCTGCAGAGAGTTCGGCGATTGACCCCGGAAGTAGCCGAAGGCTTCCGAGGGGCCGAATCGCCGAAACTCGACGAGACGCGTCACTTGTTGAATTCTGCCGCTGTGAATCGCTTCGTTTCTCGTCCTTGCACGTGCTACCGACCTTTTGTGATTTTCGTTACTTCTGATTCTTCCAACAGTATTTATAATTACGTGGATTAAAACTTGTGTGTGCCTGATTGATCGCAGAGTCCTAACGAGAGGAGTAAATATTCGTGACGATCATCTCGAGATCAGCAACTTGTAAGTTTTAAATAAACAAGATTTTATTTTTTAAACTGGTCGTTTCCCTCGATTCCCCTTTGTATCCTTGAAATAATCCTGTACCGATTATAAATTGGCGCCCAACTGAATCACCCACATTCCCAAAATTCCCAGGTCCAAAAAACCCAAAAAAAAATCCCAAGAAAATCGAACAATCTGTCACCACGGTTCCTCTATAACCTCAAATTGAAACCTTTCATTTTCCCTAAAAGGCTATGTAATTTTAACAAATTGTTACAAATAACTATGATTAAAATAAAATAAAAATATTTAATTGTAAGACACACAGTACAGACGCCACGAAAATCACACAAATTGACAAAATATTATTAGTACAAATTCCGAGAAAAATTCGCGCGAAAAAGGCCGGAAAACGAAAAAATCGAATTCGTAGAAAAATAAAAACCATTTTACAAAAACGAATTTAGTGAAAATCAGTGAAAATAGTGAAAAATAGAAAGTGAAAATTAAAATCAGTGAAAAATTCGGAAAAATCAATTTTGTTTAAAATTTCGAAAAACGAAAATTGAATTGAAATTAAAGCAAAAATGCCTTTTGATACAAAAAATCAGTGAAAATTAGTGAAAATTAATGGAAATAAAGTGAGTAATAACGCGAAAAAGTGAATTAAAATATTATTTACCCGAAATTTAGAATTAAAGATAAAGTGAAATCGCCGGTTTACTCATGTTTTTGTTGTGCAAGGTCAGGCGTAGAACGGTGCAAGGTCGTGTATGTGAAACATAAACACGAAAATATTCAAAATAAAGACAAATTTGATATTCTCGGAATTAGAAATAAAATTCATATACACGGTGTCAAATTAAATTCAACTAATAGAATTTAGACTTTTCAAAATATTTCACATACCGGGTGTCGAAAAAATTCGAATTTAAAATAAAATAGTGATTTTCGGAAATAAATCGAGAGAAACAAATGACGTGTAATAGTGTCCGATAAAATAAATAGTGAAGTGAAAATTAGTTGAGAATCCGAAAAATTTCCTAATTGACGATTAGAAAATGTATCGGGTGTCTCAATAGTTTGAATAAAATTTTTTTTTGCTTTTTCGAATTGAACGAAAAAGAGTGGTGCGGAAAGTGTTAAGAAAAATCGAATATAGTGAAAAATTTTAATAACAATTAAAATTTTGAAAATTTTTTCTTCCCTTTTCGGCAAATAAAAAAATTTTTTTTGAAAATTCAAAATGGCTTCGAAACGAGTTTTACGGTCAACAACGCGGAAAAATAAAGAGAAAGAAAAAAATGTTAGAGAAACTGAAATCGAAACCGGTAGTGAAACAAACTTTGAAATTTCAAGTTCGGAAAGCGGAAACGGTACCCCAACGAAACGGAACAAGTCCCCCACACCCCTTAGCTCACGTGTACAAGAGCTACAAAACACTATAGAGAAGCAGCAAGCGACAATGCGCTCTCTGATAGAATTGATTTCGCCCGAAAAATTAAAACAAGCTGGTTTTAATAAAACATTTCCCCCCCAAGATCGTGCTAGTAGAAAAGCAGCGGAAAATTCGTCTTTGCCCACACAAAGGACGAAAAGAAACGACAAGTCGGAAGTGTTAGAAAATGAAGGATCGGGATTACAGAATAGTAAAACGATCGGGAAAACTTCGATATTGCAACAGTACTTAGGTACGATAGGAAAAACTGTTGTAGATAAGGAAAATAAATCGGAAAAATCAAAAGACGGAACTTTTGATATTAATTCATTTTTAGCAACGAATAGCGAGTTGTTAAAAAATCGGAAAGAATTAATGGATTACGATGACTTTCTAAGAAAAGAAAGAGAAAAATTACGCGAAAAACAGAAAGCGTTAGAAATCGAACATAGGGAAATGGGACGCGAAAAGTACAAACCGTCGGCACATAGCTCGTTGAATAAAAATGATTCGGAAGAAAATAGTTCGGACATAGGTGTCGAAAATTTTATGGATAATTATTTAGAGAAAGTTAAAAGAAAAAACGAGAAAAAGAGACAAACGGTCCAATTTAAAGAGAAGAGTAGGGAAAAAGAATTAAATTACGAATGGCCGGAAGATAGTACGGTAGAAAATAAAACGAAATTTGAATCAACTGAAAAAATCGGTCATCAGCGAAAAACGGAAAAACAAACCAATCGAGAATTTAGTTCGGATGAAGATTTTTCTGAAAATGTCAAAAGTCAGAAAAATAGAAATCGGAAAAAAAATATTCGAAAAAATTACGATCAGGGATTTGATAAACGGGATAATGCTTCTCGATGCGACACATCAGGACATTATTCAACGTCAAATCAATTTAATAGAGAATTATCGGAGAAAGAAAAAGAACTAGATAGATTAAATTCAGAAATTGAAAAATTAAAAAATCTGAAAGAAAAATTATCTAAGTCGGAAAATTCGAACAAGGAAAAAAGTAGGGAAAATCCGAGAAGTAGATTATTCGAACAAGAAAATTTTCAAGATGATAGAAATCAACAGTTAGGAAATTTCATGAATCCATTTCCGTTTGGCATGATACAAACTCCTTTCCAGATCATGTCAAATTGGCCGGTAAAATTTCGGAATAATAAAGTAGATAACCCCGTGCAATTTTTAGAAGAATTGATTCGCTTTTCAAGAGGGTACAAAATTTCGGAAAGCAACGTTTTGGAAAATATAGACGCAGTGTTAGCAGACGAAGCTTTAGAATGGTGTAGGTCAGTTAGGAACAACTGGTATTCATTTCGTAATTTTCGTGACGAGTTTCAAAGAACTTTTATGGATGAAAAATATGTCGAGGAAATTACGACAAAAATTAAGTTCAATAATCAAAAAGAGGGAGAAGAAATTCAGACTTTTTTGATTGGAATAAGAAAATTATTCGGGAAATTATTTCCAAGAAAAAGTTTACAATGGGAACTTCGTCGAGCATACGAAAATTTGCGCATTGAATATAAAATGTACATTCAGAGAAATGATTTTGAAACATTCGAGGAATTGGAAAGTCTCGGAAAGGAATTCGAAATAGAACGAAACAAATCGAAAATCCGAGGACAGTCTTTAAACATCACAGCGGAAAAGAAAGAGAATCCAAATGTGAGGGATGACAAGCAGAAACAACCAATGCAACCACAGAGAAATAATATGAATTTTCGAGGATTTGGTGGAAATAGACGATTTTTACCAAGATTCTTTGGAAATTATATTAACAGAAACTGGACAAACCAACCAAAAATAACATTTCTATCGGAAACGCCGATAGAAAATAACAGAGGACAGAAAATGTTGGAAAATACTCCTGAAAAGAAGGAAGAACCGAGTAAAAATCTACAAGTTGCAGTACCTATCCATTTTTCTGCAGGGAATGGAAATACGGGAAAATCAACACAGGAAAATCAAAAAACATTTTCAAAATCTCAGAGAAGATGTTATGGGTGTGGTCAGTTAGGTCATTTCTGTAGAGATTGTCAGGCACAGATCCAGGGAAACGAATGAAGAGGGTACTGGAGAACGCAGTATCCCCAGAAAATATTGAATCACCGGAAAGCTGCGAAGCATTGGAACGAGATCCAAGATTTTATACGGATATAAAATTTAAAGAATTAATTTTGGAAACTTTAATCGATACGGGAGCAACAAATTCATTTCTAGGACACAAATACGCAGTTCATTTGCAACTATGGGGCGTAGAATTAGAGCCAGTTAGAGTGAAAAAAGTTTCAGTAGCTAATGGAGAAACGCTAACCATAATTGGAAAAGTTACCATACCAGTACAAGTAGGACATAAAACAGAAACCTTAACTTTCAGAATTGTTCCAGGAATAGGTAACAGAGCGATTATAGGAGTCGATATGTTACGAACACTGAAAATGAAACTGGATTTTGAAGACGACACTTGGTGGTTACCAGATCTACCAAACGTTCGTTACTCCATGAGAACATTGGATGAACAGGACAAAGAAAAATTAAAAACGGTAATATACCCTAGCAAAGATGCAGGAGTACAGACAGGATGGTCGAGCACCGAAAGGGAAAAACAAGAAACGAAAAAAGCTCCGAAGAAAAATTCCAAAAGTTCGAAAAAATAGAAAAGGCCAAAAAGGACGGAAAATTTTCGAAAAATGTTCCAAACAAGTTCAACGCGGAAATTGGTAAGAGATCCTTAAAAGTTATTCCTAAATTGATGGAAATCCTCCTTTCGAACAAATTCGAAATCCTAGCTATGGAAGATGGTCTAGACGAGACACATGAACCATACACAACCCCAATCCAAAACCCCAGGAAGAAACAAGGATGGAAAAAACCAATAGAAAAGAAAATGAAACAAGTAGAAATTAAAAAGGAAATTGTGAATACGCCAAAAAGGAAAATTGGCACGGAAGAAAATAAGTATTGGAAACCATTGAGTACAAAATGGATAAATTTTAAAAATAATGCAATTATGTATAGCAATATGCAAGGGAAGTTATTACGGGAAACAAGTGCTATGGAAAGCACAGAATTTTGTTCAGGAATAGTAAGACTGACGGAAACTGAACAGGAAAAGTTGAATAAATTTCTAGAAAACAGATTAACGCCACCAGGAGAAACTCTAGGAACAACACACTTGACAGAACATGTTATTGATACACAAGGTGCAGCTCCAATAAAGCAGAGATACTATTATGTTTCGCCGAAAATTAAAGAGGAAATTATCAAGGATATAGATCGTATGCTGAAGGAAGGAATAATTGAGCCGAGCAAAAGTGATTGGTCGAATCCAATCGTAATGATAAAAAAGCCAAATGGGACATACAGGTTATGTTTGGATTTCCGAAAAATAAATGCTACGACGAAAAAGGACTTATATCCAGTGCCTTTAATGAATGAAATTTTAGATATGCTCAGATCAGCAAAATATATCTCAAAAATTGATTTAAAATGGGCTTATAATCAAATTCCGTTAAGTGAAGAATCGAAAGAAAAAACAGCTTTCATCGTTCCAGGAAAAGGCATGTTTCAGTACAAACGGATGCCTTTTGGCCTATGCAATGCCCCAGCAACGTTTCAAAGGCTTATGGATAAAGTCATAACGCCTGAATTAAAACCGTATGTTTTCTGCTACCTAGACGACATAATAATCGTTTCAAAGACTTTCGAAGAACACATGAAATACTTGGAAATAGTGCTCGAAAGATTGAAGAACGCAAATTTGACTGTAAATTTCGAAAAAAGCGAATTTGGATGCTCAGAAGTGAAATACTTAGGATTCGTTGTCAATGAAAAAGGACTACAAGTGGATGAGGAGAAAATCAAACCAATTCGAGATTTTCCAACTCCGAAAACGATAAAACAACTGCAACGATTCATCGGAATGGTCAGTTGGTACAGACGTTTCATCCCACGTTTTTCAGAAATAGTAGAACCTTTACAAAAACTATTAAGGAAAAAAGTCAATTGGCAATGGACAAATGAACAGGAGAACGCAAAATCAAAATTGCTTGAACTGTTGACGACAGCTCCAATTTTGAGTTCTCCAGATTTCCAACACACTTTCACGTTAGAGACAGATGCAAGCGATACAGGACTAGGTGCAGTATTGTCACAAGAAATTGAAGGAAAACAAGTGGTAATTGCGTACGGAAGCAAAAATCTAAGTGAAGCAGAAAGAAAATATTCAACGACAGAAAAGGAGTGTCTGGCAGTGAAAACATTTATCGAAAGATTCAGACACTACCTAGAAGGAAGCCACTTTAAAGTTATAACAGACCATATAGCCCTGAAATGGTTGCATAACTTGAAAAACCCAACAGGACGCTTAGCGCGTTGGGCGTTAGAACTATCGGAACACGATTTCGAAATTATTTATCGAAAAGATTCAATAAATGTAGTCCCGGATGCTTTGTCACGAATTAATGAAGAAAATGTAGAAATAGCTGCATTAAGAAGAGATAATGAAAACGTAACTGAAAATGAAAATTCGTGGTACAAAGCAAAAATGAGAATCGTCAGAACGAAACCTCACGAAAACGAAAATTGGAGGATACGTGACGAACAACTGTATTTTTACAGACCAGATCCCTTAAAGTCAGAGATTTTTAAAGACGAAAATCCGTGGAAATTGGTAATACCCGAAAATTTGAGAAAACAGATTTTAATAGAAAATCATGACAACATGCAAGCTGCACACTTAGGCGCAGAGAAAACGTTTCATAGAGTTTCGGAAAATTTTTTCTGGCCCGGCATGTACTCAGATATCGTGAAGTACGTGAAAAACTGCAAAATTTGCCAGCGAATCAAGGCAAATAATAGACCGAAAATAGGACCAATGGAAAAAAGAATCGTGGAGGAGCCATGGACGATGGTTGCCTCTGACATTATTGGCCCTTTACCCCTTTCCAAGAACCGAAATAAATACATTTTAGTTTACACCGACTTATTCACAAAATGGGTCGAAATCATTCCAATAAAGAAAGCAGACGGAAAAACGATAGAATCAGAGTTTCATAAACGGATAATTTCACGATGGGGAACGCCCAGAATACTTATTTCGGATAACGGTACAGAGTACGCTAATAAAGTGATTAGGGAAATGACGGAAAAATTCGGAATTAGACATTCATTCACTCCAAGATATTACCCATAAGCTAACCCTACCGAAAGAACTAATAGATTGATAAAAACCGCGATAAAATCGTATTTAGAAAAAGAGCAGAATCTTTGGGATAAAGATATCGAAGATTTGAAATTCGCGTTAAATATGGCAAGACATTCCTCCACAAATTTCACGCCAGCATTTTTAAACTTAGGTCGCGAATTAAAACCGTTTCAGACATTAAAAAGCGAATTTGAAAATCCAGACGAAATCGAGTTTCAGGAAGTTGACAAATGGACAGAACGACTAAGACGATTACAGGTTGTAAAAGACGAAGTTTTACGAAACTTAGACAAAGCGAACGACAGACAGGCAAAATACTATAACGAAAATAGGCGGAAATTAGAATTTGAAGTAGGAAATTTAGTCTGGAAAAAAGACAAGTCTTTATCGAACAAAGACTTAGGGATAGCAAAAAAGTTGAAAAAGGATTATGAAGGTCCATTCAAAATCATTCGAAAAGTTTCACCAACGACATACGAATTAAGGAAAATTCGCGGAAAATCAGTAGGCGTTTGGAACGTAAACGATTTACGAAAATATGTAGATGACGATGAAAATAACCAGAATTAGGAAAATATTCGGAAAATACGGAAAATGTTAGGAAACAGTAGAAAACGACAGAAACACGAAGACAGAAATTTTCTTATTCATGGACAAATGAGAAGAAAACATAACAGACTCAAAACAGTAAAATATTAAAAAACAGACGACAAAATATTTTTTTTCATTGACGAATGAAAAGAATAAAACTAGACGAAAATTATTATGTTTCAGAAAATGGCATCATCCAACAATAAATAGGACAAAATCCTAGCATTATTAAAAGAAGAGAAAGAACAAACAGAAAAAGAGATAATGGAACGACTCCAAAAAATGGAAGTACTGCAAGAAATAGTAAAAGAAAATGCAAGAAAAACAAATCAATTAAAAAAGAAACTGGTGGAAATAACAGAACAAAGCAGAGAAATAGAAAGCAAGAAGGAAGAAGAAAATAGCGACGAAAGCGAAGAAACCGAGGAAGAAACCTCAGCTGAAACTGAAGAAGAAATAGAATCAGAAGAAGAAGAAACCGTTAGGGAAGTAAAAACCAACGAAGAACAGAAAGAGTTAGAAAAAACAATCAAAGAAAAAATCGAGCAAAAAAACGAAGAAGCTAGAGAAAAAACCAGAAAAATAGTGCAAGAAGAGAGGAAAGGGAAAGACAACAAAGAATGGAGATACAGAGAAGAGAGGAAAGGGAAAGACAACAAAGAATGGAAATACAGAGAAGAGAGGAAAGGGAAAGACAACAAATAGATTTCGACAAACCGAAATACTGCGCGAAAAAAGAGAAGGAAGTACATACAGGAATGTTGCAGTGGAGGTGTGACAGACAGAAAAGATTAGACGAAGATAAGGAAGAAAAAGCAAGACAAGAAAGAGAATGGAAAGAGAAGAGAGAAGAAAACGAAAGAGAAATTCGTGAATTCATCGAGAAATTGAATAAAAAAGAGTAAAAGCTCTTCGATTTGTTTTGTACAATACAAACTATACAAAAACAGTAAAATTTTTTTCTTAGCCTAATGCATTGCTCGTGATTAATTAAATTTACTTAATTCAAAAACGCTTAAACAAGCACAAAATTCAAGTTTAGTTCTCTTTATTACAAATCACAAACGTTAAGTTTATTTCTTTCCACATACAAATTCAAACTTAGAAAATTACAAGTGTTAATGTTAACTTCAACAATTGAGCATACTTTATTAAACGCCACATAAAGCCATGTTTTCAATTTCATTGTACAATCTGTACCTAAAAGAATATAAAAATAAAAGTTCAATTTAAGACAAAATAAAGCTAATTATTTACATAAAAGGTAAAAGGAAAATTTCGACGAAAATTGTTTTGGTTTTGTTTTTTTGTGAATTTTTCAGAATGGAGCAGAGCACCTGGACCTGCCGTTTTTGTGAAAGGAAATTAGTAGAAAAATACTATCTACTACATGACGAATTCTGCGATGAACGAGACGAAAAAGGGAAAACAAACTACTGCGAACCAGCAAAGAACGGGAGAAAGTACGTGAGGGCGAATTGGAAGCAACGATAACAGGAATTGAAAGAGGTTCTAAAATTAAGTTTAATCGAAAATATAGTAAAAATTAAAAGAGCGGAATTAAAAGAAAAAGAAAATGATTTGGAAATATTAGAATTAGACACAAACTACGAAGAATTAATGGAAAATTAAATGTTTTATACGAAAATTTTTTTAAAGTTTATTATATTTATATTAAAGTATGAGTATGAATGCAGCGGGTGGGCATCGCCCCGAAGAGGGAAAAGGGGGTGTAACACCTGTGTTACTTGAATTACACGCCTGCAGAGAGTTCGGCGATTGACCCCGGAAGTAGCCGAAGGCTTCCGAGGGGCCGAATCGCCGAAACTCGACGAGACGCGTCACTTGTTGAATTCTGCCGCTGTGAATCGCTTCGTTTCTCGTCCTTGCACGTGCTACCGACCTTTTGTGATTTTCGTTACTTCTGATTCTTCCAACAGTATTTATAATTACGTGGATTAAAACTTGTGTGTGCCTGATTGATCGCAGAGTCCTAACGAGAGGAGTAAATATTCGTGACGATCATCTCGAGATCAT
Source organism: Ganaspis brasiliensis (assembly GCA_037103525.1). Taxonomy (NCBI): domain Eukaryota; kingdom Metazoa; phylum Arthropoda; class Insecta; order Hymenoptera; family Figitidae; genus Ganaspis; species Ganaspis brasiliensis. The sequence goes on along the minus strand of JAZKLR010000056.1, from coordinate 1,668,263 downwards.
CAACTTGTAAGTTTTAAATAAACAAGATTTTATTTTTTAAACTGGTCGTTTCCCTCGATTCCCCTTTGTATCCTTGAAATAATCCTGTATCGATTATAGCATTTTAATCAACCTCTTCTTGACGGGGGGTATGGTCATTTTTTTTTAACAAAAATGCATTAAAAATGTACAATTCCAGCTCCATATCTGACAAACCATTGTACTTAAAGTGCTGAAATTTTGTGTAAAAAAGTGCTTAAAAATGACCATATCCCCCTCTTAATTTCTAAACAAAATTTTAGAGAACATGATTGTAGGGGTTGATAATAGCGTTTTTAAATAAAAAAAAAAGGACTTTTGAGTATTTTTTATGGCTCTTAGCTAAAATCTCTTAATTTTTCTTTGACAGCGCTATCATCATAACGTTCTCTATAAGTTACCCGCCAATCAGATGGCTCCTTTAGAGAAGCTACTTTCTGAGGGTCTGATAAATGCAAATTCGGTGACTTGCGTAGTCGGTGAGATAAAAAGTCTCATAATTGATAGTTCAAAAAGTTAAATGTTTCAACAAATGTGTGTTCGGCGATTTAAAACTTCGGCCAAATGCAGATTCGTGAATTCAAGAGTTCGCACAAGTGTGAGTTCGGTAATGTTAAAGTTCGGACAAATGAAATTTCGGGAATTTCAAAGTACCGACAAATGTAAGTTCAGTTATTTTAAAGTTTGGAAAAATACAAATTCGGTGATTTTAACGTACGGACAAATGCAAGTTCGTGTAAATGAATGTTTTGACAAATGCAAGTTCGGTCAATTGGTTAAGTTGTTTTATTTTTATTTACATATTTCATTGTTTTTATCCTATAATTATTTTATTAATATGTAATATGAAAAGCATGTTTCTGAAAAAAGGTTATTCTCATTTTTAAAATGTGTTATTGTACCTCAATCTGATAAACGCGGCATTAGATTCTTATTTTTGAAAGACTTGATAAATAATGACAATAATTTATTTACACAATTGTTATAAATAAATTATATATTTGATACTTAACTTTGCTAACATGATATATGAAAAATTGCAAAAATAAACAAAAAGCCGCAAGTCTCTAACTTTATTTTTGAAAAAGGTAATAAATAATCACAATAATTTGTTTAAACAATGCTTATAAATAAATTTCAAGTTTGATGCTTAGTTTTAGCTATAGAAAGTTAATAAATAATCGCAATAATTTGTTTAAACAATACCAGTGTAGAAATTGAATCTAAGCTCTAGCCATCCCACGGTCGGGGACCACAGATTGAACTTGAAAGCTGATCGGGCACTGAAGAAGAAAAAAGCTTCTAAACATCAGTGCATAAATTATAGTTAATGGTGAACATCTACTACATATAAGTTAACCTTAAATTGTAAAAATCGACTTCTCTAAAGTACCTTAGTACTCAACCGATGTCCAGGTCATCTTAGAGAAAAGTTCTTGATAGAAGTTAACCTCAAAAATGTAAAAATTGATTTCTCAAAAGTACACCAGTAGTCAAACGATGTCCAAGTCATTTTCCGGTCAACTTTTTCATGGAAGTTAACCTCAAATTTTGAAAATCGACTTCTTTAATATCGTCAGATATGCTTTAACATATTTCTACAGGTTTACGTGTTAAAATTTTAAAGCATATCTGACGATAGCTGTACTTAAGTAATCAACCTATGTCTACGTCATTTCCGGCCTACTATTTCAGGAAAGTTAACCTTAAAATATAAAAACCAAATTCTCTGAAGTACCCAAGTATACTATCAATGTCTACGCCATTTCTGGTTTACTTCTCCAAGGAAGTTAAATTTAAAATTAGGGCTGTGCAAAAAGCTCAAAACTCGAAGCCCGACCGAGCCGACCCGAGCCGAGCCTAAGTTCCGTTGCACACTATCCGAGTTGTGTCGTACGATAAACCCCCACCAGGAGTTCTCAGTCAGGCAACTGAGTGGGGAAATAGCGTCCGAGGAAAAATTTGCGATATAAATACTCTGTGATGGGGGCTTGTCGTACGACACAAATCGGATAGTATGCAACAGGCCTAACGTATGATATGAGGGCCCGAAAATTTCGGGTCATGAACGAGACCCAAACATTTTCAAAAGCGCACTAATGTTTCAAGCACCAAAATCGTGTTCCACACCCCAAATACATTCGCACTAGTGTTTCACACACAAAATATATGCGGACTAGTGTTTCACACACTAAATACATGCGCACTAGGGTTCCGCGCAATAAATACATGAGCACTAGTGTTCCACGCACTAAAAACGTGCGCACTACTGTTCGACGCACTACATACATGCGCACTAGTTCTCCACACACTAAATTAATGCGCACTAGTGTCCCAAGCACCATAAACATGCCCAACAGTGTTCCAAGCACCTAACTAATTTTTCCGATTTTTGGACTAAAAATAAAACTTTAACCAACTTTCTCGTTGGTTGAATTTACCAACCTCATCTAGTTAAAATATTTGTTATAAATCAGTTTTGTTATAAAATTTGTTGTTAAAAAAACTTTAATCCTAAACATACATCAACAGCCGCTAGCAAACTTCTTCATTGATGAAAGAGTATTATCATTTATAAAGTTATGTATTAAAATAAAATATATTTTATAACCACAGTATTTTGACAAACAATTTTCGGGACGCATAAATTCATACCGATTGACATTTGATCGACTGGACATTTGGACAAAGGGCGTGTGAACAAATTGACATTAGGACAAAATGACATTTGAACGAATCGACATTTGGACGAATCGTCATTTGGACAAAATGACATTTGAACGAATCGACATTTGGACAAAATGACATTTGGACGAATCTACATTTTGACGAAAGGACATTTGGACGAATCGTCATTTGGACGAAATGTCATTTGGACGAATCGACATTTTGACAAAAGGACATTTGGACGAATCGACATTTTGACGAAAGGACATTTGGACGAAATGATATTTGGACGAATCGACATATTGACGAAAGGACTTTTGGACAAATCGACATTTTGACGAAATGATATTTGAACAAATCGACATTTGGACGAAATGACATTTGGACCAATCGACATTTTGACGAAAGGACATTTGGACGAATCGACATTTTGACGAAATGATATTTGGACGAATCAACATTTGGACGAAAAGACATTTGGACGACTCGACATATTGACGAAAGGACATTTGGACGAATCGACATTTGGACGAAATGACATTTGGACGAATTGACATTTTGACGAAATGATATTTGGACGAATCGACATTTTGACGAAACGACTTTTGGACGAATCGACATTTTGAGGAAAGGACATTTGGAGGCATCGACATTTTGACGAAGGGACATTTGGACGAATCGTCATTTGCACGAAATGACATTTGGACGAAAGGACATTTGGACGAAACGACATTTGGTCGAAATAACATTTGGACGAATCGACATATTGACGAAAGGACATTTCGACGAATCGACATTTGGACGAAATGACATTTGGACGAATCGACATTTTGACGAAACGACTTTTGGACGAATCGACATTTTGAGGAAAGGACATTTGGACGCATCGACATTTTGACGAAAGGACTTTTGGACCAATTGACATTTTGACGAAATGATATTTGGGCGACTCGACATTTAATCGAAACGACATTTTGACGAAACGACACTTGGACGAATCTATTTTGGCATGTAAGTTTACTCTCTATGTTGTACTTGTTCATGGTTTCCAATTATCAAATATTCCAAGTGTTGATAAAGGTTTAGTGTTTATCCGAGAGATGGAGCTAGGAGTACTAAAATTAAGGTAATCTGTAGGTAAATTACCTAAAAATTATCAAAAAATATAAAAATTTCATTTTACACACAATTTGAATACTCCTAGCTCCATGTCTCGGATAAACACTGAACCCTATCAACACTTGGAATATTTGATGATTGGAAACCATGAACAAGTACGACATAGAGAGTAAACTTATGTCAAAAAAGATTCGTCCAAGTGTCGTTTCGTCAAAATGTCGTTCCGATTAAATGTCGAGTAGTCCAAATATCATTTTGTCAAAATGTCGATTCGTCCAAATGTGCTTTCCTCAAAATGTCGATTTGTTTAAAAGTCGTTTCGTCAAAATGTCGATTTGTCCAAATGTCATTTCGTCCAAATGTCAATTCGTCCAAAGGCCATTCGCCTAAATGTTCAGTCGATCAAATGTCAATCGGTATGAATTTATGCGTCCCCAATTTTCTTTAGTAAAAACAGGACTGAAAGTCTTTCAGTTGAGTCCAACACATTTAAAAACTGACATAGTGGAAATTTGGTAACAACAATATTTATATAGAATTGCATGTCTGTGAACTCTGTGTTTACCATGAAACATATTTTATTCTGACTGAATTAAATCGAAAATAAAGTAGAAATAAGAATAAAATTACAAATTTAATTTTCCAATAAAGGGACATAAGGGGATTATTTGTTATCAATTTTTTTTTAACATTGCATTTTATATTCTCTTTCTACTTTCCTACTGTTTCAACTGCGCACGTGTTTAGTGATTGGAACACTAGTGCGCATTTGTTCGATAGCTAAAAGATTCGTGCGCATGTATTTAGTACTTCAAATACAACTGCGCATGCATATAATACCTAGAACCCTAGTGCGCATGTATTTCATACTCCAAACACTACTTTACACGTATTTATTGCTTAGAACACTACTGAGCATGAGTTTAGAGCTTAGAACATTAGTGCGCATGTGTTCAGTGGTTGGAACACTAGTGCGCGTGTTTTTTGCTTAAAACACTAGTGCGCATGCATTTAGTGTGTGGAATACTAGTCCGCATGTGTTTGGTGCTTGGAACAATAGTTCGCATGTATTTAGTGTGTGGAACACTAGTGTGCATGTATTTAGTGCGTGGATCACTAATGCGCATGTGTTTGGTGCGTTAAATACTACTGCGCATGTGTTTGGTGCATGGAACAGTAGTGCACATGTATTTAGTGCGTGGAACATTAGTGCGCATGTATTTAGTTCGTGGAACACTAGTGCGCATGTATGTAGTGCGTGGAACACTAGTGCACATGTATTTAGTGCGTGAAACACTAGTGCGAATGTATTTATTGTTTTGAAAACTAGTAGGCATGTATTTAGTGCGTGGAACACTAGTGCGCATGTGTTTAGTGCGTGGATCACTAATGCGCATGTGTTTGGTGCATGGAACAGTAGTGCACATTTATTTACTGCGTGGAACATTAGTGCGCATGTATTTCGTGCGTGGAACACTAGTGCGCATGTATGTAGTGCGTGGTACACCAGTGCACATGTATTTAGTGCGTGAAACACTAGTGCGTATGTATTTACTGTTTTGAAAACTAGTGCGCATGTATTTAGAGCGTGGAACACTAGTGCGCATGTATTTAGTGTTTGTAAAACTACTGCGCATGTGTTTTATACGTGGAACATTACTGCGCATGTATGTGGTGCGTGGAACACTACTGCGCATGTATGTGTTGCTTGGTGAACTAAAGGACCAAAACATGTTATGTAAGATGGAGTTCTTAAAATTTTCGCGTTCTTGATTCGTTCTGGTCTTTTTTGATTTTCCAGTTCTCGAATATTTCGGGTTCTCGATTCTTTCGGGTACCCGAATTCATTTGTGACCACATTTCGGTCAAGGGCTTAAATTTTGGAGCTTTTTGCACAGCCCTAGATTTAGTCCATTTTTCATTGAAATATATTTAAAAAAGTGGAATTTTTACTGTTTTACAAAGATGCAAATTTCTGACGAAGAAACCATTGTTTTTTAAAGTTACTCTACTTCTTTTCGACGTAATTTTATACGGAATAAACCTATTTTATAAGCATTAAAGTACAATTTTTATCTTAGAATATGCAGAGCTTGAAATTTGGACTAAAAAAGATAGGAAAATTATAATTAACGTCTTGATGTCAAATACAGCTATATAAAATATAACAAAGTTGTAATTGTCAACGAATTGCGAAAAAAAAAAAATATATTTATCAACATATTTAAAATTATTTTTATGTCATTATAATGTGTTCAAATTTTTTGTCCAAATTCCGAGCCTTGCATATTCTAAGATAAAAATTGCACTTTAATGCTCATAAAATAGTTGTATTCCTTAGAAAATTACCTTTAAAATAAGCATAGGAACTTCAAAAAACCATAGTTATTTCGTTAGAAATTTGAAAGTAAAAATCCCACTTTTTTAAATATATTTCAATGAAAAATAGACTAATAGACATCTGATGTCTACGTTATTTTCAATCAACTTCTTTAGGGAAATCAACTTTAAAATGTAAAAATTGAATTCTAAGAAGTACCTCAGTAGTCAACCGATATCCAAGTCATTTTCGGTTACCTTCTTGAGGGACCCTTACAAAAAAGAAGTACTGGATTCAGTACTGGTTTCAGTACTGGGAAGAAGTGCTGGGTTCAGTACTGGGATAAGTACTGGGTTCAGTACTGGGTTTAGTACTGTATTCAGTATTGGAAAACCAGTACTTTTTTCGCCATGCACTGTTGAAAATTTGTTCACGTTGCGCAATAAGTTTCTATGGGTCCTACGGCTGCGCATTAGTTTTTTGTTGTAAATTAAATAGAGAGGAATACATTGATGTAAAATCACAGTTCCAATGAAATTTTAAAAAAAAATTGCTATTGTGCTTAATAAATTATATTACGCGAAAAAAGTACTGGTTTTTCAGTACTGAACCCAGTACTGAACCCAGTACTTCTTCCCAGTACTGAATCCAGTACTACTTTTTGTAAGAGGAAGTAAACGTTTTAATGTAAAAATCGACTTCTCTGAAATACCTAACTACCCAACCGATTACCAGGTATATTTCTGTCAAATTTCCGAGTAAGTTAACTTCATAATGTGAAGTAAACAACTCTAAATAAATTATCACACTTAGGGATTGCAATCCCGCACAGTTTTCAATCCCGCGGGATCATTTGCGGGATCCGGCAACAATCCCGCGGGATCCCGCAGTGTTTTTGTAATTTTTCCCGCGTTCATGGTTTTTTCTGCGTGTAAGTCCATAATTTAATAAATAAATTCTGTTAATTAGATAATTCTAATATGATGGGAACTTCAAAATTAAAACTATTTTTATTAAAAAAAGTTAATAATAAAAAGACTATTGTACTGTACAATTAGACTCACTTTTGTAACCAAGAAAGAAAATATGTGTGTTTATGTTTAAGTAATAGGTATTTATTAAGATTGGAAATTATAATTATAATCTGTAATTTTTTTAGAGAAAGATGTAATGTTTTTTTGGATTCTATATAATTGTAGTAAAAGATGTTATTTATTTTTTGAAAAAATCCACATTTATTTATTTATATTGTAAGCCTTTTGCCCATCCACGTTGGGCCTCTTCAGACAATTAATTACGAAACTGTAAAATAAATATACGAGACATAAGACATCGGTATTTTAAATAACAAAAATAAAAAAAGTCGTGTGTTAAAACAATTAAATATAAGTTTGTCGCTTCTTTGGAAAATACTACAGAATGTTGACTTACCAATGCGGATTTTCCAACTTCACATTTTTTAAATTAAAATATAAATATAAGCACGAATAAAAAAGAAAAGGGAATTTTTTTCTCCCAAAAGTGTCTCGAAAAATTAACCACATCATTTAAAATATTGTAACAAAAGTGAAAAATATTAAAATGTCCACGTGAATAGGCACGAGTCACAGATAACGGTCAATTAAAGATATTTAAAGAGGAGCGTACGCCCTCTAGATTAGATATATAATTTAGAAAGTCAACAGTCAATATTAGTATAAATACCCGAAGCTGATATGGATGAGATTTACTATGCCGATGTGAAATAATTCAGAACTGAAAATTTTAATTGAAAACAGAAATTTTAATCAAAAATAAAAAAACAAAAAATAATTTCAAGATGTAATGATAATCAGACTGTGATAAATGCGATTAAGCGCTGTTAAATCAGTTTTTTTATTAATAGAATTTTTATTTTTCAGAATATGAAAAACTTCTCTAAATTTCCTTCTGTACACTGAGAAAAATCTGTTGCAATTATTGCTTGAAATCATTTTTGCATTTTTTCCATCATTCTATTGATGCTATATTTCTAACAGAACGTATAGTTATTGCTCGGACTTGGCCTGAAAACTAGGCGGAGCGGCCTAATAATTAGGTGGATTCTTGCAATTTTTGTATAATTAGTGTCTATGCTATATTCATATCATTTGCTCATGCGATAATCGCAACAGATTTTTCTCAGTGTAGTAATTAGTTTCATTACACACAATCCTTGTACTGTGGAAATGGAAAGAATGGTCCAAAACATAAGAGTGTTCAACCAAAGCGGAGCTTCTATTATCCTTTATACAATCTCTCCCATGTTGTTTTATTCTTTCTTTAATATACTGAGAGGTCTCAGCAATATATACAGGGCCACATTCCCCACACAGCACCAGAAATTCCCTGAATTTCCCCTGAATATTGGTCCACATTTCCCGAATATTCGAACCTAATATTCAGGGAAGTTTCGTAGAAGCATCAAAATGTCCGCTATAAAGAATATTGGACGCTAAATTTCCCTGAAAATGTATTTCTAATTTTCAGGAAATTTCCGCATCTAATATCCTTTCAATATTCACAGTATTCGTAAATCTTCTGTACATGATGCGCAATGGTCGAACTTGGTTTCCGTGACACTTGCGGCTGCGCAGTAGTTTTTAATGTTCTAGAATCCTACGGGTGCCAAATATGACATACAATTTTTATCAATTACCAGATCAAAAAAATTTTTAAAAATTTTTTTAACTTTCCCTGAATATTCTAGGAATATTAGATGCGGAAATTCCCTGAAAATTAGAAATACATTTTCAGGGAAATTTAGCGTCCAATATTCTTTATGGCGGACATTTTGATGCTTCCACGAAACTTCCCTGAATATTAGGTTCGAATATTCGTGAAATGTGGACCAATATTCAGGGAAAATTCAGGGAATTTCTGGTGCTGTGTGGGTCACATGGTATACTGTATACAACGTGATTTCTTTATTTAAACTCTACGCTATCTTTATTCTTGGAAAAAACACCAAAGGGGTCTTTTTTATAATTAAATACTAAATTAATATTAAAGTCCTTAAACAAATTGATGAGAAAATCTTTAAGTTCAGTAACGAAGGGTAAAACTATTAATCTGCTAGTCTCAAAAGGCTCTTTTTGAGTTGTAATATCAGAAAATATATGTTGAAATCTGTAGTTAATATATTTTGTTAAAAATGAAGGTGGGTAGTTGTTTTTTAAAAGTGTGTCGAAAATAAAGACCAAGTTCTCGTCATAAAACCTCTCATTAGAAGGTTTGATACCCCTATCAACTAATCCATAGATGATAGATATTTTGTCTTTCATAAATGTGTTAGAGTTAAAATCGATATATCTACCAGAGAATGTACTTTTATGGTACCAATTTGTGGTGACATGGTTTCCTTCTCTGATGATCATGGTGTCATATCGACGGTAAAATAAATAAGGAATTTTTAATTTCTTCCAATCTTTCCATTACGAGATCCGCAATTAATCCTGATAGTGGGGAGCCCATAGGTGTACCAAAACATTGTTTATAATAATCACCATCAAAAGCACAGTATGCATTATCAATACAGAATTCAAGAATATCTAAAAAAACATCAATGGGTAAATTAGTATGTTTACGAATCTCACTCCATCTCAGCTTCACGCACTTGATGACTAATGCCGTTGGGATGTTGGTAAACAATGACTTCACGTCCAATGAGACCATTCTGAAACCTGGTGGAACATTTATTTTTTTAATTTTCTCGACAAAATCAAAACTATGTTTTACATGTGCTTCAGTTTTACCTAACACCTTCTGAATCGGAATACTAATAAATTTTGATAGATTGTACGTGGGTGATCCACAAAAAGAAGTAACAGGTCTCATAGGGCAGTTGTCTTTGTGTATTTTAGGCAGTCCGTAAAATTTAGGTGCCACTGAGTTATACGAGTGTAACTTTTTCGACATAGGGCAATTTATATAGTTTTTAAGTAGTAAATTGGTCACCTTTTTATTTAAAACTCTTTGAATTGACTGTGTGGGATCTGATTTTAATTTTTTGTAAACTTTGTCATCATTTAATAAGGTATAACACTTCTTAAGATAGTTTTTTCTGTCAAGAATGACAGTTACATTCCCCTTATCTGCCTTACATATTACAATATTCTTATTTTCTTTTAAAAAAAGTCGAGTTTTTTTACCCAACCTGCTTCTTAAAGAACTACAAATGTATCCTGCTGCTGAAAACGCTCTTTCTGCTTCTACACTGCTTGGCGTTATAGATTTTAAATAGTCGTAAACAATAGACAAATGTTTGCCCTTTATTCATTAGGTGATGTAAAAAAAGATGAGTAAACAAGACACACTCATATTTAAGTTTAAGCCAATCATGCTTAAACTCGAGGTATTTATAATAAGGTATTTATATATTTTTTTCACCAAAAAAATTTTATTTTTTTATATACATACCACCAATCGAAAAACCATGAAAAACTCTATCGAAACTGATAGTAGGAAATTTTTTTAAATTTATTGTTAAATATAAAAAAATTACTAAAATTTGCGTTGTACCGTAAAACCCAGAAAGATTACCCCCCTTCCACTCGGATAATATTGGACAAAAAAAAATCACCAAAGATTACCATCTGTACGCACTATAAATGCTTCGAATTTAAGCATGATTGGCTAACAATTTTTTTTACTTTGATCACTTCATATGGAATCTCTCATATAAAAAACAAATGTCAGTTTTACGGATCCCGCATAATTTTGCGGATCCCGCAAAATATTATGCGGGATCCGCAAGCCATCAAAAGGTGCGGGATCCCGCGGGATTGCGGGATTGCAATTCCTAATCACACTGAAACAGAAAAACAAATGTGTCATTTTGAGACGTTTGGTTCCCATATTTAAAACATTTAAACTTATGTTACCCTGGAAAAGAACTTAATGTATAAAACCTCTAGTAAATAATTTTTAAAAAAGCAGATTAATGCTTGACATTCTAAATGGAAAAAGAAGTTTACCGGAAATAACCTAGACATGGGTCAGGTATTTAGGTACTTCAGAGAAGACGGTTTTTACATTTTGAGGTTAACTACCCTGGAGAAGTTGACGGGAAATGACCTAATTGATTTTATAGTTAGGTACTTGGAGAAGACGGTTTTTACATTTTGAGGTCAACTTCTTTAAGAAGTTGACCGGAAATGACCTATACATCTATTGGGTACTTAGGTACTTTAGAGAAGTCCATTTTCACAATTTGAGGTTAAGTTTCCTGAAGAAGTTTACCGGTAATGACCTGGTCATCAGTTGAGTACTTCGGTACTTCAGAGAAGTCTATTTTTACATTTTGAAGTTAACGTCCTTGAAAAAGTTGACCGGAAATGACCTGGACATCTGTCGAGTACTTAGGTACTTTAGAGAAGTCTATTTTCACAATTTAAGGTTAACTTCCCTGAAGAAGTTTAAAGAAAATGACCTCGACATCGGTTGAGTATTTTGGTACTTTAGAGAAGTCGGTTTTTACATTTTGAGGTATACTTCTCTGAAGAAGTTGACCGGAAAATTTAATACACTAAGCCTAGGTAGTTTGTTACTATTTTTTATGTTTTTATTTAAAAATAATTAGCCCTCCCAGCACCTGACCGGAAAGCAACTTTTATATAAGTATATATAAGTATGTATGGAAAATAAATAAATTAATGTAATTTGTTTTTTGAAAACTCAAGCTTAAAAATGGTTTTGTTGTGTAAAAAGTTGTTTGATAAATGAAAGAAATGCTAAGGAAAATAGATTGCATATATTTTGCTTTCCATCAAATGAGGTAAGTTTAGTTTGAAAAGGTATTAAAATATAGAAGTTACCACAAGATTTTTATCTTCATTTTGTTCTAAAATTTGGTAATACAATAGAAAATGATTATTATCTATTAAGGAATTCCAACATTTGTGGCTTGAAGCTATTGGGGATAATCTAAAAAAAAAAGGGCAATCGTGTTAAAAAATCATTATTCATCTGTAGTAGACACTTTACTGAAGATTCTTTAAGACTTAACTCCACAGAAATATTGAAAAATATTTCTTGTTTCTTAAAACATTTCTTTATAATACTGTCACGCTCGTAACTAAGCAAATGACGATATTTGTAAACAGCCTCCACAGCTGTTCATTCCCACCTTTTTGCTCCCCGTACGTGCGTACATGTGTAAGCGTGCGCAGAATACTTAAATTTGTAAACGGAAGAAAGCCCCAACCAATAGACGCGCCTTCCCGTGTCCTGCTTACCGCGCCATAGTTCCCTGTGTCAAAACTGCATAATTTCACCTCCTTATTCTAGTCTTCTTGAAGGGTGCCTTAGAATTTTCACATTGCTCTTAAATCTCTTTTCTTATGCTCTCTCTCTCTCTCTCTCTCTCTCTCTCTGAAACGAAGAACATCATCACACCTTACTCGCTTTCAAGTTTCCACGCTATAACCACATATTGTGAGCTTTCGTTGCGTTTCGCACACTCTATCTCTTACTTGATGAGAAATCATAGCAGAGAAATCATAGCTATGACTAACTGATTTCTTATATAGGATTTCATAATCCAATTTACCAATTTTGTGAAATAGGCAATTTTTCAAACTTCATTATTTCTCGCTCGCTCACTCTCTCTTGCTCTTTCAAACTAGCTACCATTTCAAATTAGGATAATTAGACGAAGGTTTAAGTCTTAATTAGACAAAGATTTAAGCACTGAAATAATTAGATTACCTTTCTTATCTCTCTCAATCTTAAACTATTTTCAGTCTTCGTCTCTCTATACCATTCTGCGTAACACGTAGAGCGTAACAGGCCAATAGCTAGCTGATTTCTTATATAGGATACACTTGTCTATTGGCTTTTCGCACTTACAAGTGTTCACCTAGGAAATTTCCGAGTCATAGTAGTTTAAACAGAAGTACCAAGTATTGCGCGCCTACAGAACGACTTTGAAAAGGAGTACTCGCATTTGCCTGGGTCACCCATTATTGGGTTTGCTCGACACTTACCGACAGTGCATATCATTATTGCTCAACGTCAAACCTTCCACTGAAGTTATCTCACGAGCCAAAAAAATTCCAGACTTATCAGGGCGCGAACCAAGCAAGATTGACTTGGAGCGACCTAATAATAATAACTTTTAATGTCGGTTTGGGTCAAGTGGTTTTTACGACGAATGATATTGGGCTGAATAATTTTCAGACCAAGTGGGTTTTAGGCTAAATGACTTTTAGGCAAAATAGATTTTAGGTAGGGCTTGCAATCCGCACAGTTTTCAATCTCGCAAGATTATTTGCGGAATCCAACAACGGCCTGACCTAGCGACCAGAGGTTTTTTTGTTTTTGTACTTACGTATTAAAAATAAAAATTAAAACATCAGAACTTCATTTGTTTTTGCACTTAAAAATTTAAAATAGTATATTAAGCAACAAGAGGTTAAAGGCAGCCATTTAATTACGCTGATGTTTGTGTACGAGTGACGGTCGAGGGCGAAGCCCGAGACAAAACGAGTACACAAACATCATTGTAAACAAATTGGACTGACTTTAAACCCGTGTTGCTTACGATACTTTTTATTCCTAAGGCACAAAAGAGGTGCCTATAAATGCTTGTAGGTTAGGGTCGAAATGCGTTCATTTGTTTGACCGTATGAAAATGGCGTCTCTAAGGTAAAAAAATGCATGGATCAGCTGTTCATTTTTTCCCTAGGGAAAAAAAGGACGCCATTTTCACACGGCCGAACAAATGAATGCGTTTAGAACCTACCTACAGACATCTAAAAGCGCCATTTTTGTGCCTGTGGGATAAAAAATTATTTATTCAAAATAATTATGAGCTTCAAGCAAGCTGCACCATTAAGCTGGAACTAGGAATATACGATAAAAAAGTTTAACATAATTATGTACATACGTTTGTACGAAAAAGCCCGCTCAGGAAAGTAATTTTTGCAAATTACCAATTTTCAAAAGTTTTAAGAATTTCTGCAGTTTTCCAACAATGGCCCGCCTCTTCGGCTATGGGCTCAAAAAATTCAAAAAAATTATTTATAAACGTTTTTTAAGAGAAAGCTCTGGCAGTGAAGTAATTTCTAGAAAATATCAATTTGCAAAAGATTTGTGATATTCTGCTGCTTTCCAACATTGGACCGCCACTCGAGCTAAGGGCTAAAGAAGCCAAAAAAAATTATTGATATAAGTTTTTTAAGAGAATACTCTAGCAGCGAAGTAGTTTCTGGTAAATATCAATTTTGAAAAGTTTGATGATTTTCTGCTTTTTCCAGCATTGGGCCACCACTTGGACTAGGGGCTAAAAAAGTTCAAAAAATTATTGATAAATGTTTTTTAAAAGAAAACTCTGGCAGCGAAGTAATTTCTGATAACTATCAAATTTCAAAAGTTTTATGATTTTCTGCTGCTTTCCAGCATTAGGCCGCAAATTGGACTACAGGCAAAAAAGTTCAAAATAATTATAGATAAAAGTCTTTTAACAGAAAGCTCTGGTAGCGAAGTAATTTCTGGTAAACCATAATTTTTCAAAGCTATATGATTTTTTGCTTTTTTCCAGCATTGGGCCGCCACTTGAGCAATGCGCTAAAGAAGTCCAAAAACATTATTGATAAATCTCTTTTAAGAGAAAGCTCTGGCAGCGAAGTAATTTCCGGTAAATATCAATTTTCAAAAGATTTATGATATTCTGCTGCTTTCCAGCATTGGGACGCCTGTGGGGCAATTGGCTAAAAAAATTTATAAATATTATTGTTAAATGTTTTTAAAGAGAAAGCTGTGGCAGCAAAGTAATTTCACGTAAACATCAATTTTCAAATTTTTTATGACTAGCGATGTTAATTCGTTCGCTAACGCTCGCTGAATTATATTTATTTATAAAGAAATTGCTTATCTAAGTTTAAATATTGAAAACTATCATGAACTTATTATTTATTGTAATGTTGTTAGGTTTAAATCTTTTGAAAATTATATATAAAGATTATAATTTTGTTTTAAGAATTTTTTATTAATTAGTAATGATAATATTATTTATATTAAAATAAATTGTTTAATATTTTTGTTTAAAACAAATAATATACTAAAATTGTTTTTAATAAGAGAGTGTTATAATATTAAGTTGATTTATACAAAGTTTTGGATAAATTAGTTTTATATTAATATAAATATTAAATAAGTGTCAAATTCATGCTTCCAAAGTATAATTTTATAAATACCGAAAATATACACTGAGAAAAAAGGTTTAGTTTTAGAAACAATATTTTTTAGTTGGCCTTTGTTGGTTGTAACAAGAATATTTTTATTAGTACAACAAAAGGATATGCTTGGCGTAACACATCAAGTTGTTTGGGACAACAATATTATTTTGTTGCTCTTATTTGGTTGAACCAAACATAATTTTGTTGTGACAACCGAACATAATTTGGTTGTGAAAACCAAACAGAAATTGGTTTTGACATCCAAACATAATTTGGTTGTGACAATCAAACAATTATTAAAAAAAATTGATGATTAGTTTGTAAGTAAGCTGCCGATAATAATATAAATAAAATTTAAATAAAAACCAATACCAGAGGGTCGGCCCAACCTGGGTGTGATAGTTGAGCCAACGGTGTCTGTTAATGAACTATCTAGCTATAAGGTTTACTCCTTATTGGTCATTCATATATCTCTCATAGGCTGGTGGTTAGCCTACTGGACTGGCAGTTGGAAAACCCGGGTACGAATCTTCATGACTAACGATATTTTTCTGTTTTAGGTTTTCATTAATATTAAATTTCTACATTCTCATCTGACTATATTTGTGTAATTAAAAATATAAAATTTGAATTATGTAATTATATGTGTTAGCGAACCGAATGTTCGTACCTGGGTTAGTTAGCTTCAAAATAGAAATTTTTTTATGGCAAAAAAAAATTTTTGTTATCCTGAATAAAAAATATAGTTGTGACAACCAAAAGTTTTTGTTATGCTAACAAACAACACTGAACCAAATAAGTTCAGTTTGGTTGATTACATAACAACCAAATAATTTGGTTGGCTCAAACAAATTTTCGTTGCTATGACTAAACATTTTTCTCAAAATGAAGTTAATGAATATTTCAGAAAATATTTTTTTTCGTGTAGTTGTGCATGCGCAGTAGGTTTTTGTAAGCTTTACAGATGCGCAATAGGTTTTATAATAATTTACATATGCGCAGTTAATAAAATCTCAAAACAGAATGGATTTCTAACAATTTAAACGTAAACGAAAACCAAAAAAAATGTAAACAAAAAAGTCATATACTTTGCGCAGGATATATAATTTTGGAAAGTAAAATATACGTAAGACATTTTGCACATATAAATAGTTGAAATTTTAATTTTCGTTGGACTTAAAAAAAAAAAGAAGAAGAAGGTAACAACTACTAAGCTTAGTTAGATCCCACACTGCATTACTGCACATGTGTTATTGTCATAGAGCATTACTGCGCATGTGTAATTGCCATAGAGCATTACTGCGCATGTGTAATTGCCATAGAGCATTACTGCGCATGTGTAATTGCCATAGAGCATTACTGCGCATGTGTAACTGCCATAAACATATAGTGCGCATGTGTCATGAACATAATGATCAAGTGCGCATAAGAATTAATGATATTGACTTACTGCGCATACAAATGGACCATTTTGATCAACTGCGCATGCGTCACTATCATGGCACACTACTACACTTAATTGTATAAGTGCCTACGTTATAAAAATGTTAATAGCTCAAAAAGATTTTAAGTAAATTGATTTTAAAAGTTGCTTATAAAGAAAAGTAGTGAACCAAGTGGAAGGGGAAGAACGACTGAACGACGAATTTCTGTTGACAAAGGTTTCGTCTTAATATAATAAGAGATTACTACATAGAAATTCACGAAAATTTTAAAACCATTTTTTTCTAAATGAATAAGTAAATGTTTTAAAAAAAATTTTTTACACTACCATTAACGTGAAATTTTCTAATAGTACGTTGATTAATTTGTAACCCACCCCCAGTGTACCCCAAGAAAAAGGTTTTTAAAAATATAAAAAGACCGGTGGGTTTTCATTGATTTTATGTCAAGTATATAAAGGAAATACGCCTTAAAATGTAAAAATTTTTTATTTTTTAGTTGACATGATAATATTCTGATAGTATGTTGATAAATTTTTACACCTCCCCCTTTAATTTTAAAAAGAACGTCAAGAATCAGCATTCCAAAACATTTGTGTTCAATTTTATTAGAATTTATACGTGTTAGACGAAAACAAAAATTATGTTTTACAAATTTTAAAATGTTTTTAAATTTAATTAAAATAATATAAAATTTCAGCAAGGTTTACAAATTTTACAAAATAAGTGGGGGGTGGGGTGTGGGGGGGCTGAGATAATTATCTGACATAATTAAAAAAGAACGTAACAACTACTAAGCTTAGTTAGATCCCACACTGCATTACTGCGCATGTGTTATTGTCATAGAGCATTACTGCGCATGTGTAATTACCATAGAGCATTACTACGCATGTGCAATTGCCATAGAGAATTACTGCGCATGTGTAACTGCCATAAACATATAGTGCGCATGCGTCATGAACATAATGATCAAGTGCGCATAATAATTAATGATATTGATTTACTGCACATACAAATGGACCACTTTGATCAAATGCACATGCGTCACTATTATGGCACACTACTACACTTAATTGTATAAGAGCCTACGTTATAAAAATGTTAATAGCTCAAAAAGATTTTAAGTAAATTGATTTTAAAAGTTGCTTATAAAGAAAAGTAGTTAACCAAGTGGAAGGGGAAGAACGACTGAACGACGAATTTCTGTTGACGACAAAGGTTTCGTCTTAATATAATAAGAGATTTTCTGCAGCTTTCCAGCTTATGGTCGCTAATTGGGTTATCAGCTAAAGAAGTTTAAAAAAATTATTGATAAAAATAGTTTAAGAGAAAGCTGTGGAAGTAAAGTAATTTCTAGTAAATATCAATTTTCAAATGGTTTATGATTTTCTGCTGCTTTCCAGCATTAGGCCCTTATTTGGGCTATGCGCTAAAAAAGTTCAAAAGATTATTGGTAAAAGTTTTTTAAGAGAAAGCTCTGGCAGCAAAGTAATTTCTGTGTAAGTATCAATTTTTTAAAGCTTTCATGTTTTCTGCTTTTTTCCAGTATTAAGCCACCACTTGAGCGATGCCCGTACAAAGTTTAAAAGAATTAATAATCAAAGTTTTTTAAGAGAAAGCTCTGACAGCGAAGTAATTTCTGTAAAATATCAATTTTTAAAAGTCTTATGATTTTCTTCTGCTTTCCAGGATTGGGCCGCCACTTTGGTAATGGTATATAAAAGTTCCAAACATTATTGATAAAAGTTTTTTTAAAGAATGCTTTGGCAGCGAAGTAATTTCTGGTAAATATCAATTTCTTAAAGTCTTATGATTTTCTGCTGCTTTCCAGCATTGGGCCGCCACATTGGTAATAAGATAAAAAAAGTTCTAAAAAGTTAATGATAAAATTTTTTTAAAAGAAAGTTCTGGCAACAAAGTAATTTTTGGTAAATATTAATTTTCCAAAAGGTTTATAATTTTCTGCTGCTATCAAGCTTTGGGCCACCAATTGGGATATAGGCTAAAAAAGTTCTAAAAAATTATTAATCATAGTTTTTTAAGAGAACGCCCTTGAGCAATGTAATTTCTGTAAATATCAATTTTCAAAAGGTTTATATTTTTCTGCTGCTTTTCAGTATTCGGCCGCCAATTGGGCTATGAGCTAAAAAAGTTCCAAAAAATTATTGATAAAAATTTTTTTAAAACAAATATCTGTCAGGCAAGTAATTTGTGGTAAAAATCAATTTTCAAAAGTTTTATGATTTTCTTCTATTTTCCAGCATTGGGCTGCCACTTTGGCAATAACTAAAAGGTTCAAAAAAATTATTGATAATAGTTTTTTAAGAGAACGCCCTGATAGCGATGTAATTTCTCTAAATATCAATTTTCAAAAGCTTTATGATTTTCTGCTGCTTTTAAGCATTGGGCTGTTAATTGGGTTATGAAATAGAAATGTTTAAAAAAATAATTTATAAAAGTTTTGTAAGAGAAAGCCCTGGCAGCGATGTAATTTCTGATATATATCAATTTTTCAAAGCTTAATGATTTTCTGCTTTTTTCCAGCATTGGGCCGCTACTTGGGCTAGGGGCTATAAAAGTATAAAAAATTATTGAGAAAAGTTTTTTAAGAGAAAGCTCTGGCAGCGAAGTAATTTCTAGTAAATATCAATTTTCAAAAGGTATATGATTTTCCGCTGCTTTTTAGAATTGGGTCGCCACTTGGGCTATGCGAGAAAACAGTTCAAAAAAATTGTTGATTTAAGTTTTTCAAGAGAAAGCTGTGGTAGCGAAGTAATTTCTGGTAAATGTCAATTTTTAAAGCTTTCTGATTTTCTGCTTTTTTCCAGCATTAAGGCGCCACTTTGACTAGCGAGTAAAAAGTTTAAAAGAATTATTAATAAATGTTTTTTAAAAGAAAGCTCCGGCATCAAAGTAATTTCTCGTAAATATCAATTTTCAAAAGGTATATGATTTTCCGCTGATTTCAGAATTGGGTCGCCACTTGTGCTATGCGAGAAAACAGTTCAAAAAAATTGTTGATTTAAGTTTTTCAAGAGAAAGCTGTGGTAGCGAAGTAATTTCTGGTAAATCTCAATTTTTAAAGCTTTCTGATTTTCTGCTTTTTCCCAGCATTAAGGCGCCACTTTGGCTAGCGAGTAAAAAGTTTAAAAGAATTATTAATAAAAGTTTTTTAAAATAAAGCTCCGGCAGCAAAGTAATTTCTCGTAAATATCAATTTTCAAAAGGTTAAACCATGTTTAATTATGTAATAATTTTGTAGACTTATCCATATTTAGGTTTAGTTTGAACCTTTTTCTTATTTTTTATTAATGCCGTCTTGGGTGTCTACATGAAAATAAATATCGACACGGCAAAATCACAGGTACATGAAGAGATATTTAGTAATAAACAAAAGTAATATTTTTTTTGGGTACGGAAAGTCTCAATTAGGGACTGATATGTTGTACGAGGTTATAAAATAACAAATAAATATATTGTATGCGAGTTAAATATTTTTAAAATAAATGAAACTTTTGGTTAT
This sequence comes from Ganaspis brasiliensis, assembly GCA_037103525.1. Lineage (NCBI taxonomy): Eukaryota > Metazoa > Arthropoda > Insecta > Hymenoptera > Figitidae > Ganaspis > Ganaspis brasiliensis. The sequence continues at coordinate 1,647,977 of JAZKLR010000056.1, read as the reverse complement.
GGAGTCGTTATTTATTAGTTTTTGATATTTGTTATAATTTATAATTTAGTCATGAACACTTTCTAGTGATTTATATTTTCTTTATTTGCTATAATTTTAATAGTTGTAAGTTTTTGAAGGCTGATATGGGAGCTAGACATTGAGGTACTACCAAGCTGGAATGAGCATGCCACTTGCTTTTCTCGATTTGAAATTATTGAGATAAATAAAAGTTTGTTTGAGATCAAGATTTTCATTTTTTTTTGTAGTACGATAACGTTTTCCTTTCTCTTACTAAAAATTTTTTGTTATTAAAATTAATTTTTTTTCTAACTCGTCCTTTTGAGTGGACTCGTCCTCTCGAGGGGAGTTGTTGTGACGTGACATTTTTGACACGTCACACCGATTTTGTATTTATTTTTTTTTTAGAATTATTATTATTATGAACATGTAAATAAATTAATTATTTTTGAACCCCGGTTCAGGATGCAATTTCTATTAAAAATTCCGCTCCACGAATCACCTTCAAAAATTTAAGAATTTATTTAATTATTTTTTATTTTGCAATACTGTCGTATTTTGTTTCTTATTTTTTGCGTATGTAAAAATTGCGAGCGCTCCGGATCTCCAGGACTTCGTTGGACCACTTCAGGAAAGAGAGACGTCTTTGCCCTGAATTTTGGGACTATTGAATTATTATTCCACACCCGGAAGCTGTTCTTTTTCATTCCTGAGATGCAGTAAGAGCCGCCCGACCTGGATTTGTATTAATCGAGGATATTGAACGAGTTTTGTATCATCCTTCCGAGATGGATTTTGTTTTATTGCTGCTTTTTGAGGATATTTTGGAGATAATTGGCAAGATGTGCCCTGACAAAGCCTCGCCTTTTGATTTGGATGTTTGATTCCACTTTGGCTGTTTGATGCCACAATTTGGTTGTTTGATCCCACCACGTTTTTAATTTTGATGTTTGATTCCACTTTGGCTGTTTGATGCCGTAATTTGGGTGTTTGATTCCACCACTTTGATGCGCCGTTGGAATCGGGGTAGTTTGGCCCCTTACATCTAGTATCCTAAGACAACGACGGCGTTTTGTAATAATGTACTCCGAGAATAGCTCGTGAGATACATGGAAATTCTTTTTGTATTTGGTCGACGTAGCAGCTCTGGAAATCCCGCTAGAAAACTAAATATTCGAAGGAAGACAATTGGAACAACTGAAGAGAGGAATATTTGAACCACTTACAACGAGAACTGTGAAGCACAAGAAGAGTTGGTTTTTCTTCTACACAGACCACGTAATTTCGTGCCAAAAAAGTTTTGTAACAGTTTTTTCTCAAGTTGGTGAAGTTATTTAAATTTATTATTTAGAATGAGTACTTAACTTTTGTAACGAGGATTTTATATAAATCGCTCGTAACGAAAAACAATTTACCTGGACATTGTCGAAGCCAAAACGACGCACAGTGGTTTCAAATCAGAAATTGATGTTCAAATCAACTTTTAGAGAGAACGGCTGCATGGATTTTTAATTTTTTGTTGTTGAAAAATTCATAAATAAATTCTTAAGAGATTTGTGAAAGTAGATTTTTGTTTTTTGTTTTATTTGTTTTTTAATGTTAATGCAAACAGCTGAAAAAATGTTAACTATTTCGTTTTCTTTTTTTATTTTCTACAAAAATTTTTTTTAATGCCTGCCAATACCTTAATTTCATAGAAGTAACGAAATAGAATAAACAAAAATTTTGAAAACGATAATTTAATTGTTATTGACCCCCTATTACCCCCTAAGAAGGGGAAGGAATTTCAAATTTTACGAAAAGTCGAGTTCGGTGTCTATTCCTATGTTTTTTGGAGCGCTGAAACCGAAAAACACCCCCAAAAATAAATTGTCCCATCTTTCACAACCTATTACCCCCTGGGAGGGGGTTGAAATTTCGAATTTCATAATTAAATAGACACCGTACTCTACTTTTGTAAAATTAAAAATTAAATTTACTGCCAGGGTGTAAAACATGGTAAAGAAAAGAGGAATTTTTTTTGGTTGTTTTTTCGGTTTAAGTGCCCCAAAAAACATAGGGAAAGCCACCACCTCCCAGGAGTAATAAGGAGAGAAGGGGAAAGAAATTTGTTTTTGGGGGTCTTTTTCGGTTGCAGAGGCCCATAAGGTATAGGAATAGACAGAAAGTTCATCTTGTCTTGAAATTCAAAATTCCAACCACTCTTAGGGGTAATAACGGGTGAAGGGGGGATTTGTTTTTAGTGATCTTTCTCGGTTTTATCGCCCAAAAAACCTTAAGAATAGACACTCTATTAGATTTTTTTTCGAAATTTTAAATATCAACCTCCTGTTAAGGGGTATTAGGTGGTGAAGAAAGGGAGAAATTTGTCTTTGGGTGCCTTTTGAGTTTCAGCGCACCAAAAAACATAGGAATAGACATTGAACTCGACTTTTGGTGTAATTCGAAATTCCAACCCCCTCCCAGGGGGTAATAGGGGGTGAAGGAGGGGGGAATTTGTTTTTGGTGGTCTTTCTCGGGTTTAGCACCCTAAAAACCTTAGAAAAAAACACCATATTCGATTTTTTTTCAAAATTTGAAATATCAACACACTGTTAGGGGGTAATAGGGAGTAAAGAAGGGGAGAAATTTGTTTTTGGGGGTCTTTTTCGGTTTCAGCGCTTCAAAAAACATAGGAATAGACACCGAACTCGATTTTTTGTAAAATTTGAAATTCTTACCCCCTCTTAGGGGGTAATGGGGGTGAAGGAGGGGGGAATTTGTTTTTGGTGGTCTTTCTCGGGTTTAACGCCCCAAAAACCTTAGGAAAAAAATCCCTATTCGATTTTTTTTCGAAATTTGAAATATGAACCCCCTGTCGAGGGTTAATAGGGGTGAAGAAGGGGTGAAATTTGTTTTCAATTGACTTTTTTGGTTTCAGCGGCCCAAAAAATATAGGAATAGACACCAAACTCAACTTTTCGTAAAATTTGAAATTCGTACCCCTTCTTAGGGGGTAATAGGGGGTCAATAACAATTAAATTAGCGCTTTCAAAAATTTTGTTTATTCTATTTTGTTACTTCTATGAAATCAAGGTATTGTCAGGCATAAAAAATTTTTTTGTAGAAAATAAAAAAAGAAAACGAAAAAGTTGACATTTTTTCAGCTGTTTGCATTAACATTAAAAAACAAATAAAACAAAAAACAAAAATCTACTCGCACAGATCTCTTAAGAATTTATTTATGAATTTTTCAACAACAAAAAAATTGAAAATCCATGCAGCCGTTCTCTCTAAAAGTTGATTTGAACATCAATTTCTGATTTCAAACCACTGTGCGAAGCTGGAAAAGATGTTCGCGGCGCGAAATACAAAGGAATTTCTCTCTCGACACACGCTCAATCACGACGAAGAACACTTCATTTGTATTTTAAGGTTACGTCCTAACCTAATTTTGTAAATCACGAAAGGCACATAGATTAGGGAAATCAGGGCACAGTCCCAGGGGGAAAATAACATACTGAGGAGTGAAATCGACGGAGCAGAGGAGGCGACGTCGTTCGAATATCCTGGCACAGGTGACAGGTGACACCAGAACGAGACCTGGCGGCTCGGACGGCTGTCGTTCGTAGGCTATAAAGAGCACACACTGCGAGAAGACACTACCCTGGGAAAGCACAGGCACCTAAGACTTTCCAGGTCGTGGGAGATAACCTAAGAGGTACGATAATGTTGTTAACACAAACGGCTCGAGGGTTGTTGACAACATCAAGCAGACGACGGAGCGGTGGCCAGCTAGGCAGCTAAGTTAACGCAGCCACGGCGATCTACTACCGCGTGGTGGCAGCACCTCCTGGCGAGCGAGTGTGCACTCGCTGCAAGGCCCCGTCAGCCAATCGTAGCCGCGCAAGCTCGACCAAGCAACCAATGGGGTCGAGTGAAGTGGGCCCACGAGAAACTGAGGGACAAGGGAAGCGGTAATGTCAATATTCAGCAGTGTGTGTTGAAAGTGGATTGAGGAGCGACGTTTATCAACCCGAGATTAGGATTATCGGCAGAAGCCAAGTTCCGGACATCTGGAGATTCCCGAAACGGTTTCAGAAGTTGAGAACTGGGGGCAAACTCTAGCACAGTTCAATGGTTAGTTTCCTCCACGACTTTGGTGCGGGTTCCAGGACGCTGACGATCGCCGGCTACTCTCTTTTTCCCTCCCAGCGGATACTGTGCCGAGGTTAGGCTTGCCTATAGTGGTAGACCGTGGTTGAACTACGTTTTTGTTTCTGTACATTAGTTTTGATAAACAATTTAAATAAATTAGAGTTAGTTATTAATTGTTTTCGCTTATTTATTTGGTTAGATTAGCTAATAAAATTCTCTTTCTCAGAACGTTTTCCCTCTGAGAACGGGGTCTCAAATTTAGAATCACGCGGGTCAGGCGGGTAACCGCCGTAGTTCGTTTTCCTTTTGTTTTGTGTTGCTTACTTACAATAAGAAAGAAGTGCAAATAAGAACATTTAATTTTATTTAATAACGAGACGAAACTGGAATCCTCGTTACAATGACGCCCAACCTATGGGCCTGAGAGAGAGAGAGAGAGAAAGGAAGAGCTAGGTACTCGGCACAGCCTGCACATGCACACACAAGGCTTTTGAAAAATTTAATAGTTTCTAAGGTTTAAATTTCCATTTGGGAAAATATTACAATTTTGATTCGTTTCAGTGGATCTCAAATTTTTAATATTATTTAATAAATTGTTATCAGTTGAATTTATTTATTATGATGTGCTTTAACTGTTGTTAATTTATGTTTCATTGATTTTATAGCTGGCTCTGCTTAATTATTTTTTATTTTGTTTCGCAAAAATAACCTGTACCGATCCCTACCACCTAACCCCTTCGAGTTAAAAAGTGACAAGTCGCGAAAGATATTGATCACATCAAGTGATTTCGTGTTTTAAAAATCCTAGGAGTTTTCTAGGATTACTGCTCAAACAGTAAAGTGTGTTTTTCCGGTTTTTTGTAGTGTGTTTCGATTTAAATTCAGTGAAATGTGGTCGTCTTTAAGGTTACCTACGTGGTGGAAACTTCCCGGAAAGTTATCGAGGGTCACGCGGAAATTTACCAGGTTCTAGGGAAAACCTAGGGATTTTTTAATTCAAGTTTGGTTTTCTTGGGTTACCGAGCGTGGGCTAGAAAGTTTCAAAAGTTACGGAGGAAACTTAACCGAAACTAGAAAGTTACGCGTAACAAGAAAAATTTTCGGTAATTTTTGAATTTTTTTATTGTTTTCGGTAAATTGAAAGGTGTTTGAGGTAATCCAACCTCAAATTAACGAATTTAACCTGCTTTTTGGTAAAATAACGGGAAAAATTAACATTTCTATAAAATAACAATCGAGTTCAGTAAATTAAGAGTAATTCATGAAATTTAACAAAGTTTCCGAGGAAATTAAGGTCTTTTGGTGGTAATTTACCCTAAATAGTAAAAAGTTAATTCGTTTTAGAGAAAAATAACCGTGGACGGAAAATTTTACCTATTTTTGAAAATTTCAAAGATAATTTCTGAAATTAAAGGTAATTTTGGAAATTTAACCAAGTTTCTGTAAAATTTAAGGCTTCTGGAGGTAATTTAACCTCAATATTGGAAATTGGACCCGATTTACCGAAATTAAAATAAAATTGACCGTGTTTTGGGAAAATTTTTTCCGGTTACCAGAATTTAACCGAAACTAAGAATAATTACTCGTAATTACGAAGGATTAGGAAAATTACGTGACAACATTAACAGTTACCCGGAAATAAGTAAGCATGGAATCACACGACAAGTCAGGTAGGAACGATCAGAACCACGAGCAGAAGGAGGGGGCTAATGGCTTAAGGAATCCCCCCTCACCCGGCAGAACCCCGCCACACCGCGAAACAAAGAATAGCATGGGGCATGAGTTCATGAGACGGTTTTTTCAACTTTCGATGGTGGAAATAATGGCGCAAGTCCCAGATTGGATCGCGAGGTTCTCGGATGACCAATTGCAATAGACTTTAGCCGAATATGTGTAATCCGCAGAGGGCTCTTCGGAAGTAATGCGCAGCCACCTAGAGCGCTTTCTCTTCCGAAAAGCAGGCGATGAGACGGTACCATGGGGCCCCGAGGACGAAGCTCATACCGAAAATTCGCTCTCCTATCAGAAGAGATGGTCGACTTTTAGGGAAAGCGGCCATGACAGTAGTGGAGGGGATATCGACACCCCCAATAGCACCGGGGACAGGGAGTTTCTTTTCGATAGCCCAAACGAAGCAGCGAACGGGCAAAGGAACAAGGGGACTGGAAAGAAATCAGTGAATTTGGCACCACCCCGACTCCCACCCACGACATCGGGTAGCCACGGTATCCTACACCCGAATGTAAATACTATGCAGCAGAGGACAACAAACGAACACGATCGGGTAGACCCCGTCGAAAGTGACCCACTAAGCCAAGCCGCATTGTTGGAATTAATTCGCAGCCAACAAGATTTGATCGTGGAGCTTAAAGAAAGCTTAGTTAAGCTCCAGGCGGAATCAGTAAGACCCCCAGCGAAAGAAACCCCTCAGGAGACGCCGCGTACGACTCAGGGCGGTACAAGGGCAATGGAGGGAGGAGTCAGAGGAATATTTGGCAATAGCTGGAATCTAAAAACGTTCCCAAGCTTACGATGGTCATCGGGGATACCAACGGTAACGATAGCCCCTCCAATAGTATTAACGGCGTCGATCCAGTCCTCGTACACTCAATCTGGTGGGCTCACGTGAAGATAAGAGAAACATAGACGCAAGGAGGGTGGGGGAAATTGTCCGACAACAACGCACACAACATCGGAACTGCCCACAACGACACAGGGATGGCAGCCTCCGTACGCTTCTCATAATTGCCCCTTCAACCTATTCTCACAGGCCGATCCGCCTTTGGCGGCTAGAAAAAGTTGGAGAAGCAAAGCTCAGAGTGAGGGCGAAGCCCAAGAACGATTTTCTCGGATTGCGACGTCACTAGGGCTACCGAGAAACCAAACAGAGGCGTGCTTCCCACCATCCGATCAACGGGTCTTCCGGAAAGAGCCTCGAAACGCCGGGGGCAGTTATGAGAATTCTTTTGGACACGCGAATCTCGGGTCTGACGAATTTACGCGAAGGACCAGGGAAGAGTACCAAAATATTTTTGGATTTGCGAATCTCGGGCCGGACGAACTTAACAGGAAGGCTAGAGACTTTTACTCAAACTTTTTTGAATTCGATACTCAGGGCCCGCCCCTAGGAACTCAAGATTTATAAAGCGGTCCAGGTAACCAGCATAGTGGATTTTTGTTTTCCACGGCTGGACCGCAGAGCAGTCCAAGGCCTATGAGCTCTAACCCACACGACTCAGCGAACTTCGGTGGTGGAAGGAGTAAGGGACAGAGTTCCTACAGATCTCACAATCCACCACGTGATGTTCTAAAAGTCGTGGGAAGTCTTTCCGACGAGGAACTGTTGCTCGCCATGCCCTTCCTCCTTGATGAAATGGCCTACCACTTGTTCCGCCAGAACAAAGGCAGGTGGACCAGTTGGGAACAATTCAAGCTTCATTTTCAAACTAGGTTTGGAAATACGTCGTTTCAAGAGAAGCTTGAAGAGAAAATACTGCTCAGGAAACAGGGGACAGAGGAGCCAGCGATGGACTTCCTCACGTGCATGTACGGATTATTTCAGTTGTCAACCGTACCGGTACCGGTAGAGAAACAACTGAACCATATTTACGAAAATTTGAAGCCCGAATTCTGCAGAGCGATACCAAGATATAATTTCGCGGATTATAATGGACTTGCAGTACTAGCCGGACAGTATAAGAAAGTCGCAGAGACTCTCAACAATCATACCCCTCCTCCACCCCCTGAAAAGTCGCTGATACCCGACTTTGCGTACAGGGGAAAACCATCGGCTGCGAAAAAGGTTCGAACCGTAGCAGCGGTGGCGGAGAAACCGGTCCCAGACGCTTGGGCAGATAAATTTGCGAAGTTGTCAAAGAAATTTGACATCGCAATAGCTGCGATAGGTACTACGAACGCGGCCAAGCCACAAGCTCAAACGAAGTTCGGGGGAACCAACCAGACTCCAAAGAAAGGATTCCCAAACCAAAAGGGAAATAAGAAACAAGGCCCACCACCCAAGAAGCAGGACAACGCACAACGGGGAAATTCCTCAGAACCCGTGGATGAAAATGTCGTTGTGTGTCATAACTGCAAAACAGAGGGACATTACCAAAGAGGTTGCCCTATGCCGCGCAGAAAGGACTATTGTATGCGATGTGGCAAGGACGGGGTAAACACGAAGTCCTGCAAGGATTGTCCGGGAAACCAGCGTCGGGAGAGTCAGTAAGGGTCACCCCTCTCTCCTCGAAGACGTTGACGACCCCCTCAGATAAACAGGTGTCTTCCTTAGACCTGGGATCGGAACCAGTGTTATCCCATGTAACGAGCGAAGCATCTGGCACCAGTCGAGTACAAGATTCAGATGACACTCGACTGAGCACTGAGGAAAAATCCGGAACAATCCCGCAGGAGGTAATGACTCAGGATAAAACATCCTTTCCACCAGACAACGCCCAACCATCGACATCGAGCCAAAATGGTACACGAAACAAGGACGCCATTTTGGTAAACGATCGAGTTATGGGTAAAGACGGAAAGGATCCTTGGAAGTCAAATCAGTTAATTCTGGCAATACTGAGGTCCCGTGACTTGCCAGAGATTACACCTGAGCCAAGGTCATCAGAACCACTCAAATTAAGGGTAACAGATCCACCAGTGGACGATGAAGGCTTTACCTTGCGAGTCTTTACGACTGTACGGATAGGTAACACGCCAAATGTCCAGGCCTTAATTGATGGTGGTGCATCTTGAACTGTGATGGGAGACATTGGCTTGGCAATAGCCAAACGATACCAAGCAACCATAGAGCAGACACCAGGCAGGGGTGTCGAAACCGCAGACGGTACCGTTCGACCAGTACAAGCAAGCTGTCTTTTTCCCATAGATATAGACCAAGTATCCCGAATGATGAGAGTCCGAATTGTTCCAGGAATGGGCGAAAAGGTTTTCTTTGGAATGGACTATATTCACGCATTCGGGATAGTTCATGATAGCAAAAAAAGAGCTTGGCATATGTCGAACTACCCGGAACTAGTCCACCACTATGCCAAAACGGGAGAGGAGGAGGTAAGAGACGCTTCGGGCGAGTTGTTAAACATCAGCTCGGTCGGTGGACTCAGGCAAATCTCAGATATTGAGAGGTCCGAGCTGGATGAACTCGTCGCGAAAGTAATAAGACCGCCCCCTCCCACCCTCCCAGCAGCAGATCGAATTGTCCATAGTATTGACGTTCAGGGCCACCCGCTGATAAAACAACGTTACTATCGGGGGTCTCCTAAGATCCTGTAAGCGATGCAAGATGAAACGTCAAGACTATCGGCCGAGGGTATAATAGAACCATCTAATAGCGGATGGTCCAGCCCGGTAGTCATGGTCAGAAAATCGGATGGTACGTACCGATTCTGTGTCGACTACCGGAAACTGAACAAAGTAGCAAAGAAGGACGCCTATCCCCTTCCTAAAATGGACATGATTCTAGAACAGCTCCGAGCTTCCAAGTACATAACGACACTGGACTTGAAGTGGGGATACCATCAAATACCGATGGCGGAAGACAGCAAAGAGTACACCGCCTTTACAGTTCCGGGAATGAGCTTGTTTCATTTTAATAGGATGCCTTTCGGACTGTTTGGTGCCCCAGCGACATTACAGCGACTCGTAGATTCACTCATAGGCCCTGAGATGAAACCGAACGTTTATGCATACCTAGATGACATTGTTATCGTAAACGAGACCTTCGAAGAGCTTAAGGACTGGATCGCGAGAATCATAGATAGATTACAGGGAGCGGGACTTACGACTAATCCGCAAAAATGCGAATTCGGTAGAAAAACCGTCCGGTATTTAGGATTCCTAGTGAACAAAGAGGGACTCCAAATTGATCCAGAGAAAGTGGAGCCCCTAAAGTAGGATCTTGCCCCTAGGAATATCAAACAGTTAAGAAGGTTTCTTGGAATGGCATCGTGGTATCCCTATTTTGTTCCACAGTTAGCGACGATTGCAGAACCTCTCAACTAACTGCTCAGGTCCAATATCTCTTGGAAATGGGAAGACGACCAAGAAAACGCGTTTAAGCAGTTGAAAGATTTGATAACGACCGCACTGATCTTGACGTACCCCGATTTCAAGATCTCGTTTGACCTGCACGCCGACGCAAGTGACTATGGCCTCGGTGCAGTCTTAACGCAAAAGCAAGATGGCGTAGACCGAGTAATTGCCTATGAATGTAAGACAATGACAGGTGCGGAACGAAAATACTCGGCCACTGAAAAAGAGTGCCTTGCGGTAATTTGGGCTGTGCGAAAATTCCGCCATTACCTGGAAGGTTTCCATTTTACGATCATTACTAACCACAGTTCGTTGCGCTTGCTTTACAACCTGCATAATCCAACCGGTCGACTGGCCAGGTGGGCCCTAGACCTCCTCGAGTATGACTTTGACGTCATGTACCGTAAAGGCTCAGAACATTTAGTACCTGACGCCCTATCTCGGATGTACGAGGAGGAGGCAGCCCTACCGATAGCGGCCTTAGACCCTGTCATGGATGATTGGTATCGCCAGCGACTTCGAGAAATGGAGGAAAGCCCCAGAAAGTTTAATGGCTGGAAAATCACAGACGGTCTGTTGTATCGCTTTCGCCCAAATCCGTTAATTGACTCAGTGATCGACGATCTTGATGCGTGGAAACTAGTGGTACCTCACGAACGAAGACAGGAAGTCTTCGAAGAGGTCCACGCTGATCCTTAAGCCGCGCATCTTGGAATTGACAAGACATTCCGGAGAGCCTCGAACCAATATTATTGGCCAGGAATGTTCCGTGACATAAAAGCTTGGGTGCGAACGTGCGACACGTGCCAGCGAATCAAGGCTGATCAGCATCCACCAACTGGACTGATGACCCGCCGTGTCGTAGAGCAACCATGGCAAGTCGTAGCAACAGATGTCATGGGACCTTGGCCAAAAACGTCACTGGGCTTTGAATATCACGTAGTCTTCGAGGATCTATTCACGAAGTGGATAGAAATAGCGCCAATGAGAAAAGCCAATGAAGAGACAATAATAAAAGCGTTCGAGGAATACATCTTATATCGTTGGGGAGCAGCGGAAGTACTTGTGTCCGATAATGGTACCGAGAATTTTAACCATGCGTTTTAAGAGTTGACAGAAACATACGGCATCTGCCACATACTCACGCCAGTCTACCACCTTCAGGCGGATCCGGTAGAAAGGGTAAACCGTGTCCTCAAAACGATAATCTCCGCGTATGTCAACAAGAATCACCGGAGTTGGGACGTCTACCTAAAAGACCTCAGATTCGCGTATAACACGGCAGTGCACAGCACGACAGGCGTTAGCCCCGCGTTTCTGAACACAGCCAGGGAGCCACGTTCACACAACAATCTGCGTAGGAGAGTGGAAGAACCGGTGGATCCGACTCCACCAGATCGTGACGAATGGCAGGGAAGAATGTTGCGCCTTAAGGAGCTACATGAACTCGTGACGCTCCACCATGACGAAGCGTTCGGACAACAGAAACGTTGCTACGATAAGCGGCGTCGCCATGCAGACTTCAGAGTGGGGGAAAAAGTTATGCGAAAGGGCGAAGTAGTGTCATCAGGAGGTAAAGGAATTACGAAAAGTTTTGGAGGTAAAAACCAGGGACCGTACGTAGTCGTTTGCGTGTTAGGGCCATCTGTTTATAAGATAGGGACCGAAGAAGGACGATTAGTAGGTAGGTTCCCAGTCAAGCTCCTTATTCCCTACCGGGACCGAAAACCTAGAGAGTGTGGGGGGGGGGGTGATACTCTAAGACCCGAAGACACCCCTTTAACTAGTGATTCCTAAACCCTTTCTATAGAGACCAGAAAAAGAGACCAAGGGGCGAGGGACAGCAGCCTTTTTAGGACCGACCACCAACAACCCCAAAGGCGCTAACTTCCCATCACGTTCAAGTCTTCGTCAACCAGAATAGGACAAGGGGGGATATGTTTAAGGATACCCCATGTGCGAGGGAATATTATCCTTCCCCTAAGATTTTACGTTTCTTTTTTTTTATTTATTATTTTTGGTTCAATTTTATCTTTTGGCATGTTCGTTTGTACCCTACAGTAAGAAAGGGACTAAGGACAAGGCAGATTTATGGATAAACTCGAAGTTTTTTTTTGTTTTTTCTCTACTCCCACCAAGAGATTTGAGACATTCTTTCATTACCCAGTTCGCAGCGTAAGTAATTAGAAAAACGACCCGTCGCGGTAGCCTAACGTTTTTTTCAAACTCCTACGTTTGCTCCTAGAACACATAAATTATCAACGAGATCCCTCCTATCAATCATTTACGACCAAAGGTGAGTAGAAAGAATGGTCCAGGTTGCTAATATGGGAGCACGAAGCAGAGCCAGTAGGGTCAAATAAGCCTTAAATGTGCGTCAGGAGGATAGAGGGATGGGATAGGGGACAATGGAATGGCATTCGTGACAAGGAGCCGTGTGGGGAACGAGCTAAAGGCCGCGAAAAAGCTAACTAAGAACGGATAGGCTTCGTCTAGGTCCGGGGGAGTTATAACAAGGATTTTATATAAATCGCTCGTAACGAAAAACAATTTACCTGGACATCGTCGAAGCCAAACCAACGCTGGAAGGGATGTTCGCGGCGCGAGTTACAAAGGAACCCCTCTCTCGACTGTCACTCAGTCACGACGAAGAACACTTCATTTGTATTGTTGATTTTGAGGTTACGTCGTAACATAATTTTGTAAATCACGAAAGGCACAAAGATTAGGGAAATCAGAGCACAGTCCCAGGGGGAAAAATAACATACTGAGGAGTGAAATCGACGGAGCAGAGGAGGCAACGTCGTTCGAATATCCTGGCCCAGGTGACAGGTGACACCAGAACGAGACCTGGCGGCTCGGACGGCTGTCGTTCGTAGGCTATAAAGAGCACACACTGCGAGAAGACACTACCCTGGAAAAGCACAGGCACCTAAGACTTTCCAGGTCGTGGGAGATAACCTAAGAGGTACGATAATGTTGTTAACACAAACGGCTCGAGGGTTGTTGACAACATCAAGCAGACAACGGAGCGGTGGCCAGCCAGACAGCTAAGTTAACGCAGCTACGGCGATCTACTACCGCGTGGTGGCAGCACCTCCTGGCGAGCGAGTGTACACTCGCTGCAAGGCCCCGTCAGCCAATCGTCGTCGTGCAATCTCGACCAAGCAACCAATGGGGTCACGTGAAGCGGGCCCACGAGAAACTGAGGGACAAGGGAAGCGATAATGGCAATATTCAGCAGTGTGTGTTGAGAGTGGATTAAGGAGCGACGTTTATCAACCCGAGATTAGGATTATCGGCAGAAGCCAAGTTCCGGACACCTGGAGATTCCCGAAATGGTTTGAGAAGTTGAGAACTGGGGGCAAACTCTAGAACAGTTCAAAGGTTAGTTTCCTCCACGACTTTGGTGCGGGTTCCAGGACGCCAACGATCGCCGGCTACTCTCTTTTTCCCTCCCAGCGGATACTGTGCCGAGGTTATGCTTGCCAATAGTGGTAGACCGTGGTTGAACTACGTTTTTGTTTCTGTACATTAGTTTTGATAAACAATTTAAATTAGAGTTAGATATTAATTGTTTTCTCTTATTTATTTGGTTAGATTTGCTTATAAAATTCTCTTTCTCAGAACGTTTTCCCTCTGAGAACGGGGTCTCGAATTTAGAATCACGCGGCTCAGGCGGGTAACCGCCGTAGTTCTTTTTCTTTTGTTTCAGGTCGCTAAGTCCGGGTGGAATCGTCCACCTGGCGCCCGGGACAACCAGGAGGTTGTTCCGAATATAAAATAACGGTCTTCGCTGGTCGCCTGTCAGCTGGAAGAGCGTAGCTGGCAGGTAATCATTGTGTGCCAAAAGGGTCGGATAGACGGCCAGAACCGCCGTTTTGTGTTGCTTACTTACAGTAAGTAAGAAGTGCAAATAAGAACATTTAATTTTATTTAATAACGAGACGAAACTGGAATCCTCGTTACACTTTATAATATAAATATGATTTCCAGAAAAATTCAGTTTTTTGATTTTTTTTCAAAAACGGTAAAAGATTAAAAAAATATTATCTGAAGAAAGAAGATGCGCCAGAGAATTTCCTACAAGATAGTAATTACAAAATTTTGTTTCTTAAAAATCAATTTCAAGGTGGTGGGGGAAAAGCGGACACCGCTGTTGAACATTTATGTGCCCTTATAGAATCCGGTGGCTCAATTGTTAGAATTCTAGAAAGCATTGTTAGAAAAAATGCTATAAAAAATGTTTATGTTCAAAATAAATTTTATCTTTGTGGCCATAAGTTACCTTATAAATTGTATTTTCATCCGGTATAAAAAATTTTAATATTTGGAATTTACAGCAATAAATCGAACCAGTGTCCAACTTGAGACCCTCTCCCCTACATTAGTGATTGGTATAAAAGTTCATGGTAGTGAAAGTTATTAATGAATAGAACTTGAGTGTGTATAATGTGAAAGTGAATAATACTAATTATTGTGTATTTTTATTAAGTGTTTATAATAGAAATGTGTTTAATGTGAAAGTGTATAGTGTTAATATGCTTATTGTTTATTTAGAGTTTGTGTTGAATAGTTCTTGATACAGTGAACAAAAAGTGTTTATTAAAGACATGAACTGGAAGTGATAAATAATAAATAATAAAATAACTCTAATTGTAAAAATACAGTAAAAATTAAATTTAAAAAGTGACAGTGATTAAAATGAAAGTGTGCCAAATGTGTTGACTAAAGTAACAATATTTAGAAAGTGTTTAAATTTTTTATTTCTTTCTTATTTTCAATGAAGTTAGTGTTATGAAATGCTAAAAGTGTCCATAAAATGCGATTGTGGATTCATTAAACAAGTGATTGATAACTGTTTAATAAATAAATTAATTTTAAATGTTTGGTAAATAATAAAGTGATTATAATGTTTCTAAAGAGTCGTTGCAGTGTAAAAGAAGTGTTAATAATATAATACAGTCAAGTGGGGTTATTTTGTGTGCCGTGGGGCTATTTTGTGAACGCGAGGTTTTTAATGAATAAAATCTTTATATTCAGTTGCTTAAGTTAGTAAAAATTACTTTAGAATTTTTTTTTAAAACATTTTTGTCTTATGTTTGTTATAAAAGACAAGAAATAAGCATAAAATTTCAGTTTTACATATGGTGCCTTAAAAACCTCAAAAAACTAACATTAATAATTACATGCTTCTCAAGTTAATTTTGAAACTTTTTTTCTTAAAATAAAAGAAGTGTAATAGAAGTTATTTTAAGTAGAATTTTCTTAAAGAAATAACTTTTTTTGTAAATCTACTTTTTTGTGAAATTTTAGTGTTTTACTGTCAAATTAGTTAAACAATTCCTAAGAAAAAAATATTTCTGGCTTTGTTTTTCTTTATTGTACTCTAGAATATCTAGAAATAATACTTCATACAGCAAAAACGTCCAAAAAAAATTGTTACACAACTTTATAAATAAGCAAACTTTGATGCACAAAATAGCCCCACCATGGGGTTTATTTTGTGCACAACTTTGAGTTTCAATAACTCAGACAAAAATTTTTTTCTTGTCGGCTAACTCATAGGACACCTTTAGAAGGATGTCTACAACATAACTAAATACATAAATTCTTTATTTTTTCAAATTCTGAATTTTAATAAAGCATAGAGTGAGAAAACAGCTGTTTTGTGCACAAAATAGCCCCACTTGACGGTATATAAAAGAGGTGAGATAAAGATATGAGACAATAACATGAGACAATGATATGAAATAAACAGATGACACAATGAGAGAAATGAGGTAAAAATATGAGATAATAGCATAAGACAATGTGATGAGATAAACATGTGAAACAATAAGAGAGAGCAGGTAAAGAGATGAGATAATGAGATGAGATAAATAGATATGAGATAAACATATGAGATACAGAAACAAAATAACATTAAGACTTGAAATATAAAGATACTTTGATGACATGTAGGATAAAGAGGTCATTATAGAGTTAGATCGTGTGTAATAAAAAATAAGATTACTTTTTTGTTAATTTTCTTTTTAAGTTGTTTTTGAAAAATGAGTTTTCAGTTTAAGAAGAGATATTTAAATTTAAATAATAAATATTAGGATATTATTCGTAATTGGGAAATGCTAAATGACAATCACATGTATAAGTTTCAGAAATTATTGGAACTTGCATCAGGTGGTAGTTTTCAAAAACAAATTACAGGATATTTAGAAATGTTAGATAAAATAAAAGCAATTAATAAGAATAAATCACATATTTAAATATTTTTTAGTGGAAATCGACTTTTAGATCACTAGCTTTGCACTTACTATGATGAAAATGAACTTTTTGTTTATGATAGTCTGAATGAAGGTTGTTTAAATAAAGATCAAAGAGAATATTTATGCAAGTTATATCCATTTAAACCTAATGTAGTTTTTTAAGAGTACAACAACCAAATTTTGTTCATTATGGTGTATACGCCATTGCGCATACTGTTTCTTTATATTTTAATATTAAATCTGAAAATGTTGTATATAATCATGCTTTAATGAGAACTCATTTGTATATGATGTTTGAAAAAAATGTGTCATCTCATTTTCGGATAATTTTACAAAATTATATAAACTTGGAGTTGGCAACGTCGAATAAATAAACAACAATAATTTACATGTGAGGAATGTAAAAGATGCGACACAGAAGAGAAGATTAGATTATTCAACTAATGTCGGCTTTTCAGAAATAAATGGAGATAGTAGTAGTCCTTCTTTACACGGAAAGAAGAAATCTTAAGAATATTTTAATATTCGTGTTAAAAGGTTGGACGAAAGTGACAATTTGTAATATTTATTTGATTTCCTAAAGTTTTTTTTAAGATATATTAGCAATTTTATTTTACGTATGATAAAACGTTTAAGACGTATTAAAAGAATTACTAATGATTATTTTCATCAAACAGTTAAAGGAATATTTTTAAAAGTATTAAAATTAATATTATATGTCATGAAATAACCATTATACAGAATCTAAACTTTTTTAATACTTATAAGAAAACTGATCGGAGAGAGTTTTTAAGTCGAGTTTAAGAAAATTATTATACAGTTTTAAACATATTGATGAATTGCGCAGGAGCAGTAAAATATATCACGTCAAAAGATTCTATCTGCACCTGGTCATGGCCAAATTCCAAGAGGAAGTAGCGCCAACGTTAATCACAATTCATTCAAAAGATTCTATGGAAATCGTTCTATGGAAGTTTCATATATTATGATCACTATTATAAAATCTTTTTTCCTGAAATTATTTTGTAACATCAATATAATTGTTTTTTTTAACTTTGAAACTAACACAGGGTAGAGGTACAAGTTATTGGACATTTAGTGAGAATGCCATTTTTTGAGAATTGCGCATGTATTTATGGAAGATTTATTCGTTGGAACACATACATTAAGTGTTTCTGTAAATGAACAAATTTTTGTTGAAGTTAAATATTACATGTTAAAAAAAATATAAGGAAAATAAGCAGATGGTAATCTGTTCTAGTTATTGAACTCGAAAAACATTGAAGATCCAGTTATTATTATTAATTTTCTAATTTTCATGAAACTGCAATTTTTAATTACTCACCATATAAAAAATATAATTGTTCACACTTTCACTAAAAAATGTTACATGAAAATATGAGTTTTCTAGTTCAAGAATCAAAATAATGCATTTGGGCTAACTTTTTTTCTGACTGTCTGTTTCATTCCTCTTTAATATTTTCTACGTACATAAATATTATCATTTTGCAATTATGATACTTTAAAAAGCACAACTAAATGTATAGAAAACTGATGTTAATATCTCAAAATTGAAAAAATGACAGTTATGCTTTTTTACCTTTCAGCCCGAGTTTATCAGTATTGTTGAACACAATTTTCTTATATTTTGGAGAAAAATTCTCTAAATTATTATAATTAAATTTATTTTTTTTGTTTTAAATAAATTTTAAGTTTTTCTTAAAATTTAAGACAAATTCTTATAGCTATACTACAATACTATAATACTTATAGCAATACTTAAACCGATAAATCCTAACAAAAATTATCGACATTATCGTATCTAGTTTATTTCAATATCATATATGCACATATTTAATATACATTTTACTCTACAATCTGTATCTACTATAGTAAGAATGTCTTCTACTATTTTACGAATCCCCGTAGCGAGCGTTGCGTGGTTAGTTGGTTAGGGTTGCGTATTGTTATTGCTAGGGTCGTGCGTTCAATTCTCGCCGTTTTGGGGATTTTTTCTGTTAGGCAAGCGATTATAAGGTATAAATAACCGTAAGTGATTATAATATATGTGTAAAGTGGTGAATGAAAAACGAATTCTGAGATTAACCTTAAGAACTACAATATAACTCCAAAAACCTCTACAATTGATATAAAAAATAAATCCTTTTTTTTTGTCAAATCCGACGATTTAAGACAGTATTGTAATTTACTTCATACTGGTCTAACGAAATTACTATACTGTCTCAAAAAATTTTCAATGAATATAAGGATTCAATATTTCATTGGAAGATAAATCATTTTAAAACAGTATTGTAATTTATTTCACACTGTTTCAAATTTTCTTTATATTTATCTTTATTTTCTTTATACTTTATCACAAAAGTTTGAACGGGTTAAATTAAGATCTAGTATTAAATTTTTCTTAAAACTGGCACTTTCGTCCAACATTTTAACACGAATATTAAAATATTCTTAAGATTTCTTCTTTCCGTGTACATACAAATATAGGACAGAAAAAAGTTGTTAATATTCCTGACTAAGAAACTAAAAAAAGCAGTACCAAATATAAAAAATGTATTGTAAAAGACGTAAGTTAAAAGGAGAGATGAGAAAGAGAGACAAATAACAAATATGGAAAGTGTAAATAGTGTCAGAATATAAATGTTTGTAAGAAAAAACATGTGGAAAATGCGTCAAATTCTATTGAAGTAGTAAAAGAAGGTAATAATTATAACATATTAGAAACAATAGTAGTAAGAAGATATTTTTTATCAATTCTAATGAGAAAAGTAGAAAACCTAGAGCAGAATATCCGAAAGAATATAGTGAAATGATGATATGAAAACGAAAAAAATTGATAACAAAGAAACAGAAATATCAGTTATGCAAGATGTATACTTAAGTAGTAAAACAGATTAAAGTTTTTCTAAAAAAAACACATAGATAGTGCTGTTAAAGAAGAAAAAAAAATAATTCTGACAAATTAATAATTTCTATCGATTGTAATGAGACAAGTAAAAAAAGTCGTGCAGAATATCAAAAAATGTTGAAAGTCAGTTAAAGTATCTTAAAGAAGAAGGAGGAGATGATAAGAATGAGAAATTACAAAACATAGTGTGCGAGACAAAAATTGTTAACACCTCTAATCAGAAAATTAAAAAAAAGTAGAGCAAAATATAAAAAACAATAACGTAAAAGATTTAAATTAAAAATAAACGTAATCGATGAGGAAAAAATAGATGTTTCGGGACATACAGGTAAAAAAATGGAGACATTTATGCAAATGAAAACATTGATATTCGTGATTTTGCTTATGCAGAAAAAAATAATAATAGCATACATGTTCCAAGTTGTAACGAATATTATCTTGGTAAAATGTCGTTTTTTTGCAAAAGATGCAAGGCTAAACATTTTGAAAAAAAAGTTCAAAGGAAATTAACTTTTAATTATTGTTGCAGTCATGGTGGTGTATCGTTGTCTTCAGAAAAATACCCTCATAAATTAAAAAAATGGTTAGATGGATCTCATAAGATATAGCATTTTAGGAATAATATAAGACTTTACAATAATTCATTTGCTTTTGCATCTTAAAATGCCAATGAAGTTAATTTCAATAATAGAAGAATTTTTTGATAAAAAATTCAAGGTCGAATTTATTATAAAATCAACAATTTCCTATTTCCTGAAATTGATAGTGTTTCATCTTTTGGTCAATTATTCCTGTTAGATCCAGAAGAAGCAATTTGCTATATATTAAACAAACATGACAACTTAGATGTGGATATAATTATTATTTAGTATTGACAAATTATGGAGAGATTGTAACGCATATACAAAGTCTTTTTTGATGATGTCTGAGATCATTGAAATGGAGACTGCGTTAGCAAAAAAAAAATAATGAAGAAATTCCAGAATTACAACTAATGTTTACTTTAAAAACAGGATTGGATAAAGGAAGGTACAATTTTTAAAAATGTAATGAAGTTGCTGCTATTTTTAATATGAATGCTGAAGGTTTAATACCAGAGTTTTATGTAACGATTTATAATACATCGATAAAACATTTGCAATTGGTTAGTCATTCAGATCCAAATGTTGAACCTTAACTGAAAAAATATTTCCGTGGAACTGCGATAATTATGGGCAGATTGGCAATATTTTATTGCTGTTTTGGGAACTGCCATACGTATTTGTGTTTTAGCCATACGACTGTGTGCTGCAGCACTTGATATTTGTGAAACCGCGAGTGACGTTGTAAGGTCAGGTAAAATCGACAGTGGCGCACCGATGCATTATGTCAAACTTCTACATAACCTGTCAACCATAGTCAAATGTCTAATCCGATCACAGTATTTTTTTCAGTGTTGGATATATCCTATACTTTATCCTCTAGGAAGCAAGGGTTTTATAGTCTCGATATGATTCGTACTGATAGTGACAAACCAACCAGAAATCAAACTGTGTCCAATTTTGCTTTTATAAAATATAAAATAGGAGTAAGAGATCATACCTTCAATCAATTTTTATACGGTGGAAGAATGTTTCAGCAATGGTTAGTTAATAATTATGTCAAAGTTGAAAAAGTTAGGTTACAATTTTGTATAATTTTACACAAAATTAATAAGTGAAACTTGCAAAGGATTAATTGATCTTTTAGATAATCAAGAAATTGAAAATAATGTACATGTTGGCAAGATGTTGATACTGCCTTCAACATTTATAGGATCACTTCGTAATATGTTAAAACAATATCAATGTGCAATGACCATTATATGTAGATTTTCATGGTAGACCAGATTTATTTATTACGATGACATGTAGTTCAAAATGGAAAGAAATTTAAGAAAATTTATTACTTAATCAGTCAGCTTCTAATAAAAGTCTGGAATTTATTTTCCCGAATTTAATTAAACTTTCTTTATTATTTAACCAATTTGAAGTCAAGTTCAAAGACTTGATCTTATTTTCTCGGAGTTTAAATTTCTTTAAATAACTAAATCGGCTCGAAATCAAGTTTAGAGACTTGAATTTATTTTCGCGAATTTAGTCTCGCCTTATACGTAGCCAGAGTAATAGATTTACAAGTGGTGACGGGTCAATCCTCAGAGACGTCACTCTATGTAAAAGGTTGATATCGGAATAACAATGAGTGTAGCTACTTAATTCGCGACGTCCCCATTGCCAAGGTGTGTTAATTAGGTGGGAGGAGGTACTACTTTCGATGCACGAACTACTGCAGACGGTCTTGCGGCCGCGAGACGCTGAATATCGTTTCGCACGCTCGTAAGCTGTTAAGGCGCAGAAATAGTGCCTGAAATTGAATGGCCTCTTCCGTCCCAAACACACTCAGTGTTTGATTTGATTATGATTTTATTTAATTTGTTTTTAATTATAATCGGTTCAATTAGCTGTTTACTGTGGGTAGAAACCCAACAATAACACCTATTGAGTATCGTATTGCTATATACGATGCATATGGCCTTTTTAAATGATGTAAATTTTGTATTTTTCCAACATAATTCTGAATCTTGTTTTGTTACGGTGGTTGCCTTGCATCCGCTTTAACGTGTGATTTGCCCACCCTCTAGGTGCATCGAAAATAGCTCCCTTTTCTCAATTTTCGTTGAAATAAATTTTATTACAATTTATAAGCAATATAAAGTAAATAATATTAAAAGTTAAATTAATTTCGTTTCTTAAAATTAATTGAAAGTTCGACTGTTGCAAATTATCCGAATGGGAAAATCTATTCTTTTTAATCTTTATTAATAATTTCAACATAAAACAAAATGTAAAAAAAAAATGAAATTGTTTAAAAACCTCGTCAATTATCTTTCACTTTTACAGTTTTTATCATATTTGTACTTTCTTGTTTTTGTAAAATTTGTAAATTGATTTATGATGTTTAAGGTGTAAAAATCTTAAATGTTAATATAAAATGGATTTAATTTGGATTAGAAACAAGCTGTCAGGCTCAACGACGACCATTAAATTAATAAATAAAAAAACTATGAGTTTTCAAACAAAACTATTTTTACTGAGGTCGAGCGTAACAAATTGTCAAAAGTTTTATGATTGTTGCTGCTTTTCAGCATTAGGCCGCTAGTTGGGCTAGGAGCTAAAAAGGTTCAAAAATTATTGATTCAAGTTTTTTAAGAGGAAGCTCTGGCGGCGAAGTAATTTGAGGTATATATCAATTGTCAAAAGTTTTGTGATTATCTGCTGCTTTTCTTTATTGGGACGCCAGTTGGGCTATGGGATAAAAAAGTTCTAAAAAATTATTAATAACAGTTTCTTAAGAGAAAGCTCTGGCAGCAAAGTAATTTCTGGTAAATATCAATTTTCAAAAGGTTTCAGATTTTCTAATGCTTTCCAGCATTGCGCTGCTAATTAGCCTATGGGCTAAAAAAGTTAAAAAAAACTATTAATAAACGTTTTTTAAGAGAAAGCTCTGGCAGAGAAGCAATTTTTGGTAAATATCAAATTTTCAAAGGTTTATGATTTTCTGCTTATTTCCAGCATTGTGCCACTACTTGGGCAATGCGTTAAAAAGGTTCAAAAAAATTATTGATTAAAGTTTTTTAAGAGAAAGCCCTGACAGCGAAGTGATTTCTGGTAAATATCAATTTTCAAAAGGTTTATAATTTTCTGCTGCTGTCCAGCATTGAGCCGCCAATTGGGCTAGGTGCTAAAAAAGTTAAAAAAAGTATTGATAAATGTTCTTAAAATTAAAACTCTGGCAGCAAAGCAATTTCTGGTAAATATCAATTTTTAGAAGATATATTATTTTCTGATGTTTTCCAGCATTAAACCGCCACTTGGGCTAGGGGTTAAAAAAGTTCAAAAAATTAATTATTAAAGTTTTTTAAGAGAAAGCTCTGGCCACAAAGCAATTTTTGGTAAATATCAATTTTTCAATGCTTTATGATTTTCAGCTTATTTTCAGCATTGTGCCACTACTTGGGCTACGCGTTTAAAAGTTTCAAAAAAATTGTTGATAAAAGTTTTTTAAGAGAAAGCCCTGGCTACGAAGTAAATTCTTGTAAATATCAATTTTCAAAAATGCTATGATTTTTGGCTTTTTTCTAGCATTGGCCCCGTCACTTGGGCTAGGAGCTAAAAAAGTTCAAAAAATTGATTAATTAAAGTTTTTTAAAAGAAAGCTCTGGCGGCGAAGTAATTTCTGGTAAATATCAATTTTTAAAAGTTTTATGATTTTCTGCTGCCATTTATTATTGAGCCGCCATGCCACTTGGGCTATGGGCTAAAAAAGTTTTAAAAAATTATTAATGAAAGTTTGTTAAGAGAAAGCTCTAGCAGCGTAGTAATTTCTGGTAAATATCAATTTTCAAAAGGTTTATAATTTTTTGCTGCTTTCCTGCATTGATCCGCTAATTGGACTGTGGGCTAAAAAAGTTCGAAATACTATTGATATAAGTTTTTTAATAGAAAACTCCGGCAGCAAAGTAATTTCTGCTAAATATCAATTTTCAAAAGTTATATGATTTTCTGCTGCTTTTCAGGATTGAACCGCCACTTGGACTATTGGCTCAAAAAGTTCAAAAAAATTATTGATAAAAGTATTTTAAGAAAAAGATCTGACAGCGAAGTAATTTCTGGTAAATATCATTTTTCAAAAGTTTTATGATTTTTTTTCCAGCATTGCGCCCCTAATTGGACTATGGGCTAAAAAAGTTCAAAAACTAGTCAAATAATCGAGTAATCGATTTTAAAAAGTTTATTTTATATATTATTATATATCTATTTATATAAATATATAAAATGATAATATAGACGCAAAAAAATCGAGTTTAAAAAAACGGTACTGAGTCCTATTAGCGTAGCAATTCATTTCCATCACAAATTATAGAAAAACAATGCTGTATATTTAAAACTCATTACAGTTAAAAAGCACTGAATTATATACCACTTGCGCTCAAAGGCGAAAAGTTTGGGACTCACTCCTAATCCACACATGTATAATTTTGGGAACGTTATGATGGAAATGAATTGCTCCACTACTAGGACTCAGTCCAGTATAACAGGAATCATTCGAGTATGACAGTATTAAGTATAGTTAACTAACTATTTGCTGCAATTAATTTAGGCTTCAATATAATTCTTGAATTCCCGATTTTTCTGCGTGTATTGTGAAGTGAAGTGAAGTGAAGTAAAGTGAAAGTGAAGTGATGTAAAGTGAAGTTACAGAATAGAACCCCAGGACTTGATTTTGAATAAGGAGAGATCGAGAAATATCGTTTTTTATAAAATAAAAGACACTCCTGATGAAAATAATGATTTATTCGCAACGGTTAAAAGAGTATTGGATGAGGCAAGACGGATTGTAAAAAAGTTATTTTTAAAAATGTAAAAAACTTCGGGGAGATGCAGCTGACCTTTTCGAATGATCTTTCTTGGAAGCAGAGATAAGTGAGAAAGGAACAATGCGCTGAGCTGATGAAATATAAGAAAATCTTTGACCAAAAGGGCAAGGAGTCAATTGTCAATGGAAACAGATTGCTTATATACAAGGTCCAATTTCTAAAGCCCGTACTCATTAGTTGTGTTAGGTCAGACCGATAAAGCGTCAGCATTGCGTCCGTTAGTTTCAGGGTTCGATTTCTCTAAGCGTGCGATTTTTCATTTGTATATTTATAAGTGCGTTATTTAAGTCCAAACAATTCTTAAATAGTTATTATAAATAATAAATAAATCATGTATTAAATAAAAGTGTAAATGTTATTGACAATTAAATATGTATAAACAAATTGTTAAATTCTAAGCGGTGATATTATTTTTTTAAAATAAATTTATAAGCACATATTTTATTAATATGTAAAATTAATTTCTCGTTGCAGTTGAATAGTACAGTAGAAATAAATTCAATACCGGCACATCACTGATGCCATTATTGTACCATTACTGCGCCAGAGTTGGCATGCCGTACTGCACCAGTATTGGCAGTCAGTACTGATTAGCGTTATCATCTCAGTATTCCACCAAAGTTGCTCCAGTATTGGCCTCGCAGTATTGGGCCAAGACTGTCCAGTACTGGCGCGGTACCGCGCCAGTTGTCAATTTTTCATTGGGTACCCCCGTCAAAATATCAGCGTGGCTCAATCCTGGCTAAAAAACGGCTCACGCGTAGCTTATGCGTAGCACAATAATTGGTCAATCGTTGCTGAGAAACGGTTTATCAGTGGCAAAGTACCGCTAGCCACGCTAAAGATATCATCTATTCTCAAATACAATTAAAAGATAAAATTTAAGAATCCATGATGTCCTGCCAAGAGTATGAAGACGATATTGAGGAAGTTTTCGTATAATCAGTACTACCTGACACCGGAAGAACACTAGGTGTCCTTCCGGTGTCCAGGTGCTTTTTGAGCAACTTCACCAAGGAAGTTTTTATCAGACCGGCACTACTAGATACCGGAAGAACACCAGGTGTCCCTCCAGTGTCCAGGTGCTTTGTGGGCAACTTCTTCGGGAAAGTTTTTATCAGACCTGTACTACCAGTTACCGGAAGAACACTAGGTGTCCTTCCGGTGTCCAGGTGCTTTTTGAGCAACTTCACCAAGGAAGTTTTCATCAGACCGGCACTACTAGATACCGGAAGAACACCAGGTGTCCCTCCAGTGTCCAGGTGCTTTGTGGGCAACTTCTGCGAGGAAGTTTTCATCAGACCTGTACTACCACTTACCGGAAGAACACTAGGTGTCCCTCCGGTGTCCAGGTGCATTTTGAGCAACTTCACCGAGGAAGTTTTCATCAGACCGACACTACTAGATACCGGAAGTGCACCAGGTGTCCCTCCGTTGTCCAGGTGCTTTTTGGGAAACTTCTTCGGGGAAGTTTTCATCAGACCTGTACTACCAGTTACCGGAAGAACACTAGGTGTCCTTCCGGTGTCCAGGTGCTTTTTGAGCAACTTCACCAAGGAAGTTTTCATCAGACCGGCACTACTAGATACCGGAAGAACACCAGGTGTCCCTCCAGTGTCCAGGTGCTTTGTGGGCAACTTCTGCGAGGAAGTTTTCATCAGACCTGTACTACCACTTACCGGAAGAACACTAGGTGTCCCTCCGGTGTCCAGGTGCATTTTGAGCAACTTCACCGAGGAAGTTTTCATCAGACCGACACTACTAGATACCGGAAGTGCACCAGGTGTCCCTCCGTTGTCCAGGTGCTTTTTGGGAAACTTCTTCGGGGAAGTTTTCATCAGACCTGTACTACCAGTTACCGGAAGATCACTAGGTGTCCCTAAGGTGTGCAGGTGCTTTTTGGGCTACTTTTTCAAAAAGTTTTTATCAGAGCAGCAGTGCTCGATACTGGAAGCGCAGCAGGTGTTTCTTCTGTTTGCTTAATTATTGCTGAAATGATTTTTCTTTACGAGACATTGTATAATTTTCTTATTTAATTTAAAATTAAAATATGGTCTTTATTTGTGACTTAGTGTAAAATGAGTATACCTGTTTTCTATTTTAAAATTTATTTTAATGACTTATCAGTATCTAACATTAATGTAAGGTATTCTATTAATTTTATTGTATATATTTATGCAGTAAATACATATACATATATTTATGTATCTTTGAAATTGAATTATATATTAAAATAATTATAATTGAAAAGTAATATAAATAAGAGATTGTCGTAGTTATTGGAAAAACGAATTAACATAACATGAATGAACTGACCGCGATTACTTTATAACTGTTTATAAGGAATTTTCTTCATTGTTCCCTTTTTGGATTTTTGGTTTTTTATTTCCTGGTGTTTTGGTGGTATTATTTTTCTTTTCTTTTGGAAAGCGTAAAGTGGTACACATACTGTTGACTGCTGTTACGTAATCTTCGTACGAATAACCTGCAACCTTGGTTCTTCTTTTCACAAAACCTGGCAAATGGTATTGTTATTTTTAGTATTATATCAAATCCTGATCAAAGGTATATTATGTTTGTATGTTCGTATGTAATATGTGTGTATACTTTTTCTTGTGAGAACGATAACTTGAAAACGGTTTAGCGGATTTGAATAAAATTTTGTATTGTTATTTGTACTAAAACAGTCAGGAGTCATCAGACTCAAGGGGTTTTAAAAATAAGTATTAAAAAATTGTATTTAATTTTTTTTTTTAATTTGGTTTTGTCAAGCAATTTTTTTTCTTATATATTAACCTAAATAAATAAAAACATTCGTATCCCTTGTTTCAAACAAATCGTTTGACGTATAAAAAGTTTATTTTTGTGAAAATTTCTTGGAATTAATCGAAATTTTTAAATTGAAAAAAAAAATGAAATTTTCCTTTTTTTTTTTAAATTAATTTATTGCTTTTTTCATCAGGAAATCTTCACTGGAATTCAGTAAAAAATAACTGAATTTTTAATCATTTTTTACTGGATGGCCAATGGATAATAAACTGCCATTTTCATTACCTGTTAGTGAAATTATCTATTGTTTTCCTGGTTGTCAATCTGGGAAAGATTACTGAATATTTAGTTATTTTTGACTGATTTCTAGTGGAAATTTACTGATTGAAATCGAAAGAAAACAGTCAATGAAAATACAGGCCTGCAAAATTTGGTTCTTGTCCGTTACAAAAGAAATGGGAAGTGATTCTTGTAGATTTTTTTACGCAGTATCGGAATCTAACCTTACAAATGGCTCATTACGTCAGGATTTTTTGTAATACATATTAGCTTAAATCGACAAAAAATGGCCATTTTGATCATTGTCGTGAATTTTTTGTGGTTTACCAATTTTTTTTTTTATTTATCTAAATGGTATCGTATGGTATTCTCTTAAGCTTGAAAATCCAATTTTGAAAATTATTTTACAATTTTTTAAAAAAAAGTTAAGCAGATTTGAAATTTTTTTATTTAGAACTATAGTTTTTCCAACATTTTGGGAGTGAGTTTTTACTCCTCGAAGAATGAAAATTGAGCAACTCCAATCAGAGTGTGATACCCACTTTAAAAGAGTAAGAGAAAAGAGTGAAAGGAGTGAATAGAGTGTATTTTCACTACAAATTGAGCGGAAATTCAATCCATGCAAAAAGTGAATTTTCTCTCTAATTTTGGAGTGAATTTCCTCTTGCATTGGAGTGAAAATTGGAGTGAGTTTTAAGTCTGCATAACTTTTTTTTAAAAAACCGTAAAATAATTTTCAAGTATAGATTTTGAAGCTTAAGAGTATTACCATACGATACTATTTTGGTAAATGAAAAAAAATTTTGGTAAACCACAAAAAATTTATTAAAATGACCAAAATGGCAATTTTTTGTCCATTTAAGCTAATATTACGAAAAATTCTGACGTTATAGGCCATTTTTAAGGTCAGATTCTGATTCTACGTCAAAAAATCTACAAGAATCACCTTTCATTTTTTTTGTAACAAACATGAACAAAGTTTTGCAGGCCTGTGAAATCAGTGAAATTTCACTGATTTAGATTTAGAGATTATTGTAATACTTTTCGCTGTTTCAAGGAAATATTTTTTGGATCTCTCTAAATTTGAATTAATTAAAAGTAACTAATTTGATATCAATAACTCAGACACTAATTCATATAGTTATATTTCTACTAATCATTTAATGAAAAATGACTAGTTATTAGTCAAATTTAATTTTAGGTTATGTTAAAATAACTAATATTTTAGTAAAATTCTGTTTATTAATTCAATTAGTCAAATTTTAACTATTTTTTAGTTAATTTTTTACTAACAATTAGTCATTTTTTAACTAATAATTAGTTATTTTTCACTAATTGCTGAAGCAAAAACTCAGCCACGATTTACTAATAAAATTAGTTATTTTTAACTAATTACAATTTAGAGAGATGAATAGAATAATAATTAAGTAGAACACTTACTAAAAACTGATTTCAAGACATTTGCAGGAATTTTGTCCCTATTCTTCCCACAAACTGACATAGTTTTTAGCTTTTCGGTTCCCACAATTTCAGTCATTAATCTTCGTCGACATAAATATCCTCTCTTGGACTGAGACGAAAACCTTTACTTTCTTTCGATGTTTTTGTTTTTCCACTATGCTATATGAAATGATCAAATTATAAATGTTTTTCTTCTACAATTACATCTAAAAATACTCTCCTCAATTAAATCAGTAAGATTTATTTGATTTATAAGCTGAAAGTGAGTTTCAGTGAGTCACTGACCACTCTCATTGTCAGTGATTTCATAGGAAAATTTCACTGATTTATTTTAAGAGAGTATAGATAACTCAAATATTTTACTTCATTTAAAATTTCATCTTCATCATCTGTCTGCTCTTCCATCCAATATACCAAATCTTTCATGAACAATAGCACTTCTGGTGTAACTATTATATGAAAGCAGAGGTATAAATTAACAATTACATTAATTTTTTAAATACATGGAAATTCAAATAATAGAGTGTCTCAAAAGTAATGATTAAAATAAATAAAATTTTTATTCTATACACCAGATTTTTTTCTGATTAAAAATAACAGATAAGGTATTATTAATAAATTTTCCTAAAAAAAATTCAATTTTTTTTTTAACTTTGGCCTTTTTGTAACGTATAAAAAATAGGTAATATTAACAATTAAGGATGGAAAGCCGCCAGATCAAAAATATTTTAAAAGTTTTATTTTAGTTTTTAGTTATATTTATTATATGTTAGGGTAGCGGTTAAAAAATACATTTTGGAATATTGTCAATTTCCGCTCCTCATTTTATCACAAATTGAGAAAAAATGGATACGCATTTATTTTTTTTTTTAAATTAATATTCAGTGGTACATGTACGCTATTGAAATTTTGCATGTATTTCTTATGGAAAAAAAAACATTTTTTCGTAGATTTCCTGTAACATCGTTGAAAATTAATATCTTTTTACCGCACTACCCTGTTTCACTTCATAAATGTTCAACGAATAACATGCAATTCTTTACATATGAAATTTCTCAAGTTTACTATTTTTTACTGAACCTAAAATTTGACCAAAAAGAAACCAAAATAGGTTATTATTGGGAAAAAATATTAATTCTCAAAAATGAGAAATTTAAACTGATAATTATGGTTTCTATTGTTTTTGAGGTTGCTGATTGCAAATCTGAAGTCATATTTCAAAAATTGAAGATGGCGGATCCAATATGTCGGCCATTAAAATTTTAAAATTAATCAATTTCTAGGATACTTCGTATGAAGGGGTTTTTGGGGTCCCTAGTTACAAATCTGAAGTCAGATTTGAAACATTCAAAGTTTAAATTCAAAATTTCAATTTTTAAATTTAAATTAGTTAGAAATAACTATTTTGATAACAAAAAGTCGATCACTGAATCAAATAGTAATATCTCTAATAAATGTGTTAGTTAAAATGAAGTAATAATTAATTAAGTTCATTTTTACGTTATGGAAAAGTATTTCAAATTTCTCGTAACTAATTCAATTCGTTCAATATTGAGATATTTTGACTGAAAAAATTTTGTTGGTTACTGGGATAAGATCTTACATAATTAAGTTTCATAAACAATTATTACTGTTTTAAACATAATGCCCGCCATATTGGATCCAGCTCTTTCAATTTTTCAAATTTGACTTCAGATTTGTAACTAGGGACCCCAAAAACCCCTTCATACGAAGTTTCCTAGAAATTGATTAATTTTAAAATTTTCATGGCCGCCATATTGGATCCGCCATCTTCAATTTTTGAAATATGACTTGAGATTTGCAATCAGCAACCTCAAAAACAATAGAAACCATAATTATCAGTTTAAATTTCTCATTTTTGAGAATTAATATTTTTTCCCAATAATAACCTGTTTTGGTTTATTTTTGGTCAAATTTTAGGCTCAGTAAAAAAATTAGTAAACTTAAGAAATTTTATATGTAAAGAATTGCATGTTATTCGTTGAACATTTATGAAGTGAAACAGGGTAGTGCAGTAAAAAGATATTAATTATCAACGATGTTACAGGCAATCTACGAAAAAATGTTTTTTTTTCCATAAGAAATACTTGCAAAATTTCAATAGCGTAAAGGCACCACTAAATATTTATTTAAAAGAAATAAGTGTCTATTTTTTGCAATTTGTGACAAAATAAGGGGCGGAAATGGACAAAATTCAAAAATTTCATTTTTAACGGCCACCCATGTTATGGCCAAATTACCATGTTATGGGTAATTTTACTCTCTAAATTTGAAACAGCGCAAAGGTATACAGCTGTTTCAAAACAGCGTATATACGCTGATGAAAAAGCGATTTGTTCACTGATTAACAGCAAAATTCACTAATTCACGAGCATATATGGTGGATTTCACGGAAATTGTCCTGCCCAAAAAATAAAATATGTCCAATCTACTGCAAAATTTTTTTTCATTTTATTTCTCGAAAACGAAAAAAACGCAGTTTTGAAATTTTGGTGTCTTATAGGAAAAAACCTCAGCTTTCGTTTAAAAATATTTAAAAAAAAATTAAAAATGCCCATCTTTGAGAAAAACTCAAATTTATTTTTAATTTTGAAAAATCAAGGTCAAATTATTTAAAAAATATAAAATGGACCTTTTCAATCGAAAGGTTATGCAAAAATCTACAAAAATCATGTCACATAAAATTTTTTTATCCATTGATTAAAACAGTGGAAATAGGAAAAGAAGAGTGAATTACCAAAAAACGCCAAACTTTTACCCCCTCCTACTGCCCCAATTTTTTAAAAAATTTTAAAATATTTATAGGATAAATTACTATCTATTACGACAACTCATAAAAAAAATTTGCAATAGATTGGACATATTTTTTTTTTGGGTCAGGACATTTTCCGTGAAATCCACCATATACGCTGTTTTGAAACAACTCTATACTTTGGGCTGGTTAAACAGCGAATTTTCGCTTTTTCCAATTAAGAGAGTACTGAATCCTTGTTTTAATTTTAAATATAAAAAATAGTTCAATCCGAAAAAACTACAACTCCCTTAGTTTATTTGAATAATAGTTAAAAACTAACAATAATAAATTGTTTAAACAAATACAAATTAGTAACTTTTAGTCAATAATATTTCTTATTTTAACCACCCTAATATGCAGATAATATTTACATATGTACCTTTTGGAGGTAGTCGTTTTCCTCTTTTCTGTTGATATATATCATTTTTTTCCGAAAGTACTTCGAGAGATTTAGACAGATCACCTTGAAACAATTATTGTTAATAAATATAAAAGTTAATAATTAGGAAAAATAAAAACGAAAGTTTAAAACGATGTCACAATAATTGTAAAAGTGTACCATTTTTTGTAACATACATTTAATATAAATGAATAAATTGTACTGGCATGTGAAGATAAGTGACTTGTCTTTAAAATATTTGAAGCTGTTGCTTTCTGCTTACATTAAAATAATAATAAATTTTTAAATTCAATGTAATTACAATCAGCGGTTTATTGATGTCCTATATCTCACACAAGAAGTAATAGACTTTTACAATAATATTGAACGAGAATGCAGAGGTCATGACGCTGAAAAAAGTTGAATTTTTTTTTTTTTTAATAAGCCGGTAAATATAGAGATAATGTTTTTTGTTTAATTACGCAATGTATTTCTATGTATTTCTTCCTCTAAATCCGAATCTGTAATTACAAAATTACCTAGAACGTCAAGTTTTTGAGAAAAATTGGAAATAGCATTAAGTTGCTGATTTTTATAATTTTTAAAAATTTTCTAAGGAGTAGGTCAATTATGCGACGTGGTAGAGACTTATGAATTATGCTTAAACTAAAGCTTGTAGAATGCAGTACAACATCCATTAATGTATTAATTTCAATGAATTAATTATTTACTTTTCCAGCTTTATGGACATCTAGAAGAAACTTATATATGATTTACAAATTGTTTTTCTTTCATTAATGAATGTTGTAGTCCATTGGCGTGCGCACGGGGGTGTCCAGGTTGTCCCAGGACACCCCAAATAAATCCAAAATGCTGTATTGGGCCGCTGATTATGTTTTGGCTACTTGAGGCCTCAAACAAAATATATAGGACAGATGAAACAAATTTTTTTGTATAAAAGGCCGCGCGAACAAACGATGTTAACGAATTGTGATGGAGATGGGACGTCACTGGTTTAGGCAAAATTTGTCCGTAAACTTTCTCTTAAAATAATAAATATTTTGACACTAAAGTTTGAGGAATTACTTAAAATATCATTAAGAAGGTCTCTCTGACCCAAGTTTCTTCAAATTTTGCAATTAAATTAATTTTTTTAATTTTCCAAGAATCAGCTAATTTTTTAAAAAATTAACTTTAAGGGTTGTAATGCATTTTACAAGCTTTAATTTAAGCGTAATCTGAAGTCCCTAAAACGTTTTATCGTGGAATTATCCTTTATAGACATTTAAAAAATTATAAAAATCAACATTTTCATGCTTTTCTTTTATTTTTTCTCAAAACCTTGACGTTCTAGGTAATTTTAAATTACAGATTTGTATTCAGGGAGAAAAAATACACGAAAAAACATTGCGTAATTAAACAAAAAATAATATCTTTAATTTTACCAGCTTATTAAAAAAAATTTCACTTTTTCAGCTTCATGGCCTCTGCGCTCCCGTTAAATATTATTTTAAAAATCTGTTACTTCTTGTGTAAGTTATTGGTAACAAGAAAAACTTTTTGAACCTGAGGTTCAGTAAAATTAATAAAACAAAATGAAATATAAAAGAACTAAGCACGTAAGCATTTTTTGGAACCAAAAAATTTTTTAATATATTTTACTCCAAATTGTAGTAAAAAACACTCTTACTTTGAGAGAATAGGCGGGAAGGAAGGTTTCTATAAATGTCTAAAAATTAAAAACATAGTTTGTGGAGCTAAGGTAAAAAGTAAATAAATTTTTTATTAATTTTACTTGATTTGCGCTTCGAACCTGAAGTCTTCCTTGGTACTGGATTACTCAATTCGGAGTCATCTGATTCTAAGTCATCTTCTATACTGAGTTTTTTACCTTAAAACAAATTATTTATTTATAGCAAACTTGATTTTACAACTGTTATAAGAACTTATTTTTTAACGAGAAGTAGAAAAACTAAAATAAAAGAAACCAAATAAAATGATGAAAAAAACATAACTAAAAAAACATTTTTTTGAAAGACAACGAATCTTTAAATAAATTTTATTTTAGTGTTGCATAAAAACTATCTTACTTTTATATAAAAGAAGTAAGGAGGGGTTGATAAATAACTAAAAATTGAAAACAATGTTTATAGAGCTAATAGTTAAAGAGTAAGCTATTTTAAAATATATTTTTACTTGATTTGTGACCAAGTTCTGACGTCTTCTCTAGTTCCGAATTACTGAATTCTAATTCCTCTGATTCTGAATTGTCATCGATAATGGGTTTTTTACCTTGCAAACAATTATTTATTTATGTCAAACATTTTTACTGGAAATTAATTCTCACAATTTTCTACTTAATAAAAAGAAAAACAAAGTAAAATGAATCAAATTAATAAAATAAAATAAAATAAAGAAAAATAAAATTTCTAAGCACGAAAGCATTTTTGTTTAAACAAACAAAAATTTTTCAATACATTTTACTCCAAATTGTAGTCAAAAACTCTGTTAGTTTGAGAGAAAACGCAAGAGAAAAAGTTTCTATAAACTTCAAAAAATTAAAACCAAAGTTTATGGAGCTAAGGTAAAAAGTAAATTAATTCTTTATTATAATTTTACTTGATTTGCGCTTTAAACCTTTTTTCTTCCATGATACAGGATTACTGAATTCAGAGTCATCTGATTCCAAATCGTCTTCTATATTGTGATTTTTACCTTAATAAAACCAATTATTTAATTATAGCAAACATTGTTTCTAGAAATGTTATGATAAATTATTTTTTAATGACAAATAAAAAAATTAAATTAAATAAAAAAAACAAAATAAAATAAAGAAAAAAACATAACTAAATAAACATTTTTTTTTAAAGAAAACGATTCTTTAAATAAAGTTTTCTTAAATGTTTTATCAAAACAAATTTTAGTTTGATAAAAAGAAGTAGGGAGGAGTCGATAAATGTCTAAAATTTGGAAAAAGTGTTTATAAAGCTAGGTAAAAAGTAAAGTATTTTAAATTTTATTTTTACTTGATTTGCGAGTAAGTACTGATGCCTTCTCTAGTTCCGAATTACTGAATCCAAGGTCAACTGATTTTAAATCTATTTCGATATTGGGTTCCTTACCTTTAAACCGATTTTTAATTTATAACAAATATTTTTCCTATATATTTCATGACAACTTATTTTTGAATAAGAAATAAAAAAAATGAACCAAATAAAGAAAAATTAAAATGTAGAAAAAAGAAACTATATATTTATAAAGCTATTGTAAGATGTTTTTCAATATTTTTTATTAGTTGGTTTCTGACTGAGTTCCGAAGGCTTCTTTAGTACTGGATTACTAAATTTAAGATCGTCTGATGCTAATTTTTTTTCGGTGTCGTTCTCTTTACCTTAAAACCAAATTTTTATTTATAACAAACAGTTTTTCTAGAAATTTTTTCTGTCGGATGTTTGTTCGATTCGCTCCTTTGTAGTTTTAAACAAATAAACATTCGGAGTTTTAGGAATTCTATTAAATATTTAATAAGTAATTTTTTTTGACAAATAAAGATTTGATTAAAGCGGATATTCTAGCATGTTAAAATTCTATTTTCTTAATATTTTATTAAATGACAATTCAACTAAATGATAATACTGCTAAATATTAATTCTGTGATCTAAAAATTTTCTTAATTAAAAATCAGAATTTATTAAAATTCGACTGAAAATAAATTCGAAAAAATAAAATTCGGCAATAAGAAAATTATATATATTTAATGATTTTGTATCTATTGAAATTCTATAAAATGAAAATTCAAAATAATAATAAAAATAATAAAAAAATAATAATAATAATAAAATAATGTCAATTAAACTTTTTTTTTAAACAAATAAAATTTTTTAATACAATTTTTTAGTTAATTTCAGTCGTCGGGCAACTTAACTTTGAAACAATAGGATGGAGGGAAGGGTCTTCAAATTATCAATGGTTGTCTAAGTGGCGGACACGCTTTTACAAATATGCAATAACGGAAATTGTCAATAAACATAAAAAATATTTCAACATAGTTGGTGCGACTGAAGTCAAAAGTAAAATATGTAAAATTGTATTTTTTACTTGGTTGGTCAGTCAGATCCGAAATCGTTTTTGGTTCACCATTTCCGACATTGGAGTCACCTGATCTAACATCTTCTTGGATTCTTTGCTTCTTAGCTAAAACCAATTTTTACGTTTAATTTCAGCGTATTTTATTTCAGAATTTATGTTACAATAAGTAGCAAAAAATAATTTTAAGGGTTCTATAAAAGGTTCTATAAAATATTCTGTAAAATAATTTGTTTTATTTTATATATTTAAGAATGTTCTACAAGAGTTGAAAAATTAGAAACGTTTATGGAGGACCTATAAAGTTTAAACTAAGATATATTTAAATTTTTTACTTGTTTTGTAAGATTGATCCGAAGTACCCCTTGGCTCCACATTTCTGACTTTGCTTTCATCTGATTTTAGACCATCTTGGATTTTTGATTTATTACCTTAAAACAATTATTACATATACAAAAAAAAATTTCTTTGAATTAGTGTCTGATAATTTTTTTTTCTATAAATAGGAAAAGAAACTAAGATAAATAGAAATCAACTAAATACTCTTGAAATCTGAATTTGCGAGAAACTTCGAAAATTAAAATTAGCGTTTATAAACTAGTGAATCAGTTAAATTTTACTAATTTTTAGAACCAATCTTATACTTATTACCGATTCAGATTTGGAGAGTAAATCAAAAGAAATGAAGGCAACTAAACAAAACTATTTTTAATGAACATCGTTTTGAAATATTAAATGTTATTTTAACTTTTAGTCAATGTTTATATGTTATTTTGATTGGGAATAAATGGTTTATAATTATTTTAGGATTAGGAGGATCCATAAATATTAAAAGATTTAAAATGTTGTTTATAAAGGAGCCCTAAGATTGAAACAAAGATATATTTTAATTAGATATTTACTTGGCTTCCTAGTGAGTTCCGAAGTCTTCTTTAGTTTAGGATTTCTGAAATGGGAGTCATCTGATTCTAAATCGTTTTGAATTTTGGCTCTCTTATCTTAAAAAAAGTATAAGACACTTATTGTTACTAAAGAGTACAAAAAAGATCTTTCTCTCCCTGTCTCCCTGTCTCTCTATCTCTCTCTCTCTCTCTCTCTCTCTCTCTCTCTCTCTCTCTCTCTCTCTCTCTCTCTCTCTCTCTCTCTCTTTCTAACACGATAAAATCCTAAAACCTATTTTTAAGATTTGAATCGGTGAAAAATTAGCCACTGATTCAATCAGTGAAATTCGAATTCACCAGTGGAATGGACTGAATAATTCAGTAAAATTTCACTGATTATAAGTAAATATCTCACTGATTAAAATCAGTGGTTAATTTTTTACTGATTTACTAGTGAATTTTATTGATTCAAATTTCGAGAGTAATCTGCATTTTCCTGCAAGTGATGCAAAGTTATTTGTGTCAAAAAAATGCTGATTTTCATCCAATATTTACAGTTCACTTTTATCTAATAATTAATTATTTAAATTGTTTTAAGTAAATTAAACTGTGTTTTCTAAATAACAATATGAAAAGTAAAATTATCCTTTTTTTCCTGTAAATAGGAAATTTTTTTTAATAATATCTAAGACCTTTTTAAATATTTCTTTACTTGGTTTGTGAGGGAGTTCCAAAGTCCGCTTAGGATCTTGTTGTCTACTTTCTAAGATTGTCGTTGCAGGTACAATTGTTGCAGAAGGATCACATTTTTGTTTATTTCCTTAAAATAAAATTCAACATTTAAAATCATTGTTTAGTGTGATTATTATTTTTAAGGCTGATAAATCTTGCAAACGAGCAAAAATGCTCTGATCTCATAGACTTGATCAGCCTTAATTTAAATTATTCTTTTTAC
Organism: Ganaspis brasiliensis; assembly: GCA_037103525.1. Lineage (NCBI taxonomy): Eukaryota > Metazoa > Arthropoda > Insecta > Hymenoptera > Figitidae > Ganaspis > Ganaspis brasiliensis. The sequence continues at coordinate 1,609,517 of JAZKLR010000056.1, read as the reverse complement.
CTTCTGTTAATATTGAACCTTCAGATTTTGTTGCTTCTGGGATTTCAGCATTCTTTCCTTTAAAAAATATGAAGCGTATGTTTCAGAAAATTATTGAGATACATATATGTACTTGACCTATATATATATAAATTAATATTTTTACTTGGTTTTTCAATGCTCTTAGAATTCATTTTCAAATCTGGGCTGATGGGTATTGCAGATTTTTTAAAATTACCTGTATTTGAATTTAATAGAGAATTAAAAGGATTTCTTTTAATGTCTTATAGTGTGATTTTTATTAATATTAAATTTTATTTTGAGAAATTTTTTACGTTTATTCTTAGTTCAATTCATTTAAATTTAGTTTCAAAAATATTTTTTTTAAAGATTTATTACATCTTTACGTGTACGTTTTATTTTTTAATTTAAAAATGATTTATATATAATATTTAATATTTTCTCCAATTCTTTATTTAAATATTATTTAATTTATTATGACAGTTACCTTTATTATTTTGTGATGCATTTACAGGAAATAATATCGGTAAATTTGAAATTTCTTTGCTAAGAGTCTTCTGCCCTTTCTCCTGAGCTTTTGTGAGTGCAGCTTTTTTGGGATCTTTAACCTTCGATTTTTTATTTATTTTTTTCGGCATTATATTTCCCTCCTTATCCACGTTTATTGACTGCAGATACTTTTTGTCCTCTAAAAAATTTTTGTAGACATAATACGATAATAATAATAATAATAATAATGATAATATTATCATTATATATAATGATAATACTTCGTGATGATACTTCGTGCCCGAAGTATGCATGTTACAGATATGTAGAAAGACACAATGCTGCGCTTAAGGTGTTGTATTATCACCTTTGACACCAATATGGTATAGATAAAGAACCCATCTTGCCGTATGCCCAGGGGGATCAGGAGTCCGTTGTGGAAAATGATCAGTGTAAGATCTACTGGAATTTTCCTTTTTCCACCACTCATCGTATCAGCGCCAATAAACCTGATATAGTGCTCCAGGATCATAAAAGTAAGGTCATTTGTGTGATAGAGTTTTCGGCACCTGCTGAGAGCATTATCACTCAAAAGGAGGATGAGAAGCGGACAAAGTATCAAGACCTTCTGTTTGAATTGAGTAAAATATATCCAGGCTACAGGGTCAGATTAATTGTTCTTGTACTCGGTTGTTTAGGAGGGATGCGAGCTTCATTTGTGAGCCAATTACAAAAAAGTCCTAGCTGCGAGCACAAGGCTAATGCGTTGGCGGTTCGCATGCAGAAGGCTGTTCTTCTGAACTCTCTAAATCTGGTTCGGCAGCACTGTTCATTATAAGATCCTATTCGGTAGCTCTAAAAAAGCATCCAACAACGTTCTTGACCACCGCTTAAGAATATCGGCGGCAATGGGTGAGAACAACAGTGTAAGAAACGAAAATAACAACTCTAGTAAATGAATCACGCTTTTGCTTACCCTCCAGGACGGATGGAACAATAGTGGATTAGAATATGTAAAGCAAGAATGGGAGAGATTGTTTTAGTGAGGTATTACCACAGCACGTGGTCGAGTCCCACACGAACAAGTGCGTAAATGCATTTTTTCCTCTCCTAAACTTGTTTTGTAAAAAAAAAAAAAAAAAAAAAAAAAAAAATAGTAATAATAATAATAAAACTAGATAAAAGTCTTAGAATAAAAATATATGATTTAATAATTATTAAATTAAGCTGTTCTAATAATATTTATATTTTTTAAACTTATATTTTTAGGTTACTTACCGCTTCTCAATATAATTTTCGCTTTGAAAATTTTACCATTATAGGGCAAGTTAACTTCTTGCTCTACTTCCACTCCAGTAAGGTCTGGAGTTTCTTGTAATATGGTGATAGTACGACCAACCATCCACTGCACTAATACATACATGTTTTTTACGACACCGAAAAATGTACACTAAATATAATGAAAATTATTAATTAGATGCCAGATAATATAACTGGGCTGAAGTTGGCTGTATTAATTTAAAAATAAAACATCACTACAATTTTAACTGTATCTTAGATAAATTTGTTTATTTGCGTTTTGTTTTTTTACGCATTATGTTTTACGACGAAGTGGAAAATAAACTTCAAGAATCGTATTTATAAACTTATAAATGTAGATTAATAAGTGTTTGAACTAGTGACGGTTTTATTATTTTAATCGAGCATTTTTTAAAGGTTGAACTCAGTATAACTATGCCCCCTAGAAGAGATTTTTTATCGGTGTCTGAAAGAGCTCAGAGAAAAATAATACAGCGTATGAGAGAAGAAAGACATAACCAAAGACATAATTTATCAGATTCATCGTCAGAATCTGATGATTTTGATGTAAGAACCAAACGTATAGTTAAAAAATTATTCTATTATTTTAATATGCATTTAATTTAAAAAAATGTATACAAAAAGTTTTTTAAAATTTTTAAGAATTTTTACTAGATTATTAAAAGTGATCATAGTTTTATAATTTATTGTACATTATTTGTTATTTAATATTCAATTAATTAACAGTTTTTCTTTAATTGTTATAATTAAATTTATATACAGATAATTAATCATGTCAATGAAGAAAATATAGACAGTAACGATGAACTCGAAATCGATCAAAATTATGAGGAAATTATGATACCACCTATCAACAGTGAAAACGAAGAAATGGGTATTGGTGTTGAAGAGGAAGAAAACTTTAGCGATACGATTTATATGACGATGCGAATGACGATATGTTAGAAGATGGTAATTTTCTAAAACAATATTATCAATCATTTATATCCAATATTATTACATAACCTTAAAATCACAGTAACTAGAGAATCAATATTTATTTACTAAATGATTAGTAAAATTATATGTTTTCGCTTCCTTTTAGAAGAAGCTTTATGATCGTTAAGAATTTCCATTTTTCAAAAAATAGGATTTTTGACTCATCTTCATCTAAAAAGCATAAATTTTTATTTGTACGCAAACGTCCTGATGTGTGTGCGTATGTATGTATGTGTAACAGTAGTACTAATGGTAGTTTTTCAGTGTAGGATATTTCGAAAGAATTTTAACCAATTTCAATAAAATGTGGTCTCTTAAACATCTAACTTTAGACATTGGGAGTTTAAATAATATACCTAATCAACTTTTTTCATTGAAAATATCGTTTTCTGTCAAAATTTTGTTTCATAATACAAGTGTAATTTAATAAATAAAAATATCATGCTCGTTGACGTAAAACAAATCGATTAGCCTACAATAAAAAACAAAAGTGATTACTATTTACATTTTGGTTATATAAACCAACAAAAAGGGTGAATTTAACCATGAAAATAGTAAAGTTAACTACATTCATAGTTGATATAACCTAAAAAATGTCGTTATCTTCTTGACCAACCATTTTCGGGATTAATTTAACCATATTTTTTTCAGTGTATATTAACCATTGTTATATGAAAAATTCACCAAAAATTCTTACAATTATTCATGATCTTTCTGTTCTTCTGACACACTGAGAGAAGTGTGGGACGTCAAGTGCGTATGACATTCCAAATACAAGTTACCTCAAGCACCAAATCTAGTAGGTAATTTCCAGCTGGTTCTAAAAGCGACTCATTCTGAATCATCCCAGGCTTATTCCTAAGACACTAGTCACTCCTAGAATATTATTCTGACGTTTTAGATTTTGCTAACTAGTATTTTCTATCTGAATTTTAGTACTGTCTGACGCTTGAAAATCCATGGGTCATCCTTATAACATCCGACGGTCAACCCTGGGACATTTCAAACTTATTCTTGCCTCTCATGGAAATTTTGACAGGGCTTTAGCTGACCTCAAACTTAAACGCCTGACCAAATTTGTGCTAAAAATGTTGCCACTACTATGTAGCCATTACTATGACTCGCCCAGTTTGACCCTATAAAGACCCAATTTCGACCGTGGAATAGATCTATACGCATCAAATCTACTGATTTATAGTTGTTCTCGGTTGCACTATTTCCATGAATTTTAAGGTTAAAAGAAATATAAGCTTTTTCCCTAAATACCAAATTTTACAAAATATTCCATCCATTTTAACCTGACTTCCGTCAAACATGTTCCTATGACATATTATAATCATAACTGGAATTGACTTATCCTGAAGCATCTTAGGATCATCCGTGGGTCAATCTTGGATCATCCCTGGGACAGCCCTGGTACAATCCTGGGACAAACTTAGGACAACCCTAAATATCCTGGGATATCTTTGGGACATACCAAACTCATTCCTAGGATTGAATCATTCTAAAACATCCGCGGTTCATTCCTATAACATATTTAACTTATAGGAACGGGTCGTCATGGGATTTATTAAACTTATTCCTAGGATTGACTCATCATGGATCATCTCAGGCTTTTAGACTCATCCTTAGGGTATCCTTTGATTATCCCAACGAAACTTCAGGACCCTCGAGGGGATATCTTTGGATAATTGCTGACTTAACCCTGATATGTCATTCGGTGAACTTAGAAAAATCACCTAGATTTATCCTAGGTAAAAATTGAGGGCATCTGTAGGTCAGCCCTGGGACGTCCAAGGGTCTGCCCTGGCACAATCCTGTGAAAATCCGACGATAACCTTTACTTCCCTGGGATCTCCATCTAACATACAAAACTCACGCCTAGCATTGACTCATTCTGAATCATCCCTGGGTCGTCTCTAAAACATATCCAACTCTTTTCTACAGAATTTAACGCCTCTCGAATTTACTAAACTTATTCCTAACATTGACTCATCATTGATCGTCCCAGGTTTTTAGACACACCCTTGGGGTATCCTTTGATTATTCCAAGGAAACTTTAGGATCCTCGAGAGGACATCTTCGGATTATCGCTGTATCAACCCTGTTCCATCCTTTCGTCCACTTCGGATCATCACTTGGATTTTCATTGGTCAATCTTAGGGCCATCTGAAGCACAACCCTTGGTTGACCGTAGCAAAGCGCAGGTACTTACCTGGGACAGCACTGGTTCATCCCTAGCACACCCCTGGGAAACCCCTGTCACAACCGTGGTGCATCCCTGGGACAACCCTAACTTTTCTGAGATATAGCTTTGTGCATTACAAAACTCACTCCTGACATCCTCTCATTCTTGAGTATTCTTCAATTATTCCTAAATCATATCGAACTCATTTCTACACGAATTAAATGCCTCTGGGATTTACTAAACTTATTCCTAACATTTACTCATTATTGATCATCCCAGGTTTTTAGACACACCCTTAGGGTAGCCTTTGATTATCCTAAGGAAACTTCAGGACCCTCGAGGGGACATCTTTGGATCATTGCTATATCAACCCTAATATATCCTTGTATCAACCCTGGGACAACCCAGGCACAGTGCTGATACTTCCCTGGGATAACCTGGAGTAACCTGGAATAACCTGACTTTCGTGGGGATTTTTTGGGTCATACTAAACTCATTCCTGGGATTGATTCATCACGGGTTTATACTTAGATCATCATTGTGACATTTTAGGGACATCTTTGGAAACTGTATTACTTTCGTTCTTTCAATATCTTTCATATGACGTTTTTTTATTTCTCTGTCATCCGTTATTTTGGATGATTGTTGATGATTTACTGTTTTAGAATGAATGGAATTTATTTTAATTTTTGGATCAGTTTTAGATAATATGATTCAGACGAGTAGCTTAAGTAAATTCTGTTTAACTTTTCTTTTTAACATATAATAGGGATATGGTCCACCTAATTATTTATAAATTATGAATAATTGTAATAACTTCTTATAAATATACTTATTAATAATAATTAGAAAATTATATTATGTATATATATATATAATAGAAAAATATTTTTTTTATATAGACGAGTTTTATGATATGGAAGAAGACTTTGACATCATGAACTTGGAAAATCAAAATGACTTAAATAGTGACACCGATTCTTCCGTTTATTCTGATTTGGAAGAAGAATTCGATGATGCCTATGATGAATTTTTTCCTGATCCCCTTCTTTATGAAGGTGCACCAATAACTGTTGCTGAAAGTGAGCTATCAATCCTTGCTTTGGTCACACGTTTTAGTATTTCCGGTGTACAATTTTGAAAATCAGGAAAATCCTATTAACAAACATTTTTTTTGTATAAGATGTTTTAATGTTTTGCAACATGAATCTGATAGATGCGAAAATTGTTTAGAATTAACGGAAAGCTCACATTGTATAACATGTTCTATAGTCTCACAGCTGCAAGCACTTTACAGTAGACCAGGTTTTCGCGAAAAATTTTTAAACCGTTTCAATAGAGTTAAACAGACACCAGATAACTTAGAGGATATTTATTATGGTAGAATATACCAAGAATTGTGTGCGGAAGGACAGATCTTACATGATCAAAACAACATTTCTTTGATGTGGTATACGGACGGAATTCCAATTTTTAAGTCGTCAAAATTTTCGATTTGGCCCTTCTATCTCGTCATTAATGAACTACCGTTTAGTCAAAGATTTAGAAAAGAGAATGTTATTGTAGCAGGGTTATGGTTTGTGGAAAAAAAACCCATACCAAATTTATTCTTAGCTTCGCTTTATAATGATATTCAACAGTTGGCAAATGGTATTATTATAAATACACCTTATTACGAAGAGCAGGTAACTGTGAAAGGAATCATTATAAGTGGAACTGGCGATTTACCTGCCAAAGCTCTGTTCATGAACATGAAACAGTATAATGGAAAATTCGGTTGCCATAAATGTAAAATTCCAGGAAGAAGAATTGACAATGTTCAAGCTTACCCTTATGTCAACAATTTAAGAATGCGAACTAAGACTCAAACTTTGGCTCATGCTGAATCCGCTGATAGGCGGGGTCATGCAGTCTGTGGGGTAAAAGGTTCCACTATTTTATCTAGAATTGTTTACCTGTGGATTACAACAACGGTACTGGATCCAATGCATTCAATATTTAGTGGTTTAATGAAGTCACTTTTAAAATTGTGGTTTGACAGTTCTTATGCTGGTGAAAGATTTTCAGTACACGCGTATAGCAATCTTATGGATAAGAGACTAACGGATCTTGTACCTTCTGAATTTGTTCAAAGACGACCTCGTTCTATAACAGATCATCTAAAATTTTGGAAAGCGTCCGAGCTTAAAAATTTCTTTTTTTATTATTCAGTACCTTTGCTGGAAGATATTTTGCCTCGGGAATATCTGGAACATTACAAATTACTAGTGTTAGGAGTGTTTCTTTTATATCAACCGAGCATTTCAAACGATATGTTAAATACAGCATCGCGTCTACTCAACGAATTCGTTTCTAGATTTGAAAACTTATATGATATACGTCACATGTCATGCAATCTGCATTCAACATTACATTTTGTTGAACTGGTCAAAAACTTAGGACCCTTATGGGTTTATTCTTGTTTCCCCTTTGAAGACTTAAACGGGAAACTCAAAAGTTTTGTACACGGCAGTAAATGTGCGGAACTGCAAATATCTTACGGTTTCTCTTTGTACATTAATACATACACCCTTAATCAAGAAATACTACATCAAGAGCGAAAATCTTATGATTATTGTAAAAAGTTACATTCGGCTAGAAAACAAATGAAATTGCAAATTATAGGGGAATCTGTATACACAATAGGCAAAATAACTAATTTAGAAGTTGACGATGACGTTCAAAACGAATTGAGAAGAAAAGAAATACATGGACGTTATTTAATTTTCAAAAAACTACTGAAACAAGGAACAGTGTATTCATCAGAGTTGTATACGCGATCTAAAAAAATAAACTCCAGATGTGTATCTTATTATCAGAATGCAAAATTGTTTGGGATTGTAAAATTTTATGTAAGAGTGGTCGAATGCCAGTGCCGACGGAACTTCTGCTTGTGCCCTGCAAAGTATTTTGCGATTATTAATAAGTGCACTACACAAAACGCATTCCCTAATTCCATTATCCCCGAAGTAAGCTTCAATTTCATCCATAAACTGGAAAGAATTCCCAATGTCCTTGATATTGTAGATGTTAAGAACTTACAGAATGTATGCTTTCTTGTAAATATGACTGACAATACTAATAACTCAATTTTTTATGTAATTGAGCCAATTAATACGATTGAAAACGAATAATCAATTTTGTAGACGACAGTAACTTTAATAATATAATAAATAAAAATATACAACAATAAAATACAACTTAACTTTACTCCATAATAAAGAACATAATCATGTACAGCAATGTATTATAATTCGACTTCACTTAAATAAACTTTCATTAGGTGAAAAAAATTGAAAATTATAATAATTATTAATCCACCGAAATTAATGCAAACTTCCTCAAAGCAATTGCCCAAAAAGCACCTAAACATAGAAGGGACACCTAGTGTTCTTAGAGCATCTAGCAGTGCCAGTCTGATGAAAACTTCCTCGGTGAATCAAAAATCACCTGGACACTGGAGGGACACCTGGTGTTCTTCCGGTATCTAGTAGTGCCGGTTTGATGACAACTTCCCCATAGGAGTATCCCAAAAAGCACCTGGACAACTGAGGGACACCTGGTGTACTTCCAGTATCTAGTAGTGCCGGTCTAATGAAAACTTCCTCGGTGAAGTTGCTCAAAAAGCACCTGGACACCGGAGGGACACTTAGTGTTTTTCTGGTAACTGGTAGTACAGGTCTGATAAAAACTTCCTTAAAGAAGTTTCACAAAAAGCACCTGGACACTGGAGGGACACCTGGAGTTCCTCTGGTGTCCAGTAGTGCCGGTCTGATGGAAACTTCCTCGGTGAAGTTGCTCAAAAATCACCTGGACACTGGAGGGACACCTGGTGTTCTTCCGGTATCTAGTAGTGCCGGTTTGATGACAACTTCCCCGAAGGAGTATCCTAAAAAACAACGGAGGGACACCTGGTGTACTTCCAGTATCTAGTAGTGCCGGTCTAATGAAAACTTCCTCGGTGAAGGTACTCAAAAAGCACCTGGACACCGGAGGGACACCTAGTGTTCTTCCGGTAACTGGTAGTACAGGTCTGATGAAAACTTCCTCGAAGAAGTTGCCCAAAAAGCACCTGGACACCATAGGGATACTTTGTTCGCTTCCGGTGTCAGGTAGTACTGATTATACGAAAACTTCCTCAATATCGTCTTCATACTCTTGGCAGGACATCCTGGTTTCTTAAATTTTATCTTTTAAATGTATTTGAGAATAGATGATATCTTTAGCGTGGCTAGCGGTACTTTGTCACTGATAAACCTTTTTTCAGCAACGATTGAGCAATTATTGTGCTACGCATAAGCTACGCGTGAGCCGTTTTTTAGCCAGGATTGAGCCACGCTGATATTTTGACGCGGGTAGGGTTCCGTTTTACGGTACGGAACCCTAATTATGCAAGTTTCATAAAATACGCCTGCATATGCATGTCGCCTTGAGATGGGTGCTTGTAAGTTGGCCTCCATGGTTTTCAAAAGGACAATAAACTATATAGACAAAATTCTAAATAAGGAGGAGGACAGATATCCCAAGCAATGTTTTCTGAAATTAAAAACTTTAGAAAAAAAAAATCTATTCTTAGATAAGTTTAATTGGTGTAGGCAGGTTAAAGTATTTTTTTAGGCAATTGGGGAGCAAGCAAGTTGCAGCAAAATATCTGCCCCCCTTCTACGTGAAAACAAAAACCGATGGATAAAGGCTTATCCAACTAAACTATTCTGTTTAAAAAGGACTTGGAAAGAGGAAATGATTCCCAATCTTTGAAAAATTTTCACACTTACCGTTGTATGAGGGTACTTAAAAATATCTTTTGCTAGAAATACCATTTAATTATAAGAAAATTATTGCCCAATCAAGATTAATAAATAGTTATCAAAGTAGAATTATAATTAATAACAAAATAATTAAATTTAACAATGATTCAAAATGTAATAAATGCGGAATGGAAGTTTCGGAGAGTGCAATTCATTTATTGATAGTGTGCTCATATCATATCATACGGCGGAGAGAAAAATATATATAATTGAAAGTTATGAGAGTAATAAAATTAAAGAATTTTGGTTAAAGGCACTTAGTAATACGGATATAATTAGCGGAAGGAAGATTTACATGTTCATAAAAAGTGTGCTAGAACGTAATTAATATAGATGTAAGCATATTGATATAAGTGTAACTCCATTGTATAGACATTTTAAGTCTTAAAACAATAAACAATCATTCATTCGTATATCTTACAATTAAGTAAAATAACGTAAATTTTTTTGTTTATTAATAGTTTCTTTATTACAAAATCAATATTAAATATTCATAAAGTTACTAAAACTGCAGAATTGTTCTTAGAACTAATAAAACAAATATTTATTAACTATTGTAAAAATTATGCAGTTATAATTACATACAATTTATTATTATTACAGTTTTAAAAAAATGAAATTTTACCAAACATATATGAAAATATTTTCTAATGTATTGTAATTTTTTCATACCAAAATTAGGTATTTTACTATAAGAAAGAATATTTTCCATAATGTCATGAAATTTTTCCATACTGATGTACTGAAAAACATATTTACATACCAAGTATTTAAAAAATTCGTTAAATTTGTATGGAAAATTTTCCATACAAATGTTTTTCCTCTTGCGAAGTTCCATACTTTTAGAAAAAAATTTTTAAAAAAGATTCTAATGGTTTATTTAAAATGGTTCAAAAGGTAATTTCAAGTTGTTTGAATTAGACTTTTTACAAAAAAATTGCATTTTATTTTGCTGGAGAAATAAATGATTCATTTATTTCAAACCTTTCATTAAGGCTGTCTAAGTCGTTCGAGACTACTAAGAGGCGACTTAAAGAGGAAAGGTATGTTCTGTCGAATATTAAGAAATCGATTTTTTCTCTTCATTTTCTTGTAGTAGAACATCCCAAAAACTTTAAATCCAATTTTTATATCATTTGAAGTAAATCTTTTTTATGTTATGGAGCTTTAACCCAGCTAATATGTCATATAAGTGTTTCAATGACTGGTTAAAATGACTAAATGAATTTCATTTTTGAGATACGATTTGAATGATTACGTGCTTAGAAAATGTCGAACGAAACAGTGATCAGAAGGGTTAGTTTATGGCTATTTATGACCGTAAATTCTAAACCCTGAAGAATTTTAGTATGCCTATACCCTGACGTAAAATAAAAGGTTCTTTTACAGTCCCTGTTAAAATCTAAATTATTTATATTACTTAATCCAAAATTATAGGGGAGTGGGCCCCAAGTTGGACACCCTTTCGATATATTGCTGTAGAATCCAAAATAAATACAATATATTAAAATGTTTTACACCGGATGAAAGTACAAATTATAAGGTAACTTATGGCTAGGGCTTGAAATTCGCATAGTTTTAAATCCCGGGGGATTATTTGCGGGACCCGACAATAATCCCGCGGGAACCCGCAATGTTTTTGAAACACACCTTAAGTTAAGGGAAATTAATTAATTAATTAATTACTTTTGTGGACAGAAAGAAAATATACATGCATTTAAGTATTTATTGATTCTGGAAGTATAATCTGCAATCTGTTTTCTTCATTTAATTAAAAATATTATGTCAATTCCGAAAGAACGCTAAAAAACGGTACGTCACACAGAATGGCTCTCTTAAGGAACTCAAAGTATATCCTGCTGCTGAAAATACTGTTTTTGCTTCTACACTAAATAAAGTTAAATAGTCATAAAGAATAGACAAATTTTTGCCCTTTGTTCCGTCACTATCATAGTCAAGGATTTCTTTCATTAATACTTTTAAGTATCTCAGTAATTGACAATTTTTTCAATTACTTTGAAAATTATTTATCAAAAGTGTAAGTTGTACCCTTTTTTGGCTTGCTGGTTGATATCCCTCCCCGTATGGTTTTTTCATTCACTCTAAAATTTATTTTTCATGAGTCTTTAATGTTAAGAATCTTCTTCCAGCGAAAAGTGAAGGGGTTTAGAAGTAAAATTAAATAAATTTTTATAAACTTTATAAATCTAGTGTTTTTATTTGAATTTTTATATGTTTTCAGCAACTTTTCCAGAGGGTGGCAACTTTTAAGCTAAAATTCATAAGGTCAATTTTAGCTAGTTTTTAAAATTTGGTGTAAATTTTTTTTTAAGAACTCGAATGATTTTTGTTTTAGGGTTCTGGCTTTTTAGTTCCTTTTTCCAATGCGAATGCTATGTTGACCTTAGGAATATGTTAATTTTATAACAATTTATGATCAAAAAAGTTTAAGGGTGTCAACCTGAGGCTTTTCCTTTACGCGTTTAGGTAGAGACAGCAAAAAAAATATCCTACACTTATTAAGATATGTAGACAAATAAGAATAAGCAAGACACACTTATATCAAAATCAAATGACACTTTTGCGAATCCTGCAAATCTTTATGCGGGATCCGCAAGCTAACAAAAAGCGTGGGATCCCGCGGGAATGAGAGATCCTGCTTTGCGGGATTGCAACCCGTACTTATGGCCACAGGGATTAAATTTTATTTTGAACATTAACATTTTAAAAGCATTTTTTCTAATTGTTAAAATTTTCGGTCTAAAAAAAGTGGCCCCAAGATGGACACCTTCTTAAAAGTCTCTGAAAATTGTAGAAAATAGAAAATTAACGTAATGTAACAATTCTTTAAATAATTTTTAATCATTTTACGGAATTTATCAAGAAATAACATTTCTAAAAACTTCAATTTAATAGCTTAACAGTAAAAAGTAATAAAATATCGAAAAATGTCGATATATCATTTTCTCTAACGATAACATCACATTTTATGGTGAAAAATAAAAATTTTAATTAATTGGCTCAAAAAATTATTGAAAAAAGTGTAACATCGAAAATGAACAAATAAATAAATTGAGAATTTGCATTATACGTGTTCTAACAATTATATGTATCTAATTTTGTTCCCCGAAAATGATATTTTTTATAAAACATAGGTAACAGTATTTATAATAACTGATTGTCATTTAATTTTTTTCTTTTTTAGAACATTTTTAGATATTTATAATCTTGAAAAACCAAAAATTTGTAATTTTTCAATTTTCAATTTCAAATTTGCAAATTGCAAAAATTTTGGGTCATAAAACATTTGGGTTACATAAACTATAAAAGAAAAAAAATACCGGTAGGCATCGGTATTTCAGTTCAACGTAGATTTATGATCCCATTGAAACTTAAATAGGTAATCGCGACATGTAAAAGTACTACCTATGCAAAGCAAAAAATGGTTCCTGGTATTATAAGAGTAGAAATGACTAAAGAATACCGAATCAGTCATTTTTGAGGTATTTTTGAGGTATTTTCTATCGACAGGGTAGGGGAGAGTAGTCAGAGTTGAATAGTTTTGACATTTCTCTATAACTTCTCCTGTAGGCCGAATTTTGCGATGTCTCTTATATTATTGGAAAGTTCTACTAAAATGCAATGTTTTTGCTAAACATTGCAAAAAATTTGGACCAAAAGTTTCGGAGTTATAGGCAATTAAAAAAAAAAAAAGGTAGTCAGAGTTGGGTCACTGTAGAAAATCAATGAAATATGAAGATAAATCATTGAAAATGACAATATCTTTGCCTTCGCATGATAGAATGGCACTCAAATACATTTGGAAATGACAAAAGGAAACATGAAATTGAAATAAATCATATTTCCTCTTGTATCGCAAAATTGATCTGAAAGTGAAAAAGTATTACCAAAAATTTGAATTTTCTTTCTTTCCTATAGAAATGAAGTATTGGACACCTTTTTAAGTTAACAAATTCATTTTCATTGCAAAAATGCTTCAGAATTGCAAAATTTTGGGTGTACCAACCTTGACTCAAGCGTCGTTTAGCTTCATATCACACACACACCATGAACGCTTTATACAAACACCAAATTACGTTCCACATTTTCGTATAACATCTTAATGAACAATTTTAGTCAACTTAATTTGTCTTTAGCATATTTCTTCTACATTTAATTATCTAATTTTGAAACTACAAAAACGTTTTTTGTTGAGCGTATAACACGGACTCGCTTAATACGTCTGTATAGTTCGCACACTTCACTGCAATCCATCTAAAAAGTTTGCTGGCATTGCTAACAAGTATTTACACACAACGACATATTGTTCTACTGTAATAAAACAAAATAAACGCGATGATTCAACTCTGACCACTGTCCAACTCTGACTACTCTCCCCTATATACAATTTTTATAGCTGTTACAAAACGGTTCTACACTGAAAAAAAAAATTATTTGAATCAAATAAAAATTATTTGATCCAAGTAAATTATTTACTTGTCTATTATCCATTAAATATATATTTGACTCACATAAATATTTACTGGTCCTAAGTATTTTATTTTATCGCATAAAATAAACAGTAATTTGAGTCAAATAAAAATTACTTTAACCAAATAAATGGAATACTTAAAACTAATAAATAGTGGTTTAAATCAAGTATGAAAATTACTTAATTCAATAATTCATGTTATTTAATTCAAATAAATATTTATTTGCATGGAAAAAATGTTTTTCTTGAAAGAACTAAACATTTTTTTGTATCAAGTAGTTAATTATTTATCACGAATAATTGTTTTAATTCTGACTAAAATCCCTTTAATTCTGTCAAATATTTTTTTATTAAGCCCAAATATGAAATCTATTTGCATCAAGTAAAAAAATTATTAGATTCAAATAAATTTAAGTTTGACTTAAATCAAGAATTACTTATCTCAAGTAAATGTCTAATTGCATTAAGTAAATAAATTATTTATAACTAATTAGAAATTATCTAATTCAAGTAAACTTCTTATTTAATTCAAAATTCTCGAGTGCCAGAATGTTAGGAAACTAATAAAATATTTAAAAATAATTTTAAAATCATAAAATTAATTCTAAATTATTATTCATACTTGAGTTCTACTTTATTTGTAACTGGTTTTCTATTTTTTTAAGGTATTATTCTAGTATTTGTGTTATTTATTCCTTTAAACGAATGAATTCATTGTTTATAAAGGTTTTTACAATTTTTACACAACATATTTCGCACATACATATAAACAATTATATACTTATAATTAAAAATCGCACCTGCAGAGGATTCGAACCCTCAACGCTACGCACGCAAATCAAACGCTTAAGCACTAGTACACGCAAGCTCTGGTAAAAAATATCAAAATCTTCTACTAGTACGTCAGGTCTGTAAGGGGTGCTTCCTTTTTCAATTTCTGATATGTTTAGTACCATTTTAAACTTTTTATAAATAGTAATTTATGAAGTAACCATTAAATACTATTATTTACAAATTAAACAATTCTTTCTAATATTAATGTGACCGAAATCAATAAAAGATGAGAAATAACTAATTTAATAAAAAATACTTTTACAGAATATTAAATATCTAAATCAAAATTGAACAATAACAATTCAATTCATTAAGTAATTTAATTTACTCAAATCCATAAAATAAAGTTATTGTATTAAATACTTTTTATTTGTATGGAACAAAAAAATATTTGGCTGAAATAAATAAATTAATGGTTACAAATAACTCACTATTATAGTTTCAATTAAATATTTATTTGATCGAAGTATTTTTTATTTGATTTCATAAAATAAAGTATTAGTATTAAATAAATCATTATTCGCATTAAATAATTAAGTTTACTTGAATCCATAAAATGAAGTTATTATCTTAAATAATTTTTATTTGTATTAAACAAACAAATATTCGGCTGAAATAAATAAATTGATGGTTACAAATAACTCACTATTATAGTTTTAATTAAATATTTATTTGATCGAAGTATTTTTTATTTGTTTTCATAAAATAAAGTATTAGTATTAAATAAATCATTATTCGCATTAAATAATAAAAAATGATCACAAAAATACTATTTTTTTCTATCGTCGGTCCATTCCCTCCTCCCCCTTTAACGTACTGGAACAAAAGATATTTCAATACAAGTGCTTTGCTGAGTTTCATTTATTCAAATAATATTAATATAACCAACAAATAAATTATGAGATTTTAATTAACATAAAAATATCAAAAGTTATACTCTCACTGTCAAATAATGTATTTATACTTACACAGAAGTCCTCAATGCATCTGTAAAGCTGGCAACCAATTGAGCAGCTAATCCTAAACCATGACATATTAAACCAACTGCGGTCATCCAAAACGTCTTAGGGAATGGTAAAAATGGTGCAGGGCCAATTAAACAAAATCCGCTGATTACCAGAACACACCCTACAACAGTTGCTATCTGAAAAATGTAGTTATAATATGATCTTAAACATTAATTAAACAAAACAATTTCTCAGTTAATGAAAGTCAATTTTGTTCAGTGTAATACAAAGTTTGTTACTAGATAAGTACTACAGTAAAACCTCGTTAACACGAACTTGAAAGGACCGTAATTTTTGTTCGTGTAAACTGAGTGTTCGTGTTATTCGTTCAAATTAAGCCTAAGTTATTTTCAAGGGACCGAAACTTTTGTTCGCGCTAAAGCGAAATTCGTGTTATCCGAGTTCGTGTTAACGAGGTTTTACTGTATATAGATGGCTCTCAGCGTAGGGATTATTCCATATTCTTCATGAGGGTGTCTCAAAAAAAGAAAATTTTTGAAAATCGTTTAAAGTCGCACATAAATCGGCTACAAATGGAAAAAAGTTACCCATATTTATTTGTTTTTTGATCTGACAATATTAAGGGATGCCGCATGCACCCCCCATTGTCACATTAGAAATATATGGAAAAAGTGTACTTTTTCAAGAAAGTGCAAAAATTTGTTCATAATTTTATCGAAAAAGACTCAGAAGTTTATATGTCCATAGTTGAAGAAACTGTGGATTAGTATTATTTTTTTGCAAACTGACCCACTCTAGGGGTGCGTTAAATAACCACCCCTAAACATGAATTGAGCATTTATCAGTAAATACACGGAAAAAAATATTAAGCTTTTCTAGCATGTCACGAGTTAATGCTTTTAAAGCAGTGGTTCTCGGCTTAGTATTAAAGTATAAATTCATAGATATTTGGTATAAGTGCCTTCTATGCAGATAAAGTATTACCGATAGGCTTTAAACGCATAAGTTACCACGCCTTTTCAGGTATGTGGCCCTGCATCAGAATTTTCGTCTGCTCACCTACCGAGCTATTTTTTGAGTTTTCGTATTATTATGTTAGATGGTTTTCTTGTGTCTTATATAAGTGCTTAAATCTTTTGGTAAGTATTACAAGTATTTTATACGTGTTTAAAATTTGTGAAATATCATTTCTATAATGATTAGTTCCATTAGTGCGTATTTTACTTTTAACAAAACAATTTTAGGTTATATTTCTGAGATAATATTTAAATTAAGTAAAATAGTGAAAAACATGACTTTCCTTATACTTGCTGTTGTTTTATATATTGATACAATATGAAAAAATGTTCCCAACATAGAAAAATAAACTATGATGTTTTTAAAATAAAAATAAACAACATACTTTAATGCAATAAGTTTTTTATATTGCATCCAAAATTTTCAATAAAAACTGATTTTCATTTTACAGAATCAAAAAGGAAACTTTGAATTGAACTGAAATTGTGGTAAATATATATTCATAACATAATACTACTTTATTTTTACGTCAATTAAAAGAATATACACTAACTTTTATAACTTTTCTGTAATATAACAGAAACATGTTTTGTTGAAAGTTAAATACGCACTAATGGAACATTATAGAAATGATATTTCACAAATTTTAAACACATATAAAATACTCGTAATACTTACCAAAAGATTTAAGTACTTATATAAGACACAAAAAAATCATCTAACATAATAATAGGACAACTCAAAAAAATTGCTCGGTAGGTGAGCAGACGAAAATTCTGATGTAGGGCCACATACCTGAAAAGGCGTGGTAACTTATGCGTTTAAAGCCTATCGGTAATACTTTATCTGCATAGAAGGCACTTATACCAAATATCTATGAATTTATACTTTAATACTAAGCCGAGAACCACTGCTTTAAAAGCATTAACTCGTGACATGCTAGAAAAGCTTAATATTTTTTTCAGGTCTTAAATATTATTTTTCTATGTCGCTTTTCTTTATAAATTTTTTTACTTAACAAAATACAAGGCTCGCTGCATTATTAAATAAAATTTTAATTGTTTAAACAATTAAAATTGTTCAAAATTAACCTTCCATTCAATTCAGCTAGAAACATGTGGTTTTTTACAATTTTCATTCATTCATTTTAAGACTTTTTAATGGTTTAAATAATTTATATTTGCATAAACAATTTATTTTTCGCATATTTTAAGGGCTTAACTACTTTTTTTAATAACCCATAGAAAAAGCTTTTTCAATCTCTTTTACCTTATACATATTTACCCAAGTAATACAGTCCGCAGATTTTCTGCAGACTATCCGCAGACTTTCAGCGGACTAGAGCCTGCAAAAAGTCTGCAGAAACTCTGCGGAAAGTCTGCGGAAAGTCTGCAGACTTTCCGCAGAATTTTCGCAGACTTTCTGCAGATTTTCCGCAGATTTTCTGCAGACTTTCCGCAGTTTTTTTGCAGACCCTCGGCAGGTTTTTCGCAGACTTTCTGCAAACTTTCCGAAGACTTTCCGCATACTTTTTGCAGACTTCTGCAGTTTTTCCGCGGACTTTTTGCATACTTTCCAGAGACTTTCCGCAGTCTTTCCGCAGTCTTTCTGCAGACTTTCCGCAGTCTTTCTGCAGACTTTCCGCAGACTTTCCGCAGACTTTCCTCAGACTTTTCGCAGACTCTAGTCCGCTGAAAGTCTGCGGTTAGTCTGCAGAAAGTCTGCGGACTGAATTACTTGGGCAGAATCTATATCAGTTTGAAATATGAGTTGTGAAATATGCATAAATAACTTATTTATAGTTCTTCAATGAAAATTGCAAATACTACATGATTCTAGGTGAATTTAATAAAAAGTTGATTTTAAACCATTTTTATTATTTAAACAATCGATTAATTTAAATAAATAAAGTTATATCAATTTAATTGTTTTTCTCTTCGCTATTTAAAAAGTTGTAAGCTTTTAACCAAATTTTGCTTTGAACACCATTTTATTGGAAACAAGGTTCTTTTTTTCACTAAAATCGAATTTTCTCAGAAACTGTTAAGGAGGTCTTCTACTCTCCAGGCCCAAAATTCAGTGGTTTTTTTGGGAATTAATTGTAAAGAAACTACTGAATATTTTTTGACAATTTTTTATTTATTTTCAAGATAAATCCTTTAACTTTAAAATTTTCTTATTCATGATGAAAAAAAATGGTGGTGATCTTGAAACACCCTTGCGTAAACGCGTTTCAGAAATGCAGAGGTCCCGCTTGAGTCACGGTTTTGTCACTGGGACAATCTAAAATCAAAAAATTAATTTTTTTCTTGTGTATAGTTGCGCACAGTGTGCCTCAACCAGTTGCAGGTGGTCTGAAAATGTAACAACAAACGGCTAATGTGGAATTGTCCTAAATGGCTCCCAGATTACAAATTTTCAAGATTTGAAATCCTAGCTGCTCCACTTTTTGATATTTTTACGTAAGAGTTTTATATTTACCATGAAAACGCGTAAGAGACTATCTATTCAAGAGAATACCGAAATATGACGTGTCATTAAAATTTCTTTTAAAAGAAGTAGTTTTTTTGAAATTTTAAAAAAAAATCAAAGGACATAAACAATTTAGGGGATTTTTAAAATTTTTTTTTCAAAGATACTTGGGAAAAATAAGAAAAGTTTGCAAAAGGTTTCAGAGTGGGTCTGATCATCTTAATGGATTAAAATGAATTTTTCTTCATCCCCTATTCAAAAGTACACTGAGAAACTAATTTGTTTTGCTGTTTTAGCAACCCATTTGCTGCCTTAGCAAATTTTTTTGTTATAACAACAAAAAAGTTGCAGATGCTATATTAACAATTCAGTTTGCTATCATAGCAATTATTTTTCTCAGTGTACTTTCGGATAGGGGATAAAGAAAAATTTACTTTAACCCATTAAGATCATCAAACCCACTGTAAAAACTTTTGCAAACTTTTCTTATTTCTCCCAAGTATCTTAAAAAAAAAAAAATTTAAAAATCCCCTAAATTAAAAAAAAATTAATTTGTATATAAAAATTTGTCATTTTTTTTTAAATTCAAAATTTTTTTTGTTTGATAAAATTATATAAAAGTCGAGGAAAAATTAATCTTTTTCTTCTCTGGCAAAATTTTTCTATAGTGCACAATTTTAGAGATATATGTGTTTAAAAATAGGTACACTTTTAAAAACCAAAAAATTTAAAAATGCAGAACTCGAAAACTAAGCTACTAAAAACAATATAAAAAAATTACGTATTTTTTTTAATAAAAAATAAAAAAAAATATGTTTGGCCGAATTTAAAATCGGCATGTAAATCTCAAGTGGAATCACCCACATATAGGTCAATCGATTCGTTTTGAGATAAGGAATATGATATTTTATTAATTAAGTTGTATTTTAAGTATGGAAAAAACAGGGCCGGTTTTAGGGGGTGGCGCCATGTGCAACTGCACGTTTGGGGGGTGCCAAAAACGTAGGCAAAACATGTATATATGCGAGCAATAATTTAAAGACACTTGTATTTGTTTTCTGAAAATTATAAGCACAGCCTATAGGTTAAGAAATTATTGCCTAATAACGTACGGATATTGGAATATGCCATTATAGATGAAAAGAATGAGACAACGAGACTGTTTCTGCTCTTCTTTTTTTCTCAACAAATCATTGTAAAATTTTGATCAAAGACTTTCAGGTATTAAACAACTAAAAATAAATTTGGGTAATTCTTTAGAATCGCGGCTTTTCCGAATATTAAAGTTTTTTAATGTAGACCAATCCTAAGTTGTCTCAAAGAGCACCGAAGTTTCCAGGAAGCTAACAGGATACTAACCGTGTTTAGTTCGTTAGCTAACACTGTTAGTTTCCTGTTAGTTTCAGGGAAACTATAAATGTCCTCCGATAATTAAAGTTTCTAATGTTAGCTTCCAGAAAGTTAAAAAAGTAAATGGGCTAAAAGTTATTTTTAGTCATTTTACACAAAATTTCAACTATTTACATGCGCAGTTGTTTTTTTACTGTTTTCTATGGCAGCAAGGGCTGCGCACAACTTTTCAATAACCTTTTCTAAGGAGAATGTATGCTGTAGTGAATTTCATACATGTTGAAAAAAAATTTATTTTTTGAAATTATACGAGAAAACTTGTTGCAAATTTTGTGCAAACTTACCAAAAGTAGTACTTAATAGACTAGTAAATAAAAATATATTTTTATCCCACAGGCACAAAAATGGCACTTTTAGATGCTTGTAAGCAGGGTCTAAACGCATTCATTTGTTCGGCTGTGAGAAAATGGCGTCCATTTTTTCCCTAGGGAAAAAATGAACAGCTGATTCATGCATTTTTTTCACCTTAGGGAAAAAATGGACGCCATTTTCATACGGTCAAACAAATGAACGCATTTCGACCCGTACCTACAAGCATTTGAAAGCACCTCTTTTGTGCCTTTGGAATAAAAAGTATCGTAAACAACACGGGTTTAAAGTCAGTCCAATTTCTCGGGCTTCGCCCTCGACTGTCACTCGTACACAAACATCAGCGTAAACAAATGGCTGCCTTTAACCCCTTGTTGCTTAATATACTATTTAAAATCTAAAATGTATTACGATAAATTTTTTTTCTTTTTACATCTTTTGGATTCGTAAACAACGACTAGTACTCGACTAGTGTTTCTAGTCGAGGCGCCTGAATACACCTTAAAACGCATTTAGCTTTTATCCCATTCAGCCTAAGAGTCATTTCGCCTAAAATGTATTTAACCTAAAAGTGCCTAAAAGTCATATTACCTAAAACGCATTCAGCCTATTATGCATTTAGCTTAAAATCCAATTAACTTAAATTGCATATAGCCTAAATCGCATTCAGCCAAAAATGCTTATAGCCTGAAAGCCATTTAACCTAATGTGCATGTTGCCAAAAACGCATTCAACATAAAATGCATTCAGCCTAAAATGCATGTAGCCTGAAACGCATTCAACCTAAAGTGCATCTAGCTTAAAACCATTTGGCCGAAATCAAATTGGATCTAAATTTTACATTATAAATTAGATCAAATGGGATTAAGGCCAAATGGTTTTTGGCTAGATGCATTTTATGTTGAATGCGTTTTAGGCCACATGCACTTTAGGTTAAATGACTTTTAGGTTATATGCATCTTAGGCTAAATTCATTTTAGGCATTTAGCCTAACTACATGAATTCCCATAGATCATCCCATATAGGATTCTATGTAAGATGCATTCTGTAAGGGATCTATAGGTGACCTATAGGATAACATATGTTTTTCTTTAGAAAAATATAAAAATATCCTATAGAAATCCACGTGGATTCCTAAAGGTAAATTCTACATAAAAACCTACATAGGATCCTACATAGATTTCTATAGGAATCTACATGGACTTTCTATAAGAATTTATGTAGGATCCTATATAGGATTTTCCAATAGGGAATACATTTTAGGCGGAAGGACTTTTAAGTAGGGTTGTAAAGTTTAATGGAACTTTGTCTGAATTAAATGTTACATGAAATTTTGAAACTTTCGTCCAAGAAACATTGTACGTTTCAAATGAAAGTTTTAATATTTGAATGAAACGTTTCATTACTCACAACCTTACTTTTAGGCTATTTTAGGAGTATTCATGCGCCTTGCTCATTGGTTTATTTGGTAATTATTATTTTATAATCTAGTATTATTTAAATATTGTTTTATTTTTTAAATATCTAGAATGAATGAAAATTAAAAAATGAATTAGTGTGGGGGGGGCGTTTCTTATTTTGTACAGGGCGCTAATAGTCCTAAAACTGGCCCTGGAAAAAAATTATGGTTAAATACGATTTTTTTTCGATGAAAGAAGATGAAAAATAATTTATTCGGTGTTTTCAAAATTCCATAAGTACAAATTTAGATATTTATGAGCTTTATAAGTCATCCAAATTTTATTGAACACCGTTAAAACGTTCTCAAAATATCCTAGCAGCATGAAAAGCTATTAGTAGTATAGCAAAGGGGCTCCGGGACCACTTACCGACCGTCGGTAACGTATATGTCTACTTTACCGACCGCGGAAATAGTGATTTCTGTGAGGTGTTCTGTTTTACCGACCAAGTTAGTTCCGACGGCCGCCGCTAGATGGCGCCACTTGTTAATTCCACAAGAAAAAGGCGGTTTCTACTGGGGATTTTCCCCTCGTGTTTTTATTGTTTGAAGTGGGAATTTTTTTGATTTCCCGCGTTTCGAAGGGGGGAATCACCCAAAGTGAATTTAAATTTTTACGTCAATGTCGGTAATGCAGATCCCTGACATACCAACTGGGTTTAAAATATTGTTAGAGTTCTACCTTACCGACTAGACTGGGAATCTTGGTGGATATGCAATTGTGTTAAATTGTTTTGAATCATCCAACCATTATTGTTACTGGTAAGTATTCACACCTGTCCTGAATGAAAAAAAAGTTCTTCCCCGATGCCGAAAGAAAACTCTTACATATTTTGAATCCTTTCGATTCAAAGAAACAAAATTTTAAAGGCACAAAATCATATCCGATCCTCCTGACTGTTTTTCATTACTTTTGATGTTCGTTTAGTGCATTATAATTAATAAAATTTGTTTAAATCAGTCCCAAAGGACATATTAACAACTATTAATATGAACAAAGAGATAATAATTTAAAAATTAATCGTTTATAAATACGAATTAATTGTTCAAAAACGATGCTCAAAATACAATATGGCCCTATTAACAAATGAAATATGCCTCTATGAAGTGAAGTGAATTTTTATAAAACAAGAAACATGTGAACATACATCATATTAAACATAACATAACCTAAAATTTTTTTATTATACTGCACTAAATGTACATTAAAATTATAAAAATCGGTCAGGAGGATCAGATACGATTTTGTACCTTTAAAATTTTGTTTCTTTGAATCGAAAGGATTCAAAATATGCAAGAGTTTTCTTTCGGCATCGGGAAAGAACTTTTTTTTCATTCAGGACAGGTGTGTATTGAATCTTGTTTAAATCTCAAACCTAATTAATCGTGTAGGAAAACAGTTGATTGGTCGTGGAACATTTTTTGAATTTTCATGGATTTGTAGGGTATGTTATACGTTACCGAAGTAGTGTAATTTAATTATTATTATTATGTTATTTTACTATGGATACAAATAAGTACTATGTGTGTTAGTTTTGATAAGAGGCGTGTCACACTGTTTAAAGTTAGAGTTTACTTGTCGAATCAAAAATATTTTTTCGTTTATTTTGAAATTTGAATGGTTTCCAACATTACCTGAATATAGCTATAACCAACACAGTTTTTAACATATTTAAAGTATATATTTTATCCTTAAGCTCACGTTATTTGAACGATTAAGTACGTAAAAATGGGTAAATTGCTTACCCATCTCTGGCTACAATCGATTACCAAACAAAAGAAAGTGTTACCAACTTTGTGAAAATAAGTAAAGTTGGTAACAAAGATGGCGTCAGAAAATTCTCATTCATTTTAGTGTCAGTCGCTTCAGCTTCGTTTGGATTTGACTTTTTGAATAGAAAATGGTAAGTAGTATATTTATTGCACATGTGTTTTAAAGTTATATTGGGTATTTGCTTTCAACAGTCTCAGGTATATAAAAATTATTATTTTAATTGCAGAATTTTCAACAAAGTCGATGCAACATGTTCTGCGGAAGGTGCTGCTTTTGCCGTTACATAGCACAAGTGCACTCTTTAATAAGTATTTTTAACAATTTAATATTTACAATCTTGAAAAATATTAAATAGCATTTATTTTATTTACACAAAATTAATTTTAGCTCTAACATAACCTACAAAACATATTTTATTTACACAAAATTAATTTTAGCTCTAACATAACCTGCAAAACATATTTTATTTACACAAAATTAATTTTAGCTCTAACATAACCTACAAAACATATTTTATTATTTCTTTTATAGTTCTTTTGGGGATTCCAGCTGTAGCAGTTACAAAACATGCCTTAAAATAATCCACTTTTACAAAACCCTCCTCGCTATCTTCAAAACCTTCCTCGACATCAAAATCAGGCACAACCACTAAATCAACATTAGGCACAACCACTAAATCATAATCAGGCACAACCAGTAAATCATAATCAGGCACGACCACTAAATCATAACCAGGCACAACCACTAAATCATAATGAGGCACAATCACTAAATCATAATCAGGTGCAACCACTAAATCAACTTCAGGCACAACCAATAAATCGACATCAGGCACAACCAATAAATCGACATCAAACGCAACCACTAAATCAAAATCAGGCACAACCATTGAATCAACAACAAACACTACCCATAAATCGACATCAGATGCAATCACTAAGTCATGAAGTACAACAAAATAACCAAATGCAGCAAAGTAACCATCGAGAATCTCAGCAAAAGAATCCTCAAGATCAGCAAAGTCATCCTCGGGAATGTAAACCTCGACAACCTTTTCTTAAACCAATTGCAGAACCGCTTGTGTCTCAAGCTCAATTACTGATGCAGAAAACAAGTGAGAACGTAAGTAACAATTTATTTAAAATTATATGTATAATAGTTGTTATTTAAAACTATTGATAGAAAATTAATAAATATGTTCGTCAACATGAAAAAGGTTCACTTTGTAGATTTTATTTTTCGAGATATTCATATTTTTATGAAATGTTCTAGAATTTTTTATTGTTGAAAAAAAATTACATCGAATCATGCATTCATCATATCTTAATCTTGATTAAAAAAGAAAAAAAACATAATAATCTTATTTTTAATTTTTTTAAAATTCATCCGCGCTAATTATAATCTTAAATTTTAAATTCGTTTTTCTCAAAACTAGGGTTTTAATACTTCTAACTTTGAATTCTGATAGATTTATGAATTTTTTTGTTTAAAACGTTTCAATATATGTCAAATAAACCCTTTTTATGCGAACATGCACAAATTATGCTAAATCATTTAATCGCTAAGATGTCATATAGCTTGGATTAAAAACTTATTTATTTGTCACGTTAAAGTTAGAAATTGTATATTATAACAAAATTTATATGGATTTATTATATAAACATGTTGTCAAGTGTTTATTATCAAATTAATCTTTCTTATAATCAATGTTATATGTATATTATAATTATCAAATTAATCTTATTTTGAAATTGAAAAGGTAAAAATTGAAGAATCATCTCAAACAAAAAAGTCAAGGTGGGAAACTATTGAAGAATATGAGCCAAAACCAATTGAACGTGAACAAAAAGAATACATTCCAACCTCGAAGGAAAAATTGACTGCATCCTCAAAGTCATTGGAACTAAACGATTCGAAGGATGATTCCTTTTCATCGACAACATCTTCATCATCAAGTTCTTCGTCTACATCCTCATCCTCTTCGAAAACAAATTCATCTCAAAAAAGTGAATCAACATCTCCACTGAAGAAATCAAATAACTCGTCTCCTTCAAAAACCACAAGATTCAGATCATCAAATTCTAAGGGTTTGAGATCACCTCCCAAAAAAGAACCAACAGTTCCAAAAACAATTATTTTATCGCACGATGATGTTTGTCTCCAACAAAAAATAAATAAAAAAGCTAACAGTGCACATAAGAGACATAGATCACATAATGATGATGATAAAGATAAAACGAAAGAAAACGATAAAAAGGAAAAAAAATGAAAATGCTAAAAAAGGAAAAAAAATGATCAGTTTTCTCTTTTACGTTTTCTTTTAATTTACTTTTTAAATTAAGTCATTAAAAGTCTCAAATTGAAGTTTTTTACTTTCTCAAATTAAAAATGTATTTACTTTCTCAAACTAAAGTTCATTTGCTTTGCCAAATTAAAAACCATTTAATTATTACTTAGATTTACTCTTTTAAATGTTTCTTTTTAACTTTATGTTTGGTGATTATTTTTAATTATGAGAAAAATGTTTCAAAACAATATATTGTTAACTTAAAATCGATATAAAAAGAATGATAAAAATATGCTTTTAGTCACTGAAACATAATTTATAATTAAAACTAAATTTTTGTTCTTATGTCGAGCTATTGAAATTCATGTGAATTTTTTTTTCTTTTGACTAAATCTATTTTTTATAAAACTTTAATTTTCATTTTGTAAACACATTTTTTTACGTTTCTCTTGTCAGTTAAGGAAAAAATTGTTTAAATATTTTTTTAATATGAAGTTGATAATTTTATTAATCTAATTAATTTGCTCAGAAAAATAATTTTTTGTTCTTATGTCGAGCTATTGAAATTCAAGTGAATTTTTTTCTTTTGACTAAATTTATTTTTATAAAACTTAAATTTTATTTTGTAAACGCATTTTCAACGTTTCTCTTGTCAGTTAAAAATAATTGTAAAATATTTTTTAATATAAAGTAAATAATTTTATTAAGGTGTTTAATTTGCTAAGAAAACTGTTATCTTTTAACCAATTTGCTTTCACGTCGAAACATTCAAATATATTAAAAAAACATTGTCCTTATATTTTTTTTCTTTTAGTTTATAGTTCTTTTTCTTTGATTATAAGTTCTAGTTTTTCTTTAATTCATTTTATTATTTTAGGTATATAAGTTCTCAACGTTTTTTTCATTGATAAAAGGAAAAAACTTTAAAATATTTTTCTATCTTAAAATGGTTATGTGATATATGTCAAAAAAAAAATAAACATGTGTGTAAAAGCAGTAATGCTTTTGAAAATAATATTTTAAATTTAAAAATAATTTATCTTAAAGATTAAGGAAAATTTTTTTGCAAAAATAATTTGACTTTTATACTTTCTGAAATTTATATTTTTGATGTAATTTGTTATTTATGTTTATAAATAAAAAAATACTTTAAATTTAAAAATAATTTATCTCAAAGACTAGGGAAAATTTTTCTATAAGAATAAGTTAAATTTGATGCTTTCTCAAGTTTATATTTTTGATGTAGTTTGTTATTTATAATGGATAAATAAAAAATATTTTCAATTTAAAAATAATTTATCTCAAAGATTAGGGAAAAATTTTCTTTAAGAATAATTTAAATTCTACGTGTTCTGAAGTTTATATTTTCGATGTAATTTGTAATTTATGATTGATAAATAAAAAATATTTTAAAATTGATATAAAATAAAGAATATATGTTTTTAGTCCTGAAACACATTTTATAATTAAAACTTTAGTTGTGTTAAAGCTTAACAGTTTTTGTAATTAATAATCAAGCTATTTAAATTTATGTGGAATTTTTTTCTTTGATTACTGGAATTTAATTAAAAACAATTTTCTATTGACTAAATCTTAGTTTTATAAGTCTTTAATTTTAATTTTATATACACATTTTTCAACGTTTCTCTTGACAGTTTAAGAAAAAAAATTGTTTACATATTTTATTTTAATCTGAAGTCGATAATCTTAAAAAAACATTCACGTGTTTAATTTGCTAAGAAAACTGTTATCGTTAAAAACAATTTTGCTTTTACATTAAACCGTTCAAATTCAGAGAAAAATTTTTTCCATTTATTATTTTTTTTTTAGTTTTATGGTTCTTCATCTTTAAATATAAATTCTAGTTTTCCTTATTTTATTTTATTATACTTAGACATATAAGTTCTCAACGTTTTTCTAACTTAAAATGGTTATGTGATATATGTTAATGAAATAAACACGTGTAAAAGCATAAATGCATTTATTATAATTAAACAATAATTTAAGTTTAAGAATAAATTATCTCAAAGACTAATGAAAATTTTTCTATAAGAATAATTTGACTTTAGTATACTTTCTGAAGTTTATATTTTCTGAGTTATTTGTAATTTATGTTTGATAAATATAAAAACTGATTTAGACTAAAGAAATTTTATTCAAATATTATAAATTACTAATATAAAACCTTTTAATTAATTTTAAGTATCAATTTTCAGTTTAGTAACATTTAAGAATCCCAACAATTTTAAAAAATCCATTAGCAAGTAAAACGAGAATGTGCATAAATTTAAAATTTCCCGCGCATTTAGTGTTAGATAATGATACCAGGTGGATTCGAAAATTTTAAAAAAAGGGCGCATGGTGGAGTTTGAGGAGGTGGAGCTAGAGGTTACATAGTGAAGCTCATGAACGGCTAGAGTCATTCTCTTTCAGGTCTTCTGTTACATCCGAGCGAAGGCCAGGTTATTTAAAATAATATTTAAATAAGAAAGGAATAGCAGCAATCTGATCAGCTAGCAAGAGGCTAGCTTTTATATTTATTTTTATTAGGGAACGATTTCACTAACAGATCTATGGGATCTGAGTCAATAAATAATCAAATATTTCTTACATGATGTTTATTATAGTAATTCATATTATGTGACAGGATTACAGAAAATACTCAATTTAATCTGATAATATAAGATTGTCAAAACATGAGAAAATCAATCATAACAACTCCTAATATTCATAGTTTTATAATAGACAAATAATAAGTGCTTTTACTGAATGCCAGTATTGAACAAGTGTTCGGCCGATACTGAGCCAGTATTGAAGAGAGTGATTCAAATGAACAAGATAATGTATATGTGTTCTTATGTTATCTAAATTGATATTAAACTGTTTAAAGTTCAAATAAAAGAGGCCAATACTGGACCAGTATTAGCCAGTATTGGCTAGATCGAATTATGAATATTTTGTACTATAAGCATTCAATATAAGTAAAATGTTATTCTAGTTATAATTCGTACATAATCGTAATGCGCAGTCATTCATTCGGTCCAATCGTCATACGTAAATCAATATTCTTTTATAATTTTTTGTTATTAAACAATATTCAAGTCAGTTATTAGATGCGAGATACTTACATAAGATTGTTGGGTTTTTTGGAGACAATAGGAATAGCGTATAATCGTTGTGATAACCAAGATGTCACTCAATCGATGCCGTATCGTTGATATAAACTATAATGATGTAAACTTCACCAAACGCTTTTCTTTAAAGTTATATCTCGTTGGATCACAAATTAACGAGCACGATGCTCCCTATAAAGTCTACGGTATCACTTGTGATTTTCCTAGCAATACGTGATACAAGATGCTGCTTTTAATTTCGATTCCGACGGATCACTTTACAATTAGTTCTTCACCAAGACACTTCCTTAAAAGTGCTCGACTCGGACTAATACGGCGGGGCCAATACTGCTTTAACCGGCTCACGGCAACGGCGATTATAACGCGTATGCCAATTTGTAGGCTTGGGTGTAGAAAGCAGTTCTTTCTACCGGTCTACAAATTGGACAACACAACAGTTACATACTGTTGTTACCGCAAGTCTTACGGTGAAAACAGTATATGACGCCCGACGTGTCACTCGACGATATCGCGCTTTCAAAGCTACCGGAGTATCAGCCAAATTATTCTAAGTGTCGCTTGTATTTAAAGAAAATAGCTACCCTTTCCTAGGAACAGGCGTGTCAATGATTTGAATGGTAGGAGGTAAAAAGAATATGATTTTTACCCTTTCCTAGGAACAGGCGTGTCTTTAATTCAATTGGTAGAAGATAAAATTGATGAAGCTTCAAAAAGTGCACGTGCGCTCGCACTCGCGAATGACATCGATACTCTCTTGTCTCATATTTCTTTCTGCTTTCCAGAAATGCGGTATTTAATATAGTTTTAACAACTAGCCAAACTCTCATAGACTCGTCTAGACTTTGTTTTCCTTATTTAAGGAAGAATGCACGTGTGATCTTTTACAAAAGTCACGTACATTCCTCACGGTCGTAGGAACGGATAGTATCAAGTTACTAGTCGTTTCTAGACGATATTATGAGAACCTTTACATAAAACGGTAAAATCAACTAGTTTGTCAGCAACTTGCATTTTTAGACTAGAATATTCTTGAGACTAAACAATGGATTGATATCATTTGCATTTGCTAATATTGTAATTTTATCTATCTTTGCAGCTGTTAAAACATATTAAACTAATTTGGAAAATTAGTGAATAAAATGTGAAACTATATACTGCTGAGTAATTTATCTCGCAGCTGCTAAGATGTTTTCAGAAATATAAGATTTATAATGACATTAGAAAATAAAAATTTGGTTACTGGGATGTAACACTTCAAACAGCTAATAATCTTAAATAAATAAGTAATTAACACTTTAGATTCTTTTTTATTTTCAGCAATTCTATTTTAGAAACTTATTTAAATATCAGTTTTAAGTTAGTTTTTTTCTGAGTTTCTCTTTCAGAATTTTTTTCAGTAAATCTATTTATTATTTAACTTTTAATCATATTCTCTTACATTTTATTTTTTTTGGTTTTCTCTTTAGTTCCTTCTCTTTGCAGTAATTCTATTTTTAACTTTCTTTTCTTTCTTTTCTATCTTTTTCTAACAGATTATATTTTTCAGATTTTCTCTTTGGTTTTTTCTTTCGTTAAAGTTTACTTCTATTTCAATTTTTAATTTTTTTCTATCTTTTTTAGATTATCTTTATCAATTTTTCTTTATCATCAATTCTTTTTAAATTTTCTCTATATTTTCGATTTTTCAGGCCGTTTCTATCATATAAAATTTTTAAATGTATTTACAGATTCAATAAAAAAGAAATGGAACGTTGCAATTGCAATCTTCATTTTGCTACAATGATTGACATTGAAGATAGTGATTCTGATTCTGATTCTGGAATTATCGTTATATATGATAACAATTCAACCAACATAGATGAAGGTAGTCCTAGATCAAATAATGATATAGATATTGAAGATGCTGAGACTGTAATCATTATCAGTGATGATGATGATGATGATGATGATAAAACAAATGATGATTCCGAAATGAATGAGGATGACGCGCTGGAGGATGGAGAAGAAGTGATGGAGGTTGAAGAAGAAGCGATGGAAGAGGATGACGAAGATTCGGATATCCTTGTAATTAATATTTGTGAGGAAGAGGTTAGTTATAAAATCTGTAATACACATAATATTTAAAGACACAACAAAGTTTTATTTTATAATAATTTAAAATTTTAAAAATTTAATAATTATGTTTTTACAGATTAGAGATCTGCTAGAAGAAATGCCATCAGTTGATGAAATGTTAAATATTTTAGATTTAACAATTCAAATACAAACTTTCAAGTAAAGGTCGCTTGCTATTGGAAGAAGAATTAAATTTATTATACATTTTGTAAATAAAGAAGAAAATAATATTTAATAAAGATAAAAATATATATAATAAAACAATTTTTTTATTTTTACTTATAAGTTTAATAGTAACTGCGCGCGCATCTAAATGTGGTGAGGGAAGGATTCCAAGCAATTAATAGGCTAAGATAGTAACTGCGCGCGCATCTTAATGTGGTAGGGATTTAACGCATTTAATAGGCTAAGCTGACAACTGCGTGCGCATCTAACAGAAAAATATAGTGGGGTATTGGTTATATAAGGTGAATCCTCAAGACTCTAAAATCATTCTCTTTCAGGTTTATAAAATTAGCAATAAGTAATAAGTTCTCTTCTACTTTCAGCTTTCTTTATTTTAAGGTTAGTTATTACATAATTTTCTAAGTTTTTCACATTTTAGCTCTATTTAAGTTTTCTATTTTAGCATTCTAAGTTTTTTCAGCTTTAGTATTCTAAATTTTCTTTTTCAGGTTTACATATTTAAATTTTTTTCAGAAATAGTTTTCCAAGTATTTTTTTCGGAATTAGAGTTCCAAATATTTTTTTCAGCTTTAACATTTTAAGTTTTTCAGCATTAGTTTTTTAAGTACTTTTTCCAGCTTTAGATTTCTAAGTTTCTGTTTAATCTTTTACTTTTAAATATTATAAGTCTTTCAGCAGAATTTGAACTAGAATTTCACTTTGTTTTAGATTTAATAGCTTTCAACCATGGATCTCGAAAAAGTCAATGCAGTTGGACGATTTGAAAGTTATCTGCCAGTAAAACCTCTTTCTGAACTCAGTAAAAATAGTCTTTATTATGTGACGAAAATGAAGAAGGTTCAGACAAAGTATGGAGCAAGGATTATTCTCGAACTGGATGCTGACTTTGTCACATACTTACCATCGAGATTCACTAAACATTTTGAAGAGGAACCAAGCAACTGGGTGAAAATTTCTGAAGTGGCCCCCTGATTTGCAAACATGTAATGGAATTTGGAATTAATGTTATATTCCTATACTACTGAATGAGAGAAAGTTTGCATATAAATAGTTTTTTTTAATTTAAATAATGTCAAAAGTTATAAACAAATGAAAATTTTTGCATCATTTTATTTGAAAATTCATACCTTTTTTTTATATTATTGAAAATTAATAAAATTTGCATGACTTGTGTACAAAAGTATAAACTTTAAGATAAAAATAATTTCGATCACGTGCATTTATTTTTTAATGCAAAATTAATGATTTTTTATAAACAATTAAAAAAAAAACATATTCTGGGCCTGCTAACAAATTTTTTTAAAAACGTATTGATTCAGTATGAATTTAGGTTTATTATACAAAAATAAAAATTTGGTTAGGTTTATATTTAACAGAATAGCGTTAATTTGTTTATAACGCTCCGGAAACAATATCAAGCGGCATTGGTTCGTTCGCAACTGCGCCTTCCGTAGTCTCTCCTATAATAAGATATGAAATAATTATGAAGTTAAATCATGTCAAATGGTTTAGTTGAACATAATAAAAATTACTTTTTTCATTTATTTATATAAAAAAACAATATGTAATTAATTAAATACGCAATAATGTTAAAGTACACTATCATTAATACTAATAACTAATAACGTTAATAATAAAGTTAAAAAGCTTAATTTTTTTGTACTCTATTGTCGTGGATTTTTTGTGACCTTATGAGTCTTTATTTTTGAATCCTCAGAAAATATTTTGCATATTAGCTGATCTTTTTCAGTTGGCTGAAACGAATGGTACGTCGTGTACAACTAACAGTTTTTGCTGTTCGTTGCTTATTTCAGAATGTGTTCAACACGATGCACAGTGGGACGAAACGCTAATTTTTCGTTCAAAAAAGTCTAGAGCCCACAAATCTTGACCGATTTTAGAATTTTTTTTTTTAAATTATAGAGTATAAAATTCTTAAGATGATCTTGTCCGTGATTTTTGTTGAAAAATTTTTTTTTATTGTTTAATAACAATTCTTAAATAACTATGAACAATTGTTATAAACAAATTCGTTGAATATATAGTGCAAATTATTACATTCAATTTGTTTTTCATGAAATTTCTTACTCGGGTGCTTTTGGGTAGCTGATTACAAATCTGACATCAGTTTTTAAAAATCCAAAATGGCTGATCCAATATGGAGCACAGTGGGACGAAACGCTAATTTTTCGTTCAAAAAAGTCTAGAGCCCACAAATCTTGAGCGATTTTAGATTTTTTTTTTAAATTAAAGGGTATAAAATTCTTAAGAGGACCTTGTCCGTGATTTTTGTTAAACAAATTTTTTTATTGTTTATATTCTTCTGCAATTGACTAATTGTTATTAATTGTTACTAATTGTTATTAAACAATAAAAAAAATTTTTCAACAAAAATCACGGACAAGGTCCTCTTAAAAATTTTATACTCTTTAATTTAAAAAAAGAAATTCTAAAATCGGTCAAGATTTGTGGGCTCTAGACTTTTTTGAACGAAAAATTAGCGTTTCGTCCCACTGTGCGATGCATCATTTGTTTATTTATTTAACAGTACATCACCAAAGAGTTTGTTTGAATGGGCAGCACAATTTTTCCACAAAATTAAATTTGGCTTTTGCACAGAAAAGGAACATGCGATTAACGAAAATAATTTAGCGCCTCGAAATGCATGTGTAAAAACTGTTAGTTGTACACGACAGTACCATTCGTTTCAGCCAACTGAAAAAGATCAGCTAATATGCAAAATATTTTCTGAGGATTCAAAAATAAAGACTCATAAGGTCACAAAAAATCCACGACAATAGAGTACAAAAAAATTAAGCTTTTTAACTTTATTAATAACGTTATTAGTTATTAGTATTAATGATAGTGTACTTTAACATTATTGCGTATTTAATTAATTACATATTGTTTTTTTATATAAATAAATGAAAAAAGTAATTTTTATTATGTTCAACTAAATCATTTGACATGATTTAACTTCATAATTATTTCATATCTTATTATAGGAGGGACTACGGAAGGCGCAGTTGCGAACGAACCAGTGCCGCTTGATATTGTTTCCGGAGCGTTATAAACAAATTAACGCTATTCTGTTAAATATAAACCTAACCAAATTTTTATTTTTGTATAATAAACCTAAATTCATACTGAATCAATACGTTTTTAAAAAAATTTGTTAGCAGGCCCAGAACATGTTTTTTTTTAATTGTTTATAAAAAATCATTAATTTTGCATTAAAAAATAAATGCACGTGATCGAAATTATTTTTATCTTAAATTTTATACTTTTGTACACAAGTCATACAAATTTTATTAATTTTCAATAATATAAAAAAAAGATATGAATTTTCAAATAAAATGATGCAAAAATTTTCATTTTTTTATAACTTTTGACATTATTTAAATTAAAAAAAACTATTTATATGCAAACTATCTCTCATTTAGTAGTATAGGAATATAACATTAATTTCAAATTTCATTACATGTTTGCAAATCAGGGGGCCACTTCAGAAATTTTTACCCAACTTTGAAATGATGCAGGAGGCTGACGCGGCTAAACAGCTTCAAATGAAATATCTTGGAGAAAGTTATAATTTTGTTGAATTTAAATTATCAAAATAACATTGTGTAAAATGAATGTTAATTTAAAAATGTTAAAAATAAATAAAAATGTTATTACTCTAAATTGGTCTTACTTTATTCCTAGTCTAAATTAGTTTTAAGTTACTATTCAAATTAATGTTTTTTTTTAAACAATTTAATAACACTTAAGTTAATTAAATCTAAAAATAGGATATGTTTTATAAATTAAGAAACATTTTAAATTCAAGTTAATAAATTTTATTTTAAAAGTTAAATATTTACAAAACAGATTCACAATTTTCATAAAAAGATTTTAAAGTAGTATCAACTTCATCAATTCCTTGACCAACTACACTTAAAAATTGGTTTGTAGGTTTTTGAAACCAATCTCGAAGAATTATACAGCATAATTTGCGTTTTCGAAGGAATGATGTGTACAAGCGGCGATCGATGATTCCAATTTTAACTTTTTAATCGATGGACACTTAAAATCTTCTAAATCTATGACATTTAAGAAATATTTTTGTAGCCACTCCTTCTTCTCTAATCCTTTAACGTAGATTGTTTTTGCAGTATGTAAATTTTCTTTTAAAATCGGTTGTAATTCATCGTAGGGGATTTCTACATCAGACTATTCGATTCCAAGGTAATTATGTGTTAGACAGCGATTCTCATTCTTATATCGTACAGGTAATCTACTCCAAAGGTAAGGTGATTCAAAGAGGAAGACAAGTGGTTGAGCATCAACCTGAAGAGGAATTATTGCCAACTCCTTGAAAACAAATTCATTGTATGGCCTTTTAAAGCCCTGGACATCTACGATAAATTCCATCTTGAAACGTATAATGCTGAAACAGAAATGAATTTTTGCTCGAGAGCAGCTGCATTTATAGTCTTAATCCCCACCACTTCTTCATCCCCTCTACAGCAACTTTTTGACAACGCCGCTGATTGGTTTATATTGTAC
This sequence comes from Ganaspis brasiliensis, assembly GCA_037103525.1. Taxonomy (NCBI): domain Eukaryota; kingdom Metazoa; phylum Arthropoda; class Insecta; order Hymenoptera; family Figitidae; genus Ganaspis; species Ganaspis brasiliensis. The sequence continues at coordinate 1,572,690 of JAZKLR010000056.1, read as the reverse complement.
AATGCGGTCATGGATTATGATGCAATATGCTGTAGTTTCAGCTGGCATATTATTAGTTGATTCAAATTCTAAACGTACGTCAACAGACGCTTGTTTGAGAAATTAATTTTGTTTCGAACAATCAATTACAATTAGAGGAGCCAAATTTTTAAAATTTGTTTTTGTTAAGATAGGCACTGATTCTTTTCCATAATAAGAAGTTTGAAAATTAGCATACATTTCATAAAGTAGAGAATATTGATTTTGATCAAAATTTATATTTAAATTGCCATAAGGATAATACTGAGAATTCAAAAAGAGTTTGAAATTTGTAATATTGCAATGATCAAAATGACAAGCATATCTTTTACGCTTATCTTTTCTTCCTGTCTGAAATCCAAGAATTACATATCGTGGCTTCTCTAATTGTGTTGAAGTTTTAATTTGCCACATAACTTTTGAACTTGTAGGAACTAAAGGATACTCATACATTTCCCATGAACGAAAACTCATTGAAATTAATGGATCTTTTTCAATAAATTTTAACAATTCAATTTTGTTATTGTCTGCTGGTAAAATGTATGGAACCATCCATTCAATCTTGATGATTGTAATTTTAAATTCATCATCAGCTTCTGCTTTCCCTGTTTGAATTATAGCATTCAAGTCATTTCGTGATCTTGTCAAGATAAGTTTATGTTTAGCGTTTATAACAATTTTTTTATAATCTTCAGCAAAGCCCAAAATCATACCAAGTGGTATTGTTACATCGAGATTGCAATTTTCGACAGTAATTCTTGAATCATCTGATATTTTTGAAAATCCCACATTTTCCATAAAGTTAAGCTGAGGGGGGTTTAGACAAACATAATTTTTCATGATTGTAGTGTGTCCAACATATTTACATCTGTCAATCTCAATACCATTCAATTCATAGCGAATTTCATTAAATAAAAAACATATTGCGTTGTTGCTAAAGTGTACATTTTCAGTTAGAGTAACTCCATTATTTCTAGTCAACTTTCCAAATATGTGTAATGAGCTTTTGCTTGGTAGAATACTCAAATCTTGGTTTTGTACTGCAATTCGAATTTCATCACTATTATTAAAGGATGAAGATGCATAGGGTTGATGAGCATGAATCTCATAATGAGCTATGGACTCATCAAAATTTACTGGAGTTGCAATGTTGAGAAGATCTTCCATTTTTATTACAACAACACCCAAAAAATATATAGATTAATTGTTTTGTGGTTTTCCTTGAGGTATAACTTTTAGACGTACACTACCGTCGGAAATTGTTGGTCCGATCGATTGGAGCGAATCAAAAAAATACAGCTCAAATAAGACCACGATATCTTAGTTAAAAATTAAGATAGAAACTTAACGTTTAAAAATTTGAAAAGATTATTAAATTCTGCGTTAGAATACCTATTAGTTAAAATATTCTAAAAATCCAAAGTGATTATATTACTTGATATGTTAGAAAAAAAATTCTCAAATTTTTCAATTATCGTTCCATATGTTCAGTTCGTTGCCTGATGTAGAAAAATTGAATAAAAAAATTGAATTTTATATTGTTCTTTTCGTTGAATTGCTAACTTTAATTTGAGCTAAGGGAACTTGAAAAATATTGAATGGTTCACGAGATATGACTAAAAACGTCCGAGCATATTTTTCTCAAAAACCTTCATTTTTAGGCAAAAACCACGTTTTTGATTGATTTTCGAGAAAAACATGCTCGGACATATTTAGTCATATCTCGTGAACCATTTAATATTTTTCAAGTTCCCTTAGCTCAAATTAAAGCTGGCAATTCAACGAAGGGAACAATATAAATTTCAATTTTTTTATTCAATTTTTCTAAATCAGGCAACGAACTGAACATATGGAACGATAATTGAAAAATCGAGAATTTTTTTTTCTAACACATCAACTAATATAATCACTTTGGAATTTTAAAAAATTTTAACTAATAGGTATTCTAAGGCAGAATTTAATAAGCTTTCAAAATTTTTAAATGTCAAGTTTCTATCTTAGTTTTTAACCAAGATATCGTGGTCTTATTTGAGCTGTATTTTTTTGATCAGCTCCAATCGATCGGACCAACAATTTCCGACGGTAGTGTATTTGCTTCAGAAAACTCCGATTCTAAGGTGTTAACACCTTGCGAGATAAATTTAGACTGGTTAACCTCTTGCATGTTGAGAAGCTTTTATAGTTTCCTCCAACTTTTTGATTATATACAATCCCCATTATATTGCTTTTATGTGTAAGCGAATCGTGATAGTTTTTCCTCGAAAAATTATCAAATCACCATCCTGATCAACAATGCGGAGTTGAATATTATGTATTGTCTTGACTGCTATCAGAAGATAAATGACATGTGTTGGCACTTCCACAATCTTATATCCTGGTGGAACACTAGGAAAAATTCGTGGATAGTTTGCACTTTTTGATTATTTATATATGCTCCAGATGTAATATTGCACTCAACACGTAGAGCATTAACTTTTAAAATATATACTGGTAAATCTGATGTATGTGTCTCATTACCAACCAATCCTTGAGGAGTAAAGCCCAAGAGAGTACCAATAGAATTCGGATATGTAAAATTAATTTGATGATTTGAGAAAATCATACAGCGTAATGTATTGTTATTAGGTTTAATATGTATTGTACCATCATCTGGTACGGCGCTTTGTATATATGCTTCAATATCTTTAATTTCATAACTACCTGTTGGTATAGTAATTATCTTATAACTTATATGAAATTTATTGTTGCTTTCATCAATGTTGGGAATTGAATTAAAAGTCAATAGTTCAACAAGACCAAGTACATAATTTTTATTTCAATTAAGTTCTATTGGTAGGAAATATTCAGCTTCAAGAACTGAAGATGTTCCCGTTAAGCCCCGTAAGCTTCAGTTTTAACACTGAAGCTTACAAAATTTACATGTTCTTATATAGCCTAAAACTGCTCTTAATATTTAGTTGTTTACATAAAAATTTTAAACACATGTGAGGAAGGTTGCCAAAACTATCAAAATACATTGTTTAATTTTTTAATTTTTTATATGCAACCCAATGTGTACCAAGACCTTCCTTATCATCTAAATTAATAATTGCTGACTCATATTGAAAAGGTCCTTTAGCAGGCAATTTATTACGCATAAAAACACCTCGAAAATGTGGTATTTTAAGAGTCCATGCATATTTCAATAAATCAAAGTCAGTTAATGCACGATGAGGTAGCTTCAATACTAGTTTTTTTTCTTCATTGATGTTCGTTTCTTCTTCAAAGTTCGCTTCTTTCATGATCTACGTTTTTTCAACCCTTTTCCCAGATTAAAAGGTTAAATATGGAGACCCCGTCCTTGTCTATAAGGTTTCAAATGTAAACATTTTCCAAGTGATATTTCCTCCATGGTTCTGTTATGTCTGTGAGCTTCAGCAAGTTCTTCTTCAGCTGTTTTAGCATCGTTCACAGCTTTTAACGGTAAAAAACCACCAACTTTTGTAGGTACCGGAAGAATTCGAGGTGATAAAATTTTACATTTACCACCAGCACTTTTAATTGCTTTGCGTGCACCAATCATTGCAGCTCGAATAGATTCTTCAGCATTATTGCTGGGAATCACACTCTTTTAAGCAGCATCAACGACTTTGCGAAGCGCTAGTTTCTTCTTGGATTTCCTCTTTTTTGACTTTCTCCGCACCCCCATACCTAATGTTGATTTAGCCTTCATTGTTCCAGATATAGCTAAAGCTGCTGCTCTTTCACCAATTGTAGAATCTTTAGCTAAAACACGTTGCCACGCTTTTTCAGCTAGTACTTTATCTGCAGCGTTTCTTGCGTTTATATTTTCACGATTTTGTGAATAAGCAATGTCGTGTTCTTTGCAAGCGCTGTCTAAAGGATTAACACCTTGATCACCACGAGCTAATCGTTTTGCTAGTTTAGTACCAGGTCCGAAAAACTGATAACCAGGTAAATGTAACTCGAACGGTAAATTATTGATAACACGGTTGACTAAGCCTTTTCCTTTTTTCACTTTATGTGTAATCATGTCACACGCACATCTTGAAAGTTTGTATAAGACTGACTGGAAAGCTATAAAAGCACGCTATTTATAGTTTCTCAGCCAGTCGATGTCAAGATGTTGTTTACAACGCAACCTGTTAAGCTACCAATCACGAGTGTTGACGTTGAGACTAATGAAAAAATGATAAAACGTCACGGCAGTCTGTTCTCAGACAGCATTCGAGCTGTTTTCTGTGGCCCCTCCAATTGTGGTAAAACAAACGCCCTTCTTTCTCTAATTATACATCCAAATGGTTTGAGTTTTGAAAACATTTATCTATATTCAAAATCGTTAGAACAACCTAAATACAAATTTCTAGAAAATTTACTAAAAAATGTAGATGGTGTAGAGTGCTTTCTTTCAGAGAGCTTGAGGAAGTGGTTTCACCTAAAGAAGCTAAACAAAATTCAATATTCATTTTTTATGATATAGCTTGTGAGGAACAAGACAATGTAAGAGCATTCTTTTGTATGGGTAGACATGTAAACGTTGATAGTTTCTACTTGTGTCAAACTTATGCCCGTATTCCAAAACACTTGGTTCGAGACAATGCCAATTTATTGATACTTTTTAGACAAGATGAACAAAATCTAAAACATGTATATGAAGATTATGTTAACACAGACATGTCATATACTCAATTTCGTGATTTATGTTCAGAATGCTGGAAATCTTATAAATATGGCTTTGTTGTCATTGATAAGGATAGGAATTTGAATGATGGAAGATATAGGAAAGGATTTGATTGTTTTATTACACTATAAATACATAGAGTTTAATTATTTTAAATTAGTATACTTCATATTTTGAAGATAGAAACATGTATCGAAAAGAGCAAGAAACGCTTCGTCAAATAGCAAAAGCAAGTGATGCTATTAGACGCAAACATCGTTTACTGAAAATGGGCAAAGAAGCTGCAGAAACAATGCTAAAAGAAACTTTTCAACCAATAGTCACACCTCTTCAAAAATTAGTAAATGTAAAAGATGTTCTTTAAAAGACATAAAGCTTGAAAAGGTAAAGAAAGAGGAGGATAACGATTTCTCTTTTTCAACTGCTTTTGATGATGATTCAACTTTACTGAATTCAAGTTTACTCGATGCGACTAGTTGATACAACTCAACATAATGAAAATGATGATAATTATGAAAAATTGACAAATAAATTTATTTTATTGTTGAATAAAAATAGAAAAAGTTACATGGACATGCATTTATGGAGTGCGTAAACTTCCTAATGGTTCATTTATAATTGGTGATACACCTATTATCTTTGAAGGTTCAAATATCAAGATTGTTGGAAAGAAAAGTTATCTAAAAACTGTTGGATTGCTTGAACTTTATTTAAACAAAAACCTGATGAATCTTTCATAACTTCTAATGATTTAACAAATTATAAAGAAATCCTTATTTCTACAAATGCTCATCGAAAAAATTATAGTCAAAATGAATCAATCCAAACTTCAAAAAATTCCAAATACACCAGTATAATTGCAAAGCTATTCAAGAGTACACCGAAAAAAGGTGGAGGTACTTTGAAGAAAAAATTACCTTAATTCATGATAGCAAAGAGACAATTTAAACCAGACTATATCTATTGGGATGATCCAAATGAACTTGTTGACCGTTTACGACTGCTTATAGCATCACAGCAAGCTGGAAATCCGAGTCATAACAATGAAATTATGTCAATTATTGAGGAACTACGGGAAGCTTGAATTATATATTAAGAGAGTTCAATTTTATTAATCATCAGTATCACAATGAGCATTGTCGTGTTTGGACATTCCTTGACACGATCCGTTGTTGCAAGTCGAGGACTTCCTGGTACAGGATTTAAACTTATTCAAACGGACATTACGACATTGATAAGAAAAAGCTTTGTAACGTTCAAGACGCTGAAGAAGCGTATGACGCTGTAAATTTAAAACTTGCACGACAATTTGTTCAAAACGAGATAAAAGCCGTTTCCCAAGTTACATCTTCAATCATATCAGAAGTTGATAACAATAAAATATTATTAAACTAGGTGTTAATTCTGTCCATTTCATGGACACTTCGCTTCCAAGGAAGCAAAACAATTTGCTTCCTCATAGAGGAAGCAATAATTTAATAATATTTTAAATATTTTAAGTTAATAAAAACAAAAATTAAAAAGACATGAATTATTTTGATTAAAAAGATACTAAAACAATTTGATTAGTTAATTTCAAAAATCTTTAAATTGTATGTTTTGGAAACAATGAAATATTGTATTCTTAATAATGTGGTTTCTCCTTATTTAAGGGGAGTCACCTGAGAAATTTCAATCCATCGAAATATGTTACTCATCAGTGTAAATTTTTTTTCTGGAATTCTTTTGGATGTAAAAGAATGACATATTATCAAAATTAAAAAATGTTAAAACCCATACGATATTTTGTTTGAAATCTTAAAAAAGGCATATAAAAAAATTAGCATTAAAAAATATAAAAAATTGTAGGAGGAGATAGATTTTTACCAAAAAAAAAAAAAATTCAACAAAAAGAAATTTTTTTTTAATTTTTTTTTTTAAATTTTTTTTTTTAATTTTGATAATATGGCATTCTTTTACATCCAAAATAGTCCCAGAAAAAAAATTGGCACCGATAAGTAACATATATTTCGATAAGTTGAAATTTATCAGGTGACTCAACTTAATGAACCAAATTTGATGATTTTCATTTCTCCCAAAAAATATGTTTTTTTCAGCCAATCAAAAAATGGCTCAAACAGACTTAAGGTACATGTTTAAAGCTTTAAAAATCCACTTAGAAATTTTATTTAACGTCTATTTTTGGTGTTACTATAGCTATTTGAAGAAAACGACTTTTTAAAAAAGTATCTTTACATTTCTTGAAATATTTAAAAAAAAAATAAAGACACATTAATTTAAGCTAGATATTCTTTTTCTACAGGTTCTGGCAATAAGTTTTTAAAAAAAGGCGTCCCGGTATGTTCATTAGGCTCTGAGCAATCAGCGTTTGAAAATCACTCTGGTTCCGTAGACCCAATCTAGCAGTTACGTTAAATCCCAATAGACTAATAGTCTAGCAGTTGAGGGTTAGTATTATTAGTAATATTATTATTATTATTATTATTATCATTATTTTACTAGGTGGAAATTATGTCTATTTCGTGGATATTTCGTTTCAAAGTTAGCAATTAAATTTGCTTTCTTATAGAAAAAGCAATATATTAATAATATAAAATTTAATTTGAGAAATTCTGTAAAAAAAGGAATTTTAAGTGCAAAAAAATGAAAAAACATCAATTAATTCACGAATTTTTGATCAATAATAAAAGTTATATAGGTCAATCGATTCGTTTTGAGATAAGGAATATGATTTTTTTATTCATTAAGTTGTATTTTTAGCTTGGAAAAAAATTTTGGCAAAAAACGATTTTTTTCGATGAAAAAGGTGCTCAACAAAATTTGATTGGGTATTTTCAAAAATCCCTGTGTCCAAATTTAGATATTCACGAGCTTAAAAAGTCATCCAAATTTTATTCAAATCCGTTAAAGCGTTCTCGAAATATCCTGGCGACAAAAAACGCTATACACACACACGTACACACACACGCACACACACACACACACACACACACACACACATACATCTGGACATTTGCTTAGGAATGAAAATTTACGCTTTTTAGATGAAACTGAGTCGATTTAGACTATTTTTGGAAAATCGAAAATCTTAACGATCACAAAGCTTCCTCTATGAGGAAGCAAAAAGCCTTGAGGATTCAATAGATCGAAAATTGAAAATTTTAGAGAGTCAAATTTATTTACGAAACGCAGAAATTATTCAACAATTGGACGCTCGATTAACTCTTCTGGAAAATAGACGACAAAAAGTTGACAGTAGTCTCTGAACTTCATAAACAAGCAAGGAGAAATTATCCTCGACGAAAAGTTCAAATGCGTGGCATAGATGAAACATGGCAAGCAGATTTGGTTGAAATGATACCATATTCTAAATCCAATAAAGGTTTCAAATATTTGCTTACTGTTATTGATATTTTTTCAAAGTATGCATGGGCTGTTCCTGTGAAAAGTAAAAGTGGAAAGGATATTTCTACAGCCATGAAATCTATTTTGGTACCAGGATGTATTCCAAAAAACTTGCATACTGACAGAGGCAAAGAATTTTACAACTTTCAATTTGCAGGTGTAATGCAAACATACAACATTAAACTCTATTCCACTTATAGTAATCTAAAAGCATCAATTATTGAAAGGTTTAACCGCACTCTCAAGAATATGATGTGGCCTCAATTTAGTTTACAAGGCAATTACAAATGGTTAAATCTTTTACCAGCCCTTATGTCAAAGTATAATAATCAAAAACATCGTACTATTGGTATGAAACCCAAAGATGTGACCGCAGAAGATGAGAGAAAATTGTTGAAACGTATCAGCAAACTGAGAAGAATTCCACTGAAGAGATCAAAATTCAAAGTCGGTGATCGAGTTCGAGTTAGCAAGTACAAAAACATCTTTGAAAAAGAATATGCACCAAACTGGACAACTGAGATATTCACTGTGGATCGAGTTAAAGCAACAAAACCAGTAACTTACATACTTACCGATTATCAAAATCAACCCATCGAAAGTGGTTTCTATGAAGAAGAACTCTTGAAAGTCAAATATCCTGATGTTTATCTTGTAGAGAAAGTTCTCAAAACACGTGGAGATGAAGTATACGTCAAATGGCTTGGATTCGACAACTCGCATAATAGTTGGATTAGGAATCTGATATGTAATTATACTAATGTTAAAGCAACGTTAAAGTAATGTTAAATAAAGTTAAAGTAAGGTTAAAGTAAAGATAAAGTAACGTTAAAGTATAGTTAAAGTAACGTTAAAGTATAGTTAAAGTATAGTTAAAATAAAGTTAAAGTATTATCAACTTAAAATGTAACTAGATAAAGGTTTTATTAAATAAAGTGACAAGAAATAATGTAAATATGATTTTTTATTTATTCAACATCAACAAACCCATAAAACCAAAATTTCATCCCTTTTACAATGTCCCCAAGCAATTGTATCTGTTTTATTGGGTATCAAAAGTCTTTTATCATCAAAAGGACTTAAAGCGATTTTCTTTTGTTTTAAAGTTTGAACATTGTGATTTTTTGATCTAATGCAATATTGAGTTCGATACTGCATTTCAACATTTTTTAAACAATACATATAATCATCGAATGTGATGCTTTTATTTACAACGCTGGTTTTCACACCCTTAGCTTTTTTAACAAAATCTTTATCTTCAACACGCAAGCTATAAATTTTGCTCCGCAATCCAACAAATTCAGTTACAATTTTTCCGCTACATTCATCTTTCATCAATCCTAAAACTTTTTTGTTGGCTTGCGGAATACCGTAGACATTATTAGCGGGATAATCGAAGGTATCAAATTTATGAATATTGACTTTCAGATCTGCATAGACATCAGCACATTTAACTTCATAAATAAGACTATCTGTATCGGTATACAATAGTTTACAATTATTTTGGTACTTGCGTAACATGTAATCATAGTGAAAATCATAGATTAGCGTTTTTGAAATATCTGATACACTCAAACCAACATATAGAGGTTTGTTCATGAAAACTTCAACTTTTTTCAATTCCACAGCTACCAAGTTTTCATTAAAAATGGCTCTGCTGTGGAAATTGGGTTTAGCAATTAAGGCTTCAGCTCCATACCTACCCTCCCACTTTGTCACGAGTTTTATGTCGACATGATTTCGCACGTTCTCCATTGTTTTACCGTATACCGCGTTGTTCATTAGTTTGAACAAGTTTTTTTTAAATTCATTCTTGGCATTTGTTCTCTGTGTAGTATTGAAATTAATATAATCTTTAAGCCATGCAGACTGTTTAAATTTTAAAACGCAATGAATTTTAACTAAAACAAGACCATTTGCCAAAGCTTGTTTCAGAGCACAGTAATGGAGAACGTGCTTTCGTTTCGGTAGAAGAGTAGTAAGGAGCTTTTCTTCCTTAGACCCTGGTGGTTTTAAGTGTTCTGGGCAAAACGAAAAATCACTATGGTTTTCATGCAATTCGTCCGGATAATCCAAATCTACTTCTAAAATATAACCAATTGGCGCATCATCTTCTACATTAAAGTTAAAACTATCGTCAAAATTTTCTACCCACTCAAAACCACCATAAGGAAGCGTTTGCAACATTGCCCAACCGTACAAATTGTTTGCATCCAAGTATACGATGTAAGATGTCTCCTCACTTTCATTGAACTTTTCCATGTACGGGTTATTAGCTTTTGCGTATCGATTTGTACATTGACTTACTCCGCCTCTTATTCCGCGTTCAATAAACATAACCATGTCAATGTCAGTGAGGAGTTCTAATCTTACATTCGTATACTTGAGCATCGCATCCCAAGTTAGTCCGGGTGTAGTATAGTAATGCGCTGGATCAAGTTCATACGCGATTAAACACTGATTTCTAAAATTTTCAAATACATCTGCAAGCAATAGCACATCAGTTTTCATATGGTCGATTCTTACGTAACTGCCTGATTTCAAGATAAGTTTTGGTAGAAAATTTTTTTTTTTATTCAATGTTTCTCTGCACTTATTTTTTTTATTAGGGTGTAATATAAGTATATTTTAAACGATTTTACTACAACTATATTTATACGAAAATAATAGCAAATTTTTAAAAATTGGCTGCCATGTGGAGCTAAACCACATCCTTTTATTGCAAATATATTGTACAAAATACAAATTTCTTCTTGATATTTTGCTACAACGAAAATAAATAATAAATTCATAAATTATTTAATATTCTAACAGTATTTAAGATATTAGTTAACATATATAAAATTTTATAAAAGAACAGCAAATACAATATTTAATAATGAATATATCGTTTTATTTTTTGGATAATTTGAAATCGAGATCAAGCAGTGTAATCCGGCATTGCTAAACTACTTTATAGAATAATATTTTAAAATAACCACCACAGATAAAAAAGTTTCTCTGCATGAAGCACACTGAACACTTCATATAGGCCATGGAGCTGAAATTTGACATTTATTCTAACCTCACTTCAACAATATTGCAAAATCAATCTATTCCTTCTGCAAATCGCTCGTTTCACATGAAAACTTTAAAAAAATGGTAACAATACTATCAAATAGATAGATTCTAAGTATGAAACAGGTATTATGAAGTGCAATATAGACCTAAATTGTTCATAAATATAGACACTTTATGCTTGAAAAAAGCTGAGTTATAATAATGATATTTTCACCGAAAATTATTAAATTAAAGTTAACATTTTGCAAGAGGGACACGCCACGGAGCTGAAATTTCAGCAGTTATAGTGCAATTTAATAGAAGTTATAATATATATATTTACGTATATTTGGTTTTCAGTTACTCTCATATATAGGGGAGACCGGGGCTATTCGGCTCACTTTTGGTCAGACAGGAAAAAAGTTAGGAAATTATTTTTTAAATCCAAACATGGATATATCATTTAGTAGCCTATCATTTGCACTTTCAAATTTGCAAGGACTTTTTGATTTAACTTTTATAGTTTTAGCTCTAGATAATTTTGAATGCAGATATACCAAATTCTCAAACTGCAAATTTGGCAGGTAAATCGGCTCACCCTGTGGGGCAATTCGGCGACTTTTATTTTTTACGAAAAATAAAAAAGTTCAATAACCTTTATTTTGTAAATATGAAAAGTACCTATATTCTTATTATAATTATGCAGTGATGGATCAAGGTCAAAATTTGGGGGGGGGACTGGGGCCCCTAAAATTAAAGAAAATTCATTAGACCTTACTTTTTTTTATTTTTCTATAAAAAATAAAAAAGTTAGTACACTCATTATTGGTAATTATTAAAAGTAGTTATATTCTTATCATAATTAAGCAGGGGCGGATCAAGACAAAGTATTTTTGGATAAGATGATTAACCGTCGCGTGAGCCCATTTACCCCACCCTGACTTTTGGCACTTTAAAACAAATACAAGTCACATTTGATACATATAAATAAAATAGCATAGGTGTATCGAAAGAGCACACCTGAGAGCATAAAAAAAACTTACCCAAAAATATTAGGCTCGTAAATTAATGTACTAAAAACGTAAAAGTTTGTAAGTAAAAAGTGTACGCATGACGCATAAAAACATAATACTCTACCTGACACGAGGCTGAATCAATAGAATTACACTAAATTTCGTTTACCTAACTAAAATGTTGAGACCTATATTCTATAGCGACCTTTCCCTCCTAGATTCTAATTAAGGCGTGAAATCGCTAATGAGCCGAATTACCCGCCGGTTCGGATTGCCCCGCTCTCCCCTACCTTTAAAATTCACTAATACACTTCAGAATATATTTTTAATTTAGGTGTATTTTTTCGACGCCGCCAAGGAAGGCAGTTACGTAAGAATCGCCCATATACAAATAAATATAATCACCGAGATTTTGACAATTGAAATCAGTCCAAACTTTCTGTGCATGTGCATAATCCTCCTCAGAGATATTTGAAGCGTTTAATGTGCTGTAAAACTTTTCTTTAGGCGGTAATTCAGTCTCATCAAGCTTTTGCTTCGAGTCAAAATACTCATAAGGAAAAACTCCTTTGCGCGTTAATAATTGAATTTTTATTGTTACTGAAGTTCGAAAAAACTGATTCTACAATCTTGTATTCGTCAAGATAAGATGATAACTTGTCTAATGATGATGCCATAAACTTAAACGAATCAATGAACCGAAATTTAATAAAGCTATCCTTTATATTCTTGGTAAAGCTGATATACTTTTCTTTATTTATAGGAAGCAGGTCAACTTTACCATCAAACTCGGTTGCAATAGCTTCAATAATAAAATGGGCATCATAACCACTTAGGTTATGAAAAACAACAGGTATGGTTCGCAATTCATGATAATTGATATTACAATCTTGATGCGCGGCACCCCTGTATTTCCCTGTTAGATGACAGTGGTCTCTTACTTTAACATCCCCTTGCGCGAAGTTCTTTTTACAAATATGGCAAACAGTTGCATGTCTAAAATCATTCAGTTGCTGTGGACCTAATACATCCACAGGTTTAAAATTTTTAAAGATAGATTCTACAGTCTCAACTATATGCTTTAACTCTTTTGTAAACCACTTTGCAGGGTCATCTTCATCTCTTGGAGATGCTTCGTAAACAGATAACGAGTCATCAAAGCCACACTTAAAATAATAACCAATGCTAAGTAATTTATGATCTTGAAAAACGTTAGTATTGCTTCCTTCTTAAGGTTCAGGTTCAAGTAAGAGACTTTCACAATCAGCGTAAATAATAAAAGGTACGCGCTCTTTGTTATCAAAACTTTTAAATTCCACAGTATGTCGACCTTGTTCTGGAAGTCGAATTTTTGTATCATTCATAGTTCGACAGGTTTCTTCATGCTCGGTAAGCTTCAATTCTTCAGAAAAATAATGTAAGCAACGATCACAAATGTACTTCTTAGTTTTCTTCTTTGATAATTGTGAATGAACAAGCTTTGATAAGTCTTTTATATATACATAGTGATAGTTGAAAGACATAACTTTTACTTCATCTTCACCATCAAGATTTTCATCAACATAATGGTCCTTAATTCGTAAAATATTTACATGCTTAACCATTTTTTGTGATGTTAAATGTAATGGGAATACATTAAAATTACCATTTTGCCGCGAAAGACCATAAACGTTGACTGAAATATTATTTAGATTTTCGAATTTTGCAACATCTTTTAATGCAACAGGGAATTTAATTCCCGTAAAATCAAGTTCATCTTTATATGGTAAATACTTTGTGACTCGATCTGAGTGGTTTTCAACTGGGTGTAAAGCAGATAAAATAGTCCACTTAAAACATTCATTATCCCTCCTATTCTGTACATTAATACATGCTTGCCTATTTTTAATTGGCAATGGTAAATCAATATAAGAACTTGCGCGAATGGGGTTGTACTTGTTAATATTAACTTCCAATCTTTGTATTGAATCAAGTTTCCAATTGGAATATTTTTCCTCAAATTCAATATCAAACGCTTTATCAAAATCGATCCACTTCAATCTATCATTTGACATTTGAATACCCGCACCGCTTTTCATATATGCTTCGAAATGGCAACGTAAATATTCAACTTTTTGAGTTAAATTTAAACATCTTGATTTTTGCGAACATGATAATTCGGTTCTATGTAAAAATTGTCTCATTATATTCATACATCGCTGACATTTGTTTTGCCATTCGAATGCATGAATCGTTCTAAAAGCACCAGACATAAATGCAGTGTTAATTAACTCACTGTAAGCGACTTGTAAGAACATGTCAGTCCTATCACAGACGTCCATGTACTCCTCGAGGTTGATTCGACGTCGCCTTTTCTTCTCCATCTTGCACTTTGGCATCTTGAAAAGCTAAACTTAAGAAAGATAACTGAAAATAAAAGAATCTAATTCTAAAAAACCTGAAAATTCGAATATAAGGCTATATCCTGAAAATAAAGATCTAAAACTAAACCTAAAAATGAAAAAGTATCTGAAAATGCAAACTCTAAAAAATCTGAATAACCTAGTATTAGTTAATTGTATGAGACCTGAAAAGAAAAGAATGACGCTCCTGACTCGTGCTCCGCTACTTATACTCTACGCTCTCTGTTCCCCACCATCGTACAACCGCGAACGCACTTGACACGCCTACTGGCGAATCCCCTGGTTGCTGCGCGCGCAACAAACGCTCCTCCTCGGTAAAATTCATAAAAGTAGGGGACACTTCAAACAAGCGGGAGATTTTAATGTAGTTAAATAATTAACTTACCGACACTGGCGTCAAAATTCACACACAGTTGCACAAGTGTTTGGGGGGAATCACAGGTCGATAAGGTAGAACTCTTACATACCGACTGGGTTAAAATGCAGGTCAGGGATCTGCATTACCGACTGATTTTAAGGTGGAACTCTGCATTGCCATCAGCCGCGGGAAATTAAAAAAATCCCCACTTCAAACAATAAAAACACGAGGGAAATTTAAAAATACTCAGTAGGTGTATTGTTGTTTCTTCCTGAACATTATTATGGATTTGATATTTTAACTTATCAATTATCCACAGGTGATTAACAAGTGGCGCCGTCTAGCGCTGGCCGTCGGAACTAACTCGGTCGGTAAAACAGAACACCTCACAGAAACCACTATTTCCACGGTCGGTAAAGTAGAAATATACATTATCGACGGTTGGTAAGTGGTCCCGGAGCACCCTTGCTATACTACTGCTATTCACACACACATAAATGCACACCCACACATAAATCTGTACATTTGCTTGAAATTGAAAATTTACGCTTTTTATAGAAATTTAGTCGATTTCAACTATTTTTGAAAAATCAAAAATTTTAACTATCACAAAGTTTTCTCCATGAGGAAGCAAACTTATTAATATATTCAAATATTATATTGTAAAGAAAATAAAATAAATTATTCTTATATTATGTTTGATATTTGACGTTCGAAGATATTGAATTTGTAAAGCGTAAAGTTCCTTTGAATTTCACATAAATTTAATTTGCAAAGCGTACGACTATCGAGTGTCACGACTATCGAAAACTCACCGTACAATTAACAGAATACTGGTGTCTTGTTGTAAAAAGTGGATACCTGACATTTTTTAAAAAATAAGATTTTTTACCACTGATTGGTAATGAAACGAGGAATATAATAGTCGTAATTCTAATAAAAAATAATAATTAATTTTATTAAAATAAGATGTTAGCGATCACTCCGAGTCAAAGGATGAACAAAAAAAGAAAACTAAAATTCTTTTTAAAGTTTCAACAGCACGGCTGTCCTCTTCAGACAGTCCTCATGTCTATTTGTACTTTAAATTTTAAAGACATTCCTTTAAGGAGAAATAATTTTTGTTATTTCTTAAAATTACACTACCGTCGGCGATTTTTTTTTTTTTTTTATTGTTTAATAACAAATAGTAACAATTAATAAATGACTGACACTCAGAAAAATATGCTCGGACATTTTTTTGAATTTCTCGAGAACTACTTAATATTTTTTAAATGTCAAAGCATTTTTTTAAAGCTGAGACTACAGTCTTTAATTCCATGTAAGTTTCAATTTTTTCTTTAAATTTTTCTAGAAAATGCAGGGCATCAAACAAATGAATCAAAAATCGAAAAATTTTTAAAATATTTTCAAAAACGTATAAAGTGATTAAATCTCTCCAGTAGATTCAAAAAATTTGAAATATATATTATTAAACGCAAAATTCTTCAGGCTTTCAAACCATCTAAGTTTCAAGTCTCTATCTTTTTCCTAATTTAAATTATCATCTTCTAAAGTCAGCAGACTTTTTTCTCTGTCCGCGCACCGATCGTACAGACAATCGCCGACGGTAGTGTATTTAAAAAAAATTTTTTAACAAATTTTCTTTCGTTTCTGCAGAGGACAGCAATGCTGTTGAAATGTTAAAAAGAATTTAAGTTTTCTTTTTTTATTCATCCTTTGACTCGGAGTGATCGCTAACATCTTATGTTAATAAAAAAATGACCGAGTGATAATGTCATTGTAACGATTAAAAACTATTGGTATTTAATTCTTGAAATCGCACATTTTAATTAAATTAAAATTGGAAATTGAATATAAATAAAAATCATAAAATGTAACAAATATATAAGTTTAGAACGCAAAAACAGTATTAATATAAAATAACAGCCGAAAATGATTGTTAAAACCTAAAAAGGATTTTCAAAAATTTACAAAAATATTATATTAAAAAAAATTCAAAATGTTGACCCAAAAAAAGTGATTTAATGTTTTTGAACTATTTTTTAGTTAATTTGTACACTTTTTTGGATTTTCTAATGAGCATATTCTGATCCCTTATGAATTCACCTTTATTAAAAAAAAATTTTTTTTTGGAGAGTTGAATAGTTTTTGAGATATTGAGATTTTAGTAAGAGCGCACACCGCGATTTGTACTCCACGCGTCAAGCGCACAGTAGGACCAAATTGGAATTTACTGTTCAAAACCGTCTAGGGCCTTCATTCTTAAACCGATTTTACTTTTTTTGTCTTAAGTGATAGATTTTAAAATTTGAAAGAGATTTGTAAAGCCCAATTTAAAGTTTTTTTTTGTTTATAATAATTTTTTTATTGTAAGTTTTAACAAAAGTAGCAATTTTTAAGAAAATGTTATCTCCAGTTGCTATAATTGAATGATACGTGCAAAAAACTATTTAAAAATGAACCAGTACCTCTTAAACTGTAAAAAAATTACACAAGTGAATATTTGAATTTTATAAATAAATTATGTTAACAAATAATTAAGGTTACAACAAATTGTTAATGGGGACAAAGACTTCGTTAGATTGTGATGAAATCGTTTGCTCGGGAGTTGTTGAGGTCGCCGATCACAAATCCGTTATCAGCTGTTCAAAATTCAAACTGGCGGATCCAATATGGCAGACGACTTTTATTGAAGTCAATATGTGCTTGAAATTTTTATTTGGTGGTTTTTAATAATAATTTATTTTTATAATAAATTTAGTTGTTTTAATAAAAGTCGTCTGCCATATTAGATCCGTCAGTTTGAATTTTGATAAACTGATAACGGATTCGTTATCAGCGACCCCAAAAACTCGCGAGTAACAAATTTCAAGCAAATTGGGTTGATTTTAAATAAAGTCATCCACCATATTCGATCCGTTATTTGAATTTTGAACAGCTGATAATGGATTTGTGATCAGCGACCTCAACAACCCCCGAGCAAACAATTTCATTAAAATCTAACGAAGTCTTTGTCCCCATTAACAATTTGTTGTAACCTTAATTATTTGTTAACATAATTTATTTATAAAATTTAAATATTCACTTGTGTAATTTTTTTACAGTTTAGGGGGTACTCTAGGTTTATTGACGCGTGGAGTAGAAATCGCGGTGTGCGGTCTCACTAAAATCTCAATATCTCAAAAACTATTCAAGTCTCAAAAAAAAATTTTTTTTTAAATAAAAGTGAATTCATAGGGAATCAGAATATGCTCATTAGAAATCAAAAAAAAAAAAAAAAAAATTTAAATTTTTTTTATTGTAATATTATTTTAAACTACGTTAATTTGTCTATTTTGTCTGAAATTTGCATTAAAATTCATTTTGCCGATTAGCAAATAATGAGTTTGAAAAAAACACTTCTCTGAAATTTAACATGGCTTAGCGGGCGCCATTTTGTTAATTTTAAAAATCCTTTTTGGGTTTTAACAATTATACCTAAGACTATTATTTCCCACAGTTTCAAAGAAATCAAAAGATCACTTGCATATCGCGTTTCTTTTAACGGAGTCTTGGCCACATACATTTCACACAGCGATTATTTAATACAATAACATATAACAATAAATAATAAATAATTATTAACAGGTAGACATAAGACATAAAGTTGACATGGATAAATAAATATCGAATAAATATGATAAGTAACAATAATAATACGACAAAATAAAACCATCAAATAAACTTAAAAACTTATCGTTTCCTGCAATATTTTCAGTTTTCTATGAAGACTGGGGCAAGTTATGGAGCGCGTGGCAACTGACGAGCAGAAATTTGTGAAAATAAGCACCCTTTCTTTTTGACGTGGACTACTTTATTTTCTCCTGCTCCTGATTGAGGTTCATTTTCATTACTAACACCTTGCTCTCTATCTATTAAAATCTACCCCCATCGTCCTCTTTTATTCGAAAATCGTCAAATCCTATATAATAATTTGCCAGTGTCCTTTTAGCTGAAAATTTTCGTTTCAAAATGGGCGGAGATTTGGCATTGTTCTTCTATTGTTCTCCTTTTGTCTGCATTACAATGAGTCTATTGTTGTCCTTTTGTCCAAATAACAATGAGCTCATTATTAGCCTTTTGTCGAAATTGACAGTGTCCCTTTTCCCTTAACCTGAAAAGTTTTGTTTCAAAATGGGCGGAAATTTGGCATTGTTCTCCTATTGTTCTCCTTTTGTCTGCATTACAATGAGTCTATTGTTCTCCTTTTGTCCAAATAACAATGAGATCATTATTAGCCTTTTGTCGAAATTACAATAACCTCATTATTAGCCTTTTGTCAAAATTACAATGAGGTGATTATTAACCTTTCCTTTACCTTTAAAAAGTAAGGGTATTCTGGGCGTTTACTTGAAAGTACCAAATGATTCGATTGATTTAAGGCCGAGTGAAAAGATCGTTCTGAGTCGAACAACATGAAGAGGATCAGAGATAAATTTTTGACAAGTAATTTTACTCGTTTATTAGGGTGGTCCAAAAATGTATAGTAAAACAGCATTCCATAATTTATTTAATAATTTATTAATATTAACTATTTTTTAAAGTGTTAAAAATTTAAATAAATTTAAATAATTTAAAATTTAACCCCTTGAAATATCCCATTGATTGTACATGGAAAAAACGCACTTTTTTGTAAATTCGCTACCAAATCCTCAAAAATCACTCAAAATAGCAATACAATGTCAATACAGCAATAATATTTGCTGAGAGGCGAATAGCGAGTGTTAAGGGTCGGATAATGTTTCTAATAGATTCAATTATAACTATAAAGGGTATTAAAATGTAAGGAGTACCTTGGGGAGTAAGATGAATAAATATATGGGTTGAATTTATTATTCATCCATATATTATAAATCTAATTCATATTGATAGTGAGATAGAAATAGAGAAAGATATATGTCAGAAATCTTTTTTGTAGGTATAATATAATAAAATATGGAGTATTACATACCACATAAAATTTAGAATTATTAGAATTTTTACATTAATAAAGCATTAGAATTGATCTGGAAAAAATTACAAGTTGTGATAAGTATTAAAATATTTAAGGTTAAAAAAGATTTTTACAATTATTTTTGAATTAAAACTTACTGGTTCCAGATAAAAATATTTTTGGTGCATGTCAAGCTTAAATTTTGATAAAAACACTCCATAATTAACAATTTACACTGTAACATTTTTTAAATTTAACTTTGTGGCAACGCACAGTGGTCTGAAACCTGATTCTAGGTGGACAAAAGTCGGAAAATCGATGTCTTTAAAAAAAATTTTTTTTAGTATTTTTATGTTTTATAATATCTAGAGCATCCGTTTTTGTGTGATTCAATCACTAAAAAAAATTTATATTTCTTTATTAATGCTTGTACTTGCGTAAACTCACGCACAATTGATTTTGCTCTAAAAATCATAGTTTTATTTAAACGCAGCTCGTGACCTATTAAATCATCAAATTTTAAACAATCCTATATGAATTCTATAGTTTGATTCACACACTACAAGATAGTGTTAGATAAATTATTTTATTTTTAATGTTTATATTTGAAAACCGACGACAAAAGTAAGTTTGTCTGATACTTGTATAATACAAATTTCAAAATAGAAAAAGTAAAATTATTCAAAATTTTTTAAAAAGTTATTCATGGGAGAATGTGAATTATGACCTAAAGTTTCCGTAACCATTAACACTTTTTGCCACTTTTTGCCACTTTTCGATATTTTTGTGTTTAAAGCGGGCCATAAAACCCGATTCTAAAAGGACAAAAATATTTGCACAAAGAGGCTTTGATGCTATTTTATTTCTAGCAGTTTTGAGGCCGCTGATTAAAAATATGAAGTCAGATTTCAAAAATTCAAAATGGCGGATCCAATATGGCGGACCAAAAAATGAAGAAATCATTGTTTTTAAATAAAACATGGTATTTTAAGATTTTTGGGGTCGCTGATTACGATCATCTGTTATTAGATTTTAAAAATTTAAAATGACGAATTCAATATGGATGATTCAAATATTACAAAATTGGTTTATTTTAATACAACATTGTATATAAAGGTTTTTAAGGTCGCTGATTACGAATCTGAAGATACCAAGTTTCATTAAAATACACTAATTTTTTTATTTGTCAGTCCACCAAATTGGATCCACCATTTTAATTTTTGAAATGTGACTTCAGATTCGTAATCAGCAACCTTAAAAACATTTAAATACCATGTTATATTACAATAAATTAATGTCTTCATTTTTCAGTTCGCCATATTGGATCCGCCATTTTAATTGTTGAAATCTGACTTCAGATTCGTAATTAGCGACCTCAAAAACCTTTAAATACAATGTTATGTTTAAATAAACCAATTTTGTAATATTTGGGTCATCCATATTGAATCCGTCATTTTGAATTTTTAAAATCTAACAGCAGATTCGTAATCAGCGACCCCAAAAACCTTAAAATACCATGTTTAACTAAAATACAATCACGGAGAAAAATCGAGTTTAAAAAAACGGTACTGAGTCCTATTAGCGTAGCAATTCATTTCCATCACGAATTACAGCAAAGCAGTGCTGTATATTTGAAACTCATTACAGTTAAAAAGCACTGAATTATATACCACTTGCGCTTAAAGGTGAAAAGTTTGGGACTCACTCCTAGTCCGCACATGTATGATTTCGGGAACGTTGTGATGGATATGAATTGCTCCACTACTAGGACTTAGTCCAATATAACAGGAATCATTCTAGTATAACAGTACTGAGTATAGTTAACCATCTATTTACTGCAATTAATTTAGGCTTCAATATAATTCTTGAATTCTCGATTTTTCTGCGTGATGATTTCGTAATTTTTTGGTCCGCCATATTGGATCCGCCATTTTGAATTTTTGAAATCTGACTTGAGATTCGTAATCAGCGACCTGATTACGAAATACCCTTAAATACCCTCAAATACCCTTAAATTTCTCGTTATACTAAAATAAACCAATTTTTTTATTTTTAGGTCAGCCATATTGAATCCGCCATTTTGAATTTTTAAAATATAACAACAGATTCTTAATCAGCGACCTCAAAAACCTTAAAATACCATGTTTTAGTAAAATACAATGATTTCGTAATTTTTTGGTCCGCCATATTAGATCCGCCATTTTGAATTTTTGAAATCTGACTTCATATTTGTAATCAGCGGCCTCAAAAACTGCTAGAAACAAAGTGGCGTAAAATTGTATCAAAGCGTTCTTGAGTGAATAGTTTTGTCCAGCTAGAATCGGGTTTCAGACCACTGTGCAACGCATGGTTTTGCTACCACATTTCTGTTTACTTAACCTCTAAATTACAATACAATGATAAGTTCTTTCCCAGAATACAGACTATTTTCTAGTGATTCTTTCGTTTGAGTAAGAGACATTGTATACTGTCAGGGGTAAAAAAATTTATTTTATATTAAATTTTATGAGATCATGGTAGAAAATGGAAAGATTCTCTGTGTCCGATCTATAGTTAACTGTATTGTTGTTTTTTACAATATAAAACATCTCAAGAATATTTCTTTTTCTCCAATCACTCTCTAAGTCAAGTATATGGACATTTTTACTATTGTAGTCTACTTTATGGTTTAATTATGTGGTGTGTCTACTTATAGCTGTGTTAGATTTGTTATGAAGTTCTGCATATTTATGTTGGTATACTCTATCTTTTAATTGTTGTTTAGTTTGCCCTATGTAGATTCTATTGCAATTTGTACATCGTAATTCATAAATAAGATCCTTTTTTTCGAATTTTGGAATCCCATCCTTAAGGGAAGGTATAAGGATATCTTTTAATTTATTTTTTATTGAGAAAATAACCGTGATATCCATTTTTTTACAGATAATTTGGATAAATTTAGAAATTTCAGGAATATAAGGAAAGATCACTATTTTTTGTAGATTTAAACTATTACTAATTTCAATGTTTTTATTATTGTTATCATTATTGTTTTTTGTGTTCAAATAATTTATTCTTTTGTCTACATTTTGTTTTATAAATTCAAAAGGGTAACTATTTTTTGTTAAAATTTCAAAAACTAAATTTATATTTTTATTGTGAAATTGTGGTTCTGAGAAGTTTATAGCTTTGTCAACCATTGAGAAAACTATACCTTTCTTATGCGTTAAACTGTGGTTTGAAAGAAAGTTTAAAATACGTCCTGAGGCATAAGGTTTTTGAAACCAATCAGTTTCAATAAAACCTTTATCAAAAATTAATGTCAGGTCTAGAAAAGTTATTTTTTTATTTACTGATTTTTCCAAAGTGAATTGTAGACTATCGCCCTTTTTGTTGAATTCATCCAACAATTTTTTAGTGCAATTCTTTTTTATGCACACAATTGTGTCATCAACATAACGGCGATAGAATGTAACACCAAAAATTTTATCATTTATTATTTTTTCTTCCATTTCCTGCATTATTAATTCAGAAACTACAGATGAGAGTGGTGAACCCATAGGTGTTCCAAATTTCTGTTTATAAATTTTATAATCAGCTTGAAAATAAGCATTGTTCATACATAATTTTATGGCTTTGTCAAATTGCAAATGACTTAAAGTCGTAAACTCCTTTATAAGGTTCCATTTTAATTTAATTATTTCAAAAACTTTTTTAGGGTCTACATTTGAAAACATTGAAACGGCATCTAGTGAAATAAGTGTATGAGTATCTGAGACACTCATGTGTTTAATATCTTTAATCAACTCATTACTATTTTTTAAGCTATATTTTGATATAGATGTTATGTTTTTTAATATTGAGGCTAGAAATGTAGATAAATTGTATAATGGGGACCCAATGAAGGATGTGACTGGACTTAATGGTACAAAAGGCTTCCATAAAATTGAAGAGGTTAGATGTTTTTTAATAATGAAAGTTAGATTTGATCTAAGTGAATTTAGTTCGTTTTTTGATATTTTTTGGTTTTTACATTCTATTCCAAAAATAAATTCTTTCATAAGAAGCCTTTCGTAAGAAGCCTAGAACTTAAATTTGAAAAAACAAAACGCTTTATAAAAAATAACAGTGATTTAATAATAGCGAAATCAGACAAAGGAAACAAAACCGTGATTATAGAAAAACAATTTTATAACGAAAAATTACAATCTCTTCTAAATAATAATAACACATATGAAATTATAAAAAACCCAACTAATATTATTAAAGATGAATTGAATAACTTTATTGACGACCTGTGGGCAGATTCAAAGATTAGTGATAGAACACAAGAGTACCTAAAAAATAGACATGGATTACCACCACGCTTCTATGGCTTGGTTAAATTGCATAAAAAAGACTTACCATTAAGACCAGTCACATCCTTCATTGGGACCCCATTATACAATTTATCTACATTTCTAGCCTCAATATTTTAAAAAACATAACATCTAAATCAAAATATAGCTTAAAAAATAGTAATGAGTTGATTAAAGATATTAAACACATGAGTGTCTTAGATACTCATACACTTATTTCACTAGATGCCGTTTCAATGTTTTCAAATGTAGACCCTAAAAAAGTTTTTGAAATAATTAAATTAAAATGGAACCTTATAAAGGAGTTTACGACTTTAAGTCATTTGCAATTTGACAAAGCCATAAAATTATGTATGAACAATGCTTATTTTCAAGCTGATTATAAAATTTATAAACAGAAATTTGGAACACCTATGGGTTCACCACTCTCATCTGTAGTTTCTGAATTAATAATGCAGGAAATGGAAGAAAAAATAATAAATGATAAAATTTTTGGTGTTACATTCTATCGCCGTTATGTTGATGACACAATTGTGTGCATAAAAAAGAATTGCACTAAAAAATTGTTGGATGAATTCAACAAAAAGGGCGATAGTCTACAATTCACTTTGGAAAAATCAGTAAATAAAAAAATAACTTTTCTAGACCTGACATTAATTTTTGATAAAGGTTTTATTGAAACTGATTGGTTTCAAAAACCTTATGCCTCAGGACGTATTTTAAACTTTCTTTCAAACCACAGTTTAACGCATAAGAAAGGTATAGTTTTCTCAATGGTTGACAAAGCTATAAACTTCTCAGAACCACAATTTCACAATAAAAATATAAATTTAGTTTTTGAAATTTTAACAAAAAATAGTTACCCTTTTGAATTTATAAAACAAAATGTAGACAAAAGAATAAATTATTTGAACACAAAAAACAATAATGATAACAATAATAAAAACATTGAAATTAATAATAGTTTAAATCTACAAAAAATAGTGATCTTTCCTTATATTCCTGAAATTTCTAAATTTATCCAAATTATCTGTAAAAAAATGGATATCACGGTTATTTTCTCAATAAAAAATAAATTAAAAGATATCCTTATACCTTCCCTTAAGGATGGGATTCCAAAATTCGAAAAAAAGGATCTTATTTATGAATTACGATGTACAAATTGCAATAGAATCTACATAGGGCAAACTAAACAACAATTAAAAGATAGAGTATACCAACATAAATATGCAGAACTTCATAACAAATCTAACACAGCTATAAGTAGACACACCACAGAATTAAACCATAAAGTAGACTACAATAGTAAAAATGTCCATATACTTGACTTAGAGAGTGATTGGAGAAAAAGAAATATTCTTGAGATGTTTTATATTGTAAAAAACAACAATACAGTTAACTATAGATCGGACACAGAGAATCTTTCCATTTTCTACCATGATCTCATAAAATTTAATATAAAATAAATTTTTTTTACCCCTGACAGTATACAATGTCTCTTACTCAAACGAAAGAATCACTAGAAAATAGTCTGTATTCTGGGAAAGAACTTATCATTGTATTGTAATTTAGAGGTTAAGTAAACAGAAATGTGGTAGCAAAACCATGCGTTGCCACAAAGTTAAATTTAAAAAATGTTACAGTGTAAATTGTTAATTATGGAGTGTTTTTATCAAAATTTAAGCTTGACATGCACTAAAAATATTTTTATCTGGAACCAGTAAGTTTTAATTCAAAAATAATTGTAAAAATCTTTTTTAACCTTAAATATTTTAATACTTATCACAACTTGTAATTTTTTCCAGATCAATTCTAATGCTTTATTAATGTAAAAATTCTAATAATTCTAAATTTTATGTGGTATGTAATACTCCATATTTTATTATATTATACCTACAAAAAAGATTTCTGACGAGTGTAAGTTTGACATTGTGATTTTGTTATAGTCCTGATGAGCTACGTTCGTAGCGAAATGCATCGAAATTTGGAGAAGAATAAATAAAGAATTTAAATTAACTTCCTAAATTCAAATAAAATTTTTTTACAAAAAGACCAAAGGCCACAAGGTTTCTACCATTTATTTATACAAAAAAGGTCTATAATATATCTTAATGACAATTTATAAAGAATTAAAAATTAAAATATTTAATGAATTATTAAAAATAAGAGGAATTTTTATTTCATTAAAGATAAATGAATTTATTATTTGTCAAATTTTTAAATATTTTGATGATAATATTCAAAAAATTTGTGGGATAAATATTAAAAAAATTAATGTTCTTAATCAGTTTAATGATATTAAATATCTTGTTATTTGGTCAAAAATGGAGAATAAATTTGTTATCATTTAAATTTAAATAAATAAATTTTTTTGGTGATTTTTATATTATTAGTTAATAAAGAATTTAAGTTTCAATTAAAAAAGTTAAAATGAATTAATTTTATTGTTATTTTAAATGATATTAAAAAAAATATTATTAAATATAATCAATTTATAGGCTTTATTTGTGGAATTATTATTTATTAAATTATAAATTATTAAGAGTAAAAAAATATACTATAAATGATTTAAAAAATCATTACTTTAAGTTTAAGATACTTAATAAATTAATTAAAGTTATTATTCATTTAATAAAATTATTAGTTAAAGTTGATTCAATAGAGATTGGTATAAATGAATGATTAGCTCCACAGATTTCGGAGCATTGGCCAAAAAAAATTCCTGGACGTGAAATAAATAAATTTATTTGATTTAATCGTCCAGGAAGAGCATCAATTTTAATTCCTATTGAGGGGATTGTAAATGAATGAATTACATCATCAGATAAGGTAATTAATCGAAGTTGGGTATTCATAGGTAAAATAATTCGGGTAGAGACATCAAGTAAGCGGAATGAATTTAATGATAAGTCTTTATTTATATATATTTCAATAGGGGTTTGGATAAAGTCTGGATATTCAAATGTTCAAAATCATTGATGTCCAATACATTTAATTGAAAATATAGGAGAGTATATTTCACCTATTAAATAAAGAATTTTTAAAGAAGGAATTGCTAAAAAAGTTAATAAAATTATAGGGATGATAGTTCAAATAAATTCAATGAGTTGATTATCAATATTTAAGTTAATAAATTTATTTTTTATTATTTTAATAATTGTTATTATAATTGTTAAAGTAATTAAAATATTTATAAATAATGTGTAATCATGGAAAATTATTAATCATTCTATTATTGGTGAAGAAAAATCTTGAAAGTTTAATATATATATTATATATATTTTTATTTTTACATTTATTTAGTAAGAATAATAATGAAATTTCATTATAAGAGTGGTTTAATGGGGGGTAATTATGAGATCATTCAATTGAAGAATTTAAATAATTTTTAAATAAAATTAGACGTTCAGAATAAAATCTTTCTCAAATAATAAAAATTAGTAAATTAATTCTAAAAATTGAAATAATTGATCCTATTGATGAAATTGAATTTCATAATATATATCTATCTGGGTAATCAGAGTATCGTCGAGGTATCCCTCTTAAACCTAAAAAATGTTGAGGAAAAAATGTTATATTTACTCCTGTAAATATAGAGAAGAATTGAATTTTTAATCATTTTGGATTTAATGATATACCAGTAACTAAAGGGAATCAGTGGATAAATCCTCTAATAATTGAGAATACGGCTCCTATAGATAAAACATAGTGAAAATGGGCAACAACATAATAAGTATCATGTATAATAATATTAATTGATGAGTTAGATAAAGTAATACCTGTTATTCCTCCTAGTGAAAATAAAAAAATAAATCCTATGATTCATCAAGTTGAAATATTATAATTAATTTTTGATCCTGATATTG
This sequence comes from Ganaspis brasiliensis, assembly GCA_037103525.1. NCBI lineage: Eukaryota > Metazoa > Arthropoda > Insecta > Hymenoptera > Figitidae > Ganaspis > Ganaspis brasiliensis. The sequence continues at coordinate 1,544,596 of JAZKLR010000056.1, read as the reverse complement.
TTGCTAATCACCTGAAAACTTTAATTCCTGTAGGGATTGCAATAATTATAGTTACTGAAGTATAATATGCTCGTGTGTCAACATCTATACCAACAGTAAATATATGATGTCCTCAAACAATAAATCCAAGAGCTCCAATTGAAATTATTGCATATATTATACCTAGGGATCCAAAAGTTGTTTTTTTACCATATTCGGTAAAAATAATATGAGAAATTATTCCAAATCCAGGTAAAATTAAAATATAAACTTCAGGGTGACCAAAAAATCAAAATAAGTGTTGGTATAGGATAGGGTCTCCACCTCCTATTGGGTCATAAAAAGATGTATTGATGTTCCGGTTAAAAAGTAGTATGGTGATTCCACCTGCTAATACTGGTAAGGATAATAATAATAAAATAGTGGTAAGAAAAATGGATCAAGTAAATAAAGAAATTTTATCTATATTTATTAAATTTGGTCGTATATTTAGAATAGTTGTGATAAAATTAATTGATCCTAAAATTGAAGAGATTCCTCTAAGATGAAGAGAGAAAATTACTAAGTCAGTTGAGATTCCTGGATGGGATTTATTTAATGATAAAGGAGGATAAACCGTTCATCCAGTTCCAGACCCTTCATCAATAAATATACTTGAAATTATTAAAATTAAAGAAGGGATTAATAATCAAAACCTTATGTTATTAAGACGAGGGAATGATATATCAGGAGCAGATAATATTAAAGGAATTAAGTAATTTCCAAATCCTCCTACTATAATTGGTATAACTATAAAAAAAATTATTACAAATGCATGAGTAGTAACGATTGTATTATAAATTTGATCATTATTAATTAATTGTAAAGGGGTCCCTAATTCTAATCGAATAATTATTCTTAAACTTGATCCAATTATTCCTGATCAAATTCCAAAAATAAAATATAATATTCCAATGTCTTTATGATTTGTTGAATAAATTCATTTAATCTTTTTATAAATATTCATTAAATAATTTTAATTATTTTATAATTATAGTTTCAATTTAAGTGAAATTTTTTTTATTAAATTAAAAATTTTAAGTAAAATGACTGAATTTTTAAGCGATAAATTGCAAATTTATTAATAGAAATTAAAACTTTCTTTTTACTAATCATTAATTTAATTAAGATTTATTTTAAAGTAAAGATAATTTTTAAAAAGTTAAGTAAAATTTATACTAAAAAGGTTTTAAGATTTTTATATATTATTGTTAATAAACTTATTTTATATTTTATATATATATATATTATTAAGTTTATTTATAATTGTTTAATTAGGGGGGTTAAATTTATATTAAATTTCCTTAAACAATTATGTTTCATGTATATTAAATTTTTTTCATGAGTTGTATTTATTGAATATATTTATTTATTACAAATTTATTTTAATGGATTTAAGCTTCTTATGGAAATTATAATATTATTTTTAAAAATTAAATTTTTATTAATTTTTGAATTTATAGTTTGTAAATTTGGTGTTTTTCTTTTATATTTTATTATTAAAATAATTGATTTAATATTATGATTAATTTATAATATTTTATTTAACCCTAGATTTTTTATTGATATTGATTTAATTATTTGGATAATTTATAAAGATATGAATAATATTATTTTTAAATTGAATCGTTTATATGATTTATATGTTAAAGGTATAGAATATTGAAGGGAATTATTTAATTTAGCTTAGCTTATAATAAAAATTTTGAGGAAATTGAAGAGGTAATTAAAGAGTTAAAAAAGGAAATAGCTCGGAAAAAAATATTTAAATATTTTTTTTCAAAAATTTTAGATTTAGGGGAATTAGGTATTTTTATTTTTAATTTTTTTTTTACAGGTATTATAGTAATATTAATTATTTATTATATTTGATTTTTTAGAGGGGCATATTTATTTTTGAAAAGGATTATATTGATAAATATTTTAATTGGGTATATGTTAATCCTTTTTAAAATTTATTATATAAATTTTTTTATTTATTTATTTATTTATTTATATATATATATATATAATTATTTTTAGTATTATTTAGGTAAAGTTTATATTTAATTATAAATAAAAATTTTAATTTAATATTATTCTTTTTTGTTTTAATGTTAGAATTGTTATTGGAGTTAATACTAATTCAATATTATATTTTTGAGTTAGGATTAAAGTTAATATAATTTCTTTTATTCCTTTAATTATATTTAATAATAAAAATTAATTTAATGATAGATTTATAAAATATTTTTTAATTCAATTAGTTTAATAATAAGGAAAATACATTTTATATTATTCATAATTTTAATTATATTAATAAAATTAGGGATATTTCCTTTTTATTTTTGGTATATTAATATATTATTATATTTATCATGAATTAATTGTTTTTTATTAATAAGAGTTCAAAAAATTTTATTTTCTTTTTATATTAAGAAATTTAGTTATATATAAGTTTTATATTAATATATATTTATTAAATTTAGTAATTGTTATGAGGTCATTAATAAAAATAATATTATTATTTAAAAATAAAAGATTAAAAATTTTAATGGGGTGTTCTTCTTTAAATCAAATAAGATGAATAATTTTTAGAATTTTTATAAGAATAAAGGTGTGAATTTATTGTTATATTTTTTATGTAATTATTTTAATGAATTTAATTTGAATTTTTGAAAATAATAAAATTGAAAGATTAAAAAATTTATTTATAGTGAGAAAGAAAAATAAATTGATATTATTTAGGATTATATTAATAATAATAAGAATTCCCCCAATAATTAGATTTTATATAAAAAGATTTATATTATTATATTTATTAATAGATTTAATATTTATATTAGGGTTTATATTAATTATATCCTCTGTAGGATTTATATATTTTTATATAAAAATTTTTTTAACTTCTATAATTTTTAGTAGAAACATTAATTATTTAAATATAAAATTATTAAATTATTTTAATATTAAATTAATAAATTTAATAATTTTAATAATTTTATTATTAAGGGGGGTTTATTTTATTGAGTAATTATATTATATATAAGTGTTATCGAGTCAGAGTCGTCTACAACCGAAACCGCAGTGGTCAAAACGGCCACCCCTCCAGAGGATCTTGACCTGGACGATAGAGTCGGGCAAGTTTTTTCAAACTTGACAAGACCTCTTGGTAGAAATACCAGGGATGCCGTTAAGGGAGTCCTTCGGACTCACAAGAGGGTTGCAAAGGACCAATTCGAGGCAAACGTCGCCTTGCAACTGGCATTGGTCCCAAAAATCTTGAGCGTCATGCGCACTGCCTGTTCGAGGCAAAAAAAAACATCAGCGTTGACGTTCAGGACGGTCTCTGCGTATTGGAGGCGGCCTTTAAAGTCATCCGCACAAACGTGCGGTACTTAGAACCAAAAGGGTCGAAAACCCAAAGCAGAGAAAAAGAGAACGAAGTGGGTAGCCCGGCGACTAGCCAGGAAAATCCCACAAGGAAGACGGAGAAAAGGCGCGCTGCCGAAACGCCTCCTGAAAAAGTCCTAAAAAAAGGGAAGAGCTCGGAGTCGCCAGTGCAGCAAAAATGGCAAACTCCGAGACCAGAAAAACCAAAAAGCCATCAGTCTGCAAAGACGATGGCAGAGATCGTGGCTAGCGGTACAAGCGCTGCCGGTCCATCACAAATCGCCGCCCCTGTAGGCAAAATTGACGGTGACTTCGAGCTTGTCCGAAGTAGAAGGAGAGAAGCTCGAAGGCGGCAAAAGGCCGCAAAGGTGGCGAAGGAGGCGGAGAAAGCGAAGAAAAAAGAAAAAGCGCCAACGAGAAAGCCAAGAAGCACCGAGGCAGTCAGGATTTCGGCAACGGACCCGAATTCGTACAGCGAAATCCTGAAGGGCCTCCAAAAGTCCTTGAAGCCCGAAGATTCGGGCACGGAGGTAATCAGGACGAGGAGAACTTTAAACAATGAAGTTCTCCTTGTCGTGAAAAAAGGGGGTGACACCTCCAAGTTTGCGGGAGCTTTAACAGCTGCCTTAAAAGATAGGGCTACTGTTACAGCTCTCGTAAACGAAAGAGTTCTTGAAATCAGAGACCTCGATGAAACCGCTTCGAAAGAAGACGTCATCGAGGCTCTGAATGAAAAGCTCGGGTCATCCAATCCGGAGAGAACGGTCAGCGTCGTTCCCCGTTTTCGAAGAACGAAGTTAGCGCTGGTACGCCTGCCAGAAACAGAGTATTTTACTCTAATCAAGGCAGGAAAGATCCGGATTGGATGGATAAATGCATCCATCCGAGAACACTTAGAGGTTCCCAGGTGCCAAAGGTGCTTCGGTTTTGGGCACGCAACTCGCCTATGCAAAGGCCCCGACAGAATAAAAAACTGTCGGAGATGCGGCAAGGCGGGTCATATGGCGAAAAGTTGTGAGGTCACTGACCCTAGCTGCATTACATGCAGTGATTTGGATAAACAGGACCTCAAACACTGGGCCGGCAGTAACGCCTGCTCAATATACAAGAACGCACTGCAGAAACTTAAAAAGGCAAAGGCCTAAAGTTTCTGCAGATCAATCTGCATAAGTGCGTGGAGGCCCAAGACCTCCTAATGCAAACAGCCGGGGAGAAGAAGATTGATGTCTTGTTCTGCACAGAACAGAACAGAAAGAACGATCTCACTCCCTGGTATCAGGATAAATCGGGAAGAGCAGCCATTCAGATCTGCAATTCCGAGTTGCGGGCAGATAAGTTCCTGGAGACGAACAGTGGATTCGTGTGGGTGGAAATGTCAGGCATACGTATGTATAGCTGTTATTTTTCACCCAACGATCAATTGTCAACCTTCGAAGATCAGATATACGACCTCGAAAAGAGCCTTAGAGAATCCAGATTGGATACCCTCATTACTTTAATGCTAAGTCACCAGAATGGGGCGAGAAAAGGCTCGACAATCGAGGAATCTTGGTCGGAGAAATGATCTCCAGGAACAACCTAATGGTTGCGAACCGTGGGAGGTCTTGGACTTTTAGGAGAAACGGTCAGGGATCGATAATTGACTTGTCGATCACAACGGCTCTCCTAAATAAACGTATTAAAGATTGGCGCGTCCTGGAGGATTATACCTATAGTGACCACCAGTATATCGAGTTTTCAGTCTCAAGGGGAGACACGCTGCGGGCCAGGAACCACGGAGTTCTCCGCGAAAATGGCCCAAAGTGGAACAATAAGAAAATCGACAAGGAGAAGTTCGGCCGGTCCCTGGAAGAATCCCGCCTCATAGAGGATTTGGGATGGGTAAAGAGGCAGAATAACCTTGAAGGGGAGGTGCGGACGGTGAAAAATATTATTGTCACCGCATGCGACGCGTCTATGCCGCGTTGTAGAAGCACAACCCCAAGAAGAAGAAATATATACTGGTGGTCAGAGGAATTGGCCTCTTTGCGAAAGGCATGCCTCAAAGCAAGAAGGAGATATGACCGTTCAAACGGAGATCCTCTGCTGAAGCAGGCATATACAGAGGCCAAGAGAATCCTCAGGAAGGAGATACGCGCTGCAAAAAGAAAGAGCTGGAAGAACCTAATCGGTGACGTCGAAAATGACCCATAGGGTCTGGCTTATAAAATCGTTAACAAGAAATTGTTATCGAGGCAAAAGACCCCCGGTCTAGACAATCCCGATTGGGTCCGGCAAATCATAAAGGCTTTGTTTCCTCCAGCAGAACCATGGCCTAGGATGGACTGGAGTAGCTGTCATGTCGGTGAGGAAGAACTCTTCACTCTTACAGAATTACAAAAAGCAGGCAGTAGGTTAAAGCCAGGCAAAGCGCCGGGATTTGATGGGATAAGCAACGAGATCCTTAAAGAAGTGATCGTTGCCACACCCCAGATTCTCCTAGACTGCTATAACAACTGCCTAAAGAAAGGAGAGTTTTTCCGCGACTGGAAAAGACAGAGGCTGGTCCTCCTAAGGAAATGAGACAAACCTCTAGATAAAGTCTCATCCTACAGGCCTATATGCCTGTTAGATACGATGGGTAAGCTTCTAGAGGACATGGTTCTGCAAAGAATGCAATCTCACTTGACCGGAGAGAATAGTCTGTCTGACAACCAATTTGGTTTCCGTAAAGGCCTGTGCACAGTAGACGCCATCCAGAAGGCGGTGGACCTAGCCAGGGAAGGAAAAGCCAAATTGGGACCAGGGAAGAAAAAGGGCTTCTGCGCGTTGGTAGCCATTGACATACGTAACGCGTTTAATACCGAGCGATGGAAAGATCTCATCGAGTCGATGAGAAACAAAGGAATACCGCCCTACCTGTTGCGGATAATGGATAATTATCTTAGCGATAGGTGGGTTATATACGAGGGTGACACTTGCACTCTGAAAGAAGAGATGCTAAGAGGTGCCCCTCAAGGCTCGAGGATAGGACCATTCGTATGGAACGTCTCTTATGATGACTTCTTGCGAATGGGTCTACCTAAAGGCGCGGTGATCATCGGCTTCACGGACGACGCGTTGATCGTATGCACTGCCGAAACTGTAGAAGCCCTGGGCGTATTGGTGAACGAATGTCTGAGACGGGCAAAGCGCTGGCTGGAGGCCAGAGGCCTGCAAATGGCTCTGGAATAGACCGAAGCGCTGCTAGTCACAGACAGACGTGGTTATACGGCCCCTGGTATTCAGATAGACGGATTCGAGGTCCAATGGAGGAATCATATTAAATATTTAGGTGTCGAACTCGACAAATTTTTGAATTTGAAACACCATATAACCGTAGCATGTCAGAAGGCCGAACAGTGTTCGGCAAGTTTAGCTCGTCTAATGCCGAACATTGGTGGGCCTTCTGAAGCAAAGAGGAGACTGGTGGCGAGTGTTGCCCTTTCAAAGCTGCTATACGCAGCACCTGTATGGGCTCCGACCCTGCGAAACGACAGAAGCAAGACCATCTGTAGAAGGGTGCTGTCCGCGCAGAGAACTATTACGAAACGTATTATTTCGGCCTATTGGACAGTACCGACGTGTGCTGCTCAGGTCCTTGCCAGCGTCCCGCCGGCAGATCTTTTGGCACAAGAAAGGGAGGAAGTTTTCCTCCTTTTCAAGAAGAGAAATTCTTCCGCATATACGGAAGATAATAGACCCAGCAAGGACCAAATTCGCCGAGATGCGAGAAGCAGACTCGTCGATGGATGGCAAGAACGATGGAGCGGGGAGGAGACAGGCCGATGGACGTATCGGCTGATACCTACACTCGCCACCTGGATAAGTAGGAAGCACGGAGTGGTTTCCTACTATTTAACCCAAGCTCTCACAGGGCATGGGTGTTTCGGCTCCTATCTGGAGCGATTTAAAAAAGGCGTTAGCTCGGAGTGTGTGTACTGCAAGTTCCCAGTGGACGACCCAGAACACACACTCTTCAGCTGTAAGCGTTGGGACGCGGAGAGGCAGGTTATGTTTACCGGTGTTAATCGCAAGGTTACACCGGAGAACATGATCTCGTTTATGACTCGCTCTCCTGAGGATTGGCGAACCATCGAGACCTTCATACATTACGTTATGAGGGTCAAAGACCTCGATGGTTGCCAAAGAATAGAGGTCCCGTAGAATAAGGGAGAAAGTCGTTTTGGCGACAGAGAAAGGGATATAAGACTACTCCCGATGGCGATACGCGCGAAAAGTGCTAGCCGGGAGTGGTCCTAAGGTCCCCAAATAAGGGTGTGTTTTTAGCGGGTCGGCAGAACATCGCCACCCCCGCATAACCCTGTAGTACGGGCTACAGGGTACCTGAAGGCAGGTTTTCACATCCTACGCAAAAAAAAAAAAAAAAATATTATGTATAATGTTATTATAATATTATTATAATATTATTATGACAGATTAGTGTATTAATTTTAGGAATTAATTAAATATAATTTTTATTATATTAATAATAATATATTAAATTTATTTATTTATTAAATTTAGTTATTAACTTAAATTTAGTTATAAATTTAAATTTAATTATTAACTTAAAATTATTAACTTTAAAAAGTTGAAAATTAAATAATTTAAAGAAGATTTTAAGGTCTATTATTAGATTATGAGTCTAAAAGTTTAAAATTTAACTTACCTTTAAAGATTAATAATTTTAAGTTAAAAAGACTATTAATTTTCAAAGTTAGAAGAATAAAATAAATTTTATAAATTATTTTAATATGGCAGATTAGTGCAATGAATTTAAGTTTCATAAATAAAATTGTAAAAATTTTTATTAAAATTGGAATATAAATTTATATTTATTAATGGTTTAAATATTTTAGTAATAAATTTTATTATAATTATTATAGTTTTAATTAGGTTAGCTTTTTTAACTTTATTAGAACGAAAACTTTTAGGGTATATTCAAATTCGTAAAGGCCCAAATAAAATTTTAATTAAAGGAGTATTTCAACCTTTTAGGGATGCAATTAAATTATTAAGTAAAGAATTTTTTTTATAAAGAATTTAAATTTTTTATTTTATTTTATTAGGCCAGTTATAAGGATGTTTCTTATACTAATAATATGATTAATATTTCCAAAGTGTTATATATTAATTTATATAGATTTAAGAATTTTAATTTTTTTATGTTTTTTAAGTATAGGGGTTTATATAATAATAATAAGAGGGTGAGCGTCAAGATCAATTTATTCAATATTAGGAAGAATCCGAGCAATTGCACAATCTGTTTCTTATGAGGTTAGATTAATTTTAATTATTTTGAGGAGGATAATATTAATTGAAAGATTTAATTTTATATATTTAATAAAATGTCAAGAATATTTATTTATAATTATATATTTATATCCAATTATATTAATATTTTTTATTAGAATTATTGCTGAATTGAATCGGACCCCCTTTGATTTAGCTGAGGGGGAGTCAGAATTAGTGTCTGGTTTTAATACAGAATATATAAGTGGGGGGTTTTTTTTAATTTTTATAGCTGAATATGGAATAATTATATTAATGAGAGTATTATTAGTAATAGTTTATATAAGGATATATATTAATTTATTTTTTTATTTTAAAAGAATATTAATTATAATTATTATTATTATTATTTTATATAAATAATATAGTTTCCCTTCCCCCACTTAAATAAATATTTATTAATATAATAATTATTTTTAGTTTATAAAATAAATTAATGTAATAATAAATAAAAATAAAGAGATAAATATTCTTAAAAAATTATAATGTATTATTGATAAATATAAATAAATTTTATTAAGTGAAATTTTAAATAAAAATTTTCTATAAAATTCATTTCAATATAATTCATTAAAATTTAATAAGTTTTTTCTAAATTTTATAATAAAATAATTAAAGGATAAAGAAATTTTTAATAAAAATATAAAATTATTAAATTTTTTAATTAATAGAGTATTAATTATTAGTTTATTATAATTAATTAATTTAATGAATAGAATATTAATTAAACTTGTAATTATTATAAAGTAAATGATGTTTTTAAAATTAAAATTAATAATTCTAAAGTTTAGAGAGGAATAATATTGACATCTTGAAAAGTTCTCAAACAACAATATTCCATAATTTATTTAATAATTAATTAATATTAACTATTTTTTAAAGGGTTATAAACAACCCCCATAAATGCAAAGAAATGACAAATTTGTTTAAATTACAAATAATTAGTTTCTTAAGGATTTTTTAACAAAATTGTTACATATTGTCAATTTACTAATGTTTATAGATATTTTTAAGTATTTTTCATTTGTTTAAACAATTTATTATTGTTAATTTACAGCTTTTATTCAAATATATCTAGCGAGTTGTAGTTTTTTTTTACTTTAATATTTTTTACATTTACATTTAAAAATAGTATTTAGTACAGTTAACCACAACAACAATTTGCAATTGTTTTAACAAATTATTGTTAATAATAATTAACTTTTTGACAAATGCACCTAGAGAGACACAACTTTTTCCTAATTTTACAAATTAATGGGCTCTGGTTAGAAAATAAAAAAATTATTGACTATAAATTATTATTTTTAATTTGTTTTAACAATTTATTATTATTAATTTACAGCTATTATTCAAATAAACCTAGCAAGTTGTAGTTTTTTCGGACTTATACATTTTTTATATTTAAAATGAAAAAAGGATTCAGTAAAATTAACCACAACAATAATTTGCAATCGTTTAAACAAATTATTGTTATTATTAATTTATTTTTTACAAATAAACATAAAAAAATACAATTTTTTCCTAATTTTACAAATAAATAGGCTCTAGTTAGAGTAAGAAAAATTATTTATTAGAAGTTAATATTTTTACATTGTTTAATCAATTTATTATTGTTAATTTATAACTATCATTAAAATAAACCTAGCGAATTTTATTTTTTTCTGCCTTAATTATTTTTGTTATTAAAAATGAAAAATAGGGTTTAGTAATAGTAACCACGACAATTTGCAATTGTTTAAACAAATTATTGTTAATAATAATTAATTCTTTACAAATGCACCCAGGAAGACACAACTTTTTTCTAATTTTACAAATTAATGGTCTCTGTTTAGAATAACGCAAATTATTTGTCATAATTTATCATTTTTACTGTGTTTAAAAAATCTATAATTGTTTAGTTTCAACTTTTATCCTAAAACCCTCAGCAAAATTTAATTTTTACTATCCTATTAGTTATTAATACTTAATACCACAAGATTTTCAGCAAAATTAACTTAACTTCCTTTTGTCATTATTTAAATAAATTATTGTTAATAATCATTAATTAATTACAAATAAACCAAGACATATTTTTTTTCTTATTTTACAAGTTGTGTCGTTCAAGGATCATTTGTATAGAATCAATAATTATTATAAATAATTGGTTTAAACAATTTTAAAAGTTGTGGCTACGGATAATTTTGCAGAATAGCTTATTGCTTTTAATTTAAAAAGTTATTAAGTTAAGAAACCTACAAATCGCTAGGAGTTTTAGGATAAAAGTTATAAATGAACAATACTTTGTTTAAACAAAGTAAAAATAATAAATTATAGTCAATAATTTTTCCTACTTTAACCAGAGCCCATTTATTTATAAAATTAAGAAAAACTTCTGTCTTCCTGGGTGCATTTGTAAAGAATTAATTATTATTAACAATAATTTGTTTAAACAATTGCAAATTGTTGTGGTTAATATTACTAGACCCTATTTTTCATTTTTAATAACAAAAATAATTAAGACAGAGAAAACTAAAATTCGCTAGGTTTATTTCAATGATAGTTATAAATTAACAATAATAAATTGTTTAAACAAATTTAAAATAATACTTTATAGTCAATAATTTTTCTTTTTCTAACCAGAGCTCATTAATTTGTAAAATTAGGAAAAAGTTGTGTCTCTCTAGGTGCATTTGTCAAAAAGTTAATTATTATTAACAATAATTTGTTTAAACCATTGCAAATTATTAAATAAATTATGGAATATTGTTGTTTAAGAACTTTTCAAGATGTGATTCACTGTATTGCAATTTTGAGTGATTTTTGAGGATTTGGTAGCGAATTTACGAAAAAGTGCGTTTTTCCCATGTAAAATCAATGGGATATTTCAAGGGGTTTAAGGTTATTTAAGATTTTTTAAAATTATTTTTGATTATATTAATGTAAGGTGTCATTGAGGTGTAGTTGACATTTATTTTTATGTAGGAGAGAGGGCCCCAAGGTGGACAGGGCCCCAAGATGGACATTTCGTATATAATTTTGAGATGATAGCTCCTTATGCTTTCTGTCATTTTTGTTGTTTGTATAGACGAAGAAAAAAAAGTTTTCTAATATGTTTTTCTTAATTTGGTAAATTTATTTAAATTTATGATTTAGAATGAATAATTAACGTTATAATATTCTTTATTTATCGTATAATAATATTTTAAAATGATTTTACTAATTTTGTGTTTGTATAGACAATTTTCCTGGGAATAAAAAAATTGTGTCATGTACCTTAAGATGGACAGGCCCAAAATCTCAATGTATTTATTTTCATATTTTCGATTTTACACTTTTCTCAATAATTTTTTGAATCAATTAAAATTTTTTATTTTCCAACACAAAATGTGATGTTATCGTTAAAGAATTTGATATATCGATAGTTTTCGATATCTTATTACTTTTTACTGTGAGTCTATTAAATTGAAGTATTTAGGAATGCTATTTGTTAATAAATAAACAAATTAAATTAAATTAATTTTTAATATATAATATTTTATTCGGTTTTAATTCTAGAAAATATAATATATAATAATATGTTTGGGTAAAAAAAAAAATACAATGGATTCTACAAATAAAAAAATATACTTTATATTAGATGAAAAAGATCAAAACATTCTTATTCGGGGAGAAATGCTTACTGATAATCACATTTACAAATTTCAAGAACTATTAGAAGTCGATTCTGGTGGTCATTTTCAAATGCAGAATGTTGGTTATTTACAAATGTTGAATGAAGTTAAACCCATTAGAAAAGATAAGAAACATATGCAAATCCTATTTAGGGGTTCAAAAAAAAAGGTCATTGGATTTGTACTTACTATGATTCAAATACTCTCTTTGTTTATGACAGCAAGAATAATAAAATTTTAAATAATGATCAATGTCAATATCTAGCTAGATTATATCCGTTTAGACCTAATGTAGTTTTTCCCACTGTTCAAAAACAACCCAATTATGTGGATTGTGGTGTTTAAGCAATTGCTTTTGCAACTTCTGTATATTGTAATGTTAAACCTGAAAGTGTAGTATATAATCATACAGTAATGAGAAAACATTTACATACAATGTTTTTAAGTAATTGTTTATGTCATTTCCCTCTTATTTCAGATAATAGCAAAATTGCAAAGAGTTATAAACAAAATGTTAATAGCGATTTTTACGTTGACAATGAAAAAAAATTAACTGAACTTATACAACATAAGGGAATACAAAACATATTCGAGGATATTGGAAAAGATAAACAAGTTTCCAGTTTTAATAAGAATGATTTAGAACTTATTATTGCAGTAAAAATGTTAAGTTTCAATCATATATATAAATTTCAAGAACTTTTAAAAATCGAGTCTAGGGGTGATTTGCAAATGCAAAATGCAGGTTATTTACAAATGTTGGATGAATCAATGTAAAATAAAAAATCTAAATGAACATATTTCTTTACAAATGTTAAATGTAAAATCAATACAAAACTTGCACGTAATATTAGTGGAATATCACAGTGATATTATGTTGTAATATTGGTAATATTACGGGGTGATATTACTGTGATATTGACGTGATATTACATTGATATTAACGTGATATTAAAATGTCCGTCTCATGGTAATATTACTAGTAATATTACAATAATATTGAGGTAATTTTACAAGTAATATTGCAGTGATATTAAGGTAATATTACAATTATATTACTATCATATTGAAGGAATATTACAAATTTATTTAACATTAAACAAATTATTTTGAAAACTTTCGGCTCAGTCGGGGTTCGAACACTCATGATTTGAGAAAGCGCAAATACGCCTTCTTCATCTCGACCATCTAGCTCTTCGAATGTATTTCAGAAAATGTTCTTATATTTTACCAAAGATAATTACAGGTAATACATGAAAAATACGTTCCGAAACACATTCCAAGAGCTGGATGCCCAAGAGGTACAAGGCGTATTTGCGCCGTGTCGAACCTTCGTTGTTCGAACCACGACTGAGCCCAAAATTTTTTTAATAATTTATTTAATGTAAAATAAATTTGTAATATTACCTCAATATCCCTGTGATATTCATGTAATATTACGTGCTGTTTGGGCACCTATAAATATTTTCTCTTTTTACAAAACTGCACAGTATTTCTTTCGTTCTTATTATCAAACTTTTCTATTGTCTTTGACAAAAATCGGACAAACAATCGGAACAAAAGTTAGTCGAAATGAATAATTTTGATTTTTGATATAGAAGTCACATAAGTTAATGTAATTTTTTTCAGGGGAAGTGTTGACACTTGTAGTTTTTACAAAATAAGCCGTTAAAAATTGCAATTTGATAAAAATTAAAAAAAATTGACGTTGTAAACGATTATTCAATTTCGGTTATTTTAAAACTCAAATTGAATAATCGTTCCCAACGTCTATTTTTTTAAATTTTCATCAAATTGCAATTTTTAACGACTCATTTTGTAAAAACTGCAAGTGTCAACACTTCCTCTGAAAAAAATAAATTAACTTATGTGTCTTCTATATCAAAAATCAAAAAAATTCATTTGCACTGACTTTTGTTCCGATTGTTTGTCCGGTTCCTCTTTAATCTATCATTAATCGTCATTACAAACTTCACGCGCGCATGTGCGCGCGCAATATCTTGCTAGTATTAAAAAATCGCCCACGGCGGGGCTCGACAAAGTTTAATCCAAAGGTCTTATCTCTAAAAGTTTATTTACAAAAATTTGTTCAGTGATAAAATTAGAAGATTTCAAGTCTATAATGAAAAAAATCTGTCGAGGGTTTTTAAAATTAAATTGATTTTTTAAAAATTAACCGCTCTTATTTCATTAAAAATTGAAGTATTTAATGTTTTTTTTAAATCTCTTCTTTCACGTTCCGTGAGCAATTTTCTATAGGTAAAGACTTTTGTTTGTATCTCAAAACAAATGAAGCAAAATGGTTTTTTAATGTAAAGTGTTTTAAAGCATGTACTTTTACTTTTAAAATAAAAAAAATTATTTAATTTGCTGCAACTGTTCTAAAGTTAAAGCATTTTTAAGCAGAAAAAAAAAGGAGTTAAAAATGTTTCGAGGGAAACAAGTACAGCTGTCGCCAGATATGCTTTAACATTTTAACACGTAGGTCCAATGGAAATATGTTAAAGCATATCTGGCGATCAGTGTACATGTATGTAGGTACCTAAATACGCTTCGGGGGTAAATATTTTGATATATTGCAAAAGTTCATTAAAATTAAAGTTAAATAAAAATATCCTTTCAAAAATATGTTACTGTCTTAGAGATATTCTTAAATGTATCTGAGTTTCCGCAAGATCCTATTTGCAAAATAATCTTTTGATTGTTTTTAAAAACTGTAAGTTGCATTTATTGAAACAGCAAACTTTTTTATATTTACATCAAATTGTAACAAAACATATAACATTTAGAACGAAAATTCAATTAAAACAAATGCAAATCGTTAAACTTACAAAAAGCTCGTAGAAGTAATGTATATTATGAAGCAATTGGATTTTCGTTCTAAATGTTATATGTTTTGTTACAATCTGATGTAAATATAAAAAAGTTTGCTCTTTCAATAAATGCAACTTACAGATTTTAAAAACAATCAAAAGATTATTTCGCAAGTAGGATCTTGCGGAAACTCCGAGGGGCTTCTCATTCAGAAATTAACGCAACATTCCCGTTAGAAGTCCGTCGCATGCTTTGTTAGATCAACGTCAGCGTTATTATACGTTGAACCAGAAACTTCGGTTAAATGCATTGCTTCGCGACGCTACGCGAGTTTCGCTAGGAATCGTCATTCGAAAGAACAAACGTAGCTAGAACGTATGACGTCACTGAAATTCGTTGGATTTTGCATAGCGTTCCAGGAGAATCGTAAGCAATCGGTCCAAAACGTCAAGAGTCGCGCGAGAATACATGCTGCAACGTAAGGACGCATTCACATTGCGCATGTTCAGTGACCATTAGCGTCATTTGTCATCAGCGAGGTTTTATTCAGTGTCGGTGTATTATTGTGGTCAATCAAAAAGATCTTGATTATTTTTGTAGAATACTTTTGACGAGGTAAGAATAAAGTAAAATCTTATAGAATTTTTTATATTTAATAAATTTAAAAATTTGAGTTAAATTACGGAAAAGTATTTTTTGTGAATTAAAGTGAGTAAACTTTTCATTTATAATAAATGTTATTTGAAGTAGTTTTGTACTTTATTTAATGTTAATTATTGTTTTCATCATAAAACAGTAGAGATTAGTTTGTTTGTTTAAGTGATTCTATGAAAAAAGATAAAGTTTAACTAACATGATATTTGAGGTTATGTGTTTCAATGTAATCTGAAATTCACAGGAATACTTTTCTGTTTTTTCTTCTTAAAATCAAAATGAATGTTGCATTAAAATGTAATAAAATTTATCCTAATTAATTGTTTACACAATAACAGAATAATTATTATTTTAATACGACGAAGGAATAGAAATGGTAAACGAAAAATGTGTCTATTTGGAAAAATCTCGATAAATTTCCAAAAAATAGCGTATTTCTAAATAATAATATTAAAATAATTTTGAAGTTAGAACAAAGAAAAAGGTTAGTGAATATTATATTAACAAAATTGTGTAAAATAATGTTAAATAATTTGTATAAAAAGAAGAGAACTAAAGAAAATATAAAACAGAAAAACAAACACAAAATAATATCAAAACCAAAGAAAAGAAAAAACATGAATAGTTTTGGAAAAGTAAAATCTTTTAACAAATAAAAAAGGATTAAAAGCGAGATTAAAAGTTTAATTAAATTGAAACATCACTTATCAGTTAATTTATGTTTAAAATTTATTTTAATTATAATGACTTAAAGATATACAAATTTAACTATAATTTTTTATTATTTATACCCAAAATTTTGAGATCGCATTTTGACTATGTTTATTAGTACAATTTTTCAAATTTTATAAAGACCAATATATTAAAATTGGAATTTTCTAGATTTATCCAAGAATTTATGGTTTTATTTAATTTATGATTTTTTGCAATCAGTACTTGTCAGCTTCTTATCAGACTTATATTAAGTCTAATAGGTATTAAAAAAATATATTTTGATTAATTTCCATAAATTTATTTATTTGAAAGGATTTTCACATGTCTTTAGAGGTTTTTTTATTACTTTATATAAAATTCTTTGTTTCAATTTCACCTCATCATTATTGAATAAATTCTAATTAAATTTTTTAATGTTTTTTTATTTAAAAGATTTTTCTTATTTTTTTTGTTGACTGTTTTTTCATTTTTTACATTTTTTGGTTTGCTTTTATAATTTATTATTTTTCCATTTTATTTATTTAATTTCTTTCTTTCTGGATTTTGTTTTTTAAACTGAAAACCTTTAATAAAAAATAGTAAAAAATGTAAAAAGCAGTTAATCATTTTTATCATCAGTGGTATTACATATCCGGAAAATTGTAAAGTTTTTTTTTTATTTAAATTGTGATTTTAATGCAAACGACCTAGTGATTTAAATCTATTACAGCCCTGGAAAATACAATTAAAAGAACACTAACTTTTTTTCTTTTTGATTGTTTATAAAAACTAGCACTTGTTTAAAAAATAAAATTTTAATTGATTTAAATAGTATTTAATTGAATGTGATCCAATGTTATCTGATGAGAAGACAATTTTTTGTGTGTTTTCTGATCATTTGATAATATTAAACGATATGCGGTCGTTATCAACATCATAAAATTTTTCTATATTTTTGTAGGAAAGAACCAGAATTTTGGAAATCAAAACTTACAATGGAAAAAGACAGCAATTTTTTTGGGAGAGAATTTTCGCAGCGACCGGGGTAACTGTCAACCCATGGATTAAAAACATTTTAAAATTTTTGAGTTGGGACAACGCATTGTCAAATGGGAAGTTTCTTAGACATCGATTCAGACCCGAAAGAGTTTTACGGAATTCATTTTAAAAATCCATCCAGTTTTCAATTCATGGAAGGAGAAAAGGTTTTATTGCAAAAGTTGATCGAGGTTGTGAAAGAAAAAGGAATGGATTTCTGGGCACCAACGCAAGCACAGAGTACCACCCTTCTTACTGTTGCCTCTCCTGTGATTATCTCATCTTTGCCTTTTAATCTCAAAGAGGAGCAAAGTAAGCTGAAGCGGACAATTTTAACGGCAGTCAAGAATTTTAGTGTGAAAGCACGTTCCTCAGGCGAACAATCAGAAGTTTTACATGGCAAACCTAATATCAAAGTGAGTGCAGCCTATGAAGATGAATCTCAACAAACAATTCAATATACAGCTACTGTCGACTGCCCAATCTGCTTTCAGAAAATCAGTTTCAAAAAGACCGATCGAGTAGGGAAATTACAAAACTGGAATTGTTCGAATTTTACGCGGCACCTAAACGTTCATTTGAAGTCTAACAAAGATGAATCCTTAGAAAGTACAAGAGAAAGTGAGGTAAATCATCATACATTGATGAAAACACATTACTTCTTAAATTCTAAAATACAATTCAAAATTAGATTAAATGTAGAATTTTATATGATGTATTGCATACCAATTCGATAAAATATCGAAATTATAGTTTCGATTTGACTCAATTTTTTAATTTTTCTTTCCCGATGGAAAAACAGCTATATGTTTAAAAACAAATTTTTTAATCTAGATATTCAAGAACTAAGAATCTTTCCAAATTTAGGATTTTAAATAATTTTTTTAAATTACCAGAAGTTCTTAAAAAATACGTCAATTTTAAAGATGTTTAATGTAGCGTGTAACTTTTTCTCTTCCATATTTTAGTTAAATAGTAATAAGTAATTTTTCGATTTTAAGGAAGGATGATAAAGATATTTTTATTTCAAGTACAACGTTTCATCGACTTTATATACGACATCAACATGGTCCCATTTTTTCCATTTGATCTTTGCCCAGTTTTATTACAGAACTGAAACCTTCTTTATTAATATTGAGACTAGTTACAATAAAACTTATAATTTTTAAATAATTAAGATATTTTATAAAAATAAATTTTATCAAAAGGCAAACAAACTTTAGGAACTTGTTTATCAATTTCTTTAAAATTATTTATTGTAATTCTTGTCAGACGAATATTTAATTTTGCTCAAACGAAATTTTTTATCTACAAATAAATACAGCAGAATAATTATTGCTAATTAATATTTGTATTATGATTATAAAATTATCAATATTGAAACATTCCTTCGATAAAATTATTGCTCTGTCGACTAAATTAAGAACGATATTTTTCGTATGTTGTAAGGTGTGAATAGAGAATTAATTATATAGTCTCTGCCCTATCGGAAAAACCAATGTTAATTTCCATGTAGAAACCAATGTTAGTATCCACGTTGGAATTCACATTGGACCTCATGTAAAAACCACGATGTATTTTCGGACAGGATTTCATGTGAAAATCCATATAGATTTCGCTATGGGTTTCTATCTAGAAACCAGCATGAAATCTTTTGATGAAATCGTGCAAAAAATCCCTTATAAAATTTTCATTTTAAAAAGTTTTTTTTTAATGTTTAAATTTGTTAAAATCTGAAATTTTGACTTGTAAATTGAATTTTAAACTTATATTATTTTTAGTATGTAGATGAATTTATCACTCGGTCAAAAAAATATTTTATAATATTTTTGTTCACTAAATGTTTTGCATTCATATTTTGACTACAAAATTTTGTTAGATTTTGTGTATCTCTTACCATTTTTTTAGATATTCGAAAATTTAATTTTTTTTAAACTTTTAAAATTTTCATGGAAACTCATAACGGAATCCATATGGATTCTCACGTCAAATCCTGTCCAAAAATACATCGTGGTTTTTACATGATAACCAATGTGAATTCCAACGTAGAAACCAACATTGGTTAGTTTTGCCGATAGGCATTGGCGAAGTCAAGGGGAGGGCACGGATGCTTGCCCCCCCCCCCCCAAAAAAAAGCCTTATATTTGAGAATGAGATAGCACTATAGTACTATCTCTTTCTTTCTCATGTATTACCTCCTCCAAAAACCTTAGCTGGATCCGCCACTGCCGAAAGGGTGAGATGAAGTATGTTTGGTAAACCAATTAGTTACAATTTGATTATTCTTTTTTATAAGTCTTGGATCTAAAAATTTAATGTATTCATACTCCTCCATCTGAAACGTTAATTTTAAATTCTTATTATAGGAATTAGAAACATTGATAAAAGTTTCCATTTGATCACGTTTAATGCAAAAAAATGTGTCCTCAACATATCGATAGTAACAAAAGGGGTAAAATTATATACATCTTTTAATTTTTGCAAAATATCAGTTTCTATTCTTTTATCACTAAATGAGCAAAATAGGGATGAAATTGGGGAACCCAAGGGGGTGCCATGGATCTGATGATAAAACTTGTTAATAAATTGAAAAAAGCACTCAAAACCTGAAGTGCTCCAAAACGTTGCATAATAATGCCATTTTTAAGCTCAATTTGTAAAATAAATCGAAAAAACGGTATCATTATGCAATGTTTTGAGCTTTTTAGGTTTTGTGTGAGGTTATGTCAATAAAAATATGGAGCATTCTCCAATATCATCAAAGGAGATTTTTACAATTCTTGTTAATATGGTTTTATACATGATCCAAACTTTCTAAAACTAAATTGCTAGGTATATTTGTAAATAGAGAAGATACGTGATCATTGATCCGAATAAAGTTGACAAAACGTTGTACATGAAATAAAAAGATTTTAATTTATTATCTTTCCTTAAAATCAAAAAAATACATATTACCTTTCATTTAAACATATTTGTTTAAGTATATTTTAATTACTTTTTTTTTTAATTTGATACATAAAATTACATTGTACAAAACCATTAAAAAATTGAGTTTAATCAAAACTACGAATGACAACTATTTGTCGAGTTTATATCAACCACGCTATATGTATGTATATCTATGCTATATTGCAATTGAATGTATGTTAAATATCAGGGTACACAGATCTCGCAACAGGACAGTGAAAACGGAAGTTTTGACTCCCACAAAAACGATACCTCAGGACTTGAAATCACTAATGAAAACCGAGGTGAAATGCAACTTGAAAAAATGTGTGGGATGGCCGTGAATACTTCTATCTCTTCCTCTGTCTCTTTCCAAAACCTCCAATAGCAATTACCTGAAATCGGACGTACAAAACCATCGCAAGGCAAAAAATTTAACCTTATTAAATCTCTTAATCAGATCTCAGAAAGAACAATATAAAAAGCGTAATAGTCATGGATATCGTTATAATAATGTATTAAAGAAGGTAATGGCATACTATTTTCTTGTTGGCGGGAAAATTTTGTAGGATTCTTTATTTGCGAACCTTCCTATACCACACATAAGTACAATCTATAAAGAAATCCTTTAAAACGCCACACCTTTAATAGAAGGTGCTTGTCGGGCTGCAGATTTGAAAGAATTTCTGGAAGCGAGAAGTTTACCTCCCTTTGTGTGGTTAAGTGAAGATGCAACTCGTATACCGTGATGGCTCAACCAATACAAGATGACGCTCCCGCTTTTTGTCTTGTGTTATTTGGAACTGACAACAGATTTACCACAGAGCACGTTCTGAAACGCTGGAGTTACATTCGAAAAGTTCTTCTTGATCAGGGTATACATGTAGTTGGGATATCAGCCGACGGAGATTCTCGTTTGCTAAAAGCTATGAGCATGAAAACATCCTTTGGTCTACGAAAGCCAGATTTTTCGAAGATTGATATTAATTTCGAAATACCCGAATTCCATGCCGAATTTATCCCGGATTTTGTATGCACACAAGACTCTGTGCACATAGGTGGGATATTTCGGTGCCGTTTTTTGAAGCCCTCATTGATAATGCCTATGGGAAAATATTTTGTTTCGTCTGGACATTTGAATATTCTAATTAACCTTGTTTTGAAAGATAAAAATTTGTTGACTCCATCTGATATTTCACCAAAAGATAAAATGAATTTTACTTCAGTAATTAAAATTTGCGATCCTAGAGTTTGGAAACTGTTAGAAATGAATGTGCCAGGTAGCGAAGGTACGATTGCCTATTTGCGAGTCATGTACTACATACCTATTTAATATCTTTGCAAAACAATGAGTATCGCAGACAGAATTTACTACGCATGGTACACAATTTGGGAGTCAGCAATGTGAAAGTTTTTACAGAAATTTAAGATCAATGACGTCAACTTATTCAACAGTGGTGAATTTTACACTTTTGGAAGCAATCTATCGAATTCAACGCATTCAGTACCAGGCCGATATTTCTGTTGAAGATTTTGAAGAGAGTGGTGAAACACTATTTTTCCCCCGGACTCGTCATTTGAATACGAATTATGAAATTCAAGAAAACAGAATCCCGTCGCCATCTGCAAAACTTTTCAAGAGCGATTCTCGAGATCTGAATTATTTTGATATCAAGGCCATTCTATCATTTGCTAAAAAATCAGCTCATGACGACATTTCTGCACTCGGTATGAATGTCGCTATGAAAGAATCATGAGAATTCTCTTAAATTTGAATGGAGAAATAGATTTGCCAACAACAAAAAGAAGGAAGGTTGATCTGAAACCTAACGATGAATGCACGCTAGTGGCAGACTCTTCTGGTAAAGAATATGTTGTGAAGAAATCGTCTATTTGTTGGATTTTGAATACACAAAAGACGAAGTTGAGTAGCGATAGGTTAGAGCTGGTTAAAACCTCCGATTATCAGAAGCTGTCTTCACTTTCTAGAACCTCCAATTCTGGGTTCGTTGATTCTGCAGTTATTTGCGAGGAACTTTTCATTGGTGATTAGGGACTCTTTAAAAAAATCGATGGTACAAAATGTTTAGTAGGAATGGTTTTAGGTTTCGGTTACATGGAAGGAAAAACATGGAAAAGCCTAGAATATTCAAATAATTTCGCTAAAGTATCAGGAAACACAAAACCTGTTGGACTGCTGTGTCAATGGTACAATGTGGATAATAATGGTAAATTATTACCAATTAACATTTTCGTTCATGGCTACATATGTATCGATTCCTACAAAATGACTTTAACCTACCCCGACAAAGTTGATTCTAGCATAAAATTCAAGACTGATGTATTTCTTAAGTTTAAGAGAGAAATAGATGTAATAATTGAGAATAAAACCAAAAAAAGAGGGAACAGAAAGAAGCCTTCAAAAAAGCGATAAAAAAGTTAATTTCGAAAGTGTATAGTTGTAGGTTGATACCTAATGAAAAGCTAAGTTACTGCAATTTGTGAATTTTCCGAAATTTACATATACTAAAGATATTGAGAGTATTATTTGCTTTAAGAAAATATTTCTAAGACTTAAGACCAAATCGCCAAATGATAAGTCTTACCGAGTGCATCTATAATAATAATAATAATAATAATATATATATATATATATATTTATTTATGGATAATGGATATAACACGTGTCTTATAATTGTAGGATGCCACATTACGAAAAGCTAAGTTATTTTAATTTGTGTGTATATTTCGATATTGACAAATACCAATGTTATGGAGAATATTATTTACTTTAAGTAAATATTTCTGCCACTTGTGATTAAAGTTATTGAGAGTATTATTTGTTTTAAGAAAAAATTTCTACGACTTATGACCAAATCGCCATGTGATAAGTGATATCGACTGCGCCTATTTTAAAATATATATAGTTATTTGTATAACATGTGCCTTCTAGTTGTAAGGTTGCAATCTAAGGAAAAGCTAAATTATTTAAATTTGTGTATTTTTCGATACTGACAAATACCAAAGTTATTGAGAATATTATTAACTTTAAGAAAATATTTCTACCACGTGTGACTAAAGTTATTGAGAGTATTATTTGCTTTAAGAAAATATTTTCACCACTTATGACCAAAGTTATTGATAATATAAGTGATACCGATTGCGTCTACATTAATATACATATAGTTATGGGTATAATATTCACCTTATAGTTGTAGGTTCCTACCTGACGAAAAGCTAAGTTTTTTTAATTTGTGTGTATTTTTCGATACTGACAATCACCAAAGTTGTTAAGAATATTGTTTACTTTAAGAAAATATTTCTATGACATGTGACGAAATCACTAAGCGATAATTTATATCAACTATGCCTATATTAATATATATATTTTTTTAAAAGCGATATCATTTAAAAAATATATTTCAAGTTATAATGTTAAGTTGTGAAAAGACAGTGTACACGACTACAAATACAATGTACAAAAGTATTTTAGTGGTTTGCGCTATTTACATTTGCGTTTTTTATTAAAAAATTTGTATCCTTTGCATTTTATTTTATACCTAATAAATTGAAAAAAAAAATTATTTCTTATTAAAAGTTTTCTTTCATTATTTAATACAACAATTTTCCAACAATTACCTTAATGTTCGTTCTTGTAAAAGTTACCTAAAACATGAATTGGAATAATCTGTATGAATCGAATTTCAATAATTATTAAGAAAAAAGTAAAACGTATTTTTGTTTAATTTAAAAATCTGGAAGATTTTCTGCAGTTTAGTTCTAAAATATTCTATAAAAAATTCTTTAAAATATTTTTTCTGAATTTTTCTAATTTAATAATAAATGTTCATTTCATATTCAATGGTTATAATTAATAAACAATTTTTAGTTAGTTTTCATTAACATAAGTAAAATCAAATGTTCTGTAATGCAATACGATTAGTTTAGGGATGTTTCTTTATGACCGGAGAAAATAATGCGTGACATGGAAATAACCGGGAATTTTTTAGGTGCAAAAAATGATCACAATTAAAGATTATGCATTCACAATGACGATTTATTCATCATTTTTTAAAAACCTCATATTTACCTTTCTTTTTCTAGTTTTGACGTGAACTTGATTAAGTGCACTGAGAGAAAAGTTTCCTCAAACCAAGAAGAAAAATATGTTAACATTGATTTGCTTGAATGAAATCAAATTATTCTTATAAAAATTATTTTTTTAATTTAGTAAAAGAATAGCTGCATTTGTGCCATGTATAAAATATTTGTATTAATGCATTTATACTTGTTTTAAGAATATTTATTCGAGGTCTTACGAAATAGCATCTAGTTCGTATTATAAACATAATTTATACTTAATGAAGTACATTTTAGTACATATACACTGCAAAAACAAATGCAAACAAATGTCTCAAATATGGGGACACAAGACACATATTGTGTCTCACTCTGAGACATATGCGTCTCAAAGTGTCTCATATTGAGACATATTGTCCCAGCAATTTTTACAGTGTAGGAAAATGAATAAATTTCTCTGTGTGTAAACAAAATATAATTTTTTGTTTCCTTATAGAGAAAGCTTTGTGATCGTTGAAATTTTCGATTTTCCAAAAATAGTCTAAATCGACTCATTTTTATCTAAAAAGAGTAAATTTTCATTCTTAAGCAAATGTCCAGATGTATGTCTGTGTGTGTATATCGTTTTTTGTGTTGAGTTAACTACTATATGGATAGCTAATTTTTAGCTAAGGCAGCTAATTTTTTTTCTCCGTGCATGAATATCTAAATTTGGACACAGGGATTTTTAAAAATACCCAATAAAATTTTTTTGAGCACCTTTTTTAATCGAAAGAAATCGTTTTTTGACAATTTTTTTTCCATGCTAAAACACAACTTAATGAATACCATAATCGTATTTCTTATCTCAAAACAAATAGATTGACCTATATAACTTTTATAATTGATCAAAAATTAGTAAAATAATCCATGTTTTTTCATTTTTTTGCATTTAAAATTATTTTTTTAAATAAATTCTCCAATTAATATTTATAACTTCTCCAATTAACTCTTATATTATTAAATTCCTCATAGAGGAAGCAAATTATTTTGCTTACTTGGAAGCGAAATGTCCATGAAATGAACATAATTTTCATCTAGTTATTTATTTATTTTATTCTCGATTTTACTATAACATTTCATATAATTTTAAAATATATTATATTTTCTAAAATAATAGTCTAAATACGTTTGATATTAACCTACATTAAAATTACACAATATCAAAAACATTTTATGCAGGATCGTTTTGTGTGGCTAGGATTTATTGACACACATTGTAGATTTCGTAGCATTCACGCGCTGAACGTAGCACGTTCGTTTGAGTCCGTCGAAGTCCGACCGAAAACGTTCGCGCAGCGTTCTAATACGTCATCAAACTCTCGGTAAAGCAAAAACGACACTTGCGAATGTCATACAATCTCTTACAAAGCAAAACATTGTCTATATTCACTTGACATTGCAGACATTGTGTGAATTCGTAAGAATCTGTCAGTCAATGATAAAATATGTCCTACGGAATTCTAAGTGAGAAGCCCCTCGAGAAACTCAGATACATTTAAGAATATCTCTGAGAAAGTAACAGATTTCTGATAGGATTTTTTTTATTTTACTTTATTTTTAATAAACTTTTGCAATATATCAAAATATTTACCCCCCGACGCGTATTTACGTACCTACATGTACTTGTTTTCCTCGAAACACTTTTGACTCCTTGTTTTTTCTGCTTAAAAATGCTGTAACTTTAGAACAGTTGCAGCAAATTAAATTTTTTTTTATTTTAAAAGTAAAAGTACCTGCTTTAAAACACTTTTCATTAAAAAACTATTTTTCTTCATTTGTTTTGAGATACAAAACAAAAATCACAAAAAAAACACGTTTTTTGGTGATTTTTCTTGTATTTTACGCCGATTAAAAACAAACAAAAGTCTTTATCTATAGAAAATTGCTCACGGAATGTGAAAGAAGAGATTTAAAAAAAATTTAAATACTTCAATTTTTCATTAAATAAGAGCGGTTAACCTTTAAAAAATCGACCAAAATCGATTTAATTTTTAAAACCCTCGACAGATTTTTTTCATTATAGGCTTGAAATTTTCTAATTTTATTACTGAACAAATTTTTGTAAATAAACTTTTAGTGACAAGACCTTTGGGTTGAACTTCGTTGAGCCCCACCGTGCGGCACACTGGTAAAAAAGAGGATAAAATAAATAATTAACACAAATAGCACTAATACAATACCTAAAACAAAAACGAAATAAATTTTTTTAATAAAAAAGGAACCTTCGTGTTGCTGGTGAAGCACAAAGTCATGAAAATTTCGGATTCATCGACAGAAGATGATTGTGAGGACGATAGGTGCAGAAGAAATTCTATCAGATCTGAAATTTACCCCCTCCCCTCGCTCGTCAGTCCCCACGCCTCTAAAACTTCTTGGCGCCCAGGTAATGAAGAGACTTGTCATATTTTTAAATTTTAATTGAAACTTGGAAAGTTCTAATTATAGAATTGCTTATTTTGTTGATTAGAACTCAAGTTCCAATTAATCGGGATATATTTCCTGCAAAAAAAGAGAGAAAGGGCACTCTAAATAGCACAAAAGTATATTATTCACTACTTTTTATAAATAACGAACACTATAGTATCACATTAGATCACATATTTTCATAGAAAAAGAAAATTAAATGATAAGACTGATTCCCCAAGATTTCACGGTGTCAACGGTATTGTAAGATGATAGACGCCACTGGATTTTGACAGGAAAAGGTTACGAGTGCTAGTCACATTGCTTAACTGAGTCACATAGTCATTCTGGTTATTCTTATTGGCGGTCAATTTTTAAAATATTTATTATTCAACAGTGAATTTCTTTCTTAATTTATACGTAATTAAAGTGTGCTTATTTACGATTTATTCTTATTAAAAATTATAAAAATGGTGCTTTAATAGTCATTAACTTATACATAATTTGAATTAAAAATAAAACACCCTGAGAAGCATTATAATTTAAATTAAAAAAAGAAAAATGAAAATATTAAACAACGGAATTGATAATTATTAAATAAATTTTTTAATAAATATAAAGAATATTAACCTTACTAAATTAATTTTAATTTATAAAAAATTGTTTGAAATTGAAGGAAGGATAATAGCCCCCCACAGCACCGAAAATTTCCTGAAAATTTATTAAAGATTTATTTGCAAACTTCGGAATATTTAGGTGCAAAGCTTAGTGAAAATTGTGTAAAGATTTAAATGTCCCGATTTAATAAATGTTTAGCGTAAAAGTTGACTGAAGATTTAAATTAAATTTTCGTGAAATTTTCGTCGCGAAAGTTTCCTGAACATTTAAATTACATTTTCGTGAAATTTTCGTCGCGAAAGTTTCATGAACATTTAAATTACATTTTCGTGAAATGTTCGTCGTGAAAGTTGACTGAAGATTTAAATTAAATTTTCGTGAAATGTTTGTCGCAAAAGTTTATTCAACATTTAAATTAAATTTTCGTGAACGTTCGTAGTGAAAGTGGACTGAACATTTAAATTACATTTGCGTGAAACGTTTCTTCGTGAAAGTTGACTGAAGAATTAAATTAAATTTTCGTGAAATGTTTGTCGCAAAAGTTGATTCAACATTTAAATTAAATTTTCGTGAAATGTTTGTCGCAAAAGTTGATTCAACATTTAAATTAAATTTTCGTGAACTTTCGTAGTGAAAGTTGACTGAACATTTAAACTGAATTTTTGTGAAATGTTTGTCACAAAAGTGGATTAAACATTTAAGTGTATATTTGCTAAATGTTGATCAGAAAGTTGACCGAATAAAAAAATTATATTAAATAGAAGGGAGACAAGTAAATTAAACAGTAATTAAATTAGTAATTCAAATTTTCCCAGAATTTTTAATGTAGAACTAAATTCGCCAATCATAAGTAAGCTCTTGCACAATTCGTGCCTTCAAGAAACCTACTATATCGACTCTTAGTTCGAAAATTCAGGAAGATTTTTCGATATTTAAATCACACTGAAAGCGAGAATTCAAATGAATTTTTCACTATTTTCAAGAAATTATTATTTAATCTAAGAAATTCTGTGAAAAAATATTGGACATTTAGCTCCACCGGGAGTCGATATAGTAGGTTTCTTGAAGGCACGAATTGTGCAAGAGCTTACTTATGATTAACGAATTTAGTTCTACATCAAAAATTCTGGGAAAATTTGAAATACTAAAATTAAAATTCTCTAAAATATATATGTGTCTAAATATATCATGGCCGAATGAAGCGATAAATCTATGAAATTGTATCTGACATGGACCTCTGTAGCTTAGTGAGAATTTATTTATACAATCTTTCAACCCACACAGCACCAGAAGTTCCCTGAATTTCCCCTGAATATTGATCCACATTTATATCAATTACATCACATGATTGAAAACAATAATGTTTAAAACTGACAATGTGAGTTAAAATTTTGAATTTGAAATATAACTAAAATATAAGTTAAATGGGATCAACGTTACTTTTAAATCAGATCTTTATTCTTAAAACTAAATTTTAAGAGAACAAGAAGAAGAAAATTACAGATTTTTTTGATTATATTATTTTTGTTTTCTTAATTTTTAATTTAAAGTTCTGAAAGTCAAAATAAGATTTTTTAAATTTAGGTTCCATTTTCAAAAACGAATTCTTCAGTACCACAGAATTTTAGACCGTTAAAAGTATCTAACTTTGATCTTATGTACCTTGTAATTTAATTTTACTTTTATTTTAAATATTAAACTCGCATTGTTAGTTTCTTGTACTTGATAAAGCAATGAATTAAAAAAATAAAACTCTATTATAAGTGTAAAATGAAAACATATAATTTATTGTAAAAATATAGTATTATTATTTTACTAGTAACGTCGATCTCAATTACCTTGTAATTTAATTAAGTTATCTTTAAAATTCAAAATTTTAACTCACAATGTCAGTTTTGAAATTATTGTTTTGAATAACACGATGTAATTGATAAAAACAACGACTTAAAAAAATAAACTTCTATTATTAGTGTAAAATGAAAAAATGTAATTTATTGTTTAAAAAATTATACATATTTCAATATAAAGAATTATTACTTTAAAAGTAACTTCCATCTCATTTACCTTGTAATTTAATTTCAGTTAGATTTCAAATTTTAAACTTACATTGTCAGTTTCTTGTACTTGATAAAAACATATTAAAAAAAAAAAAACTCTATTATTAGTATATAATGAAACATGTAATTTATTGTTAAAATCATCCAATATTTTTTTCATTTTTTTAATTATTTATTATCAATTCCATAAATTATTATTTTACTTATTTATTTTTTTTTAATAAACAAAACCTCTTATTTTTCCTTTAATTTCTTACAATTTTAATTATGATTAAAATTAATTTATTAATATTATTAGTCGTCTTTATTAATAATTATATTTATGAATTATTAATTTCATTAATTATTATTTAACTTTTTTTCAATAAAGATTACCTCTTATCCTTCCTTCAATTTCAAACAATTTTTTATAAATTAAAATTAATTTAGTAAGGTTAATATTCTTTATATTTATTAAAAAATTTATTTAATAATTATCAATTCCGTTGTTTAATATTTTCATTTTTCTTTTTTTAATTTAAATTATAATGCTTCTCAGGGTGTTTTATTTTTAATTCAAATTATGTATAAGTTAATGACTATTAAAGCACCATTTTTATAATTTTTAATAAGAATAAATCGTAAATAAGCACACTTCAATTACGTATAAATTAAGAAAGAAATTCACTGTTGAATAATAAATATTTTAAAAATTGACCGCCAATAAGAATAACCAGAATGACTACGTGACTCAGTTAAGCAATGTGACTAGCACTCGTAACCTTTTCCTGTCCAAATCCAGTAGCGTCTATCATCTTACAATACCGTTGACACCGTGAAATCTTGGGGAATCAGTTTTATTATTTAACTTTTATTTTTCTATGAAAATATGTGAACTAATGTGATACTAGTGTTCGTTATTTATAAAAAGTAGTGCATAATATACTTTTGTGCTATTTAGAGTGTCCTTTCTCTCTTTTTTTGCAGGAAATATATGGGCGATTTTTACGTAACTGCCTTACTTGGCGGTGTTGAAAAAATACACCTAAATTAAAAATATATTCTGAAGTGTATTAGTGATACATAATACCTTTTTCATACTTAGAATCTGTAAAAATATTTTGTCCCTCAATTTTTCCAATTTTTGAACGCAATCTGTAGACTTAGAATTAAGGTGTCATGTGTTTAGTTATTACGCCTTCTGATAAGTTAAATTCTAATTTTGATCCGTTAGCACTAAATTACATGTGAAAACAGTTTTAAAAAAGAAAAATTTGTACTTAAAAAAATTATTTTTGTGAAATTCGCATGTGTACAAAAAAAGCGTTTAGTTCCATGCCATTACTATTTTATTACTGTAACAACTATTTGATAGTATTGTTACCATTTTCTTAAAGTTTTCATGTGAAACGAGCGATTTACAGAAGGAATAGATTTATTTTTCAATATTGTTGAAGTGAGGTTAGAATAAATGTTAAATTTCAGCTCCATGGTATCACGTAAAATTTCAGCTCCATGGCCTATATGAAGTGTTCAGTGTGCTTCATGCAGAGAAACTTTTTTATCTGTGGTGGTTATTTTAAAATATTATTCTATAAAGTAGTTTAGCATTGCCGGATTACACTGCTTGATCTCGATTTCAAATTATTCAAAAAATAAAACGAAATATTCATTATTAAATATTGTATTTGCTGTTCTTTTATAAAATTTTATATATGTTAACTAATATCTAAAATACTGTTAGAATATTAAATAATTTATGAATTTATTATTTATTTTCGTTGTAGCAAAATATCAAGAAGAAATTTGTATTTTGTAAAATATATTTGCATTAAAAGGATGTGGTTCAGCTCCACATGGCAGCCAATTTTCAAAAATTTGCTTTTATTTTCGTATAATTATAGTTGTAGTAAAATCGTTTAAAATATACTCATATTACACCCTAATAAAAAAAATAAGTGCAGAGAAACATTGAATAAAAAAAAATTTTTTTCTACTAAAACTTATCTTGAAATCGGGCAGTTACGCAAGAATTGACCATATCCCGATTAATTGGAACTTGAGTTCTAATCAACAAAATAAGCAATTCTATAATTAGAACTTTCCAAGTTTTAATTACAAAACATGGAGTTCTAATAAATTCTTATTTACAGAACTGCAATTGCAGATATACACTTTCTACATCAGAACAGCAGAATATGTTACGGTGTGTCGGAACCAAGTTCAATCCAGAGACTATGTACTTTAGATTTCATTATGGATTTTGTTATCTTAATTTCTACTTCCCATGATTATTTAATCTTATACATATTAACCATGGATGGATGTAATTCTCACTTAAAAATTTATTTAATTTAAGGACTCGAATATTAACAAATTTAATCCTTAGATCCATTGTAGGTGACGTACAGTCAGTGATAAAACAGCGATTATCAAATAACAAAATTAAAAGAATTACAAAAATAGTGAAATTATTTGTTACAAAATTAACTTTGACGGCAGATGTCCGTTGAAAAAGCAACAGAGTAGAAAACATTTTAGATTATTCAATAGTGTCCCCTTGAGTCTTTCCGTTGGGACAGTTCATCCTTAGCGCTTGTTTTCTAGGTTTACGGAGTAATCTGTAGCAAACATAAAAAAGAAAACTACGCTTTTAATGATCTGTAGTTTATGAAACGTCAAAAATATAACTATAAAAGCTATGAATAAAAATGCATTAACAAATTGAATCTACGTCTTTCCATTGGACTCGGGTGCGTCAGAATCCAACTTGAAGCGTTCTTACGATTCTACTGACGGGAGTTACGGTGGGATAAGCTTTCACCAGGATCAGTTAGATTCGCGGTCTCATCTAGTGGTTTTCTCTATTACAAAAAAACTAAACTAAAATAACTAGTTTCTAATATTTGACACAGCTAACTACTCCTAGAAGCGTTCAATGTCGCGGTGCTGTGTGTCATTGGTGCGACAAATACAGTCTTTATTCTGTCTAGCAGTATCTAGTAGCGCACCACGAGGTGCCTTCGAGAGCAAGTCGATGTGGATCCGAGGTACGCCTCGGACCCACTAAGTGGGTAGACTGAAGAATCGGCAGGCGAACAGCGCTTTTTATAGCTCGCCTTCTCGCTGAGTGAAAGTCTAGGTGGTAGGAACGAGAGACGCGTGACAGAGTTGTGCGTTCGCTTGCTTTCTCTGTGAGCGTCTATAAACCGCTATATTTAAATATCGTGATTGTGTGAGTGTTAACACTCACATCATTTCAAAACAATATATTTCATAGTCTATCAATAAAAAACATACATTAGCCTGCGAAATAATCCTGCATTACAAAAAAATCACAATAAAAGAAAAAAAACATAAATTTTACAAAATAAGGTCTTGCAACATGCTTGATTAAGCAATGTAGTTGTTTCGACTCAAACTAATAAATTGCATATACAGTATTGCTAAATCACAAGTTTGATGGACTTGAAACAAAATGTCGTCAACAAATTTTTGTGAACCTCGGAGTTTCACAATAACTGAAGCGCCTTATCGCATTGACCAATGAGCACCTGCTTTTAGTCGTGAGCATAAAGACCAACGACACATCCCCTGAAAATCGCAATTTACTTCTTATCATTAATAACGTCGTGTCAAGGATTTCTTGCGGTAAAACAAAAATCCTCAAACGTTAGAATTAAAGCACATTTCTATATAATCGAAGGGGAATTGGCTTTTCTCGCTGTGGAATCAAGTAAAAAAATAAAAGTTTTAAAAACCTAAAGTTTAACAGTAAAAGCAAAAATTCGTTGGCGTAGAATTATAAGAAATAATCGAAACGGATTGACTAAGAGAACGTTGGTTTTTTTTGTTACTTCTCAGAGTGAAGGCCCATGATTGCGTTGTAACGTCTATTTTGTAACTAGACCATTAGTGCAAAAGAGATGCAGATATACTGTTGCCACTTTTGCACTTATCGTCTAGTTACAAAACGCACGTTAAAACGTAATCATGGGACTTAACCCTCAGACGGATCTGACTGTCTAGCGAATGAGTCGTGTTTAAGAAGGAACAAACGTAAGAATCTTTTATAGAAAAATTCTTACTTAAAGCTACTTTAAATTCATCAACTGTTTGTAGATCAGTTCCTTAAATTAACAGATCATCTACATATATTAATAAATAAATTTTTCCTTTCTTAGAACATTTACAATATAATCAACAATCGTTTTCAAAACATTTAAAACCCTTGTTTTTCATAAATAAATCAAATTTAGTATTCCAACATTTAGGAGATTTGTTGAGATTGTAAATAGACTTATTTACTTTACACCTAGGAAAAAAAGCGCGTGCTAAAGCAAACGCCAAATTTTATTATTTTTTAAAATAAAATATAATAAAAAAAGAAAATTAATGATAAGAAAACATTGGAATAAATTTAAATTGATGTGATCTTTAATTTATCGTGTATATCAATTTGCAAATTTTGATTAATTGAAAATTAATTAAATGAAATTAAGATGAAAAATAAAATAATAAATATGAAGAATAATTATAAAAAATTAAGATTTATCTAATATCATTTAGAATGTTGAAGAAATATAAATAGAATATAGTTATTGTAAGTTTACACATTATTTTACTGTTGATTATTTTATATTTAAAGATTTCTATATATATATATATATATATATAATAATATAATAAAATTCATACGAGGTACAGTAAACTTCCATTATATGTTAAAGAGTCTATCCACAAGGTACATGAATATTATTTTGCATTATAATTTTATGTAATGTACTCTCTAAATTTGAAACAGCGCAAAGTATACAGATGTTTCAAAACAGCGTATATACGCTGGTAAATTAGTGAATTTTGCTGTTAATCAGTAAAAAAAATCGTTTTTTGATGAGTGTATATACGCTGTTTTGAAATAGCTGTATACTTTGGGCTGGTTAAACAGCGAATTTTCGCTGTTTCAAATTTAGAGAGTAGAATTAACATGTTCATCTGCAATCTCAGCTGAAATATACCGATCAACACTCCCTGCTCCTAATATTTTAGAATCATTTTCCAATATAACCAATAAATAAATGTGTGGTAAACCGCGCTTTCAAAATTCAATAACATAAAAATAACACTTTACTGGTACAAATAGTTTATCATCTACTATAATTTCGATTAAATTTTTTAATTTTAAATGAAAGACTCTTGCTACCGTGTCAGGTATACCAGAAGCTGACTAATTAGGTAATAAATTTTTCTCAATTTCTTTTGATTTTGAACTAAATGTCATTGTAATAAATAAATCCGGTCTACCATGAAAAGCTACAATGGTCATTGGATCTTGATATCGTTTTAACATGTTACGAGGTGATCCTATAAATGTTAAAGGTAATATTAACATTTTGTCAACATGAACATTATTTTTGATTTTTTTGTTATGTAAATGATTAATTAATCCTTTGTAAGTTTTACTTTTTAATTTTGTTTGATTAATTTTACAAAACTGTAACCTAACTTTTTCAACTTTAATATAATTATTAACTAACCTGGCTAAAACAATCTTCCACCATATAAAAATTGATTGAAGGTATGATCCGTTACTCCTATTTTATATTTTATATAAGCAGATCTTGACACAGTTGAGTTTTGTTTCGTTCGTCACTATCAGTACGAATCATATCGATATTATAACCCTTGCTTCCTAGAGGATAAAGTATAGAATAAATCCAAGGATCAACATTTGGATTTAAATGACTAACCAATTGCAATTGTTTCATCGATTTATTATAAATCGTTAAATAAGACTCTGGTATTAAACCTTCGTCATTTATATTAAAAATAGCAGCAACTACATTACACCTTTAAAAATTGTACCTTCCTTTATCCAATCCTTTTTTTAAAGTAAACTTTAGTTGTAATTCTGGAACTTCTTCATTATTTTTTTTTTGCTAACGCAGTTTCCATTTGAATGATCTCAGACATCATAAAAAAACTTTGTGTGTGTGTTACAATCTCTCAATAATTTAACAATACTCAATCATATATCCACATCTAAGTTGTCATGTTTGGTTAATCTATAGCAAATTGCTTCTTGTGAATCGAACAGGAATAATTGACCAAAAGATGGATCATTATCAATTTCAGGGAATAAGAAATTGTTAATTTGATAATAAATCAAACCTTGAATTTTATATCCAAATGGTCCCCATCTTCTATTATTGAAATTAACTACATTGGCATATTAAGATGCAAAAGCAAATGAATTATTGTAAAGTTTTATATTATTACTAAAATGGACAGATTTTTTGTGCGATTTATCTAACAATTTTCTTAATTCATGAGGGTATTTTTCTGAAGGCAACGATACAACAATCATTATATGTTAATTTTTTTTTCTCAAAATGTTTAGCCTTGTATCTGTTGCGAGAAAACGACATTTTACCAAGATAATGTTCGTTATAACTTGGAACATGTATACTATTAATATTTTTTTCTGCATAAGCAAAGTCACAAATATCAATGTTATTTTCGTTCTCATAAATGACTCTATTTTTTACCTGTATATCTATTTTGTGCTAATCGATTATGCTCTTTTTAATTTTAGTTTTTGATGTTATTGTTTCTGATAGTTTGCGTAACTTTTTTTCATTTTCTCATTACAAATCCTTACATCTTTCTCTTACATATCTTTTGAATATATTATTTCATTATTTGCATCCTTATCATGGCATATCTTCTGTTTCAATTTCAATCTTTGATGATACCTTTTTTTTATATTCTGCTCTGCTTTTTTTAATTTTCTGATTAGAGGTGTTAACAATCTTTGTCTTGCTCACTATTCTTTAAAATTTGTTATTCTTATCATCTCCTACTTCTTTAAGATACTTTATCTGACATTTAACATTTTTCTTACTACAGACATAGAAAACTGTTTCCCCTACTTACATCTTTCATAAGTAACATTTCTCTTTCTTTCTGATCAATTATTATTTGTCGTTTTAATTTAAGCCTTTGACGATATCTTTTTTTGATATTCTGCACGACTTTTTTACTTAACTCATTACAATCGCTAGAAAATATTAATTTTTTAGAATTATTATCTTTCTTTTCTTCTTTAATAGCACTTTCTATGTGTTTTTTTTTAATTAAATCTGTTTTACTCCTTAAACATAAATCTTCCATAACTGATATTTCTGTTTCTTTGTTATCAATTTTTTTCTTCTTAATGTCATCATTTCACTATATTCTTTCTGCTATTCTGCTCTAGATTTTCTACTTTTCTCATTAGAATTGCTAAAAAATATCTTCTTACTACTATTGTTTCTAATGTTTTATAATTATTACCTTCTTTTACTACTTCAATAGAATTTGACGCATTTTCCACATGTTTTTTTACAAAGATTTATATTCTGTCACTATTTACACTTTCCATATTTGTTATTTGTCTCTCTTTCTCATCTTTTTTTTTAACTTAGGTCTTTTACAATACATTTTTTCATATTTAGTACTGCTTTTTTTTTAGTTTCTTAGTCAGCAATATTAACAACTTTTCTCTGTCCTATTTTTTTGCGTAATGAAGGACTACTACTATTTCCTTTCATTTCTGTAAAGCCGTCATTAGTTTGATAATCTAATTTTCTCTTCTGTGTCGCAACTTTTACATTCCTCACATGTGAATTCTTGTTTTTATTTATTCGTTATTGCCAAATCTAAATTTATACAATTATTTTGTAAAATTTTTGGAAAAGGAGATAACACATTTTTTTCAAACATCATATACAAATGAGTTCTTATTAATGCATGATTATATACAACATTTCCAGGTTAAATATTAAAATATAAAGAAACAGCAAACGCAATCGCGTATACACCACAATTAACAAAATTTGGTTGTTGTACTCTTAAAAATATTGCAGAAGAAGGACTTTTCCGAATTTTTGATATTTTTTCACGGGCCAATTTTTTTTCCACTTACTTTGGTACCAAACTAAAAAATCCGGTAGGGAGGTTGAAAAAGTTAAGCGGTTTTTTTTATTTTTAAGAATAGCTGTAATTTTTTAATACATTTTTGACAATTTCGGTTTTCTTTTGCAGTATTTCCGAATTTTTTGTATTTTTTCACAGGCCAAATTTTTGTTCACTTATTTTAGTATCAAACTACAAAATCAAGCATGGAAGTTAAAAAAGTTAAGTACTTTTTTTTTGTTTTTAAGAAAAACTTCAATTTTTTCAATATATTTGTGGCAATGAACATATATGTACTAACAATCGATATTTTTCCAAAGTTTTTAATGTTTTTGATTCAATTAAATTACTATTTACTTATTTAGGCACCAAAACAAATAATCCGGTGTGGGAGATTCATAAAGTTTACATGGTTTTATGATTTTTACGAAAAGCTTCTATTTTTAATATAATCAAATTTCACTGATTAAACCAATTTTTTTGCTTAGGTATACTACTTTAAAAATTTCAATATCTGTTTTTCATTTATTGCTTAAGTAAATATTTACACTTTCACTATTATTTTGACAGATGTAAACATGCTCAGGGTTGTATAGGAGACTGCAGTGACACGCAGAGGTGGGTAGTTATACGTTTTACCAACTTGTCCATGTTAACGTAAGGATGAATACAGTTGCCGAGGATTAAGAGATCAAGGGAATAGAATAAACCAATCAGAAAATGCTTTCCAATGTGAGAAATTATTTGACTGGTTTGTTCTATTCCCCTGATCCCGTAATGCATATTTTTTCACTTTTTCTGAGAAAATCACTTTAAAATAATATATTATTAATATATACTAGAATATACACTGAAACCGCACATATTGCGCGGCCTATGGCCGCGCTGCACGTTTTATCCCTAGTATATGCAAAAAAATAAGGAAATGACAATCATAAGAACAAACTAGAAGGAACAAACCCCCCTCTAGTTTGATCCTATCTCCTTGTTTTATTATATACTAGCGAAAAAATTTGCAGTGCAGACGGAGGCCACGCATCTACGATGATCCCTCGATATTTAGTAAGAATTGTATTACCTTAATATACATATTAAGAAATGACGCATTCTGCAGCTAACTTCAGTAAGCGGCTACTAAACTTGAGTTTAACTGTGATTTTCTCTAAAAAAATGAAAAAAATTGCTTTACTTCTATAATTACAAAATGAAGGTTATTTATTTTGTTGTTAAAATATATCACTCTCACTAGAATTAGGGTGAAATCAAATGATTGCGTCCAACTCTGCGTCGTAATGAGATAGAAAGAGTTAGAAACATATCTGCGTCTTTTTCTTTCTCATTACGATGCAACGTATAATGCGATTTCACGTAATCCATATAGTTTTTTACGCATAATTTACCTAGTAATATACGTTCTTCTAGAGAGTGTGGTACTATACACGTAATTTACTTAGGTACTTTACATAAAAATAAAAAATAAAAAACGTCAATTTTCGATCTCGGGTTACACCTCGCTTGCAGCAACAGTCAGTGAGTGATGTATTTTAACACCAAAACAAATAATCCGGTGAGGGTGGTTGAAAAAGTTAAGTTAAAAAATTGCGCTTTGCAAAAAACTTAATCTTTTAATTATAGTAATGAAGTATATTTTTTGACTTTTTGAGAGAAAATCACAGTTAAACTCAAGTTTAGTAGCCGCTTACTGAAGTTGGCAGGAGAATATGTCATTTCTTATTATGTATATTAATGTAATACAATTCTTACAAAATGCCGTGGAACTGTTGTAGATGCGCGGCCTCTGGCCGCGCTGCAAATTTTTTCTCTAGTAAATAATAAAACAAGGAGATAGGACCAAACTAGAGGGGGTGGGGTGCCACTAACAGTGGCATCGCACATTTTTGGGGTGAGATTTCTTGGGTTGGGACCCTAAAATTGTGGGATGCCACTATCAGTGGCACCCCACACCCCCTCTAGTTTGGTCTTATGATTGTCATTTCATTATTTTTATATATATTATGGGAAATATCAAAAATTCGGAAAAGTCCTTCTTCTGCAATATTACCAAAACTACATTAAGTTTAAATGGATATAACCTACTTAAATATTCTCTTTGATCTTTATATAACCTTCGCGCTACCGGATGCTACGCCGGGTAGACACAAAAATATTTAAAATGTGAAAACTTTTAAAGGTTTGTTTCAATCTAATTGCAATTTTAAGTCACTGAACAAATTTTTATTTAATTTCGAAAAAATAAAAGAAATTTTTGTTTTCCTTATTGTTTCTTTATAATATTTGTAAATGTATATAAGCGCGGTCTACTAAGGTAACTCAGAGTATTTAAATAATAATTTATTTAAACAATTTTGAATTAATATTAATAACTATTTTATATCAATATCTTATATAAATTATTGATTTAGTACGAATTAAAGCTAAACAGTTTATAATTTTTTTTATTATGTTGGTCTTGCTGCTTACTTTGGAAATGTTATAAATTTTCAATAATAAATTGTTTAAACCCTGTCGAAAGTAAACCACTCAAAAACCACTGTAAAAACCACTGGCCTAGTGATTTTTCAGTTGTCTGACCTGCATATCTTTAGATAGAATTTTTTTGGAGTTGGGGTAACAATAGTACAATAGTTTTAAAAGCAACGTAGCTTTGTAGGGCAGTAAACTTCGTCTATTTAATGAAAAAAATTTACAAGCAATTTGAACTGAAAATTCAGGTTGAACATCGATTCCTGATTGTAAATTTTTTTCCTTTTATGGTTCCCTTAACCTAAAATTTTTATGGCAAAAACTTTTGCAATTTCAAAAATTGAAATTTCTAAAATACAAATATGAATTTTACTTATTTTTACGACTAGGAATATCGAAAAAAGTTTTAAAAACTATTAAAAATGAAAGAAAGTAAATTTTCAAAATTATTTTGAAAAATAACTTATTTAAGGAAATTTTTAGATATACTTTATCGTTAGAACACGTACAGTATTTATATTCAGTTTTTAAGTTTACTAATGCGAAATTAGAGAAACTTTTGTTCCTGATTTTTAATTAAATTCAGGAGTCTTCAAGTTTTATGACCTCTCTGGACCCTTCTCAAGGCCTTGAATATATTAAAAAATACCCTGTGAAAAATCTGTTTCTTAACAAATAAATTTGTTTAAATTTTAATGTTAGAAAATTGTTTTTTTTAAATTTAGAATCTGTAAATTCTAACAATTACGTTCGTATATAAAAATTTCTACAAAAATCCTAAATTTAAATAAATAGTATCGTACCTTATAAACGGTAGCAGATATTAAAAAACTGATGTCATTTTTGAATTTTTTAATAGAAGTATGTATTATGTTAATAGTAATAATATATATATATGTTTCTGTTAAAGTGCAAAGTTGGTGAATGTGCACATTGAACGGTGAATGTGCAGATTGACCGAATTGAACGTTAGTCGGATGCTGAATGTAAGAATAGCATACGAATTTTGTGTTTCTACGCACTTTAACCTGTGAATGTACACATTCACCAAATCATTTCGGTCAAAGTAAAATGAATGATCATTTCTTTGATCCTGGTCCATCATTGGATTTGAATGATCATTTCTTGGGTTTTAATTTAGCAACACACACTTCCTCTAGTATTTTCGAATATTCTTCATCCGACAAATGAACACAATTTTTATTTTTATTCCAAATAATATTGACTGCATATTCATGAAATTTTTCTTTCATTTCAAGATTTTCAGTCATTTTTACTTTAATAAATTTAACATGGTATGAACAGTGTGACTGTCAAAATTAAACTAGATAAACAATAGACGTTCACAAATCTACCCTATTTGCAAAAGTTGGATTAACATATCACTGAGAAAATAAGCATCTAGCCAATTTCTAGGTTAAGGGACTCTGAACAAAACACACATGATACCGGCGATCACAACCAAACTTCAAGGTTAACAGTAACATTTAAACTGCTAATAATAAACAAAGAGCTTTGCAGGTGCTATATCAACAACCTCTTTCTGCTAAATTTAATCAAAAATTGGTTATATTTAGTCAACTTATTTTCTCAGTGTACAATTGACATATTAATTTATATTTTTATTTACATTTGTACTTCTATTTATATTTGTCTTTCTGTTTTAGTTTATATAATTATCATTTTCATTAATTACCTATAATTCTATTTCTTAATTGAAGTTTATTTATATTTTTATTTACATTTTTACTTCTATTTAGGTTTGTCTTTCTGTTTCTGTTTATAATTTTCATTTGCATTAATTATAATTCTATTCCTTAATTAAAATTTATATTTATATATTTACTTATCAATTCATAAATAATAATTCATTAAATTATCACATTTTATATTCTTTAAAAAATTAATTAACAAAATCACTTCAAATTTCTACATTCGTCAACCAAAGCTGGTCAATGTCTACAATCCCCAATAAACTTGGTGAATGTGCATAATTTCTTCAGTAAATGATAAATTTTTCACTTTCTCCAAAAAGCCCGGCGAATGGGCACATTCACCGGACTTCGCACTTTAACCGTAACATATATATAAGTGGCTAAATTCTTGAACAACAAATATAATATTGGAATAAATAATATAAAATATATAAAAACTATAAAAAAGAATGTTATCCTTCCATTTTATGAGGGTAAAGGCCATAAAACGATTTGGGACTTCCAGGCCAAATGTCATAAATCAACCGTTACAATAGATGTTTTCAGTGGTGAATTGTTTCAAATCACAACTGAAATCTTCTGGGATTTCCGTGGTTTTATCTTAGTAGTTTTGCAGTGGTTTTCTTTCGACAGGAAACATTCGCAAAATTCATTGTAATATCAGTAAAAAGTACTATTTGTTGACACAAAACAAATATAGAAAAAAAACTTAGATGCTTTTAAGTTTCTTTTTGTAAAATACAAGTAAACAAACTCGTATTTATCCGGGGTAGATATCCGGTAGCCCGCGTTACAAAAACGGTCCGGTAGCGCGAAGGTTTAACAAACTTCATGAAGACTATCATAAACAAAAAGTTTATTTCCATCATAGTAAGTGCAAATCCGGTGACCCAAAAGTCGATTTCCACTAAACAATATTTGAATAAGTGATTTATTCTTATTAGTTGCTTTTATTTCATCTAACATTTCTAAATATTCTGTAATTTGTTTTTGGAAACTACCACCTGATGCAAGTTCCAATAATTCCTGAAACTTATACATCACACTTCTCCTCAACAGTTTTAAGTCGGATCAAAATGGTGCTTAAATTAAACACAGGGGTTTTTTAAGTACATAAAAAGTAGTCATTTGCAATTTTGCAGAAAATCCTTGCTGCTCCTCTTTTTGAGATATCGATAAAAATGTAATTTTTAATTTAAATAACTCAAAGCATATATTTATACATTTATTAATATTGTTTATGTTGAATATGTATAACTTCACTAGCTATTATATTAACTAAAGATGTCTGGATGAAAATTCAATTACTGCCTTTTGCAGTTGGATAGCCTATCCAATTAAGCTTATACCGCTCCCTATATTTTACAAATTTTTTTGAATTAATTGCCCAGCTTGTTCGGACCATTTTTAATGATTCAGATACGTCAGTTGCATTAAAAGCCTTTTTTAACTTTTCAATACTTTTTTCAAGGTCTACATTATTTTTTCTCGTATTAGAAAGCAATTGTAAACAATATCGTTTATTTTCTTTTTCGTTTTTCCCTTGATCACGTACTTGTTGTAGTCGCTTTTAAGTTCGCCATAGGTATTTAATTGCTTGACTGTCTCTTCCTTCTCTGATGATAATTAAGAGGAAATCACTATAAATTGATCTTTGATGTCCACAAATTGTTTGCACCCTTTCTTCGAATTCCGCAACGAGATAAAACAATATCCTATATAAAAAACGAGTACTAAAGGTAAGCGTTAAAAGTTAACGGAAAAGCGTTAACAGTTAACGAAAAAGAATAATTTTATACCTGGTTCCTAGGTTAAAGAACGAAGGTATTTGTTAAAATTTAACAAAAAAGAAAACCGTCAGCTCATTATACAAATTACTTTAAAATTAAAATTTAATTCTTAATACAAACAATAGACTACCTGCAGGGTGTCAACATTGTTCGAGCAAACCCTTGTATAATGAGGGTTAATGGTGGTGTATCGTTGCCTTCAGAAAAATACCCTCATGAATTAAAAATATTGTTAAATGGATCTCATAAGAAATTTGGTCATTTTAGAAATAATATAAGAGTTTACAATAATTTATTTGTTTTTGCATCTTAAAATGACAATGTAGTTAATTTCAATAATAGAAGGTGGGGACCATTTTGATATAAAATTCAAGGTCGAATTTATTATCAAAGCAACAATTTTTTATTCCCTAAAATTGATAATGATCCATCTTTTGGTCAATTATTCCTGT
Organism: Ganaspis brasiliensis; assembly: GCA_037103525.1. NCBI lineage: Eukaryota > Metazoa > Arthropoda > Insecta > Hymenoptera > Figitidae > Ganaspis > Ganaspis brasiliensis. The sequence continues at coordinate 1,500,522 of JAZKLR010000056.1, read as the reverse complement.
TTGATCCAGAAGAAGCAATTTGCTATAGATTGAACAAACATGACAACTTAGATGTGGATATATTATTTAGTATTGTTAAATTATTGAGAGATTGTAACGCATATACAGAGTTTTTTTTATGATGTCTGAGATCACTCAAATGGTGTTATGTCCGAAAATGGACATAAATAAATTTTTTTGCAATGGAGATCTTTCCAGGATGTCAGGCAAACGCCCCCCCCCCTGTTTCGACCTTGGTCATAAATTTGGGGTTTTCGTTGTTACTGCTTAAGAATATTGGTCCAATAAAGTTGACAAATAAGTAACGCAAGGTCTACCGCCCAAATGTAGGCAACCGTATTATGCCTGAAAAATTCACTGGTTTAGTTTAGACGCGATGAAATGTTACAATAAAGTAAATCGATAATACGAGCCAAATGTTTAAAGGTTTTACCCACTATTGCATTTTCAATTTAATTAGAAGTTAATTGACGATTGTTAGGTGCTGGTTAAAATTAAATTCTAGAAATCAAAAATATAACTGTAATGAATAAGCCTCGATTAAAAATATGTATTAATAAGATTCAAATTAAACAAATTAGTAAAAGCATTGATGACAAAGAAGTCAGGTTTCTGTGATACACTCAAAATCAGATCAATGGTAATCGATTTCAAGATTATTGATCAAGGGCGCCCGTACTGGCAACGCATAGTTGTTGGCATCAACGGTAACGGCATAATAAGCCAAGTTAAAATAAAACAGAATGACATTGGTACTTCGCGCCTCATGATAATCACTTATCATGAATCAGTGGTTATCATAAGTTGATTATAAGAACAATTATCGCAAATTAATTGATGTAGAAGGTGATTATCATAAAGACAAGGGTGGTTGCTATGAGAGCCAATTACCTTCATATGAATCAAGAGAAATAATTATCATAATGCGTTTAAGAAAGTGCATAAGTTTTGTGTGATGTAGATGAATGTAGAATATAAATAAATATTAAAATTATCATTATCGTTATCAAAACTATGGGAATTTATACAGATATATAATAATTGTAAATACATTAATCGACATTACATAATAAAGAACGAGTCGTAAAAATAGACCAATGTCAATGCTGCGCTAGTATCGACGCCTGTCGTCGAGATCAGAAATCGATGTGGAAATCTGAAAACAGTCCGATCACCCCATTCAGGGAAGCTGAATCGATCGATCGATCGATCGATTGATTGCATGATCAATCATAAAATCAATCGAACCAATAAATTAATTGATTGAATGATGGATCGATCATCCAATCAATAAAATCAATAAAATCAATAAATTCAATAAATTCAATAAATCGATGGATCGATCGACTGATTGAACGATCAGTTATTATCCACGTCAAAATAGGACCAAATCACAATGAGGGGGTTGTTTTGGGCGTGATAAATTACACTTTTGCGGTAAAACATGCTAGACCACAATTTCACACAAAATAGTGATAGGCTACATTTTTGCAGCAAATTGCAGCAATTGTCTTTAAAAAAAACGACGTCAAATGGAGGGGGTCGTATACGTTGAAACCTCTGTCGAGAGAGCACTAACGTAGCTACCCGTCGGTTATCAAGTCTTCATACTTTATATCTTGTCAAAATTCTGCAAAGTGTTTGTTAGAGTAAAGCATAGAATATCGTTCAAAATATTGTGAAACCTTCGTAAAATAAACTGTTAAATAAGTGTTTTGAAGAGTCACGATTCGAATTCGCGAGGTGTGTTAAATTCAAGTTCCAGTGTATGGACACTAAAAACCGCCACAACTGTACGAAATTGTTAGCCGCTTCAACCCCGTTCAATTGATTGAGCCAATCGACCGCCAAAGCTGTACGATATTGTCAATCGTAAAATCTCGAAAAACCTTCAACTTCATGTAAGTTATTATTTTATTACTCATGTTGAACCTAAGTAAAACCAAAAGCGTATACCGACTGGCAATTAATTAATGATTAATGAATATTGAAAAATAATTTATGATTAACAAATAACGAATAATCAATGACGAATATCAAATGTAACTTATTTTAAGGTTGTAATTTTCATAAACCTTAATCTGTTTTTTTTTTTTGAATAAATAAGTTAAATTCCTGAAATCACTGTGAGTTTTCTTACTACTGATAATTACTCAGTACTGGCTACCCATTGTTTCATAAAGATTTGCTTATCTTCCTTTCAAATTCTGATATTGCGCATATTGACATCGAGGTTTGAAGCCACGAGATTAATAGTAAGTACACAAAGATTTATTTAACGAAAACCCCATAGGTTTTATAAAGTGAACAACCCCTAAAAATAAATATAAAGACTAAGTTTTATATAGTTGGTTAATCTGTTACAATTCCTGAATAATTTCGATTTAATCCAAATTATGTTCAGTCCTTTTGCTCAGATGTAACAAATGAAAACTGCGTTAGCAAGAAAAAATAATGAAGAAATTCCAGAATTATAACTAAAGTTTACTTTAAAAAATCGGGCAAGTGCGAGTTACACCTGTACCAAAATCTAGGGTTCTGTACATTTACGAAACAAAGATATACCTTATTAACAAACAGAGAGCTCTAATTTGGTACACATATGTATTTCTACGTATAGATTACAGCAAAATTATAGCGAACATTATCTGGATTGATAGTCAAAACGTTCTAAAAAAAAAAAACTGAAAATTTTCGAAAAAGAAGTTTTTTTCTCATAACTTTGACACTAAACTTTTGCAAAACTACACGAGTTTACTAAATTTTAGCCCTCTAGCTCAAATAGTGGCAAAGTTAGAGCAAAAAACTCTTTTTTTGAAAATTTGCAGTTTTTCTTTGACAACGCTCTGGACATAAATTCAGATCATGTTCTCTATATTTTTCGTGTAATCTACACGTGAAAATACTTATGCGTACCAAATTTCAGACCTCTTGGTCAAATAGTTTAGAAGTTAAGGGGGGAGGGGGGAAATGGTCCCTTTTTAATGCATTTTTGCAAAAAAAAGTTGTTATTTCCTTGATAACGCTATGAACATCACCTTGAATCATGTTGTCTATATTTTTCGTGCAATCTACACGTGAAAATACATATGTGTACCAAATTTTAGCCCTCTAGGTCAAATATTTTAAAAGTTAAGGGGGGGGGGGAATGGTTTTTGGCTACGGACGCACGAGTGTCGCTATAAGGGTTCCGCCGAACACCGAAGGTGTACGGAACCCTAAGAAAGGATTGGATAAAGGAATTTACAATTTTTAAAGGTGTTATGAAGTTGCTGCTATTTTTAATATAAATGACGAAGGTTTAATACCAGAGTCTTATGTAACGATTTATAATAAATCGATTAAAGAATTGCAATTGGTCAGTAATTTAGATCTAAATATTAAACCTTGGATATATCCTATACTTTATTCTCTAGGAAGGAAGGGTTATTGTATCCATATTATTCGTACTGATAGTGACGAACGAACCAGAAATCAAACTGTGTTAAGATCTGCTTCTATAAAATATAAAATAGGAGTAAGAGATCATACCTTCAATACATTTTTATATGGTGGAAGATTGTTTCAGCAATGGTAAGTTGATATTTATGTCAAAGTTGAAAAAGTTAGGTTATAGTTTTGTAAAATTAATCAAACAAATTTAAGAAGTGAAACTTACAAAGGTTTTATTGATTATTTACATAATCAAGAAATGAAAAATAATGTACATGTTGGCAAGATGTTAATATTGCCTTAAACATTTATAGGATCACCTCGTAACATGTTAGAACGATATCAAGATCTAATGATTATTGTAGCTTTTCATGGTAGACCAGATTTATTTATTACAATGACATTTACTTCTAAATAGAAAAAAATTGAGGAAAATTTATTACCTAATCAATCAACTTCTGATAGACCTGACACGGTAGCATGAGTCTTTCATTTAAAATTAAAAAATTTAATCGAAACTATAGTAGATGATAAACTATTTGGACAAGGAAAGTCTTATTTTTATGTTATTGAATTTTAAAAGCGCGGTTTACTACACATTCATTTATTGGTTATATTGGAAGAACGTTCTAAAATATTAAGAGCAGATAGTGTTGATCAGTATATTTCAGCTGAGATTCCAGATGAACATGTTAGTTCTACATTACATAAAAGTATAATGCAAAATAATATTTATGTACCTTTTGGATAGACGCTTTAACATATAATGGAAGTTTACTGTACGTCGCACAGTGTTTCAGGTAACCCGAAATGTTGGCCAAAAGTCATAATTCTTAGAATATCTAAAGTTTCCTACAATAAATTATGTTATCTAAAGTTTTTGGGGTCGCTGAATACGAATCTGAAGTCAGATTTAAAAAATTTAAAATGGTGGATCCAATATGGCGGACACAAAAAATTTAAAAATTAATAGATTTTGATAAAACTTAGGATTCATGGGTTTTTGAGATTACTGATGACGAATCTAAAGTCAGATGTAAAAAATTTAAAATGTCGGCCATAAAATTTTAAAATTTTATATATTTTGATAAAACTTGGTATTCAGGGGTTTTTGACATCACAGATTACAAATCTAAAGTCTGATTTAGAAAATTCAAAAAGGCGGCTCCAATATGGCAGAAATAAGAATGAGGAAATTAATTTAGCTTCATAAAACTTGGTATTTAGGAGTTTTTAGGCTTGTTGGTTACGAATCTGAAATCAGATTTTCAAAATTCAAAATGGCGAATCTAATATGGCAAACGAATTTATAAAAATTTATTAAAATCACTTGAAACTTGTTACTCGGAAGTTTTTGGGTCGCTGATTACAAATCTGATGTCTGGTTTTCAAAATTTAAAATGTCGGATTCAATATGGCGGACGAAATTTTGGAAATTCCTTAAATTTGGTTGAAACTTGCTACTCGGGGGTTTTTGGGTTTGTTGATTACAAATATGAAGTCTGATTTTCAAAATTTAATATGGCGGCTCCAATATGGAAAACGAATATATAAAAAATTATTAAATTCGCTTGAAACTTGGTATTCATGGTTTTTCGGGGTCTCTGAGTACAAATATCAAGTCTGATTTTCAAAATTTAAAATGGCGGATCCATTATGGCGGACGCAAAATCAAAAATCGATCGGATTATTTTGAAACATGTTTTTCGGTGAATTTCACTAGAAGCTTAATACATCGTTGTTATGAGTTTCGGGTAAAACAAAGAGCAAGGAAAAAGCAACCGTGAATTTTTCATCTCACATATTGAGGTTATTTGCGACCCCAAAAATCCCCGAAAAACAAGTTTTAAGAGGAAAGACCTATTTTTGATTGTGCGTCCACCATATTAGATCCACCATTTTAAATTTTTAAAATATTTTACCAGATATGTTAGGGACCATTCAAGTATTACGTAAGCATACTTTTAGAGGTCTTTGAGCCCCCCTCCCCATGTAAGCTTTTTCCAATGGCTAAAAAAATTTGTAAGAAGAGTAAGCAGTTACACCCCTCCCCCCTCCTTGATGCTTACGTAATCCGATCGACTTCTGATTCTGTGCGCCATATTGGACCCGTAATTTAAAATTTTAAAATTGTGTCACCAGATTTGTTATAAGACTTTAAATATCTGCGAGTGAAATGTTTTCAGTAGATTTTATCAATTTTTGATTTCGTGTTCGTCATATTGGATCCGCCATTTTGAATTTGAAACATATTCCACCAGATTCGTTATTAGCAACCCCTAAAACCCTTTAGATACAAGTTTTAAGAGGATCCAATCGACTTTTTATTTTGCGTTGGCCATATTGGATCCGCCATTTTGAATTTTAAAAATCGAACTTCAGATTCGTAATCAACGATCCCAAAAACCTCCGAGTAACGAGTTTCAAGCAAATTTAAGGAGTTTTAAAATAATTTGTCAGCCATATTGGATCCGCCATTTTGAATTTCAAAATCCATTGCAAACTTTTAAAGTTCATGCACATATTTTACTAATCTACAAAATGTCCACGGATTCGCCTAAATTTTCTTACTTGAATGTTTTTGGGGTCGCTGATTACGAATTTAAAGTTAGATTTTTAAAATTCAAAATAGCGGATCAAATATGGGGGATGAAAATTTTGAAAATGAATTTATTTGTCTTTCACTTTTTTTAAAAACGTTACCTGACTCCTAACCACTTGGAGGTAGACAAAATTAGGATTCGACAAAGAAAATTCTACAAGTAGTAAAGAACATTAGTGACACAACATAAGGGGAAAAGGTTCGGTTGTGGGCATGGTTCGGTTGTGGGCACCCCTGCGAAACTTTTGACAGAAAAGATATTTGTCAAATGTGATAAATGTCAAGTGTGTGGTATGACCGCACGTAGTTTTTTGCGAAAATACAAAATTGGGACACCTGTACTTTTTACTGCAAAGAAATTAATTTTTTTCAAGTTGAAATTAAAATAAAAGTTTTTTTAAATATTTTTTAAAATGGCACAAATCAAAGCGAATCAATTAAAAATGTATGTCTAATGCATATTTACACAGTAAATATAATATATTTTTTAATCCATCTATTAATACTGTTTCACAAATTTGAAGGGTTTCCAGAGGTTTCTGGGAGTGATCTAGGGACAAAATTCTTATAACGAGACTTAAGCGTCCGTCGTGTAATGACAATAGTTGTGCATTTTAGGTTTGATGCGTGAAAGAGGGAGACAAAGGGAGACAAGGATAGTCGGTATATCGATGTGAAGTGGAAGTGAAGTGGAAGTTAAGTGAAACTGAAATGAAAGTAAAATGGAAATGTAGTAAAAGTGAAGTAAAAGTAAAGTGGAAGTGAAGTTTAATTAAAGTAAACTTAAAAAGGAAGTAGAAGGAATGTGGATATACAGCAGATTTGAAGTGGATGTGAAGTGGAAGTTAAATGGAAGTGAAGTGGAAGTAAAGTGGAAGTGAATTACATTGAAGGAGGATTGAAGTGGATGTGAAAAGTTTTATCTTATGCTGTAATTTTGCCGCTGAAAGCCTATAAAATAAATAAGTTTCAGTTTTAAAATTAAACTTAAAATAATTTAAATAATTTCATGTATACTCACATAATTAATAATTAAATTGATATTTTTTCATATTTGAGGTAGTTTAAGTTCATTTTTCCCCATTTTTAGACAATTTTTGAAGGGTGCCCACAACCGAACCAAAATTTCATTTTTGCAAAAAATGACCACTTTATTAAATTTATAACAATAATTTTTCTATTCTACGGAGACAATTTAGTTTTTTTACCAGAAGTTAGCTACGGTCTCTAGCTTTCCATACATACGTTAAGGGGAGGTTCTAGTCTAAATCGACAAAAAAAATTTTTTTTTTATTGCTTTATTTTCATTCTTAGGGTCTTGAAAATGTGTATGCAAAAGGATATTCCTCTATCTAATTTATTTTGCGAGTTATAGCGTATTAGACAAAAAAGTGCGTCGGCCGAAAAAGAAGTAAAAACGCGCGCTCGCACCGCCTATTAAGTGGTGTGTTTCAAAACACACCGAAAATCAGTGCTTAAGAGCAGCAACAAATGCTCTTCCAGGATAAGAAAGGAACCTTATATGGTCCTGGAATAGCTGATTAAAAGTAAAATTAAAAAAACAAACATTACATACGATTTTTCCTTCGTCAAACTTTAAACGCGTTTTTCTCTAAACACCTTTTTTTTGCGCGCGGGGCACGATTCACCTTCAACGGCTGAACCGATTTCGAAATTAAAGCTTATTCAATTTAGGGGGCCACTAGGTTGCGTTTTTTTTTTTTTAATTTTTGTTATTGTTTGTTTGACGATAAAGCAAAAAAAAAAGGGAAAAAACAGGTTTTTCTTTTCCAAATGACCCCAATTTTTTGTAAAGGGTCTTTTTAAAAATCGGAGATTCATATGGCCCCCCAAATTTTATCTAGTTAAAGAATATTTTTGGTTTTTTCAGTTCAGATCATTTGGAAGGGCTGTAGAGTGCCCCGCGCACTTGGACTCCCGCCACGCACAGCTTTCTTCAGGGAGGGCTGGAGCCGCCATTTTTAATTATTATTCCTTGAAAAAATTTTGTAAAATTTTTCAAATCTATACCAATAAATACCATCAGAAGTTATTTCAAAAAATAATTGCGTTAACTCAAAAAAAAAAATCCTAAAATTAAGTTAATTTTCGGGACTTTGGACTAGAACCTCCCCTTAATGACCGTGTCATAATTATTAAGCACAAGTTATGGGTCAAAAACAAAAAGGGTGCATACAACCGAACTTATTTCCTTACTAATACTTTGGAAAACCCATACAACAGCATTTTAAATAAAAAAATCGGGCAAGTACGAGTTACACTCGTACCAAAATCTAGGGTTCCGTACATTTACGAAACAAAGATATACCTTATTAACCAACAGAAAGCTCTAATTTGGTACACATATGTATTTTCACGTGTAGATTACAAGAAAATTAAAGGGAACATTATCTGGATTGACAGTCAAAACGTTGTCAAAAAAAGAAAAACTGCAAATTTTCGAAAAATAAGTTTTTTCCTTATAACTTTAAAACTATTTGAGCTAGAGGGCTAAAATTTGATACATTTGTATATTTTTATGTACAGATTATGAAAATTAATTAGAACGTACAAATTATGAAAATACTTCTACCTTCAAGTACATGAAATTTTTGCTTAAGGGTACAGGCTTGTATTTCATATAAATAGGGGAGACTGGGGCAAAGGTGCTAACCGGGGTAAAGGTAATAATCATAATATCTTGAGTATTAATAATTATCAAAACTTTCTTCTATTACACGAATATTCATTTTTATTGCGATAAAAAATAAAGATTATTAATACTAAAGATATTATGATTATTACCTTTACCCCAGTTACCACCTTTGCCCCAGTTTCCCCTAACATAAATATCAAGAATTTTTTTTAGGGGGAGGCCCTGAAATTTGTTTAGGGTTTCAGGGCTTAAAACAGTCTTGATTATAGGTACTGTTGTATCCTTGATTAAGCCTTGTATAAGATTAAAATTTTTTTTTGGTTTTTTTCATAATTTTTCAATTATATTGAAAAAAAGTGATAATAATTTTCAATTGCGTTTTATATCGTTTTTCTAAATTCTGAGTATACAATTAAAAATTTTATTGGTTTGAAGGGTACTGTAGGACAATTAGCGTGAGCTCTAGCATAGGGGTCTAATCCTCTTTTTGGTGATTTTTGAATTTTTTTTTGTGTCCTCATAATATTCAATTTTATTTCCAAACACAATTTTTCCATTATCTGCATGCAAAAATACACAAGTGTACCAAATTTTAGCCCTCTAACTCAAATAATGGCAAAGTTAGAGAAAAAAAACTTTTTTTTTGAAAATTTGCAGTTTTTTTTTGACAACGCTCTGGCCATCAATTCAGATCATGTTCTCTATATTTTTCGTGTAATCTACACGTGAAAATACATATGTGTACCAAATTTCAGACCTCTAGGTCAAATAGTTTAGAAGTTAAGGGGGGGGGAATGTTCCCTTTTTAATGCATTTTTGCAAAAAAGTTGTTATTTCCTTGACAACACTATGAACATCACCTTGAATCATGTGGTCTATATTTTTCGTGCAATCTACACGTGAAAATACATAAGTGTACCAAATTTCAGCCCTCTAGGTCAAATAGTTTAGAAATTAAGGGGGGGGGGAATTGTTTTTGGCTACGGACGCACGAGTATCGCTATAAGGGTTCCGCCGAACACCGAAGGTGTACAGAACCCTAAAAACGAAGAAAACATGATAAAATCAATCTGTCACACAACTTCGTAAAGTATATAAAAACATATACAAAAATACTCAATAATAACTTACTTCTCTGCTGATCATGAAAACATTAATGACAAGTAATCAGGAATTATGAATTGTAAATGCAATTTTATTATTACACAATTTAGCTTATTTAGAAGATCATCATGTTAGAACACAGAAATTTGTTCTTGTAATTACAAAACACTACACTGGAAACGCTGTTTCGAAAGTTGGATAACCACACGACACATGTAACAGAAGTAAACAAAAAACATTTTCTTTATTGCATTCCCAAGTAGCACGTAATATTACGTAAGTATCGCAGTAATATTACATTCAATATTAGTAATATTACAGGTTGATGTTACAGTAATATTACTGTGACATTAAAATGTCCGCGTCAAGGTAATATTACAAGGTAATATTGAGGTAATATTACAAAGTGATATTACAGTAATGTTACAAAGTAATATTACAGTGACATTATAGTAATATTACAATTAAATATAATGTATAAAAAATTTTGGACGACCGAGTCTTGAACCCTTGTAAGCTGACCATGTAGGTAGATGCCTTAAACCACTCGGCTACTTAGCTCTTAGAATATATTTTAGAAAGTCTTCTACATATTGTACTACATATTTGTAATATTAATGTAATATTACAAGGAGATTTGTAATATTACTGTAATATTAACTCAATATTTCTTTGTAATATTACTACGTAATATTACCTCAACATTACCCTGTAATATTACCTTGACGCGGACATTTTAATGTCACAGTAATATTACTGTAACATCAACCCGTAATATTACCAATATTGAATGTAATATTACTGCGATACTCACGTAATATTACGTGCTACTTGGGTTGTATCATTAGAACATACAGGTTTTGCCAAACATGTAGTAACGAGTTTTAACTGAATATGACGAAAATTAAAATTTTTATTTGCCATATTGGATCCGCCATTTTGAAATTTGAAAATCTATTATTACGAATCTATCTATTACGAAACTTAATCAGCGACTCCAAAAACCCACAGATAACAAATTTGAACTCAATCGGAAGAAAATTTAAATTTTCATTTGCCATATTGGATCCGCCAATTTTAATTTTAAAAATCTAACTTTATATTCGTAATCAGCGACCCTAAAAACTTCTGGGTAACGAATTTGCACTTAATTAAACTAAAATTAAAATTTGTCATTTGTCATATTGAATCCGCAATTTTGAATTTTAAAAATCTAACTTCAAATTCGTAATCAGCGACCCCAAAAACATTCAAGTAAGAAAATTTAGGCAAATCAGGGGACATTTTATGGATAAGTAAAATATGTGCATGAACTTTAAAAGTTTGCAATGGATTTGACGCCATATTAGGTCCGCGATCTTGAAATTTTTTATTTTGCCTTACATATCTTTAAAGTGAACAACTTTTATTTTCTAAGAACGTAGCTTGAAAATAGAAAACAAATTTTGTATTTTGGACATTAATGGGTTAATTAATTCTCAAAAAGGGAGCAGCTAGGATTTCAAATTTTCCAGATATTGAATCTACAAGTGACCTAGAAACACCCCCTACAACCCGATTTTTGATACATTTTCATCACATTTTTTGGTCCTTCAAGACCACCGTGCAAAATGACATCTCATTTGTCTCATTTGGATGTGAAATTTGGGTGTGGATGAAAACCAAACTAGTTCATGACAAAAAAATTAATAATTTGCACGTTAAAAAATTGCTGATATAATAAAAAGAAGGCGAGTTTTTTTAGGTTTCAATTTTTTTTTTATTAATGTTGCATTCATATTAAAGTAAAATCACCCATGAGAAAATTAGTACTGCTTAATAAAAGAAAAGTAAACAAATTACAGTGTTAAAACGTAAACTACTGATTTTGTTTAAATTTTTAATTTTAAAGCATCTAAAAACAGTTAAAAACTATTAATAATTTTATGTATAGTGAATTTCAGTTAGCCTAAAATATATAGTGAACGACTAATATAATCTTTTTTCAATATCCGGTAGTGGACTTTTGGCCAAGTTTTCGGGTCGTCTGGCCCACTGTGGATCACCGGTAACTTGTTTGTTTTGTTCCGAGTACGTTATCAAAGAAATATCCTAGAGGCTTTTATTTCAGTGTAGGTAAATCATAATTTTTAGGGTTCCGTACCGTAAAACGGAACCCTATTAAAATCACTATGTGTGTCCGTTTTCTCACCCCCTCTAACTTCTAAACTATATGAGCTAAAGACTTCCAATTTGATACACATATGTAATTTCACCTTGGATTTACGAAAATAATATTGAAAACGCGATTCGAGCTCATGAACATGCCAAAATCCAGAAAAAAACCACTTTTTTGCCCTAAAATGCAAAAAAATGACCATATCCCCCGCAATCCTTTAAACTATTTGACTTAGAATGCTGCAATTTGGTACACATATGTAAATTTACGTGTAGATTACAGAAAAATTATAGAGAACTTTCGTAGAGGCGGTCTGCATAGTGTTAACCAGCCAAAAAGTACGATTTTTTTAAAAAAATTCAAAAAAAACTAGTCTGCTCTCTTTCTTAGTCTCTAATTCTGTTTCTCTTGTATAATATATTATGTTTCTGGAACCATTCAGGTGTTACCGTAACCATTCGGTTGTTTCCGTAACCATTTGGGTGTTTCCGTAACCATTCGGGTGTTTCTGTAACCATTTGGGTGTTTCCGTAACCATTCGGGTGTTTCTGTAACCATTCGGGTGTTTCCGTAACCATTCGGGTGTTTCTGTAACCATTCGGGTGCTTCCGGAATCATTCGGATGTTTCCGGAATCATTCAGGTGTTTCCTTAACCATTCGGGTGTTTCTGTAACCTTTCGGGTGTTTCCTGAATCATTTGGATGTTTCCGGAATCATTCAGGTGTTTCCTTAACCATTCGGGAGTTTCCTTAACCATTCGGGTGTTTCTGTAACCTTTCGGTTGTTTCTGGAATCATTTGGATGTTTCCGGAATCATTCAGGTGTTTCCTTAACCTTTCAGGTGTTTCCTTAACCATTCGGGTGTTTCCGTAACCATTCGGGTGTTTCTGTAACCATTTGGGTGTTTCTGTAACCATTCGGGTGCTTCCGGAATCATTCGGATGTTTCCGGAATCATTTAGATGTTTCCTTAACCATTCGGGTGCTTCTGTAACCTTTCGGGTGTTTCCGGAATCTTTTGGATGTTTCCGGAATCAGTCAGGTGTTTCCTTAACCATTCGGGAGTTTCCGTAACCATTCGGGTATTTCTGTAACCCTTCCGGTGTTTCTGGAATCATTCGGATGTTTCCGGAATCATTCAGGTGTTTCCTTTACCATTCGGGTGTTTCCGTAACTATTAGGGTGTTTCCGTAACCATTCGGGTGTTCTGTAACCATTCTGGTGTTTCCGGAATCATTCGGATGTTTCCAGAACCATTTGGATGTTTTTGTCTCTGTCTTTCACTATCTCCCTCTCTCTCGCACACAACCTCAAATTGACAGCTATTGGCTGTGAACGACGGATGGACGGACGGACGACAAAGTCTCACTATAACGGTTTCGGTCTACAATTACGAAACCCTAAAAACGGCCCTGATCCTTCAGCTGCAAAATTTTTGGCATATAGTGCTAAAAATTTGTACCAATAAAGTTTTATTTAGTGAATAATAAAAAATATTGTTAGTAATGGTTTCCTGGTGGAAAATTTTTAATCTCTGCCTCATATAATTGAAAAAAATTAGAGCGGTACGGAACCCTTCGACTTGGTATGAGTGTAACTCCTACTAGCCCGATTTTTATAATTGTGACTCGTTCTAAAGAAAGGGATCTTAGAAGCAAATTGGTAATTTTACAGGAGAGTATAATCAAAAGTCGAGCGCGCATGGTAATCTGTACAAATCGAGAGATTTAAATTGTTATAATTTGAGAAATATTCAGTAAAAACCTTTTTTGACTTTAGATAATGAAAAAGGAACCCTTAATAGAATTAAAACATCCATTAACCGAAAAACGATATTTTGCTTTTTAGATCACTTTCTTCAGAACGCGTTACTTTTATTTTTCATCTTTAGTTTATGAAATTAATTTTTAATTAATCAAATTTTTTAAATTGATATACACGCACGGTGGTCTTGAAGCCAAAAAGTTCCGACCTAAAATGACGAAAAAACCGGCTCAATTTCATTTTTTAGAAAAATACATTTTTTCTTATATATATATATATCTCCCTATATTATAAAAAGATATCGTCGCCTCTGCCGCCGCCGCTGTTTCAAGATTTGAGCTATTACAGGGTTGCCACGTTTAATTTACAGGGCTGGTACGTTTAATATAGCTCTATGGCTAGAGCCAGGCTGGGGAGAGTATTGAGGAGGGCTTAAGCCAGGATTGGGCGAGTCTTGAGCCAGGATTGGGCTAGGATTGAGTTAGGTTTGTGAGGCTTGAGCCAGTCTAGAGCCAGGGTTGAATAGAGACAAGCCTCACAATCATTTACAGGGTTGGCAAGTTTAATCTAGCCATCTAGCCATGTTTAATCTCTAGAGTCAGGCTTGGGACAGATTTAGGTCAGGGTTGAGCCAGGCTTGGGCGAGTATTGAGCCAGGTTTGGGCCAAGATTGAAATAGGTTTGTGAGGCCTGAGTGAGATTAAAGATAATTTTCAACAATTCTAGAATCAAATAAAAAGGGGTTGGGGCAGTCTAGGGCCAGTTTTGAGCCAGGCTTGAGCATTTCTTTTTGTTAGGTTTTTTGCTAGGCTTCAGACCTAGGCCTGAAGAAGGCTTGAGTTAGGACAGAGCCAAGCTAGAAGCAGAGTTGAGTCAGGGTTGAGTGAAGGTTGAGATAATTTTTAAAAATTCTAAAATTCAATAAAAAATAAAGATATAAAAAAAAAAGATTGGTTTTTAGCCAAATTCTTTGAAATAAATAAATTCTTTTAAATATTCAATTTTAGTTTGAACTTAATTTTTTAATTAATTTAAAATAATTTAGAATAAGGTAATTGTATCATAAATCGATTAGTATCTACAGTCGATCAGTGATGATTTAATTAGCAAACATTAATTAATAGTTTTATTACATTGATAATAAATCTTGTAATATTCGAGGTAGTATTTGGAAGTAGTATTAATTAATTTTATCCAATTAAATCATCACTGATAAGATTAGGTGAGATGCCAAATTGGTTTATAATAAACTTTAATGTTAAAGTTTCTTACACCTTCTTGCGGTGCATCTTGGAAAAAAATTCTTTCAAAATAATAAACTAAAAACCAATCTTTAAATAGATTTAAAATAAGTCTAAATAAATAAAATATAAATAAATAATAAATAATAAATTTTCATTAAAAATAAGAAAAAAAGAAAAATAAGAAAAAAAATTTTAAAAAAGTGAAAATTTATTTCAAAGAATTTGGCTAAAAGCCAATCTTTAAATGGAATATAAATAATTTACTGTATAACTAACATAAAATTATTTTTTAATTAAAATATACAGATAATACATTAATTTACAGGTAACATTTAATACAAATAGGGGGGTTGGCGCGCGAAGCGCGCAGGGGGGCAAAGCCCCCCTAGTATATATATATATATGTCGTAGGCAAGTAGAAGAATCAGGCATTTAGCTTAATTCTTAGGCATCAAGCTAAACTTAGGCAAGTAGATGAATAAAGATGTAAAGGATGCGCATTCTTCTACTTGTCTGGATTCATTTAGACATTAAGCTTATTGACTAGACAATAAGAAAACTGCCTAAAGTGTTTCCGGCAAATAGAAGAAAAAAGATGTTCTATTCCAAATACATCTGTTACTAGTTTTTTTACTTATTACTTCGCAGCACTTTTCTCAAATTCTAATTTATCAACAGTATGAAGATCTTTTTTCAAATTATTCAGCAACATCGTCAACTGTTAGTTGGAACAAATAACGAGAAACTGAATTTTATTTTGCATTTTATAAAATAAATACAAAGTAACGTTTACTTTTAATAAATTATTTACTTCGAAAGTTTGTTTATATATCTGTTTTTATACTTCGTCATAGAATATCCTTTTTCTTCTATTTGCCGGGAAGACTTTAGGCAATTAGCTTATTGCCTAGTTAATAAGCTTAATGCCTAAATGAATCCAGGCAAATAGAAGAATGCGGATCCTCCACATATTCATTCTTCTACTTGCCTAAGTTTAGCTTAATGCCTAGGAATTAGGCTAAATGCCTGATTCTTCTACTTGCCTACGACATATATATATATGTAATTTTCTATGTAAATGTATATACATATATACCTATATATAAGGTGTCCCAAGTTTGGAAACAGACATGAATCTCAAAAAATCTAAATTGCATAATTCTAGATCCCAGTGTATTCAAAATTTTGAACTCTTACCTTATTTTTATGTTGTGCATCCTTAATGGTAGTAACTTTTTTTTTAAATTTCCAACCCAAAGTGTATGAATACTTGTTACAGTTTCTTTGTAAATTCAACTTGTTTTTCTATGCAAATTCAAAAGAAAATTAAATTAAAAAGTTAGAAGGTGAATGAATTTAGATTAAATTTGAACTGCTACATGCGTTATTTATTAGAAATGATATAATTTATCTTAAAAGATTTATTAAATAGATATTATTACAGTAATGTATTCATATATATGCTGTAACCGTTCTCTCTATGAAACACGCAACTCGTAGCGACAATGCGTGCGAGAAAGAAAGGTTATTGAGACACAAATACTGACCAACCACAATGGCGGCTTTCCGATCCCGACTCGCAAGCCTTACGCTTTCAGCGTGCGAGACTCCCTCGAAGCCCGTTTCAATTTGTAACCGTGCCAGGTGCAACTATGCACTTCGAGCTTTCTCCGGAATTGAGATCTCCCGGTGTGGTGTTGGCCAGCTAGCCTTCGAGCTTCACGAACATCTCCCGGCGTGAGTTGACGTGCATACGAGAAAGAGAGAAAGAGAACGAGACCACGTTTTCACTCCGCCACTCTACTTTATTTTACAATCACAGGAACACAAAGTAAAATAAACACATTTTTAAAAAGAACGTTTAATGAATCGAAACTTGTAAAGAAACAACTTACAAAACGAAATTAAATTATGGCTTAGCACAGCCACGACCGACGACAGCGTACATCCCGAACCTTCCACTTCGAGATAAAAGAGGAAAACTAACCTTTAAGCTGGCAAATCGTCTCATTCGTTTCCATTTCTTTAACGAATTAGTCTCAGGCAGGAAAACAGTCGGTATCCGTAATTCTCGTTCACCACAAACACAAAGCAGTCACTGCTTTTGAGTCTCAGCACACACTGAGCTCTCCACCCCCACAGCACCGAAAATTTCCTGAAAATTTATTAAAGATTTATTTGCAAACTTCGGAATATTTAGGTGCAAAGCTTAGCGAAAATTGTGTAAAGATTTAAAAGTCCCGATTAAATAAATGTTTAGCGTAAAAGTTGACTGAACATTTAAATCTACATTTTCGTAAAATTTTCGTCGCGAAAGTTTCCTGAACATTTAAATTTACATTTTCGTGAAATTTTCGTCACGAAAGTTTCCTGAACATTTAAATTTACATTTTCGTGAAATGTTCGTCGTAAAAGTTAACTGAAGATTTAAATTAAATTTTCGTGAAATGTTTGTCGCAAAAGTTGATTCAACATTTAATTTAAATTTTCGTGAAATGTTTGTCGCAAAAGTTGATTCAACATTTAATTTAAATTTTCGTGAAATGTTTGTCGCAAAAGTTGATGTAACATTTAAATTAAATTTTCGTGAAATTTTCGTAGTAAATTTTGACTGAACATTTAAACTGAATATTTGTGAAATGTTTGTCGCAAAAGTGGATTGAACATTTATGTGAATATTTGCTAAATGTTGAGCAGAAAGTTGACCAAATAAAAAAAATTATATTAAATAGAACACACAGGAAATTGTAAGTTGAAAGATTTTATTAGATTAAGGATTTGTAAAACGTTACAGAATCTTCGAAATATTATTCAATAAATGTGTTTATATTAATTTAATTACTGTTTAATTTACTTGTTCCCCTTCTATTTAATATAATTTTTTTATTCGGTCAACTTTCCGCTCAACATTTAGCAAATATTCACTTACATGTTTAATTCACTTTTGCGACAAACATTTCACAAATATTCAGTTTAAATGTTCAGTCAAATTTCACTACGAAAATTTCACGAAAATTTAATTTAAATGTTGAATCAACTTTTGCGACAAACATTTCACGAAAATTTAATTTAAATCTTCAGTCAACTTTCACGACGAACATTTCACAAAAATGTAAATTTAAATGTTCAGGAAACTTTCGCGACGAAAATTTGACGAAAATGTAAATTTAAATGTTCAGGAAACTTTCGCGACGAAAATTTTACGAAAATGTAAATTTAAATGTTCAGTCAACTTTTACGATAAACTTTTATTCAATCGGGACATTTAAATCTTCACACAATTTTCGCTAAGCTTTGCACCTAAATATTCCGAAGTTTGCAAATAAATCTTTAATAAATTTTCAGGAAATTTTCGGTGCTGTGGGGGCAGGGACCGGCACATGCAACGTTGGTTCAGGCGCTTGCCGGTTGGTGTCCCTGGTTTTCTGTTCTTTCCCGTCCGCTGCTGACCACTGGCGGTCACTTTCGGGACTAACTGTCATCTCGTGCCGTCTGCTCGCCCAGATGTCAACAAGGTTCGATTAGCTGGCTAACGATCACGACATCGACCGTCCGGATCCTCTACATCGGCTTCTTCGCTGTGTTTCGAGTGTCGGGTAGTGTAGTGTTTGTCGCGTGGTACGTGGACTGTGCTGTGTTTTTGTTATTATATAAAATAATAAAAGAAAATACAAAAATCGTGTTGTTCTCGTGTCAACAAAAAGACAATTTAACAAGTTTACAAAATAGTGCTTAACAAAAGCAATGATGCCAGTAAAATACAAAATCAAGAAATAATATGTGTTGAGTGCGTGCTGATCATATTGAAGAGATAACGCATTTAGCAGTTCAAGTTTAATCTAAACTCATTTCTATTGTAACTTTTTAATATAATTTTTTCTTAACTTGCATAGCATACAAATTGAATTGACAAGAAAACTGTATCAAGTATTCATACACGTTGGGTTGTGTATTTAAAAAAAACCAAATACAATTACAAGTTACTACAAAAAAAATAAGGTAAGAATTCAAAATTTTAAATACACTGAGATCTAGAATTATGCAATTTAGATTGTTTGAGATTTATGTCCGTTTCTAAACTTTGGGACACCCTATATGTAGGTATATATGTATATTCATGTACATAAAAAATTACATATACATATATATATATGGGGCAATATTTCTGAACTGTCCAGGTCAAAAAATAAAATTTATTCAAACTTTGCTAAAGTGTTTTTATTGTTAGTGGAAGTGTAAATACCAAATATTTTCAATTTCCATGAAATAGTTTTTGAGTTACACTGTTTTAAAATTTCGAATTTTTTTAAAATGTAGTTTTTTAAATGTATTATATTTCTAAGTACATGTCATGAAAGTTAGCATACATATAGTGATTTCGAAAGCTTTCTTACAGGCTATTTGATTAAAGTAAATGTTTTTTTGTAAAAAGAAAATTCGGCCTTGAATTTCAAGGTTAAAGTATTTATTTGATTGAATCTCGAAATCGGATTTCTTAAAAAAATTTTAACCTATCTCAATAGAAAGCTTGACTTTTTTCGTATTAAATATGTCAAAATCAGAGTGGAACTCAAAACACTTTTGTCAAAAAGACATTTCAAATACTCGCTTGCGCTCGAATAGCGCGACCTCGCGCAAGTAATTACTGGTTTCTCGAGGGCGCGCGGGTATTTAAAATGTATTTTTGACAAAAGTATTTAGAATTCCACTTTGATTTCGACATAACTTAAAGAAAAAAAGTCAAGCTTTCCATTGAGATAAGTTTAAATTTTTTTAAAAAATTCGATTTCGAGATACAATCAAGTTAAGATTTTTACCTTTAAATTCAAGGTCAATTTTTCTTTTACAAAAAAAACATTTATTATAATCAAATAGCCTGTAAAAAAAGCTTTAAAATCACTATATATATATGTTAAATTTTATGCAATCTACTTAGAAATATAATACATTTAAAAAACTACAGCTTAAAAAATTAAAAATTTTAAAACTGTGTAACTCAAAAAATATTTCATGGAATTAAAAAATATTTGGTATTTACACTTTCACTAACAATGGAGACACTTTAGCAATGTTAAAATATATTCTATTTTTTGACCTGGACAGTTCAGGAATTTTTCCCCATATATATATAAGAAAAATTGAATTTTTCTGAAAAATGAAATTAAAAAATAGTATATTTGTAAATCATTTTGCTAAATATTGATTAAAAGATCAGCTAGGATTTCAAGTCCAACGGATTTGAGATATTCACATCCAACAGAACACTTCCTCATTAGCCGATTTTCTCATCTTTTTAGGTCGGAACTTTCCGGCTTCAAAACCACCGTGCACGATGAATCAAAGATTACATCAATTTAAATTTATTCCAATTTCTTTTTATTATTAATTTTCTTTCTTTATTACATTATGCATTTCTTTCATTTCACATAATTATACATAAATAAAATATTATTTGAAGAAATAATAAAATCTGGCGTGCGCTTTAGCGCGCGCTTTTTTTCCTGGTGGTCATGAATACATTAAGCTGTCAGTTTGTTGTCCGTTTTTGATGAGTAAGAGCTTCAGATCACTTGCCAACTTGAATGGCACATTGTTTGAATTTACTAAATTGCATAAGTACAACACGTTATCGTAGGTTTCTTTAATATTGGGTATTACACAAAGGATATTGATTGAATTTACACTAGTCAATGTAGCGCTTTTACTGATTCTACCTCCTTTGGAATATTTTGATCTCTTAGCCGGTATAGCAGTGTCAGGCACGCTTTCTTCATAATTTTTATTAAAAAGCGACAACAAAATTTAAAAAAAAACCTTACCAGAATCCGCCATAATTTTTATGTAATAATTTCTAACCATATTACGGTAATCTACGACTGTTTCCAGTACTTCATAGCAATCAGCATACACAATTGGCTTAACTTTTTTTCCATACGTCCCTTCAACATCAAAGAGGTGACTACCTATTTCATAAACGTCATTTAAGATCTTGCCTTTTTCAACCGCATGATTTGGGAATTGCTTTTTTCCCAGCGCTGCATCGAATAAAATTTTCTATGACTCTCATTTCATTTGAAGGCAATCCCATATTATTTTGCAAATTATACAATTTATCCGCACTAAATACAGTAACTTTATTTGTTTCAGGATTCACTAAGATTGTAGTAGATATTATATCGGCCTCAGGTATGCAGTTTGATTGTTTCGGCTTTTAATGAGTTAGAAGACTCGCTTTTCTTACTTTTTTGTTTGAGAATATTAAATACAACTTTATCTGTGACGTTTTCAGAAAAGTTAACTATGATGCTCTGTAAATTATCTACTAAAACATTTTCTTTGTTGCAATCATGGCGCAAGCCCTTACCAACTTCTCCGCAACAAATTTTACAAATTGTAATATTTTGGTTTTCACAGATTTTAGAAACGTTTAAATATTTTAAGCTTTTTCCTGTACTTGCAGCCGCATAAAGACCATTATCCGCATCTATTTTGATTTTAAAGTTCTGTTCATAACCCTTACCTACAACAGCTTTCGAATGAAAAGTAGACCTTGCAGTTAAACAAATGTAACATTTCCTTGTCAACGTGTTTTTGGATCAGAATTTCACCCTCTTTAATAATCCTAAAATAGCTGAATTTCTTAGACCCATTACAAACAATTTTTTTCCACAAGTTCCGCAGCCTTTCAACCTGTTGTCTTCGTGATGGCAGAATTGTTGAGACATTTTAAAGCTGACATAAAAGCTGTCAAAAATAATAAATACATGTATAGAAAAAAAGTAAATTGTAAACTAAATGGTAACGTTGCAGTATTTTTACTTACCTCTTACTTTCCAATTAATTATTTATTGTAATACAGTGATAAATAAATCCATCAATAAGGCATAATAAGTGACACCGATATGTTTAATATCTCTTAATTAAATTAAGTAAGATAAACAAAAACATTTTAACAAAATGAACATTGCTGTGACATTATATTCCATTCTTATTATTCTATACTAAAAAAAAGCGCGCGCTAAAGCGCACGCCAAATTTGATTATTTCTTCAAATAATGTGTCATTTATGTATAATTATGTGAAATAAAAGAAATACATAATATAATAAATAAAGAAAATTAATGATAAGAAGATATTGCAATAAATTTAAATTGATGTGATCTTTGATTCATCGTGTATATCAATTTGCAAATTTTTATTAATTAAAAATTAATTAAATACAATAAAGATAAAGAATAAAATGAAGGATATGAGAAATAATTATAAAAAATTATAATATACCTAATACCAATTAAAAACTTCACTTTAAAAAGTTTACTGATCAACACTCTCTGCTCTTAATATTTTAGAACCTTTTTCCAATATAACCAATATATGTATGTGTGGTAAACCGCGCTTTTGAAATTCAATAACATAAACATAAAACTTTACTTGTCCAAATAGTTTGTCATCTACTATAGTTTTAATTAAGTTTTTTACTTTTAAATGAAAGACTCTTGCAACCATGTCAGGTTTATTAGAAGCTGACTGATCAAGTAATAAATTTTCTTAAATTTCTTTCCATTTTGAACTACGTGTCATTGTAATGAATAAATCTGGTCTACCATGAAAAGCTACATAATGGTCATTGCATATTCATATTGTTCTAACATGTTACAAGGTCATCCTATAAATGATGAAGGCATTATCAACATCTTGCCAACATGTACATTATTTTCAATTTCTTGATTATCTAAGTGATCAATTAATCCTTTGTAAGTTTCACTTCTTAACTTTGTTTGATTATTTTACAAAAATGTCACCAAACTTTTTCAACTTTGACATAATTGTCAACTAACCATTGCTGAAACATTCTTTCACCATATAAAAATTGATTGAAGAGATGATCTCATACTTCCATTTTATATTTGATATAAGAAGATCTGGACACGGTTAGATTTCTGGTTAATTTGTCACTATTAGTACAAATCATATCGAAACTCTAACCCTTGCTTCCTAAGGAATAAAATATAGGATATATCCAAAGTTTAACATTTGGATCTAAA
This sequence comes from Ganaspis brasiliensis, assembly GCA_037103525.1. Taxonomy (NCBI): domain Eukaryota; kingdom Metazoa; phylum Arthropoda; class Insecta; order Hymenoptera; family Figitidae; genus Ganaspis; species Ganaspis brasiliensis. Next base: position 1,477,517 of record JAZKLR010000056.1, on the reverse strand, counting down.
AGACTAACCAATTGCAATTATTTAATCGAGGTAATTGCTTCTTCTTAATCGATGTAATTGCTTCTTCTTAATCTAACAGGAATAATTGACCAAAAGATGGATCATTATCAATTTCAGGAAATAGGCAATTGTTGATTTGATAATAAATTCGACATTGAATTATACATCAAAATGGTCCCCGCCTTCTATTTTTAAAATTAACTACGTTGGCATTTTAAGATGCAAAAGCAAATGGATTATTGTAAAGTCTTATATTATTCCTAAAATAGCTAGATATCTTATGACTTCCATCTAACAATTTTTTTAATTCATGAGGGTATTTTTCTAAAGGCAACGATACACCACCGTGACTGCAACAATAATTTTAGGTTAATTTCTTTTGAATTTTTTTTTTCTTAAAATGTTTAGCCTTGCATCTTTTGCAAAAAAACGACATTTTACCAAGATAATATTCGTTATAACTTTGAACATGTATGCTATTAATATTTTTTTCTGCATAAGCAAAATCACGAATATTAATGTTTTCATTCGCATAAATGACTCCATTTTTTTACCTGTATATTCCGAAACATCCATTTTTTTCTTATGGATTACGTTTCTTTTTAATTTTAATCATTTACATTATTGTTTTTGTTATTTTGCGTGACATTTTTTCATTTTCTCATAACAAATTCTTTCATCTTGCTCCTGCATATCTTTTGAATATAGTATTTCATTATTTCATCCTAATCATAGCACATCTTCTGTTTCAATTTCAATCTTTGACGATTTTGTTTATATTCTGCTCTACTTTTTTTTAATTTTCTGATTAGAGGTGTTCATAATTTTTGTCTGGCTCACTATTCTTTGTAATTTTTTATTCTTATCATCTCCTCCTACTTCTTTAAGATACTTTAACTGACTTTCAACATATTTTAATATTCTGCACGACTTTTTTTATTTGTCTCATTACAATCGCTAGAAAATATTAATTTGTCAGAACTATTATATCTCTTTTCTTCTTTAACAGCACTATCTATGTGTTTTTTTTTATAAAAATTGAAATCTGTTTCACTACTTAGACATACATCTTCCATAACTGATATTTCTGTTTCTTTGTTATCAATTTTTTTCGTTTCAATTTTAACATTTCACTGTATTCTTTCTAATATTCTGCTCTAGTTTTTCTACTTTTCTCATTAGCATTGCTAAAAAATATCTTCTTACTTTTATTGTTTCTAATATTTTATAATTATTACCTTCTTTTACTACTTCAATAGAATTTGACGCATTTTCCACATATTTTTGTTTACAAAGATTTATATTCTGTCACTATTTACACTTTCCATATTTGTTATTTGTCTCTAATTCCCATCTTTTCTTTTAACTTAGGTCTTTTACAATACATTTTTTCATATTTAGTACTACTTTATTTAGTTAGTCAGTCATGAATATTAACAACTTTTTTCTGTCCTATTTTTGTATGTAATGAAGGACCACTACTATCTACTTTCATTTCTGTAAAGTCGTCATTAGTTTGATAATCTAATTTTGTCTTCTGTGTGACATCTTTTACATTCCTCACATGTAAATTATTGTTGTTTATTTATTCATTATTGCAAATTCTAAGATTATACAATTTTGTAAAATTATCCGAAAATGAGATGACACATTTTTTTCAAACATCATATACAAATGAGTTCTTATTAAAGTATGATTATATACAACATTTTCAGGTTTAATATTCAAATATAAAGAACAGCAAACGCAATGGCGTATACACCACAATCAACAAAATTTAGTTGTTGTTGTACTCTTAAAAAAACTACATTAAACCTTCACAATTAATTTATTTATTAAACAGTTATCAATCACTTATTTAATGAATCCACAATCGCATTTTATGGACACTTTTAGCATTTCATAACACTTACTTTATTGAAAATAAGAAGGAAATAAAAAATTGTAACACTTTCTAAATATTGTTACTTTAGTCAACACATTTTGCACACTTTCGTTTTAATCACTGTCACTTTTTAAATTTAATTTTTAATGTATATTTACTATTAGAGTCACTTTATTATTTATTATTTATCACTTGCAGTTCATTTCTCTAATAAACACTTTTTGTTCACCGTATTAAGAACTATTCAATACAAACTTTTAATAAACAATAAGCATATTAATACTATACACTTTCACATTAAACATATTTCTATTATAAACACTTAATAAAAAATACACAATAATTAGCATTATTCACTGACACATTATACACACTCAAGTTCTATTCATTAATAACTTTCACTACCATGCACTTCCATACCACGCACTAATGTATTTATCTCTCTTTTCGTTGAAGCTCGAAAATTTTTTCTCTTTTCCAAAACCAATTATAACACTCATTATGCAAGGGTTGGCACGAAAAACGATGAGCTTATTGAGTCTATTGTTTGTATTTAGAAAGAAAAATTTAAATTTGAAGAATATTTGAATAATGATGTAAAATTTCAGAATTTAATTTAATTTCTCTGTTTTCATTAAAACTCAAAAAATTTTTTACTTTTCCTAAAGCCATTAACCCTCATTATACAAGGGTTTGATCAAAGGATAATGGCACATTGCAAGTAGTCTATTGTTTGTATTAAGAAATGAAATTTAAATTTCAAGGTAATTTGTATAATGAGCTGAGAGTTTCTTTTTCCGTAAACTTTTAAGAAATACCTTCTCTCTCTAACCAAGGAATTAGGTATGAAAGTATCCTTTTTCGTTAACTGTTGACGCTTTTCTGTTAACTTTTAACGCTTACCTTCAGTACTCGTTTCTTATATAGGATATGTGACGTGGACAGTGAAAAGGGGGCTTACGTGTAAAGACGCGTCTATGAGTGCCGACAAAATGGATCAGCGTCAAGCAAACGTAAGATTACTCAAGAAACTAGAACAATTTTGCACACAAAAACCAATAAAGAGTCTTTAGTAATAAAACTAGAATCCCCACACTTCGTGAATTCAAAAGCATCTTTGCTCATTAACACGGGAGCAGATGTAAATATCATTAAATTGTGTGTCCTTTGTCGTGTACTATTAGTAGCCAAAGACGAGGCTATTTAAATATCAGACATATCACCTGTTACTATTTCAACCCTTGAAACGGTAAAAATATCGCTAGGTAGCTTGATAGTTACTTTCTAAGTTGTGTCTTCAAACTTTCCAATAAATTTGGATAGAATATTAAGTTGCGATTATCTAAGGCAAGAAAAATTCGAAATATCCTTTTGGCACAATTCAGTAGTGACCTATTCCAACCCTATTAAACTCATATTTTTTGCAGCTAGCAAATCTGTCGAGCTAGAGAAGTATTAGTGAAAAACAAAATTAATCACAAAAATAAGTTAAAAGGAAAAGCTAGGACTAGACAGGTCGTTCCAATAGAAGTTTTAAACAAAGAACTAAGAGAAGGTTATTTGCCCTTAGTAAGGACTTGGAATGAAGTTTTTGTTAGAGAAGGAGCCGTGACGAATAACAATGGAATTTGCCATGTTTTAGCTATAAAAACAACCGCAAAAGACGTAGAATTAACCATACTTACGCAAGAATTAATACCTTTCGAGTATTACAATCTTCCAGAGGAAAAATCAGATCATGATGATTTTTTTTCTCAAAAAGAAGAAATAGACAAGGTTATAGATAGAATAAAGTCTAAAGGATCAATAGGACCTTCATCTTCACCCTACAACTTACCCTTGCTGATTATTCCAAAGAAAATTGATGCCAGTGGAAAGAAGAAATGGCGCATTATGATTGACTTTAGAGCACTCAATGAAAGGCTATAGGGGATGCGTATTCCCTCTCCTGCATCTTAAGTATTTTAGACTGCTTAAGGAAAAGTTTAATACCTTTCTGTATTTGATTTAGCCAGTAAGTTTCATCAAATAGAGCTTAATCAGGAGGACAGAGCGAAGACGGCGTTTTCAACAATAAATGGACTTTATGAATACATCAGAATGCCCATGGAACTAAAGAACTCACCAGCAACATTCCAGAGACTTATTAATTTGGTGTTGCTAGGATTGCAAGGAGTAGAATTGTACGTCTATCTAGATGACATAGTGGTCTACGCTAACAATTTAGAAGAGCATGGAAAGAAAGTAAGAAGACTGTTGGCAAGATTGAAAGAAGCCAATCTCACTTTACAGCCCGAAAAATGCGAGTTCCTAAGAAGGGAGGCAGAAGCAATGAAGGCAGCAAACCTGATTCCAAAAAAATAGAAGCAGTGGAGAACTTCCCAACTCCAAAAACACCACGAAATGTTAAGCAATTCTTAAGTCCGGCTGGATACTATAGAAGATTCATTAAAGATTTTTCAACACAAGTTAAGCCATTGACCAATCTATTAAAGAAGAAAGCGAAATTCCACTAGGGACCAGAAGCAGAAGCCAGTTTCAAGGATCTGCGATCTGCCTTGTGTCAGCGTCCAATATTACAACGACCAGATTTAGATAAACCTTTCACCTTGACAACAGATGTATTTAACTCCGCAATAGGAGCAGTTTCAAGTCAAGAAAAAGACGGAGTTGACTTGCCCTATTGCCAATCTTTCGAGAGTTTTAAATCCATCGGAAATCAACTACTCTACCACTAAAAAAAGTGTTTAGCAGTGTTATATGCAGTGCATCATTTTCTACCATACATATATGGTAAGAAATTCACTTTGGTAAATGATCACAAACCTTTTCAATGGATTGGAACCATTAAAGATCCAGGCCAGAGACTAATAAGATGGCGGCAAAAGTTAAGAAACTACGAGTATGCGTTGAAGTTCAAACCAGGAAAACTGACAATAGAAGAAAAGGAAAAGGAAGATAGTTCAAAATCAGAATCTAAAGCTGATGCAAACTCACCAATCCTAAAAAGACGAAAGAGTGTACTCCCTAGTTTGAATCTTCCTCCAACTTCACTAACTCATTTTACTGCACCAAAAAGTGCACCTCCTTAAGCTCCAATAACTCAAGAATAACTGTTTAAAAACGTAGAAGAAATAGAACCAAGATCAGTAGTTGATCAATTAATAATAATAATAATAATAATAATAATAATAATAATAATAATAACCGGAATCTCTGTGATATTTGGTGCTATCCGCTACCAGATATCACAGAAACGCTTGATCGATTTGGTCAAGTCCTTAGTTGCCCTTTCCCAAACATCGTGGAAATACTTGGTTTGTTAGGCCGAGTGTTTAAAGGGCATCTAAGGTGGGGTTGCTGGACCTCAACCGGGCGCGTCCCCAGGTGGCGGATAGGGGGATCCTCCTAGATATAGGTGGTATCGGGGAAATAAAATACCCGACGCGGACCATAACCAGATAGGGCTTGACACCTGAAATAATTGTCAACCCTGTGATGGGTTAACCACCCCCACAGGGTAACTTGCGGTTACGACAACTGTAACGCGCAGTGCCACCCACAATAGGTCTCTTTCGGATGGAGACCTGGGTTCAGTTGGGAGTGGCAATAGGATAGAACCCAGGCGACGACCAGGCTACGCCCGTGGACAAGCTCGTGAGCGTCTACGATGGACTGAGGAGATGAAGAGAGATGCCATCTTATGTTGGCGAAACTCTTCTCCTGACCGTAGAGGAATAATGAAGAGATGTTATGAGCGATGGATCACTATGTATCCCCAATACGCTCAAATAACATCTCAGAATCTAAGAGATCAGATATCCTCTCTGTTGGGTAGGGGATATGAAGCTCTCCTTCAAGAAGATCGAGACCCCGTAGAGAACAGACGATCAGTTCTCACAACACAACAAATGGTCGAGCATAGTTATGTGGGCGCAAGAGAAACCAAAATTCATCACAAGGTTTCCATTAAAATGGACAAATTGGCAGCGGCGAACAGAGAACTTTCGGACCTTTCAGAAGATGTAGACCTCTGGACATTGAACTGTGCAGTTTATGAAAAGGCGGTTTCTTTGCTTCGCGAAAGCCACAGAAAATCTGTTTCTGAGCGCATTGCAAGAACAAAACAACGAATTAAACAGGTACAGTTCAAGATTGGGGTGGCCAGACGGATGGCTTCTCAATTGCAGAGTGTGATTGCATATCTAGCAACAAATAGAGCATTTACTCCTAGAGTTTTGGGCATAGCCCAATCTCTAAAAAGATTGCATCATACTCTCAAGAAGTCTAAGCTGCAGAATATCAAGCAGCATTGGATTGAGAAGATACGTACTCTTGTAATTATAAGAGAACAATTAGAACGGCGTGTAAAATGGATAGAGCAAAATAACACTTTTGCTATCAATCCGTCCCGCCTGTTCCCAGTACCTTCTCCAACCGTTGAAAAGCCACCTAGTCGTGAAGAGGTTGAAAACTTCTGGAAGAACATCTACGAAACCACATGTTCTCTAAACGATCAAGATGCATCTATACCACTCTTTCGTAGCTTCTGTCATCGGCAGGGGCTTGAACACCCTATGGAAGAGTGCTCACGAATCACTGAGGAGGAAGTGAGAAATGTAGTTGCTAAAACTAAGAACTATTCAGCACCCGGTCCAGACAAGATTAATAATCTATGGTGGAAGAAGTTCACTTTTACCCACCAACATTTGGCCCGTATATTTTCTAGCTTTCTTAACGGAGAAGATCACGTACCTCAGTGGTTGATTGAAGGAAGAACGGTACTTCTACCAAAATCAGGAAATTTGTCTAATCCAATGAATTATAGACCAATAGCTTGTCTTAACACCTGTTACAAGCTATTCACTGGTATCCTCAAAGAGAGGATATTAACATCCATAGAGCCAGTGTGGAGTGCAATAGGTGAACAGCGAGGGTGTAAGAGAGGCCTAGCAGGTTGTAGGGATAACCTACTGATAGATAGGTGCGTGACCCAAGATTCGATATTTTATCGGCGCAACCTGTCAATGGCTTGGATTGATTACCGTAAAGCATTCGACTCTACGAGTCACGAATTGATTATCAAGCTTCTTGAATGCTTACAGGTACATCCAAACATTGTGAGATGCTTGAAAGATCTAATGCTCAAGTGGAGGACAAGGTTTGTTATAACATCGAACAAACAACAGGTGAATACTAACATCGTCACCTATAAAAGAGGAGTTTTTCAAGGAGACTCACTCAGTCCTCTACTTTTTTGCATCTCCCTCTTGCCTCTGTCTATTGTTCTTCGAGAAAAGCACTCTGGATACATGTGTGGCAAACCAAAAAATAGAGTATATAAGATCAACCACCTTTTTTATATGGATGATCTTAAGCTCTATGCCTCCAGTAAGGAGACACTTAATATCTTAGTGTTTGCAGTAGCTGTGTATTCCAGAGCTATAGGTATGTCTTTTGGATTGGACAAATGTGCCGTGATTCATCTAAATAGAGGAAGACGAGAAACATCGGATTTACAAAGTAACTCTGAGGACCTTCAGCTCATCGGTGGCAACACCATACAACATCTTGGTGTAGGGGATGCTTACACATATCTTGGGATTCCACAATCGGAGACTCAGGATGTTTGTAAGCTTAAAGATCATCTCCAAAAGAAATATCGAGGTCTTCTTAGAAAAATTTGGTCATCTGAATTATCTGGGAAGAATAAGATACAAGCCACAAATACATTAGCCATTCCTTTACTTCTCTATACATTTGGAGCTGTTAAGTGGAATGTGGATGACCTGAAGTTACTAGATAGAGAGACACGTAGGATGATGTCAATACATCGATGTCATCACCCAAGGTCTTCTGTACCTCGAATTTACCTTTCACGCGATCAGGGAGGGAGAGGTCTACTTAGTGTAGAGTGTCTTCATCGCCGTATTGTATTGGCTGCGGCGTGTTCGGTGATGAACAGTAATGATCCTCTTATGCAATTTGTCCACCATCATGAAATTGCAGATAATGGGGCATTTTTATACAAAGCGGCAAACAGAGCGGCAGATGAACTTAGTCTTCCGTTTGATACCAGCGATACAGAACAGGGATTGGCATCATTAACACCTTTGATGCTTAAAAGACAAGTGAAGCAGGCTGAACATGTACTTCTATTGGAGCAGCATGTTAGGAAGCCTCTTCATGGGCAATTCTATAAGATTCTTAGGGAGATGGAGTTGTCTAAGGATCTGTCTTTTAGATTTCTGAAATCTGCTGGTTTAAGATCGGAGACTGAGGGATTTTTATTTGCTTGCCAAGATGGTGTTATCAATACCTTATATTATCGCAGTAAGGTCATGCAGATACCTGTCGACAATTACAACTGTCGAGCATGTAAACAATATCCGGAAACACTTACTCACATTCTAAGTGCGTGTCCGACGTATGCATGTTCCAGGTATATTGAAAGACACAATGCTGGACTTAAGGTAATGTATTACCATCTTCGACACCAATATGGTGTAGATAAGGAACCTGTCTTGCCATACGCCCAAGAGAATCAGGAGGCTGTTGTGGAGAATGAGAATTGCAGAATCTACTGGAATTTTTCGTTTTCTACCACTCATCGTATCAGTGCTACTAAGCCTGATATAGTACTCCAGGATCATAAAGGTAAGATCATCTGCGTGATTGAGTTTTCGGCTCCTGCCGAGGGCAATATCGCTCAGAAGGAGGATGAGAAACGGCAAAAGTATCAAGACCTGCTGTTCGAATTGAGGAGAATACACAGAGGATATAAAGTCCATTTAGTTGTCCTTATTCTCGGCTGTCTAGGGGGGATGAGAGCTTCATTTGTTAGCCAGCTTCAAAGAGTTCCAACCTGCGAGCGTCAAGCTGACGCATTGGCAGGTCGAATGCAGAAGGCAGTTCTGCTGAGCTCTCTTCATCTGGTCAGGCAGCACTGTTCTTCATAATATAACATCACGAAGGTAGCTCTAAAAAAGCATCCAATAGCGTTCCTGGCCACCGCGTAAGAACAACAGCGGCAACGGACAGGAACACCTACAGAACAGTGAACTGAAAACACCTCGAGCAAAGGAATCGCGCTATTGCTTACCTTTCAGGACGGAAGGAGCAAAAGCGGATAAGAATACGTAAGGCAAGAATGGGAGAGGTTGTTTTAGTGAGGTATTACCACAGCATGTGGTCGAGTCCCACACGAACAAGTGCGTAAATGCATTTTTTCCTCTCCTAAACTTGTTTTGTAAAAAAAAAAAAAATAAATAAATAAATAAAATAATAATAATAATAATAATAATACAGGCCACAAATACATTAGCCATTCCTTTACTTCTCTATACCTTTGGAGCTGTTAAGTGGAATGTGAATGAGTTGAAAATACTAGATAGAGAAACCCGCAAGATGATGTCAATCCATCGTAGTCATCATCCAAGGTCTTCCGTGCAACGAATTTACCTTCCAAGAGACCGGGGAGGAAGAGGTCTATTAAATTTAGAGTGTCTTCATCGAAGAATTGTACTGGCTGCAGCATGTTCGGTGATGAACAGTAGAGATCCCCTTATGCAATTTGTCCACCATCATGAAATTGCAAATGTTGGGGCGTTTTTATATCGTGCGGCAGAAAGAGCTGCAAATGAACTTAGTCTCCCATTTGAAGCCAGTGATATGGAGCACGGGTTAGCATCGTTAACACTATTGATGCTTAAAAAGTGTGTCAAGGAGGCAGAACAAGCGCTTTTGTTACAGGAACATAAAAGCAAACCTGTTCACGGGCAGTTCTATAATCTCATAGGTGAAATAGGATTGTCTCAAGGCTTGACTTTTGCTTTTCTTAAATCTGCTGGTTTGAGATCGGAGACTGAGGGATTTTTGTTCGCTTGTCAGGATGGTGTAATTAATACTTTGGTGTACCGCAGTCGTGTGATGCATATACCTGTCGACAATAACAACTGTCGAGCATGTAAGCAATACCCGGAAACACTTAGTCACATTCTAAGTGCATGTCCGAAGTACGCGTGTTGCAGGTATATTGAAAGACACAATGCTGTGCTTAAGGTGTTGTAGTATCACCTTCGATACCAGTATGGTATAGATAAAGAGCCCATCTTGCCGTATGCCCAAGGGGATCAGGAATCCGTTGTGGAAAATGAACAGTGTAAGATCTACTGGAATTTTTCTTTTTCTACAACTCATCGTATCAGAGCTACTAAGCCTGATATTGTACTCCAGGATCATAAAAGTAAGATCATTTGTGTGATAGAGTTTTCGGCTCCTGCTGAGGGCAACATCATACAAAAGGAGGATGAGAAACGGACGAAATATCAAGACCTTATGTTTGAACTGAGCCGAATGTATCCAGGTTATAAAATCCGATTAATTGTTCTCATACTAGGCTGTTTGGGAGGGATTAAAGCTTCATTTATAAGCCAATTGAAAAAGATACCAAACTGCGAATGTCAAGCTGAAGCATTGACGGTTCGTATGCAAAAGGCTGTCCTTCTGGGTTCACTTAATCTGGTCCGACAGCACTGTTCTTCATAATATAATATAACGAAGGTAGCTCTAAAAAAGCATCCAATAGCGTTTCTGGCCACCGCGTAAGAACAACAGCGGCAAGGGACAGGGACACCTACAGAACAGTGAACTGAAAACACCTCGAGCAAAAGAATCGCGCTCTTGCTTACCTTTCAGGACGGAAGGAGCAAAAGCGGATAAGAGTACGTAAGGCAAGAATGGGAGAGGTTGTTTTAGTGCGGTATTACCACAGCACGTGGTTGAGTCCCACACGAACAAGTGCGTAAAGGCATTTTTTCCTCTCCTAAACTTGTTTTGTAAAAAAAAAAAAAAAAAAAATAATAATAATAATAATAATAGTAAGTCCACCATTGATGAAAGGGAAGAAAGTTCAATCAATCCATAGCTCATCACCAAGAATGGTTACAGGAAAAGGAAACAGCCTTGAACTAATCAAGAGTTTTTTTAAGATATCGACGCCATTATTCATTGGGCCGATAAAGAATTGAAGGCAATGAAAGAAGAAACACGTTTACCAACGTATGATGATTAAGACGACATCTACTTAGAAAATCAGGAAGAAATGCCTTCCTTCATTTCACCGTCGCCACTAACTCCTTTAGTAAGTGCTTTAAAAAGAGTAACCTTTGACCTCTAACAAAAGTTACCTACTACTCCCTACAGCTTGAATCATCCCACTGCAATATCCACTCCTCATCACACAATGGATCCAATAGAATCTTCAGAACCTGAAGAAGACAACGAAGCTGAAGAAGAAGAAGAAGACGGAATTATGGAAAAAGAAGAAGAAAAGGACCATTCTGAAGAAACTAAAGATGATCAACATATAGAAGATCCTAAATCACCGGAAAAAAAGATATTGAGCCCTTTACTTCTTTTAGTAATGGAATTTATACTTCCATAAGTAGCATTCCACCTTCAGTACCTTGCAAAGTAACCGAAGAAGGAATATTGTTAAAATCTGAATCAAACATAACAGGATTTAGGGAAAATTTGACGTACCTCAGAGACAACTACGCTCATTTTCTCGCAACACATAGCGAGTTTGTAACACCAATAAGTAGACTCTTGATTGACATAGGACCAATTGATCCGCAAGAGATAAAGAATAAAAGTCCCAAGCTGGGTCAGGTACTAATAACTCCACAAGATAAATACAACATTTTTACAGTGATTGTAAAATACCATCATTTCGATGAACTAAGAAAAGAAGATCTGAGAATAGGACTTCATAACCTTAAGTCTGTACTTCAACATAAGCGAATCAACAGCTTAAGGATGTCACGGTGGGGAGATTTCACTGACTCTCTAGAAAAGACAGAACTATTACAGTTGTTCGAAACTATTTTTCAAAATAGTAAAATCAACGTTGTTCTTTGTTATGGACAAGTAGCTATCCCTCCAGAAGAAAATAAAGAGAAGATAATCAAGGAATTCCATTGCAGTAGAATAGGAGGACACAGAGGTGTCGTAAAAACCTATAGACGCATTCGCGAAAAATTTAACTGGAAAGGAATCAAGAAACAAGTCACCGAGTTTATTAGAAAATGTCCCACCTGCCAAGAGCGAAAATTGGTACGTATTAAAATAAAAGAACCTATGCTGATAACAGACACATTTTAACCATGCAGGATCACCTATCAAAATGTTGTATAGCTGTTGCAATTCCAGACATTTCTACTCCTACTATTGCACACGTAGTTGCAAGAGAATTATACTCCAAATATATAGCTTATAGGGCTATTCTAACAGACAAAGGTCGCTGTTTTGAAAGCAAACTAATGAGGAAATTGTCCAAAATTTTCAAAGTCCAACAAGTAACAACATCTGGTTACAGACCTCAAACAAATGGCACCCTTGAAAGGAGTCATGCAGTATTAGTTGACTACATAAAACAATATGTAGAAGACTACGATGACTAGGATAAACTGATACCCTTTGCGATGTTTTCTTACAATACGTCAGTGCATAAATCAACTAATTTCACACCCTTTGAGTTAGTTTTTGGAAAACCTGCCAGGACTCCTAGTTTCTTTCCCACCGAAGAAAGATTAGAAACCTATAATTCCTATCTAACAGAATTAATAACTAGATTAACTGAAATCAGAAGGTTAGCAGCCCGAAATATATTAGTACACTGAAAAAAATTTACTGCTAATAACGCATAAATACGTACCGTTCGGTCTTCGCATTAGACACTGTAGCAGAAAAAGCAATAAGGTTGTGCGATATTAGCACGGCCCGTGCGGCTAAACGCACGGCTAACGCACGATTAAAATCGGTAAAACACTAGCAAGGATTTGTGCAATTCTCGCTCGCAGTGATAATGTGCTATATAAGCAGAAACACAAAGGCTGCTGTACAGCAGCAAAACCTTTTGTATGTAAATTAGGAGACAAGGCTTATGTTAGGAAAGAAACTAAAAGCTGTAACTTCGATTCATACTATCACGGTCCATACAGAATAGTAGATGTTGTTGACAAAAATAATGTCAATTTGCAAACCTCCGAAGGTCATATATTTCAAAAACACGTAGAGAAACTAAAACTTGCCAATGAATAAGTACTAACACCAATTTCTGTTTCCAGCATGACCAACCTACACCTCAGTATATCTGTGCTATCCTCGATGATAATAACCAGGACTATACTTTCAAAAGGAAGTATAGCAAAAATCGAATACCACAAAGCTGTTTAGGTGGAATTGACGGCCGAATATAATATAGACAAACGTGTCAATACTTTATACGATAAGTCAGGGCCATCTCATAACAATGTTTTGACAATAAGATGCAAAGTGTCAGACTAGAAAAATGACAATGTTTCTTCGATGGTTGGTGGAGAGTAAAACACAAAAAAGAAGGCTAAACATTCAGAAGCGCGTAAAGCGTTGGAAATAGGGGTTGCAATCCCGCAAAGCGGGATCCCGCATTCCCGCAGGATCCCACGCTTTTTAATACCTTGCGGATTCCGCATAAAATTTTGCAGAGTCCATAAAAGTGTCATTTGTTTTCGATATAAGTGTGCCTTGCTTATTCTTATTTGTCCAGATATCTTAATAAGTGTAGGCCATTTTTTTTTGCTGTCTCTACCTAAACGCGTAAAGGAAAAGCTTCAGGTTGACACACTTAACCTTTTTTTACCATTAATTGTTATAAAATTAACATATTCTTAATGTCAACATAGCATTTGCATTGGAAAAAGGGACTAAACATTAAAGACTCATGGAAAATAAATGTTAGAGTAAATGAAGAAACAATACGAGGAGGGGTATCAACCAGCAAGCCAAAAAAGGGTACAACTTACACTTTTGATAAAATTTTCAAATTAATTGAAAAAATTGTCAATTACTGAGATACTTAAAAGTATTAAAGAAAGAAATGTCTGACTATGAAAGTGACAAAACAAAGGGCAAACATTTGTCTATTCTTTAAGACTATTTAAAAACTATAACATCAATTGCAGAAGCAAAAAAAGTGTTTTCAGCAGCAGGATACACTTTGATTTCCTTAAGGGGGCCATTATGTGTGACGGACCATTTTTAGCGTTTTTCGGGATGGACATAATATTTTTGAATAAATAAATAAGACAGATGGCAGATTATACTTGCAATGTCAATACATACCTAAATCCATATATATTTTCTTTCTTAATTACAAAAGATTAATTAATTTACCTTAACGCAGACAGTATTTCAAAAACATTGCGAAATTCTGCGGGATTGTTGTCGGATAGTAGTGATGCAAGGCGGGTCTTGGCTCAGTTACCGACCGTCGGTAATGTAGATTTCTACTATACCGACCGTGAAAAGGGGTATTTCTGTGAGGTGTTCTGTTTTACCGACCTAGTTCCGGTGGCCGCCGCAGGGTGGCGCCACTTGTTAATCACCCAAGAAAAAGGCGGTTTCTATTGGGTGTTTTGAATTTTACAAGTGTTTTGGCCAACTCTGTTTTAGTTGTTTCTAGTGGGTATTTTAAATTTTCCCAGTGTTTTGGATGGTTGTTATGGGGAATTTGAAAATTCCCTCGTGTTTAAAGTTGTGATTTTGAATTTCCAGCGTTACCGACATTGAAGTGGACTCCCCAATTGTGTGAGCTCAATTTCTCACTTTACCGACCGAGAAGTTTCGACAACAACCACTAGATGGTACCACTTTTTATCTAAAAAAAAGACAGTTTTTATTGATTATTTTAGAATTTCCCAACCATGGTTTGATCGCTTAAAGTCACAATAATTTCAATTTTCTACAGGTAAGTTTATATTTCTATTTTAAATCGCCCGCCAGTGTTGGATTTTACTTGTGATGGGATTCCCTATTGTATTTGAATGTTTGAATTTTACCGCGCTGCGTTACAAGTTCAGACGGGGATTCCCTGTAACTCGAGGCGGTGAGGGTAGTGGTAGGCGGGTCGAGTTGCTCGCGACTTCAGAGATGCGCGCGACTCCTTAACCTCGTGCAGAGGGGTCAGTGGTGGTGAGGAGCAGAGCATAAGTCTCGGAGCGCGAGCCAAGAGCGTCATTCCTTTCTTTCAGGTCTTCTTTTTAGGTCTTGCATCAGAATCGGTTTAGCGCTAAGCGTAGTAGCTTCATATTATTTTCAGAGCTTTGTTTACTTTCTTTCGTATTATTTTCCAGGTTTTTTTTATATTTCAGTGTGTATTTGTTTATTTGATGTTTTAGATTTCAGAGTGTGTATGTGTTTATTTTGATACTTTCTTTTCAGTTCTTTTATTCCAGGTTTTTTTTCTTGAACTTTTCAGGTATCTTTCTTAAGTTTAGATGCCAAAGTGCAAGATGGCGAAGAAATCGCGAGAGCGAATAAATCTCGACGAATACAATGAAATCTGTGAAGAGTCGGAGAACTTTGTAAAAAATGCAGAGAGAGAATTTACAGTAACTGTGTCAATGACTGGTGATGATAGACTCATCAATGGATTCAAATGGGAAATCAAATGTCAACAATATAATAATATAATTAAAAGATTTTTGCATAGATCTAAGTTGTTCTCTTCTCAAAAAGCAAGATGCCTTAATTTAAATCAAACAGTTGAATATTTGCGGTGTCATTTTGATGCTATTATGAAGCGTGGTGCCGGTATGCAAATGTCGAATAAGGGGCCGTTCATATACCACGTGGACAACTTTTCTCCGATTTTTGACCCCCCCCCTCCCCCCATCGTGGACAATCGTGGACATTTATCTAACCCCCCCTCCCCCCCTAAATGTCCACGTGGACAATTTTAGTGAAAAATAGTTTTTGGATGTTAAAATCAAAGAACTATTCAAAGGAAATATGAATATTCGAGTAAACTTCACAATTGTCATGACAAATTCTTTGAAACAGGATGCTCTTTTACGTGAAATTAGGTAAATAAATAGATCTTCAATCGTTCTTAAAAAATTTAATCACAGCTTTTTATTAATACGAAAATACTTTATAAGTTCTACTAGTAAATAATAAAAAGTTTAAGAAGTTCTACAAGTAATAGGTAAATTGCCATCTTTAGTAGAATACTTTGAAAGGAACATTTTCAATTATAAAAAATAAAAATAATTTTTTGTCACAAATCTAATATTCGTTATTAGATATTTCAGGATTATCTTCGGCAATCCACGGGGGCACTAACCACTCTGAAATATTGTCAATGTTAGCAAAACAATCGTCATTTTGCACCGTTGTGGAATCTATTAAATTGTTTTCCACCGTGTCTACCTCTAAGCAGGACATCTCAAGAAGTTCCACTTCCTCAGTTTCAACCAAAATATTGTTTCGTTTACGTTCCCGTTTATGTAACGCTCGGTGGGTAACCAGATCTGATTTCATTTGGCGAATCACGCATAATTGTCCACGTGGACATTTGACGAAACCCCCCCTCCCCCCTAAGCTGTCCACGTGGTATATGAACGGCCCCTAAGAGAATTAAATGGGTTGATTTTGATAAAGCATTTGATAGTAGATTAAAAACTAGCGCTATTATAAATCTTAGTCATTTAGATATTAATAAGTTCCTTGATGATGCATTTTCTTTGTTTTAAAATCATATAGAAATAGCTTTAAACAGTTATGGTTCGCTGAAAGTGTATGCAGTATTGGGTGCGAAATTTAAAAACGATTTAGGTGATGGAAAAAAGAATCTAATTTCATGACTTTTATTGCTAAAACTGACGAGATTTTTGTTACAACCCTGTTAAAAGACTGGTATAATAATACTGTTAAGCAAATTATTTTACAAAAGATTGAAGAATTTCAGGAAAAAGATTCTAATTGGAACCATTTAAAGACGAACTTGATTTTACAGGAATTGAGTTTCCTGTTGCACTTAAAGATATTGTAAAATTTGAATCATTAAATAATAATATTTCAGTTAAAGTTTATGGTTTTTCAAAACAAAATAGTAATTTTAATGTATTCCCTTTACATCTTACATCACAAAAGAAATTTGATCATGTAAATCTTCTACGCATTGAAGATCACTACATTGATGAAAATCTTGTTGATGATGAAGATGATCTACAAATCGTGTCTTTTAATTATCACTATGTATATATAAAAGACTTATCTAAACTTGTAAGTTCACAATTGTCAAAAAACAAAGCCAGAAAGTACATTTGTGATCGTTGTCTCCATTATTTTGACAGTGAATTAAAGCTCTTTGAACATGAAGAAATTCGAACAACAAATGAGACAAAAATTCGACTTCCGCAACCAGGTCAACACACTGTTGAATTTAAAAATTTTCATAACAAGGAGCGTGTACCATTATTTATGCTGATTGTGAAAGCCATGTGATTCCTGCTGAAACACCACAAGAGGAAAGCAATACTAATGTTTTCCAAGACCATAAATTGCTTAGCATTGGCTATTATTATTTAAAGTGCGGCTTTGATGACTCGTTATCTGTTTACAAAGGATCTCCAAAAGATGAAGACAATCCTTTCAAATGGTTTTCAAAAGAGTTAAAGCATATAGTCGAACATTTAGAGCCTATTTTTAAACATTTTAAACCAATGAATGTGTTAAGTCCACAGCAGTTGAATGATTTTAGAAATGCAAATATTTGTCATATTTGTCAAAAGACTTTCACGCATGGGGATGTAAAAGTAAGAGACCATAACCATCTAACAGGGGGATACAGGGGTGCCGCACATCAGGATTGCAATATAAATTACCACGAATCACCAACCATACCTGTTGTTTTCCATAACCCCAGTGGCTACGATGCTAATTTTATTATTGAAGGTATTGCAACTGATTTTGATGGAAGAGTTGATTTACTTCAAATAAATAAAGAAAAGTACATTAGCTTCATTAAAAATGTAAAGGATAGTTTTATTATAGTACTTTGAATGATTCTAATATCTCTGATGAAGATTATTTGCATGCGCAAAAAGTTTGAAATGAATTTAATTCCCAAAACCTTGGTGATTATGTGTACTTGTATATGAAAACTGATGTATTATTGCTTGCTGATGTGTTTGAAAATTTTAGAAAGCAGTGTATGATTGCATATAGCATTGATCCAGCGCATTACTATACAACACCCGGATTAACTTTGGATGCGATGCTCAAGTATACGAATGTAAGATTAGAACTCCTCACTGACATTGATATGGTAATGTTTGCTGAACGCGGAATAAGAGACGGAGTAAGTCAGTGCACAAATCGATATGCAAAAGCCAATAATCCATGCATGGAAAAGTTTAACGAAAGGGAGAAGACTTCTTACATCGTATACTTGGATGCGAATAATTTGTATGGATGGGCAATGGTACAAGCGCTTCCCTTTGGTGGTTTCGAGTGGAAAGAAAATGTTAATAATAATTTTAATTTTAACGTAGAAGATGATTCGCCAATCGGATACATCTTAGAAGTGGACTTAGATTATCCGGATGAACTGCATGAAAAACATAGTGATTTTCCGTTTTGTCCTGAACACTCAAAGCCACCAGAGTCTAAGAAAGAGAAGCTCCTAACTACTCTCTTACCGAAACGAAAACACGTTCTCCATTACCGTGCTTTAAAACAAGCTCTTGCAAATGGTCTTGTTTTAGTTAGAAATTTATCGCGTTTTAAAATTTAAACTGTCTGCATGGCTAAAAGACTACATTGATTTTAATAATCAACAGAGAACAAATGCGAAAAATGAGTTTGAGAAAAACGTGTTCAAACTGATGAACAATGCGGTATACGGTAAAACAATGGAGAACGTGCAAAACCATGTTGATGTTAAACTCGTGACAAAGTGGGAGGGTAGGTATGGAGCTAAGGCCTTAATCGCGAAACTATTTTTAATGAAAACTTGGTAGCTGTGGAACTTAAAAAAACAGAGGTTTTCATGAATAAACCACTTTACATAGGTCTGAGTGTATTAGATATTTCGAAAACGCTAATCTACGACTTCCACTATGATTATATGTTACAAAAATATGAAAAGAAATGTAAACTGCTGTATACCGACACAGACAGTCTTATTTATGAAGTTAAATATGCTGATATCTACGCAGACATGAAAGTCGATATTCATAAATTTGACACCTCAGATTATCCCGCTAATAACGTCTATGGTATTCCGCAAGCCAACAAAAAAGTTGTAGGACTAATGAAAGACGAATGTAGCGGTAGAATTGTAACTGAGTTTGTTGGCTTGCGGAGCAAAATGTATAGCTTACGCGTAGAAAATAAAGATTTTGTTAAAAATGCTAAGGGTGTAAAAACCAGCGTTGTAAATAAGAGCATCACATTCGACGATTATATGTATTGTTTACAAAATGTTGAGATGCAGTATCGAACTCAATACTGTATTAGATCAAAAAATCACAATGTTCGAACTTTAAGACAAAAGAAAATCGCTTTAACTCCTTACGATAATAAAAGACTCTTGATACCCAATAAAACAGATACCCTTGCTTGGGGACATTGTAAAAAGGATACAATTTTGGATCTATGGGTTTGTGGATCTTGAATAAATAAAACACCATATTATTTACATTATTTCTTGTCTACTTTATTTAGTAAAACCTTAATCTATTTACATTTTAATTTGATAATACTTTAACTATATTTAAACTAAACTTTAACGTTACTTTAACATTACTTTAACTTTATTTAACATTACTTTAACGTTGCTTTAACATTAGTTTAACATTAGTTTAACTAAATATCAGATTTCTTAATCCAACTATTATGCGAGTTGTCGAATCCAAGCCATTTGACGTAAACTTCATCTCCACGTGTTTTGAGAAATTTCTCTACAAGATAAACATCAGGGTATTTGACTTTCAAGAGTTCTTCTTCATAGAAACCACTTTCGATGGGTTGATTTTGATAATCGGTAAGTATATAAGTTACTGGTTTTGTTGCTTTAACTCTATCCACAGTGAATATTTCCGTTGTTCAGTTGGGTGTATATCCTTTTTCAAAGATGTTTTTATACTTGCTAACTTGAACTCGATCACCGACTTTGAATTTTGATCTCTTCAGTGGAATTCTTCTCTGTTTGCTGATACGTTTTAATAATTTCCGCTCATCTTCGACAGTGACATCTTTAGGTTTCATACCAATAGTACGATGTTTTTGGTTATTGTGTTTTGACATAAGAGTTGGTAAGAGATTTAACCATTTGTAATTGCCTTGTAAACTGAATTGAGGCCACATCATATTCTTAAGAGTCCGATTAAACCTTTCATTAATTGATGCTTTTAGATTACTAAAAGTTGAATAGAGTTTAATGTTATATGTTTGCATTAAACTTGCAAATTGAGAGTTGTAAAATTCTTAGCCTCTATCAGTATGTAAGTTTTTAGGAATACGTCCTTGTATTAGAATGGATTTCATGGCTGCAGAAATCTTTTCCACTTTTACTTTTCACAGGAACAGCCCATGCATATTTTGAAAATATGTCAATGACAGTTAGCAAATATTTAAAACCTTTATTGGGTTTAGAGTAAGGTATCATTTCAACCAAATCTGCTTGCCAGGTTTCATCTATACCATGCATTTGAACTTTTTGTCTAGGATAATTTCTTCTAGCTTGTTTATGAAGTTCCGAGACTACTGTCAACTTTTTGTCGTCCATTTTCGAGAAGAGTTAATCGAGCGTCCAATTGTTGAATAATTTCTGCGTTTCGTAAAGCCAATTCTTGATTTATTTGACTCTCTAAAATTTTCAATTTTCGATCTATTGAATCCTCAAAGGTTTTTTATAATATTTTATTGTTGTCAACTTCTGATCTTATTGAAGATGTAACTTGAGAAACTGTTTTGATCTTTTTTTGAATAATTTGTCGTGCAAGGTTTAAATTTACAGCGTCATGCGCTTCTTCAGCGTCTTGAACGTTGCAAAGTTTTTTCTTATCAATGTCGTAATGTCCGTTTGAAGTTAGCTTAAATCCAGTACCAGAAATTTCGCGACTTGCAACAACAGATCGTGACAGGGAATGTCCAAACACGTCAATGCTCATTGTGATACTGATGCTATATTCACTTGAAATCTCTTAATATATAATTCGAGCTTCACTTAGTTCCTCAATAATTGACATAATTTTATTGTTATGACTTGCATTTTCAACTTGCTGTGATGCTATAAGCAGACGTAAACGATCAACAAGTTTATTTGGATCATCACAATAGATATAGTATGGTTTACATTTTTTCTTTGCTATCATGAATTTAGGTAATTTACTCTTCAAAGAACCTCCACCTTTTTGCGGAGTACTCTTAAATAACTTTGCAATTATACTGGTGTATTTGGAATTTTTTGAAGTTTGTAAAGGTTCATTTGGACTCTAATTCTTTCCATGAGCATTTGTAGAAATAAGAATTTCTTTATAATTTGCTAAATCATTTGAAGTTATAAAAGATTCATCAGGTTTCTGTTTAAATAAAAGTTCAAGCAATCCAGCAGTTTTCAAATAATTTTTCTTTCCAACAATTTTGATATTTAAACCGTCAAACATAATAGGCGTATCACCAATTATAAATGAACCATTAGGAAGTTTACGCACTCCATAAACCATATCTAAGTAACTTTACCTATTTTTATTCAACAATAAAATGAATTTATTTGTCAATTTTTCATAATTATAATCATTTTCACTACTCTTTTGTGGAGTTGAGTCAACTATAGTTGCATCCAGTGCACTTGTGTCCAATAAAGTTGAATCATAATCAAAAGCAGTTGAAAAAGATAAATCGTTATCCTCTTCTTCTTTCTTTACCTTTTCAAGCTTAATGTCTTTCAATGGATCTTCTTTTACATTTACTAAGTTTTGAAGAGGTGCAACTATTGGTTTAAAAGTTTCCTTTAACATTGTTTCTGTAAGGCTTTCTGCAAAGCTTTGTTTGCCCATTTTCAGTACACGATGTTTACGTCTAATAGCATCACTTGCTTTTGCTATTTGACGAAGCGTTTCTTGCTCTTTTCGATGCATGTTTCTATCTTCACAATATAAATTGTGTAATGAAGTGATTTTTTTCGTGAAGGCTCCGGAGTGTCGCTCGCCGATCCAGGATTTTTGAGTTGTCACTTCTCTGGAACTTATATTTAATTCTAACCTCAAAATCTGATGATTTATTTTATCTTTACTAGAAATCAATTTCAAGACCGTATATTTCAACGACTCATTAGTTCCTCAACTATCATTATTTTCATATCTTGTGCTTAAAACACTGTTTTTACCTGAGTAACATCGGACCACTCCCTAGAAATCAATTTTTAGGTTAACTAGATTTTCAAAAATTCTCATAAAACAAATGTTAGCTAGTATGTAAATTTCTAATTCTTAATTTTTAAATTGAATTCAAATTTTAACGCCAAAAGTTAACTTGAACATAACCTTAAACTTTAACATTTACCAATTCAACATAACCTTAAAGTTTACTCTTGAGTTAGCCGCCAAAATTTAAAATTAAATTAATCTAGACAAGAATTAAAAAAAATAATTTTAATATATTATTCAGCAAAATCTTTTCAGTCAGAACTAATGAAATTTCTTGTCAGTCGCAGTTTTGTGCTCTGGTACTTTAAAATAAAAGCAATAATGTAATAGGCTATAAGCCAACTGAAAATCTTCCGCTTCCTTGAGCGCTAGTCGCAGGCCTGCCGCGCTCTACTGTTTCGCCACAGTATTATCTGTCTCTATAACATATCATAAACAAATAAAGTCAATTTAGATTTGCACTCTCGTTAATTTGACTACTTAAGGTATAGTCCTTGAAAAGCTAGTCTAGCTAAAACTCCCAATTACGCTCAAAAGTTCCCTTTGAATAAAAATCAGGATTTACCTTCGAATCTTTATCCGTTTGTCCAAGACAACTATACTTTAAAGAATTCATATTTCGTCCAAATCTCAAATAAATAATTCTAGAGGAGAACAAACAAAATATTCTACACTTCTACAAAATTTGATAGTTTAATTCTAGAAAGATATATTAAACCCAAAACTAGTATTTTGTGGAATCAATTCTTTACCTAGTGACAGACTTCATTTAAGACGGGAATTAACCCCTGAATAAAATTCCACCTGGCTAGTTGAATCGCGACACGGGAAAACAACAGTCTCTTCGGTAACAAATTAAAAGCACCTAAACCATACCTCCAAGAGTTATAACTTTACAAAAGATTTAAAAAGCACCTTAAATCATTTATAAAGAAAATTGTCTTTTGCTTTTGAGCTCAGTCTTTCGAATCAAATTTCTCAAATTTAACAGAGAAGAACCTCTGAGAAATTCTCGAGACCTGGCTAGAAAAAGTTTATTAAGATGTGCCTTAATATACAATTTTCCATTTATTCGAATCCTAAACATTCTTGAATTAAATCTAGCAAACTTTTCAGATAAGTACCTCTGATAACTTTACCAAATCTCAGTAAAATTTTATATTAAGATGCGCCTTGAGTATAGAATACCACTTTTCAAGAATTAAAAATCTTCGAACAAATCTCGAGAATTTAAAAGAGAAGAACCTCAATTAAATCGTCGAAACCTTTAAATTCAAGAATTTATTTCAAGATGATCCTTGATAATAGCATCCCAATATTCGAAAATTTAACTTTGAAATTTCTCCAAAAAAATATCTAAGAAGCGCCTTAGAACCAAATTCTGAGAAATTCCAAAATTTATCGAGATCAATCTCCAAAAATGAATATTTTGTGAATAGATTAAAAAAAAACCAAATTAACAATTCAGCTTCTTTACAATTGAACAAATTTGAAATTAAGTAAACTCTTGTATTTATAGTGTAATGAAACAATCAAATCCTTTGCGATATCTTCCCTTATTCAAATTTCTATCCTTATCAATGACAACAAATCCATATTTATCAGATTTCCAACATTCTGAGCATAAGTCACGAAATTGAGTGTAGGGCATGTCTGTGTTAACATGATCTTCATATACATGTTTTAGATATTTTTCGTCTTGTCTAAAAAGTATTAATAAATTGACATTGTCTCGAACCAAATGTTTTGGAATACGAGCATACGTTTGACACAAATAGAAACTATCAACGTTTACATGTCTACCCATACAAAAGAAGGCTTCTACATTGTCTTGCTTCTCACACGCTATATCATCAAAAAAGAATATTGAATTTGGTTTAGCTTCCTTAGGTGATACTACTTCCTCATGCTCTCTGAAAGGAAAGTACTCAACACCGTCTACATTTTTTGTACATTTTCCAAAAATTTATATTTAGGTTGTTCTAAAGACTTTAAATACAGATAAATGTTTTCAAAACTTAGACCATCAGAATATATGATTAGAGAAAGAAGAGCGTTTGTTTTACCACAATTGGAGGAGCCGCAAAAAATAGCTCGAATGCTATCTGAAAAAAGACTGCCGTGACGTTTAATCTTTTTTTTCATTAGTTTCAACGTCAACACTTGTGATTGGTAGTTTAACGGGTTGCGTTGTATACAACATCTTGATATCGACTGGCTGCCGAGACTATAAATAGCGTGCTTTTATAGCCTTTCAGTCAGTCTCATACAAACTATTAAGATGTGCGTTTGAAATGATTATACATGGAGTGAAAAAAGGTAAAGGCTTAGTCAACCGTGTTATCAATAATTTACCGTTCGAGTTACATTTACCTGGTTATCAGTTTTGTGGACCTGGTACTAAACTAGCAAAACAATTAGCTCGTGGTGATCAAGGTGTTAATCCGTTAGACGCCGCTTGCAAAGAACACGACATTGCCTATTCGCAAAATCGTGAAAATATAAACGCAAGAAACGCTGCAGATAAAGTACTATCCGAAAAAGCTTGTCAATGTGTTTTATCTGAAGATTTTACAATTGGTGATGGGGTATGGGGGGCGCGGAGGTAATCCAAATGCAAGAAGAAACTAGCACTACGAAAGGTCGGTGATGCTGACAAAAAGAGTATGATTCCCAGCAATAATGCTAAACAATCTATTCGGGCAGCTATGATTGGTGCACGTAAAGCAATTAAAAGTGGTGGTGGTAAAACTAAAATTTAATCATTTCGAATTCTTCCAGTACCTACAAAAGTTGGTGGAATTTTACCACTTATTCCAATATTTTCTGGACTCAGCGCAATAGGTGCTCTTGCTGGTGGAGCATCTGGTATTGCAAAAGCTGTTTATGATGCTTAAACAGCTAAAGAACAACTTGTAGAAGCTCATCGGCCTAACAAAACAATGGAAGAAATATCACTTGGAAAAGGGTTACACTTAAAACCCTACAGACAAGGACTTGGTCTTCAAATTAAACCTTTTTATCTGGGGAAAGGGTTGAAAAAACGTAGATCAAGGAAGAGGCGAATTTCAAAGAAGAAAAGAACATCAAGAAAGAAAAAAAACTAATATTGAAGCTACCTCATCATGCACTGACTGACTTTGATTTGTTGAAATAAGCCAAGACTCTATAAATACCACATTTTCGTGGAGTTTTTATGCGTAATGAGTTGCCCGTCAAAGGACCCTATCAATATGAGTCAGCAATTATTAATTTAGATAATAAGGAAGGTCCCTGTACACATTGGGTTGCATATAAAAAATTAAAAAATGAAACATTTGATAGTTTCGGCAATCTTCCACCGCCAACAGATCTTAACACATACTTGGGTGATGGTACCTTTATAAAATATAATCATGAGAGATATCAAAATCATGATACATTTATATGTGGACACTTGTGTTTAAAATTTCTATGTAAACAATTTAATGTTAAGAGCAGTTTCCGGCTATATAAGCACATGTAACTTTTGTAAGCTTCAGTGTAAAAACTGACAGCATCATGAGTGATTCATTTACTTTAACGTTAACGGGAACGTCTTCAGTTCTGAATGCTGAATACTTCCCACCAATAGAACTCAATCCACATAAAAACTATGTACTTGGTCTTGTTGAATTATTGACTTTTAATTCAATTCTAAATATTGATGAAAGCAACAACAAATTTCATATAGGATATAACATAATTACTATACCAACAGGTAGTTATGAAATAAAAGATATTGAAGCATATATACAAAGTTCTGTGTCAGATGATTCTACAATAAATATTAAACCTAATAACAATACATTACGCAGTATGATTTTCTCAAATCATCAAATTAATTTTACATATCCAAATTCTATCGGTACACTCTTGGGATTTAATCCTCGAGAATTGGTTGTCAATGAGACACATACATCAGATTTACCTGTATCTATTTTAAAAGTAAATGCTCTACGTGTTGAATGCAATATTACATCTGGAGCATATATAAATAATCAAAAAGTGCATACTATCCACGAATTCTTTCCTAGTGTTTCACCAGGATATAAGATTGTGGAAGTGCCAACACATGTCATTTATCTTCCGATAGTAGTCAAGACAATACATAATATTCAACTGCGCATTGTTGATCAAGACGGTGATTTGATAAATTTTCGAGGAGAAACTATTACTATTCGCTTACACATAAAATCAATATAATGGGGATTGTATATAATCAAAAAGTTAGAGGAAACTATAAAAGCTTGTCAACATGCAAGAGGTTAACCAGTCTAAATTTATCTTGCAGGGTGTTAACACCTC
Organism: Ganaspis brasiliensis; assembly: GCA_037103525.1. Lineage (NCBI taxonomy): Eukaryota > Metazoa > Arthropoda > Insecta > Hymenoptera > Figitidae > Ganaspis > Ganaspis brasiliensis. The sequence continues at coordinate 1,451,048 of JAZKLR010000056.1, read as the reverse complement.
AGAATCGCAGTTTTCTGAAGCAAATAGGTCTAAAAGTTATACCTCAAGGAAAACGACAAAACAATTAATCTATATATTTTTTGGGTGTTGTTGTAATAAAAATGGAAGATCTTATCAACATTGCAACTCCAGTAAATTTTTATGAGTCTATAGCTCATAATGAGATTCATGCTCATCAACCCTATGCTTCTTTATCCTTTAATAATAGTGATGAAATTCGAATTGCAGTACAAAATCAGGATTTGAGTATTCTATTAAGCAAAAGCTCATTACACATATTTGAAAAGTGTACTGGAAATAATGGAGTTACTCTAACTGAATATGAACACTTTAGCAACAACGCCATATGTTTTTTATTTGATGAAATCCGCTATGAATTAAATGGTATCGAGATTGACAGATGTAAATACGTTGGACAAACTACAATCATGAAAAATTATGTTTGTCCAAACTCCCCTGAGCTTAACTTTATGGAAAATGTAGGATTTTCAAAAATATCGGATGATTAAAAAATTACTGTGGAAAATGGCAATCTCGATGTAACAATACCACTTGGTATGATTTTTGGCTTTGCTGAAGATTATAAAAAAATTGTTATAAATGCTAAACATGAACTCATCTTGACTAGGTCACGAAACGACTTGAATGAAATAATTCAAACAGGACAAGCAGAAGTTGATAAAGAATTCAAAATTACAATCAATAAGATTGAATGGATGGTTTCATATGTTTTACCAGCAGACAATAATAAAATTAAATTATTAAAATTTATTGAAAAAGACCCATTGATCTCAATGAGTTTTCGATCATGGGAAATGTATAAGTACCCTCTAGTTCCAACAAGTTCAAAAGTCATGTGGCAAATTAAAACTTCAACACAATTAGAGAAGCCACGTTATGTAATACTTGGATTTCAAACAGGAAGAAAAGATAAGCGTAAAAGATATGCTTGTCATTTCGATCATTGCAATATTACAAATTTCAAACTCTTTTTGAATTCTCAGTATTATCCTTTGTAACGAAATATTTCTCTAAACAATAATTAAACTTTACTCTAGTACTCAATACACTCTAAAAGCATTTTAATAAATTCTCTAAACTTGACTCACATATTTTCAGCGCTATTTTATAACGCAAATTATAAACTCTAAACAATAAACCAAAAATATTCTTAAAACTCTACTTATCACAATTCCGTAATAAATAAAAGAAATCGATCTGCAAATGGCGGTAGCTTAATCTAAACTTAAATCCTCTACCAATTTTTCGATATCAACTCAACTATAACCTTATTCCAAATAAACTCAAAAGACTATCGTTACATGTACAATCTAGTTCCCTGCTAAAGTTGTCTAGGCGATCCCCGGAAGGGCGCCAGACAATTTTTGTATCGCCGGTATTGTCAACCGGACTAAAATCTCAAAATCTCAAAATCTCAAAATCTCTAAAACAAAATCCACATAAAACTCAAATAAACTTAAATAAGATCGACTAAACAAAAGCATTATTAACTAGATTTTAAGCACGTGCTAGTGTCGCTCAGTAAGGCAGGTTGTGGAGAGAGGGTCGGGATCTAGGAAATGCGAATCTGGAGCTAAACATTTGAGTCTTAATACTAGAAATGAAAAATCAGAATTACAAAAAAAAGAACATAATACTCTTATATTTTCCAAACTTAAAAATGATCAGATAACGAGTGAATCTCTAAAATTCTCGTAATATCATAGTAACAATTTAACAATCTAAAGTGAACGAGATCAATACTCGAATTTATTAATTAAATTTAAAATTGAAATTTTAGAAACTCAAGTCATTTTATTAATAAGGTAACGCAGATTCATTTCTACCCTTTTTAATTAATTTTATCGTTTTGCGATTGAGATCACGCTAAATTCTGTAATAAATAAAATAGAGCCGTAGGCTTCGAGAAAGAGCTGGGAGCAGAGGTAAGCGTCCCCTAAGCATCAGGAAGCGACCTGCAGTAAAATTGCGCTATCCTCGGAGAGGATCTGTAAGGGTGTAGATTACACCACGATTTTAATCTGTAGCGGAGGCATTATAGCCCAGGTAACAAATACGGCAACAAAAAAGTTTAATTTTAATCTGTAGCGGGGGCATTTTGGCCCAGGTAACAAGTGCGGCAACAAATAGTTTAATTTTAATCTGTAGCGGAGGCATTTTTGCCTAGGTAACGAGTGCGGCAACAAAATAGTTTAATTTCAGTAGATCTAACTTTTATACTCGATATTGATCGTTAGAATCGACACTAATAAGATACTGACTTACGATCATCTGCCAGTAATGCACCCAGGTGATGCTGAGCTTCATTGTCACTAAATATAGCTTCTTATTTAGCACTATATCGATTTAAACTTGCAAAGATCTAGATTTAATAATCTAATGAACTAATCACTATTAGGGAGCAAAGTAAGACGGGAATACACTTTTGAGTCACATCTCAGACTGTAACAAGGCGACGTTGACTTGACCGTGGTCCGAAGGCAAGAGAGCGATTCTTAGTCACACAAAATTCTTATATTAATCAGTAATCATGTGACGAGGTCTTTCTGGTGCGTTTACCATTTAATATGCGATCTGCCCTATAGATTGCGTGAAGGTTGCCTCATTCATAAGGCACTAAATTCGAATTCAAATAATTCTAAACTAAAGCGAGAAATCCCTGGTAGTTGCTTCTCCTGGGATTCAGGTTGTGACAGGGTTAAAAACAACAAAGTAGCTTCCACCGCAGGATAAATGTGGCAATTCACCCACGAAGGCCTGCCAAAAGCTTCCTTTCCCGGACGACGCCACATCGCCCAAGCAAGGCCTGCAATAACAAAACATCCCAAAAACCCAAAACTAAACCCTATCGATGTCACACCCCAAACCCCATCTAAGTGGAGCGCCAGTATCTCAACTGGATTTTGCCAATCTACTGAAAAGTCCCAAAACAAACTTTAGCACTAACTTTAACTCGAAATTAATCTCAAACTGAAAGTCAGGAGAAATAAAAATTAATAAACACTCAAAAGTAGTTAAATACCAAAATTACTAAACCTTAAAACAACAACAAAATTCAAAACTTAAAATAACAAAAATTACTAAAAATAGCTTACGGAGCGACTAAAGCCTAAAAATTCTTTACAACTAACTGAAAAAGACTCTAAACTACAGCAATCTGCTCGGCCTTTGCCTTGTGACGGTAATTGCCAGAAAAATAACGTCACACCTTATGGCAATTTAAATATAAATTTTGATCAAAATCAATATTCACTACTTTATGAAATGTATGCTAATTTCTAAACTTCTTATTATGGAAAAGAATCAGTGCCTGTCTTAACAAAAACTACTTTTAAAAATTTGGCTAATCTAATTGTAATTGATTGTTCGAAACAAAATGAATTTCTCAAACAAGCGTCTGTAGAAGGCACGTTTGTAATTTGAATCAACTAATAATATGCCAGCTAAAACTACAGCCTATTGCATCATAATCTATGACCGCATTGTACAATATATAAACCAATCAGCGGCGTTGTTAAGAAGTTGCTGTAGAGGGAGTAGGGAAGTGGTGGGGATAAAGAGTATAAATACAGCTTTCGTCGGCCAGCGACTCATTTATGTTTCAATATTATACGTTTTAAGATGGAATTTATCGTAAACGTTCAAGGCTTTAAAAGGCCTTACAATGAATTTGTTTTCAAGGAGTTGGCCATAATTTCTCTTCAGATTGAAACTCAACCACTTGTTTTTCTCTTTGAACCACCTTACCTTTGGAGTAGTTTACCTGTGCGATACAAGAATGAGAATCGCTGGTTGACACGAAATTACCTTGGAATCGAATGGTCTGATGGAGAAATTCCCTACGATGAACTGCAGCCAATTTTAAAAGAAAATTTGTTAAATGCAAAAACAATCTACGTTAAAGGAGTAGAGAAGAAACAGTGGCTAGAGAAATATTTCTTAAATGCAGTAGATTAAAAAGAATTTGAATGTCCTTCGCTTAAAAAGTTAAAATTTGAATCTGCGATAGCTGCTTGTACACACCATTTTTTCGAAAAGGCAAATTGTGCTGTAAATAATGTTCTGATTCTTCGAGATTGGTTTCTAAAACCTCCAAACCAATTTATACGTGTAGTTGCTCAAGGAGCTGATGAAGTTGATACTACTTTAAAATCTTTTTATGAAAATTGTGAATCTCTTTTGTAAATATTTAAAAGTTGTGAAAATAAAATTTTTAAATTTAATTTAATGTATTTTCATTTGCAAAAACCTAACCAAGATCTAAATATTATTTTGAAAATAAGAAATTTGAATTTAACTAAATGTATTTTGATTTGAAAAAAAAACTTAACCTTTAAATAGATTTTAAATTTTTGTTTTGAAAAACTTATTCCTAAAATAAATTTAAAACTAATTCAACACAGGTAAAATAAATTTAAAACCAATTTAAGATAAAATATTTTTTTTATTTTAACATTTCTTTTAAATATACATTTTTTACATTTTTTTAAAATTTTATTTCAAAAGATTAAATTCAATGAAATTATATGATCCACCAATATACTTCATTTAAAGCTGCTTCGAAGTTGCCGCCTTCTGCATCATCTCCAAAGTCTGTGGTTCTTCTTCAAAATGTTTAGCAAATCTCATCGGCAGGTAAGTAATAAAATCAGCATCTATTTCGGCAATTATTCTCGCTTCATATTTTGTTTGCACCTTCTTCATTCTCGTCACATAATAAAGGCCATTTTTACTTCGTTCTGACAGAGGCTTTACTGTCAGGTAACCCTGAAAACGTCCAACTGCGTTTACTTTTTTAAGATCCATTTTTTTTTTGATAATAGATAAACACTCTGAAAAAAATTAAAAATTTTTAAATTTAAACTCTGTCTTATAATCATAGGTATTAAACTTAAAAGAAAAAGAGTAAATAAAGCTGAAAAAAGGAAAGAAATTCTTACAAAATAACTCTGAAACATAAATATAAAGCTGTAGAAAAAAAAAGCTGAAAGATAAAAACAAACTTGGTAAACTAAAGCTGAAAAAATAAAAACCAACTTAGGTAACTAAAGCTGAAAAATAAAAACAAACTTAGTAAACTAAAGCTGAAAAATTAAAATAGTAAACAAGAGCTGAAAGATAAAAATAAACATAGTAAACCAAAGCTGAAAGAGAATACAAATATTTTGTAAAGTTTATACTTACTGCTACTTTGGAGACCTGGAAGAAAAAATGATTCTGATGGTCCGGGAGCTGCCTTATATAATAATATCTCCACCTTTTTTTAAAACCCCACCACGTTTCTTTCCCCCACCAAATTATATATTGCGCACCCAGGTCTCTATTGCGAACGCAGGTCTCCATTGCGCACGCAACTCTCTCTCTCTCTCTCTCTCTCTCTCTCTCTCTGCCAAACTATTCACGCATACTTAAGAATATTAAACACAGTAAAAAAGACTATTATTTTATAAAAATATTTTTATTTATATTATTTACAAAGAAACCTATTTCAGTTTTTAATATTTTTTGAAAACTATGCTTTTTACACGACGATACTGTGGAGATCATGATCTTTCGCGATTTTCAGTTCTCCTGTTCAGTCGTTGTCTTTCTGGCGAGGAATCTGGTGTAGTGTCTGGTGTGAGTCCTGGAGGTGGTGTCATTGGCCTTTCTGGTTCCAAATCAACCATGCCATCATTTTCAGATGGTGGAGTTAGTGGTTCCTGTTAAGGAGGCAATTCTAACTGCTCCAACATCCTGTCCACATCAGGGATGCATTCTAAGATTTGAGCCATCTGTAAAATGACACAAAAAAGATTAGAGAAAACAGTTTTTTTCAATTTACAAATTAATTATATTTTTTGAAAAATAAACAAACCTCATTTTCATCAATATTGATGATTTGGACATCATCGTCACTATCACTTTCGCTCTCACTGTTTAAAATGACAGTGTTTGCGTCACTGTCACAATCTTCGTTAGCATTTAACCTATTGTTGACAAAGAAAAAAAACCCATCAGTCGTACTGTCCGGTTCAGTACAGGGTTCATTATCATCGTTGACAGGGTTCTGAAAATAATCCGATGATGTGGATGAAGATGATGATTCTGAATCAGATGATTCTGAAGATGATCCTGAATCAGATTTAGTTTTAGTTTGCGTTTCTTCTACTGTGTTAGTCGCCTCAGATTTTTTTGGTATTTCCAATTTTTGATTCAAGTTGCCGGTTCCTGTGGATTCTGAATTTTTAATTGTTTCTATTGCTTTCTTAACTTCTAATATTGTAGTGTTTTCGTTCGTTTCCATAAGTTTTCAAAAATCCCCACTACAACCACAGTTTGGAAGATTCAAATTCCCCATACCGCCTTTTCTTTGAACGAAAGTGGCACCATCTATCGGTGTCTACTGGAACTTTTCGGTCGGTAAAGTGAGAAATTGAGCTCACACAATTGGGGAATCCCCTTCAATGTCGGTAACGCTGGAAATTCAAAATCACCACTTTAAACACGAGGGAATTTTCAAATTCCCCATTATAAGCGTCCAAAACACTGGGAAAATTTAAAATAATCACTAGAAACAACTAAAACAGGGTTGGCCAAAACACTGGGAAAATTCAAAATACCCAATAGAAACCGCCTTTTTCTTGGATGTGTTGGGAATCGCTGGTTGTGGCTTCCCCTTGTTGCCCTCTCCGCTCGAGGAGCGGGGTATCGGTGTGTGCGTGTGTGTGAGCCACCGACATTGCGTTGCCAGGCTCGAGACTGGACAGTCGCGTATTGAAACGTATCTCACGTTATGTACTAAATATATTGGTTATAATTAAAGTATTGTTTAAAGTTAAATAAACAAGGTGTATTGTTGTTTCTTCCTGAACATTATTATGGATTTGATATTTTAACTTATCAATTATCCACATTTGGTGACCCCGACGTGATCGGGATGATTTCGATTTTGGATCCGATCGCATCTGAACAACAAAGTGCAATCCGAGGACTATTTTAAACATAACTAATTGGAAATGTGCGTGAAAAAAATCTGGCATCGATTCGTGAATTTTTTACGAAGCAAAATCACGAATTTTTAACATTTTTCGCTCGAGCACATGTTGGCAAGAGACGACGCCATTTTTATTTGAACACATGCTGAGACTTTCATCAGGATATTTTCCGACTCTGCAGCATCCTGAGTTTTTAATTCTTGACGAAGGACGACTTCCTGACGATCCTTGTTCCTGTTTATGTGCAGTTTCAACGCTTTTTGGTCATTTTTTCCTGCCGGAGTGCAAGTCACGTGACACGACCACGCCGAGCTGAGCCTGATGATTTCGCCGACCTGGACGACCGGTATTCCTCGAAGGATGATATAGTTCGAGATAAAAGGTTTCCTGAATTTCTGGTCTGGTGAGATAGCTGCAAAATTTTATTACGCTTTCAGAAAACGGCGCATGGGCATTTCTATTCTGAGCCCGTGCAAACAGGTGCGTATCGCAAACATAACCTGTTTTTGCCTTTTAATAGTTTTCAGTTTTTCCTTTCCCTTATGATTTTTTCTCTTTCATGAGAATTTTGCTGCCAACTTCTGGCGGATAGTGGTAGCAGCCGATTTTCCGACAATTCAACTGGAATTCCTATTTGAGGTTATATCGCCGTCTAGTCGAGTTCCTGACTGCTTCATGGATTTTTCTATCACCATCTTCGGCCACTTCTTCGTGGAAAGGGACTTCGCAAATTAAAGAAAGACTGATTAGTAATTTTTCCGTGTCCCCTGAGAGTGAGCTCCGCCGCGTTTTAAAGGGAGATATTTTGAGCGAAGGAAAGCCTTCCGCGATCATGGCTAGGATTCGTCATCTTAGTCGCGGTCGTTGCAGTGATGACGTCATGCGCGCGATTTTTATGGAACAATTACCAAGTAATTGCCGAGTTGTCCTTGCTTCATCGGATTCTACTGATTTAACGGTACTTGCTACACTCGCTGATAGAATTTTTGACATGGGATGCGTTTCTGGAAATTCGGTATCTTCTATCGAAAAAACAACGATCTTCATAAAAAGATTGACGAATTGTCTCTTCGTGTTGAGGCCCTTTAGCTTGGAAATAGAAATAATCCTCAGAATTTTAACAGAAATCGAGCTAGATCCCGTTCGCGACCTAGATTCAATCAAAACGCGCAGCAGTCGAATAATATAAAGCAACAATCTGACAGTAAAAAAATCGACAAAACTTGCTTCTTTCATAAGAAGTTCGGTAATAACGCGATCAAATGCAGACCACCTTGTTCGTTTATAGGGACTCGGTCGGAAAACTAGTGCCACCACCTTACACCGACGAAATCGGCGCAATTCCTAATTCGAAACGCTTATTTGTTAGAGATAGAGAATCCGGATTCACTTTCCTTATAGACACTGGATCGGATATATCTTTAATTCCTGCCGATCACCAAACTAGGAAACGACCCGCCCAATCCGTACTTTATGCTGCGAATGATTCGCTCATAAATGCGTATCGCGAGCGTCGTCTTTCTTTAAATCTCGGTCTTGATCGATCGGTCATTTGGAATTTTTGCATAGCATCGGTGCCCTATTCGATTATAGGGGCCGATTTATTATCGGCGTATGGTTTTAGCGTTGATTTGCGTGGTCGCAGATTAATCGACTCTTGTTCTGGAGTTAAAGTACCTGGCGAGGTCAGATTTGCTCCTATTTCGGGCGTGAGTGTGGTAAATAAGTCAACCTCTTTTTCAAGCATTCTTGCAGATTTTCCGAGAATTACAGGTTTGCCTCAGTCCGGTGAGATTTTATCGCGCGGTATTATGCATCAAATTCTCGTAAATGGACCTCCTGTCGCGGAGCGTTGTCGTCGTTTGTCTCCTGAGAAATTGGCTGTTGCAAAAGAGTATTTTCGGGTAATGATCGAGTCCGGTGAGTGTCGTCCGTCGAGTTCTCCGTGGGCATCACCTCTTCACTGAGTTCCTAAAAAAAATGGAGATTGGAGAGTGTGTGGCGATTATCGTCGCCTTAACGAACGAACAGTTCCAGATAAGTACCCTGTACCGTTTTTGCAGGATGTCTCGTCAACTCTGTTCGGAAAAACCATTTTTTCAAAACTCGATTTACACGCCGCTTACAATCAAATTCCGATCGCCCCGGATGACATACCGAAAACTGCTGTGATTACACCATTCGGCTTATTTGAGTTTACCGTGATGACCTTCGGGTTGAGGAATGCCGGTCAAACCTTTCAGCGCTATATTCATCAGGTTCTCGGAGATCTCGAATATGTTTTTTCTTATATAGACGACATTTTCATATCATCTTCCAGTTTGGAGGAGCATGAACGTCAACTTCGAGTTGTTTTCGATCGTCTCAGTAAGGCTTCTCTTCGACTAAATTAAGAGAAATGCGTTTTCGGACAATCTGAAATAGAGTTTCTGGGTTACTTGATTAATAGCAAGAGTATTAAACCGATTCATGAGAGAATTGATGCAATTCTTAAGTTTCCAAAGCCTGTAAATATTTTAGAATTAAGACGATTTTTAGGTCTTATCAATTTTTATCGCAGAAGTTTGCCTCTGACCGCTCGTTATCAGGAGCCTTTAAATGCTTATCTTCACGATTCAAAGAAGAATGATCGCCGTGAGATTTTGTGGAATCCGTCGTCTGAGAAAGCGTTCGAGGAATGTCGTGATAGTATCGCGAAGGCTGTTCTTCTCGTTCATCCATCATATAATTCCCCGATCCGTGTTGTGACGGACGCGTCTGACACGGGGATGGGAGCTTCGTTGGAACAGTCTCAGAGTGACTCGTGGAAGCCTTTAGCGTTTTTCTCGAGAAGCCTCACTTCCACACAGAGAAAATATAGCACGTACGATCGTGAACTTACAGCCGTTTTTGAAGCGATCAAGTCCGTTCGCCATTTTCTAGAGGGAAGAGACTTTTCTGTTGTCACGGACCACAAACCTTTGATTTATGCTTTCAATCAAAAATCCGATAAGGCGTCTCCTAGACAGCAGAGACAGCTATCATTTGTTTCACAATTCACTACTCGGTTTGAATATCTTCCCGGTAAAGAAAACGTGGTCGCCGATTGCTTATCACGCGTTGATCTTTTACGTTTAGCGCAGGAAATCAGTTTGGCCGAACTGTCCGAAGCGCAAAAGGATGACCTTGAACTTAAAGCTCTCTGTCAAGACTAGTCCACCTGTCTTAATTTAAGACGCATGCTCTGGGGTCCTGATCACATTCCAGTAATTTGCGATCTTTCAGGAGAAATCTTACGTCCGTATGTTCCCAAAGTCTTCCGAAGGCGTATTTTCGACGCGTTTCACAATCTTTCCCATCCTAGTGCGAAAGTTTCTGCTAAAAATATTAGTAGGAGTTACATTTGGCCCGGTATGAACAAAGAAATCAGAGAGTGGTGTAGAATTTGTCAATCTTGTCAAAAGGCAAAAATTACTAGACACAATGTTTTATTACCTATACAGTTTGTGGCACCTGAGAGCAGACTCCGGCATGTTCACATTGATATTATCGGTCCGATGACCTCCAGTGAGGGCTTTAGATATTGTTTAACGATGGTGGATCGTTTTTCACGCTGGACAGAGGATGTGCCACTTAGAGATATCGAAGCTTTGACTGTGTATCGTGCATTTGTGGACGGGTGGATATCTCGTTTCGGGGTGCCCGAGAGATTGACGACAGATCAGGGTAGCCAGTTTGAGTCGGTTCTTTTTAAATCTTTACTCCAATTAACGGGTTGCCAGCGAATTCGTACCACGGCCTATCATCCGGCCGCGAACGGCATGATTGAACGATAGCATCGCACTTTGAAGGCCGCCATAATGTGCCATGACGGCGAAAAGTGGATTCGTGTTTTGTCGACTGTAATGCTCGGTTTGAGAACTAACATTTTAGATTCTGGAGCCTCGCCGGCGGAATATTTACTCGGGACAACATTAACAATTCCAGGGGAGTTCGTTCTTCCTGAGAAATTTGCATCGGATCCGCAAATATTTTTGGAGGAGTTTCGTGAGCACATGCGACTTGTTAAGCCGATACCCGTCGAACATAGACACAAAATGAAAATTTTCGTTTATAAAAATTTGGACACATGTTCGCATGTTTTCCTTCGCGTTTGTCGTTCAAGAAAATCTTTGGAATTACCATACTCTGGTCCCCATAAGGTGCTCGAGAGGGTTTCGGATCGGGTGATCGGTATTGACGTGAATGGCGTTAAAAAAGTCGTTTCGGTAGAGAACGTAAAACCGGCGTTTTTCGCCCGCGAGGATTTAATTATTTCTAATAATGTTGGAAATAAGAGTGCAACTGACGTTCCTTTATTAAATGTCGTAGTTTCTTCGTCTAATTGTAATGTCCCTCAAACGAGTGACAGTATCCCCTCGATTAGTGGGAACAGTCCAAATATGGGCTCAAACAGTATTCCCTCAACTAGCGAAAATAGTCCAAGTATGGGCTCAAACAGTATGAAATTACCTAGTCTTAGAACTTATGTAAATAAGAAAAAGAAAGTTAACTTTAACTTTGCGGATCATTCAGATCACAATTATGCTCGCTTAGGTAAATAATGTAAATAATAATAATTTAGATTTTATTTGTTTAAGAAAAAAAAAATCAATGATTACTATATTGTGATACCCCTTGGTTATTTTATATACTAACGATATATAGGTTTAGATATCATTTTTTAAATTTATATCGAAAATATTTTATTCTTTTCTCGTAAATTTTTAAAAAAACCGTATCGTTAATTACTTGGGGGGGAGTATGTGGGGAATCGCTGGTTGTGGCTTCCCCTTGTTGCCCTCTTTGCTCGAGGAGCGGGGTATCGGTGTGTGCGTGTGTGTGAGCCACCGACATTGCGTTGCCAGGCTCGGGACTGGACAGTCGCGTATTGAAACGTATCTCACGTTATGTACTAAATATATTGGTTATAATTAAAGTATTGTTTAAAGTTAAATAAACAAGGTGTATTGTTGTTTCTTCCTGAACATTATTATGGATTTGATATTTTAACTTATCAATTATCCACAGGTGATTAACAAGTGGCGCCTCCTAGCGGCGGCCACCGAAACCAAGTCGGTAAAACAGAACACCCCACAGAAACACCACTTTTCACGGCCGGTAAAGTAGAAATCTACATTACCGACGGTCGGTAACTGAGCCAGGACCCGCTTTGCATCACTACTTCGAATCCCTCAAATAATCCAGGGGGATTAAAAACTATGCGGATTGCAAGCCCTACCTAAAACCTATTTGGCCTAAAAGTCATTTAAACTAAAACCCATTTGTTCTAAATACTACATGGCCTAATATCATTTGTCGTAAAAATCACTTGATATAAAACCGACATTATGAATTAGCCCAAATGGCAATAGGACAAACGGAATTTAGGCTTAACAATTTTATGGACAAATAGCTTTTAGGCGAAATGGCTTTTAGGCTAAATGGGTTTTAGAATAAATGGTATTTAGGCCAATCGGGTTTCAGGCTAAATGGAATTAAGTTATATACGTTTTGGGTAACGTTTTTATTGAGGGGACCGTATTTTAGCGTTTTTTTGGAATTGACATAATATTTTTAATTAAATGAATAAAACAGATTGCAGATTATACTTCGAGAATCAATAAATGCTTAAATCCATGTACATTTTCTTTTTTGGTCACAAAAGTTATTAATTAATTAATTACTTTCCCTCAACCCAAAGAGTATTTTAAAAACATTGCGGGATCCCGCGGGATTATTGTCGAGTCCCGCAAATAATCCCGCGGGATTGAAAAATATTTGGATTGCAAGGCCTAGTTGGAACAATTACTTAAAACATATTTCTTTTCGGAAGAGGGCACACCATCGAAAAATGTAGGAACATCACAAATAATAAAAACCTGCTGGAAAACTCTCATAACGACGCGTTAAGCAAAAGCTCTTGGAAACTTCGGGGGCCTTTACTGATTTAAAGTTAGAATAAAATAGGCGCAATAAGATTTGATTAACCAAATAATTTTAAAAATATAAAAAAACAGAATTTTCATATTTCAAAATCTAGATTAAAATTGTCACTTTTCAATAAAGTAAAATAATTAATAGAATAATAATTATAAAAAGTTGTTTCAGATTTACACACAGGAAGATGGTTACAACTCACATGTTATTAAACAGAAAGAAAACTGTAAAAGTAAAAATAAAAGCATATAAATAAGGAAAAATAGAAGAAAGATGAAAGAATGAAGAGTAAGAATATGGTTGGTTGTCTTTCTCTTTCCCCTTCCTACTAAAACGAAAAAAAAGGGGCAAAGAGATAAGCATTTAAACATACTTACGTTAGGTTTAATAATTAAGCTATTATTATTATTATTATTATTATTATTATTAGTCGAACAAATTATTAATTAATGGGAATAATTAAAATCACTTACTTCAATACTAGAATTAATTTAAAATGTTTTCTTGCTATAATGCATAATATATTCAATTATATCTCTTTAAAAATGTACTTATTTACTTAGCATATGGAGTGTTAAAGTTCTCCCAGAATTCACGAAATTGTAAATGGTAATCTTCTATTATATTAATACAATACAGCGAAAACTTCGTACACAATTTAAAGTTCACATACTTTTCTCAATATGGAACTTACAAAAATGTACATTTTCTCATGTTCTTCCAGTTTGTAACCATGCGCACTGGCACTATTCGTGTCGGGCATTTTAAATTCAACATTTTGGCATGCACAACATGTTGTTGCACATGCGCAGTAGTGCACTACAGCTTGGTAAACATGCGCACTACGACACATTTTTATTTCCAATGTGCAGTAGTTTACTAATGCTATTACACATGCGCAGTGATGCACTGTGATAGTCACACATGTGCTCTAAATAAAGTCAAAGATTGCGCATGCGCAGTAGTTCTTTAAAAATGTTTACTGTAAGTAATGACCAATAAAAGAAAAGAATATTCATATTCAATCAAAATTTTGAAATTTAAGAAATTTGAGAGAAAAATTTAATTTATTAAATATAAAAACTATTAAAAATGTTAATTTTTTTTTTTAATTTTATTGAATTTATACTTTTTTTCTTTCAAATATACATAAAATATTAAAAATTTTGTTTAAAAAGGTTTTAATCTTTCATACTTTTAAAAACGATTTTTTGGGGGTACTGAGGGGGGGGGGTTAAAATTAATTAACATACTGTCAGAAAATCTTGCATTTAATTTGTGTGTAAATTTTTTTTTTAAAAATGTACTTATTAATTAGTATATGGAGTTTTAATGTTGTCCGAGAATTTACAAAATTGTACATGGTAGTCTTCTATCTTCTATCTATTATACTAAAACAAAAAGTGCGCACTACTTGCGCTATATCATGGTGTCATTTTAACATATGAATAAATTAAGGGCAGCTTATAGAGTATAATGTAATGGGAAAAGGATTGTAAAATTTATATTTCCGCAAGGAATCAGCCGTGCTAACGCACCGCTGATTACGTGAACTAGCGATCCCGCGGTGCCTGAGCTAATCCGGAAGTGACATCTGTGAAGAGGTTAGCTTTAGTACGCTATTGCGCCTCTGTGATGAGCACTTACGCATTCGATTCGTGCAACGGCGCTTGCCTTTAGCTGTTGTGGCTAAGAGGTACTCTGGCCTCGGCCTAAGTACGTTGGGAGAGCAACCTTGAACAACGAATCCACGTTCCAAAAAGCCGACCGATGTCAATGTGAAGAAATCAATAGGCTAATGGAGGTGCGCGTTCTTGCTGTGCTAGGACCCGATCACGGGTCATCAGGCGGTTATTGCTTGCTGACACGGCGTAGGGCCGCAGGGAAGTGCGTACCTCAACCTTAATTTTTGAATTCTAACAGCTCAACCACTAATGACCACGTAAAATGGTCCGGCATTGGGATGGAAAAACTTATGAGCGTGGAGACGAGCTTCGGCTCTAATCCAGGGGCGGAACCTCCACGCGGTCCCCACTGGGTACTGCACTTGGCGTGTCCCGGCCAAGCAAATTGGCTGGGCCAAAACAAGCATTGCTAACCGCCCTCGCTTCGGGGCGCTCAGTCTTCTTAGCTGATTTGGATCTTACAGTCCTTACAACAGCAATTTTTCCATCTTGTGACCTTCCGGTGCAACTTGGATGATTGCCTTGTCACTTCATCCAAGTTTCATTATGTAAAGGGCAGTGGTGTAGTCGGTCAGTGGGTTTGTAGCCTTTGGAGTATAGCCCCTGGGGGCCTAGGTATCCACCATGAGAAGAGGTCCCCTCTTTGATTGGTAGTGGCGCAAATTCTGTAAAATTGATATCACCCCTTCTAGGGGCTGCAAGACCTTGTAGTTGTTAAAGGGGCTTACGGGTAACTGTGCCCAAACTAAGAAGCAGCCCGCCCATATTAAACAGAAAGAAAACTGTAAAAGTAAAAATAAAAGCATATAAATAAGGAAAAATTGAAGAAAGATGAAAGAATGAAGAGTGAGAATATGATTGGTTGTCTTTCTCTTTCCCCTTCCTACTAAAACGAAAAAAAGGGGCAAAGAGATAAGCATTTAAACATACTTACGTTAGGTTTAATAATTAAGCTATTATTATTATTATTAGTCGAACAAATTATTAATTAATGGGAATAGTTAAAATCACTTACTTCAATACTAGAATTAATTTAAAATGTTTTCTTGCTATAATGCATAATATATTCAATTCTATCTCTTTAAAAATGTACTTATTTACTTAGCATATGGAGTGTTAAAGTTCTCCCAGAATTCACGAAATTGTAAATGGTAATCTTCTATTATATTAATACAATACAGCGAAAACTTCGTACACAATTTAAAGTTCACATACTTTTCTCAATATGAAACTTACAAAAATGTACATTTTCTCATGTTCTTCCAGTTTCTAACCATGCGCACTGGCACTATTCGTTTCGGGCATGTTAATTTTAACATTTCTGCATACACATCATGTTGTTGCACATGTGCAGTGGTGCACTACAGCTTGGTAAACATGCGCACTACGACACATTGTTATTTCCAATGTGAGGAAAGATTCCTGAATTGGCCCCCTAATTTGCAAACATGTAATGAAATTTGACATTTATGTTATATTTCCGTGCCACTATATTAGAGAGATTTTAGGTATAAATATTTTTTAAAAATTCAAAAATTTAAAAAATTATAAACAATTTAGTTTTTAGGTAACATTTTCCGTTAAAATTTGTATTTGCAAAGCATATATATGAATTTCAATAAAATTTATATATTTTATATAAAAAATTATAAGTTTTAAAATTAAAAAAATCTGGTTTACAAAATATCTTTTTTTAATAAAAAAATTAGTTATTGTTAATAAACAAATTAAAAAATGAACATGTTTTGTCCCTGCTGAAAATTTTTTTTAAAAATGTATCTAATCTATGTTGATTCAAGTTCACTTTACGAAAATAAAAAATAAGGTATGTCTAGTTTTGTCGAAACAACGTATAATTGTTTATAACGGTGCGCGAAGAATGTTGCGTATATGACAACGCGTGGCGCGGAGTAGGTCGTCTTACTTTCATAGTACATTTCAAACTCAGTTTTAAATAAGTTACATAGAGTTAATATGTGTATAATGGACTATCTGTGTTCCTTATTTTGTTTAGGATTTTACTTTAAAGTGTTTTGTATATGGGCGATTCGTACGTAACTGGGCTACTTGGCGGCGGTGAAAAAAAAAAAACCTAAATTAAAAATATATTCTGAAGTGTATTAGTGAATTTTAAACGTTTTCATGAGAGTAACTAAAAACCAAATATACATAAATATATATATATATATATTATAACTTCTATTATATTGCACTATAACTGCTAAAACATCAGCAAGTGGCGGATTCAGACTTGGTTCCAGGAGGGGGTTATACATGAGAGAGAAAGAGACACCACTATAGTGTTGTCTCCCTCTCTCTCTCTCTCTCTCTCTCTCTCATGCAAATCTAAGTTAGCTCCAGGGGGGTTCATGACCCCCATGACCCCCCCCCCGTGGATCCGCCACTGATTTCAGCTCCGTGTCGTGTCCCTTTTGCAAAATGTTAACTTTTTTTTTTTCTAATAAGTTAAATCTCAATTTTGATCCATTAGCACTAAATCACATGTAAAAAAAGTTTTAAAAATGAAAAATTTTTACTTAAAAAACATTATTTTTGTGAAAATTATCAGTACAAAAAACGTGTTCAGTTCCATGTCATTATTATTATATTACTATAACAACTATTTGATAGTATTGTTACCATTTTCTTTAAGTTTTCATGTGAAAAAAGCGATCTGCAAAAGGAATAGATTTATTTTGCACTATTGCAGAAGTGAGGTTAGAATAAATGTTGAATTGCAGCTCCATGGTATCACGTAAAATTTCAGCTCCATGACCTATATGAAGTGTTCAGTGTGCTTAATGGAGAGAAACTTTTTTATCTGTGGTGGTTATTTTAAAATATTATTCTATAAAGTAGTTTAGCAATGCCGGATTACACTGCTCGATCTCAATTTCAAATTATCCAAAAAAAAATAAAACGAAATATTCATTTTTAAACATTGTATTTGCTGTTCTACATGGGTTCTGGGAGGAATAGGACACTCCTGCCTTCTTGGTTTTTTCTAAGTTGGTGTGGAGTAGCCTCGATCCAGGGTTGGCGCTCGATGGACCGGTTGTCTGTTCGGTCTGACCAACGACACTAGCCGATCGGCACCCTACAGGCAGTACACTGGGAGTGATAAGTCCTGTCACGGCGTTTCCAACCGTGACATGTACGAGTCTGATGTGAGCGTAGCTCTGCCGAGGTGGACCTGCGGTAGGGTGTCAGGAGCCAGCCCCTTCGGGATTGATCGGCGAGTGCGTAATGGATGTAAGGTATCGGAACCTGCATTGTTACTGGCGAGTCCGTTCCGTCCGTGTATTCCGGGAACGGCTAAGCAGCTGATTGGGCCTCAGGGATCTGGGGTAGGATCGCAGTATCCGAGGGTGTACCCGTTCCCAATCAAGGCGGCCCGCCACTTTACGCACAAGGCGCTGGTAAACTTAAAAGCATGGAGAATACAATTGGACAATTCTTTAAGAACTTAGAAATGGAAGTAGAGGTCTGCCCTATCGAGTCAGAGTCGTCTACAACCGAAACCGCAGTGGTCAAAACGGCCACCCCTCCAGAGGATCTTGACCTGGACGATAGAGTCGGAAAAGTTTTTTCAAACTTGACAAGACCTCTTGGTAGAAATACCAGGGATGCCGTTAAGGGAGTCCTTCGGACTCACAAGAGGGTTGCAAAGGACCAATTCGAGGCAAACGTCGTCTTGCAACTGGCATTGGTCTCAAAAATGTTGAGCGTCATGCGCACTGCCTGTTCGAGGCAAAAAAACATCAGCGTTGACGTTCAGGACGGTCTCAGCGTATTGGAGGCGGCCTTTGAAGTCATCCGCACAAACGTGCGGTACTTAGAACCAAAAGGGTCGAAAACCCAAAGCAGAGAAAAAGAGAACGAAGTGGGTAGCCCGGCGACTAGCCAGGAAAATCCCAAAAGGAAGACGGAGAAAAGGCGCGCTGCCGAAACGCCTCCTGAAAAAGTCCTGAAAAAAGGGAAGAGCTCGGAGTCGCCAGTGCAGCAAAAACGGCAAACTCCGAGACCAGAAAAACCAAAAAGCCATCAGTCTGCAAAGACGATGGCAGAGATCGTGGCTAGCGGTACAAGCGCTGCCGGTCTATTACAAATCGCCGCCCCTGTAGGCAAAAATGACGGTGACTTCGAGCTTGTCCGAAGTAGAAGGAGAGAAGCTCGAAGGCGGCAAAAGGCCGCAAAGGTGGCGAAGGAGGCGGAGAAGGCGAAGAAAAAAGAAAAAGCGCCAACGAGGAAGCCAAGAAGCAGCGAGGCAGTCAGGATTTCGGCAACGGACCCGAATTCGTACAGCGAAATCCTGAAGGGCCTCCAAAAGTCCTTGAAGCCCGAAGATTCGGGCACGGAGGTAATCAGGACGAGGAGAACTTTAAACAATGAAGTTCTCCTTGTCGTGAAAAAATGGGGTGACACCTCCAAGTTTGCGGGAGCTTTAACAGCTGCCTTAAAAGATAGGGCTACTGTTACAGCTCTCGTAAACAAAAGAGTTCTTGAAATCAGAGACCTCGATGAAACCGCTTCGAAAGAAGACGTCATCGAGGCTCTGAATGAAAAGCTCAGGTCATCCAATCCGGAGAGAACGGTCAGCGTCGTTCCCCGTTTTCGAGAAACGAAGTTAGCGCTGGTACGCCTGCCAGAAACAGAGTATTTTACTCTAATCAAGGCAGGAAAGATCCGGATTGGATGGATAAATGTATCCATCCGAGAACACTTAGAGGTTCCCAGGTGCCAAAGGTGCTTCGGTTTGGGCACGCAACTCGCCTATGCAAAGGCCCCGACAGAATAAAAAACTGTCGGAGATGAGGCAAGGCGGGTCATATGGCGAAAAGTTGTAAGGTCACTGTCCCTAGCTGCATTACATGCAGTGATTTGGGTAAACAGGACCTCAAACACTGGGCCGGCAGTGACGCCTGCCCAATATACAAGAACGCACTGCAGAAACTTAAAAAGGCAAAGGCCTAAAGTTTCTGCAGATCAATCTGCATAAGTGCGTGGAGGCCCAAGACCTCCTAATGCAAACAGCCGGGGAGAAGAAGATCGATGTCTTGTTCTGCACAGAACAGAACAGAAAGAACGATCTCACTCCCTGGTATCAGGATAAATCGGGAAGAGCAGCCATTCAGATCTGCAATTCGGCGTTGCGGGCAGATAAGTTCCTGGAGACGAACAGTGGATTCGTGTGGGTGGAAATGTCAGGCATACGTATGTATAGCTGTTATTTTTCACCCAACGGTCAACTGTCAACCTTCGAAGATCAGATATACGACCTCGAAATGAGTCTTAGAGAATACAGGTTGGATACCCTCATTACAGGTGACTTTAATGCTAAGTCACCAGAATGGGGCGAGAAAAGGCTCGACAATCGAGGAATCTTGGTCGGAGAAATGATCTCCAGGAACAACCTAATGGTTGCGAACCGTGGGAGGTCTTGGACTTTTAGGAGAAACGGTCAGGGATCGATAATTGACTTGTCGATCACAACGGCCCTCCTAAATAAACGTATTAAAGATTGGCGCGTCCTGGAGGATTATACCCATAGTGACCACCAGTATATCGAGTTTTCAGTCTCAAGGAAAGACACGCTGTGGGCCAGGAACCACGGAGTTCTCCGTGAAAATGGCCCAAAGTGGAACATAAGGAAAATCGACAAGGAGAAGTTCGGCCGGTCCCTGGAAGAATCCCGCCTTATAGAGGATCTGGGATGGGTGAAGAGGCCGAATAACCTTGAAGGGGAGGTGCGGACGGTGAAAAATATGATTGTCACCGCATGCGACGCGTCTATGCCGCGTTCTAGAAGCACAACCCCAAGAAGAAGAAATGTATACTGGTGGTCAGAGGAATTGGCCACTTTGCGAAAGGCATGCCTCAAAGCAAGAAGGAGATCTGACCGTTTAAACGGAGATCCTCTGCTGAAGGAGGCATATACAGAGGCCAAGAGAATCCTCAGGAAGGATATACGCGCTGCAAAAAGAAAGAGCTGGAAGAACCTAATCGGTGACGTCGAAAATGACCCATGGGGTCTGGCTTATAAAATCGTTAACAAGAAATTGTTATCGAGGCAAAAGACCCCCGGTCTAGACAATCCCGATTGGGTCCGGCAAATCATAAAGGCTTTGTTTCCTCCAGCATAACCATGGCCTAGGATCGACTGGAGTAACTGTCATGTCGGTGAGGAAGAACTCTTCACTCTTACAGAATTACAAAAAGCAGGCAGTAGGTTAAAGCCAGGTAAAGCGCCGGGATTAGATGGGATAAGCAACGAGATCCTTAAAGAAGTGATCGTTGCGTCACCCCAGATTCTCCTAGACTGCTATAACAACTGCCTGAAGAGAGGAGAGTTTTTCCGCGACTGGAAAAGACAGAGGCTGGTCCTCCTAAGGAAAGGAGACAAACCTCTAGATAAAGTCTCATCCTACAGGCCTATATGCCTGTTAGATACGATGGGTAAGCTTCTAGAGGACATGGTTCTGCAGAGAATGCAATCTCACTTGACCGGAGAGAATAGTCTGTCTGACAACCAATTTGGTTTCCGCAAAGGCCTGTCCACAGTAGACGCCATTCAAAAGGCGGTGGACCTAGCCAGAGAAGGAAAAACCAAATTGGGACCAGGGAAGAAAAAGGGCTTCTGCGCGTTGGTAGTCATTGACATACGTAACGCGTTTAATACCGCGCGATGAAAAGATCTCATCGAGTCGATGAGAAACAAAGGAATACCGCCCTACCTGTTGCGGATAATGGATAATTATCTTAGCGACAGGTGGGTTATATACTAGGGTGACACTTGCACTCTGAAGGAAGAGATGCTAAGAGGTGCCCCTCAAGGCTCGAGGATAGGACCATTCGTATGGAACGTCTCTTATGATGACTTCTTGCGAATGGGTCTACCTAAAGGCGCGGTGATCATCGGCTTCGCGGACGACGAGTTGATCGTATGCACTGCCGAAACTGTAGAGGCCCTGGGCGTATTGGTGAACGAATGTCTGAGACGGGCAAAGCGCTGGCTGGAGGCCAGAGGCCTGCAAATGGCTCTGGAAAAGACCGAAGCGCTGCTAGTCACAGACAGACGTGGTTATACGGCCCCTGGTATTCAGATAGACGGATTCGAGGTCCAATGGAGGAATCATATTAAATATTTAGGTGTCGAACTCGACAAATTTTTGAATTTGAAACACCATATAACCGTAGCATGTCAGAAGGCCGAACAGTGTTCGGCAAGTTTAGCTCGTCTAATGCCGACATTGGTGGGCCTTCTGAAGCAAAGAGGAGACTGGTGGCGAGTGTTGCCCTTTCAAAGCTGCTATACGCAGCACCTGTATGGGCTCCGACCCTGCGAAATGACAGAAGCAAGACCATCTGTAGAAGGGTGCTGTCCGCGCAGAGAACTATTACGAAACGTATTATTTCGTCCTATTGGACAGTACCGACGTGTGCTGCTCAGGTCCTTGCCAGCGTCCCGCCGGCAGATCTTTTGGCACAAGAAAGGGAGGAAGTTTTCCTCCTTTTCAAGAAGAGAAATTCTTCCGCATATACGATATATAAGATATATATCGCATATAAGATAATAGACCCAGCAAGGACCAAATTCGCCGAGATGCGAGAAGCAGACTCGTCGACAGATGGCAAGAACGATGGAGCGGGGAGGAGACAGGCCGATGGACGTATCGGCTGATACCTACACTCGCCACCTGGATAAGTAGGAAGCACGGAGTGGTTTCCTACTATTTAACCCAAGCTCTCACAGGGCACGGGTGTTTCGGCTCCTATCTGGAGCGATTTAAAAAAAGTCGTTAGCTCGGAGTGTGTGTACTGCAAGTTCCCAATGGACGACCCAGAGCACACACTCTTCAGCTGTAAGCATTGGGACGCGGAGAGGCAGGTTATGTTTACCGGTGTTAATCGCAAGGTTACACCGGAGAACATGATCTCGCTTATGACTCGCTCTCCCGAGGATTGGCGAACCATCGAGACCTTCATACATTACGTTATGAGGGTAAAAGACCTCGATGGTCGCCAAAGAATGGAGGTCCCGTAGAATAAGGGAGAAAGTCGTTTTGGCGACAGAGGAGGGGATATAAGACTACTCCCGATGGCGATACGCGCGAAAAGTGCTAGCCGGGAGTGGTCCTAAGGTCCCCAAATAAGGGTGTGTTTTTAGCGGGTCGGCAGAACATCGCCACCCCCGCATAACCCTGTAGTACGGGCTACAGGGTACCTGAAGGCAGGTTTTCACACCCTACGCAAAAAAAAAAAACAAAAAAAAATATATTTAAAATACTGTTAGAATATTAAATAATTTATGAATTTATTATTTATTTTCGTTTTAGCAAAATATCAAGAAGAAATTTTTATTTTTTACAATATATTGGCAATAAAAGGATGCGGTTCAGCTCCACATGGCAGCCAATTTTAAAAAATTTGTTATTCTTTTCGTATAAATATAGTTGTAGTAAAATCGTTTAAAATATAATTATATTATACCCTAATAAGTAAAATAAGTGCAGAGAAACATTGAATAAAAAAAAACTTTTTCTACCAAAACTTATCTTGAAATCAGACAATTACGCAAGAATCAACCTTATAGGATATTTTTATTGATTTTTGCTCCCTCCTTTACTACAAACTGTTTAAGACCAAAAACTTGGTTATCCATCTGGCGCTTTTGGAAAATTTTTCTTTATATGCCAGAAATATTTTTAAATTAAAAATAAGATAATTCTTCATTCAATTTTTGATGAATATTATATAAAAATTGTCTTAATTTTGTGAGAAAGTAAATTCGATCGAAGGAAGGCAAATAAATAACATAAACAATGTTATTTTTTAAAAGTCAGAACGACGTTTCGACGACATGGTTCGTCGTCATCATCAGGTTCTAAAATTTATTAACAACAAATAATGAATTGTCACAAACATAAAAAGAAAAAACAAACAAAAAACACTAAATAATAAATAAATAAAATTTACCGAAATTAAAATGAAATTATTACATATTGTAATTTGTCGAACAGTTAAAATATAATCCAAATGCTACAAGCATTTTGTCAAGACTGAGTTGAAAATATTATTAAAAATTTAAAGAGCAGTAGAAATTCGGAGTCAGTGAACTTAAAGGTAAACAAAACAGAGACGGATATAGAAAGAAAAGTACAATCACAATTTCAATCGATTGATTAATGGAAAATAGATTTTGTTCAGGTATAAAATATCTTCTTTTTTGTTAATAGTAAAACTGTGATTTTTAATATGCAACATTTCAGAAAAAACACGTTTTTTATAATTTGATTCACGATCTATAATATGAGAGTTATTCCAATCGAATTCATGATTGTACTTAGATTGATGTGTACTGAAAATAGGATCATTGTTATTGCAATTTGACTTGTGTTCATTAGTACGTTTTTTTAATGTACGTTTTGTTTCGCCAATATAGCTCGCAGGGCAATCTTTACAATCAATTTTGTATACAATATTCGTGGTATTACATTTATCTGTAGTATCTTTGCCCAGTTTTACGATATTTTAAAAAATTTTTTTTTTACAATTGGAATTGGTTGAATGTTGGCAGACTTAAAAATTTTTGATAATCTAGTGAAATCAACATAATTAAAAGATATACCAACTTTCGGCATTTGTTTATACAAAAGTACACGGGATTGTTAGAATTATTTGCATTAATGTTTTTATATTTAATATTTTTAAGACGTTTAGTTATATGTTTATTACTAAAATCCAAAGGATAGTCATTCTTCATTAAAATTTGTTTTACTTTCACTAGATTATTTTTATGAAAAGATTTATCAGATAGTAAGATAGCTCTATCAACTAAATTATAAACAATGTTGATCTTTTGTTGTACAGGATGATTTGAAAAGTGATTGATAAGTCTGCCTGAAGAAATGGGTTTCTGGTACCAATTATCAATTATTTTATAATCTTTTATTTTCAATGTGATGTCCAGAAAAAAAAAAGTTTAAAAAAAGTTGTGAAAACGTCACATGACGACAAGCAATTTTCTAAAAAAATAAAATCAACAAACGATTTTTTAAAAGAAAATCCAGATATAATGTTTACGATTTCTGACAAGGGAAACACTACCGTTTGCCTATATAAATCTGTTTATTATCAAAAAATGTCTGACCTGCTATGTGACTCTTCTACTTATAAGCTTTTAAGATTAAATCCGTTAAATAAAGTTCGAACTAATACTAGCAAAATTCTACAAGACTTAAATGACAATGACTTTTTAGATCGTAAATATCATCACAACGAATTAACTTTAACTGACACAGTTTTAGCTAAGTGTTATGGACTTCCAAAAGTTCACAAAAAAGACACTCCGTTTCGACCTATTATCTCATTAGTCAATAGCCCAACATATTTTCTAGCAAAAATTTTGTATAATGATCTAAAACAAAATATTCAGTTCCAAAATCTCATGTAAATAATAGCTTTGAGCTTATTAAAAAACTGGATAATCTTACTATTCCGGACGATTATATATTGATGTCTCTTGACGTCACTTCGCTTTTTACGAATGTTCCTTTATATTTAGTCATACAAAGTTTAGAACGACGAGTAAAATGTATTATGAATTGCAAAATTCCGTTCGCTGACATTGTGAAGTGCTCGACCTTTCTTTATGAAAATACGTGTTTTGTGTTTAATGACAAATACTACCAACAGATTGATGGTACTCCTATGGGTTCACCCATATCACCTTTGTTTGCCAATATTGTCATGGATGATTTGGAAAGTGATTGCTTGAAAATATTAAAAACAAAGTATAATTGCACTCCTCTCTTTTACCACAGATATGTTGACGACATAACTTTGAGTTTACATAAAGATCATGTTGATTTGATTATTAACATATTTAACTCATTTGATCAACATTTACAATTTACTTATGAACTTGAGAAGGACAAACAAATTAATTTTCTGGACATCACATTGAAAATAAAAGATAATAAAATAATTAATAATTGGTACCAGAAACCCATTTCTTTAGGCAGACTTATCAATCACTTTTCAAATCATCCTGTACAACAAAAGATGAACATTGTTTATAATTTAGTTGCTATCTTACTATCTGATAAATCTTTTTATAAAAATAATCTGGTGAAAGTAAAACAAATTTTAATGAAGAATGACTATCCTTTGGATTTTATTAATAAACATAGGGCTAATAAAATACATAGGGCTAGGGTATTCCGGTCAAAAGTACATGACACTTTTTTTTTTTGTGGGACTGTGTTTTCAAAGGACGAGTAATTAAACTAAATTTTTATTCAGGTCCTTCAATACGTGGTTCTCGGTGGAAACCCGCTCGTCGACACAAAAGGGTTTAATTCTTACTTGTTTGGCACTCGCGGACACGGGGTATGGATGATCGATGATCCATTAGTTCCTCAGCAGTTGTGGATCCAGTGGCGTGTCACGTAGGGACTATGTCTTATTACCGGTAGCCTTTTGGCGTGCACCGGAAAAGAAAAAGAGGGAGGAATGTCTCAGCAGCCTTACGGCGTACGCTGAGACTTAATAATTTCGACCGGAAAATTAAAGCCTTCGGCGTACTTGATTTGTCCGGGTTTACTCACCATGAAGTCTCTCTGCTGTGGTACTGGATCACACATCGAACGGCCGTGCGACGGGTCAATGACTAGAGGGCTGAATTCTCTCTCCTTGCCGTTGGCTCCTCACCGATCCTGGTTACTGACTCCTCCTATCTGTTTACGAGTAGGTTTCTCCAGGCTGGCCGGCCTCGAGTCGGAGCGTGTCTCGGCAATTATACTCTATTTCGGCGAACTCTCCTGTGAGTAAACATATTGCTCACCGGTACAACGCTCTCTCTTATTGTGATCAGGAACCCTTTTTAGACCCTCAGGGCCCTGAGCTTCAGTCATCCGAGCCGGTCCTGAGCTCTCGACGCACAGTGGGAGAAAATGCACTTATTTTGGTATAAATTTGACCGTCAGCACAATTTTCATCTGATTTTTAAGGTTTTTTTTTTAAATACTCCTAACGAATTGGGCTATAACGCCTGCCTCCGACTTTTTTGATTTAAGAAATTGTTTATTATTTATTTAAATAACAATTGTAAAAATAACTCGACTGTTTGAGTAATTTGCCAGAAGGCATTCAAAATAATGCCAAATTTAACTTGTTTTCTTTTGTCTGAGTAATTTTGAAGAAAATTGAAGCATTAGAAAATAAAATTAGCAGAATTCAAAATGGCGGATCCAATATGGCGAAAAATTTTGAAAATTCATTGAATTCGCTCGAAACTTGTTACTCTGTGGTTTTTGGGATCGCTGATTGCGAATCTGAAGTCCAATTTTCAAAATTCAAAATGGCGGATCCAATATGGCGGACAAATTTTTGAAAATTCCTTGAATTCGCTCGAAACTTGTTACTCGGGGGTTTTTGGGGTCGCTGATTACGAATCTGAAGTCCAATTTTCAAAATTCAAAATGGTGGATCCAATATGGCGGACAAATTTTGGAAAATTCCTTGAATTTGCTCGAAACTTGTTATTTGGGGGTTTTTGGGGTCGCTGATTACGAATCTGAAGTCCAATTTTCAAAATTCAAAATGGCGGATTCAATATGGCGGACGAATTTTTGAAAATTCCTTGAATTCGCTCGAAACTTGTTACTCGGTGGTTTTTGGGGTCGCTGATTACAATTCTAGAGTGTGATTTTTAAAATTCAAAATGGCGGAGCCAATATGGCCGACCACAAACATTGCAATTATTTCAAACCTTTTGAAAATGAATTAAATTATATTTTTTTTGTTTCGCAAACAGAGAATAAGATGAAGAAATTCATGTATTTTTTTTTACGTCGGATGTGAAAACCTGCTATCAGGTACGCTACAGAATGAATCAACTTTCACTGTTTATAGAGCAAAAACTTGGTCCAAAAAATTAATAGATTAATTCCATTTGGAATAAAATACCTTTTCTGAATATAATGGTCTCCATATTTAAATGTTAAATAATCGTTTATTAAATAAAATATATTTTACTACTGAACTGTATAATTTATTTAATTATATTATATTCATATTATATGACAACTGTGACGAACAGGATAACGAAAAAACCACGAAACTAATGGAATTTCGCATAAGATAATTTTTTTATCATTTAATATTTGTATTACTAACTAATTATTTATTTTAGTAAAGTGAACTTAAATCTACATAGATTAGATACATTTTTGAAAAAAAATTTCTAGCTGGAGCAGAAAATGTTCATTTTTAGGGTTCCGTACACCACAAGTGTACGCACGGAACCCTATTGGAACGACTTTGTCGAAAATCGTATCCCCCCCCCTAGTCGCCAAACTATTTGACTTAGAAAGTTCAAATTTGGCCCACATATGTATTTTCAAGTGTAGATGAAAGGAAAGTTATAGAGAACATGATTCTAGGAGTTGATCATAGCGTTGTCAAGAAAATAACAAGATTTTTGAGAAATTTTGATATTTTTTAGCTGATAACTTTTGCCATTTCTTTGACAGCGCTATCACCACAACAATCTCTATAATTTTTCTGTAATCTACATATGATACTACATTTTTGTACAAAATTTGAACTCTCTAAGTCAAATATTTTGGCAGATAAGAGGGGAATACCGTCATTTTTTCGAAAAAATGCGTTTAATTTGTACCATTCCTGCCCTTTACCTGCCAAATTATTGTACGTAGAGTGCTGAAATTTGGTACACATATGTAGTTTGACGTGTAGATTACAGAAAAACTATAGAAAACCTTGTTGCAGGCTGTTACCATAGCGTTTTTCAGCAAAAAAAGAAGATTTTTTTTAAAAAATGCTAAAAAATGGTCATATCCCCCCCCCCCCCTGAACTTCCAAACTATTAGACATAAAGAATTCAAATTTGGTAAACAAGTGTATTTTAACGTATAGATTACAGGAAAATTATAAAGAACATGATTGTATGTGTTGAACATAGCGTTGTCAAGGAAATAACAATATTTTTGAGCATTTTTTAAACATATGGGCCATAGTTTAGTGTTATAACTTTGACAGCGCTATAATCATCACTTTCTCTATACGTGTACCAAATTTCAGCATCCTAAGCCAAATAGTTTGGAAGATAAGGGGGGGGGGGATACAGTCATTTTTTTAGCAAAAATGCACTAAAAGTGTACAATGCCACCTCCATATCTGCCAAACTATTGTACTTAGAGAGCTGAAATTTGGTATACATGTGTAGTTTGCCATATAGATTACAGAAAAACAGTAGAAAACTTTGTTGCAGATCATTATCATAGTGTTTTATAGCAAAAACCAACGATTTAAAAAAAATGCTAAAAAATGACCGTATCCCCCCTCCCATAACTTCTAAACAATTTTACTTAGAGAGTTCAAATTTGGTACACAAATGTATTTTCACGTGTAGATTACAGAAAAATGTAAGAGAACATGATTGTAGAAGTTGATCATAGTGTTGTTAAGGAAATAAAATGATTTTTGAGTATTTTTTATGGATATTTAGTAAAATCTCTGGATTTTTCGTTGACAGCGCAATCACTATCACGTTTTTTATAATTTTTATGTAATTTACGCCTAAAAATACATTTCTGTACAAAATTTGAACTCTCTAAGTAAAATATTTTGGAAGATAGGGGGGGGGGGGTGGTCCATTTTGTATAAAAAATTCATTATATATTATATTTTATATATTACTAGCTTTCGAGCTCGCCTTCGGCGGGCACGAAATCTAGTGGCGTGCCATCAACAGTATATTTTTTACAAAAAGTATTTTCTGACAGAAAGAATTTTTTATTAAAAAGTATTTTCTTACAGATAGTATTTTTTGACAAAAATAATTTTCTGACAGAAAGTATTTTTGGCCAATAAGTATTTTCTGACAGAAATTATTTAAAAAAGAATTTTCTAAAAGCAACATAATTTTCTTAAAAAATTATTAAATTTAAATATATTTTATTAGATATACTTCTTATTAGCACATACCCGAACAGCACTGGATGTTCCAGTAAAATTGGCAAGGTTGAGGCAAGGCATTTTTACTTTGCCTCAACCTTGCCAAGTTGTTGATCTGATAAAAATACGCATCAAATTTTTTTTCATCAAAATATATATTTTTCGAGAAAAACCTAGAACCAAATTAGCCTGACTCCCATTCAGCCTAGAACTATCTTGACGAAAATGCATTCAGCCTAATCCCATTTACCCTAAATTGTATTAAGCCTAAATCCCCTTTAACCTAAAATGCATTTATCAAGAAACCCATTTAACCTAAAATGCATTCAGCCTAAATCCCACTTAAACTAAAATGCATTCAGCCTAAAACCCATTTAACTTTAATCCCATTAAACCTAAAATGCATACATCCTAAATCCCATTTAACCTAAAATGCATTCACAGATTAAAACCCATTAATCCTAAAATTTATTTAGCCTAAATTCCATTTAGCCCCAAAAGCATTTATCCTACATCTCATTTGACCTAAAATAGATTTAGTATAAATCTCATTTAACCTAAATCTTATTTAACCTGAATACCATTTAACCTAACTCTTATTTAAACTCATTTCTATTTTACTTTAATTGTATTTAACTTAAATTCCTTTTAACCTCATATGCATTCATCCTAAATCCCATTTAACCTTAAATGCATTCAACCTATATCCCATTTAACCAAAAATGCATTCATCCTAAATCCCATTTCATCAAAAATGCATTCCGCCTAAATATAATTTAACCTAAAATGCAATCAGCCTAAATTCTGTTTTAGCTAAAATGCATATAGCTTACAAAATTTGGCCTAAATCCCATTGAACGAAATTTATAATGTAAAATTTAGGCTAAACGGGATTTGTACTTTATTTACTCTCCCTTTAACGGGTTCGAGGGCTCCACTTCCTTTACAGTTTTATTACAATATATTTCTTATAACTACCTTTTTACAATCTTAATCTACTTAAATCTAAACGCCATCTTAACTTATTTTAACCTATTATTCGCCATGTGCCTGGGCTTCCAT
This sequence comes from Ganaspis brasiliensis, assembly GCA_037103525.1. Classification (NCBI taxonomy): domain Eukaryota; kingdom Metazoa; phylum Arthropoda; class Insecta; order Hymenoptera; family Figitidae; genus Ganaspis; species Ganaspis brasiliensis. The sequence goes on along the minus strand of JAZKLR010000056.1, from coordinate 1,420,363 downwards.
TTCCCGTTCCTTTTGACAAGTCTGTCTTTATTCCTTTTATCGACCACCCTTTTACCTTTTACTATACTCTCTCACTTACTCCTTACTATCCACTCTTTTTCTCTCTTCTCCATTTATTTCACTTTCATAATTTACCCCCACACTTTCTTCCATTCCTAACATACCCATGCACTCCATACCTACACACAATCACACTTTTATATCCTCTCCTGTCTCTTCCCTTACTTTCCATCTTATTCCATCCACCCAGACACAATCTCTCCCCATCCTTACCTCACCCCTTTTTCTTCTTTCTGTCCACGCTTTCTCTTCTAAGAACCACCTTATCCTTCTCTCTCTCCATGTTCTATCTTCATCTATCCTCTTCCCACTCCCTCTCAACCTTCCCCTTAATTTCATGACTTCATATTTGTCCTCCTCATCTTCCAACTCCACTATCCACAATTTTATTGTCCCCTGATCTACTCCTCTAATTCCCGTAACCTTTTTCATTTTTACCTTGGCTCCAATTCCTGTAAGTAATCTTTCTACTTCCTCTTTTCCATCGCTATACCCTGCTTCCAAACCTCTAATCACGATGTTCCGCTTTCTTTTTTCCCTCTCGAGCAACTCAACCTGACTCGCTAACTCTTTCATTTTCCTTTCCAAATTATCATCCCTTACTTCTCCATTCTCTCTACTTCCTTCCTTTTCCCCTATCTCTACAATCTCCAATCCACCCTTCTCATTCTTCCCATCTCCCTCACTCCAATCCGATATTTCTTTCTCTAACTTGTTCATTCTCTTCCACATATTTTCTTTTTCCATTTTCCAATTTTCCTCCCAGTTTTTTAAATTCCTTTCCATCCCTTCTATCTCCTTTTTTATTACCTCCGTCTGCTTATCTCTTTTTTCTTCTATGTCCCTATCAATCTCTATTCTGTCTCACACCTCTATCCATTCTTTGTCGAACCTTTTTACCAACAACTTGACAAACTCAAGTAAGTCGATGCAGTCCTGACACTTCATAATTTCCCCGTCTTTTCCCTTTCTTATTTCGCCTATAATATTTCGTATCTCCGATATTTTCCCGCTTATACTACTTGAGTCAAATTTCGCCATTCTAGATCCCTACCTTACCTACAGTTCATTCGCTCTCCTCGTCATTCACTCTACCTCTCGCACTTACACCCCACTCTTTCCACCTAACCTCACAATTCACGCTTTCCTTTTACCTTCTTTATCTTTCCCATTCACACTATTTTCTACTTACATTCTTTTTCAACCATTCACCTTACTTTGCACATCACTTTTCACTCACACCACTACCCACCTTAACTATTAGATATACTTCTCATTAGCACATACCCGAACAGCACCGGATGTTCCAGCAATATTGGCAAGGTTGAGGCAAGGGCCGTTCATATACCACGTGGACAACTTTTCTCCGATTTTTGACCCCCCCTCCCCCCATCGTGGACAATCGTGGACATTTATCTAACCCCCCCCCTCCCCCCCCTAAATGTCCACGTGGACAATTTTAGTGAAAAATAGTTTTTGGATGTTAAAATCAAAGAACTATTCAAAGGAAATATGAATATTCGAGTAAACTTCACAATTTTTGTGACAAATTCTTTGAAACAGGATGCTGTTTCACGTGAAATTAGGTAAATAAATGGATCTTCAATCGTTCTTAAAAAATTTAATCACAGCTTTTTATTAATACGAAAATACTTTATAAGTTCTACTAGTAAATAATAAAAAGTTTAAGAAGTTCTACAAGTAATAGGTAAATTGCCATCTTTAGTAGAATACTTTGGAAGGAACATTTTCAATTATAAAAAATAAAAATAATTTTTTGTCACAAATCTAATATTCGTTATTAGATATTTCAGGATTATCTTCGGCAATCCACGGGGGCACTAACCACTCTGAAATATTGTCAATGTTAGCAAAACAATCGTCATTTTGCACCGTTGTGGAATCTATTAAATTGTTTTCCACTGTGTCTACCTCTAAGCAGGACATCTCAAGAAGTTCCACTTCCTCAGTTTCAACCAAAATATTGTTTCGTTTACGTTCCCGTTTATGTAACGCTCGGTGGGTAACCAGATGTGATTTCATTTGGCGAATCACGCATAATTGTCCACGTGGACATTTTACGAAACCCCCCCACCCCCCAACGTGGACAATCGTGGACATTTGGCAAACCCCCCCTCCCCCCCTAAGCTGTTTACGTGGTATATGAACGGCCATTAGCCTGACTCCCATTCAACCTAGAACTGTCTTGACGAAAATGCATTCAGCCTAATCCCATTTACCCTAAATTGTATTAAGCCTAAATCCCCTTTAACCTAAAATGCATTTATCAAGAAACCCATTTAACCTAAAATGCATTCAGCCTAAATCCCACTTAAACTAAAATGCATTTAGCCTAAAACCCATTTAACTTTAATCCCATTAAACCTAAAATGCATACATCCTAAATCCCATTTAACCTAAAATGCATTCACAGATTAAAACCCATTAATCCTAAAATTTATTTAGCCTAAATCCCATTTAGCCCTAAAAGCATTTATCCTACATCTCATTTGACCTAAAATAGATTCAGTATAATTCCCATTTAACCTAAATCTTATTTAACCTGAATACCATTTAACCTAACTCTTATTTAAACTCATTTCTATTTAACTTTAATTGTATTTAACCTAAATTCCTTTTAACCTCATATGCATTCATCCTAAATCCCATTTAACCTTAAATGCATTCAACCTATATCCCATTTAACCAAAAATGCATTCAGCCTAAATCCCATTTCACCAAAAATGCATTCCGCCTAAATATAATTTAACCTAAAATGCAATCAGCCTAAATTCTGTTTTAGCTAAAATGCATATAGCTTAAAAAATTTGGCTTAAATTCCATTGAACGAAATTTATAATGTAAAATTTAGGCTAAACGGGATTTAGGACAAATAGTTTTAGGCTGAATGCCTTTTTGGATTTAATGGGTCATAGTCTGAATGCATTTTAGGTTGAATGAGATTTAGGTTAAATGGGATTTAGGCTTAATGCATTTTAGGTTTAATGGGATTTAGGCTAAATAAAAATTAGGTTAAATAAGATTTATTATGTTTAATGGGTTTTAGACAGAATGCTTTTTAGTTTAAATGGGATTTAGGTTAAATAAGTTTTAGGTTTAATGTGTTTTAGACTGAATGCATTTTAGTTTAAATGGGGTTTTGGTTCAATGTAGTTTAGGTTAAATAAGATTTATTATGTTTAATGGGTTTTAGGCAGAATGATTTTTAGGTTAAATGGGATTTAGGTTAAATAGAATTTAAATTTAATCTATTAGATTTTTTGGTTTTTATTTTTTTGACCCAAAAAATTCAGATTCAACATTTTTTTTGCATTGTGTCATCTAAAATTATTTTTATTAATGTATTTCTTTACATTTATTTGCAAAATGTGTTGTAAGGAACATAACAAAATTAATGCAAAAAGATTAAAAGCCATCTAACATAAAGTCAGTAATATAAAAAAAAATATAGGTTTTTCAATTTTTTTGAACCAGAAACCAATTTTATACTTATATATCTCAGTTATACGATATTTTTTGTCAAATTATTCTAAAATATGACGAAATAACAGGTAATACTGGATTATAGAAAGTTCATCAGCAGCTCATAAAAAAATGCATAATTTAAAAATTTTCGATTTTTTGAATTTTTTGAGAAAAAGGTATATCTTCCTTTCTTATCTATATTTTTTAAGTCTGTAAGTTTATAAACCTAACTTGGGTCAAGACCTAACACTCTGCCAAATTTGGTTTCAAACGGTTCAGCTGTTTCTTAGTGATGCGCGAAAAAAGGTTCTGTGACATACATACATCCATACATATATACATACATACATACATACATACATACATACAGACATGAAATTTTTTATGGGTATATTTGAATTCATTGATGCTTAAAACGAAAAATTATGCATGAAATTTAAAGTTCTAAGCAATGTACAGACAAAACTCTGATTTTATTAATATAGATATTATATATAATATGTATAATATATTTATATATTTAATAGTATTAAATATATTAAAAATTATTTTGTTTTGTATACGGAACCCTCGATTTTAGTGCGAGTGTAACTCGAACTTGCCCGATTTTTTAATTTGTTTATTAACAATAACTAATTTTTTAATAAAAAATGATATTTTTTGAACCAGATATTTTTTATTTTAAAATTTATACTTTTCTATATAAAATTTATAAATTTTATTAAAATTCATAAATAAACATGGCAAATACAAATTTTAAAGAAAACTATTACATAAAAACTAAATTGTCTATAACTTTTTTGAATTTTTGAATTTTAAAAAAATATTTAGACCTAAAATATATTTAATATAGTGGTACATAATTATAACATTAACGTCAAATTTCATTACATGTTTGCAAATTAGGGGGCTACTTTACTTCACTTCTTTAATTACTTTGCTATGTCCCCGAGGGAATTCGAGACGCAACTGGTATAGAGCTCTACTTGAGTTGTGGTAGTGCGTGCCGTTGGTTGCTAATGCGTGGTACGGGGCAAGTATTGGCCGCGAACCGGCGTAGTACTGGTGCAGTACGAGGCAGTACCAAGGTAGTACTGGTGTAGTACTGGCGTAGTACTGGTGCAGTACCGGCGTAGTACTATGGCAGTACGGACGTAGTACCGGCATAGTACTGGCGTAATACGGGGCAGAACGAGGGGTTTTTATTTTGTTGTTTTTGTTTTGGTTGGGGAGGAAAGGAAGGATTTTAAGAAGATAGGAGAAAAAGATCTATTTATTATTAAAAGACAAACGGTGTTATACAATTAGCGAGAAAAAAACAGAGATAATGTCGTCGAGACCGAATTCGGTTGACCACTCGCCGATACTTCAACTGGATGAAGTCGAGAAGCGGTTTCGGTGCTACGATAGGGCGCGCAAGGCCCGTGTTCTGACGTGGTTTCCCGTGAAGACGAGAAGGTTGTGTTCGCTGGCGTCCGTAGCCGGGTAAGACTGGAGCAGGTTAGTCCCGGCGGGGAATAAAAGCTAGCGAGTGCTGTTGCAGTGGTTGCCCCCTACCGGTGGGTGTAGGGGGGGAAATACGAGTAGAGCTGCGGGGGGAGAACAGGGTGGTTCTCTTTGTCGGCCGGCAGCTCCTCGATCTCGTGGCTGGAGGTCTCGTCGGGGTGAAGCTCTAGACTATATCCGACATACGCAGGTCCTCTTCCAGGGAGTGAGGCCCACTTGTGTTGGCGGGAACGTCTAGTACGGCGGTTGAGGGGCCGTTGGTCCCAGGGAAGTAACCAGGAAAATTCTGCTCCAGTGGCGGCCGGATGGGGGTTAACTTTAGGCGTGGTGAGGGCGCCTCGTACCCCAGAGCTTCTAATTGAGCTACTAACTTCTGGATGGAATTTGTCCCGTCGTGGAAACTAGGACACAGGAGCAGAGGTCTCAGGGCAGAGTTGGCGGTGATGCTGGGAGCTGAGTTTGGTACAGGACTCTGTCTGGGGGTCCGCTCAATGAAGTGACTTTGGCGACGCCGTGCACTCAGTGAGTGGGAGAGAGAAAGAAAGTAAATGCAAGAGAGAGAGGGAGAGAGAAGTTTCCCCCTAGGGGAGCGCCTATAGGCAGGGCCTCACGCTCCGTGAGAGACAGAGAGAGACAGAGAGAGAGAGAGAGAGAGACGTATTTGTGTGAAAGGGTATTTACGGCGAAAGTAAAAACATGTGGATCGTGGGCGAGAAAAACTTTATTTTGACAAGTAGTTGTCGGGTTGACGAGCCGGAAAGGACTGCCTGACAGCTCTGCAGGGATGGTTTATATAAGGAAAAGATCTATGCAAAAAAATGTGCATAAAGAATTTCCCTCTCCAAGCACCCAAGAGTCTGGAAATTTCGAGATATTTCCAGCTTCTTTTCAGGGCGTCAGTCAGAATATAAATAACAGTGAATATAATAATAATAATAATAAACCCGAAATGTATTGCTTGGTGCCTCCGTTACCAAGCAGCTCAAAGATACTGGTCCTAATTGGCTCAGTACTAAGATAAACATTACAGAACATCGTATAGGCATTTGCTCGGGTTGGTAAGGGAAATGTGGTACCCTTTACTGATTATCACGGAAATTCTGAGTCGACTGGGTCAAGTACTTGAATGGCATTTGAGATGGGGTTTTTGACTCCACAATCAGGCGCCCCCCCTCCCAGGTGGCGGATAGGGGAAGGCCTCTCAGATATGGGAGGTACCGAGGAAATTAAAATACCCGGGGTGGACCAAAAGTCAAATAGGGGTGGGCACCCTATATAATTGTCCACTCTGTGTTGGGATAACCTCCCACACAGAGTATTTGCGGTTACGACGACTGTATCGCGCAGTGCCGCCCACAATAGATCTCTCTCGGATGGAGATCAGGGTTCAGTTGGGCGTGGCAATAGGATAGAACCCAGGCGACAACTAAGCAACGACCAGGGACAAGCTCGATTAAGGTTAAAATGGACGGACTAACTTCGGCGAGACATTTTGTTGTGTTGGCAAAATAGTTCCCCTAACGGAAGAGGATACATGCCGAGGTTACATGCGCGATGGGTCAATATGCACCCCCAATACGCGGAAATGACGCCTCAGTACTTAAGAGATCAGGAATCCTCTCTGAGAAAAAGGGGATATGAATCTCTTCTCCAAGACCAGGAAGACCCCTTACAGACCACACAAATTTTGTGTGAAACACCAACGCCAGCAGCCGAAGATGGAAACATAAGATCGAGGGAAACCAAAATTCATCTCAAGTTTTCCATTAAAATGGATAAAACATCTGAAGGGAACAATGAACTCTCATTACTCTCGGAGAGTGTAGATCTCTGGACATTGAACTGTGCTGTGTATGAAAAAGCTGTGTTCTTACTTCGCAAAAGTAACAGAATATCTGTTGCGGAACGCGTTGCTAAGACCTGCCAGCGAATCAAATAAGTGCAGATCAAGATCGGGATAGCTCGACGACATGCTTCTTAATTGCAGAGTGTGATTGCATATCTAGAATCAAATAGAAGGTTTAGGCCAAGAGTTTTGGAAAAAGCCTAAAATCTTAAAAGATTGCATCACACTTTAAAAAAGTCAAAGTTGCAGACCATCAAGCAACACTGGATTGAGAAGATACGTTCTTTTGTAGTCATAAGGAAACATTAAGAACGGAGGATGAAATGGATAAAGTAAAATAATATCTTTGATACTAATCCTTCCCGCCTGTACAGTGTACCATCAACAACCGTTAAAAGGTCTCCATGTCGCGAAGAGATTAAAACTTTCTTGAGCAACATCTATGAGACATCCCATTCAATAAACGATGAAGGGTTATCTTTGTCACTCTTTCGCAGCTCTGTGTCAGACAGGGACTTGACCAATTTGCAGAGATATGTCCAGCGATTTCTGAAGAGGAGGTAAGAAATGCAGTAGCTAAAACTAAGAACTTTTCAGCACCCGGGTCAGATAAGATTAATAATCTATAGTGGAAGAAGTTTACTTCAACTCACCAACATTTGACCCATATATTTTCTACCTATCTCAACAGGGAACATCCAATACCACAGTGCTTAGTGGAAAAACGAACGGTACTTCCACCAAAATCAGGAGATTTATCCAATCCAAAAATTAAAGACTAATTGCTTGTCTTAACACCTGCTACAAGCTATTTACTGGTATCCTCAAGGAGAGGATATTGTCATCTATAGAACCAGTCTGGAGTGCGGTAGGTGAACAACGAGGATGTAAGAGAGGCCTGTCAGGTTGTAGGGAGAACCTATTAATAGATAGGTGTGTTATGTCCCTAGCCTATAACCAAAAATTAAAATTTTGTTTCTTGTTGTTGTTATTTTAGTTATAAAATGGCGCCAGAATACAAGCAGCCTTAATAAAAATTAAGGTTCATGAGTAAATCGATAATTGACAGACAAAATATAGTGTATCAAGGCACAATAAAAAATTGCATGCGCCTAAACTTAGGCAACCCGGATAACATTGTCTAATTAATCAACCCCATTGATGACAGGGTGGATTTCGGTGATTAGTCATGGTAGCTAATAAATTTAAAAATCAGATTAAATTATATATATATATGTATATATACATGAGTAAAAGAGAAAACATGAAATTATCGATTAATTAACTGTAGGATTAAAATGGCGCCTAAACACAGGCAACTCATAACTATTATGTTTCTTTACTATTAGTATTACATAGAAGCTACTAAAGTCATTCAATAATATTATCAATATCGACGTTTTGACACTTTGCAATTTACCTACAATTAAATATTAATGCAACAAACATAAATTAGTATATAGTAATTCTCGGACTAGGAAATTATCCGCAATAAACAAACAACTATAATAAATAATTATTGAAAAGATATTATCGATTTCACTGAGTCAAATAAATAATGTGAATAATAAATAATGTGAAAGTTTCAAAACGTCGATACGATAACAAAACACTCGCAAGAAATTAATATATAATCAATATAGAATTAATCCTAGAAGCGCCTGAACATAGGCAAGCGTACTGTCGACTACTTCGCTATTATCCTCGGTGATAATGGAACATGCGGTCAAGGCATGATTAATCAGAAAGTTAATGGTATCGCACTCCGTTTAAAATTTAAGATCAATTATCATAATTGGATAATTATCACACGTGAGTACTAGAAGACAATTATCATATTTGAATTACCCATATAGGTAATCACCACGAAGGTGTTTAAAGATGTAATTACCAAAACAAATATAAAAGGGACCTATCACCCCAAAATGAGTACTTTATTAATTATCATAAATCTCACAAAATCAATCTAAATTTTGTGTGATAAGAGTAATTTATAAAGTAACAAAACATTAGATCTTAAACTTATACAAGAAAAAATATTGGAATTTAACAAATATTCATTGATGTCACGCTATAAGGGATGAAAAGTATGATAATTAAGTATATATAGTTTTGCCAGTATTGCCCCAGTGCGAGTGCCTTGGTTTAGGGTTGGAATCGTGTCTAAATAAGTTTAAGTTCAATATAATGGAATCATTCTTGGACTGATCAATCCCAATAGTATCAATAGACATAAAACTTGTCAATAATCAATAATAAGTTAAATTATTGATCTAATCAGTCAATCAATGGATAATTGTGATAAATTCACATACATAGAGATATAGAAACTCATCAGTCTACGAACGGTTTCCAATTACGAGACGTGCCTTTCCACACTCTAGCATGGCGCGTGTCTTTCCACAATTTAGCATAAACGACCCCCCAGAATGGGTAAAAAAGTCTTTAAATACAGAAAGCGCTCAGTGGAAGGGGTCGAATACTCTGATGCCGTCAAAGTGTGAATTTGTGGAGCGACTCGTCAATCAAGGCAACGATTTCCGCCCGAAATCTTAATTACTGTGTAAAACCACTTATAACTAAAGATTACCGCGATCATCGATTGTGAAGCTGTCGCTAAATAAACTGTATTGAAGAGGTGCGTGTGTATGAAGGAGTGCCGAGCGATCGAAGCAACGAAAAATCAAACTTTTGATTGATAAATCGCCGGATTGCTACGCCAATCACCACTAATCTTACCTGAGAACCGTTGACAACATTATATGTAAGTACTTTGCTATTTTATACGAATTGAATATTGTTTTGAGATTTGATTTGATTGCCTTTTGTGTGAATCACAAACTTATGATGATTGGCTCGACATTGATTTAATGATTATGGTCTAAGATTAAATAATATTGTATAATTGTCACGAAGTTACTAAAGTATTAATAAACTTGTTAATGTGTGTAATAATTGTGTAGTCTCACTAGAACAGAAACCTTAAGCTTTGGACCAATACTGGCTTAGTATTGGTAATAGTTTGTCTTTTGATTAATATAGTTGCCATTGCATTCAATCGACCAGGAATATGGGTCCTATACTGGTGGGTTATTAAAAGTAGTGTTTCATGATTAAATTAATGGTGGTAATTAAGTTATTTATTTAAAACAGATCCCATAGATCTGAAAGTGTACACCGATCCCTAAAACAAAATAAATATAAAAACTAGCTCCTAGCTAGTTGATTAGTCCTGTTACTTGCCCGTCATATTTAAATTTCACTTAAATATCCTTGCCGTCACTCGGATGTAAAAGCTTGATTTGGTGTCAGAAGTGGGATTGACACTTTAGTTGAATAAATGATCTAGTTTCACTATAAGATTTGCATTATTTTCTTTAATAACTTTAGGTATCGTTTCATTCTGATCTTCTATGGTTGAGTAGAGACATTAATGCTCTAAATTTTCTAAATTTATCTTAAAAATGAAGTAAAGGACAGTTATCAATTTAACTTAACTCCATATTCAATTTGAAAATATTGAAAATCTTATTGATTGATATCTGGTTAAATAATTAATTTGACTTATAAATAATTTTTACAGTTCACTATCTTTTAATAATAATAGGCGTCATTTGATCCTAGAGTTAAAATTTGATACTTGTAAGTTGTGTTTTCCGTTATTTTGGAGGTTTAACTCAGCCAATTATCTGGAAGATTCTAGCACAATTAAACTAAAGATTAATGTAATTTTTAGTAACCATAAATTTCACGTCAAACAAATTATTATGGTTCATTAAAATGCGCATTGCTTTCAGACGCTTTTCTTTTAAATCTAGGATACTTTAGGATTTTCCTAATCCGTGATAGTTTTGAATTTCATTGGCCCCCGTTCTAAAAAGTTAAAATATGATATTTGAATTGTGTACTTTCCATTAATTTGAAAACTTTGGGGATCAAAAGGTTTAGTGGAATTATATTATAACAATTCAGTCATTAAGTTTTAAGTTACGCCATTCGAGGGTTTAAGTGAGTTCATAGGGATTCTAGGATCACCATACCTTAGAACTATAAATTGCCTATCACAACCTGCAAACTTACTAATAAAAAGTTCAATCGATTTTAAATTCCTAAATATAACATATGTATTGTATCCTGATCTTCTAAGGTTAAAATTATAGCATTAACCCGAAGGGTTGTGATTCCAACATTTAAAACCTTTCTATTCTCCACTTAATCGAATAGAAAGTAAATTGTTTAATTGTGGATGTCATTGTTTTAAATTTTAATTGAACTAACCTCCATAATGTTTTAATTAGTGAGAACGATATCACTTTTAAGATTTGAATGAAAAAGTTGACAATTATGCGTAAAACACAACCCAGTAATAAAATTAGAAGTTGTTGTACTAATGTCATATAATTTGTCTATCAAACATCAAAAGAAAACTATAGTCACAATATACTCAGATTGTTTAACGAATAAATTTGGTGATTTTGTTTATGACTCAACTTTAAACATCAATTTAGTAAAATAGGACTGTTTAGAAAGTTTTATGCAAATAAATAATTCAAAGTTGTATATTATACAACAAAAACAGCTGACAACGAGTGGTGTTGTTCTAATCCCAATATTAGATAAAACTGTGCCTTTTAACGTTGTTTGCACAGGACAAGAACTAAAGGTAGCTGGTGTTGTAGGACACCCTTTCATGAACGAATTTAATCTGTAACAGAAAGAAAGAGAAAGAAAATATTGCTTGATAAAATTGAGCAATAATAACAAAGTATTTCATGCACTCTTTGGTTTTTACATTGCGATGAACTCGTTTACAAATCTGTTAGAAAACGAATATTTTTGTGCTGCGCTTTGGTGCATTACATTCTGGATCTATTTGATTTTTGGAACAATTGTATTAATGCGTGTGCTTAACGCATTGGAAAATTAAAATTTAGCAAGATAGCTTATCCTAGGAATGTACGTTTTTGCGAATCTACCGTTTAAAAAGGACCTACATTCCAAAGTATACCTAAGCTCACACGATTTTAAAGAATCAAGTAATTTATTCATAGCAAGCCCAGTTGCCACCATAAATTTAATCGACGAGAAGAAACTATCAAAACACGTAAGAATCAATAAAATCTCTTTTTATAGACCAGGATACATTTACTACGACAGGAACAGTGCGAATCTTGATCGCAAATTACTACGTGACATTTCACACAGTTAAATCAGAACAGTCTGAAATAATTGGAATATTAGGAATGCCGTTTTTGCGAACAAATCCAGAAGAATTTACATTATAAATCCTAAGAAAATTCGTTAAAACCCACTTGGAACTTAATCAGAAAATATAGTGTTTTACATGAATTCTTCTATTCAAATATTGTGTGATCGTTATTTGTTACTTTGGTTCATTATAGTTTGGACTTATATAATTCTAGGAGCTATTTGTCTATTATATTTGCATAAAGCCTTGCTTAATTTAGATCCAAAACCTGAGTGATGCTACTTAAACTAAGATTCATTTGTTAATGAACAAACGATAATTATTACCAAGTCAGAAATAATAAAAGTGAAGTAAATTAGAAGAGTTATGTCCTTCCATTATTATAGTATAAAAGAGCACCAATACGTGATCCAAGGAAGGTGTGTAAGAAAACAAAAATTTTTTTAAATAAATTTAAAAAATTTTTTTCTCATTTCATCTTTGCTTTTTATTTTGTCAATTTTTAAAAAAGCGACGTTTCGCCAACTGGATTTGTTGACCTCATCAGGCTAAAGTCAGTTACAAAGGAAAACACTTTATTAGTTTGATTGTATAAAAATTTGCTTTTTTATATATAACACTGGTTATGAACAACAACAAAACTAATCACCTTAGAGTTTAGTTAAAACAATCATAATTTTAACACGTCAGAAAATTAAAATATAAAACAAAAAACGTTCTTACTCTGCGTACAGAGAGACGTACAAACCACAACGACATATTAGCAACTGAGACTAGAAATTTATAAATATAGTAATACAAAAGGTAATAACAAGTAAATCTTAGACAAAGAAGGTTAATAAACTGAAAAGGAAAAACAATGATTTCTGAAATAGAATGTAAATATAAATTTAACCGATTAATTTTTCTAAGTAGAGGAAAAATTAAAATAATAAAATAAATATAAGTTTTATCGATTAATTTTTTTAAGTAGAGGAAAAAATATTTTGTTAAGGGAATAGTCATCTTCTTTTATATTAATTGTGTTATTATTCAATTTTATGTGGATCATTTCAGAAATCTTTCGTTTTCTCCAGTTTGCTTCTGAATCCAAGATTTTAACATTTTTCCAGTCAAATGTGTGACCCAAACCATTACAGTGCTTAGAAACTACAGAATTTTGGTTTTTGAAAGTTTCATGTTCGTGGATACGTGTAAAAAGTGAGCGCTTTGTTTCACCAACATATGTCGAAGGACAATTGACACAATCAAACTTATACACTATATTTGTTTTGTCCCATTTTTTTGAAATGTCCTTTCCTAATTTTACAACTGCATTTAAAGACTTGTCAATAGTTGGAATAGTGGAGATGTTATATTCCTTAAAAACATTAGACAATTTAAAATAAATCATTTCATTATAAGGTAAGACAACTTTAGGTAACAGACGATGTATATTCAAGTGTCTATTGTTATTGGTAACATTATTATTCGAGTATTTTAATTTTTTTAAACGCAACTTCACATGTTTGTTAATAAAATCTATCGGATAATTATTTAAAAGTAACATTTTTTTGATTGATTTCAAATTGTCTTCATGAAATTTTTTATGTGACAATGAAATTGCTCTGTCGACCAGATTAAAAACAATGTTTTTCTTCTGTTGTAAAGGATGGTTAGAAAAGAAATTAATCAGCCTTCCTGATGAAGTAGGTTTTTTATACCAGTCAGTTATTATATGTTGGTCTTTTTTTATAAGACTTAAATCAAGAAAATTAATTTTGTTATTATTTTCCAGTTCGAAAGTAAACTGTAGATTTTGGTCATATGAATTAAAAACATTGATAACCCGGTCGACATCCTCCCTCTTTAGACACAAAATTATATCGTCGACATATCTATAATAAAAAAGGGGGACACAATTGTATTTCTCCTTCAAAATTTTTAAACAATCACTCTCTAAGTCGTCCATGACGATATCAGCAAAAAGAGGGGAAATGGGAGATCCCATTGGAGTACCCTTTTTTTGTTTATAAAATTTTCCGTCAAATATAAAATAAGTATTATCAAATAAGAACTCAGTACAATTAATTAATTCGTCAAAAGGAATTTTACATTTGTTTAAAATTTGTCGAGCACGTCTTTCTAGACTTTGTAAAACTAAATTACAAGGTATGTTAGTAAATAAAGAGCTAACATCCAAAGAAAGAAAAATATAACTGTCATCCAATGAAACATCTTTAAGTTTGTTTTTTAACTCTAAACTATTATTAACATGAGATTTAGGTAACGAAATACAATTTTTCAAATTATTATAAATAACTTTAGCGAGAAAATAAGACGGACTATTGACAAGAGAAATTATCGGTCGAAGAGGGCAATTATTTTTGTGTATTTTTGGTAATCCATAGCACTTGGCCAAAACAGTGTCTGTTAGAGTTAAATCATTATTGTGATAAACCTTGTCAAGATATTCGTTGTCATTTAGCGATTTTAAAATTTTTTTAGTTCTTTCTTGTAATGATTTGAGAGGGTTATTTTTTATTAAAGTGTAGGTCGAAGTATCGGATAACAAAACAGACATTTTTTCTAGATACTCAGACTTATTCAAACAGACCGTTTGATTACCTTTATCTGCAGTTGTAAAAAGGATATCTGGATTATTTTTTATGAACTTATTGGTCGCAGACAATTTTTTATTAAAAGTTTTTTCTTGTACAGAGACATGATTCGTTTTTTTGACATTGTTTAAGAGAACATTAGATATTTTTTCACGCAAATCATTTTTTGAATTCGTTGGTATATCCAAAAAGGAAATGGTGGTCTCAACATTCTTTATTATATTAAAAACATTACCCTTTGAGACATCTTTCTTTACACAAAAATTTGGACCCAAAGAAACAATGTCAATAACATCCTGCGGTATCTCTTTTTTTGATAAATTTGTCAACCAATTATTATAAGACATCTTTGGGAAAGTGACTTGTTTATTAATTAGAAGTTTTAATTTATTTTTATGAATATTGTTTTGATGTCTTTGAATATGAAGAAAGTTTTTTTGTGAAAAATTAAAAAATTGATTAAGCGTCTCAGTGTCGATGTTAAATGTCAAAATAAGGTTTTTTAGTTTATTCAATTGTGTGGATAAAAATTTGAATTGTAGATGAATGTCAGAGATCTCTAAATTTAAAAGTTTTTTCAAATAAAAAGAATTCAATTTTTCATATTCCCTATTGACTAATTCAGAATAGAAAACAATATTATTATTATATTTTTTACGATTAATAATATGTTGTGGTAGCACATCATGTGATCTACATTGTAAAAGAAATACTTTTTTTGATGAAGTTGTGGCTAGTCGTTGGTTAGTTGTTGTCCATTTTTTCAGTGTATTCCTGGCGTAAGTACCATGAAGGTTTCCAATGTAAGAAAAAAAGGATTGATTCGTAAGAGATGGTGGTAAAGAGTCCAAATTTGATCCAAGACTCCCATAAGATAAATTAGAAGAGTTATGTCCTTCCATTATTATAGTATAAAAGAGCACCAATACGTGATCCAATAATTAAAATACTCGAATAATAATGTTACCAATAACAATAGACACTTGAATATACATCGTCTGTTACCTAAAGTTGTCTTACCTTATAATGAAATGATTTATTTTAAATTGTCTAATGTTTTTAAGGAATATAACATCTCCACTATTCCAACTATTGACAAGTCTTTAAATGCAGTTGTAAAATTAGGAAAGGACATTTCAAAAAAATGGGACAAAACAAATATAGTGTATAAGTTTGATTGTGTCAATTGTCCTTCGACATATGTTGGTGAAACAAAGCGCTCACTTTTTACACGTATCCACGAACATGAAACTTTCAAAAACCAAAATTCTGTAGTTTCTAAGCACTGTAATGGTTTGGGTCACACATTTGACTGGATAAATGTTAAAATCTTGGATTCAGAAGCAAACTGGAGAAAACGAAAGATTTCTGAAATGATCCACATAAAATTGAATAATAACACAATTAATATAAAAGAAGATGACTATTCCCTTAACAAAATATTTTTTCCTCTACTTAAAAAAAAATTAATCGATAAAACTTATATTTATTTTATTATTTTAATTTTTCCTCTACTTAGAAAAATTAATCGGTTAAATTTATATTTACATTCTATTTCAGAAATCATTGTTTTTCCTTTTCAGTTTATTAACCTTCTTTGTCTAAGATTTACTTGTTATTACCTTTTGTATTACTATATTTATAAATTTCTAGTCTCAGTTGCTAATATGTCGTTGTGGTTTGTACGTCTCTCTGTACGCAGAGTAAGAACGTTTTTTGTTTTATATTTTAATTTTCTGACGTGTTAAAATTATGATTGTTTTAACTAAACTCTAAGGTGATTAGTTTTTTTGTTGTTCATAACCAGTGTTATATATAAAAAAGCAAATTTTTATACATTAAAACTAATAAAGTGTTTTCCTTTGTAACTGACTTTAGCCTGATGAGGTCAACAAATCCAGTTGGCGAAACGTCGCTTTTTTAAAAATTGACAAAATAAAAAGCAAAGATGAAATGAGAAAAAAATTTTTTAAATTTATTTAAAAAAATTTTTGTTTTCTTACACACCTTCCTTGGATCACGTATTGGTGCTCTTTTATACTATAATAATGGAAGGACATAACTCTTCTAATTTATCTTATGGGAGTCTTGGATCAAATTTGGACTCTTTACCACCATCTCTTACGAATCAATCCTTTTTTTCTTACATTGGAAACCTTCATGGTACTTACGCCAGGAATACACTGAAAAAATGGACAACAACTAACCAACGACTAGCCACAACTTCATCAAAAAAAGTATTTCTTTTACAATGTAGATCACATGATGTGCTACCACAACATATTATTAATCGTAAAAAATATAATAATAATATTGTTTTCTATTCTGAATTAGTCAATAGGGAATATGAAAAATTGAATTCTTTTTATTTGAAAAAACTTTTAAATTTAGAGATCTCTGACATTCATCTACAATTCAAATTTTTATCCACACAATTGAATAAACTAAAAAACCTTATTTTGACATTTAACATCGACACTGAGACGCTTAATCAATTTTTTAATTTTTCACAAAAAAACTTTCTTCATATTCAAAGACATCAAAACAATATTCATAAAAATAAATTAAAACTTCTAATTAATAAACAAGTCACTTTCCCAAAGATGTCTTATAATAATTGGTTGACAAATTTATCAAAAAAAGAGATACCGCAGGATGTTATTGACATTGTTTCTTTGGGTCCAAATTTTTGTGTAAAGAAAGATGTCTCAAAGGGTAATGTTTTTAATATAATAAAGAATGTTGAGACCACCATTTCCTTTTTGGATATACCAACGAATTCAAAAAATGATTTGCGTGAAAAAATATCTAATGTTCTCTTAAACAATGTCAAAAAAACGAATCATGTCTCTGTACAAGAAAAAACTTTTAATAAAAAATTGTCTGCGACCAATAAGTTCATAAAAAATAATCCAGATATCCTTTTTACAACTGCAGATAAAGGTAATCAAACGGTCTGTTTGAATAAGTCTGAGTATCTAGAAAAAATGTCTGTTTTGTTATCCGATACTTCGACCTACACTTTAATAAAAAATAACCCTCTCAAATCATTACAAGAAAGAACTAAAAAAATTTTAAAATCGCTAAATGACAACGAATATCTTGACAAGGTTTATCACAATAATGATTTAACTCTAACAGACACTGTTTTGGCCAAGTGCTATGGATTACCAAAAATACACAAAAATAATTGCCCTCTTCGACCGATAATTTCTCTTGTCAATAGTCCGTCTTATTTTCTCGCTAAAGTTATTTATAATAATTTGAAAAATTGTATTTCGTTACCTAAATCTCATGTTAATAATAGTTTAGAGTTAAAAAACAAACTTAAAGATGTTTCATTGGATGACAGTTATATTTTTCTTTCTTTGGATGTTAGCTCTTTATTTACTAACATACCTTGTAATTTAGTTTTACAAAGTCTAGAAAGACGTGCTCGACAAATTTTAAACAAATGTAAAATTCCTTTTGACGAATTAATTAATTGTACTGAGTTCTTATTTGATAATACTTATTTTATATTTGACGGAAAATTTTATAAACAAAAAAAGGGTACTCCAATGGGATCTCCCATTTCCCCTCTTTTTGCTGATATCGTCATGGACGACTTAGAGAGTGATTGTTTAAAAATTTTGAAGGAGAAATACAATTGTGTCCCCCTTTTTTATTATAGATATGTCGACGATATAATTTTGTGTCTAAAGAGGGAGGATGTCGACCGGGTTATCAATGTTTTTAATTCATATGACCAAAATCTACAGTTTACTTTCGAACTGGAAAATAATAACAAAATTAATTTTCTTGATTTAAGTCTTATAAAAAAAGACCAACATATAATAACTGACTGGTATAAAAAACCTACTTCATCAGGAAGGCTGATTAATTTCTTTTCTAACCATCCTTTACAACAGAAGAAAAACATTGTTTTTAATCTGGTCGACAGAGCAATTTCATTGTCACATAAAAAATTTCATGAAGACAATTTGAAATCAATCAAAAAAATGTTACTTTTAAATAATTATCCGATAGATTTTATTAACAAACATGTGAAGTTGCGTTTAAAAAAATTAAAATACTCGAATAATAATGTTACCAATAACAATAGACACTTGAATATACATCGTCTGTTACCTAAAGTTGTCTTACCTTATAATGAAATGATTTATTTTAAATTGTCTAATGTTTTTAAGGAATATAACATCTCCACTATTCCAACTATTGACAAGTCTTTAAATGCAGTTGTAAAATTAGGAAAGGACATTTCAAAAAAATGGGACAAAACAAATATAGTGTATAAGTTTGATTGTGTCAATTGTCCTTCGACATATGTTGGTGAAACAAAGCGCTCACTTTTTACACGTATCCACGAACATGAAACTTTCAAAAACCAAAATTCTGTAGTTTCTAAGCACTGTAATGGTTTGGGTCACACATTTGACTGGAAAAATGTTAAAATCTTGGATTCAGAAGCAAACTGGAGAAAACGAAAGATTTCTGAAATGATCCACATAAAATTGAATAATAACACAATTAATATAAAAGAAGATGACTATTCCCTTAACAAAATATTTTTTCCTCTACTTAAAAAAATTAATCGATAAAACTTATATTTATTTTATTATTTTAATTTTTCCTCTACTTAGAAAAATTAATCGGTTAAATTTATATTTACATTCTATTTCAGAAATCATTGTTTTTCCTTTTCAGTTTATTAACCTTCTTTGTCTAAGATTTACTTGTTATTACCTTTTGTATTACTATATTTATAAATTTCTAGTCTCAGTTGCTAATATGTCGTTGTGGTTTGTACGTCTCTCTGTACGCAGAGTAAGAACGTTTTTCGTTTTATATTTTAATTTTCTGACGTGTTAAAATTATGATTGTTTTAACTAAACTCTAAGGTGATTAGTTTTTTTGTTGTTCATAACCAGTGTTATATATAAAAAAGCAAATTTTTATACAATCAAACTAATAAAGTGTTTTCCTTTGTAACTGACTTTAGCCTGATGAGGTCAACAAATCCAGTTGGCGAAACGTCGCTTTTTTAAAAATTGACAAAATAAAAAGCAAAGATGAAATGAGAAAAAAATTTTTTAAATTTATTTAAAAAAATTTTTGTTTTCTTACACACCTTCCTTGGATCACGTATTGGTGCTCTTTTATACAAAAGTGAAGTAAGTTTTAAAATTTTCCTAATTAAAAAGGAATAAATTGTCTATTCAACGGAAATTTAAAATCAATAAACAATTTTCATTATAAAAATTTCAGTAGAAATTAATAATTTTGAAAAATTTTAAATAAATAATTATTGATATTAATAAACAATTCGATAAATAAAAAGAAAAAAATTATCCGAGCCATCTAGGATTCGATCCTGAGACACTCGGATTGCGAGTCCAGTAGGCTGACCACTGTGCCATTGAGGCTTCTTATCAGACGCTCGAACGGCATATATAAGCTACAGTGTGAGCGAGCAAGTCATCTTCTTAGGAAGACCGGCCACAGCAACCGCGGAAGAGCCACGGGACTTCCCCGGTTGAACGACAAGGTTGCGCGCCAGAGACTTCAATGCGTGGATAAGAGAGTGTAAAGTAGTAGGGGATAATAGTTGCATCTCTTTCTAAATCTGCTGATTATAAGGATGCAAATACTTTTCTGAGCGGTGTGTATTTAATCCTCTTGATTGATAATTAAAAATATAATATTAATATCATATTATTAACTTTTTTGCTCGCAGCATTTATTTACATTATTATAACCCTATGTGCAAGCTTATTCTTGTTGATAGTTAATTAAGGTATAGCGATTGATTAAATTTAAAGTACACACAATTATTTTACTTCCCAACAATAATGACGGAAACCAAGAATCCAGGCAAGGATGGTTCCTTTAGTGGAACCATTGACCGAACATTAAATGACGCGATGGTCACGTCTATGGCTGAAAGTTTCGCCTTACAACAAGGCGTTATGAATATCTCCTTTTATGACGGGAAAAATATACCCGTGAGAGATTTCATTCAGGACATCATAAACGGAGAGTCCAGTGTACCCGCAAATTGTGAAGCTCAATTCACCAAAGCTGTGCTATCTAAATTAAAAGGTGCAGCTCGAGATAGTACCCATGGAAAAACCTTTAACAACACGGAGCAAATTATTCAACATTTAAAACAACGATTTGCACCACGCAAATCCTACTCTTGGTATTTGCACGAGATGTCTACAATTCTAATAGGTCGCAATGAGAGTGTCAGCGAGTTTTATGACAAATTAACTTTATTGATGTCAGGAGCACAAGCGGCGTTAGAAGATAAATATGGAATGGAAAAGGCAAAAGGGATGATGGAACCCTTAACGGATTGCGCAGTGGAAGCGTTCATTAGAGGTCTTCCTGATGGAGTTTCCAGTGTAGTAGAAGCTAGAGGAACCAAAACTCTTGAAGGAGCGTAGAAACACGCGCTAGAGTTCGAATACAGACATCATTATCAGCCGGTAAACTACAATAATGCGTAATAATTATCGTTTGTTCATTAACAAATGAATCTTAGTTTAAGTAGCATCACTCAGGTTTTGGATCTAAATTAAGCAAGGCTTTATGCAAATATAATAGACAAATAGCTCCTAGAATTATATAAGTCCAAACTATAATGAACCAAAGTAACAAATAACGATCACACAATATTTGAATAGAAGAATTCATGTAAAACACTATATTTTCTGATTAAGTTCCAAGTGGGTTTTAACGAATTTTCTTAGGATTTATAATGTAAATTCTTCTGGATTTGTTCGCAAAAACGGCATTCCTAATATTCCAATTATTTCAGACTGTTCTGATTTAACTGTGTGAAATGTCACGTAGTAATTTGCGATCAAGATTCGCACTGTTCCTGTCGTAGTAAAAGTATCCTGGTCTATAAAAAGAGATTTTATTGATTCTTACGTGTTTTGATAGTTTCTTCTCGTCGATTAAATTTATGGTGGCAACTGGGCTTGCTATGAATAAATTACTTGATTCTTTAAAATCGTGTGAGCTTAGGTATACTTTGGAATGTAGGTCCTTTTTAAACGGTAGATTCGCAAAAACGTACATTCCTAGGATAAGCTATCTTGCTAAATTTTAATTTTCCAATGCGTTAAGCACACGCATTAATACAATTGTTCCAAAAATCAGATAGATCCAGAATGTAATACCACTAATTAAAACAGACCGCGAGACAGAAGTCCTAGTCCTCATGTGAGATTTTAACCCCCTGTTCCAGCTCCTACAGATTACTCGCAATCACCTACACCCACGGGTATTTTAAAACACCCTTATGGACCATCTTCTTCAACATCCAGTTATTTTCCACCACAACCATACTATCCCTACCCCCCTTACAATCCTCTTCCTTACTACTCACCCCCCCTCCCCAATCTCAACAACCCTATCAGGGATATTCTTATCAAGGAAATAGGACACCTCCTCGTTCTCAATCCCCAACTCCAAATAGTGACAAGAATTTAAACTTGAGTTCTGCTCCTCGTGTCGACGCGACGACGAGCGCGGACAAAATAGATCAGCGTCAAGCAAATGTAAGAATACTCAAGAAACAAGAACAATTTTGCACACTAAAACTAACCTAGAGTCACCAGTGATTGAATTAACTTCACCTGGGTTCTTAAATTCTAAGGCATCTTTACTTATTGATACAGGAGCAGACGTAAATATTATTAAATTATGTATGCTCGATCCTGAGCTGTTAGTATCTGAAGATGAAGCCATTCAACTGGCTGGAATCTCTCCTTTCACTATTTCAACCCTAGGCACTGTAAAAATAACCCTAGGAAATTCATTAATTACTTTTCAAGTGGTTTCTTCGAATTTTCCAATAAATTCAGATGGAATCCTAGGCCGTGATTATCTCAGAAAAGAGAAGGTCGAAATATCATTTTGGCATAATTCAATAGTTACCTATTCTGACCCAATTAAACCGATATTTTTCGCAGACAATGAATCGGTAAAGGCTAGAGAAACTTTAGTCGAAAATAAGGCGAATCACAAAAATAAACTGAGCGTTAAGGCAAGGTCAAGATAGGTCGTCCCAATAGAAGTTCTTAACAAAGAAATTAGGGAAGGATACCTGCCATTAATAAGAACAATAAAAGGAGTTTTTATTGGAGAAGGAGCAGTTACAAATCAAAACGGTACCTGTTATGTTTTGGCAATAAACACGACCCCCAACGGCATAGATTTGGAAGTACCGCCACAAGAGTTAGTACCATTTAAATATTATAACCTACCAGGCGAAGAGTCAGATGAAGAATATTCAGAAGATCCTTCTGCTCCTCCTCTCGATAGAACTTCAGCTATCATTGACAATTTACAATTGGATCATTTACTTCCAGAAGAAAAAGACCATGTCATACAACTAGTAAAGGATTTTCCTGAAAATTTTCATCTGCCTGGAGAACCCCTTACTTCTACACCCTTAGTGAAACATAAAATACCAACAGTTAACGAGGTACCAATACATACGAAACAATACAGATTTTCACCCTCTCAGAAAGAAGAAATTGATAAGGTCATAGAAAGAATGAAATCGGAATTATCGGAATTATCGGAATTATTCCTAAAAAGATTGACGCTAGTGGAAAAAGTAAGTGGCGTATCGTGATTGACTTTAGAGCTCTTAATGAAAAAACAATAGGCGATGCGTATCCCATCCCTTGTATTGCCAGTATATTAGATTGCCTCGGAAAAGCACAATATTTCTCGATATTTGACCACCAGCAATGTTTTAAAGACTTATGGATTTGGTTCTGTTAGGATTACAAGGAATAGAGCTATTTGTGTACTTAGATGACATAGTTGTCTATGCAAACGACCTTGAAGAACATGATAAAAAGGTAAGACGACTATTTGAAAGGTTAAAGCAGCTAACCTCACTCTACAGCCGGAAAAATGTGAATTTCTGCGAAGAGAAGTGATGCACCTTGGCCACATCATCAATAACAAAGGTAGTAAACCTGATCCAAAGGAAATAGAGGCAGTAGAAAATTTTCTCACCCCTAAAACACCTAGAAACGTAAAACAATTCTTAGGACTGGCTGGTTATTTCAGGCGATTTATCAAGGATTTTTCTGCCAGAGCAAAGCCTCTAACTAACTTGTTGAAAAAGGAAGTAAAATTTTCATGGGGTTCTAAAGAAGAAGATAGTTTCAAGGACCTCCGATCAGCTTTATGCAAAAGTCCGATTCTTCAACGTCCTGATTACGAAAAACCTTTTATGCTTACCACGGATGCTTCAAATTACGCAATAGGAGCAGTACTAAGTCAAGAAAAGGATGGAATAGATTTACCTATTGCTTATCTGTCTAGAGTGCTAAATCCAGCTGAAACAAATTATTCAACAACTGAAAAGGAGTGTTTAGCTGTGCTACAAGCAGTACAGCATTTCAGATCTTATATTTATGGAAAAAAATTTACTCTGGTGAGTGACCATGAACCTCTTAGATGGATTGCAACCATTAAAGATCCAGGACAGAGTATAGTAAGATGGCGTTTAAAATTAAGGGACTACGAATATGAATTCAAGTATAAACCAGGTAAATTGAACTCGAATGGTGATGCACTATCCAGAAATCCTATTGAAATAACGATTGATCTTGATTCACAAGAATTGGATCCCGAAAGATCGGATTCAGAAATAAAAACAGCTAATATCCTGATGCAGACTAGAAAAGCTAAATTACCAGCTGATAAACCTGCGTCCAGTCGCCTAAATAGGAGTGAATCACTGTCTGGACCTTCTGAAAAAATTCTTCCACACACCAGCAAACCTGCGCAATCATTACCATCAAAACCACCAAAATTGAAACCTGTTGCAAAGGCTTCAACCTCAAAAAAAAAGCTGGATGAAAGCTCAATAGAAGGAAGATTGCTTGAAAGAAGAAAATTAGAAAACAAGTCTAAATCAGCAATAATAGAAGAAAAGGACGAATAATCTGGGTCAATTTCGAAAGCGGAAGCAGAGTTCAACCCTCCATTATTAAAAGAACGCAGAAGTGTACACTACCGTCGGAAATTGTTGGTCCGATCGATTGGAGCGGATCAAAAAAATACAGCTCAAATAAGACCACGATATCTTGGTTAAAAATTAAGATAGAAACTTAACGTTTAAAAATTTGAAAAGATTATTAAATTCTGCGTTAGAATACCTATTAGTTAAAATATTTTAAAAATCCAAAGTGATTATATTACTTGATGTGTTAGAAAAAAAAATTCTCAAATTTTTCAATTATCGTTCCATATATTCAGTTCGTTGCCTGATGTAGAAAAATTAAATAAAAAAATTGAATTTTATATTGTTCTCTTCGTTGAATTGCTAGCTTTAATTTGAGCTAAGGGAACTTGAAAAATTTTGAATGGTTCACGAGATATGACTAAAAACGTCCGAGCATATTTTTCTCAAAAATCTTCATTTTTAGGCAAAAACCACGTTTTTGATTGATTTTCGAGAAAAACATGCTCGGACGTATTTAGTCATATCTCGTGAACCATTGAATATTTTTCAAGTTTCCTTAGCTCAAATTAAAGCTGGAAATTTAACGAAGAGAACAATATAAATTTCAATTTTTTTATTTAATTTTTCTAAATCAGGCAACGAATTGAACATATGGAACGATAATTGAAAAATCGAGAATTTTTTTTTCTAACACATCAACTAATATAATCACTTTGGAATTTTAAAAAATTTTAACTAATAGGTATTCTAAGGCAGAATTTAATAAGCTTTCCAAATTTTTAAATGTCAAGTTTCTATCTTAATTTTTAACCAAGATATCGTGGTCTTATTTGAGCTGTATTTTTTTGATCAGCTCCAATCGATCGGACCAACAATTTCCGACGGTAGTGTACTTCCTAGTCTAAATCTGCCTCCAGCTGCTTCAACGCATTTTAGGGCACCCAAAAGTGCGCCTCCAGAGGCACCTGTAATTCAAGACGAGTTATTTAGGCAACAGGAAGATGATCCAGAATCAGCAATAAATCAACAAGAAATAATAGTAAGTCCTCCAATGAGTGAAAGTGATGAAAGCTTAGAAGAAGAAGAAAAGGCCCCAAAAAGCCCAGAACCAAGGCCAAGAAAAGAACTTGCCTCCGAATTGGAAAGAGCATTCACCAAATTGAATCAGTCGATATCTCATCATCAAGATTAGTTACAGGAACTAGAATTGGAGCCTAGAGATTGGCCAGTACATTTCGATTGAGATGATGATCCTGAAGTACATGATGCAGCAAATTCCTTCGTAACAGGAACCAACAAAGAATTTTCACAGAAACTTGACGCCTTGTTGAATTGGGCCAATGCTGGCCTAACTGAATTGGAAGAAGAAGCACGATTACCAGTACATGAGGAAGGAGATAAGGATGCATTAGGATTAGGAGATGATGAAGAGGATCCGTCTTTGGTACTTTTGCCCCCTTTAACCCCCTAGTAGTTTTTAACTCCCTAGTAAAGGAAGAAAAAGTGTAACTTTTGATTTTTCAGTAAAACAACCTGAAACCCCCTTTGGATTGAATCGTCCCACTGCGGCATCTACCCCTCATGTGGTTTCAAGATCAATTGAAACTACTATGATTAACGAAGATAATGAACTAGAAAAAGACAATGAGAATCAATCGTTAAAAGTAGCATCAGAAAATAATAAAAACTAGCAAGATATTGCGCGCGCGCATGCGTGCGTGCGTCTAATTTATAACAATAAAATGTAAGGCTAATATTAGAATGTATTCCATTCTTTGTTTTAAGAAGTAGCTAAGTTTAAAAAGTTATAATCATATTTATTACTAAAAGTAAGTATAATAACTTTTTAAATTTATTAATTTCATAAATCTAACATAAAATCTTTATTTGTCCTTCGAATTCCATGTAAACAGTAAAAGCACATCTTAGTCAAAAGATAAACTTGAAACAATAGAAAATTATTTTTGACATAACCTTCAACATGACTGCATGATTGGTGTATCCCAGGCGTATTTTAGGCTATTTTATTTAAAACGTAATAAATGAAAATGTAAATAAAAGAATTTTTTAAAATCTTTGAATTTTCTTTAATGAATAAAAGTATTCAATTATATTTATTTTATACAATGGAAACAAAACCTTCTTTTATATTATTTTTATAATATTTATTTAAAAATAGCATCCACATTCGACTTCTAATAGTTTTTGAAAATTGTATACATGATTATTATTTAGGATTTCTCCTTCAATGAGAATTTCTAAATCTTTCTTATTCAAACTAAAAAATATTCTTTCTTTTGCAATACCCATCGTATTTTTTATAGGTTAAATAAAGGAGAAATGGTTCACGAGGAGAGATTAATCACTTTTTGACATTGCAAGAAGATGCATCTTGTACACGGGGAAAATATGTATATGAAATTTTACAAAACAGTCAGACAATTCGGGGACATAGTGACATTTAGTAATCTTTAATTTTTAAGTATGTATAAAATATTTGACTTTCTGTTAAAAATCAACAAAAAATAAAGTAATTAACGTAAGTTTTGTATAAAATATTTTATTTTCTATTAAAAAGTAATAAAAAGTGAAGTAACTTTTCATAAAACGTTCTGCTTTTGTTCCGCTTTTACATGACTTTCCATTAATAATTAAATGAATGTCGCTGTGTCCCCGAATCACCGAACTTTGCTGTAAAATTTCACATACAAATTTTCTCCGTGTAT
The DNA here is from genome assembly GCA_037103525.1 of Ganaspis brasiliensis. Taxonomy (NCBI): domain Eukaryota; kingdom Metazoa; phylum Arthropoda; class Insecta; order Hymenoptera; family Figitidae; genus Ganaspis; species Ganaspis brasiliensis. The sequence goes on along the minus strand of JAZKLR010000056.1, from coordinate 1,392,927 downwards.
CTTTTTAACAAACTGTTCTGGTTGTTTATCAGATATCATGTTATGATACATAGACTAAAAGTTCAAAAAGTCTTATAATTATTAACTTTATTTTAAAAGCAATAAAACCATTCTTTTTTAATTTCGCTCAAAAAACACTCTGAAATTTGTGTGGTATGCTAAAAACAATACGTTTCTTCTTTAATTTTTTTAATTCGTTACTAACTAAACACATTCGTCAAAGTGTAGCTGTTACCGCAAATGAATATATGTCAATAAAACATGATTCTAAAGCTTATTTAATTTAAATAAAAAAGAAAAAGAAATCAATCTCTCTTAGTTATTCTGATTTGTCGCGCACATTCTTTTTTGTCGATGTTCGGGGAAAGATAGTTCATTATACTCTATAAATATAACCTAAAGAATATATGTATAAGCAAAACAGAAAGTAAATAGAAGAATAGATATAGATATAATAGAATGATATAATAAAATTTTTAATATCAAAATGTAAATTCTATTAATAAATTAAAAAAATTTAATTTTTACTAAGAAAATGGAAACATTTATTTGAAAATTTATATCTAAGGGTTCCTGATTTTGAAAATCCGCCAATTTGGATCCGCCATGCTATTTTGAATTCTGAAATATTGACTTCAAAATCTTCATCAGGAACCCAAAAACCCATTAAATGCAATATTTCATAAAAATAGAAAAGTTATAGGGATATTTTCCAATTTCTGATTAACCATAGGGGTTGTTCTAAGATTAGGGTTAGGAGCTAAAAACTGAAACTGGTGCACTTGAAAAAATTTATAATTGTACAACAATACTTGTAAAAATTTTTTTTTTTTACTTTTCACGATAGTTTTACATAAAAAATAAGAATAGGGGTAGTTTTGGGGTTGATGATGGACTTTAAAATTCTCTTAGATGGTATTTGACGCTTTTAAAAAACTTTTGGACAATTTTCAAAAGGAAATTCATCATTTTTCTTTATTTTTTAAAAATTTTTTGAGGCGTTTCAATATAAATCTCCTTTTTACCCATAAAAACCGTATATAAAATTAACCTGAAAAAATCCACAGGTAAGGGTATCTTTTTTCAGCTCTACTTTCCGAAAATGCTTGACTCGTTTATTAACATTTTGTTTATCACTACTTGCAATTTTACTATTATCTGAAATAAGAGGGAAATGACATAAGCAATTACTTAAAAACATTGTCTGTAAATGTTCTCTCATTACTGCATAATTATGTACTACACTTTCAGGTTTAACATTACAATATACAGAAGTTGCAAAAGCAATTGCATAAACACCACAATCCACACAATTAGGTTGTTTTTGAACAATGGGAAAAACTACATTAGGTCTAAACGGATATAATCCATAATCAATGACATTGATCATTGTTTAAAAATTTATTATTCATGCTGTCATAAACAAAGAGAGTATTTGAATCATAGTAAGTACAAATACAGTGACCTTTTTTTTTGAACCACTGAATAGGATTTGAATATGTTTCTTATCTTTTCTAATGGGTTTAACTTCATCCAACATTTGTAAATACACCACATTTTGCATTTGAAAATGACCACCAGAATCGACTTCTAATAGTTCTTGAAATTTGTAAATGTGATTATCAGTAAGCATATCTCCTTGAATAAGAATGTTTTTATCTTTTTCATCTAATATAAAGTATATTTTTTCATTTGTAGAATCCATTGTATTCTTTTTTACCAAAACATATTATATTGTAAATTATGAAACTTTTGAAACATTTCATGCAATTCATAAGATTTCAGAATTTTGAAACATATGCAACAAGTATAGTATAAATTTCTCTTCTCCAGTGGGACCTGAAAAAAAAAGAAAGTTATTTCCATAAAAATTAATTTCATCTTTATGCTATTTAAAATACCCTGCTGAATAAAGTAAATACGTTTTTTATAAACATGCTTTATTGTAATTTCAGTAATTTCAGGATACAAACGTTTCATATATATAAAATAAAGGGACCCAAGATAAACACCCTTTCGATTTATTGCTCTAGAATCAAAACCGAATAAAATATTATATATTAAAAACTAATTTAATTTAATTTTTTTATTTATGAAGCAATAGCATTCCTAAATACTTCAATTTAATAGATTCACAGTAAAAAAAAACACAATTTTTTTATTCCCAGTAAAATTTTCTATACAAACACAAAATTATTAAAATCATTTTAAAATATTATTATACGATAAATAAAGAATATCATAACGTTAAGTACTCATTCAAAATCATAAATTAAAATAAATTTACCAAATTAAGAAAAACATATAAAAAAACTTTTTTTTCTTCGTCTATACAAACAACAAAAATGACAGAAAGCATAAGGAGCTGTCACCTTAAAATTATATACGAAATGTCCATCTTGGGACCCTGTCCACCTTGGGGTCCTCTCTCCTACATAAAAATAAATGTCAACTACATCTCAATGACACCTTACATTAATATAATCAAAAATAATTTTAAAAAAATCTTAAATAACCTTAAACCCCTTGAAATATCCCATTGATTTTACATGGGAAATACGCACTTTTTCGTAAATTCGCTACCAAATCCTCAAAAACCACTTAAAATAGCAATAATAGCATAATTTATTTAATAATATATTAATATTAACTATTTTTTATAGGGTTATAAACAACCCCCATAAATGCAAAAAAAAATGATAATTGTTTTTAAATTACAATTTAATAGTTTCTTTAGGATATTTAACAAAATTGTTACATATTGTCAATTTACGAATGTTTATAAATATTTTTAAGTATTTTTCATTTGTTTAAACAATTTATTATTGTTAATTTACAGCTTTTATTCAAATAAACCTAGCGAGTTGTAGTTTTTTTTTACTTAACTATTTTTTACATTTACAATTAAAGAAAGTATTTAGTAAAGTTAACCACAACAACAATTTGAAATTGTTATAAATTATTGTTAATAATAATTAACTTTTTGACAAATGCACCTAGAAAGACACACCTTTTTCCTAATTTTACAAATTAATGGGCTCTGGTTAGAAAGAGAAAAATTATTGACCATAAATTATTTTTTTTTTTTAATTTCTTTAAACAATTTATTATTATTAATTTATAGCTATTATTCAAATAAACCTAGCAAATTGTATTTTTTTCGGACTTATATATTTATTATATTTAAAGTGAAAAAAGGATTCAGTAAAATTTACCACAATAAGAATTTGCAATTGTTTAAACAAATTATTGTTATTAATAATTAATTTTTTACAAATAAACTTAAAAAAATACAATTTTTTCTTAATTTTACAAATAAATGGGCTCTAGCTAGAACAATTTATTATTGTTAATTTATAACTATCATGTTTAAACAAATTAAAAATAATAATTTATAGTATATAATTTTTCTTTTTCTAACCAGATCCTATTAATTTGTAAAATTAGGAAAAAGTTGTGTCTTTCTAGGTGCATTTGTTAAAAAGTTAATTATTATTAACAATAATTTGTTTAAACATTTGCAAATTGTTGTTGTGGTTAACTTTACTAAATACTTTTTTTAAATGTAAAAGTAAAAAATAGTAAAGTCAAAAAAAACTACAACTCGCTAGGTTTATTTGAATAAAAGCTGTAAATTAACAATAATAAATTGTTTAAACAAATGAAAAATACTTAAAAATATCTATAAATATTCGAAAATTGACAATATGTAACAATTTTGTTAAAAAATCCTTAAGAAACTATTAATTTGTAATTTAAACAAATTTGTTTTATCTTAGAAATAATTACATTCATTTCTTATCCGCTGATTGCGAATTTACATCCCCTATAAGCAGATTATTAATCGATGTAGGGGCAATAGATCCTCAAGAAATAAAGAATAAAAATCCAAAAAAGGGTCAATTATTATTAATAACTCCAAGAGAAAAGTATAATATCTACACTTTGGTTATAAAACACAATCATTTTAATGATTTAAGAAAAGAAGATTTGAGAAATGGGCTTTTAAACCTTATGGCGATATTCCAACGTGAAAATGTTAAAGAAGCAAGAATATCACGCTAGGGTGATTTCACTGACTCCTTAGGAAAAGGGGAATTATTGGAACTAATACATTCCGTCTTTCAAAACAGCAGTATTAACATTTTTGTGTGTTATGGACAAGTTTCTGTCCCCGAAGAAAATATTAAATCAAGCATAATACAAGACTTTTATTGTAGCAAGATTGGAGGGCATAAAGGAGTCGTAAAAACATATAGACGAATTCGTAAAAAATTCTATTGGCCAGGAATAAAGGATCAAGTGACTGAATTTATCAGGAAATGCCCTACATGCAAATTGGTCAGAGTAAAAACACGAGAACCAATGCTAATAACGGACACGCCCCTTGACGTATTTGATAAAGTGTCACTAGACACTGTTGGAAAATTACCTACCACTTCCGACGAAAATTGCCACATTTTAACTATCCAAGATCATTTGTCCAAATATTACATAGCCGTGGCCGTGCCAGATGTTTCAACCACAACGATTGCTCATGCAGTAGCAACAGAATTGTATTCAAAATATGGAGCCCCTAGGACTATTTTGACTGACAAAGGAGGTTGTTTTGTAAGTAAATTAATGAGAAAATTGTCTAAAATTTTCGGCGTTCGTCAAGTGACAACTTCCGGGTATAGGCCCCAGACTAACGGCGCCCTCGAACGAAGTCATGCCGTATTAGTAGAATATATAAAGAGTTACGCGGAAAGTTACGATGATTGGGATAAATTACTCCCTTTTGCTATGTTTTCCTACAATACATCGGTGCATGAAGCCACTAACTTCACCCCTTTCGAATTAGTATTCGGGAAAACTGCGCGAACCCCTACTTCTTTTCCCGCGGAAAAGCAATTCGAAACTTACAACTCCTATTTAAGCGAGTTAATATATAGACTCATAGAAACCAGGAAATTAGCGGCTAAAAATCTACAAACCGCGAAAGAAAAGTCAAAACTAAGGTACGACAAACAATTAAAAGCATTTTTAGGAAAAGTAGGAGACAAAGCTTACGTAGTAAAAGAAACTAAATCGAATAAGTTTGATCCTCATTACCATGGCCCATATGAAATAGTAGATATTTTGGACAAACACACTGCTATTTTAATGACTGATGAAGGCCACAGATTTCAAAAGCATGTCGACAAGATAAAACTTGCTCATTTCTAAAAAATAACAAAAGTTTTTCTTTTTCAGGATGAGTGAATCCATCATCAATACTCCAGCACTCAAGGCCGAGGTAGTCACAAAGACCATCTTTCTAAAGGGCGATCTTAACCTAATAAAATTCCATAAGGGAACTTTGGAAGAGTTAACCGACGAATACAACCTCGAAAAACCCAAATATAAAATTCATGACGAGAGCGGTCTTGCACACAATAAAATTTTCGTCATGAATTGCTTAGCCCTTTAACGCCGGGACGGACGCTTTTTTCAGTCTTTTTCAACGTTAATATTTTTTGTTATTAGGCACGTAGAAAATTTTCGGAATAACATTTCCTTACGTAATTTTTATCGCTTTTACAGAATCTGTCATCAAAATTTCAAAAAAAAAAAATTCCAAAAGCTATGGCCACTTTTTTGGAAAAAAATGCAAATTTTAGACATTGTTGATTCAAAAACGATTTTTTCTTCATGTAAGCAGTAATGACAAAAATTCTTCACCTTAAAATATCGCGTCCGCAATATCCAAGCTTCAAAGTTATGGACCATAAATTTAAAAAATTTCAAGATGGCGGATCGAAAATGGCGATGACAGAAATTTTTTTTCAAAAATTTGACACCCAGTGGACACTTCTTTTAATTCTCATGTTATCTGTATCACAATGAGTGCCTAAACGTTTTTGGGGTCGCTGATTGTGAATCTAAAGTCAGATTTCAAAAATTCAAAATGGCGGATCCAATATGGCGGTCAATATTTTTGAAATTGATCGGATTCATTTGAAACTTGTTACTTGGGAGTTTTTGGGGTCGCTGATTGCGAATCTGAAGTCAGATTTTAAAAATTTTCAAAATTCAAAATGGCGAAACCAATATGGCGGTCGAAACTTTCGAAATTGATCGGATTCACTTGAAACTTGCTACTCGGGGGTTTTTGGGGTCGCTGATTACAAATCTGAAGTCAGATTAACAAAATTCAAAATGGCGGAACCAATATGGCGGTCAATATTTTTGAAATTGATTGGATTTATTTGAAACTTGTTACTCGGGGGTTTTTGGGGTCGCTGGTTGTGAATCTAAAGTCAGATTTCAAAAATTCAAAATGGCGGATACAATATGGCGGTCAATATTTTTGAAATTGATTGGATTTATTTGAAACTTGTTACTCGGGGGTTTTTGGGGTCGCTGGTTGTGAATCTAAAGTCAGATTTCAAAAATTCAAAATGGCGGATACAATATGGCGGTCAATATTTTTGAAATTGATTGGATTTATTTGAAACTTGTTACTCGGGGGTTTTTGGGGTCGCTAATTGTGAATCTGAAGTCAGATTTCAAAAATTTTCAAAATTCAAAATGGCGAAACCAATATGGCGGTCGAAACATTCGAAATTGATCGGAGTCACTTGAAACTTGCTACTCGGGGGTTTTTGGGGTCGCTGATTTCAAATCTGAAGTCAGATTAACAAAATTCAAAATCCCGGAACCAATATGGCGGTCAATATTTTTGAAATTGATTGAATTTATTTGAAACTTGTTACTCGGGGGTTTTTGGGGTCGCTGATTGTTAATCTAAAGTCAGATTTTAAAAATTTTCAAAATACAAAATGGCGAAACCAATATGGCGGTCGAAACTTTCGAAATTGATCGGATTCACTTGAAACTTGCTACTCGGGGGTTTTTGGGGTCGCTGATTTCAAATCTAAAGTCAGATTAAAAAAATTCAAAATGGCGGAACCAATATGGCGGTCAATATTTTTGAAATTGATGGGATTTATTTGAAACTTGTTACTCGGGAGTTTTTGGGGTCGCTGATTGTGAATCTAATGTCAGATTTCAAAAATTCAAAATGGCGGATCCAATATGGCGGTCAATTATTTTGAAATTGATTGGATTTATTTGAAACTTGTTACTCGGGGGTTTTTGGGGTCGCTAATTGTGAATCTGAAATCAGATTTCAAAAATTTTCAAAATTCAAAATGGCGGAAGCAATATGGTGGTCGATATTTTTGAAATTGATCGGATTCATTTGAAACTTGTTACTCGGCGGTTTTTTGGGTCGCTGATTTCAAATCTGAAGTCAGATTAACAAAATTCAAAATGGCGGAACCAATATGGCGGTCGATATTTTTGAAATTGATCGGATTCATTTGAAACTTGTTACTCGGGGGTTTTTGGGGTCGCTGATTGCGATTCTGAAGTCAGATTTCAAAAATTGTCAAAATTCAAAATGGCGGAACCAATATGGCGATCGAAACTTTCGAAATTGATCGGATTCACTTGAAACTTGCTACTCGGGGGTTTTTGGGGTCGCTGATTGCGAATCTGAAGTCAGATTTAAAAAATTTTCAAAATTCAAAATGGCGGATCCAATATGGCGGTCGAAACTTTTGAAATTGATCGGATTTGTTCAAAATTCGTTAGCTAAAGGTTTTGAGTATCAATTTTAGGAATAGAAGACTAAATTTCATTAGAGCATTAGTTTAAATTTATGTGAGACAAAGCATCAAACATTTATTAATAATGTATAATAATAGATGCATTTTGCACGTTCTTTAGCCATTAAAATTATTTTAATGTTGCCCGACTCATAAAAAATTGTGAGTGTTGTCAAAGAAAGTACAAGTTTATGATATAGATAAAGATATTATCATTACTACGTTTTCAGGAATATGGAAAGGAAATATTAAATGCTGTCAAATAAATGTGAACTTAGGTCTATTACATCGTAAATTACATTAAAATGCTGTTTTCAAAGCAGTAACAAATAAATAATGATGTCAAACTAATGCAACATTAAAATACTTTTAATGACTTTAGAACATACAACCATGTATCTAATACTTAGCCCAAGATGACAAACTTTATGTAAATGCGATCAATATTGAAAATATCGACAGCCATATTAGATCTGACATTTTGAATTTTTTTAAATATGACTTTACATTTGTTTTTGACAAGCCAAAAAACCCCTAACTAAAGTATTTAAACAAATCCGATCAATTTCAAAAATAACGACCGCCATATTGGTTCCGCCATTTTGAATTTTGTTAATCTGACTTCAGATTTAAAATCAGCGACCCCAAAAACCCCCGAGTAGCCAGTTTCAAGTGAATCCGATCAATTTCGAAAGTTTCGACCGCCATATTGGTTAAGCCATTTTAAATTTTAAAAATTTTTGAAATCTGACTTCAAATTCGCAATCAGCGACCCCAAAAACCACCGAGTAACAAGTTTCAAAGGAATCCGATCAATTTAAAAAATATCGACGGCCATATTGGTTCCGCCATTTTGAATTTTTGAAATCTGACTTTAGATTCGCAATCAGCGACCCCAAAAACTCCCGAGTAACAAGTTTCAAATGAATCCGATCAATTTTAAAAATATCGACGGCCATATTGGTTTCGCCATTTTGAATTTTGTTAATCTGACTTTAGATTTGAAATCAGCGACCCCAAAAAACCCCGAGTAGCAAAGTTTCAAGTGAATCCGATCAATTTCGAAAGTTTCGACCGCCATATTGGTTCCGCCATTTTAAATTAAATTTTTTTTTGAAATCTGACTTCAGATTCGCAATCAGCGACCCCAAAAACACCCGAGTAACAATTTTCAAATAAATCCGATCAATTTCAAAAATATCGACTACAATATTGGTTCTGCCATTTTAAATTTTGAAAATTTTTGAAATCTGACTTCAGATTTACAATCAGCGACCCCAAAAACCCCCGAGTAACAAGTTTCAAATGAATCCGATCAATTTAAAAAATATCGACTACCATATTGGTTCTGCCATTTTAAATTTTGAAAATTTTTGAAATCTGACTTCAGATTTACAATCAGCGACCCCAAAAACACCCAAGTAACAAGTTTCAAATGAATCCGATCAATTTCAAAAATATCGACCACCATATTGGTTCCGCCATTTTAAATTTTGAAAATTTTTTAAATCTGACTTTAGATTCACAATCAGCGACCCCAAAAACCCCCGAGTAGCAAAGTTTCAAGTGAATCCGATCAATTTCGAAAGTTTCGACCGCCATATTGGTTCCGCCATTTCGATTTTTTAAAATCTGACTTCAGATTCGCAATCAGCGACCCCAAAAACATCCGAGTAACAAGTTTCAAATGAATCCGATCAATTTCAAAAATATCGACCGCCATATTGGTTGCGCCATTTTGAATTTTGAAAATTTTTGAAATCTGACTTCAGATTCACAATCAGCGACCCCAAAAACCCCCGAGTAGCAAAGTTTCAAGTGAATCCGATCAATTTCGAAAGTTTCGACCGCCATATTGGTTCCGCCATTTTAAATTAAATTTTTTTTTGAAATCTGACTTCAGATTCGCAATCAGCGACCCCAAAAACCCCCGAGTAACAAGTTTCAAATGAATCCGATCAATTTCAAAAATATCGACTACCATATTGGTTCTGCCATTTTAAATTTTGAAAATTCTTGAAATCTGACTTCAGATTTACAATCAGCGACCCCAAAAACACCCGAGTAACAAGTTTCAAATGAATCCGATCAATTTCAAAAATATCGACCACCATATTGGTTCCGCCATTTTTAATTTTAAAAATTTTTTAAATCTGACTTTAGATTTACAATCAGCGACTCCAAAAACCCCCGAGTAGCAAAGTTTCAAGTGAATCCGATCAATTTCGAAAGTTTCGACCGCCATATTGGTTCCGCCATTTTGAATTTTAAAAATTTTTGAAATCTGACTTCAGATTCGCAATCAGCGACCCCAAAAAACCCCGAGTAACAAGTTTCAAATGAATCCGATCAATTTCAAAAATATCGACCACCATATTGGTTCTGCCATTTTGAATTTTGAAAATTTTTGAAATCTGACTTCAGATTCCCAATCAGCGACTCCAAAAACCCCCGAGTAGCAAAGTTTCAAGTGAATCCGATCAATTTCGAAAGTTTCGACCGCCATATTGGTTCCGCCATTTTAAATTTTGAAAATTTTTGAAATCTGACTTCAGATTCACAATCAGCGACCCCAAAAACCCCTGAGTAACAAGTTTCAAATAAATCCAATAAATTTCAAAAATATTGACCGCCATATTGTATCCGCCATTTTGAATTTTTGAAATCTGACTTTAGATTCACAATCAGCGACCCCAAAAACCCCCGAGTAACAAGTTTCAAATAAATCCGATCAATTTCAAAAATATCGACGGCCATATTGGTTCCGCCATTTCGATTTTTTAAAATCTGACTTCAGATTCACAATCAGCGACACCAAAAACCCACGAGTAGCAAAGTTTCAAGTAAATCCGATCAATTTCGAAAGTTTTGACCGCCATATTGGTTCCGCCATTTTGAATTTTAAAAATTTTTGAAATCTGACTTCAGATTCGCAATCAGCGACCCCAAAAACCTCCGAGTAACAAGTTTCAAATGAATCCGATCAATTTCAAAAATATCGACCGCCATATTGGTTCCGCCATTTCGATTTTTTAAAATCTGACTTTAGATTCACAATCAGCGACACCAAAAACCCACGACTAGCAAAGTTTCAAGTGAATCCGATCAATTTCGAAAGTTTTGACCGCCATATTGGTTCCGCCATTTTGAATTTTAAAAATTTTTGAAATCTGACTTCAGATTCGCAATCAGCGACCCCAAAAACCTCCGAGTAACAAGTTTCAAATGAATCCGATCAATTTCAAAAATATCGACCGCCATATTGGTTCCGTTATTTTGAATTTTGGAAATTTTTGAAATCTGACTTTAGATTCGCAATCAGCGACACCAAAAACCCCCGAGTAGCAAGTTTCAAGTAAATTCAATCAATTTCGAAAGTTTTGACTGCCATATTGGTTTCGCCATTTTGAATTTTGAAAATTTTTAAAATCTGACTTCAGATTCGCAATCAGCGACCCTAAAAACCCCCGAGAAACAAGTTTTAAATGAATCCGATCAATTTCAAAAATATCGACCACCATATTGGTTCTGCCATTTTGAATTTTGAAAATTTTTGAAATCTGACTTCAGATTCACAATCAGCGAACCCAAAAACCCCCGAGTAACAAGTTTCAAATGAATCCGATCAATTTCAAAAGTATCGACCACCATATTGGTTCCACCATTTTGAATTTGGAAAATTTTTGAAATCTGACTTCAGATTCGCTATCAGCGACCCTAAAAACCCCCGAGTAACAAGTTTCAAAGGAATCCGATCAATTTAAAAAATATCGACGGCCATATTGGTTCCGCAATTTTGAATTTTGTTAATCTGACTTTAGATTTAAAATCAGCGACCCCAAAAACTCCCGGGTAGCAAAGTTTCAAGTGAATCCGATCAATTTCGAAAGTTTCGACCGCCATATTGGTTCCGCCATTTTGAATTTTAAAAATTTTTGAAATCTGACTTCAGATTCGCAATCAGCGACCCCAAAAACCTCCGAGTAACAAGTTTCAAATGAATCCGATCAATTTCAAAAATATCCACCGCCATATTGGTTTCGCCATTTTGAAATTTGAAAATTTTTGAAATCTGACTTCAGATTCGCAATCAGCGACCCCAAAAACCCCCGAGTAACAAGTTTCAAATGAATCCAATTAATTTCAAAAATATCGACCGCCATATTGGTTCCGCCATTTTGAATTTTAAAAATTTTTGAAATCTGACTTTAGATTCGCAATCAGCGAACCCAAAAACCCCCGAGTAACAAGTTTCAAATGAATCCGATAAATTTCAAAATTATCGACCACCATATTGGTTCCGCCATTTTGAATTTTAAAAATTTTTGAAATCTGACTTCAGATTCGCAATCAGCGACCCCAAAAACCCCCGAGTAACAAGTTTCAAATGAATCCGATCAATTTCAAAAATATCGACCACCATATTGGTTCTGCATTTTGAATTTTGAAAATTTTTGAAATCTGACTTCAGATTCACAATCAGCGACCCCAAAAACCCCCGAGTAACAAGTTTTAAATGAATCCGATAAATTTCAAAAGTATCGACCACCATATTGGTTCCGCCATTTAAAATTTTGAAAATTTTTGAAATCTGACTTCAGATTCACAATCAGCGACCCCAAAAACCCCTGAGTAACAAGTTTCAAATAAATCCAATAAATTTCAAAAATATTGACCGCCATATTGTATCCGCCATTTTGAATTTTTGAAATCTGACTTTAGGTCACAATCAGCGACCCCAAAAACCCCCGAGTAACAAGTTTCAAATAAATCCGATCAATTTCAAAAATATCGACCGCCATATTGGTTCCGCCATTTCGATTTTTTAAAATCTGACTTCAGATTCACAATCAGCGACACCAAAAACCCACGAGTAGCAAAGTTTCAAGTGAATCCGATCAACTTCGAAAGTTTTGACCGCCATATTGGTTCCACCATTTTGAATTTTAAAAATTTTTGAAATCTGACTTCAGATTCGCAATCAGCGACCCCAAAAACCTCCGAGTAACAAGTTTCAAATGAATCCGATCAATTTCAAAAATATCGACGGCCATATTGGTTCCGCCATTTTAAATTTTGAAAAATTTTGAAATGTGACTTCAGATTCGCAATCAGCGACCCCAAAAACCCCCGAGTAACAAGTTTCAAATGAATCCGATCAATTTCAAAAATATCGACCGCCATATTGGTTCCGCCATTTTGAGTTTTGAAAATTTTTGAAATCTGACTTCAGATTCACAATCAGCGACCCCAAAAACCCCCGAGTAACAAGTTTTAAATGAATCCGATCAATTTCAAAAATATCGACCGCCATATTGGTTCCGCCATTTTAAATTAAAATTTTTTTTGAAATCTGACTTCAGATTCGCAATCAGCGACCCCAAAAACCCCCGAGTAACAAGTTTTAAATGAATCCGATAAATTTCAAAAGTATCGACCACCATATTGGTTCCGCCATTTTAAATTTTGAAAATTTTTGAAATCTGACTTCAGATTCACAATCAGCGACCCCAAAAACCCCTGAGTAACAAGTTTCAAATAAATCCAATAAATTTCAAAAATATTGACCGCCATATTGTATCCGCCATTTTGAATTTTTGAAATCTGACTTTAGATTCACAATCAGCGACCCCAAAAACCCCCGAGTAACAAGTTTCAAATAAATCCGATCAATTTCAAAAATATCGACCGCCATATTGGTTCCGCCATTTTAAATTTAAAAAATTTTTAAAATCTGACTTCAGATTCGCAATCAGCGACCCCAAAAACCTCCGAGTAACAAGTTTCAAATGAATCCGATCAATTTCAAAAATATCGACCGCCATATTGGTTCCGCCATTTTGAATTTTGAAAAATTTTGAAATCTGACTTCAGATTCACAATCAGCGACCCCAAAAACCCCCGAGTAACAAGTTTCAAATGAATCCGATCAATTTCAAAAATATCGACCGCCATATTGGTTCCGCCATTTTGAATTTTGGAAATTTTTGAAATCTGACTTTAGATTCGCAATCAGCGACACCAAAAACCCCCGAGTAGCAAGTTTCAAGTAAATTCAATCAATTTCGAAAGTTTTGACTGCCATATTGGTTTCGCCATTTTGAATTTTGAAAATTTTTAAAATCTGACTTCAGATTCGCAATCAGCGACCCTAAAAACCCCCGAGTAACAAGTTTTAAATGAATCCGATCAATTTCAAAAATATCGACCACCATATTGGTTCTGCCATTTTGAATTTTGAAAATTTTTGAAATCTGACTTCAGATTCACAATCAGCGACCCCAAAAACCCCCGAGTAACAAGTTTCAAATGAATCCGATCAATTTCAAAAGTATCGACCACCATATTGGTTCCACCATTTTGAATTTGGAAAATTTTTGAAATCTGACTTTAGATTCACAATCAGCGACTCCAAAAACCCCCGAGTAGCAAAGTTTCAAGTGAATCCGATCAATTTCGAAAGTTTCGACCGCCATATTGGTTCCGCCATTTTCAATTTGAAAAATTTTTGAAACCTGACTTCAGATTCGCAATCAGCGACCCCAAAAACCCCCGAGTAACAAGTTTTAAATGAATCCGATCAATTTCAAAAATATCGACCACCATATTGGTTCTGCCATTTTGAATTTTGAAAATTTTTGAAATCTGACTTCAGATTCGCTATCAGCGACCCTAAAAACCCCCGAGTAACAAGTTTCAAAGGAATCCGATCAATTTAAAAAATATCGACGGCCATATTGGTTCCACAATTTTGAATTTTGTTAATCTGACTTTAGATTTAAAATCAGCGACCCCAAAAACTCCCGAGTAGCAAAGTTTCTAGTGAATCCGATCAATTTCGAAAGTTTCGACCGCCATATTGGTTCCGCCATTTTGAATTTGAAAAATTTTTGAAACCTGACTTCAGATTCGCAATCAGCGACCCCAAAAACCTCCGAGTAACAAGTTTCAAATGAATCCGATCAATTTCAAAAATATCCACCGCCATATTGGTTCCGCCATTTTGAAATTTGAAAATTTTTGAAATCTGACTTCAGATTCGCAATCAGCGACCCCAAAAACCCCCGAGTAACAAGTTTCAAATGAATCCAATTAATTTCAAAAATATCGACCACCATATTGGTTCCGCCATTTTGAATTTTAAAAATTTTTGAAATCTGACTTTAGATTCGCAATGAGCGACCCCAAAAACCCCCGAGTAACAAGTTTCAAATGAATCCGATAAATTTCAAAAGTATCGACCACCATATTGGTTCTGCCATTTTGAATTTTGAAAATTTTTGAAATCTGACTTCAGATTCGCTATCAGCGACCCTAAAAACCCCCGAGTAACAAGTTTCAAAGGAATCCGATCAATTTAAAAAATATCGACGGCCATATTGGTTCCACAATTTTGAATTTTGTTAATCTGACTTTAGATTTAAAATCAGCGACCCCAAAAACTCCCGAGTAGCAAAGTTTCTAGTGAATCCGATCAATTTCGAAAGTTTCGACCGCCATATTGGTTCCGCCATTTTGAATTTGAAAAATTTTTGAAACCTGACTTCAGATTCGCAATCAGCGACCCCAAAAACCTCCGAGTAACAAGTTTCAAATGAATCCGATCAATTTCAAAAATATCCACCGCCATATTGGTTCCGCCATTTTGAAATTTGAAAATTTTTGAAATCTGACTTCAGATTCGCAATCAGCGACCCCAAAAACCCCCGAGTAACAAGTTTCAAATGAATCCAATTAATTTCAAAAATATCGACCACCATATTGGTTCCGCCATTTTGAATTTTAAAAATTTTTGAAATCTGACTTTAGATTCGCAATGAGCGACCCCAAAAACCCCCGAGTAACAAGTTTCAAATGAATCCGATAAATTTCAAAAGTATCGACCACCATATTGGTTCCGCCATTTTGAATTTTAAAAATTTTTGAAATCTGACTTCAGATTCGCAATCAGCGACCCCAAAAACCCCCGAGTAACAAGTTTCAAATGAATCCGATCAATTTCAAAAGTATCGACCACCATATTGGTTCCGCCATTTTAAATTTTGAAAATTTTTGAAATCTGACTTCAGATTCACAATCAGCGACCCCAAAAACCCCTGAGTAACAAGTTTCAAATAAATCCAATAAATTTCAAAAATATTGACCGCCATATTGTATCCGCCATTTTGAATTTTTGAAATCTGACTTTAGATTCACAATCAGCGACCCCAAAAACCCCCGAGTAACAAGTTTCAAATAAATCCGATCAATTTCAAAAATATCGACCGCCATATTGGTTCCGCCATTTTGAATTTAAAAAATTTTTAAAATCTGACTTCAGATTCGCAATCAGCGACCCCAAAAACCTCCGAGTAACAAGTTTCAAATGAATCCGATCAATTTCAAAAATATCGACCGCCATATTGGTTCCGCCATTTTGAATTTTGAAAAATTTTGAAATCTGACTTCAGATTCGCAATCAGCGACCCCAAAAACCCCCGAGTAACAAGTTTCAAATGAATCCGATCAATTTCAAAAATATCGACCGCCATATTGGTTCCGCCATTTTGAGTTTTGAAAATTTTTGAAATCTGACTTCAGATTCACAATCAGCGACCCCAAAAACCCCCGAGTAACAAGTTTCAAATGAATCCGATCAATTTCAAAAATATCGACCGCCATATTGGTTCCGCCATTTTGAATTTTGGAAATTTTTGAAATCTGACTTTAGATTCGCAATCAGCGACACCAAAAACCCCCGAGTAGCAAGTTTCAAGTAAATTCAATCAATTTCGAAAGTTTTGACTGCCATATTGGTTTCGCCATTTTGAATTTTGAAAATTTTTAAAATCTGACTTCAGATTCGCAATCAGCGACCCTAAAAACCCCCGAGTAACAAGTTTTAAATGAATCCGATCAATTTCAAAAATATCGACCACCATATTGGTTCTGCCATTTTGAATTTTGAAAATTTTTGAAATCTGACTTCAGATTCACAATCAGCGACCCCAAAAACCCCCGAGTAACAAGTTTCAAATGAATCCGATCAATTTCAAAAGTATCGACCACCATATTGGTTCCACCATTTTGAATTTGGAAAATTTTTGAAATCTGACTTTAGATTCGCTATCAGCGACCCTAAAAACCCCCGAGTAACAAGTTTCAAATGAATCCAATTAATTTCAAAAATATCGACCGCCATATTGGTTCCGCCATTTTGAATTTTAAAAATTTTTGAAATCTGACTTTAGATTCGCAATCAGCGACCCCAAAAACCCCGAGTAGCAAGTTTCAAGTGAATCCAATCAATTTCAAAAATATCGACCACCATATTGGTTCTGCATTTTGAATTTTGAAAATTTTTGAAATCTGACTTCAGATTCACAATCAGCGACCCCAAAAACCCCCGAGTAACAAGTTTCAAATGAATCCGATCAATTTCAAATATATCCACCGCCATATTGGTTCCGCCATTTTAAAATTTGAAAATTTTTGAAATCTGACTTCAGATTCGCAATCAGCGACCCCAAAAACCCCCGAGTAACAAGTTTCAAATGAATCCAATTAATTTCAAAAATATCGACCGCCATATTGGTTCCGCCATTTTGAATTTTAAAAATTTTTGAAATCTGACTTCAGATTCGCAATCAGCGACCCCAAAAACCCCGAGTAGCAAGTTTCAAGTGAATCCAATCAATTTCAAAAATATCGACCACCATATTGGTTCTGCATTTTGAATTTTGAAAATTTTTGAAATCTGACTTCAGATTCACAATCAGCGACCCCAAAAACCCCCGAGTAACAAGTTTCAAATGAATCCGATAAATTTCAAAAGTATCGACCACCATATTGGTTCCGCCATTTTAAATTTTGAAAATTTTTGAAATCTGACTTCAGATTCGCAATCAGCGACCCTAAAAACCCCCGAGTAACAAGTTTTAAATGAATCCGATCAATTTCAAAAATATCGACCACCATATTGGTTCTGCCATTTTGAATTTTGAAAATTTTTGAAATCTGACTTCAGATTCACAATCAGCGACCCCAAAAACCCCCGAGTAACAAGTTTCAAATGAATCCGATCAATTTCAAAAGTATCGACCACCATATTGGTTCCACCATTTTGAATTTGGAAAATTTTTGAAATCTGACTTCAGATTCGCTATCAGCGACCCTAAAAACCCCCGAGTAACAAGTTTCAAAGGAATCCGATGAATTTAAAAAATATCGACGGCCATATTGGTTCCGCAATTTTGAATTTTGTTAATCTGACTTTAGATTTAAAATCAGCGACCCCAAAAACCTCCGAGTAACAAGTTTCAAATGAATCCGATCAATTTCAAAAATATCCACCGCCATATTGGTTCCGCCATTTTGAATTTTAAAAATTTTTGAAATCTGACTTCAGATTCGCAATCAGCGACCCCAAAAACCCCCGAGTAACAAGTTTCAAATGAATCCGATCAATTTCAAAAATATCGACCGCCATATTGGTTCCGCCATTTTGAATTTTGAAATTTTTTGAAATCTGACTTCAGATTTACAATCAGCGACCCCAAAAACCCCCGAGTAGCAAAGTTTCAAGTGAATCCGATCAATTTCGAAAGTTTCGACCGCCATATTGGTTCCGCCATTTTAAATTAAAATTTTTTTTGAAATCTGACTTCAGATTCGCAATCAGCGACCCCAAAAACCCCCGAGTAACAAGTTTCAAATGAATCCGATAAATTTCAAAAGTATCGACCACCATATTGGTTCCGCCATTTTAAATTTTGAAAATTTTTGGAATCTGACTTCAGATTCACAATCAGCGACCCCAAAAACCCCTGAGTAACAAGTTTCAAATAAATCCAATAAATTTCAAAAATATTGACCGCCATATTGTATCCGCCATTTTGAATTTTTGAAATCTGACTTTAGAGTCACAATCAGCGACCCCAAAAACCCCCGAGTAACAAGTTTCAAATAAATCCGATCAATTTCAAAAATATCGACCGCCATATTGGTTCCGCCATTTCGATTTTTTAAAATCTGACTTCAGATTCACAATCAGCGACACCAAAAACCCACGAGTAGCAAAGTTTCAAGTGAATCCAAACAATTTCGAAAGTTTTGACCGCCATATTGGTTCCGCCATTTTGAATTTTAAAAATTTTTGAAATCTAACTTCAGATTCGCAATCAGCGACCCCAAAAACCTCCGAGTAACAAGTTTCAAATGAATCCGATCAATTTCAAAAATATCCACCGCCATATTGGTTCCGCCATTTTGAATTTTAAAAATTTTTGAAATCTGACTTCAGATTCGCAATCAGCGACCCCAAAAACCCCCGAGTAACAAGATTCAAATGAATCCGATCAATTTCAAAAATATCGACCACCATATTGGTTCTGCCATTTTGAATTTTAAAAATTTTTGAAATCTAACTTCAGATTCGCAATCAGCGACCCCAAAAACACCCGAGTAACAAGTTTCAAATAAATCCGATCAATTTCAAAAATATTGACCGCCATATTGTATCCGCCATTTTGAATTTTTGAAATCTGACTTTAGATTCACAATCAGCGACCCCAAAAACACCCGAGTAACAAGTTTCAAATAAATCCGATCTATTTCAAAAATATTGACCGCCATATTGTATCCAACATTTTGAATTTTTGAAATCTGACTTTAGATTCACAATCAGCGACACCAAAAACCCCCGAGTAACAAGATTCAAATGAATCCGATCAATTTCAAAAATATCGACCACCATATTGGTTCTGCCATTTTGAATTTTAAAAATTTTTGAAATCTAACTTCAGATTCGCAATCAGCGACCCCAAAAACACCCGAGTAACAAGTTTCAAATAAATCCGATCAATTTCAAAAATAATGACCGCCATATTGTATCCGCCATTTTGAATTTTTGAAATCTGACTTTAGATTCACAATCAGCGACCCCAAAAACACCCGAGTAACAAGTTTCAAATAAATCCGATCAATTTCAAAAATATCGACCGCCATATTGGTTCCGCCATTTTGAATTTTGAAATTTTTTGAAATCTGACTTCAGATTTACAATCAGCGACCCCAAAAACCCCCGAGTAGCAAAGTTTCAAGTGAATCCGATCAATTTCGAAAGTTTCGACCGCCATATTGGTTCCGCCATTTTAAATTAAAATTTTTTTTGAAATCTGACTTCAGATTCGCAATCAGCGACCCCAAAAACCCCCGAGTAACAAGTTTCAAATGAATCCGATAAATTTCAAAAGTATCGACCACCATATTGGTTCCGCCATTTTAAATTTTGAAAATTTTTGGAATCTGACTTCAGATTCACAATCAGCGACCCCAAAAACCCCTGAGTAACAAGTTTCAAATAAATCCAATAAATTTCAAAAATATTGACCGCCATATTGTATCCGCCATTTTGAATTTTTGAAATCTGACTTTAGAGTCACAATCAGCGACCCCAAAAACCCCCGAGTAACAAGTTTCAAATAAATCCGATCAATTTCAAAAATATCGACCGCCATATTGGTTCCGCCATTTCGATTTTTTAAAATCTGACTTCAGATTCACAATCAGCGACACCAAAAACCCACGAGTAGCAAAGTTTCAAGTGAATCCAAACAATTTCGAAAGTTTTGACCGCCATATTGGTTCCGCCATTTTGAATTTTAAAAATTTTTGAAATCTAACTTCAGATTCGCAATCAGCGACCCCAAAAACCTCCGAGTAACAAGTTTCAAATGAATCCGATCAATTTCAAAAATATCCACCGCCATATTGGTTCCGCCATTTTGAATTTTAAAAATTTTTGAAATCTGACTTCAGATTCGCAATCAGCGACCCCAAAAACCCCCGAGTAACAAGATTCAAATGAATCCGATCAATTTCAAAAATATCGACCACCATATTGGTTCTGCCATTTTGAATTTTAAAAATTTTTGAAATCTAACTTCAGATTCGCAATCAGCGACCCCAAAAACACCCGAGTAACAAGTTTCAAATAAATCCGATCAATTTCAAAAATATTGACCGCCATATTGTATCCGCCATTTTGAATTTTTGAAATCTGACTTTAGATTCACAATCAGCGACCCCAAAAACACCCGAGTAACAAGTTTCAAATAAATCCGATCAATTTCAAAAATATTGACCGCCATATTGTATCCAACATTTTGAATTTTTGAAATCTGACTTTAGATTCACAATCAGCGACACCAAAAACCCCCGAGTAACAAGATTCAAATGAATCCGATCAATTTCAAAAATATCGACCACCATATTGGTTCTGCCATTTTGAATTTTAAAAATTTTTGAAATCTAACTTCAGATTCGCAATCAGCGACCCCAAAAACACCCGAGTAACAAGTTTCAAATAAATCCGATCAATTTCAAAAATAATGACCGCCATATTGTATCCGCCATTTTGAATTTTTGAAATCTGACTTTAGATTCACAATCAGCGACCCCAAAAACACCCGAGTAACAAGTTTCAAATAAATCCGATCAATTTCAAAAATATTGACCGCCATATTGTATCCAACATTTTGAATTTTTGAAATCTGACTTTAGATTCATAATCAGCGACACCAAAAACCCACGAGTAGCAAAGTTTCAAGTGAATCCAAACAATTTCGAAAGTTTTGACCGCCATATTGGTTCCGCCATTTTGAATTTTAAAAATTTTTGAAATCTGACTTCAGATTCGCAATCAGCGACCCCAAAAACCTCCGAGTAACAAGTTTCAAATGAATCCGATCAATTTCAAAAATATCGACCGCCATATTGGTTCCGCCATTTTGAATTTTAAAAATTTTTGAAATCTGACTTCAGATTCGCAATCAGCGACCCCAAAAACCCCCGAGTAACAAGATTCAAATGAATCCGATCAATTTCAAAAATATCGACCACCATATTGGTTCTGCCATTTTGAATTTTGAAAATTTTTGAAATCTGACTTCAGATTCACAATCAGCGACCCCAAAAACCCCCGAGTAGCAAAGTTTCAAGTGCATCCGATCAATTTCGAAAGTTTCGACCGCCATATTGGTTCCGCCATTTTAAATTAAAATTTTTTTTGAAATCTGACTTCAGATTCGCAATCAGCGACCCCAAAAACCCCCGAGTAACAAGTTTCAAATGAATCCGATAAATTTCAAAAGTATCGACCACCATATTGGTTCCGCCATTTTAAATTTTGAAAATTTTTGGAATCTGACTTCAGATTCACAATCAGCGACCCCAAAAACCCCTGAGTAACAAGTTTCAAATAAATCCAATAAATTTCAAAAATATTGACCGCCATATTGTATCCGCCATTTTGAATTTTTGAAATCTGACTTTAGATTCACAATCAGCGACCCCAAAAACCCCCGAGTAACAAGTTTCAAATAAATCCGATCAATTTCAAAAATATCGACCGCCATATTGGTTCCGCCATTTCGATTTTTTAAAATCTGACTTCAGATTCACAATCAGCGACACCAAAAACCCACGAGTAGCAAAGTTTCAAGTGAATCCAAACAATTTCGAAAGTTTTGACCGCCATATTGGTTCCGCCATTTTGAATTTTAAAAATTTTTGAAATCTGACTTCAGA
Organism: Ganaspis brasiliensis; assembly: GCA_037103525.1. Taxonomy (NCBI): domain Eukaryota; kingdom Metazoa; phylum Arthropoda; class Insecta; order Hymenoptera; family Figitidae; genus Ganaspis; species Ganaspis brasiliensis. The sequence continues at coordinate 1,370,725 of JAZKLR010000056.1, read as the reverse complement.
TTCGCAATCAGCGACCCCAAAAACCTCCGAGTAACAAGTTTCAAATGAATCCGATCAATTTCAAAAATATCGACCGCCATATTGGTTCCGCCATTTTGAATTTTGAAAAATTTTGAAATCTTACTTCAGATTCGCAATCAGCGACCCCAAAAACCCCCGAGTAACAAGTTTCAAATGAATCCGATCAATTTCAAAAATATCGACCGCCATATTGGTTCCGCCATTTTGAATTTTGAAAATTTTTGAAATCTGACTTCAGATTCACAATCAGCGACCCCAAAAACCCCCGAGTAGCAAAGTTTCAAGTGAATCCGATCAATTTCGAAAGTTTCGACCGCCATATTGGTTCCGCCATTTTAAATTAAAATTTTTTTTGAAATCTGACTTCAGATTCACAATCAGCGACACCAAAAACCCCCGAGTAACAAGATTCAAATAAATCCAATAAATTTCTTTTAAATTTTTAAAAGCCAGTACGAAAATCGTTATCAGCGACCCCAAATACATTTTATGTATCATCCTTAGTTTATTATGTATTGTATTTGTATTGTATTGTATTGTATTTGACACCAAAAACCCCCGAGTAACAAGATTCAAATAAATCCAATAAATTTCAAAAATATTGACCGCCATATTGTATCCAACATTTTGAATTTTTGAAATCTGACTTTAGATTCACAATCAGCGACACCAAAAACCCCCGAGTAACAAGATTCAAATAAATCCAATAAATTTCAAAAATATTGACCGCCATATTGTATCCGCCATTTTGAATTTTTGAAATCTGACTTTAGATTCACAATCAGCGACCCCAAAAACCCCCGAGTAACAAGTTTCAAATAAATCCGATCAATTTCAAAAATATCGACCGCCATATTGGTTCCGCCATTTCGATTTTTGGAATCTGACTTCAGATTCACAATCAGCGACCCCAAAAACCCCTGAGTAACAAGTTTCAAATAAATCCAATAAATTTCAAAAATATTGACCGCCATATTGTATCCGCCATTTTGAATTTTTGAAATCTGACTTTAGATTCACAATCAGCGACCCCAAAAACCCCCGAGTAACAAGTTTCAAATAAATCCGATCAATTTCAAAAATATCGACCGCCATATTGGTTCCGCCATTTCGATTTTTTAAAATCTGACTTCAGATTCACAATCAGCGACACCAAAAACCCACGAGTAGCAAAGTTTCAAGTGAATCCAAACAATTTCGAAAGTTTTGACCGCCATATTGGTTCCGCCATTTTGAATTTTAAAAATTTTTGAAATCTAACTTCAGATTCGCAATCAGCGACCCCAAAAACCTCCGAGTAACAAGTTTCAAATGAATCCGATCAATTTCAAAAATATCCACCGCCATATTGGTTCCGCCATTTTGAATTTTAAAAATTTTTGAAATCTGACTTCAGATTCGCAATCAGCGACCCCAAAAACCCCCGAGTAACAAGATTCAAATGAATCCGATCAATTTCAAAAATATCGACCACCATATTGGTTCTGCCATTTTGAATTTTGAAAATTTTTGAAATCTGACTTCAGATTCACAATCAGCGACCCCAAAAACCCCCGAGTAACAAGTTTCAAATGAATCCGATAAATTTCAAAAGTATCGACCACCATATTGGTTCCGCCATTTTAAATTTTGAAAATTTTTGAAATCTGACTTCAGATTCACAATCAGCGACCCCAAAAACCCCTGAGTAACAAGTTTCAAATAAATCCAATAAATTTCAAAAATATTGACCGCCATATTGTATCCGCCATTTTGAATTTTTGAAATCTGACTTTAGATTCACAATCAGCGACCCCAAAAACACCCGAGTAACAAGTTTCAAATAAATCCGATCAATTTCAAAAATATTGACCGCCATATTGTATCCGCCATTTTGAATTTTTGAAATCTGACTTTAGATTCACAATCAGCGACACCAAAAACCCACGAGTAGCAAAGTTTCAAGTGAATCCAAACAATTTCGAAAGTTTTGACCGCCATATTGGTTCCGCCATTTTGAATTTTAAAAATTTTTGAAATCTGACTTCAGATTCGCAATCAGCGACCCCAAAAACCTCCGAGTAACAAGTTTCAAATGAATCCGATCAATTTCAAAAATATCGACCGCCATATTGGTTCCGCCATTTTGAATTTTGAAAAATTTTGAAATCTTACTTCAGATTCGCAATCAGCGACCCCAAAAACCCCCGAGTAACAAGTTTCAAATGAATCCGATCAATTTCAAAAATATCGACCGCCATATTGGTTCCGCCATTTTGAATTTTGAAAATTTTTGAAATCTGACTTCAGATTCACAATCAGCGACCCCAAAAACCCCCGAGTAGCAAAGTTTCAAGTGAATCCGATCAATTTCGAAAGTTTCGACCGCCATATTGGTTCCGCCATTTTAAATTAAAATTTTTTTTGAAATCTGACTTCAGATTCGCAATCAGCGACCCCAAAAACCCCCGAGTAACAAGTTTCAAATGAATCCGATAAATTTCAAAAGTATCGACCACCATATTGGTTCCGCCATTTTAAATTTTGAAAATTTTTGGAATCTGACTTCAGATTCACAATCAGCGACCCCAAAAACCCCTGAGTAACAAGTTTCAAATAAATCCAATAAATTTCAAAAATATTGACCGCCATATTGTATCCGCCATTTTGAATTTTTGAAATCTGACTTTAGATTCACAATCAGCGACCCCAAAAACCCCCGAGTAACAAGTTTCAAATAAATCCGATCAATTTCAAAAATATCGACCGCCATATTGGTTCCGCCATTTCGATTTTTTAAAATCTGACTTCAGATTCACAATCAGCGACACCAAAAACCCACGAGTAGCAAAGTTTCAAGTGAATCCAAACAATTTCGAAAGTTTTGACCGCCATATTGGTTCCGCCATTTTGAATTTTAAAAATTTTTGAAATCTAACTTCAGATTCGCAATCAGCGACCCCAAAAACCTCCGAGTAACAAGTTTCAAATGAATCCGATCAATTTCAAAAATATCCACCGCCATATTGGTTCCGCCATTTTGAATTTTAAAAATTTTTGAAATCTGACTTCAGATTCGCAATCAGCGACCCCAAAAACCCCCGAGTAACAAGATTCAAATGAATCCGATCAATTTCAAAAATATCGACCACCATATTGGTTCTGCCATTTTGAATTTTGAAAATTTTTGAAATCTGACTTCAGATTCACAATCAGCGACCCCAAAAACCTCCGAGTAACAAGTTTCAAATGAATCCGATCAATTTCAAAAATATCGACCGCCATATTGGTTCCGCCATTTTGAATTTTGAAAAATTTTGAAATCTTACTTTAGATTCGCAATCAGCGACCCCAAAAACCCCCGAGTAACAAGTTTCAAATGAATCCGATCAATTTCAAAAATATCGACCGCCATATTGGTTCCGCCATTTTGAATTTTGAAAATTTTTGAAATCTGACTTCAGATTCACAATCAGCGACCCCAAAAACCCCCGAGTAGCAAAGTTTCAAGTGAATCCGATCAATTTCGAAAGTTTCGACCGCCATATTGGTTCCGCCATTTTAAATTAAAATTTTTTTTGAAATCTGACTTCAGATTCGCAATCAGCGACCCCAAAAACCCCCGAGTAACAAGTTTCAAATGAATCCGATAAATTTCAAAAGTATCGACCACCATATTGGTTCCGCCATTTTAAATTTTGAAAATTTTTGGAATCTGACTTCAGATTCACAATCAGCGACCCCAAAAACCCCTGAGTAACAAGTTTCAAATAAATCCAATAAATTTCAAAAATATTGACCGCCATATTGTATCCGCCATTTTGAATTTTTGAAATCTGACTTTAGATTCACAATCAGCGACCCCAAAAACCCCCGAGTAACAAGTTTCAAATAAATCCGATCAATTTCAAAAATATCGACCGCCATATTGGTTCCGCCATTTCGATTTTTTAAAATCTGACTTCAGATTCACAATCAGCGACACCAAAAACCCACGAGTAGCAAAGTTTCAAGTGAATCCAAACAATTTCGAAAGTTTTGACCGCCATATTGGTTCCGCCATTTTGAATTTTAAAAATTTTTGAAATCTAACTTCAGATTCGCAATCAGCGACCCCAAAAACCTCCGAGTAACAAGTTTCAAATGAATCTGATCAATTTCAAAAATATCCACCGCCATATTGGTTCCGCCATTTTGAATTTTAAAAATTTTTGAAATCTGACTTCAGATTCGCAATCAGCGACCCCAAAAACCCCCGAGTAACAAGATTCAAATGAATCCGATCAATTTCAAAAATATCGACCACCATATTGGTTCTGCCATTTTGAATTTTGAAAATTTTTGAAATCTGACTTCAGATTCACAATCAGCGACCCCAAAAACCCCCGAGTAACAAGTTTCAAATGAATCCGATAAATTTCAAAAGTATCGACCACCATATTGGTTCCGCCATTTTAAATTTTGAAAATTTTTGAAATCTGACTTCAGATTCACAATCAGCGACCCCAAAAACCCCTGAGTAACAAGTTTCAAATAAATCCAATAAATTTCAAAAATATTGACCGCCATATTGTATCCGCCATTTTGAATTTTTGAAATCTGACTTTAGATTCACAATCAGCGACCCCAAAAACACCCGAGTAACAAGTTTCAAATAAATCCGATCAATTTCAAAAATATTGACCGCCATATTGTATCCGCCATTTTGAATTTTTGAAATCTGACTTTAGATTCACAATCAGCGACACCAAAAACCCACGAGTAGCAAAGTTTCAAGTGAATCCAAACAATTTCGAAAGTTTTGACCGCCATATTGGTTCCGCCATTTTGAATTTTAAAAATTTTTGAAATCTGACTTCAGATTCGCAATCAGCGACCCCAAAAACCTCCGATTAACAAGTTTCAAATGAATCCGATCAATTTCAAAAATATCGACCGCCATATTGGTTCCGCCATTTTGAATTTTGAAAAATTTTGAAATCTTACTTCAGATTCGCAATCAGCGACCCCAAAAACCCCCGAGTAACAAGTTTCAAATGAATCCGATCAATTTCAAAAATATCGACCGCCATATTGGTTCCGCCATTTTGAATTTTGAAAATTTTTGAAATCTGACTTCAGATTCACAATCAGCGACCCCAAAAACCCCCGAGTAGCAAAGTTTCAAGTGAATCCGATCAATTTCGAAAGTTTCGACCGCCATATTGGTTCCGCCATTTTAAATTAAAATTTTTTTTGAAATCTGACTTCAGATTCGCAATCAGCGACCCCAAAAACCCCCGAGTAACAAGTTTCAAATGAATCCAATAAATTTCAAAAATATTGACCGCCATATTGTATCCGCCATTTTGAATTTTTGAAATCTGACTTTAGAGTCACAATCAGCGACCCCAAAAACCCCCGAGTAACAAGTTTCAAATAAATCCGATCAATTTCAAAAATATCGACCGCCATATTGGTTCCGCCATTTCGATTTTTTAAAATCTGACTTCAGATTCACAATCAGCGACACCAAAAACCCACGAGTAGCAAAGTTTCAAGTGAATCCAAACAATTTCGAAAGTTTTGACCGCCATATTGGTTCCGCCATTTTGAATTTTAAAAATTTTTGAAATCTGACTTCAGATTCGCAATCAGCGACCCCAAACACCTCCGAGTAACAAGTTTCAAATGAATCCGATCAATTTCAAAAATATCGACCGCCATATTGGTTTCGCCATTTTGAATTTTGAAAAATTTTGAAATCTTACTTCAGATTCGCAATCAGCGACCCCAAAAACCCCCGAGTAACAAGTTTAAAATGAATCCGATCAATTTCAAAAATATCGACCGCCATATTGGTTCCGCCATTTTGAATTTTGAAAATTTTTGAAATCTGACTTCAGATTCACAATCAGCGACCCCAAAAACCCCCGAGTAGCAAAGTTTCAAGTGAATCCGATCAATTTCGAAAGTTTCGACCGCCATATTGGTTCCGCCATTTTAAATTAAAATTTTTTTTGTAATCTGACTTCAGATTCGCAATCAGCGACCCCAAAAACCCCCGAGTAACAAGTTTCAAATAAATCCGATCAATTTCAAAAATATCGACCGCCATATTGGTTCCGCCATTTCGATTTTTTAAAATCTGACTTCAGATTCACAATCAGCGACACCAAAAACCCACGAGTAGCAAAGTTTCAAGTGAATCCAAACAATTTCGAAAGTTTTGACCGCCATATTGGTTCCGCCATTTTGAATTTTAAAAATTTTTGAAATCTGACTTCAGATTCGCAATCAGCGACCCCAAAAACCTCCGAGTAACAAGTTTCAAATGAATCCGATCAATTTCAAAAATATCGACCGCCATATTGGTTTCGCCATTTTGAATTTTGAAAAATTTTGAAATCTTACTTCAGATTCGCAATCAGCGACCCCAAAAACCCCCGAGTAACAAGTTTAAAATGAATCCGATCAATTTCAAAAATATCGACCGCCATATTAGTTCCGCCATTTTGAATTTTAAAAATTTTTGAAATCTGACTTCAGATTCGCAATCAGCGACCCCAAAAACCCCCGTGTAACAAGTTTCAAATGAATCCAATCAATTTCAAAAATATCGACCGCCATGTTGGTTCCGCCATTTTAAATTTTGAAAATTTTTGAAATCTGACTTCAGATTCACAATCAGCGACCCCAAAAACCCCCGAGTAACAAGTTTCAAATGAATCCGATAAATTTCAAAAGTATCGACCACCATATTGGTTCCGCCATTTTAAATTTTGAAAATTTTTGAAATCTGACTTTAGATTCACAATCAGCGACCCCAAAAACCCCTGAGTAACAAGTTTCAAATAAATCCAATAAATTTCAAAAATATTGACCGCCATATTGTATCCGCCATTTTGAATTTTTGAAATCTGACTTTAGATTCACAATCAGCGACCCCAAAAACCCCCGAGTAACAAGTTTCAAATAAATCCGATCAATTTCAAAAATATCGACCGCCATATTGGTTTCGCCATTTTGAATTTAAAAAATTTTTAAAATCTGACTTCAGATTCGCAATCAGCGACCCCAAAAACCTCCGAGTAACAAGTTTCAAATGAATCCGATCAATTTCAAAAATATCGACCGCCATATTGGTTCCGCCATTTTGAATTTTGAAAAATTTTGAAATCTGACTTCAGATTCGCAATCAGCGACCCCAAAAACCCCCGAGTAACAAGTTTCAAATGAATCCGATCAATTTCAAAAATACCGACCGCCATATTGGTTCCGCCATTTTGAGTTTTGAAAATTTTTGAAATCTGACTTCAGATTCACAATCAGCGACCCCAAAAACCCCCGAGTAACAAGTTTCAAATGAATCCGATCAATTTCAAAAATATCGACCGCCATATTGGTTCCGCCATTTTGAATTTTGGAAATTTTTGAAATCTGACTTTAGATTCGCAATCAGCGACACCAAAAACCCCCGAGTAGCAAGTTTCAAGTAAATTCAATCAATTTCGAAAGTTTTGACTGCCATATTGGTTTCGCCATTTTGAATTTTGAAAATTTTTAAAATCTGACTTCAGATTCGCAATCAGCGACCCTAAAAACCCCCGAGTAACAAGTTTTAAATAAATCCGATCAATTTCAAAAATATCGACCACCATATTGGTTCTGCCATTTTGAATTTTGAAAATTTTTGAAATCTGACTTCAGATTCACAATCAGCGACCCCAAAAACCCCCGAGTAACAAGTTTCAAATGAATCCGATCAATTTCAAAAGTATCGACCACCATATTGGTTCCACCATTTTGAATTTGGAAAATTTTTGAAATCTGACTTCAGATTCGCTATCAGCGACCCTAAAAACCCCCGAGTAACAAGTTTCAAAGGAATCCGATCAATTTAAAAAATATCGACGGTCATATTGGTTCCGCAATTTTGAATTTTGTTAATCTGACTTTAGATTTAAAATCAGCGACCCCAAAAACTCCCGAGTAGCAAAGTTTGAAGTGAATCCGATCAATTTCGAAAGTTTCGACCGCCATATTGGTTCCGCCATTTTGAATTTTAAAAATTTTTGAAATCTGACTTCAGATTCGCAATCAGCGACCGCAAAAACCCCGAGTAGCAAGTTTCAAGTGAATCCAATCAATTTCGAAAGTTTTGACTGCCATATTGGTTTCGCCATTTTGAATTTTGAAAATTTTTAAAATCTGACTTCAGATTCGCAATCAGCGACCCTAAAAACCCCCGAGTAACAAGTTTTAAATGAATCCGATCAATTTCAAAAATATCGACCACCATATTGGTTCTGCCATTTTGAATTTTGAAAATTTTTGAAATCTGACTTCAGATTCACAATCAGCGACCCCAAAAACCCCCGAGTAACAAGTTTCAAATGAATCCGATCAATTTCAAAAGTATCGACCACCATATTGGTTCCACCATTTTGAATTTGGAAAATTTTTGAAATCTGACTTCAGATTCGCAATCAGCGACCCCAAAAACCCCCGTGTAACAAGTTTCAAATGAATCCAATCAATTTCAAAAATATCGACCGCCATATTGGTTCCGCCATTTTAAATTTTGAAAATTTTTGAAATCTGACTTCAGATTCACAATCAGCGACCCCAAAAACCCCCGAGTAACAAGTTTCAAATGAATCCGATAAATTTCAAAAGTATCGACCACCATATTGGTTCCGCCATTTTAAATTTTGAAAATTTTTGAAATCTGACTTCAGATTCACAATCAGCGACCCCAAAAACCCCTGAGTAACAAGTTTCAAATAAATCCAATAAATTTCAAAAATATTGACCGCCATATTGTATCCGCCATTTTGAATTTTTGAAATCTGACTTTAGATTCACAATCAGCGACCCCAAAAACCCCCGAGAAACAAGTTTCAAATAAATCCGATCAATTTCAAAAATATCGACCGCCATATTGGTTCCGCCATTTTGAATTTAAAAAATTTTTAAAATCTGACTTCAGATTCGCAATCAGCGACCCCAAAAACCCCCGAGTAACAAGTTTCAAATGAATCCGATCAATTTCAAAAATATCGACCGCCATATTGGTTCCGCCATTTTGAGTTTTGAAAATTTTTAAAATCTGACTTCAGATTCACAATCAGCGACCCCAAAAACCCCCGAGTAACAAGTTTCAAATGAATCCCATCAATTTCAAAAATATCGACCGCCATATTGGTTCCGCCATTTTGAATTTTGGAAATTTTTGAAATCTGACTTTAGATTCGCAATCAGCGACACCAAAAACCCCCGAGTAGCAAGTTTCAAGTAAATTCAATCAATTTCGAAAGTTTTGACTGCCATATTGGTTTCGCCATTTTGAATTTTGAAAATTTTTGAAATCTGACTTCAGATTCACAATCAGCGACCCCAAAAACCCCCGAGTAACAAGTTTCAAATGAATCCGATCAATTTCAAAAGTATCGACCACCATATTGGTTCCACCATTTTGAATTTGAAAAATTTTTGAAATCTGACTTCAGATTCGCTATCAGCGACCCTAAAAACCCCCGAGTAACAAGTTTCAAAGGAATCCGATCAATTTAAAAAATATCGACGGCCATATTGGTTCCGCAATTTTGAATTTTGTTAATCTGACTTTAGATTTAAAATCAGCGACCCCAAAAACTCCCGAGTAGCAAAGTTTGAAGTGAATCCGATCAATTTCGAAAGTTTTGACCGCCATATTGGTTCCGCCATTTTGAATTTTAAAAATTTTTGAAATCTGACTTCAGATTCGCAATCAGCGACCCCAAAAACCTCCGAGTAACAAGTTTCAAATGAATCCGATCAATTTCAAAAATATCGACCGCCATATTGGTTTCGCCATTTTGAATTTTGAAAAATTTTGAAATCTTACTTCAGATTCGCAATCAGCGACCCCAAAAACCCCCGAGTAACAAGTTTAAAATGAATCCGATCAATTTCAAAAATATCGACCGCCATATTGGTTCCGCCATTTTGAATTTTAAAAATTTTTGAAATCTGACTTCAGATTCGCAATCAGCGACCCCAAAAACCCCCGTGTAACAAGTTTCAAATGAATCCAATCAATTTCAAAAATATCGACCGCCATGTTGGTTCCGCCATTTTAAATTTTGAAAATTTTTGAAATCTGACTTCAGATTCACAATCAGCGACCCCAAAAACCCCCGAGTAACAAGTTTCAAATGAATCCGATAAATTTCAAAAGTATCGACCACCATATTGGTTCCGCCATTTTAAATTTTGAAAATTTTTGAAATCTGACTTTAGATTCACAATCAGCGACCCCAAAAACCCCTGAGTAACAAGTTTCAAATAAATCCAATAAATTTCAAAAATATTGACCGCCATATTGTATCCGCCATTTTGAATTTTTGAAATCTGACTTTAGATTCACAATCAGCGACCCCAAAAACCCCCGAGTAACAAGTTTCAAATAAATCCGATCAATTTCAAAAATATCGACCGCCATATTGGTTTCGCCATTTTGAATTTAAAAAATTTTTAAAATCTGACTTCAGATTCGCAATCAGCGACCCCAAAAACCTCCGAGTAACAAGTTTCAAATGAATCCGATCAATTTCAAAAATATCGACCGCCATATTGGTTCCGCCATTTTGAATTTTGAAAAATTTTGAAATCTGACTTCAGATTCGCAATCAGCGACCCCAAAAACCCCCGAGTAACAAGTTTCAAATGAATCCGATCAATTTCAAAAATACCGACCGCCATATTGGTTCCGCCATTTTGAGTTTTGAAAATTTTTGAAATCTGACTTCAGATTCACAATCAGCGACCCCAAAAACCCCCGAGTAACAAGTTTCAAATGAATCCGATCAATTTCAAAAATATCGACCGCCATATTGGTTCCGCCATTTTGAATTTTGGAAATTTTTGAAATCTGACTTTAGATTCGCAATCAGCGACACCAAAAACCCCCGAGTAGCAAGTTTCAAGTAAATTCAATCAATTTCGAAAGTTTTGACTGCCATATTGGTTTCGCCATTTTGAATTTTGAAAATTTTTAAAATCTGACTTCAGATTCGCAATCAGCGACCCTAAAAACCCCCGAGTAACAAGTTTTAAATAAATCCGATCAATTTCAAAAATATCGACCACCATATTGGTTCTGCCATTTTGAATTTTGAAAATTTTTGAAATCTGACTTCAGATTCACAATCAGCGACCCCAAAAACCCCCGAGTAACAAGTTTCAAATGAATCCGATCAATTTCAAAAGTATCGACCACCATATTGGTTCCACCATTTTGAATTTGGAAAATTTTTGAAATCTGACTTCAGATTCGCTATCAGCGACCCTAAAAACCCCCGAGTAACAAGTTTCAAAGGAATCCGATCAATTTAAAAAATATCGACGGTCATATTGGTTCCGCAATTTTGAATTTTGTTAATCTGACTTTAGATTTAAAATCAGCGACCCCAAAAACTCCCGAGTAGCAAAGTTTGAAGTGAATCCGATCAATTTCGAAAGTTTCGACCGCCATATTGGTTCCGCCATTTTGAATTTTAAAAATTTTTGAAATCTGACTTCAGATTCGCAATCAGCGACCGCAAAAACCCCGAGTAGCAAGTTTCAAGTGAATCCAATCAATTTCGAAAGTTTTGACTGCCATATTGGTTTCGCCATTTTGAATTTTGAAAATTTTTAAAATCTGACTTCAGATTCGCAATCAGCGACCCTAAAAACCCCCGAGTAACAAGTTTTAAATGAATCCGATCAATTTCAAAAATATCGACCACCATATTGGTTCTGCCATTTTGAATTTTGAAAATTTTTGAAATCTGACTTCAGATTCACAATCAGCGACCCCAAAAACCCCCGAGTAACAAGTTTCAAATGAATCCGATCAATTTCAAAAGTATCGACCACCATATTGGTTCCACCATTTTGAATTTGGAAAATTTTTGAAATCTGACTTCAGATTCGCAATCAGCGACCCCAAAAACCCCCGTGTAACAAGTTTCAAATGAATCCAATCAATTTCAAAAATATCGACCGCCATATTGGTTCCGCCATTTTAAATTTTAAAAATTTTTGAAATCTGACTTCAGATTCACAATCAGCGACCCCAAAAACCCCCGAGTAACAAGTTTCAAATGAATCCGATAAATTTCAAAAGTATCGACCACCATATTGGTTCCGCCATTTTAAATTTTGAAAATTTTTGAAATCTGACTTCAGATTCACAATCAGCGACCCCAAAAACCCCTGAGTAACAAGTTTCAAATAAATCCAATAAATTTCAAAAATATTGACCGCCATATTGTATCCGCCATTTTGAATTTTTGAAATCTGACTTTAGATTCACAATCAGCGACCCCAAAAACCCCCGAGAAACAAGTTTCAAATAAATCCGATCAATTTCAAAAATATCGACCGCCATATTGGTTCCGCCATTTTGAATTTAAAAAATTTTTAAAATCTGACTTCAGATTCGCAATCAGCGACCCCAAAAACCCCCGAGTAACAAGTTTCAAATGAATCCGATCAATTTCAAAAATATCGACCGCCATATTGGTTCCGCCATTTTGAGTTTTGAAAATTTTTAAAATCTGACTTCAGATTCACAATCAGCGACCCCAAAAACCCCCGAGTAACAAGTTTCAAATGAATCCCATCAATTTCAAAAATATCGACCGCCATATTGGTTCCGCCATTTTGAATTTTGGAAATTTTTGAAATCTGACTTTAGATTCGCAATCAGCGACACCAAAAACCCCCGAGTAGCAAGTTTCAAGTAAATTCAATCAATTTCGAAAGTTTTGACTGCCATATTGGTTTCGCCATTTTGAATTTTGAAAATTTTTGAAATCTGACTTCAGATTCACAATCAGCGACCCCAAAAACCCCCGAGTAACAAGTTTCAAATGAATCCGATCAATTTCAAAAGTATCGACCACCATATTGGTTCCACCATTTTGAATTTGAAAAATTTTTGAAATCTGACTTCAGATTCGCTATCAGCGACCCTAAAAACCCCCGAGTAACAAGTTTCAAAGGAATCCGATCAATTTAAAAAATATCGACGGCCATATTGGTTCCGCAATTTTGAATTTTGTTAATCTGACTTTAGATTTAAAATCAGCGACCCCAAAAACTCCCGAGTAGCAAAGTTTGAAGTGAATCCGATCAATTTCGAAAGTTTCGACCGCCATATTGGTTCCGCCATTTTGAATTTTAAAAATTTTTGAAATCTGACTTCAGATTCGCAATCAGCGACCCCAAAAACCTCCGAGTAACAAGTTTCAAATGAATCCGATCAATTTCAAAAATATCCACCGCCAAATTGGTTCCGCCGTTTTAAAATTTGAAAATTTTTGAAATCTGACTTCAGATTCGCAATCAGCGACCCCAAAAACCCCCGAGTAACAAGTTTCAAATGAATCCAATTAATTTCAAAAATATCGACCGCCATATTGGTTCCGCCATTTTAAATTTTAAAAATTTTTGAAATCTGACTTTAGATTCGCAATCAGCGACCCCAAAAACCCCGAGTAGCAAGTTTCAAGTGAATCCAATCAATTTCGAAAGTTTTGACGGCCATATTGGTTTCGCCATTTTGAATTTTGAAAATTTTTAAAATCTGACTTCAGATTCGCAATCAGCGACCCTAAAAACCCCCGAGTAACAAGTTTTAAATGAATCCGATCAATTTCAAAAATATCGACCACCATATTGGTTCTGCCATTTTGAATTTTGAAAATTTTTGAAATCTGACTTCAGATTCACAATCAGCGACCCCAAAAACCCCCGAGTAACAAGTTTCAAATGAATCCGATCAATTTCAAAAGTATCGACCACCATATTGGTTCCACCATTTTGAATTTGGAAAATTTTTGAAATCTGACTTCAGATTCGCTATCAGCGACCCTAAAAACCCCCGAGTAACAAGTTTCAAAGGAATCCGATCAATTTAAAAAATATCGACGGCCATATTGGTTCCGCAATTTTGAATTTTGAAAATTTTTGAAATCTGACTTCAGATTCACAATCAGCGACCCCAAAAACCCCCGAGTAACAAGTTTCAAATGAATCCGATCAATTTCAAAAGTATCGACCACCATATTGGTTCCACCATTTTGAATTTGGAAAATTTTTGAAATCTGACTTCAGATTCGCAATCAGCGACCCCAAAAACCCCCGTGTAACAAGTTTCAAATGAATCCAATCAATTTCAAAAATATCGACCGCCATATTGGTTCCGCCATTTTAAATTTTGAAAATTTTTGAAATCTGACTTCAGATTCACAATCAGCGACCCCAAAAACCCCCGAGTAACAAGTTTCAAATGAATCCGATAAATTTCAAAAGTATCGACCACCATATTGGTTCCGCCATTTTAAATTTTGAAAATTTTTGAAATCTGACTTCAGATTCACAATCAGCGACCCCAAAAACCCCTGAGTAACAAGTTTCAAATAAATCCAATAAATTTCAAAAATATTGACCGCCATATTGTATCCGCCATTTTGAATTTTTGAAATCTGACTTTAGATTCACAATCAGCGACCCCAAAAACCCCCGAGAAACAAGTTTCAAATAAATCCGATCAATTTCAAAAATATCGACCGCCATATTGGTTCCGCCATTTTGAATTTAAAAAATTTTTAAAATCTGACTTCAGATTCGCAATCAGCGACCCCAAAAACCCCCGAGTAACAAGTTTCAAATGAATCCGATCAATTTCAAAAATATCGACCGCCATATTGGTTCCGCCATTTTGAGTTTTGAAAATTTTTGAAATCTGACTTCAGATTCACAATCAGCGACCCCAAAAACCCCCGAGTAACAAGTTTCAAATGAATCCCATCAATTTCAAAAATATCGACCGCCATATTGGTTCCGCCATTTTGAATTTTGGAAATTTTTGAAATCTGACTTTAGATTCGCAATCAGCGACACCAAAAACCCCCGAGTAGCAAGTTTCAAGTAAATTCAATCAATTTCGAAAGTTTTGACTGCCATATTGGTTTCGCCATTTTGAATTTTGAAAATTTTTAAAATCTGACTTCAGATTCGCAATCAACGACCCTAAAAACCCCCGAGTAACAAGTTTTAAATGAATCCGATCAATTTCAAAAATATCGACCACCATATTGGTTCTGCCATTTTGAATTTTGAAAATTTTTGAAATCTGACTTCAGATTCACAATCAGCGACCCCAAAAACCCCCGAGTAACAAGTTTCAAATGAATCCGATCAATTTCAAAAGTATCGACCACCATATTGGTTCCACCATTTTGAATTTGAAAAATTTTTGAAATCTGACTTCAGATTCGCTATCAGCGACCCTAAAAACCCCCGAGTAACAAGTTTCAAAGGAATCCGATCAATTTAAAAAATATCGACGGCCATATTGGTTCCGCAATTTTGAATTTTGTTAATCTGACTTTAGATTTAAAATCAGCGACCCCAAAAACTCCCGAGTAGCAAAGTTTGAAGTGAATCCGATCAATTTCGAAAGTTTCGACCGCCATATTGGTTCCGCCATTTTGAATTTTAAAAATTTTTGAAATCTGACTTCAGATTCGCAATCAGCGACCCCAAAAACCTCCGAGTAACAAGTTTCAAATGAATCCGATCAATTTCAAAAATATCCACCGCCAAATTGGTTCCGCCGTTTTAAAATTTGAAAATTTTTGAAATCTGACTTCAGATTCGCAATCAGCGACCCCAAAAACCCCCGAGTAACAAGTTTCAAATGAATCCAATTAATTTCAAAAATATCGACCGCCATATTGGTTCCGCCATTTTAAATTTTAAAAATTTTTGAAATCTGACTTTAGATTCGCAATCAGCGACCCCAAAAACCCCGAGTAGCAAGTTTCAAGTGAATCCAATCAATTTCGAAAGTTTTGACGGCCATATTGGTTTCGCCATTTTGAATTTTGAAAATTTTTAAAATCTGACTTCAGATTCGCAATCAGCGACCCTAAAAACCCCCGAGTAACAAGTTTTAAATGAATCCGATCAATTTCAAAAATATCGACCACCATATTGGTTCTGCCATTTTGAATTTTGAAAATTTTTGAAATCTGACTTCAGATTCACAATCAGCGACCCCAAAAACCCCCGAGTAACAAGTTTCAAATGAATCCGATCAATTTCAAAAGTATCGACCACCATATTGGTTCCACCATTTTGAATTTGGAAAATTTTTGAAATCTGACTTCAGATTCGCTATCAGCGACCCTAAAAACCCCCGAGTAACAAGTTTCAAAGGAATCCGATCAATTTAAAAAATATCGACGGCCATATTGGTTCCGCAATTTTGAATTTTGTTAATCTGACTTTAGATTTAAAATCAGCGACCCCAAAAACTCCCGAGTAGCAAAGTTTGAAGTGAATCCGATCAAATTCGAAAGTTTCGACCGTCATATTGGTTCCGCCATTTTGAATTTTAAAAATTTTTGAAATCTGACTTCAGATTCGCAATCAGCGACCCCAAAAACCTCCGAGTAACAAGTTTCAAATGAATCCGATCAATTTCAAAAATATCCACCGCCATATTGGTTCCGCCATTTTGAAATTTGAAAATTTTTGAAATCTGACTTCAGATTCGCAATCAGCGACCCCAAAAACCCCCGAGTAACAAGTTTCAAATGAATCCAATTAATTTCAAAATTATCGACCGCCATATTGGTTCCGCCATTTTGAATTTTAAAAATTTTTGAAATCTGACTTTAGATTCGCAATCAGCGACCCCAAAAACCTCCGAGTAACAAGTTTCAAATGAATCCGATCAATTTCAAAAATATCCACCGCCATATTGGTTCCGCCATTTTGAAATTTGAAAATTTTTGAAATCTGACTTCAGATTCGCAATCAGCGACCCTAAAAACCCCCGAGTAACAAGTTTTAAATGAATCCGATCAATTTCAAAAATATCGACCACCATATTGGTTCTGCCATTTTGAATTTTGAAAATTTTTGAAATCTGACTTCAGATTCACAATCAGCGACCCCAAAAACCCCCGAGTAACAAGTTTCAAATGAATCCAATTAATTTCAAAATTATCGACCGCCATATTGGTTCCGCCATTTTGAATTTTAAAAATTTTTGAAATCTGACTTTAGATTCGCAATCAGCGACCCCAAAAACCCCGAGTAGCAAGTTTCAAATGAATCCGATCAATTTCAAAAATATCCACCGCCATATTGGTTCCGCCGTTTTAAAATTTGAAAATTTTTGAAATCTGACTTCAGATTCGCAATCAGCGACCCCAAAAACCCCCGAGTAACAAGTTTCAAATGAATCCAATTAATTTCAAAAATATCGACCGCCATATTGGTTCCGCCATTTTAAATTTTAAAAATTTTTGAAATCTGACTTTAGATTCGCAATCAGCGACCCCAAAAACCCCGAGTAGCAAGTTTCAAGTGAATCCAATCAATTTCGAAAGTTTTGACTGCCATATTGGTTTCGCCATTTTGAATTTTAAAAATTTTTAAAATCTGACTTCAGATTCGCAATCAGCGACCCTAAAAACCCCCGAGTAACAAGTTTCAAATGAATCCGATCAATTTCAAAAATATCCACCGCCGTATTGGTTCCGCCATTTTGAAATTTGAAAATTTTTGAAATCTGACTTCAGATTCGCAATCAGCGACCCCAAAAACCCCCGAGTAACAAGTTTCAAATGAATCCAATTAATTTCAAAATTATCGACCGCCATATTGGTTCCGCCATTTTGAATTTTAAAAATTTTTGAAATCTGACTTTAGATTCGCAATCAGCGACCCCAAAAACCCCGAGTAGCAAGTTTCAAGTGAATCCAATCAATTTCGAAAGTTTTGACTGCCATATTGGTTTCGCCATTTTGAATTTTGAAAATTTTTAAAATCTGACTTCAGATTCGCAATCAGCGACCCTAAAAACCCCCGAGTAACAAGTTTTAAATGAATCCGATCAATTTCAAAAATATCGACCACCATATTGGTTCTGCCATTTTGAATTTTGAAAATTTTTGAAATCTGACTTCAGATTCACAATCAGCGACCCCAAAAACCCCGAGTAACAAGTTTCAAATGAATCCGATCAATTTCAAAAGTATCGACCACCATATTGGTTCCACCATTTTGAATTTGGAAAATTTTTGAAATCTTACTTCAGATTCGCTATCAGCGACCCTAAAAACCCCCGAGTAACAAGTTTCAAAGGAATCCGATCAATTTAAAAAATATCGACGGCCATATTGGTTCCGCAATTTTGAATTTTGTTAATCTGACTTTAGATTTAAAATCAGCGACCCCAAAAACTCCCGAGTAGCAAAGTTTCAAGTGAATCCGATCAATTTCGAAAGTTTCGACCGCCATATTGGTTCCGCCATTTTGAATTTTAAAAATTTTTGAAATCTAACTTCAGATTCGCAATCAGCGACCCCAAAAACCTCCGAGTAACAAGTTTCAAATGAATCCGATCAATTTCAAAAATATCCACCGCCATATTGGTTCCGCCATTTTAAATTTTAAAAATTTTTGAAATCTGACTTCAGATTCGCAATCAGCGACCCCAAAAACCCCCGAGTAACAAGTTTCAAATGAATCCGATCAATTTCAAAAATATCGACCACCATATTGGTTCTGCCATTTTGAATTTTGTTAATCTTACTTCAGATTTGAAATCGGCGACCCCAAAAACTCCCGAGTAGCAAAGTTTCAAGTGAATCCGATCAATTTCAAAAATATCGACAGCCATATTGGTTCCGCCATTTTAAATTTTGTTAATCTGACTACGGATTTGAAATCAGCGACCCCAAAAATCCCCGAGTAGCAAGTTTCAAGTGAATCCAATCAATTTCGAAAGTTTCACCGCCATATTGGTTTCGCCATTTTGAATTTTGTTAATCTGACTACATATTTGAAATCAGCGACCCCAAAAATCCCCAAGTAGCAAGTTTCAAGTAAATCCAATCAATTTCGAAAGTTTCGACCGCCATATTGGTTTCGCCATTTTGAATTTTTAAAATTTTTGAAATCTGACTTTAGATTCGCAATCAGCGACCCCAAAAACCCCCGAGTAACAAGTTTCAAATGAATCCGATCAATTTCAAAAATATCGAATACCATATTGGTTCTGCCATTTTGAATTTTGAAAATTTTTAAAATCTGACTTCAGATTCGCAATCAGCGACCCCAAAAACCCCCGAGTAACAAGTTTCAAATGAATCCAATTAATTTCAAAAATATCGACCGCCATATTGGTTCCGCCATTTTAAATTTTAAAAATTTTTGAAATCTGACTTTAGATTCGCAATCAGCGACCCCAAAAACCCCGAGTAGCAAGTTTCAAGTGAATCCAATCAATTTCGAAAGTTTTGACTGCCATATTGGTTTCGCCATTTTGAATTTTGAAAATTTTTAAAATCTGACTTCAGATTCGCAATCAGCGACCCTAAAAACCCCCGAGTAACAAGTTTTAAATGAATCCGATCAATTTCAAAAATATCGACCACCATATTGGTTCTGCCATTTTGAATTTTGAAAATTTTTGAAATCTGACTTCAGATTCACAATCAGCGACCCCAAAAACCCCCGAGTAACAAGTTTCAAATGAATCCGATCAATTTAAAAAATATCGACGGTCATATTGGTTCCGCAATTTTGAATTTTGTTAATCTGACTTTAGATTTAAAATCAGCGACCCCAAAAACTCCCGAGTAGCAAAGTTTGAAGTGAATCCGATCAATTTCGAAAGTTTCGACCGCCATATTGGTTCCGCCATTTTGAATTTTAAAAATTTTTGAAATCTGACTTCAGATTCGCAATCAGCGACCGCAAAAACCCCGAGTAGCAAGTTTCAAGTGAATCCAATCAATTTCGAAAGTTTTGACTGCCATATTGGTTTCGCCATTTTGAATTTTGAAAATTTTTAAAATCTGACTTCAGATTCGCAATCAGCGACCCTAAAAACCCCCGAGTAACAAGTTTTAAATGAATCCGATCAATTTCAAAAATATCGACCACCATATTGGTTCTGCCATTTTGAATTTTGAAAATTTTTGAAATCTGACTTCAGATTCACAATCAGCGACCCCAAAAACCCCCGAGTAACAAGTTTCAAATGAATCCGATCAATTTCAAAAGTATCGACCACCATATTGGTTCCACCATTTTGAATTTGGAAAATTTTTGAAATCTGACTTCAGATTCGCAATCAGCGACCCCAAAAACCCCCGTGTAACAAGTTTCAAATGAATCCAATCAATTTCAAAAATATCGACCGCCATATTGGTTCCGCCATTTTAAATTTTGAAAATTTTTGAAATCTGACTTCAGATTCACAATCAGCGACCCCAAAAACCCCCGAGTAACAAGTTTCAAATGAATCCGATAAATTTCAAAAGTATCGACCACCATATTGGTTCCGCCATTTTAAATTTTGAAAATTTTTGAAATCTGACTTCAGATTCACAATCAGCGACCCCAAAAACCCCTGAGTAACAAGTTTCAAATAAATCCAATAAATTTCAAAAATATTGACCGCCATATTGTATCCGCCATTTTGAATTTTTGAAATCTGACTTTAGATTCACAATCAGCGACCCCAAAAACCCCCGAGAAACAAGTTTCAAATAAATCCGATCAATTTCAAAAATATCGACCGCCATATTGGTTCCGCCATTTTGAATTTAAAAAATTTTTAAAATCTGACTTCAGATTCGCAATCAGCGACCCCAAAAACCCCCGAGTAACAAGTTTCAAATGAATCCGATCAATTTCAAAAATATCGACCGCCATATTGGTTCCGCCATTTTGAGTTTTGAAAATTTTTAAAATCTGACTTCAGATTCACAATCAGCGACCCCAAAAACCCCCGAGTAACAAGTTTCAAATGAATCCCATCAATTTCAAAAATATCGACCGCCATATTGGTTCCGCCATTTTGAATTTTGGAAATTTTTGAAATCTGACTTTAGATTCGCAATCAGCGACACCAAAAACCCCCGAGTAGCAAGTTTCAAGTAAATTCAATCAATTTCGAAAGTTTTGACTGCCATATTGGTTTCGCCATTTTGAATTTTGAAAATTTTTGAAATCTGACTTCAGATTCACAATCAGCGACCCCAAAAACCCCCGAGTAACAAGTTTCAAATGAATCCGATCAATTTCAAAAGTATCGACCACCATATTGGTTCCACCATTTTGAATTTGAAAAATTTTTGAAATCTGACTTCAGATTCGCTATCAGCGACCCTAAAAACCCCCGAGTAACAAGTTTCAAAGGAATCCGATCAATTTAAAAAATATCGACGGCCATATTGGTTCCGCAATTTTGAATTTTGTTAATCTGACTTTAGATTTAAAATCAGCGACCCCAAAAACTCCCGAGTAGCAAAGTTTGAAGTGAATCCGATCAATTTCGAAAGTTTTGACCGCCATATTGGTTCCGCCATTTTGAATTTTAAAAATTTTTGAAATCTGACTTCAGATTCGCAATCAGCGACCCCAAAAACCTCCGAGTAACAAGTTTCAAATGAATCCGATCAATTTCAAAAATATCGACCGCCATATTGGTTTCGCCATTTTGAATTTTGAAAAATTTTGAAATCTTACTTCAGATTCGCAATCAGCGACCCCAAAAACCCCCGAGTAACAAGTTTAAAATGAATCCGATCAATTTCAAAAATATCGACCGCCATATTGGTTCCGCCATTTTGAATTTTAAAAATTTTTGAAATCTGACTTCAGATTCGCAATCAGCGACCCCAAAAACCCCCGTGTAACAAGTTTCAAATGAATCCAATCAATTTCAAAAATATCGACCGCCATGTTGGTTCCGCCATTTTAAATTTTGAAAATTTTTGAAATCTGACTTCAGATTCACAATCAGCGACCCCAAAAACCCCCGAGTAACAAGTTTCAAATGAATCCGATAAATTTCAAAAGTATCGACCACCATATTGGTTCCGCCATTTTAAATTTTGAAAATTTTTGAAATCTGACTTTAGATTCACAATCAGCGACCCCAAAAACCCCTGAGTAACAAGTTTCAAATAAATCCAATAAATTTCAAAAATATTGACCGCCATATTGTATCCGCCATTTTGAATTTTTGAAATCTGACTTTAGATTCACAATCAGCGACCCCAAAAACCCCCGAGTAACAAGTTTCAAATAAATCCGATCAATTTCAAAAATATCGACCGCCATATTGGTTTCGCCATTTTGAATTTAAAAAATTTTTAAAATCTGACTTCAGATTCGCAATCAGCGACCCCAAAAACCTCCGAGTAACAAGTTTCAAATGAATCCGATCAATTTCAAAAATATCGACCGCCATATTGGTTCCGCCATTTTGAATTTTGAAAAATTTTGAAATCTGACTTCAGATTCGCAATCAGCGACCCCAAAAACCCCCGAGTAACAAGTTTCAAATGAATCCGATCAATTTCAAAAATACCGACCGCCATATTGGTTCCGCCATTTTGAGTTTTGAAAATTTTTGAAATCTGACTTCAGATTCACAATCAGCGACCCCAAAAACCCCCGAGTAACAAGTTTCAAATGAATCCGATCAATTTCAAAAATATCGACCGCCATATTGGTTCCGCCATTTTGAATTTTGGAAATTTTTGAAATCTGACTTTAGATTCGCAATCAGCGACACCAAAAACCCCCGAGTAGCAAGTTTCAAGTAAATTCAATCAATTTCGAAAGTTTTGACTGCCATATTGGTTTCGCCATTTTGAATTTTGAAAATTTTTAAAATCTGACTTCAGATTCGCAATCAGCGACCCTAAAAACCCCCGAGTAACAAGTTTTAAATAAATCCGATCAATTTCAAAAATATCGACCACCATATTGGTTCTGCCATTTTGAATTTTGAAAATTTTTGAAATCTGACTTCAGATTCACAATCAGCGACCCCAAAAACCCCCGAGTAACAAGTTTCAAATGAATCCGATCAATTTCAAAAGTATCGACCACCATATTGGTTCCACCATTTTGAATTTGGAAAATTTTTGAAATCTGACTTCAGATTCGCTATCAGCGACCCTAAAAACCCCCGAGTAACAAGTTTCAAAGGAATCCGATCAATTTAAAAAATATCGACGGTCATATTGGTTCCGCAATTTTGAATTTTGTTAATCTGACTTTAGATTTAAAATCAGCGACCCCAAAAACTCCCGAGTAGCAAAGTTTGAAGTGAATCCGATCAATTTCGAAAGTTTCGACCGCCATATTGGTTCCGCCATTTTGAATTTTAAAAATTTTTGAAATCTGACTTCAGATTCGCAATCAGCGACCGCAAAAACCCCGAGTAGCAAGTTTCAAGTGAATCCAATCAATTTCGAAAGTTTTGACTGCCATATTGGTTTCGCCATTTTGAATTTTGAAAATTTTTAAAATCTGACTTCAGATTCGCAATCAGCGACCCTAAAAACCCCCGAGTAACAAGTTTTAAATGAATCCGATCAATTTCAAAAATATCGACCACCATATTGGTTCTGCCATTTTGAATTTTGAAAATTTTTGAAATCTGACTTCAGATTCACAATCAGCGACCCCAAAAACCCCCGAGTAACAAGTTTCAAATGAATCCGATCAATTTCAAAAGTATCGACCACCATATTGGTTCCACCATTTTGAATTTGGAAAATTTTTGAAATCTGACTTCAGATTCGCAATCAGCGACCCCAAAAACCCCCGTGTAACAAGTTTCAAATGAATCCAATCAATTTCAAAAATATCGACCGCCATATTGGTTCCGCCATTTTAAATTTTAAAAATTTTTGAAATCTGACTTCAGATTCACAATCAGCGACCCCAAAAACCCCCGAGTAACAAGTTTCAAATGAATCCGATAAATTTCAAAAGTATCGACCACCATATTGGTTCCGCCATTTTAAATTTTGAAAATTTTTGAAATCTGACTTCAGATTCACAATCAGCGACCCCAAAAACCCCTGAGTAACAAGTTTCAAATAAATCCAATAAATTTCAAAAATATTGACCGCCATATTGTATCCGCCATTTTGAATTTTTGAAATCTGACTTTAGATTCACAATCAGCGACCCCAAAAACCCCCGAGAAACAAGTTTCAAATAAATCCGATCAATTTCAAAAATATCGACCGCCATATTGGTTCCGCCATTTTGAATTTAAAAAATTTTTAAAATCTGACTTCAGATTCGCAATCAGCGACCCCAAAAACCCCCGAGTAACAAGTTTCAAATGAATCCGATCAATTTCAAAAATATCGACCGCCATATTGGTTCCGCCATTTTGAGTTTTGAAAATTTTTAAAATCTGACTTCAGATTCACAATCAGCGACCCCAAAAACCCCCGAGTAACAAGTTTCAAATGAATCCCATCAATTTCAAAAATATCGACCGCCATATTGGTTCCGCCATTTTGAATTTTGGAAATTTTTGAAATCTGACTTTAGATTCGCAATCAGCGACACCAAAAACCCCCGAGTAGCAAGTTTCAAGTAAATTCAATCAATTTCGAAAGTTTTGACTGCCATATTGGTTTCGCCATTTTGAATTTTGAAAATTTTTGAAATCTGACTTCAGATTCACAATCAGCGACCCCAAAAACCCCCGAGTAACAAGTTTCAAATGAATCCGATCAATTTCAAAAGTATCGACCACCATATTGGTTCCACCATTTTGAATTTGAAAAATTTTTGAAATCTGACTTCAGATTCGCTATCAGCGACCCTAAAAACCCCCGAGTAACAAGTTTCAAAGGAATCCGATCAATTTAAAAAATATCGACGGCCATATTGGTTCCGCAATTTTGAATTTTGTTAATCTGACTTTAGATTTAAAATCAGCGACCCCAAAAACTCCCGAGTAGCAAAGTTTGAAGTGAATCCGATCAATTTCGAAAGTTTCGACCGCCATATTGGTTCCGCCATTTTGAATTTTAAAAATTTTTGAAATCTGACTTCAGATTCGCAATCAGCGACCCCAAAAACCTCCGAGTAACAAGTTTCAAATGAATCCGATCAATTTCAAAAATATCCACCGCCAAATTGGTTCCGCCGTTTTAAAATTTGAAAATTTTTGAAATCTGACTTCAGATTCGCAATCAGCGACCCCAAAAACCCCCGAGTAACAAGTTTCAAATGAATCCAATTAATTTCAAAAATATCGACCGCCATATTGGTTCCGCCATTTTAAATTTTAAAAATTTTTGAAATCTGACTTTAGATTCGCAATCAGCGACCCCAAAAACCCCGAGTAGCAAGTTTCAAGTGAATCCAATCAATTTCGAAAGTTTTGACGGCCATATTGGTTTCGCCATTTTGAATTTTGAAAATTTTTAAAATCTGACTTCAGATTCGCAATCAGCGACCCTAAAAACCCCCGAGTAACAAGTTTTAAATGAATCCGATCAATTTCAAAAATATCGACCACCATATTGGTTCTGCCATTTTGAATTTTGAAAATTTTTGAAATCTGACTTCAGATTCACAATCAGCGACCCCAAAAACCCCCGAGTAACAAGTTTCAAATGAATCCGATCAATTTCAAAAGTATCGACCACCATATTGGTTCCACCATTTTGAATTTGGAAAATTTTTGAAATCTGACTTCAGATTCGCTATCAGCGACCCTAAAAACCCCCGAGTAACAAGTTTCAAAGGAATCCGATCAATTTAAAAAATATCGACGGCCATATTGGTTCCGCAATTTTGAATTTTGAAAATTTTTGAAATCTGACTTCAGATTCACAATCAGCGACCCCAAAAACCCCCGAGTAACAAGTTTCAAATGAATCCGATCAATTTCAAAAGTATCGACCACCATATTGGTTCCACCATTTTGAATTTGGAAAATTTTTGAAATCTGACTTCAGATTCGCAATCAGCGACCCCAAAAACCCCCGTGTAACAAGTTTCAAATGAATCCAATCAATTTCAAAAATATCGACCGCCATATTGGTTCCGCCATTTTAAATTTTGAAAATTTTTGAAATCTGACTTCAGATTCACAATCAGCGACCCCAAAAACCCCCGAGTAACAAGTTTCAAATGAATCCGATAAATTTCAAAAGTATCGACCACCATATTGGTTCCGCCATTTTAAATTTTGAAAATTTTTGAAATCTGACTTCAGATTCACAATCAGCGACCCCAAAAACCCCTGAGTAACAAGTTTCAAATAAATCCAATAAATTTCAAAAATATTGACCGCCATATTGTATCCGCCATTTTGAATTTTTGAAATCTGACTTTAGATTCACAATCAGCGACCCCAAAAACCCCCGAGAAACAAGTTTCAAATAAATCCGATCAATTTCAAAAATATCGACCGCCATATTGGTTCCGCCATTTTGAATTTAAAAAATTTTTAAAATCTGACTTCAGATTCGCAATCAGCGACCCCAAAAACCCCCGAGTAACAAGTTTCAAATGAATCCGATCAATTTCAAAAATATCGACCGCCATATTGGTTCCGCCATTTTGAGTTTTGAAAATTTTTGAAATCTGACTTCAGATTCACAATCAGCGACCCCAAAAACCCCCGAGTAACAAGTTTCAAATGAATCCCATCAATTTCAAAAATATCGACCGCCATATTGGTTCCGCCATTTTGAATTTTGGAAATTTTTGAAATCTGACTTTAGATTCGCAATCAGCGACACCAAAAACCCCCGAGTAGCAAGTTTCAAGTAAATTCAATCAATTTCGAAAGTTTTGACTGCCATATTGGTTTCGCCATTTTGAATTTTGAAAATTTTTAAAATCTGACTTCAGATTCGCAATCAACGACCCTAAAAACCCCCGAGTAACAAGTTTTAAATGAATCCGATCAATTTCAAAAATATCGACCACCATATTGGTTCTGCCATTTTGAATTTTGAAAATTTTTGAAATCTGACTTCAGATTCACAATCAGCGACCCCAAAAACCCCCGAGTAACAAGTTTCAAATGAATCCGATCAATTTCAAAAGTATCGACCACCATATTGGTTCCACCATTTTGAATTTGAAAAATTTTTGAAATCTGACTTCAGATTCGCTATCAGCGACCCTAAAAACCCCCGAGTAACAAGTTTCAAAGGAATCCGATCAATTTAAAAAATATCGACGGCCATATTGGTTCCGCAATTTTGAATTTTGTTAATCTGACTTTAGATTTAAAATCAGCGACCCCAAAAACTCCCGAGTAGCAAAGTTTGAAGTGAATCCGATCAATTTCGAAAGTTTCGACCGCCATATTGGTTCCGCCATTTTGAATTTTAAAAATTTTTGAAATCTGACTTCAGATTCGCAATCAGCGACCCCAAAAACCTCCGAGTAACAAGTTTCAAATGAATCCGATCAATTTCAAAAATATCCACCGCCAAATTGGTTCCGCCGTTTTAAAATTTGAAAATTTTTGAAATCTGACTTCAGATTCGCAATCAGCGACCCCAAAAACCCCCGAGTAACAAGTTTCAAATGAATCCAATTAATTTCAAAAATATCGACCGCCATATTGGTTCCGCCATTTTAAATTTTAAAAATTTTTGAAATCTGACTTTAGATTCGCAATCAGCGACCCCAAAAACCCCGAGTAGCAAGTTTCAAGTGAATCCAATCAATTTCGAAAGTTTTGACGGCCATATTGGTTTCGCCATTTTGAATTTTGAAAATTTTTAAAATCTGACTTCAGATTCGCAATCAGCGACCCTAAAAACCCCCGAGTAACAAGTTTTAAATGAATCCGATCAATTTCAAAAATATCGACCACCATATTGGTTCTGCCATTTTGAATTTTGAAAATTTTTGAAATCTGACTTCAGATTCACAATCAGCGACCCCAAAAACCCCCGAGTAACAAGTTTCAAATGAATCCGATCAATTTCAAAAGTATCGACCACCATATTGGTTCCACCATTTTGAATTTGGAAAATTTTTGAAATCTGACTTCAGATTCGCTATCAGCGACCCTAAAAACCCCCGAGTAACAAGTTTCAAAGGAATCCGATCAATTTAAAAAATATCGACGGCCATATTGGTTCCGCAATTTTGAATTTTGTTAATCTGACTTTAGATTTAAAATCAGCGACCCCAAAAACTCCCGAGTAGCAAAGTTTGAAGTGAATCCGATCAAATTCGAAAGTTTCGACCGTCATATTGGTTCCGCCATTTTGAATTTTAAAAATTTTTGAAATCTGACTTCAGATTCGCAATCAGCGACCCCAAAAACCTCCGAGTAACAAGTTTCAAATGAATCCGATCAATTTCAAAAATATCCACCGCCATATTGGTTCCGCCATTTTGAAATTTGAAAATTTTTGAAATCTGACTTCAGATTCGCAATCAGCGACCCCAAAAACCCCCGAGTAACAAGTTTCAAATGAATCCAATTAATTTCAAAATTATCGACCGCCATATTGGTTCCGCCATTTTGAATTTTAAAAATTTTTGAAATCTGACTTTAGATTCGCAATCAGCGACCCCAAAAACCTCCGAGTAACAAGTTTCAAATGAATCCGATCAATTTCAAAAATATCCACCGCCATATTGGTTCCGCCATTTTGAAATTTGAAAATTTTTGAAATCTGACTTCAGATTCGCAATCAGCGACCCTAAAAACCCCCGAGTAACAAGTTTTAAATGAATCCGATCAATTTCAAAAATATCGACCACCATATTGGTTCTGCCATTTTGAATTTTGAAAATTTTTGAAATCTGACTTCAGATTCACAATCAGCGACCCCAAAAACCCCCGAGTAACAAGTTTCAAATGAATCCAATTAATTTCAAAATTATCGACCGCCATATTGGTTCCGCCATTTTGAATTTTAAAAATTTTTGAAATCTGACTTTAGATTCGCAATCAGCGACCCCAAAAACCCCGAGTAGCAAGTTTCAAATGAATCCGATCAATTTCAAAAATATCCACCGCCATATTGGTTCCGCCGTTTTAAAATTTGAAAATTTTTGAAATCTGACTTCAGATTCGCAATCAGCGACCCCAAAAACCCCCGAGTAACAAGTTTCAAATGAATCCAATTAATTTCAAAAATATCGACCGCCATATTGGTTCCGCCATTTTAAATTTTAAAAATTTTTGAAATCTGACTTTAGATTCGCAATCAGCGACCCCAAAAACCCCGAGTAGCAAGTTTCAAGTGAATCCAATCAATTTCGAAAGTTTTGACTGCCATATTGGTTTCGCCATTTTGAATTTTAAAAATTTTTAAAATCTGACTTCAGATTCGCAATCAGCGACCCTAAAAACCCCCGAGTAACAAGTTTCAAATGAATCCGATCAATTTCAAAAATATCCACCGCCGTATTGGTTCCGCCATTTTGAAATTTGAAAATTTTTGAAATCTGACTTCAGATTCGCAATCAGCGACCCCAAAAACCCCCGAGTAACAAGTTTCAAATGAATCCAATTAATTTCAAAATTATCGACCGCCATATTGGTTCCGCCATTTTGAATTTTAAAAATTTTTGAAATCTGACTTTAGATTCGCAATCAGCGACCCCAAAAACCCCGAGTAGCAAGTTTCAAGTGAATCCAATCAATTTCGAAAGTTTTGACTGCCATATTGGTTTCGCCATTTTGAATTTTGAAAATTTTTAAAATCTGACTTCAGATTCGCAATCAGCGACCCTAAAAACCCCCGAGTAACAAGTTTTAAATGAATCCGATCAATTTCAAAAATATCGACCACCATATTGGTTCTGCCATTTTGAATTTTGAAAATTTTTGAAATCTGACTTCAGATTCACAATCAGCGACCCCAAAAACCCCGAGTAACAAGTTTCAAATGAATCCGATCAATTTCAAAAGTATCGACCACCATATTGGTTCCACCATTTTGAATTTGGAAAATTTTTGAAATCTTACTTCAGATTCGCTATCAGCGACCCTAAAAACCCCCGAGTAACAAGTTTCAAAGGAATCCGATCAATTTAAAAAATATCGACGGCCATATTGGTTCCGCAATTTTGAATTTTGTTAATCTGACTTTAGATTTAAAATCAGCGACCCCAAAAACTCCCGAGTAGCAAAGTTTCAAGTGAATCCGATCAATTTCGAAAGTTTCGACCGCCATATTGGTTCCGCCATTTTGAATTTTAAAAATTTTTGAAATCTAACTTCAGATTCGCAATCAGCGACCCCAAAAACCTCCGAGTAACAAGTTTCAAATGAATCCGATCAATTTCAAAAATATCCACCGCCATATTGGTTCCGCCATTTTAAATTTTAAAAATTTTTGAAATCTGACTTCAGATTCGCAATCAGCGACCCCAAAAACCCCCGAGTAACAAGTTTCAAATGAATCCGATCAATTTCAAAAATATCGACCACCATATTGGTTCTGCCATTTTGAATTTTGTTAATCTTACTTCAGATTTGAAATCGGCGACCCCAAAAACTCCCGAGTAGCAAAGTTTCAAGTGAATCCGATCAATTTCAAAAATATCGACAGCCATATTGGTTCCGCCATTTTAAATTTTGTTAATCTGACTACGGATTTGAAATCAGCGACCCCAAAAATCCCCGAGTAGCAAGTTTCAAGTGAATCCAATCAATTTCGAAAGTTTCACCGCCATATTGGTTTCGCCATTTTGAATTTTGTTAATCTGACTACATATTTGAAATCAGCGACCCCAAAAATCCCCAAGTAGCAAGTTTCAAGTAAATCCAATCAATTTCGAAAGTTTCGACCGCCATATTGGTTTCGCCATTTTGAATTTTTAAAATTTTTGAAATCTGACTTTAGATTCGCAATCAGCGACCCCAAAAACCCCCGAGTAACAAGTTTCAAATGAATCCGATCAATTTCAAAAATATCGAATACCATATTGGTTCTGCCATTTTGAATTTTGAAAATTTTTAAAATCTGACTTCAGATTCGCAATCAGCGACCCCAAAAACCCCCGAGTAACAAGTTTCAAATGAATCCAATTAATTTCAAAAATATCGACCGCCATATTGGTTCCGCCATTTTAAATTTTAAAAATTTTTGAAATCTGACTTTAGATTCGCAATCAGCGACCCCAAAAACCCCGAGTAGCAAGTTTCAAGTGAATCCAATCAATTTCGAAAGTTTTGACTGCCATATTGGTTTCGCCATTTTGAATTTTGAAAATTTTTAAAATCTGACTTCAGATTCGCAATCAGCGACCCTAAAAACCCCCGAGTAACAAGTTTTAAATGAATCCGATCAATTTCAAAAATATCGACCACCATATTGGTTCTGCCATTTTGAATTTTGAAAATTTTTGAAATCTGACTTCAGATTCACAATCAGCGACCCCAAAAACCCCCGAGTAACAAGTTTCAAATGAATCCGATCAATTTCAAAAGTATCGACCACCATATTGGTTCCACCATTTTGAATTTGGAAAATTTTTGAAATCTGACTTCAGATTCGCTATCAGCGACCCTAAAAACCCCCGAGTAACAAGTTTCAAAGGAATCCGATCAATTTAAAAAATATCGACGGCCATATTGGTTCCGCAATTTTGAATTTTGTTAATCTGACTTTAGATTTAAAATCAGCGACCCCAAAAACTCCCGAGTAGCAAAGTTTGAAGTGAATCCGATCAAATTCGAAAGTTTCGACCGTCATATTGGTTCCGCCATTTTGAATTTTAAAAATTTTTGAAATCTGACTTCAGATTCGCAATCAGCGACCCCAAAAACCTCCGAGTAACAAGTTTCAAATGAATCCGATCAATTTCAAAAATATCCACCGCCATATTGGTTCCGCCATTTTGAAATTTGAAAATTTTTGAAATCTGACTTCAGATTCGCAATCAGCGACCCCAAAAACCCCCGAGTAACAAGTTTCAAATGAATCCAATTAATTTCAAAATTATCGACCGCCATATTGGTTCCGCCATTTTGAATTTTAAAAATTTTTGAAATCTGACTTTAGATTCGCAATCAGCGACCCCAAAAACCTCCGAGTAACAAGTTTCAAATGAATCCGATCAATTTCAAAAATATCGACCGCCATATTGGTTCCGCCATTTTGAATTTTAAAAATTTTTGAAATCTGACTTTAGATTCGCAATCAGCGACCCCAAAAACCCCGAGTAGCAAGTTTCAAATGAATCCGATCAATTTCAAAAATATCCACCGCCATATTGGTTCCGCCGTTTTAAAATTTGAAAATTTTTGAAATCTGACTTCAGATTCGCAATCAGCGACCCCAAAAACCCCCGAGTAACAAGTTTCAAATGAATCCAATTAATTTCAAAAATATCGACCGCCATATTGGTTCCGCCATTTTAAATTTTAAAAATTTTTGAAATCTGACTTTAGATTCGCAATCAGCGACCCCAAAAACCCCGAGTAGCAAGTTTCAAATGAATCCGATCAATTTCAAAAATATCCACCGCCATATTGGTTCCGCCGTTTTAAAATTTGAAAATTTTTGAAATCTGACTTCAGATTCGCAATCAGCGACCCCAAAAACCCCCGAGTAACAAGTTTCAAATGAATCCAATTAATTTCAAAATTATCGACCGCCATATTGGTTCCGCCATTTTGAATTTTAAAAATTTTTGAAATCTGACTTCAGATTCGCAATCAGCGACCCCAAAAACCTCCGAGTAACAAGTTTCAAATGAATCCGATCAATTTCAAAAATATCCACCGCCATATTGGTTCCGCCATTTTGAAATTTGAAAATTTTTGAAATCTGACTTCAGATTCGCAATCAGCGACCCTAAAAACCCCCGAGTAACAAGTTTTAAATGAATCCGATCAATTTCAAAAATATCGACCACCATATTGGTTCTGCCATTTTGAATTTTGAAAATTTTTGAAATCTGACTTCAGATTCACAATCAGCGACCCCAAAAACCCCCGAGTAACAAGTTTCAAATGAATCCAATTAATTTCAAAAATATCGACCGCCATATTGGTTCCGCCATTTTGAATTTTAAAAATTTTTGAAATCTGACTTTAGATTCGCAATCAGCGACCCCAAAAACCCCGAGTAGCAAGTTTCAAATGAATCCGATCAATTTCAAAAATATCCACCGCCATATTGGTTCCGCCGTTTTAAAATTTGAAAATTTTTGAAATCTGACTTCAGATTCGCAATCAGCGACCCCAAAAACCCCCGAGTAACAAGTTTCAAATGAATCCAATTAATTTCAAAAATATCGACCGCCATATTGGTTCCGCCATTTTAAATTTTAAAAATTTTTGAAATCTGACTTTAGATTCGCAATCAGCGACCCCAAAAACCCCGAGTAGCAAGTTTCAAGTGAATCCAATCAATTTCGAAAGTTTTGACTGCCATATTGGTTTCGCCATTTTGAATTTTGAAAATTTTTAAAATCTGACTTCAGATTCGCAATCAGCGACCCTAAAAACCCCCGAGTAACAAGTTTCAAATGAATCCGATCAATTTCAAAAATATCCACCGCCATATTGGTTCCGCCATTTTGAAATTTGAAAATTTTTGAAATCTGACTTCAGATTCGCAATCAGCGACCCCAAAAACCCCCGAGTAACAAGTTTCAAATGAATCCAATTAATTTCAAAATTATCGACCGCCATATTGGTTCCGCCATTTTGAATTTTAAAAATTTTTGAAATCTGACTTTAGATTCGCAATCAGCGACCCCAAAAACCCCGAGTAGCAAGTTTCAAGTGAATCCAATCAATTTCGAAAGTTTTGACTGCCATATTGGTTTCGCCATTTTGAATTTTGAAAATTTTTAAAATCTGACTTCAGATTCGCAATCAGCGACCCTAAAAACCCCCGAGTAACAAGTTTTAAATGAATCCGATCAATTTCAAAAATATCGACCACCATATTGGTTCTGCCATTTTGAATTTTGAAAATTTTTGAAATCTGACTTCAGATTCACAATCAGCGACCCCAAAAACCCCGAGTAACAAGTTTCAAATGAATCCGATCAATTTCAAAAGTATCGACCACCATATTGGTTCCACCATTTTGAATTTGGAAAATTTTTGAAATCTGACTTCAGATTCGCTATCAGCGACCCTAAAAACCCCCGAGTAACAAGTTTCAAAGGAATCCGATCAATTTAAAAAATATCGACGGCCATATTGGTTCTGCCATTTTGAATTTTGTTAATCTTACTTCAGATTTGAAATCGGCGACCCCAAAAACTCCCGAGTAGCAAAGTTTCAAGTGAATCCGATCAATTTCAAAAATATCGACAGCCATATTGGTTCCGCCATTTTAAATTTTGTTAATCTGACTACGGATTTGAAATCAGCGACCCCAAAAATCCCCGAGTAGCAAGTTTCAAGTGAATCCAATCAATTTCGAAAGTTTCACCGCCATATTGGTTTCGCCATTTTGAATTTTGTTAATCTGACTACATATTTGAAATCAGCGACCCCAAAAATCCCCAAGTAGCAAGTTTCAAGTAAATCCAATCAATTTCGAAAGTTTCGACCGCCATATTGGTTTCGCCATTTTGAATTTTTAAAATTTTTGAAATCTGACTTTAGATTCGCAATCAGCGACCCCAAAAACCCCCGAGTAACAAGTTTCAAATGAATCCGATCAATTTCAAAAATATCGAATACCATATTGGTTCTGCCATTTTGAATTTTGAAAATTTTTAAAATCTGACTTCAGATTCGCAATCAGCGACCCCAAAAACCCCCGAGTAACAAGTTTCAAATGAATCCAATTAATTTCAAAAATATCGACCGCCATATTGGTTCCGCCATTTTAAATTTTAAAAATTTTTGAAATCTGACTTTAGATTCGCAATCAGCGACCCCAAAAACCCCGAGTAGCAAGTTTCAAGTGAATCCAATCAATTTCGAAAGTTTTGACTGCCATATTGGTTTCGCCATTTTGAATTTTGAAAATTTTTAAAATCTGACTTCAGATTCGCAATCAGCGACCCTAAAAACCCCCGAGTAACAAGTTTTAAATGAATCCGATCAATTTCAAAAATATCGACCACCATATTGGTTCTGCCATTTTGAATTTTGAAAATTTTTGAAATCTGACTTCAGATTCACAATCAGCGACCCCAAAAACCCCCGAGTAACAAGTTTCAAATGAATCCGATCAATTTCAAAAGTATCGACCACCATATTGGTTCCACCATTTTGAATTTGGAAAATTTTTGAAATCTGACTTCAGATTCGCTATCAGCGACCCTAAAAACCCCCGAGTAACAAGTTTCAAAGGAATCCGATCAATTTAAAAAATATCGACGGCCATATTGGTTCCGCAATTTTGAATTTTGTTAATCTGACTTTAGATTTAAAATCAGCGACCCCAAAAACTCCCGAGTAGCAAAGTTTGAAGTGAATCCGATCAAATTCGAAAGTTTCGACCGTCATATTGGTTCCGCCATTTTGAATTTTAAAAATTTTTGAAATCTGACTTCAGATTCGCAATCAGCGACCCCAAAAACCTCCGAGTAACAAGTTTCAAATGAATCCGATCAATTTCAAAAATATCCACCGCCATATTGGTTCCGCCATTTTGAAATTTGAAAATTTTTGAAATCTGACTTCAGATTCGCAATCAGCGACCCCAAAAACCCCCGAGTAACAAGTTTCAAATGAATCCAATTAATTTCAAAATTATCGACCGCCATATTGGTTCCGCCATTTTGAATTTTAAAAATTTTTGAAATCTGACTTTAGATTCGCAATCAGCGACCCCAAAAACCTCCGAGTAACAAGTTTCAAATGAATCCGATCAATTTCAAAAATATCCACCGCCATATTGGTTCCGCCATTTTGAAATTTGAAAATTTTTGAAATCTGACTTCAGATTCGCAATCAGCGACCCTAAAAACCCCCGAGTAACAAGTTTTAAATGAATCCGATCAATTTCAAAAATATCGACCACCATATTGGTTCTGCCATTTTGAATTTTGAAAATTTTTGAAATCTGACTTCAGATTCACAATCAGCGACCCCAAAAACCCCCGAGTAACAAGTTTCAAATGAATCCGATCAATTTCAAAAGTATCGACCACCATATTGGTTCCACCATTTTGAATTTGAAAAATTTTTGAAATCTGACTTCAGATTCGCTATCAGCGACCCTAAAAACCCCCGAGTAACAAGTTTCAATGGAATCCGATCAATTTAAAAAATATCGACGGCCATATTGGTTCCGCAATTTTGAATTTTGTTAATCTGACTTTAGATTTAAAATCAGCGACCCCAAAAACTCCCGAGTAGCAAAGTTTGAAGTGAATCCGATCAATTTCGAAAGTTTCGACCGCCATATTGGTTCCGCCATTTTGAATTTTAAAAATTTTTGAAATCTGACTTCAGATTCGCAATCAGCGACCCCAAAAACTTCCGAGTAACAAGTTTCAAATGAATCCGATCAATTTCAAAAATATCCACCGCCATATTGGTTCCGCCGTTTTAAAATTTGAAAATTTTTGAAATCTGACTTCAGATTCGCAATCAGCGACCCCAAAAACCCCCGAGTAACAAGTTTCAAATGAATCCAATTAATTTCAAAAATATCGACCGCCATATTGGTTCCGCCATTTTAAATTTTAAAAATTTTTGAAATCTGACTTTAGATTCGCAATCAGCGACCCCAAAAACCCCGAGTAGCAAGTTTCAAGTGAATCCAATCAATTTCGAAAGTTTTGACTGCCATATTGGTTTCGCCATTTTGAATTTTGAAAATTTTTAAAATCTGACTTCAGATTCGCAATCAGCGACCCTAAAAACCCCCGAGTAACAAGTTTCAAATGAATCCGATCAATTTCAAAAATATCCACCGCCATATTGGTTCCGCCATTTTGAAATTTGAAAATTTTTGAAATCTGACTTCAGATTCGCAATCAGCGACCCCAAAAACCCCCGAGTAACAAGTTTCAAATGAATCCAATTAATTTCAAAATTATCGACCGCCATATTGGTTCCGCCATTTTGAATTTTAAAAATTTTTGAAATCTGACTTTAGATTCGCAATCAGCGACCCCAAAAACCCCGAGTAGCAAGTTTCAAGTGAATCCAATCAATTTCGAAAGTTTTGACTGCCATATTGGTTTCGCCATTTTGAATTTTGAAAATTTTTAAAATCTGACTTCAGATTCGCAATCAGCGACCCTAAAAACCCCCGAGTAACAAGTTTTAAATGAATCCGATCAATTTCAAAAATATCGACCACCATATTGGTTCTGCCATTTTGAATTTTGAAAATTTTTGAAATCTGACTTCAGATTCACAATCAGCGACCCCAAAAACCCCGAGTAACAAGTTTCAAATGAATCCGATCAATTTCAAAAGTATCGACCACCATATTGGTTCCACCATTTTGAATTTGGAAAATTTTTGAAATCTGACTTCAGATTCGCTATCAGCGACCCTAAAAACCCCCGAGTAACAAGTTTCAAAGGAATCCGATCAATTTAAAAAATATCGACGGCCATATTGGTTCCGCAATTTTGAATTTTGTTAATCTGACTTTAGATTTAAAATCAGCGACCCCAAAAACTCCCGAGTAGCAAAGTTTCAAGTGAATCCGATCAATTTCGAAAGTTTCGACCGCCATATTGGTTCCGCCATTTTGAATTTTAAAAATTTTTGAAATCTAACTTCAGATTCGCAATCAGCGACCCCAAAAACCTCCGAGTAACAAGTTTCAAATGAATCCGATCAATTTCAAAAATATCCACCGCCATATTGGTTCCGCCATTTTGAATTTTAAAAATTTTTGAAATCTGACTTCAGATTCGCAATCAGCGACCCCAAAAACCCCCGAGTAACAAGTTTCAAATGAATCTGATCAATTTCAAAAATATCGACCACCATATTGGTTCTGCCATTTTGAATTTTGTTAATCTTACTTCAGATTTGAAATCGGCGACCCCAAAAACTCCCGAGTAGCAAAGTTTCAAGTGAATCCGATCAATTTCAAAAATATCGACAGCCATATTGGTTCCGCCATTTTAAATTTTGTTAATCTGACTACAGATTTGAAATCAGCGACCCCAAAAATCCCCGAGTAGCAAGTTTCAAGTGAATCCAATCAATTTCGAAAGTTTCACCGCCATATTGGTTTCGCCATTTTGAATTTTGTTAATCTGACTACATATTTGAAATCAGCGACCCCAAAAATCCCCAAGTAGCAAGTTTCAAGTAAATCCAATCAATTTCGAAAGTTTCGACCGCCATATTGGTTTCGCCATTTTGAATTTTTAAAATTTTTGAAATCTGACTTTAGATTCGCAATCAGCGACCCCAAAAACCCCCGAGTAACAAGTTTCAAATGAATCCGATCAATTTCAAAAATATCGAATACCATATTGGTTCTGCCATTTTGAATTTTGAAAATTTTTAAAATCTGACTTCAGATTCGCAATCAGCGACCCCAAAAACCCCCGAGTAACAAGTTTCAAATAAATCCGATCAATTTCAAAAATATTGCCCGCCATATTGGTTCCGCCATTTTGAATTTTGTTAATCTGACTTCAGATTTGAAATCAGCGACCCCAAAAACCCCCGAGTAACAAGTTTCAAATGAATCCGATCAATTTCAAAAATATCGACCACCATATTGGTTCCGCCATTTTAAATTTTGAAAATTTTTTAAATCTGACTTTAGATTCACAATCAGCGACCCCAAAAACTCCCGAGTAGCAAAGTTTCAAGTGAATCCGATCAATTTCGAAAGTTTCGACCGCTATATTGGTTCCGACATTTTGAATTTTAAAAATTTTTGAAATCTGACTTCAGATTCGCAATCAGCGACCCCAAAAACCCCCGGGTAACAATTTTAAAATGAATCCGATCAATTTCAAAAATATCGACCGCCATATTGGTTCCGCCATTTTGAATTTTGAAAATTTTTGAAATCTGACTTCAGATTCACAATCAGCGACCCCAAAAACCCCTGAGTAACAAGTTTCAAATAAATCCAATAAATTTCAAAAATATTGATTGCCATATTGGATCCGCCATTTTGAATTTTTGAAATCTGACTTTAGATTCACAATCAGCGACCCCAAAAACCCTTGAGTAACAAGTTTCAAATAAATCCGATCAATTTCAACAATATCGACCGCCAAATTGGTTCCGCCATTTTGATTTTTTGTAATCTGACTTCAGATTCACAATCAGCGACACCAAAAACCCACGAGTAGCAAAGTTTCAAGTGAATCCGATCAATTTCGAAAGTTTCGACCGCCATATTGGTTCCGCCATTTTGAATTTTGTTAATCTGACTTTATATTTAAAATCAGCGACCCCAAAAACTCCCGAGTAGCAAAGTTCAAGTGAATCCGATCAATTTCGAAAGTTTCGACCGCCATATTAGTTCCGCCATTTTGAATTTGGAAAATTTTTAAAATCTGACTTAGATTCGCTATCAGCGACCCTAAAAACCCCCGAGTAACAAGTTTCAAATAAATCCGATCAATTTCAAAAATATCGACCGCCATATTGGTTCCGCCATTTTGTATTTTGTTAATCTGACTTTAGATTTGAAATCAGCGACCCCAAAAACTCCCGAGTAGCAAAGTTTAAAGTGAATCCGATCAATTTCAAAAATATCGACAGCCATATTGGTTCCGCCATTTTAAATTTTGTTAATCTGACTACAGATTTGAAATCAGCGACCCCAAAAATCCCCGAGTAGCAAGTTTCAAGTGAATCCAATCAATTTCGAAAGTTTCGACCGCCATATTGGTTTCGCCATTTTGAATTTTTTTAATCTGACTACATATTTGAAATCAGCGACCCCAAAAATCCCCAAGTAGCAAGTTTCAAGTGAATCCAATCAATTTTAAAAATATCGACCGCCATATTGGTTCCGCCATTTTGAATTTTGAAAATTTTTAAAATCTGACTTCAGATTCACAATCAGCGACCCCAAAAACCCCTGAGTAACAAG
Organism: Ganaspis brasiliensis; assembly: GCA_037103525.1. Taxonomy (NCBI): domain Eukaryota; kingdom Metazoa; phylum Arthropoda; class Insecta; order Hymenoptera; family Figitidae; genus Ganaspis; species Ganaspis brasiliensis. The sequence goes on along the minus strand of JAZKLR010000056.1, from coordinate 1,330,910 downwards.
TTTCAAATAAATCCAATAAATTTCAAAAATATTGACCGCCATATTGGATCCGCCATTTTGAATTTTTGAAATCTGACTTTAGATTCACAATCAGCGACCCCAAAAACCCTTGAGTAACAAGTTTCAAATAAATCCGATCAATTTCAAAAATATCGCTCGCCATATTGGTTCCGCCATTTTTAATTTTGTTAATCTGACTTTAGATTTGAAATCAGCGACCCCAAAAACCCCCGAGTAGCAAAGTTTCAAGTGAATCCGATCAATTTAAAAAATATCGACCGCCATATTGATTCCGCCATTTTAAATTTTAAAAATTTTTGAAATCTGACTTCAGATTTGCAATCAGCGACCCCAAAAACCCCCGAGTAACAAGTTTCAAATGAATCCGATCAATTTAAAAAATATCGACCGCCATATTGATTCCGCCATTTTGAATTTTGAAAATGTTTGAAATCTGACTTTAGATTCGCAATCAGCGACCCCAAAAACCCCCGAGTAGCAAGTTTCAAGTGAATCCAATCAATTTCGAAAGTTTAGACGCCATATTGGTTTCGCCATTTTGAATTTTGAAAATTTTTGAAATCTCACTTCAGATTCGCAATCAGCGACCCTAAAAACCCCCGAGTAACAAGTTTTAAATGAATCCGATCAATTTCAAAAATATCGACCACCATATTGGTTCTGCCATTTTGAATATTAAAAATTTTTGAAATCTGACTTTAGATTCACAATCAGCGACCCCAAAAACCCCCGAGTAACAAGTTTAAAATAAATCCAATAAATTTCAAAAATATTGACCGCCATATTGGATCCGCCATTTTGAAATTTTGAAATCTGACTTTAGATTCACAATCAGCGACCTTAAAAACCCCCGAGTAACAAGTTTCAAATAAATCCGATCAATTTCAAAAATATCGACCGCCATATTGGTTCCGCCATTTTGAATTTTGTTAATCTGACTTTAGATTTGAAATCAGCGACCCCAAAAACTCCCGAGTAGCAAAGTTTTAAGTGAATTCGATCAATTTCGAAAGTTTCGACCGCCATATTGGTTCCGCCATTTTGAATTTGGAAAATTTTTGAAATCTGACTTCAGATTCGCTATCAGCGACCCTAAAAACCCCCAAGTAACAAGTTTCAAAGGAATCCGATCAATTTAAAAAATATCGACGGCCATATTGGTTCCGCCATTTTGAATTTTGTTAATCTGACTTTAGATTTGAAATCAGCGACCCCAAAAACTCCCGTGTAGCAAAGTTTTAAGTGAATCCGATCAATTTCAAAAATATCGACCGCCATATTGGTTCCGCCATTTTGAAATTTGAAAATTTTTGAAATCTGACTTTAGATTCGCAATCAGCGACCCCAAAAACCCCCGATTAACAAGTTTCAAATGAATCCGATTAATTTCAAATATATCGACCACCATATTGGTTCCGCCATTTTGAATTTTGAAAATTTTTGAAATCTGACTTCAGATTCACAATCAGCGACCCCAAAAACCCCCGAGTAACATGTTTCAAATGAATCCGATCAATTTCAAAAATATCGACCGCCATATTGATTCCGCCATTTTGAATTTTGAAAATGTTTAAAATCTGACTTTAGATTCGCAATCAGCGACCCCAAAAACCCCCGAGTAGCAAGTTTCAAATAAATCCGATCAATTTCAAAAATATCAACCGCCATATTGGTTCCGCTATTTTGAATTTTTTTAATCTGACTTTAGATTTAAAATCAGCGACCCCAAAAACCCCTGAGTAGCAAGTTTCAAGTGAATCCAATCAATTTCGAAAGTTTCGACCGCCATATTGGTTTCGCCATTTTGAATTTTAAAAATTTTTAAAATCTAACTTCAGATTCGCAATCAGCGACCCCAAAAACCCCCGAGTAACAAGTTTCAAATGAATCCGATCATTTTCAAAAATATCGACCGCCATATTGGTTCCGCCATTTTGAATTTTGTTAATCTGACTTTAGATTTGAAATCAGCGACCCCAAAAACCCCCGAGTAACAAGTTTTTAGTGAATCCAATCAATTTCGAAAGTTTCGACCGCCATATTGGTTTCGCCATTTTGAATTTTGAAAATTTTTGAAATCTGACTTCAGATTCGCAATCAGCGACCCTAAAAACCCTAAAGTAACAAGTTTCAAATAAATCCGATCAATTTCAAAAATATCGACCGCCATATTGATTCCGCCATTTTGAATTTGGAAAATTTTTAAAATCTGACTTTAGATTCGCTATCAGCGACCCTAAAAACCCCCTAGTAACAAGTTTCAAAGGAATCCGATCAATTTAAAAAATATCGACCGCCATATTGGTTCCGCCATTTTGAATTTTGTTAATCTGACTTTAGATTTGAAATCAGCGACCCCAAAAACCCCCGAGTAGCAAGTTTCAAGTGAATCCAATCAATTTCGAAAGTTTCGACCGCCATATTGGTTTCGCCATTTTGAATTTAAAAAATTTTTGAAATCTGACTTCAGATTCGCAATCAGCGACCCCAAAAACCCCCGAGTAACAAGTTTCAAATGAATCCGATCAATTTCAAAAATATCGACCGTTATATTGGTTCCGCCATTTTGAATTTTGTTAATCTGACTTTAGATTTGAAATCAGCGACCCCAAAAACCCCCGAGTAGCAAGTTTCAAGTGAATCCAATCAATTTCGAAAGTTTAGGCGCCATATTGGTTTCGCCATTTTGAATTTTGAAAATTTTTGAAATCTGACTTAAGATTCGCAATCAGCGACCCTAAAAACCCCCAAGTAACAAGTTTCAATTAAATCCGATCAATTTCAAAAATATCGACCGCCGTATTGATTCCGCCATTTTGAATTTTGACAATTTTTGAAATCTGACTTTAGATTTGAAATCAGCGACCCCAAAAACCCCCGAGTAACAAGTTTCAAATGAATCCGATCAATTTCAAATATTTAGACCGCCATATTGGTTTCGCCATTTTGAATTTTGACAATTTTTGAAATCTGACTTTAGATTTGAAATCAGCGACCCCAAAAACCCCCGAGTAACAAGTTTCAAATGAATCCTATCATTTTCAAATATATCGACCACCATATTGGTTCCGCTATTTTGAATTTTGAAAATTTTTGAAATCTGACTTCAGATTCACAATCAGCGACCCCAAAAACCCCCGAGTAACAAGTTTCAAATAAATCCAATAAATTTCAAAAATATTGACCGCCATATTGGATCCGCCATTTTGAAATTTTGATATCTGACTTTAGATTCACAATCAGCGACCCCAAAAACCCCCAAGTAACAAGTTTCAAATGAATCCGATCAATTTCAAAAATATCGACCGCCATATTGATTCCGCCATTTTGAATTTTAAAAATTTTTGAAATCTGACTTCAGATTCGCAATCAGCGACCCCAAAAACCCCCGGGTAACAATTTTAAAATGAATCCGATCAATTTCAAAAATATCGACCGCCATATTGGTTTCGCCATTTTGAATTTTGAAAATTTTTGAAATCTGACTTCAGATTCACAATCAGCGACCCCAAAAACCCCCGAGTAACAAGTTTCAAATAAATCCGATCAATTTCAAAAATATCGCCCGCCATATTGGTTCCGCCATTTTGAATTTTGTTAATCTGACTTCAGATTTGAAATCAGCGACCCCAAAAACCCCCGAGTAACAAGTTTCAAATGAATCTGATCAATTTCAAAAATATCGACCACCATATTGGTTCCGCCATTTTGAATTTTGAAAATTTTTGAAATCGGACTTCAGATTCACAATCAGCGACCCCAAAAACCCCTGAGTAACAAGTTTCAAATAAATCCAATAAATTTCAAAAATATTGACCGCCATATTGGATCCGCCATTTTGAATTTTTGAAATCTGACTTTAGATTCACAATCAGCGACCCCAAAAACACTTGAGTAACAAGTTTCAAATAAATCCGATCAATTTCAACAATATCGACCGCCAAATTGGTTCCGCCATTTTGATTTTTTGTAATCTGACTTCAGATTCACAATCAGCGACACCAAAAACCCACGAGTAGCAAAGTTTCAAGTGAATCCGATCAATTTCGAAAGTTTCGACCGCCATATTGGTTCCGCCATTTTGAATTTTGTTAATCTGACTTTATATTTAAAATCAGCGACCCCAAAAACTCCCGAGTAGCAAGTTTCAAATAAATCCGATCAATTTCAAAAATATCGACCGCCATATTAGTTCCGCCATTTTGAATTTGGAAAATTTTTAAAATCTGACTTAGATTCGCTATCAGCGACCCTAAAAACCCCCGAGTAACAAGTTTCAAATAAATCCGATCAATTTCAAAAATATCGACCGCCATATTGGTTCCGCCATTTTGTATTTTGTTAATCTGACTTTAGATTTGAAATCAGCGACCCCAAAAACTCCCGAGTAGCAAAGTTTCAAGTGAATCCGATCAATTTCAAAAATATCGACAGCCATATTGGTTCCGCCATTTTAAATTTTGTTAATCTGACTACAGATTTGAAATCAGCGACCCCAAAAATCCCCGAGTAGCAAGTTTCAAGTGAATCCAATCAATTTCGAAAGTTTCGTCCGCCATATTGGTTTCGCCATTTTAAATTTTGTTAATCTGACTACAGATTAGAAATCAGCGACCCCAAAAACCTCCGAGTAACAAGTTTCAAATGAATCATATCAATTTCAGAAGTATCGACCACCATATTGGTTCCGCCATTTTAAATTTTGAAAATTTTTGAAATCTGACTTTAGATTCACAATCAGCGACCCCAAAAACCCCCGAGTAACAAGTTTCAAATAAATCCAATAAATTTCAAAAATATTGACCGCCATATTGGATCCGCCATTTTGAAAATTTTTTAAATCTGACTTCAGATTCGCAATCAGCGACCCCAAAAACCCCCGAGTAACAATTTTCAAATGAATCCGATCAATTTCAAAAATATCGACCATTATATTGGTTCCGCCATTTTAAATTTTAAAAATTTTTGAAATCTGACTTCAGATTTGCAATCAGCGACCCCAAAAACCCCCGAGTAACAAGTTTCAAATAAATCCGATCAATTTAAAAAATATCGACCGCCATATTGATTCCGCCATTTTGAATTTTGAAAATGTTTGAAATCTGACTTTAGATTCGCAATCAGCGACCCCAAAAACCCCCGAGTAGCAAGTTTCAAGTGAATCCAATCAATTTCGAAAGTTTAGACGCCATATTGGTTTCGCCATTTTGAATTTTGAAAATTTTTGAAATCTCACTTCAGATTCGCAATCAGCGACCCTAAAAACCCCCGAGTAACAAGTTTTAAATGAATCCGATCAATTTCAAAAATATCGACCACCATATTGGTTCTGCCATTTTGAATATTAAAAATTTTTGAAATCTGACTTTAGATTCACAATCAGCGACCCCAAAAACCCCCGAGTAACAAGTTTAAAATAAATCCAATAAATTTCAAAAATATTGACCGCCATATTGGATCCGCCATTTTGAAATTTTGAAATCTGACTTTAGATTCACAATCAGCGACCTTAAAAACCCCCGAGTAACAAGTTTCAAATAAATCCGATCAATTTCAAAAATATCGACCGCCATATTGGTTCCGCCATTTTGAATTTTGTTAATCTGACTTTAGATTTGAAATCAGCGACCCCAAAAACTCCCGAGTAGCAAAGTTTTAAGTGAATCCGATCAATTTCGAAAGTTTCGACCGCCATATTGGTTCCGCCGTTTTGAATTTGGAAAATTTTTGAAATCTGACTTCAGATTCGCTATCAGCGACCCTAAAAACCCCCAAGTAACAAGTTTCAAAGGAATCCGATCAATTTAAAAAATATAGACGGCCATATTGGTTCCGCCATTTTGAATTTTGTTAATCTGACTTTAGATTTGAAATCAGCGACCCCAAAAACTCCCGTGTAGCAAAGTTTCAAGTGAATCCGATCAATTTCAAAAATATCGACCGCCATATTGGTTCCGCCATTTTGAAATTTGAAAATTTTTGAAATCTGACTTTAGATTCGCAATCAGCGACCCCAAAAACCCCCGATTAACAAGTTTCAAATGAATCCAATTAATTCCAAATATATCGACCACCATATTGATTCCGCCATTTTGAATTTTGAAAATGTTTAAAATCTGACTTTAGATTCGCAATCAGCGACCCCAAAAACCCCCGAGTAACAAGTTTCAAGTGAATCCAATCAATTTCGAAAGTTTCGACCGCCATATTGGTTTCGCCATTTTGAATTTTAAAAATTTTTAAAATCTGACTTAGATTCGCTATCAGCGACCCTAAAAACCCCCGAGTAACAAGTTTCAAATGAATCCGATCAATTTCAAAAATATCGACCGCCATATTGGTTCCGCCATTTTGAATTTTGTTAATCTGACTTTAGATTTGAAATCAGCGACCCCAAAAACTCCCGAGTAGCAAGTTTCAAGTGAATCCAATCAATTTCGAAAGTTTCGACCGCCATATTGGTTTCGCCATTTTGAATTTAAAAAATTTTTGAAATCTGACTTCAGATTCGCAATCAGCGACCCCAAAAACCCCCGAGTAACAAGTTTCAAATGAATCCGATCAATTTCAAAAATATCGACCGCCATATTGGTTCCGCCATTTTGAATTTTGTTAATCTGACTTTAGATTTAAAATCAGCGACCCCAAAAACCCCCGAGTAGCAAGTTTCAAGTGAATCCAATCAATTTCGAAAGTTTAGGCGCCATATTGGTTTCGCCATTTTGAATTTTGAAAATTTTTGAAATCTGATTTAAGATTCGCAATCAGCGACCCTAAAAACCCCCAAGTAACAAGTTTCAAATAAATCCGATCAATTTCAAAAATATCGACCGCCATATTGATTCCGCCATTTTGAATTTTGACAATTTTTGAAATCTGAATTTAGATTTGAAATCAGCGACCCCAAAAACCCCCGAGTAACAAGTTTCAAATGAATCCGATCAATTTCAAATATTTAGACCGCCATATTGGTTTCGCCATTTTGAATTTTGACAATTTTTGAAATCTGACTTTAGATTTGAAATCAGCGACCCCAAAAACCCCCGAGTAACAAGTTTCAAATGAATCCTATCATTTTCAAATATATCGACCACCATATTGGTTCCGCTATTTTGAATTTTGAAAATTTTTGAAATCTGACTTCAGATTCACAATCAGCGACCCCAAAAACCCCCGAGTAACAAGTTTCAAATAAATCCAATAAATTTCAAAAATATTGACCGCCATATTGGATCCGCCATTTTGAAATTTTGATATCTGACTTTAGATTCACAATCAGCGACCCCAAAAACCCCCGAGTAACAAGTTTCAAATGAATCCGATCAATTTCAAAAATATCGACCGCCATATTGATTCCGCCATTTTGAATTTTGAAAATGTTTGAAATCTGACTTTAGATTCGCAATCAGCGACCCCAAAAACCCTCGAGTAGCGAGTTTCAAGTGAATCCAATCAATTTCGAAAGTTTTGACCGCCATATTGGTTTCGCCATTTTGAATTTTGAAAATTTTTGAAATCTGACTTCAGATTCGCAATCAGCGACCCCAAAAACCCTCGATTAACAAGTTTCAAATGAATCCGATCAATTTCAAATATATCGACCACCATATTGGTTCCGCTATTTTGAATTTTTTTAATCTGACTTTAGATTTGAAATCAGCGACCCCAAAAACCCCTGAGTAGCAAGTTTCAAGTGAATCCAATCAATTTCGAAAGTTTCGACGCCATATTGGTTTCGCCATTTTGAATTTTAAAAATTTTTGAAATCTGACTTCACATTCGCAATCAGCGACCCCAAAAACCCCCGAGTAACAAGTTTCAAATGAATCCGATCAATTTCAAAAATATCGACCGCCATATTGGTTCCGCCATTTTGAATTTTGTTAATCTGACTTTAGATTTGAAATCAGCGACCCCAAAAACCCCCGAGTAGCAAGTTTCAAGTGAATCCAATCAATTTCGAAAGTTTCGGCGCCATATTGGTTTCGCCATTTTGAATTTTGAAAATTTTTGAATTCTGACTTAAGATTCGCAATCAGCGACCGTAAAAACCCCCAAGTAACAAGTTTCAAATAAATCCGATCAATTTCAAAAATATCGACCGCCATATTGATTCCGCCATTTTGAATTTTGACAATTTTTGAAATCTGACTTTAGATTTGAAATCAGCGACCCCAAAAACCCCCGAGTAACAAGTTTCAAATGAATCCGATCAATTTCAAATATTTAGACCGCCATATTGGTTTCGCCATTTTGAATTTTGACAATTTTTGAAATCTGACTTTAGATTTGAAATCACGACCCCAAAAACCCCTGAGTAACAAGTTTCAAATGAATCCGATCATTTTCAAATATATCGACCACCATATTGGTTCCGCTATTTTGAATTTTGAAAATTTTTGAAATCTGACTTCAGATTCACAATCAGCGACCCCAAAAACCCCCGAGTAACAAGTTTCAAATGAATCCGATCAATTTCAAATATTTAGACCGCCATATTGGTTTCGCCATTTTGAATTTTGACAATTTTTGAAATCTGACTTTAGATTTGAAATCAGCGACCCCAAAAACCCCCGAGTAACAAGTTTCAAATAAATCCGATCAATTTCAAAAATATCGACCGCCATATTGGTTCCGCCATTTTGAATTTTGTTAATCTGACTTTAGATTTGAAATCAGCGACCCCAAAAACTCCCGAGTAGCAAAGTTTCAAGTGAATCCGATCAATTTCGAAAGTTTCGACCGCCATATTGGTTCCGCTATTTTGAATTTGGAAAATTTTTGAAATCTGACTTCAGATTCGCTATCAGCGACCCTAAAAACCCCCTAGTAACAAGTTTCAAAGGAATCCGATCAATTTAAAAAATATCGACCGCCATATTGGTTCCGCCATTTTGAAATTTAAAAATTTTTGAAATCTGACTTGAGATTCGCAATCAGCGACCCCAAAAACCCCTGATTAACAAGTTTCAAATGAATCCGATTAATTTCAAATATATCGACCACCATATTGGTTCCTCCATTTTGAATTTTGAAAATTTTTGAAATCTGACTTTAGATTCACTATCAGCGACCCCAAAAACCCCCGAGTAACAAGTTTCAAATGAATCCGATCAATTTCAAAAATATCAACGCCATATTGATTCCGCCATTTTGAATTTTGAAAATGTTTGAAATCTGACTTTAGATTCGCAATCAGCGACCCCAAAAATCCCCGAGTAACAAGTTTCAAATAAATCCGATCAATTTCAAAAATATCAACCGCCATATTGGTTCCGCTATTTTGAATTTTTTTAATCTGACTTTAGATTTGAAATCAGCGACCCCAAAAACCCCTGAGTAGCAAGTTTCAAGTGAATCCAATCAATTTCGAAAGTTTCGACCGCCATATTGATTCCGCCATTTTGAATTTTGAAAATGTTTAAAATCTGACTTTAGATTCGCAATCAGCGACCCCAAAAACCCCCGAGTAACAAGTTTCAAATAAATCCGATCAATTTCAAAAATATCAACCGCCATATTGGTTCCGCTATTTTGAATTTTCTTAATCTGACTTTAGATTTGAAATCAGCGACCCCAAAAACCCCTGAGTAGCAAGTTTCAAGTGAATCCAATCAATTTCGAAAGTTTCGACCGCCATATTGGTTTCCCCATTTTGAATTTTAAAAATTTTTAAAATCTAACTTCAGATTCGCAATCAGCGACCCCAAAAACCCCCGAGTAACAAGTTTCAAATGAATCCGATCAATTTCAAAAATATCGACCGCCATATTGGTTCCGCCATTTTGAATTTTGTTAATCTGACTTTAGATTTGAAATCAGCGACCCCAAAAACCCCCGAGTAGCAAGTTTCAAGTGAATCCAATCAATTTCGAAAGTTTCGACCGCCATATTGGTTTCGCCATTTTGAATTTAAAAATTTTTTGAAATCTGACTTCAGATTCGCAATCAGCGACCCCAAAAACCCCCGAGTAACAAGTTTCAAATGAATCCGATCAATTTCAAAAATATCGACCGCCATATTGGTTCCGCCATTTTGAATTTTGTTAATCTGACTTTAGATTTGAAATCAGCGACCCCAAAAACCCCTGAGTAGCAAGTTTCAAGTGAATCCAATCAATTTCGAAAGTTTCAACCGCCATATTGATTCCGCCATTTTGAATTTTGAAAATGTTTAAAATCTGACTTTAGATTCGCAATCAGCGACCCCAAAAACCCCCGAGTAACAAGTTTCAAATGAATCCGATCATTTTCAAATATATCGACCGCCAAATTGGTTCCGCCATTTTGATTTTTTGTAATCTGACTTCAGATTCACAATCAGCGACACCAAAAACCCACGAGTAGCAAAGTTTCAAGTGAATTCGATCAATTTCGAAAGTTTCGACCGCCATATTGGTTCCGCCATTTTGAATTTTGAAAATTTTTGAAATCTGACATCAGATTCGCAATCAGCGACCCCAAAAACCCCCGAGTAACAAGTTTCAAATGAATCCGATCAATTTCAAAAATATCAACCGCCATATTGGTTCCGCTATTTTGAATTTTCTTAATCTGACTTTAGATTTGAAATCAGCGACCCCAAAAACCCCTGAGTAGCAAGTTTCAAGTGAATCCAATCAATTTCGAAAGTTTCGACCGCCATATTGGTTTCCCCATTTTGAATTTTAAAAATTTTTAAAATCTAACTTCAGATTCGCAATCAGCGACCCCAAAAACCCCCGAGTAACAAGTTTCAAATGAATCCGATCAATTTCAAAAATATCGACCGCCATATTGGTTCCGCCATTTTGAATTTTGTTAATCTGACTTTAGATTTGAAATCAGCGACCCCAAAAACCCCCGAGTAGCAAGTTTCAAGTGAATCCAATCAATTTCGAAAGTTTCGACCGCCATATTGGTTTCGCCATTTTGAATTTAAAAATTTTTTGAAATCTGACTTCAGATTCGCAATCAGCGACCCCAAAAACCCCCGAGTAACAAGTTTCAAATGAATCCGATCAATTTCAAAAATATCGACCGCCATATTGGTTCCGCCATTTTGAATTTTGTTAATCTGACTTTAGATTTGAAATCAGCGACCCCAAAAACCCCTGAGTAGCAAGTTTCAAGTGAATCCAATCAATTTCGAAAGTTTCAACCGCCATATTGATTCCGCCATTTTGAATTTTGAAAATGTTTAAAATCTGACTTTAGATTCGCAATCAGCGACCCCAAAAACCCCCGAGTAACAAGTTTCAAATGAATCCGATCATTTTCAAATATATCGACCGCCAAATTGGTTCCGCCATTTTGATTTTTTGTAATCTGACTTCAGATTCACAATCAGCGACACCAAAAACCCACGAGTAGCAAAGTTTCAAGTGAATCCGATCAATTTCGAAAGTTTCGACCGCCATATTGGTTCCGCCATTTTGAATTTTAAAAATTTTTGAAATCTGACATCAGATTCGCAATCAGCGACCCCAAAAACCCCCGAGTAACAAGTTTCAAATGAATCCGATCAATTTCAAAAATATCGTCCACCATATTGGTTCTGCCATTTTGAATTTTGAAAATTTTTGAAACCTGACTTCAGATTCACAATCAGCGACCCCAAAAACCCCCTAGTAACAAGTTTCAAATGAATCCTATCAATTTCAAAAGTTTTGACCGCCATATTGGTTTCGCCATTTTGAATTTTGAAAATTTTTGAAATCTGACTTCAGATTCGCAATCAGCGACCCTAAAAACCCCCAAGTAACAAGTTTCAAATGAATCCGATCAATTTCAAAAATATCGTCCACCATATCGGTTCTGCCATTTTGAATTTTGAAAATTTTTGAAACCTGACTTCAGATTCACAATCAGCGACCCCAAAAACCCCCTAGTAACAAGTTTCAAATGAATCCTATCAATTTCAAAAGTATCGACCACCATATTGGTTCCGCCATTTTAAATTTTGAAAATTTTTGAAATCTGACTTCAGATTCACAATCAGCGACCCCAAAAACCCCCGAGTAACAAGTTTCAAATAAATCCAATAAATTTCAAAAATATTGACCGCCATATTGGATCCGCCATTTTGAATTTTTAAAATCTGACTTTAGATTCACAATCAGCGACCCTAAAAACCTCCGAGTAACAAGTTTCAAAGGAATCCGATCAATTTAAAAAATATCGACGGCCATATTGGTTCCGCCATTTTGAATTTTGTTAATCTGACTTTAGATTTGAAATCAGCGACCCCAAAAACTCCCGAGTAGCAAAGTTTCAAGTGAATCCGATCAATTTCGAAAGTTTCGACCGCCTTATTGGTTCCGCCATTTTGAATTTTAAAAATTTTTTAAATCTGACTTCAGATTCGCAATCAGCGACCCGAAAAACCCCCGAGTAACAAGTTTCAAATGAATCCAATCAATTTCAAATATTTAGACCGCTATATTGGTTTCGCCATTTTGAATTTTGACAATTTTTGAAATCTGACTTTAGATTCACAATCAGCGACCCTAAAAACCTCCGAGTAACAAGTTTCAAAGGAATCCGATCAATTTAAAAAATATCGACGGACATATTGGTTTCGCCATTTTGAATTTTGAAAATTTTTGAAATCTGACTTCAGATTCTCAATCAGCGACCCCAAAAACCCCTGAGTAACAAGTTTTAAATGAATCCGATCAATTTCAAACATATCGACCACCATATTGGTTCCGCTATTTTGAATTTTGAAAATTTTTGAAATCTGACTTCAAATTCACAATCAGCGACCCCAAAAACCCCCGAGTAACAAGTTTCAAATGAATCCGATCAATTTCAAAAATATCGCCCGTCATATTGGTTCCGCCATTTTGAATTTTGTTAATCTGACTTTAGATTTGAAATCAACGACCCCAAAAACCCCCGAGTAGCAAAGTTTTAAGTGAATCCAATCAATTTCGAAGGTTTCGACCGCCATATTGGTTCCGCCATTTTAAATTTTAAAAATTTTTGTAATCTGACTTCAGATTCGCAATCAGCGACCCCAAAAACCCCCGAGTAACAAGTTTTAAATGAATCCGATCAATTTCAAAAATATCGACCGCCATATTGATTCCGCCATTTTGAATTTTGAAAATGTTTGAAATCTGACTTTAGATTCGCAATCAGCGACCCCAAAAACCCCCGAGTAGCAAGTTTCAAGTGAATCCAATCAATTTCGAAAGTTTTGACCGCCATATTGGTTTCGCCATTTTGAATTTTGAAAATTTTTGAAATCTGACTTCAGATTCGCAATCAGCGACCCTTAAAACCCCCGAGTAACAAGTTTCAAATGAATCCAATCAATTTCAAATATTTAGACCGCTATATTGGTTTCGCCATTTTGAATTTTGACAATTTTTGAAATCTGACTTTAGATTTGAAATCAGCGACCCCAAAAACCCCCGAGTAACAAGTTTCAAATGAATCCGATCATTTTCAAATATATCGACCACCATATTGGTTCCGCTATTTTGAATTTTGAAAATTTTTGAAATCTGACTTCAGATTCACAATCTGCGACCCCAAAAACCCCCGAGTAACAAGTTTCAAATAAATCCAATAAATTTCAAAAATATTGACAGCCATATTGGATCCGCCATTTTGAAATTTTGATATCTGACTTTAGATTCACAATCAGCGACCCCAAAAACCCTTGAGTAACAAGTTTCAAATAAATCCGATCAATTTCAACAATATCGACCGCCAAATTGCTTCCGCCATTTTGATTTTTTGTAATCTGACTTCAGATTCACAATCAGCGACACCAAAAACCCACGAGTAGCAAAGTTTCAAGTGAATCCGATCAATTTCGAAAGTTTCGACCGCCATATTGGTTCCGCCATTTTGAATTTAAAAATTTTTTGAAATCTGACTTCTGATTCGCAATCAGCGACCCCAAAAACCTCCGAGTAACAAGTTTAAAATGAATCTGATCAATTTAAAAAATATCGACCGCCATATTGGTTCCGCCATTTTGAATTTTGAAAATTTTTGTAATCTGACATCAGATTCGCAATCAGCGACCCCAAAAACCCCCGAGTAACAAGTTTCAAATGAATCCGATCAATTTCAAAAATATCGACCGCCATATTGGTTCCGCCATTTTAAATTTTGTTAATCTGACTACAGATTCGAAATCAGCGACCCCAAAAACCCCCGAGTAGCAAGTTTCAAGTGAATCCAATCAATTTCGAAAGTTTTGACCGCCATATTGGTTTCGCCATTTTGAATTTTGAAAATTTTTGAAATCTGACTTCAGATTCGCAATCAGCGACCCTAAAAACCCCCTAGTAACAAGTTTCAAATGAATCCGATGAATTTCAAAAATATCGTCCACCATATTGGTTCTGCCATTTTGAATTTTGAAAATTTTTGAAACCTGACTTCAGATTCACAATCAGCGACCCCAAAAACCCCCTAGTAACAAGTTTTAAATGAATCCGATCAATTTCAAAAGTATCGACCACCATATTGGTTCCGCCATTTTAAATTTTGAAAATTTTTGAAATCTGACTTCAGATTCACAATCAGCGACCCCAAAAACCCCCGAGTAACAAGTTTCAAATAAATCCAATAAATTTCAAAAATATTGACCGCCATATTGGATCCGCCATTTTGAATTTTTGAAATCTGACTTTAGATTCACAATCAGCGACCCTAAAAACCTCCGAGTAACAAGTTTCAAAGGAATCCGATCAATTTAAAAAATATCGACGGCCATATTGGTTCCGCCATTTTGAATTTTGTTAATCTGACTTTAGATTTGAAATCAGCGACCCCAAAAACTCCCGAGTAGCAAAGTTTCAAGTGAATCCGATCAATTTCGAAAGTTTCGTCCGCCATATTGGTTCCGCCATTTTGAATTTTAAAAATTTTTTAAATCTGACTTTAGATTCGCAATCAGCGACCCGAAAAACCCCCGAGTAACAAGTTTCAAATGAATCCGATCAATTTCAAAAATATCGACCGCCATATTGGTTCCGCCATTTTAAATTTTGTTAATTTGACTACAGATTTGAAATCAGCGACCCCAAAAACCCCCGAGTAGCAAGTTTCAAGTGTATCCAATCAATTTCGAAAGTTTCGACCGCCATATTGGTTTCGCCATTTTGAATTTTGAAAATTTTTGAAATCTGACTTCAGATTCTCAATCAGCGACCCCAAAAACCCCTGAGTAACAAGTTATAAATGAATCCGATCAATTTCAAACATATCGACCACCATATTGGTTCCGCTATTTTGAATTTTGAAAATTTTTGAAATCTGACTTCAGATTCACAATCAGCGACCCCAAAAACCCCCGAGTAACAAGTTTCAAATAAATCCAATAAATTTCAAAAATATTGACCGCTATATTGGATCCGCCATTTTGAATTTTTGAAATCTGACTTTAGATTCACAATCAGCGACCCTAAAAACCTCTGAGTAACAAGTTTAAAATGAATCTGATCAATTTAAAAAATATCGACCGCCATATTGGTTCCGCCATTTTGAATTTTGAAAATTTTTGAAATCTGACTTCAGATTCTCAATCAGCGACCCCAAAAACCCCTGAGTAACAAGTTTTAAATGAATCCGATCAATTTCAAACATATCGACCACCATATTGGTTCCGCTATTTTGAATTTTGAAAATTTTTGAAATCTGACTTCAGATTCACAATCAGCGACCCCAAAAACCCCCGAGTAACAAGTTTCAAATGAATCCGATCAATTTCAAAAATATCGACCGCCATATTGGTTCCGCCATTTTAAATTTTGTTAATCTGACTACAGATTTGAAATCAGCGACCCCAAAAACCCCCGAGTAGCAAGTTTCAAGTGAATCCAATCAATTTCGAAAGTTTTGACCGCCATATTGGTTTCGCCATTTTGAATTTTGAAAATTTTTGAAATCTGACTTCAGATTCGCAATCAGCGACCCTAAAAACCCCCAAGTAACAAGTTTCAAATGAATCCGATCAATTTCAAAAATATCGTCCACCATATTGGTTCTGCCATTTTGAATTTTGAAAATTTTTGAAACCTGACTTCAGATTCACAATCAGCGACCCCAAAAACCCCCTAGTAACAAGTTTCAAATGAATCCTATCAATTTCAAAAGTATCGACCACCATATTGGTTCCGCCATTTTAAATTTTGAAAATTTTTGAAATCTGACTTCAGATTCACAATCAGCGACCCCAAAAACCCCCGAGTAACAAGTTTCAAATAAATCCAATAAATTTCAAAAATATTGACCGCCATATTGGATCCGCCATTTTGAATTTTTAAAATCTGACTTTATATTCACAATCAGCGACCCTAAAAACCTCCGAGTAACAAGTTTCAAAGGAATCCGATCAATTTAAAAAATATCGACGGCCATATTGGTTCCTCCATTTTGAATTTTGTTAATCTGACTTTAGATTTGAAATCAGCGACCCCAAAAACTCCCGAGTAGCAAAGTTTCAAGTGAATCCGATCAATTTCGAAAGTTTCGACCGCCTTATTGGTTCCGCCATTTTGAATTTTAAAAATTTTTTAAATCTGACTTCAGATTCGCAATCAGCGACCCGAAAAACCCCCGAGTAACAAGTTTCAAATGAATCCGATCAATTTCAAAAATATCGACCGCCATATTGGTTCCGCCATTTTAAATTTTGTTAATTTGACTACAGATTTGAAATCAGCGACCCCAAAAACCCCCGAGTAGCAAGTTTCAAGTGTATCCAATCAATTTCGAAAGTTTCGACCGCCATATTGGTTTCGCCATTTTAAATTTTGAAAATTTTTGAAATCTGACTTCAGATTCTCAATCAGCGACCCCAAAAACCCCTGAGTAACAAGTTTTAAATGAATCCGATCAATTTCAAACATATCGACCACTATATTGGTTCCGCTATTTTGAATTTTGAAAATTTTTGAAATCTGACTTCAGATTCACAATCAGCGACCCCAAAAACCCCCGATTAACAAGTTTCAAATAAATCCAATAAATTTCAAAAATATTGACCGCTATATTGGATCCGCCATTTTGAATTTTTGAAATCTGACTTTAGATTCACAATCAGCGACCCTAAAAACCTCCGAGTAACAAGTTTCAAAGGAATCCGATCAATTTAAAAAATATCGACGGACATATTGGTTTCGCCATTTTGAATTTTGAAAATTTTTGAAATCTGACTTCAGATTCTCAATCAGCGACCCCAAAAACCCCTGAGTGACAAGTTTTAAATGAATCCGATCAATTTCAAACATATCGACCACCATATTGGTTCAGCTATTTTGAATTTTGAAAATTTTTGAAATCTGACTTCAGATTCACAATCAGCGACCCCAAAAACCCCCGAGTAACAAGTTTCAAATAAATCCGATCAATTTCAAAAATATCGCCCGTCATATTGGTTCCGCCATTTTGAATTTTGTTAATCTGACTTTAGATTTGAAATCAACGACCCCAAAAACCCCCGAGTAGCAAAGTTTTAAGTGAATCCAATCAATTTCGAAGGTTTCGACCGCCATATTGGTTCCGCCATTTTAAATTTTAAAAATTTTTGTAATCTGACTTCAGATTCGCAATCAGCGACCCCAAAAATCCCCGAGTAACAAGTTTTAAATGAATCCGATCAATTTCAAAAATATCGACCGCCATATTGATTCCGCCATTTTGAATTTTGAAAATGTTTGAAATCTGACTTTAGATTCGCAATCAGCGACCCCAAAAACCCCCGAGTAGCAAGTTTCAAGTAAATCCAATCAATTTCGAAAGTTTTGACCGCCATATTGGTTTCGCCATTTTGAATTTTGAAAATTTTTGAAATCTGACTTCAGATTCGCAATCAGCGACCCTTAAAACCCCCGAGTAACAAGTTTCAAATGAATCCAATCAATTTCAAATATTTAGACCGCTATATTGGTTTCGCCATTTTGAATTTTGACAATTTTTAAAATCTGACTTTAGATTTGAAATCAGCGACCCCAAAAACCCCCGAGTAACAAGTTTCAAATGAATCCGATCATTTTCAAATATATCGACCACCATATTGGTTCCGCTATTTTGAATTTTGAAAATTTTTGAAATCTGACTTCAGATTCACAATCTGCAACCCCAAAAACCCCCGAGTAACAAGTTTCAAATAAATCCAATAAATTTCAAAAATATTGACAGCCATATTGGATCCGCCATTTTGAAATTTTGATATCTGACTTCAGATTCTCAATCAGCGACCCCAAAAACCCCTGAGTGACAAGTTTTAAATGAATCCGATCAATTTCAAACATATCGACCACCATATTGGTTCAGCTATTTTGAATTTTGAAAATTTTTGAAATCTGACTTCAGATTCACAATCAGCGACCCCAAAAACCCCCGAGTAACAAGTTTCAAATAAATCCGATCAATTTCAAAAATATCGCCCGTCATATTGGTTCCGCCATTTTGAATTTTGTTAATCTGACTTTAGATTTGAAATCAACGACCCCAAAAACCCCCGAGTAGCAAAGTTTTAAGTGAATCCAATCAATTTCGAAGGTTTCGACCGCCATATTGGTTCCGCCATTTTAAATTTTAAAAATTTTTGTAATCTGACTTCAGATTCGCAATCAGCGACCCCAAAAATCCCCGAGTAACAAGTTTTAAATGAATCCGATCAATTTCAAAAATATCGACCGCCATATTGATTCCGCCATTTTGAATTTTGAAAATGTTTGAAATCTGACTTTAGATTCGCAATCAGCGACCCCAAAAACCCCCGAGTAGCAAGTTTCAAGTAAATCCAATCAATTTCGAAAGTTTTGACCGCCATATTGGTTTCGCCATTTTGAATTTTGAAAATTTTTGAAATCTGACTTCAGATTCGCAATCAGCGACCCTTAAAACCCCCGAGTAACAAGTTTCAAATGAATCCAATCAATTTCAAATATTTAGACCGCTATATTGGTTTCGCCATTTTGAATTTTGACAATTTTTAAAATCTGACTTTAGATTTGAAATCAGCGACCCCAAAAACCCCCGAGTAACAAGTTTCAAATGAATCCGATCATTTTCAAATATATCGACCACCATATTGGTTCCGCTATTTTGAATTTTGAAAATTTTTGAAATCTGACTTCAGATTCACAATCTGCAACCCCAAAAACCCCCGAGTAACAAGTTTCAAATAAATCCAATAAATTTCAAAAATATTGACAGCCATATTGGATCCGCCATTTTGAAATTTTGATATCTGACTTTAGATTCACAATCAGCGACCCCAAAAACCCTTGAGTAACAAGTTTCAAATAAATCCGATCAATTTCAACAATATCGACCGCCAAATTGGTTCCGCCATTTTGATTTTTTGTAATCTGACTTCAGATTCACAATCAGCGACACCAAAAACCCACGAGTAGCAAAGTTTCAAGTGAATCCGATCAATTTCGAAAGTTTCGACCGCCATATTGGTTCCGCCATTTTGAATTTAAAAATTTTTTGAAATCTGACTTCTGATTCGCAATCAGCGACCCCAAAAACCTCCGAGTAACAAGTTTAAAATGAATCTGATCAATTTAAAAAATATCGACCGCCATATTGGTTCCGCCATTTTGAATTTTGAAAATTTTTGTAATCTGACATCAGATTCGCAATCAGCGACCCCAAAAACCCCCGAGTAACAAGTTTCAAATGAATCCGATCAATTTCAAAAATATCGACCGCCATATTGGTTCCGCCATTTTAAATTTTGTTAATCTGACTACAGATTCGAAATCAGCGACCAAAAAAACCCCCGAGTAGCAAGTTTCAAGTGAATCCAATCAATTTCGAAAGTTTTGACCGCCATATTGGTTTCGCCATTTTGAATTTTGAAAATTTTTGAAATCTGACTTCAGATTCGCAATCAGCGACCCCAAAAACCCCCGAGTAACAAGTTTCAAATAAATCCAATAAATTTCAAAAATATTGACCGCCATATTGGATCCGCCATTTTGAATTTTTGAAATCTGACTTTAGATTCACAATCAGCGACCCTAAAAACCTCCGAGTAACAAGTTTCAAAGGAATCCGATCAATTTAAAAAATATCGACGGCCATATTGGTTCCGCCATTTTGAATTTTGTTAATCTGACTTTAGATTTGAAATCAGC
Source organism: Ganaspis brasiliensis (assembly GCA_037103525.1). Lineage (NCBI taxonomy): Eukaryota > Metazoa > Arthropoda > Insecta > Hymenoptera > Figitidae > Ganaspis > Ganaspis brasiliensis. Next base: position 1,310,787 of record JAZKLR010000056.1, on the reverse strand, counting down.
GACCCCAAAAACTCCCGAGTAGCAAAGTTTCAAATGAATCCGATCAATTTCAAAAATATCGTCCACCATATTGGTTCTGCCATTTTGAATTTTAAAAATTTTTGAAACCTGACTTCAGATTCACAATCAGCGACCCCAAAAACCCCCTAGTAACAAGTTTTAAATGAATCCGATCAATTTCAAAAGTATCGACCACCATATTGGTTCCGTCATTTTAAATTTTGAAAATTTTTGAAATCTGACTTCAGATTCACAATCAGCGACCCCAAAAACCCCCGAGTAACAAGTTTCAAATAAATCCAATAAATTTCAAAAATATTGACCGCCATATTGGATCCGCCATTTTGAATTTTTGAAATCTGACTTTAGATTCACAATCAGCGACCCTAAAAACCTCCGAGTAACAAGTTTCAAAGGAATCCGATCAATTTAAAAAATATCGACGGCCATATTGGTTCCGCCATTTTGAATTTTGTTAATCTGACTTTAGATTTGAAATCAGCGACCCCAAAAACTCCCGAGTAGCAAAGTTTCAAGTGAATCCGATCAATTTCGAAAGTTTCGTCCGCCATATTGGTTCCGCCATTTTGAATTTTGAAAATTTTTTAAATCTGACTTTAGATTCGCAATCAGCGACCCGAAAAACCCCCGAGTAACAAGTTTCAAATGAATCCGATCAATTTCAAAAATATCGACCGCCATATTGGTTCCGCCATTTTAAATTTTGTTAATTTGACTACAGATTTGAAATCAGCGACCCCAAAAACCCCCGAGTAGCAAGTTTCAAGTGTATCCAATCAATTTCGAAAGTTTCGACCGCCATATTGGTTTCGCCATTTTGAATTTTGAAAATTTTTGAAATCTGACTTCAGATTCTCAATCAGCGACCCCAAAAACCCCTGAGTAACAAGTTTTAAATGAATCCGATCAATTTCAAACATATCGACCACTATATTGGTTCCGCTATTTTGAATTTTGAAAATTTTTGAAATCTGACTTCAGATTCACAATCAGCGACCCCAAAAACCCCCGATTAACAAGTTTCAAATAAATCCAATAAATTTCAAAAATATTGACCGCTATATTGGATCCGCCATTTTGAATTTTTGAAATCTGACTTTAGATTCACAATCAGCGACCCTAAAAACCTCCGAGTAACAAGTTTCAAAGGAATCCGATCAATTTAAAAAATATCGACGGACATATTGGTTTCGCCATTTTGAATTTTGAAAATTTTTGAAATCTGACTTCAGATTCTCAATCAGCGACCCCAAAAACCCCTGAGTAACAAGTTTTAAATGAATCCGATCAATTTCAAACATATCGACCACCATATTGGTTCCGCTATTTTGAATTTTGAAAATTTTTGAAATCTGACTTCAGATTCACAATCAGCGACCCCAAAAACCCCCGAGTAACAAGTTTCAAATGAATCCGATCAATTTCAAAAATATCGCCCGTCATATTGGTTCCGCCATTTTGAATTTTGTTAATCTGACTTTAGATTTGAAATCAACGACCCCAAAAACCCCCGAGTAGCAAAGTTTTAAGTGAATCCAATCAATTTCGAAGGTTTCGACCGCCATATTGGTTCCGCCATTTTAAATTTTAAAAATTTTTGTAATCTGACTTCAGATTCGCAATCAGCGACCCCAAAAACCCCCGAGTAGCAAGTTTCAAGTGAATCCAATCAATTTCGAAAGTTTTGACCGCCATATTGGTTTTGCCATTTTGAATTTTGAAAATTTTTGAAATCTGACTTCAGATTCGCAATTAGCGACCCTTAAAACCCCCGAGTAACAAGTTTCAAATGAATCCAATCAATTTCAAATATTTAGACCGCTATATTGGTTTCGCCATTTTGAATTTTGACAATTTTTGAAATCTGACTTTAGATTTGAAATCAGCGACCCCAAAAACCCCCGAGTAACAAGTTTCAAATGAATCCGATCATTTTCAAATATATCGACCACCATATTGGTTCCGCTATTTTGAATTTTGAAAATTTTTGAAATCTGACTTCAGATTCACAATCTGCGACCCCAAAAACCCCCGAGTAACAAGTTTCAAATAAATCCAATAAATTTCAAAAATATTGACAGCCATATTGGATCCGCCATTTTGAAATTTTGATATCTGACTTTAGATTCACAATCAGCGACCCCAAAAACCCTTGAGTAACAAGTTTCAAATAAATCCGATCAATTTCAACAATATCGACCGCCAAATTGGTTCCGCCATTTTGATTTTTTGTAATCTGACTTCAGATTCACAATCAGCGACACCAAAAACCCACGAGTAGCAAAGTTTCAAGTGAATCCGATCAATTTCGAAAGTTTCGACCGCCATATTGGTTCCGCCATTTTGAATTTAAAAATTTTTTGAAATCTGACTTCTGATTCGCAATCAGCGACCCCAAAAACCTCCGAGTAACAAGTTTAAAATGAATCTGATCAATTTAAAAAATATCGACCGCCATATTGGTTCCGCCATTTTGAATTTTGAAAATTTTTGTAATCTGACATCAGATTCGCAATCAGCGACCCCAAAAACCCCCGAGTAACAAGTTTCAAATGAATCCGATCAATTTCAAAAATATCGACCGCCATATTGGTTCCGCCATTTTAAATTTTGTTAATCTGACTACAGATTCGAAATCAGCGACCCCAAAAACCCCCGAGTAGCAAGTTTCAAGTGAATCCAATCAATTTCGAAAGTTTTGACCGCCATATTGGTTTCGCCATTTTGAATTTTAAAAATTTTTGAAATCTGACTTCAGATTCGCAATCAGCGACCCTAAAAACCCCCAAGTAACAAGTTTCAAATGAATCCGATCAATTTCAAAAATATCGTCCACCATATTGGTTCTGCCATTTTGAATTTTGAAAATTTTTGAAACCTGACTTCAGATTCACAATCAGCGACCCCAAAAACCCCCTAGTAACAAGTTTTAAATGAATCCGATCAATTTCAAAAGTATCGACCACCATATTGGTTCCGCCATTTTAAATTTTGAAAATTTTTGAAATCTGACTTCAGATTCACAATCAGCGACCCCAAAAACCCCCGAGTAACAAGTTTCAAATAAATCCAATAAATTTCAAAAATATTGACCGTAATATTGGATCCGCCATTTTGAATTTTTGAAATCTGACTTTAGATTCACAATCAGCGACCCTAAAAACCTCCGAGTAACAAGTTTCAAAGGAATCCGATCAATTTAAAAAATATCGACGGCCATATTGGTTCCGCCATTTTGAATTTTGTTAATCTGACTTTAGATTTGAAATCAGCGACCCCAAAAACCCCCGAGTAACAAGTTTCAAATGAATCCGATCATTTTCAAATATATCGACCACCATATTGGTTCCGCTATTTTGAATTTTGAAAATTTTTGAAATCTGACTTCAGATTCACAATCTGCGACCCCAAAAACCCCCGAGTAACAAGTTTCAAATAAATCCAATAAATTTCAAAAATATTGACAGCCATATTGGATCCGCCATTTTGAAATTTTGATATCTGACTTTAGATTCACAATCAGCGACCCCAAAAACCCTTGAGTAACAAGTTTCAAATAAATCCGATCAATTTCAACAATATCGACCGCCAAATTGGTTCCGCCATTTTGATTTTTTGTAATCTGACTTCAGATTCACAATCAGCGACACCAAAAACCCACGAGTAGCAAAGTTTCAAGTGAATCCGATCAATTTCGAAAGTTTCGACCGCCATATTGGTTCCGCCATTTTGAATTTAAAAATTTTTTGAAATCTGACTTCTGATTCGCAATCAGCGACCCCAAAAACCTCCGAGTAACAAGTTTAAAATGAATCTGATCAATTTAAAAAATATCGACCGCCATATTGGTTCCGCCATTTTGAATTTTGAAAATTTTTGTAATCTGACATCAGATTCGCAATCAGCGACCCCAAAAACCCCCGAGTAACAAGTTTCAAATGAATCCGATCAATTTCAAAAATATCGACCGCCATATTGGTTCCGCCATTTTAAATTTTGTTAATCTGACTACAGATTCGAAATCAGCGACCCCAAAAACCCCCGAGTAGCAAGTTTCAAGTGAATCCAATCAATTTCGAAAGTTTTGACCGCCATATTGGTTTCGCCATTTTGAATTTTGAAAATTTTTGAAATCTGACTTTAGATTCGCAATCAGCGACCCTTAAAACCCCCGAGTAACAAGTTTCAAATAAATCCAATAAATTTCAAAAATATTGACCGCCATATTGGATCCGCCATTTTGAATTTTTGAAATCTGACTTTAGATTCACAATCAGCGACCCTAAAAACCTCCGAGTAACAAGTTTCAAAGGAATCCGATCAATTTAAAAAATATCGACGGCCATATTGGTTCCGCCATTTTGAATTTTGTTAATCTGACTTTAGATTTGAAATCAGCGACCCCAAAAACTCCCGAGTAGCAAAGTTTCAAGTGAATCCGATCAATTTCGAAAGTTTCGTCCGCCATATTGGTTCCGCCATTTTGAATTTTGAAAATTTTTTAAATCTGACTTTAGATTCGCAATCAGCGACCCGAAAAACCCCCGAGTAACAAGTTTCAAATGAATCCGATCAATTTCAAAAATATCGACCGCCATATTGGTTCCGCCATTTTAAATTTTGTTAATTTGACTACAGATTTGAAATCAGCGACCCCAAAAACCCCCGAGTAGCAAGTTTCAAGTGTATCCAATCAATTTCGAAAGTTTCGACGCCATATTGGTTTCGCCATTTTGAATTTTGAAAATTTTTGAAATCTGACTTCAGATTCTCAATCAGCGACCCCAAAAACCCCTGAGTAACAAGTTTTAAATGAATCCGATCAATTTCAAACATATCGACCACTATATTGGTTCCGCTATTTTGAATTTTGAAAATTTTTGAAATCTGACTTCAGATTCACAATCAGCGACCCCAAAAACCCCCGATTAACAAGTTTCAAATAAATCCAATAAATTTCAAAAATATTGACCGCTATATTGGATCCGCCATTTTGAATTTTTGAAATCTGACTTTAGATTCACAATCAGCGACCCTAAAAACCTCCGAGTAACAAGTTTCAAAGGAATCCGATCAATTTAAAAAATATCGACGGACATATTGGTTTCGCCATTTTGAATTTTGAAAATTTTTGAAATCTGACTTCAGATTCTCAATCAGCGACCCCAAAAACCCCTGAGTAACAAGTTTTAAATGAATCCGATCAATTTCAAACATATCGACCACCATATTGGTTCCGCTATTTTGAATTTTGAAAATTTTTGAAATCTGACTTCAGATTCACAATCAGCGACCCCAAAAACCCCCGAGTAACAAGTTTCAAATGAATCCGATCAATTTCAAAAATATCGCCCGTCATATTGGTTCCGCCATTTTGAATTTTGTTAATCTGACTTTAGATTTGAAATCAACGACCCCAAAAACCCCCGAGTAGCAAAGTTTTAAGTGAATCCAATCAATTTCGAAGGTTTCGACCGCCATATTGGTTCCGCCATTTTAAATTTTAAAAATTTTTGTAATCTGACTTCAGATTCGCAATCAGCGACCCCAAAAACCCCCGAGTAGCAAGTTTCAAGTGAATCCAATCAATTTCGAAAGTTTTGACCGCCATATTGGTTTTGCCATTTTGAATTTTGAAAATTTTTGAAATCTGACTTCAGATTCGCAATCAGCGACCCTTAAAACCCCCGAGTAACAAGTTTCAAATGAATCCAATCAATTTCAAATATTTAGACCGCTATATTGGTTTCGCCATTTTGAATTTTGACAATTTTTGAAATCTGACTTTAGATTTGAAATCAGCGACCCCAAAAACCCCCGAGTAACAAGTTTCAAATGAATCCGATCATTTTCAAATATATCGACCACCATATTGGTTCCGCTATTTTGAATTTTGAAAATTTTTGAAATCTGACTTCAGATTCACAATCTGCGACCCCAAAAACCCCCGAGTAACAAGTTTCAAATAAATCCAATAAATTTCAAAAATATTGACAGCCATATTGGATCCGCCATTTTGAAATTTTGATATCTGACTTTAGATTCACAATCAGCGACCCCAAAAACCCTTGAGTAACAAGTTTCAAATAAATCCGATCAATTTCAACAATATCGACCGCCAAATTGGTTCCGCCATTTTGATTTTTTGTAATCTGACTTCAGATTCACAATCAGCGACACCAAAAACCCACGAGTAGCAAAGTTTCAAGTGAATCCGATCAATTTCGAAAGTTTCGACCGCCATATTGGTTCCGCCATTTTGAATTTAAAAATTTTTTGAAATCTGACTTCTGATTCGCAATCAGCGACCCCAAAAACCTCCGAGTAACAAGTTTAAAATGAATCTGATCAATTTAAAAAATATCGACCGCCATATTGGTTCCGCCATTTTGAATTTTGAAAATTTTTGTAATCTGACATCAGATTCGCAATCAGCGACCCCAAAAACCCCCGAGTAACAAGTTTCAAATGAATCCGATCAATTTCAAAAATATCGACCGCCATATTGGTTCCGCCATTTTAAATTTTGTTAATCTGACTACAGATTCGAAATCAGCGACCCCAAAAACCCCCGAGTAGCAAGTTTCAAGTGAATCCAATCAATTTCGAAAGTTTTGACCGCCATATTGGTTTCGCCATTTTGAATTTTGAAAATTTTTGAAATCTGACTTCAGATTCGCAATCAGCGACCCTAAAAACCCCCAAGTAACAAGTTTCAAATGAATCCGATCAATTTCAAAAATATCGTCCACCATATTGGTTCTGCCATTTTGAATTTTGAAAATTTTTGAAACCTGACTTCAGATTCACAATCAGCGACCCCAAAAACCCCCTAGTAACAAGTTTTAAATGAATCCGATCAATTTCAAAAGTATCGACCACCATATTGGTTCCGCCATTTTAAATTTTGAAAATTTTTGAAATCTGACTTCAGATTCACAATCAGCGACCCCAAAAACCCCCGAGTAACAAGTTTCAAATAAATCCAATAAATTTCAAAAATATTGACCGTAATATTGGATCCGCCATTTTGAATTTTTGAAATCTGACTTTAGATTCACAATCAGCGACCCTAAAAACCTCCGAGTAACAAGTTTCAAAGGAATCCGATCAATTTAAAAAATATCGACGGCCATATTGGTTCCGCCATTTTGAATTTTGTTAATCTGACTTTAGATTTGAAATCAGCGACCCCAAAAACCCCCGAGTAACAAGTTTCAAATGAATCCGATCATTTTCAAATATATCGACCACCATATTGGTTCCGCTATTTTGAATTTTGAAAATTTTTGAAATCTGACTTCAGATTCACAATCTGCGACCCCAAAAACCCCCGAGTAACAAGTTTCAAATAAATCCAATAAATTTCAAAAATATTGACAGCCATATTGGATCCGCCATTTTGAAATTTTGATATCTGACTTTAGATTCACAATCAGCGACCCCAAAAACCCTTGAGTAACAAGTTTCAAATAAATCCGATCAATTTCAACAATATCGACCGCCAAATTGGTTCCGCCATTTTGATTTTTTGTAATCTGACTTCAGATTCACAATCAGCGACACCAAAAACCCACGAGTAGCAAAGTTTCAAGTGAATCCGATCAATTTCGAAAGTTTCGACCGCCATATTGGTTCCGCCATTTTGAATTTAAAAATTTTTTGAAATCTGACTTCTGATTCGCAATCAGCGACCCCAAAAACCTCCGAGTAACAAGTTTAAAATGAATCTGATCAATTTAAAAAATATCGACCGCCATATTGGTTCCGCCATTTTGAATTTTGAAAATTTTTGTAATCTGACATCAGATTCGCAATCAGCGACCCCAAAAACCCCCGAGTAACAAGTTTCAAATGAATCCGATCAATTTCAAAAATATCGACCGCCATATTGGTTCCGCCATTTTAAATTTTGTTAATCTGACTACAGATTCGAAATCAGCGACCCCAAAAACCCCCGAGTAGCAAGTTTCAAGTGAATCCAATCAATTTCGAAAGTTTTGACCGCCATATTGGTTTCGCCATTTTGAATTTTGAAAATTTTTGAAATCTGACTTCAGATTCGCAATCAGCGACCCTAAAAACCCCCAAGTAACAAGTTTCAAATGAATCCGATCAATTTCAAAAATATCGTCCACCATATTGGTTCTGCCATTTTGAATTTTGAAAATTTTTGAAACCTGACTTCAGATTCACAATCAGCGACCCCAAAAACCCCCTAGTAACAAGTTTTAAATGAATCCGATCAATTTCAAAAGTATCGACCACCATATTGGTTCCGCCATTTTAAATTTTGAAAATTTTTGAAATCTGACTTCAGATTCACAATCAGCGACCCCAAAAACCCCCGAGTAACAAGTTTCAAATAAATCCAATAAATTTCAAAAATATTGACCGTAATATTGGATCCGCCATTTTGAATTTTTGAAATCTGACTTTAGATTCACAATCAGCGACCCTAAAAACCTCCGAGTAACAAGTTTCAAAGGAATCCGATCAATTTAAAAAATATCGACGGCCATATTGGTTCCGCCATTTTGAATTTTGTTAATCTGACTTTAGATTTGAAATCAGCGACCCCAAAAACCCCCGAGTAACAAGTTTCAAATGAATCCGATCATTTTCAAATATATCGACCACCATATTGGTTCCGCTATTTTGAATTTTGAAAATTTTTGAAATCTGACTTCAGATTCACAATCTGCGACCCCAAAAACCCCCGAGTAACAAGTTTCAAATAAATCCAATAAATTTCAAAAATATTGACAGCCATATTGGATCCGCCATTTTGAAATTTTGATATCTGACTTTAGATTCACAATCAGCGACCCCAAAAACCCTTGAGTAACATGTTTCAAATAAATCCGATCAATTTCAACAATATCGACCGCCAAATTGGTTCCGCCATTTTGATTTTTTGTAATCTGACTTCAGATTCACAATCAGCGACACCAAAAACCCACGAGTAGCAAAGTTTCAAGTGAATCCGATCAATTTCGAAAGTTTCGACCGCCATATTGGTTCCGCCATTTTGAATTTAAAAATTTTTTGAAATCTGACTTCTGATTCGCAATCAGCGACCCCAAAAACCTCCGAGTAACAAGTTTAAAATGAATCTGATCAATTTAAAAAATATCGACCGCCATATTGGTTCCGCCATTTTGAATTTTGAAAATTTTTGTAATCTGACATCAGATTCGCAATCAGCGACCCCAAAAACCCCCGAGTAACAAGTTTCAAATGAATCCGATCAATTTCAAAAATATCGACCGCCATATTGGTTCCGCCATTTTAAATTTTGTTAATCTGACTACAGATTCGAAATCAGCGACCCCAAAAACCCCCGAGTAGCAAGTTTCAAGTGAATCCAATCAATTTCGAAAGTTTTGACCGCCATATTGGTTTCGCCATTTTGAATTTTGAAAATTTTTGAAATCTGACTTCAGATTCGCAATCAGCGACCCTAAAAACCCCCAAGTAACAAGTTTCAAATGAATCCGATCAATTTCAAAAATATCGTCCACCATATTGGTTCTGCCATTTTGAATTTTGAAAATTTTTGAAACCTGACTTCAGATTCACAATCAGCGACCCCAAAAACCCCCTAGTAACAAGTTTTAAATGAATCCGATCAATTTCAAAAGTATCGACCACCATATTGGTTCCGCCATTTTAAATTTTGAAAATTTTTGAAATCTGACTTCAGATTCACAATCAGCGACCCCAAAAACCCCCGAGTAACAAGTTTCAAATAAATCCAATAAATTTCAAAAATATTGACCGTAATATTGGATCCGCCATTTTGAATTTTTGAAATCTGACTTTAGATTCACAATCAGCGACCCTAAAAACCTCCGAGTAACAAGTTTCAAAGGAATCCGATCAATTTAAAAAATATCGACGGCCATATTGGTTCCGCCATTTTGAATTTTGTTAATCTGACTTTAGATTTGAAATCAGCGACCCCAAAAACCCCCGAGTAACAAGTTTCAAATGAATCCGATCATTTTCAAATATATCGACCACCATATTGGTTCCGCTATTTTGAATTTTGAAAATTTTTGAAATCTGACTTCAGATTCACAATCTGCGACCCCAAAAACCCCCGAGTAACAAGTTTCAAATAAATCCAATAAATTTCAAAAATATTGACAGCCATATTGGATCCGCCATTTTGAAATTTTGATATCTGACTTTAGATTCACAATCAGCGACCCCAAAAACCCTTGAGTAACATGTTTCAAATAAATCCGATCAATTTCAACAATATCGACCGCCAAATTGGTTCCGCCATTTTGATTTTTTGTAATCTGACTTCAGATTCACAATCAGCGACACCAAAAACCCACGAGTAGCAAAGTTTCAAGTGAATCCGATCAATTTCGAAAGTTTCGACCGCCATATTGGTTCCGCCATTTTGAATTTAAAAATTTTTTGAAATCTGACTTCTGATTCGCAATCAGCGACCCCAAAAACCTCCGAGTAACAAGTTTAAAATGAATCTGATCAATTTAAAAAATATCGACCGCCATATTGGTTCCGCCATTTTGAATTTTGAAAATTTTTGTAATCTGACATCAGATTCGCAATCAGCGACCCCAAAAACCCCCGAGTAACAAGTTTCAAATGAATCCGATCAATTTCAAAAATATCGACCGCCATATTGGTTCCGCCATTTTAAATTTTGTTAATCTGACTACAGATTCGAAATCAGCGACCCCAAAAACCCCCGAGTAGCAAGTTTCAAGTGAATCCAATCAATTTCGAAAGTTTTGACCGCCATATTGGTTTCGCCATTTTGAATTTTGAAAATTTTTGAAATCTGACTTCAGATTCGCAATCAGCGACCCTAAAAACCCCCAAGTAACAAGTTTCAAATGAATCCGATCAATTTCAAAAATATCGTCCACCATATTGGTTCTGCCATTTTGAATTTTGAAAATTTTTGAAACCTGACTTCAGATTCACAATCAGCGACCCCAAAAACCCCCTAGTAACAAGTTTTAAATGAATCCGATCAATTTCAAAAGTATCGACCACCATATTGGTTCCGCCATTTTAAATTTTGAAAATTTTTGAAATCTGACTTCAGATTCACAATCAGCGACCCCAAAAACCCCCGAGTAACAAGTTTCAAATAAATCCAATAAATTTCAAAAATATTGACCGTAATATTGGATCCGCCATTTTGAATTTTTGAAATCTGACTTTAGATTCACAATCAGCGACCCTAAAAACCTCCGAGTAACAAGTTTCAAAGGAATCCGATCAATTTAAAAAATATCGACGGCCATATTGGTTCCGCCATTTTGAATTTTGTTAATCTGACTTTAGATTTGAAATCAGCGACCCCAAAAACTCCCGAGTAGCAAAGTTTCAAGTGAATCCGATCAATTTCGAAAGTTTCGTCCGCCATATTGGTTCCGCCATTTTGAATTTTAAAAATTTTTTAAATCTGACTTTAGATTCGCAATCAGCGACCCGAAAAACCCCCGAGTAACAAGTTTCAAATGAATCCGATCAATTTCAAAAATATCGACCGCCATATTGGTTCCGCCATTTTAAATTTTGTTAATTTAACTACAGATTTGAAATCAGCGACCCCAAAAACCCCCGAGTAGCAAGTTTCAAGTGTATCCAATCAATTTCGAAAGTTTCGACCGCCATATTGGTTTCGCCATTTTGAATTTTGAAAATTTTTGAAATCTGACTTTAGATTCTCAATCAGCGACCCCAAAAACCCCTGAGTAACAAGTTTTAAATGAATCCGATCAATTTCAAACATATCGACCACCATATTGGTTCCGCTATTTTGAATTTTGAAAATTTTTGAAATCTAACTTCAGATTCACAATCAGCGACCCCAAAAACCCCCGAGTAACAAGTTTCAAATAAATCCAATAAATTTCAAAAATATTGACTGCTATATTGGATCCGCCATTTTGAATTTTTGAAATCTGACTTTAGATTCACAATCAGCGACCCTAAAAACCTCTGAGTAACAAGTTTAAAATGAATCTGATCAATTTAAAAAATATCGACCGCCATATTGGTTCCGCCATTTTGAATTTTGAAAATTTTTGAAATCTGACATCAGATTCGCAATCAGCGACCCCAAAAACCCCCGAGTAACAAGTTTCAAATGAATCCGATCAATTTCAAAAATATCGACCGCCATATTGGTTCCGCCATTTTAAATTTTGTTAATCTGACTACAGATTTGAAATCAGCGACCCCAAAAACCCCCGAGTAACAAGTTTCAAATGAATCCGATCATTTTCAAATATATCGACCACCATATTGGTTCCGCTATTTTGAATTTTGAAAATTTTTGAAATCTGACTTCAGATTCACAATCTGCGACCCCAAAAACCCCCGAGTAACAAGTTTCAAATAAATCCAATAAATTTCAAAAATATTGACAGCCATATTGGATCCGCCATTTTGAAATTTTGATATCTGACTTTAGATTCACAATCAGCGACCCCAAAAACCCTTGAGTAACAAGTTTCAAATAAATCCGATCAATTTCAACAATATCGACCGCCAAATTGGTTCCGCCATTTTGATTTTTTGTAATCTGACTTCAGATTCACAATCAGCGACACCAAAAACCCACGAGTAGCAAAGTTTCAAGTGAATCCGATCAATTTCGAAAGTTTCGACCGCCATATTGGTTCCGCCATTTTGAATTTAAAAATTTTTTGAAATCTGACTTCTGATTCGCAATCAGCGACCCCAAAAACCTCCGAGTAACAAGTTTAAAATGAATCTGATCAATTTAAAAAATATCGACCGCCATATTGGTTCCGCCATTTTGAATTTTGAAAATTTTTGTAATCTGACATCAGATTCGCAATCAGCGACCCCAAAAACCCCCGAGTAACAAGTTTCAAATGAATCCGATCAATTTCAAAAATATCGACCGCCATATTGGTTCCGCCATTTTAAATTTTGTTAATCTGACTACAGATTCGAAATCAGCGACCCCAAAAACCCCCGAGTAGCAAGTTTCAAGTGAATCCAATCAATTTCGAAAGTTTTGACCGCCATATTGGTTTCGCCATTTTGAATTTTGAAAATTTTTGAAATCTGACTTCAGATTCGCAATCAGCGACCCTAAAAACCCCCAAGTAACAAGTTTCAAATGAATCCGATCAATTTCAAAAATATCGTCCACCATATTGGTTCTGCCATTTTGAATTTTGAAAATTTTTGAAACCTGACTTCAGATTCACAATCAGCGACCCCAAAAACCCCCTAGTAACAAGTTTTAAATGAATCCGATCAATTTCAAAAGTATCGACCACCATATTGGTTCCGCCATTTTAAATTTTGAAAATTTTTGAAATCTGACTTCAGATTCACAATCAGCGACCCCAAAAACCCCCGAGTAACAAGTTTCAAATAAATCCGATCAATTTCAACAATATCGACCGCCAAATTGGTTCCGCCATTTTGATTTTTTGTAATCTGACTTCAGATTCACAATCAGCGACACCAAAAACCCACGAGTAGCAAAGTTTCAAGTGAATCCGATCAATTTCGAAAGTTTCGACCGCCATATTGGTTCCGCCATTTTGAATTTAAAAATTTTTTGAAATCTGACTTCTGATTCGCAATCAGCGACCCCAAAAACCTCCGAGTAACAAGTTTAAAATGAATCTGATCAATTTAAAAAATATCGACCGCCATATTGGTTCCGCCATTTTGAATTTTGAAAATTTTTGTAATCTGACATCAGATTCGCAATCAGCGACCCCAAAAACCCCCGAGTAACAAGTTTCAAATGAATCCGATCAATTTCAAAAATATCGACCGCCATATTGGTTCCGCCATTTTAAATTTTGTTAATCTGACTACAGATTCGAAATCAGCGACCCCAAAAACCCCCGAGTAGCAAGTTTCAAGTGAATCCAATCAATTTCGAAAGTTTTGACCGCCATATTGGTTTCGCCATTTTGAATTTTGAAAATTTTTGAAATCTGACTTCAGATTCGCAATCAGCGACCCTAAAAACCCCCAAGTAACAAGTTTCAAATGAATCCGATCAATTTCAAAAATATCGTCCACCATATTGGTTCTGCCATTTTGAATTTTGAAAATTTTTGAAACCTGACTTCAGATTCACAATCAGCGACCCCAAAAACCCCCTAGTAACAAGTTTTAAATGAATCCGATCAATTTCAAAAGTATCGACCACCATATTGGTTCCGCCATTTTAAATTTTGAAAATTTTTGAAATCTGACTTCAGATTCACAATCAGCGACCCCAAAAACCCCCGAGTAACAAGTTTCAAATAAATCCAATAAATTTCAAAAATATTGACCGTAATATTGGATCCGCCATTTTGAATTTTTGAAATCTGACTTTAGATTCACAATCAGCGACCCTAAAAACCTCCGAGTAACAAGTTTCAAAGGAATCCGATCAATTTAAAAAATATCGACGGCCATATTGGTTCCGCCATTTTGAATTTTGTTAATCTGACTTTAGATTTGAAATCAGCGACCCCAAAAACTCCCGAGTAGCAAAGTTTCAAGTGAATCCGATCAATTTCGAAAGTTTCGTCCGCCATATTGGTTCCGCCATTTTGAATTTTAAAAATTTTTTAAATCTGACTTTAGATTCGCAATCAGCGACCCGAAAAACCCCCGAGTAACAAGTTTCAAATGAATCCGATCAATTTCAAAAATATCGACCGCCATATTGGTTCCGCCATTTTAAATTTTGTTAATTTAACTACAGATTTGAAATCAGCGACCCCAAAAACCCCCGAGTAGCAAGTTTCAAGTGTATCCAATCAATTTCGAAAGTTTCGACCGCCATATTGGTTTCGCCATTTTGAATTTTGAAAATTTTTGAAATCTGACTTCAGATTCTCAATCAGCGACCCCAAAAACCCCTGAGTAACAAGTTTTAAATGAATCCGATCAATTTCAAACATATCGACCACCATATTGGTTCCGCTATTTTGAATTTTGAAAATTTTTGAAATCTAACTTCAGATTCACAATCAGCGACCCCAAAAACCCCCGAGTAACAAGTTTCAAATAAATCCAATAAATTTCAAAAATATTGACTGCTATATTGGATCCGCCATTTTGAATTTTTGAAATCTGACTTTAGATTCACAATCAGCGACCCTAAAAACCTCTGAGTAACAAGTTTAAAATGAATCTGATCAATTTAAAAAATATCGACCGCCATATTGGTTCCGCCATTTTGAATTTTGAAAATTTTTGAAATCTGACATCAGATTCGCAATCAGCGACCCCAAAAACCCCCGAGTAACAAGTTTCAAATGAATCCGATCAATTTCAAAAATATCGACCGCCATATTGGTTCCGCCATTTTAAATTTTGTTAATCTGACTACAGATTTGAAATCAGCGACCCCAAAAACCCCCGAGTAGCAAGTTTCAAGTGAATCCAATCAATTTCGAAAGTTTTGACCGCCATATTGGTTTCGCTATTTTGAATTTTGAAAATTTTTGAAATCTGACTTCAGATTCGCAATCAGCGACCCTAAAAACCCCCAAGTAACAAGTTTCAAATGAATCCGATCAATTTCAAAAATATCGTCCACCATATTGGTTCTGCCATTTTGAATTTTGAAAATTTTTGAAACCTGACTTCAGATTCACAATCAGCGACCCCAAAAACCCCCGAGTAACAAGTTTCAAATAAATCCAATAAATTTCAAAAATATTGACCGCCATATTGGATCCGCCATTTTGAATTTTTAAAATCTGACTTTAGATTCACAATCAGCGACCCTAAAAACCTCCGAGTAACAAGTTTCAAAGGAATCCGATCAATTTAAAAAATATCGACGGCCATATTGGTTCCGCCATTTTGAATTTTGTTAATCTGACTTTAGATTTGAAATCAGCGACCCCAAAAACTCCCGAGTAGCAAAGTTTCAAGTGAATCCGATCAATTTCGAAAGTTTCGACCGCCTTATTGGTTCCGCCATTTTGAATTTTAAAATTTTTTTAAATCTGACTTCAGATTCGCAATCAGCGACCCGAAAAACCCCCGAGTAACAAGTTTCAAATGAATCCGATCAATTTCAAAAATATCGACCGCCATATTGGTTCCGCCATTTTAAATTTTGTTAATTTGACTACAGATTTGAAATCAGCGACCCCAAAAACCCCCGAGTAGCAAGTTTCAAGTGTATCCAATCAATTTCGAAAGTTTCGACCGCCATATTGGTTTCGCCATTTTAAATTTTGAAAATTTTTGAAATCTGACTTCAGATTCGCAATCAGCGACCCCAAAAACCCCCGAGTAACAAGTTTCAAATGAATCCGATCAATTTCAAAAATATTGACTGCTATATTGGATCCGCCATTTTGAATTTTTGAAATCTGACTTTAGATTCACAATCAGCGACCCTAAAAACCTCTGAGTAACAAGTTTAAAATGAATCCGATCAATTTCAAACATATCGACCACCATATTGGTTCCGCTATTTTGAATTTTGAAAATTTTTGAAATCTGACTTCAGATTCACAATCAGCGACCCCAAAAACCCCCGATTAACAAGTTTCAAATAAATCCAATAAATTTCAAAAATATTGACCGCTATATTGGATCCGCCATTTTGAATTTTTGAAATCTGACTTTAGATTCACAATCAGCGACCCTAGAAACCTCCGAGTAACAAGTTTCAAAGGAATCCGATCAATTTAAAAAATATCGACGGACATATTGGTTTCGCCATTTTGAATTTTGAAAATTTTTGAAATCTGACTTCAGATTCTCAATCAGCGACCCCAAAAACCCCTGAGTAACAAGTTTTAAATGAATCCGATCAATTTCAAACATATCGACCACCATATTGGTTCCGCTATTTTGAATTTTGAAAATTTTTGAAATCTGACTTCAGATTCACAATCAGCGACCCCAAAAACCCCCGAGTAACAAGTTTCAAATGAATCCGATCAATTTCAAAAATATCGCCCGTCATATTGGTTCCGCCATTTTGAATTTTGTTAATCTGACTTTAGATTTGAAATCAACGACACCAAAAACCCCCGAGTAGCAAAGTTTTAAGTGAATCCAATCAATTTCGAAGGTTTCGACCGCCATATTGGTTCCGCCATTTTAAATTTTAAAAATTTTTGTAATCTGACTTCAGATTCGCAATCAGCGACCCCAAAAACCCCCGAGTAACAAGTTTTAAATGAATCCGATCAATTTCAAAAATATCGACCGCCATATTGATTCCGCCAGTTTGAATTTTGAAAATGTTTGAAATCTGACTTTAGATTCGCAATCAGCGACCCCAAAAACCCCCGAGTAGCAAGTTTCAAGTGAATCCAATCAATTTCGAAAGTTTTGACCGCCATATTGGTTTCGCCATTTTGAATTTTGAAAATTTTTGAAATCTGACTTCAGATTCGCAATCAGCGACCCTTAAAACCCCCGAGTAACAAGTTTCAAATGAATCCAATCAATTTCAAATATTTAGACCGGTATATTGGTTCCGCTATTTTGAATTTTGAAAATTTTTGAAATCTGACTTCAGATTCACAATCTGCGACCCCAAAAACCCCCGAGTAACAAGTTTCAAATAAATCCAATAAATTTCAAAAATATTGACAGCCATATTGGATCCGCCATTTTGAAATTTTGATATCTGACTTTAGATTCACAATCAGCGACCCCAAAAACCCTTGAGTAACAAGTTTCAAATAAATCCGATCAATTTCAACAATATCGACCGCCAAATTGGTTCCGCCATTTTGATTTTTTGTAATCTGACTTCAGATTCACAATCAGCGACACCAAAAACCCACGAGTAGCAAAGTTTCAAGTGAATCCGATCAATTTCGAAAGTTTCGACCGCCATATTGGTTCCGCCATTTTGAATTTAAAAATTTTTTGAAATCTGACTTCTGATTCGCAATCAGCGACCCCAAGAACCTCCGAGTAACAAGTTTAAAATGAATCTGATCAATTTAAAAAATATCGACCGCCAAATTGGTTCCGCCATTTTGAATTTTGAAAATTTTTGTAATCTGACATCAGATTCGCAATCAGCGACCCCAAAAACCCCCGAGTAACAAGTTTCAAATGAATCCGATCAATTTCAAAAATATCGACCGCCATATTGGTTCCGCCATTTTAAATTTTGTTAATCTGACTACAGATTCGAAATCAGCGACCCCAAAAACCCCCGAGTAGCAAGTTTCAAGTGAATCCAATCAATTTCGAAAGTTTTGACCGCCATATTGGTTTCGCCATTTTGAATTTTGAAAATTTTTGAAATCTGACTTCAGATTCGCAATCAGCGACCCTAAAAACCCCCAAGTAACAAGTTTCAAATGAATCCGATCAATTTCAAAAATATCGTCCACCATATTGGTTCTGCCATTTTGAATTTTGAAAATTTTTGAAACCTGACTTCAGATTCACAATCAGCGACCCCAAAAACCCCTTAGTAACAAGTTTTAAATGAATCCGATCAATTTCAAAAGTATCGACCACCATATTGGTTCCGCAATTTTAAATTTTGAAAATTTTTGAAATCTGACTTCAGATTCACAATCAGCGACCCCAAAAACCCCCGAGTAACAAGTTTCAAATAAATCCAATAAATTTCAAAAATATTGACCGTAATATTGGATCCGCCATTTTGAATTTTTGAAATCTGACTTTAGATTCACAATCAGCGACCCTAAAAACCTCCGAGTAACAAGTTTCAAAGGAATCGGATCAATTTAAAAAATATCGACGGCCATATTGGTTCCGCCATTTTGAATTTTGTTAATCTGACTTTAGATTTGAAATCAGCGACCCCAAAAACTCCCGAGTAGCAAAGTTTCAAGTGAATCCGATCAATTTCGAAAGTTTCGTCCGCCATATTGGTTCCGCCATTTTGAATTTTAAAAATTTTTTAAATCTGACTTTAGATTCGCAATCAGCGACCCGAAAAACCCCCGAGTAACAAGTTTCAAATGAATCCGATCAATTTCAAAAATATCGACCGCCATATTGGTTCCGCCATTTTAAATTTTGTTAATTTAACTACAGATTTGAAATCAGCGACCCCAAAAACCCCCGAGTAGCAAGTTTCAAGTGTATCCAATCAATTTCGAAAGTTTCGACCGCCATATTGGTTTCGCCATTTTGAATTTTGAAAATTTTTGAAATCTGACTTCAGATTCTCAATCAGCGACCCCAAAAACCCCTGAGTAACAAGTTTTAAATGAATCCGATCAATTTCAAACATATCGACCACCATATTGGTTCCGCTATTTTGAATTTTGAAAATTTTTGAAATCTGACTTCAGATTCACAATCAGCGACCCCAAAAACCCCCGAGTAACAAGTTTCAAATAAATCCAATAAATTTCAAAAATATTGACTGCTATATTGGATCCGCCATTTTGAATTTTTGAAATCTGACTTTAGATTCACAATCAGCGACCCTAAAAACCTCTGAGTAACAAGTTTAAAATGAATCTGATCAATTTAAAAAATATCGACCGCCATATTGGTTCCGCCATTTTGAATTTTGAAAATTTTTGAAATCTGACTTCAGATTCACAATCTGCGACCCCAAAAACCCCCGAGTAACAAGTTTCAAATAAATCCAATAAATTTCAAAAATATTGACAGCCATATTGGATCCGCCATTTTGAAATTTTGATATCTGACTTTAGATTCACAATCAGCGACCCCAAAAACCCTTGAGTAACAAGTTTCAAATAAATCCGATCAATTTCAACAATATCGACCGCCAAATTGGTTCCGCCATTTTGATTTTTTGTAATCTGACTTCAGATTCACAATCAGCGACACCAAAAACCCACGAGTAGCAAAGTTTCAAGTGAATCCGATCAATTTCGAAAGTTTCGACCGCCATATTGGTTCCGCCATTTTGAATTTAAAAATTTTTTGAAATCTGACTTCAGATTCGCAATCAGCGACCCCAAAAACCCCCGAGTAACAAGTTTTAAATGAATCCGATCAATTTCAAATATTTAGACCGCTATATTGGTTCCGCTATTTTGAATTTTGAAAATTTTTGAAATCTGACTTCAGATTCACAATCTGCGACCCCAAAAACCCCCGAGTAACAAGTTTCAAATAAATCCAATAAATTTCAAAAATATTGACAGCCATATTGGATCCGCCATTTTGAAATTTTGATATCTGACTTTAGATTCACAATCAGCGACCCCAAAAACCCTTGAGTAACAAGTTTCAAATAAATCCGATCAATTTCAACAATATCGACCGCCAAATTGGTTCCGCCATTTTGATTTTTTGTAATCTGACTTCAGATTCACAATCAGCGACACCAAAAACCCACGAGTAGCAAAGTTTCAAGTGAATCCAATCAATTTCGAAAGTTTTGACCGCCATATTGGTTTCGCCATTTTGAATTTTGAAAATTTTTGAAATCTGACTTCAGATTCGCAATCAGCGACCCTTAAAACCCCCGAGTAACAAGTTTCAAATGAATCCAATCAATTTCAAATATTTAGACCGCTATATTGGTTCCGCTATTTTGAATTTTGAAAATTTTTGAAATCTGACTTCAGATTCACAATCTGCGACCCCAAAAACCCCCGAGTAACAAGTTTCAAATAAATCCAATAAATTTCAAAAATATTGACAGCCATATTGGATCCGCCATTTTGAAATTTTGATATCTGACTTTAGATTCACAATCAGCGACCCCAAAAACCCTTGAGTAACAAGTTTCAAATAAATCCGATCAATTTCAACAATATCGACCGCCAAATTGGTTCCGCCATTTTGATTTTTTGTAATCTGACTTCAGATTCACAATCAGCGACACCAAAAACCCACGAGTAGCAAAGTTTCAAGTGAATCCGATCAATTTCGAAAGTTTCGACCGCCATATTGGTTCCGCCATTTTGAATTTAAAAATTTTTTGAAATCTGACTTCTGATTCGCAATCAGCGACCCCAAGAACCTCCGAGTAACAAGTTTAAAATGAATCTGATCAATTTAAAAAATATCGACCGCCAAATTGGTTCCGCCATTTTGAATTTTGAAAATTTTTGTAATCTGACATCAGATTCGCAATCAGCGACCCCAAAAACCCCCGAGTAACAAGTTTCAAATGAATCCGATCAATTTCAAAAATATCGACCGCCATATTGGTTCCGCCATTTTAAATTTTGTTAATCTGACTACAGATTCGAAATCAGCGACCCCAAAAACCCCCGAGTAGCAAGTTTCAAGTGAATCCAATCAATTTCGAAAGTTTTGACCGCCATATTGGTTTCGCCATTTTGAATTTTGAAAATTTTTGAAATCTGACTTCAGATTCGCAATCAGCGACCCTAAAAACCCCCAAGTAACAAGTTTCAAATGAATCCGATCAATTTCAAAAATATCGTCCACCATATTGGTTCTGCCATTTTGAATTTTGAAAATTTTTGAAACCTGACTTCAGATTCACAATCAGCGACCCCAAAAACCCCCTAGTAACAAGTTTTAAATGAATCCGATCAATTTCAAAAGTATCGACCACCATATTGGTTCCGCCATTTTAAATTTTGAAAATTTTTGAAATCTGACTTCAGATTCACAATCAGCGACCCCAAAAACCCCCGAGTAACAAGTTTCAAATAAATCCAATAAATTTCAAAAATATTGACCGTAATATTGGATCCGCCATTTTGAATTTTTGAAATCTGACTTTAGATTCACAATCAGCGACCCTAAAAACCTCCGAGTAACAAGTTTCAAAGGAATCCGATCAATTTAAAAAATATCGACGGCCATATTGGTTCCGCCATTTTGAATTTTGTTAATCTGACTTTAGATTTGAAATCAGCGACCCCAAAAACTCCCGAGTAGCAAAGTTTCAAGTGAATCCGATCAATTTCGAAAGTTTCGTCCGCCATATTGGTTCCGCCATTTTGAATTTTAAAAATTTTTTAAATCTGACTTTAGATTCGCAATCAGCGACCCCAAGAACCTCCGAGTAACAAGTTTAAAATGAATCTGATCAATTTAAAAAATATCGACCGCCAAATTGGTTCCGCCATTTTGAATTTTGAAAATTTTTGTAATCTGACATCAGATTCGCAATCAGCGACCCCAAAAACCCCCGAGTAACAAGTTTCAAATGAATCCGATCAATTTCAAAAATATCGACCGCCATATTGGTTCCGCCATTTTAAATTTTGTTAATCTGACTACAGATTCGAAATCAGCGACCCCAAAAACCCCCGAGTAGCAAGTTTCAAGTGAATCCAATCAATTTCGAAAGTTTTGACGCCATATTGGTTTCGCCATTTTGAATTTTGAAAATTTTTGAAATCTGACTTCAGATTCGCAATCAGCGACCCTAAAAACCCCCAAGTAACAAGTTTCAAATGAATCCGATCAATTTCAAAAATATCGTCCACCATATTGGTTCTGCCATTTTGAATTTTGAAAATTTTTGAAACCTGACTTCAGATTCACAATCAGCGACCCCAAAAACCCCCTAGTAACAAGTTTTAAATGAATCCGATCAATTTCAAAAGTATCGACCACCATATTGGTTCCGCCATTTTAAATTTTGAAAATTTTTGAAATCTGACTTCAGATTCACAATCAGCGACCCCAAAAACCCCCGAGTAACAAGTTTCAAATAAATCCAATAAATTTCAAAAATATTGACCGTAATATTGGATCCGCCATTTTGAATTTTTGAAATCTGACTTTAGATTCACAATCAGCGACCCTAAAAACCTCCGAGTAACAAGTTTCAAAGGAATCCGATCAATTTAAAAAATATCGACGGCCATATTGGTTCCGCCATTTTGAATTTTGTTAATCTGACTTTAGATTTGAAATCAGCGACCCCAAAAACTCCCGAGTAGCAAAGTTTCAAGTGAATCCGATCAATTTCGAAAGTTTCGTCCGCCATATTGGTTCCGCCATTTTGAATTTTAAAAATTTTTTAAATCTGACTTTAGATTCGCAATCAGCGACCCGAAAAACCCCCGAGTAACAAGTTTCAAATGAATCCGATCAATTTCAAAAATATCGACCGCCATATTGGTTCCGCCATTTTAAATTTTGTTAATTTAACTACAGATTTGAAATCAGCGACCCCAAAAACCCCCGAGTAGCAAGTTTCAAGTGTATCCAATCAATTTCGAAAGTTTCGACCGCCATATTGGTTTCGCCATTTTGAATTTTGAAAATTTTTGAAATCTGACTTCAGATTCTCAATCAGCGACCCCAAAAACCCCTGAGTAACAAGTTTTAAATGAATCCGATCAATTTCAAACATATCGACCACCATATTGGTTCCGCTATTTTGAATTTTGAAAATTTTTGAAATATGACTTCAGATTCACAATCAGCGACCCCAAAAACCCCCGAGTAACAAGTTTCAAATAAATCCAATAAATTTCAAAAATATTGACTGCTATATTGGATCCGCCATTTTGAATTTTTGAAATCTGACTTTAGATTCACAATCAGCGACCCTAAAAACCTCTGAGTAACAAGTTTAAAATGAATCTGATCAATTTAAAAAATATCGACCGCCATATTGGTTCCGCCATTTTGAATTTTGAAAATTTTTGAAATCTGACTTCAGATTCACAATCTGCGACCCCAAAAACCCCCGAGTAACAAGTTTCAAATAAATCCAATAAATTTCAAAAATATTGACAGCCATATTGGATCCGCCATTTTGAAATTTTGATATCTGACTTTAGATTCACAATCAGCGACCCCAAAAACCCTTGAGTAACAAGTTTCAAATAAATCCGATCAATTTCAACAATATCGACCGCCAAATTGGTTCCGCCATTTTGATTTTTTGTTATCTGACTTCAGATTCACAATCAGCGACACCAAAAACCCACGAGTAGCAAAGTTTCAAGTGAATCCGATCAATTTCGAAAGTTTCGACCGCCATATTGGTTCCGCCATTTTGAATTTAAAAATTTTTTGAAATCTGACTTCTGATTCGCAATCAGCGACCCCAAAAACCTCCGAGTAACAAGTTTAAAATGAATCTGATCAATTTAAAAAATATCGACCGCCATATTGGTTCCGCCATTTTGAATTTTGAAAATTTTTGTAATCTGACATCAGATTCGCAATCAGCGACCCCAAAAACCCCCGAGTAACAAGTTTCAAATGAATCCGATCAATTTCAAAAATATCGACCGCCATATTGGTTCCGCCATTTTAAATTTTGTTAATCTGACTACAGATTCGAAATCAGCGACCCCAAAAACCCCCGAGTAGCAAGTTTCAAGTGAATCCAATCAATTTCGAAAGTTTTGACCGCCATATTGGTTTCGCCATTTTGAATTTTGAAAATTTTTGAAATCTGACTTCAGATTCGCAATCAGCGACCCTAAAAACCCCCAAGTAACAAGTTTCAAATGAATCCGATCAATTTCAAAAATATCGTCCACCATATTGGTTCTGCCATTTTGAATTTTGAAAATTTTTGAAACCTGACTTCAGATTCACAATCAGCGACCCCAAAAACCCCCTAGTAACAAGTTTTAAATGAATCCGATCAATTTCAAAAGTATCGACCACCATATTGGTTCCGCCATTTTAAATTTTGAAAATTTTTGAAATCTGACTTCAGATTCACAATCAGCGACCCCAAAAACCCCCGAGTAACAAGTTTCAAATAAATCCAATAAATTTCAAAAATATTGACCGTAATATTGGATCCGCCATTTTGAATTTTTGAAATCTGACTTTAGATTCACAATCAGCGACCCTAAAAACCTCCGAGTAACAAGTTTCAAAGGAATCCGATCAATTTAAAAAATATCGACGGCCATATTGGTTCCGCCATTTTGAATTTTGTTAATCTGACTTTAGATTTGAAATCAGCGACCCCAAAAACTCCCGAGTAGCAAAGTTTCAAGTGAATCCGATCAATTTCGAAAGTTTCGTCCGCCATATTGGTTCCGCCATTTTTAATTTTAAAAATTTTTTAAATCTGACTTTAGATTCGCAATCAGCGACCCGAAAAACCCCCGAGTAACAAGTTTCAAATGAATCCGATCAATTTCAAAAATATCGACCGCCATATTGGTTCCGCCATTTTAAATTTTGTTAATTTAACTACAGATTTGAAATCAGCGACCCCAAAAACCCCCGAGTAGCAAGTTTCAAGTGTATCCAATCAATTTCGAAAGTTTCGACCGCCATATTGGTTTCGCCATTTTGAATTTTGAAAATTTTTGAAATCTGACTTCAGATTCTCAATCAGCGACCCCAAAAACCCCTGAGTAACAAGTTTTAAATGAATCCGATCAATTTCAAACATATCGACCACCATATTGGTTCCGCTATTTTGAATTTTGAAAATTTTTGAAATCTGACTTCAGATTCACAATCAGCGACCCCAAAAACCCCCGAGTAACAAGTTTCAAATAAATCCAATAAATTTCAAAAATATTGACTGCTATATTGGATCCGCCATTTTGAATTTTTGAAATCTGACTTTAGATTCACAATCAGCGACCCTAAAAACCTCTGAGTAACAAGTTTAAAATGAATCTGATCAATTTAAAAAATATCGACCGCCATATTGGTTCCGCCATTTTGAATTTTGAAAATTTTTGAAATCTGACATCAGATTCGCAATCAGCGACCCCAAAAACCCCCGAGTAACAAGTTTCAAATGAATCCGATCAATTTCAAAAATATCGACCGCCATATTGGTTCCGCCATTTTAAATTTTGTTAATCTGACTACAGATTTGAAATCAGCGACCCCAAAAACCCCCGAGTAGCAAGTTTCAAGTGAATCCAATCAATTTCGAAAGTTTTGACCGCCATATTGGTTTCGCTATTTTGAATTTTGAAAATTTTTGAAATCTGACTTCAGATTCGCAATCAGCGACCCTAAAAACCCCCAAGTAACAAGTTTCAAATGAATCCGATCAATTTCAAAAATATCGTCCACCATATTGGTTCTGCCATTTTGAATTTTGAAAATTTTTGAAACCTGACTTCAGATTCACAATCAGCGACCCCAAAAACCCCCTAGTAACAAGTTTCAAATGAATCCTATCAATTTCAAAAGTATCGACCACCATATTGGTTCCGCCATTTTAAATTTTGAAAATTTTTGAAATCTGACTTCAGATTCACAATCAGCGACCCCAAAAACCCCCGAGTAACAAGTTTCAAATAAATCCAATAAATTTCAAAAATATTGACCGCCATATTGGATCCGCCATTTTGAATTTTTAAAATCTGACTTTAGATTCACAATCAGCGACCCTAAAAACCTCCGAGTAACAAGTTTCAAAGGAATCCGATCAATTTAAAAAATATCGACGGCCATATTGGTTCCGCCATTTTGAATTTTGTTAATCTGACTTTAGATTTGAAATCAGCGACCCCAAAAACTCCCGAGTAGCAAAGTTTCAAGTGAATCCGATCAATTTCGAAAGTTTCGACCGCCTTATTGGTTCCGCCATTTTGAATTTTAAAATTTTTTTAAATCTGACTTCAGATTCGCAATCAGCGACCCGAAAAACCCCCGAGTAACAAGTTTCAAATGAATCCGATCAATTTCAAAAATATCGACTGCCATATTGGTTCCGCCATTTTAAATTTTGTTAATTTGACTACAGATTTGAAATCAGCGACC
Organism: Ganaspis brasiliensis; assembly: GCA_037103525.1. NCBI lineage: Eukaryota > Metazoa > Arthropoda > Insecta > Hymenoptera > Figitidae > Ganaspis > Ganaspis brasiliensis. The sequence goes on along the minus strand of JAZKLR010000056.1, from coordinate 1,284,129 downwards.
CCAAAAACCCCCGAGTAGCAAGTTTCAAGTGTATCCAATCAATTTCGAAAGTTTCGACCGCCATATTGGTTTCGCCATTTTAAATTTTGAAAATTTTTGAAATCTGACTTCAGATTCTCAATCAGCGACCCCAAAAACCCCTGAGTAACAAGTTTTAAATGAATCCGATCAATTTCAAACATATCGACCACCATATTGGTTCCGCTATTTTGAATTTTGAAAATTTTTGAAATCTGACTTCAGATTCACAATCAGCGACCCCAAAAACCCCCGATTAACAAGTTTCAAATAAATCCAATAAATTTCAAAAATATTGACCGCTATATTGGATCCGCCATTTTGAATTTTTGAAATCTGACTTTAGATTCACAATCAGCGACCCTAGAAACCTCCGAGTAACAAGTTTCAAAGGAATCCGATCAATTTAAAAAATATCGACGGACATATTGGTTTCGCCATTTTGAATTTTGAAAATTTTTGAAATCTGACTTCAGATTCTCAATCAGCGACCCCAAAAACCCCTGAGTAACAAGTTTTAAATGAATCCGATCAATTTCAAACATATCGACCACCATATTGGTTCCGCTATTTTGAATTTTGAAAATTTTTGAAATCTGACTTCAGATTCACAATCAGCGACCCCAAAAACCCCCGAGTAACAAGTTTCAAATGAATCCGATCAATTTCAAAAATATCGCCCGTCATATTGGTTCCGCCATTTTGAATTTTGTTAATCTGACTTTAGATTTGAAATCAACGACACCAAAAACCCCCGAGTAGCAAAGTTTTAAGTGAATCCAATCAATTTCGAAGGTTTCGACCGCCATATTGGTTCCGCCATTTTAAATTTTAAAAATTTTTGTAATCTGACTTCAGATTCGCAATCAGCGACCCCAAAAACCCCCGAGTAACAAGTTTTAAATGAATCCGATCAATTTCAAAAATATCGACCGCCATATTGATTCCGCCAGTTTGAATTTTGAAAATGTTTGAAATCTGACTTTAGATTCGCAATCAGCGACCCCAAAAACCCCCGAGTAGCAAGTTTCAAGTGAATCCAATCAATTTCGAAAGTTTTGACCGCCATATTGGTTTCGCCATTTTGAATTTTGAAAATTTTTGAAATCTGACTTCAGATTCGCAATCAGCGACCCTTAAAACCCCCGAGTAACAAGTTTCAAATGAATCCAATCAATTTCAAATATTTAGACCGCTATATTGGTTCCGCTATTTTGAATTTTGAAAATTTTTGAAATCTGACTTCAGATTCACAATCTGCGACCCCAAAAACCCCCGAGTAACAAGTTTCAAATAAATCCAATAAATTTCAAAAATATTGACAGCCATATTGGATCCGCCATTTTGAAATTTTGATATCTGACTTTAGATTCACAATCAGCGACCCCAAAAACCCTTGAGTAACAAGTTTCAAATAAATCCGATCAATTTCAACAATATCGACCGCCAAATTGGTTCCGCCATTTTGATTTTTTGTAATCTGACTTCAGATTCACAATCAGCGACACCAAAAACCCACGAGTAGCAAAGTTTCAAGTGAATCCGATCAATTTCGAAAGTTTCGACCGCCATATTGCTTCCGCCATTTTGAATTTAAAAATTTTTTGAAATCTGACTTCTGATTCGCAATCAGCGACCCCAAGAACCTCCGAGTAACAAGTTTAAAATGAATCTGATCAATTTAAAAAATATCGACCGCCATATTGGTTCCGCCATTTTGAATTTTGAAAATTTTTGTAATCTGACATCAGATTCGCAATCAGCGACCCCAAAAACCCCCGAGTAACAAGTTTCAAATGAATCCGATCAATTTCAAAAATATCGACCGCCATATTGGTTCCGCCATTTTAAATTTTGTTAATCTGACTACAGATTCGAAATCAGCGACCCCAAAAACCCCCGAGTAGCAAGTTTCAAGTGAATCCAATCAATTTCGAAAGTTTTGACCGCCATATTGGTTTCGCCATTTTGAATTTTGAAAATTTTTGAAATCTGACTTCAGATTCGCAATCAGCGACCCTAAAAACCCCCAAGTAACAAGTTTCAAATGAATCCGATCAATTTTAAAAAATATCGTCCACCATATTGGTTCTGCCATTTTGAATTTTGAAAATTTTTAAAACCTGACTTCAGATTCACAATCAGCGACCCCAAAAACCCCCTAGTAACAAGTTTTAAATGAATCCGATCAATTTCAAAAGTATCGACCACCATATTGGTTCCGCCATTTTAAATTTTTAAAATTTTTGAAATCTGACTTCAGATTCACAATCAGCGACCCCAAAAACCCCCGAGTAACAAGTTTCAAATAAATCCAATAAATTTCAAAAATATTGACCGCCATATTGGATCCGCCATTTTGAATTTTTGAAATCTGACTTTAGATTCACAATCAGCGACCCTAAAAACCTCCGAGTAACAAGTTTCAAAGGAATCCGATCAATTTAAAAAATATCGACGGCCATATTGGTTCCGCCATTTTGAATTTTGTTAATCTGACTTTAGATTTGAAATCAGCGACCCCAAAAACTCCCGAGTAGCAAAGTTTCAAGTGAATCCGATCAATTTCGAAAGTTTCGTCCGCCATATTGGTTCCGCCATTTTTAATTTTAAAAATTTTTTAAATCTGACTTTAGATTCGCAATCAGCGACCCGAAAAACCCCCGAGTAACAAGTTTCAAATGAATCCGATCAATTTCAAAAATATCCACCGCCATATTGGTTCCGCCATTTTAAATTTTGTTAATTTGACTACAGATTTAAAATCAGCGACCCCAAAAACCCCCGAGTAGCAAGTTTCAAGTGTATCCAATCAATTTCGAAAGTTTCGGCCGCCATATTGGTTTCGCCATCTTGAATTTTGAAAATTTTTGAAATCTGACTTCAGATTCTCAATCAGCGACCCCAAAAACCCCTGAGTAACAAGTTTTAAATGAATCCGATCAATTTCAAACATATCGACCACCATATTGGTTCCGCTATTTTGAATTTTGAAAATTTTTGAAATCTGACTTCAGATTCACAATCAGCGACCCCAAAAACCCCCGAGTAACAAGTTTCAAATAAATCCAATAAATTTCAAAAATATTGACCGCTATATTGGATCCGCCATTTTGAATTTTTGAAATCTGACTTTAGATTCACAATCAGCGACCCTAAAAACCTCTGAGTAACAAGTTTCAAAGGAATCCGATCAATTTAAAAAATATCGACCGCCATATTGGTTTCGCCATTTTGAATTTTGAAAATTTTTGAAATCTGACTTCAGATTCTCAATCAGCGACCCCAAAAACCCCTGAGTAACAAGTTTTAAATGAATCCGATCAATTTCAAACATATCGACCACCATATTGGTTCCGCTATTTTGAATTTTGAAAATTTTTGAAATCTGACTTCAGACTCACAATCAGCGACCCCAAAAACCCCCGAGTAACAAGTTTCAAATGAATCCGATCAATTTCAAAAATATCGCCCGTCATATTGGTTCCGCCATTTTGAATTTTGTTAATCTGACTTTAGATTTGAAATCAACGACCCCAAAAACCCCCGAGTAGCAAAGTTTTAAGTGAATCCAATCAATTTCGAAGGTTTCGACCGCCATATTGGTTCCGCCATTTTAAATTTTAAAAATTATTGTAATCTGACTTCAGATTCGCAATCAGCGACCCCAAAAACCCCCGAGTAACAAGTTTTAAATGAATCCGATCAATTTCAAAAATATCGACCGCCATATTGATTCCGCCATTTTGAATTTTGAAAATGTTTGAAATCTGACTTTAGATTCGCAATCAGCGACCCCAAAAACCCCCGAGTAGCAAGTTTCAAGTGAATCCAATCAATTTCGAAAGTTTTGACCGCCATATTGGTTTCGCCTTTTGAATTTTGAAAATTTTTGAAATCTGACTTCAGATTCGCAATCAGCGACCTTTAAAACCCCCGAGTAACAAGTTTTAAATGAATTCGATCAATTTCAAAAATATCGACCACCATATTGGTTCTGCCATTTTGAATTTTGAAAATTTTTGAAATCTGACTTCAGATTCACAATCAGCGACCCCAAAAACCTCCGAGTAACAAGGTTCAAATGAATCCGATCAATTTCAGAAGTATCGACCACCATATTGGTTCCGCCATTTTAAATTTTGAAAATTTTTTAAATCTGACTTTAGATTCACAATCAGCGACCCCAAAAACCCCCGAGTAACAAGTTTCAAATAAATCCAATAAATTTCAAAAATATTGACCGCCATATTGGATCTGCCATTTTAAAATTTTGAAATCTGACTTTAGATTCACAATCAGCGACCCCAAAAACCCCCGAGTAACAAGTTTCAAATGAATCCGATCAATTTCAGAAGTATCGACCGCCATATTGGTTTCGCCATTTTGAATTTTGAAAATTTTTGAAATCTGACTTCAGATTCACAATCAGCGACCCCAAAAACCCCCGAGTAACAAGTTTCAAATAAATCCAATAAATTTAAAAAATATTGACCGCTATATTGGATCCGCCATTTTGAATTTTTGAAATCTGACTTTAGATTCACAATCAGCGACCCTAAAAACCTCCGAGTAACAAGTTTCAAAGGAATCCGATCAATTTAAAAAATATCGACGGCCATATTGGTTTCGCCATTTTGAATTTTGAAAATTTTTGAAATCTGACTTCAGATTCTCAATCAGCGACCCCAAAAACCCCTGAGTAACAAGTTTTAAATGAATCCGATCAATTTCAAACATATCGACCACCATATTGGTTCCGCTATTTTGAATTTTGAAAATTTTTGAAATCTGACTTCAGATTCGCAATCAGCGACCCTAAAACCCCCAAGTAACAAGTTTCAAATGAATCCGATCAATTTCAAAAATATCGTCCACCATATTGGTTCTGCCATTTTGAATTTTGAAAATTTTTGAAACCTGACTTCAGATTCACAATCAGCGACCCCAAAAACCCCCTAGTAACAAGTTTTAAATGAATCAGATCAATTTCAAAAGTATCGACCACCATATTGGTTCCGCCATTTTAAATTTTGAAAATTTTTGAAATCTGACTTCAGATTCACAATCAGCGACCCCAAAAACCCCCGAGTAACAAGTTTCAAATAAATCCAATAAATTTCAAAAATATTGACCGCCATATTGGATCCGCCATTTTTAATTTTTGAAATCTGACTTTAGATTCACAATCAGCGACCCTAAAAACCTCCGAGTAACAAGTTTCAAAGGAATCCGATCAATTTAAAAAATATCGACGGCCATATTGGTTCCGCCATTTTGAATTTTGTTAATCTGACTTTAGATTTGAAATCAGCGACCCCAAAAACTCCCGAGTAGCAAAGTTTCAAGTGAATCCGATCAATTTCGAAAGTTTCGTCCGCCATATTGGTTCCGCCATTTTGAATTTTAAAAATTTTTTAAATCTGACTTTACATTCGCAATCAGCGACCCGAAAAACCCCCGAGTAACAAGTTTCAAATGAATCCGATCAATTTCAAAAATATCGACCGCCATATTGGTTCCGCCATTTTAAATTTTGTTAATTTGACTACAGATTTGAAATCAGCGACCCCAAAAACCCCCGAGTAGCAAGTTTCAAGTGTATCCAATCAATTTCGAAAGTTTCGACCGCCATATTGGTTTCGCCATTTTGAATTTTGAAAATTTTTGAAATCTGACTTCAGATTCTCAATCAGCGACCCCAAAAACCCCTGAGTAACAAGTTTTAAATGAATCCGATCAATTTCAAACATATCGACCACCATATTGGTTCCGCTATTTTGAATTTTGAAAATTTTTGAAATCTGACTTCAGATTCACAATCAGCGACCCCAAAAACCCCCGAGTAACAAGTTTCAAATAAATCCAATAAATTTCAAAAATATTGACCGCTAAATTGGATCCGCCATTTTGAATTTTTGAAATCTGACTTTAGATTCACAATCAGCGACCCTAAACACCTCTGAGTAACAAGTTTCAAAGGAATCCGATCAATTTAAAAAATATCGACCGCCATATTGGTTTCGCCATTTTGAATTTTGAAAATTTTTGAAATCTGACTTCAGATTCTCAATCAGCGACCCCAAAAACCCCTGAGTAACAAGTTTTAAATGAATCCGATCAATTTCAAACATATCGACCACCATATTGGTTCCGCTATTTTGAATTTTGAAAATTTTTGAAATCTGACTTCAGATTCACAATCAGCGACCCCAAAAACCCCCGAGTAACAAGTTTCAAATGAATCCGATCAATTTCAAAAATATCGCCCGTCATATTGGTTCCGCCATTTTGAATTTTGTTAATCTGACTTTAGATTTGAAATCAACGACCCCAAAAACCCCCGAGTAGCAAAGTTTTAAGTGAATCCAATCAATTTCGAAGGTTTCGACCGCCATATTGGTTCCGCCATTTTAAATTTTAAAAATTATTGTAATCTGACTTCAGATTCGCAATCAGCGACCCCAAAAACCCCCGAGTAACAAGTTTTAAATGAATCCGATCAATTTCAAAAATATCGACCGCCATATTGATGCCGCCATTTTGAATTTTGAAAATGTTTGAAATCTGACTTTAGATTCGCAATCAGCGACCCCAAAAACCCCCGAGTAGCAAGTTTCAAGTGAATCCAATCAATTTCGAAAGTTTTGACCGCCATATTGGTTTCGCCTTTTGAATTTTGAAAATTTTTGAAATCTGACTTCAGATTCGCAATCAGCGACCTTTAAAACCCCCGAGTAACAAGTTTTAAATGAATTCGATCAATTTCAAAAATATCGACCACCATATTGGTTCTGCCATTTTGAATTTTGAAAATTTTTGAAATCTGACTTCAGATTCACAATCAGCGACCCCAAAAACCTCCGAGTAACAAGGTTCAAATGAATCCGATCAATTTCAGAAGTATCGACCACCATATTGGTTCCGCCATTTTAAATTTTAAAAATTTTTTAAATCTGACTTTAGATTCACAATCAGCGACCCCAAAAACCCCCGAGTAACAAGTTTCAAATAAATCCAATAAATTTCAAAAATATTGACCGCCATATTGGATCTGCCATTTTAAAATTTTGAAATCTGACTTTAGATTCACAATCAGCGACCCCAAAAACCCCCGAGTAACAAGTTTCAAATGAATCCGATCAATTTCAGAAGTATCGACCGCCATATTGGTTTCGCCATTTTGAATTTTGAAAATTTTTGAAATCTGACTTCAGATTCACAATCAGCGACCCCAAAAACCCCCGAGTAACAAGTTTCAAATAAATCCAATAAATTTAAAAAATATTGACCGCTATATTGGATCCGCCATTTTGAATTTTTGAAATCTGACTTTAGATTCACAATCAGCGACCCTAAAAACCTCCGAGTAACAAGTTTCAAAGGAATCCGATCAATTTAAAAAATATCGACGGCCATATTGGTTTCGCCATTTTGAATTTTGAAAATTTTTGAAATCTGACTTCAGATTCTCAATCAGCGACCCCAAAAACCCCTGAGTAACAAGTTTTAAATGAATCCGATCAATTTCAAACATATCGACCACCATATTGGTTCCGCTATTTTGAATTTTGAAAATTTTTGAAATCTGACTTCAGATTCGCAATCAGCGACCCTAAAACCCCCAAGTAACAAGTTTCAAATGAATCCGATCAATTTCAAAAATATCGTCCACCATATTGGTTCTGCCATTTTGAATTTTGAAAATTTTTGAAACCTGACTTCAGATTCACAATCAGCGACCCCAAAAACCCCCTAGTAACAAGTTTTAAATGAATCAGATCAATTTCAAAAGTATCGACCACCATATTGGTTCCGCCATTTTAAATTTTGAAAATTTTTGAAATCTGACTTCAGATTCACAATCAGCGACCCCAAAAACCCCCGAGTAACAAGTTTCAAATAAATCCAATAAATTTCAAAAATATTGACCGCCATATTGGATCCGCCATTTTTAATTTTTGAAATCTGACTTTAGATTCACAATCAGCGACCCTAAAAACCTCCGAGTAACAAGTTTCAAAGGAATCCGATCAATTTAAAAAATATCGACGGCCATATTGGTTCCGCCATTTTGAATTTTGTTAATCTGACTTTAGATTTGAAATCAGCGACCCCAAAAACTCCCGAGTAGCAAAGTTTCAAGTGAATCCGATCAATTTCGAAAGTTTCGTCCGCCATATTGGTTCCGCCATTTTGAATTTTAAAAATTTTTTAAATCTGACTTTAGATTCGCAATCAGCGACCCGAAAAACCCCCGAGTAACAAGTTTCAAATGAATCCGATCAATTTAAAAAATATCGACCGCCATATTGGTTCCGCCATTTTAAATTTTGTTAATTTGACTACAGATTTGAAATCAGCGACCCCAAAAACCCCCGAGTAGCAAGTTTCAAGTGTATCCAATCAATTTCGAAAGTTTCGACCGCCATATTGGTTTCGCCATTTTGAATTTTGAAAATTTTTGAAATCTGACTTCAGATTCTCAATCAGCGACCCCAAAAACCCCTGAGTAACAAGTTTTAAATGAATCCGATCAATTTCAAACATATCGACCACCATATTGGTTCCGCTATTTTGAATTTTGAAAATTTTTGAAATCTGACTTCAGATTCACAATCAGCGACCCCAAAAACCCCCGAGTAACAAGTTTCAAATAAATCCAATAAATTTCAAAAATATTGACCGCTATATTGGATCCGCCATTTTGAATTTTTGAAATCTGACTTTAGATTCACAATCAGCGACCCTAAACACCTCTGAGTAACAAGTTTCAAAGGAATCCGATCAATTTAAAAAATATCGACCGCCATATTGGTTTCGCCATTTTGAATTTTGAAAATTTTTGAAATCTGACTTCAGATTCTCAATCAGCGACCCCAAAAACCCCTGAGTAACAAGTTTTAAATGAATCCGATCAATTTCAAACATATCGACCACCATATTGGTTCCGCTATTTTGAATTTTGAAAATTTTTGAAATCTGACTTCAGATTCACAATCAGCGACCCCAAAAACCCCCGAGTAACAAGTTTCAAATGAATCCGATCAATTTCAAAAATATCGCCCGTCATATTGGTTCCGCCATTTTGAATTTTGTTAATCTGACTTTAGATTTGAAATCAACGACCCCAAAAACCCCCGAGTAGCAAAGTTTTAAGTGAATCCAATCAATTTCGAAGGTTTCGACCGCCATATTGGTTCCGCCATTTTAAATTTTAAAAATTATTGTAATCTGACTTCAGATTCGCAATCAGCGACCCCAAAAACCCCCGAGTAACAAGTTTTAAATGAATCCGATCAATTTCAAAAATATCGACCGCCATATTGATTCCGCCATTTTGAATTTTGAAAATGTTTGAAATCTGACTTTAGATTCGCAATCAGCGACCCCAAAAACCCCCGAGTAGCAAGTTTCAAGTGAATCCAATCAATTTCGAAAGTTTTGACCGCCATATTGGTTTCGCCTTTTGAATTTTGAAAATTTTTGAAATCTGACTTCAGATTCGCAATCAGCGACCTTTAAAACCCCCGAGTAACAAGTTTTAAATGAATTCGATCAATTTCAAAAATATCGACCACCATATTGGTTCTGCCATTTTGAATTTTAAAAATTTTTGAAATCTGACTTCAGATTCACAATCAGCGACCCCAAAAACCTCCGAGTAACAAGGTTCAAATGAATCCGATCAATTTCAGAAGTATCGACCACCATATTGGTTCCGCCATTTTAAATTTTGAAAATTTTTTAAATCTGACTTTAGATTCACAATCAGCGACCCCAAAAACCCCCGAGTAACAAGTTTCAAATAAATCCAATAAATTTCAAAAATATTGACCGCCATATTGGATCTGCCATTTTAAAATTTTGAAATCTGACTTTAGATTCACAATCAGCGACCCCAAAAACCCCCGAGTAACAAGTTTCAAATGAATCCGATCAATTTCAGAAGTATCGACCGCCATATTGGTTTCGCCATTTTGAATTTTGAAAATTTTTGAAATCTGACTTCAGATTCACAATCAGCGACCCCAAAAACCCCCGAGTAACAAGTTTCAAATAAATCCAATAAATTTCAAAAATATTGACCGCCATATTGGATCCGCCATTTTGAATTTTTGAAATCTGACTTTAGATTCACAATCAGCGACCCTAAAAACCTCCGAGTAACAAGTTTCAAAGGAATCCGATCAATTTAAAAAATATCGACGGCCATATTGGTTTCGCCATTTTGAATTTTGAAAATTTTTGAAATCTGACTTCAGATTCTCAATCAGCGACCCCAAAAACCCCTGAGTAACAAGTTTTAAATGAATCCGATCAATTTCAAACATATCGACCACCATATTGGTTCCGCTATTTTGAATTTTGAAAATTTTTGAAATCTGACTTCAGATTCGCAATCAGCGACCCTAAAACCCCCAAGTAACAAGTTTCAAATGAATCCGATCAATTTCAAAAATATCGTCCACCATATTGGTTCTGCCATTTTGAATTTTGAAAATTTTTGAAACCTGACTTCAGATTCACAATCAGCGACCCCAAAAACCCCCTAGTAACAAGTTTTAAATGAATCAGATTAATTTCAAAAGTATCGACCACCATATTGGTTCCGCCATTTTAAATTTTGAAAATTTTTGAAATCTGACTTCAGATTCACAATCAGCGACCCCAAAAACCCCCGAGTAACAAGTTTCAAATAAATCCAATAAATTTCAAAAATATTGACCGCCATATTGGATCCGCCATTTTGAATTTTTGAAATCTGACTTTAGATTCACAATCAGCGAACCTAAAAACCTTCGAGTAACAAGTTTCAAAGGAATCCGATCAATTTAAAAAATATCGACGGCCATATTGGTTCCGCCATTTTGAATTTTGTTAATCTGACTTTAGATTTGAAATCAGCGACCCCAAAAACTCCCGAGTAGCAAAGTTTCAAGTGAATCCGATCAATTTCGAAAGTTTCGTCCGCCATATTGGTTCCGCCATTTTGAATTTTAAAAATTTTTTAAATCTGACTTTAGATTCGCAATCAGCGACCCGAAAAACCCCCGAGTAACAAGTTTCAAATGAATCCGATCAATTTCAAAAATATCGACCGCCATATTGGTTCCGCCATTTTAAATTTTGTTAATTTGACTACAGATTTGAAATCAGCGACCCCAAAAACCCCCGAGTAGCAAGTTTCAAGTGTATCCAATCAATTTCGAAAGTTTCGACCGCCATATTGGTTTCGCCATTTTGAATTTTGAAAATTTTTGAAATCTGACTTCAGATTCTCAATCAGCGACCCCAAAAACCCCTGAGTAACAAGTTTTAAATGAATCCGATCAATTTCAAACATATCGACCACCATATTGGTTCCGCTATTTTGAATTTTGAAAATTTTTGAAATCTGACTTCAGATTCGCAATCAGCGACCCTAAAACCCCCAAGTAACAAGTTTCAAATGAATCCGATCAATTTCAAAAATATTGTCCACCATATTGGTTCTGCCATTTTGAATTTTGAAAATTTTTGAAACCTGACTTCAGATTCACAATCAGCGACCCCAAAAACCCCCTAGTAACAAGTTTTAAATGAATCAGATTAATTTCAAAAGTATCGACCACCATATTGGTTCCGCCATTTTAAATTTTGAAAATTTTTGAAATCTGACTTCAGATTCACAATCAGCGACCCCAAAAACCCCCGAGTAACAAGTTTCAAATAAATCCAATAAATTTCAAAAATATTGACCGCCATATTGGATCCGCCATTTTGAATTTTTGAAATCTGACTTTAGATTCACAATCAGCGAACCTAAAAACCTTCGAGTAACAAGTTTCAAAGGAATCCGATCAATTTAAAAAATATCGACGGCCATATTGGTTCCGCCATTTTGAATTTTGTTAATCTGACTTTAGATTTGAAATCAGCGACCCCAAAAACTCCCGAGTAGCAAAGTTTCAAGTGAATCCGATCAATTTCGAAAGTTTCGTCCGCCATATTGGTTCCGCCATTTTGAATTTTAAAAATTTTTTAAATCTGACTTTAGATTCGCAATCAGCGACCCGAAAAACCCCCGAGTAACAAGTTTCAAATGAATCCGATCAATTTCAAAAATATCGACCGCCATATTGGTTCCGCCATTTTAAATTTTGTTAATTTGACTACAGATTTGAAATCAGCGACCCCAAAAACCCCCGAGTAGCAAGTTTCAAGTGTATCCAATCAATTTCGAAAGTTTCGACCGCCATATTGGTTTCGCCATTTTGAATTTTGAAAATTTTTGAAATCTGACTTCAGATTCTCAATCAGCGACCCCAAAAACCCCCGAGTAGCAAGTTTCAAGTGAATCCAATCAATTTCGAAAGTTTTGACCGCCATATTGGTTTCGCCTTTTGAATTTTGAAAATTTTTGAAATCTGACTTCAGATTCGCAATCAGCGACCCTTAAAACCCCCGAGTAACAAGTTTTAAATGAATCCGATCAATTTCAAAAATATCGACCACCATATTGGTTCTGCCATTTTGAATTTTGAAAATTTTTGAAATCTGACTTCAGATTCACAATCAGCGACCCCAAAAACCTCCGAGTAACAAGGTTCAAATGAATCCGATCAATTTCAGAAGTATCGACCACCATATTGGTTCCGCCATTTTAAATTTTGAAAATTTTTTAAATCTGACTTTAGATTCACAATCAGCGACCCCAAAAACCCCCGAGTAACAAGTTTCAAATAAATCCAATAAATTTCAAAAATATTGACCGCCATATTGGATCTGCCATTTTAAAATTTTGAAATCTGACTTTAGATTCACAATCAGCGACCCCAAAAACCCCCGAGTAACAAGTTTCAAATGAATCCGATCAATTTCAGAAGTATCGACCGCCATATTGGTTTCGCCATTTTGAATTTTGAAAATTTTTGAAATCTGACTTCAGATTCACAATCAGCGACCCCAAAAACCCCCGAGTAACAAGTTTCAAATAAATCCAATAAATTTCAAAAATATTGACCGCCATATTGGATCCGCCATTTTGAATTTTTGAAATCTGACTTTAGATTCACAATCAGCGACCCTAAAAACCTCCGAGTAACAAGTTTCAAAGGAATCCGATCAATTTAAAAAATATCGACGGCCATATTGGTTTCGCCATTTTGAATTTTGAAAATTTTTGAAATCTGACTTCAGATTCTCAATCAGCGACCCCAAAAACCCCTGAGTAACAAGTTTTAAATGAATCCGATCAATTTCAAACATATCGACCACCATATTGGTTCCGCTATTTTGAATTTTGAAAATTTTTGAAATCTGACTTCAGATTCACAATCAGCGACCCCAAAAACCCCCGAGTAACAAGTTTCAAATGAATCCGATCAATTTCAAAAATATCGCCCGTCATATTGGTTCCGCCATTTTGAATTTTGTTAATCTGACTTTAGATTTGAAATCAACGACCCCGAAAACCCCCGAGTAGCAAAGTTTTAAGTGAATCCAATCAATTTCGAAGGTTTCGACCGCCATATTGGTTCCTCCATTTTAAATTTTAAAAATTTTTGTAATCTGACTTCAGATTCGCAATCAGCGACCCCAAAAACCCCCGAGTAACAAGTTTTAAATGAATCCGATCAATTTCAAAAATATCGACCGCCATATTGATTCCGCCATTTTGAATTTTGAAAATGTTTGAAATCTGACTTTAGATTCGCAATCAGCGACCCCAAAAACCCCCGAGTAGCAAGTTTCAAGTGAATCCAATCAATTTCGAAAGTTTTGACCGCCATATTGGTTTCGCCATTTTGAATTTTGAAAATTTTTGAAATCTGACTTCAGATTCGCAATCAGCGACCCTTAAAACCCCCGAGTAACAAGTTTTAAATGAATCCGATCAATTTCAAAAATATCGACCACCATATTGGTTCTGCCATTTTGAATTTTGAAAATTTTTGAAATCTGACTTCAGATTCACAATCAGCGACCCCAAAAACCTACGAGTAACAAGGTTCAAATGAATCCGATCAATTTCAGAAGTATCGACCACCATATTGGTTCCGCCATTTTAAATTTTGAAAATTTTTTAAATCTGACTTTAGATTCACAATCAGCGACCCCAAAAACCCCCGAGTAACAAGTTTTAAATAAATCCGATCAATTTAAAAAATATCGACCGCCATATTGGTTCCACCATTTTGAATTTTGTTTATCTGACTTTAGATTTGAAATCAGCGACCCCAAAAACTCCCGAGTAGCAAAGTTTCAAGTGAATCCGATCAGTTTCGAAAGTTTCGACCGCCATATTGGTTCCGCCATTTTTAATTTGGAAAATTTTTGAAATCTGACTTCAGATTCGCTATCAGCGACCCTAAAAACCCCCGAGTAACAAGTTTCAAAGGAATCCGATCAATTTCAGAAGTATCGACCACCATATTAATTCCGCCATTTTAAATTTTGAAAATTTTTGAAATCTGACTTTAGATTCACAATCAGCGACCCCAAAAACCCCCGAGTAACAAGTTTCAAATGAATCCGATCAATTTCAAAAATATCGACCGCCATATTGGTTCCGCCATTTTAAATTTTGTTAATCTGACTACAGATTTGAAATCAGCGACCCCAAAAATCCCCGAGTAGCAAGTTTCAAATGAATCCGATTAATTTCAAAAATATTGACCGCCATATTGGATCCGCCATTTTGAAATTTTGAAATCTGACTTTAGCTTCACAATCAGCGACCCCAAAAACCCCCGAGTAACAAGTTTCAAATAAATCCGATCAATTTCAAAAATATCGACCGCCATATTGGTTCCGCCATTTTGAATTTTGTTAATCTGACTTTAGATTTGAAATCAGCGACGCCAAAAACTCCCGAGTAGCAAAGTTTCAAGTGAATCCGATCAATTTCGAAAGTTTCGATCGCCATATTGGTTCCGCCATTTTAAATTTTGAAAATTTTTTAAATCTGACTTCAGATTCGCAATCAGCGACCCCAAAAACCCCCGATTAACAAGTTTCAAATGAATCCGATGAATTTCAAATATATCGACCACCATATTGGTTCCGCCATTTTGAATTTTGAAAATTTTTGAAATCTGACTTCAGATTCGCAATCAGCGACCCCAAAAACCCCCGAGTAACAAGTTTCAAGTAAATCCAATCAATTTTGAATGTTTCGACCGCCATATTGGTTTTGCCATTTGGAATTTTGAAAATTTATGAGATCTGACTTCAGATACGCAATCAGCGACCCCAAAAACCCCCGAGTAACAAGTTTCAAATGAATCCGATCAATTTTAAATATACCGACCACCATATTGGTTCCGCCATTTTGAATTTTAAAAATTTTTGAAATCTGACTTTAGATTCGCAATCAGCGACCCCAAAAACCCCCGGTTAACAAGTTTCAAATGAATCCGATTAATTTCAAATATATCGACCACCATATTAGTTCCGCCATTTTGAATTTTGAAAATTTTTGAAATCTGACTTCAGATTCACAATCAGCGACCCCAAAAACCCCCGAGTAACAAGTTTCAAATGAATCCGATCAATTTCAAAAGTATCGACCACCATATTGGTTCCGCCATTTTGAATTTTGAAAATTTTTGAAATCTGACTTCAGCTTCACAATCAGCGACCCCAAAAACCCACGAGTAACAAGTTTCAAATGAATCCGATCAATTTCAAAAATATCGACCACCATATTGGTTCCGCCATCTTGAATTTTAAAAATTTTTAAAATCTGACTTTAGATTCACAATCAGCGACCCCAAAAACCCCGAGTAACATGTTTCAAATGAATCCGATCAATTTCAAATATATCGACCGCCATATTGATTCCGCCATTTTGAATTTTGAAAATGTTTGAAATCTGACTTTAGATTCGCAATCAGCGACCCCAAAAACCCCCGAGTAGCAAGTTTCAAGTGAATCCAATCAATTTCGAAAGTTTTGACCGCCATATTGGTTTCGCCATTTTGAATTTTGAAAATTTTTGAAATCTGACTTCAGATTCGCAATCAGCGACCCTTAAAACCCCCGAGTAACAAGTTTTAAATGAATCCGATCAATTTCAAAAAAATCGACCACCATATTGGTTCTGCCATTTTGAATTTTGAAAATTTTTGAAATCTGACTTCAGATTCACAATCAGCGACCCCAAAAACCTCCGAGTAACAAGGTTCAAATGAATCCGATCAATTTCAGAAGTATCGACCACCATATTGGTTCCGCCATTTTAAATTTTGAAAATTTTTTAAATCTGACTTTAGATTCACAATCAGCGACCCCAAAAACCCCCGAGTAACAAGTTTCAAATAAATCCAATAAATTTCAAAAATATTGACCGCCATATTAGATCTGCCATTTTAAAATTTTGAAATCTGACTTTAGATTCACAATCAGGGACCCCAAAAACCCCCGAGTAACAAGTTTCAAATGAATCCGATCAATTTCAGAAGTATCGACCGCCATATTGGTTTCGCTATTTTGAATTTTGAAAATTTTTGAAATCTGACTTCAGATTCACAATCAGCGACCCCAAAAACCCCCGAGTAACAAGTTTCAAATAAATCCAATAAATTTCAAAAATATTGACCGCCATATTGGATCCGCCATTTTGAATTTTTGAAATCTGACTTTAGATTCACAATCAGCGACCCTAAAAACCTCCGAGTAACAAGTTTCAAAGGAATCCGATCAATTTAAAAAATATCGACGGCCATATTGGTTTCGCCATTTTGAATTTTCAAAAAATTTTTGAAATCTGACTTCCGATTCTTAATCAGCGACCCCAAAAACCCCTGAGTAACAAGTTTTAAATGAATCCGATCAATTTCAAACATATCGACCACCATATTGGTTCCGCTATTTTGAATTTTGAAAATTTTTGAAATCTGACTTCAGATTCACAATCAGCGACCCCAAAAACCCCCGAGTAACAAGTTTCAAATGAATCCGATCAATTTCAAAAATATCGCCCGTCATATTGGTTCCGCCATTTTGAATTTTGTTAATCTGACTTTAGATTTGAAATCAACGACCCCAAAAACCCCCGAGTAGCAAAGTTTTAAGTGAATCCAATCAATTTCGAAGGTTTCGACCGCCATATTGGTTCCGCCATTTTAAATTTTAAAAATTTTTGTAATCTGACTTTAGATTCGCAATCAGCGACCCCAAAAACCCCCGAGTAACAAGTTTTAAATGAATCCGATCAATTTCAAAAATATCGACCGCCATATTGATTCCGCCATTTTGAATTTTGAAAATGTTTGAAATCTGACTTTAGATTCGCAATCAGCGACCCCAAAAACCCCCGAGTAGCAAGTTTTAAGTGAATCCAATCAATTTTGAAAGTTTTGATAGCCATATTGGTTTCGCCATTTTGAATTTTGAAAATTTTTGAAATCTGACTTCAGATTCGCAATCAGCGACCCTTAAAACCCCCGAGTAACAAGTTTTAAATGAATCCGATCAATTTCAAAAATATCGACCACCATATTGGTTCTGCCATTTTGAATTTTGAAAATTTTTGAAATCTGACTTCAGATTCACAATCAGCGACCCCAAAAACCTCCGAGTAACAAGGTTCAAATGAATCCGATCAATTTCAGAAGTATCGACCACCATATTGGTTCCGCCATTTTAAATTTTGAAAATTTTTTAAATCTGACTTTAGATTCACAATCAGCGACCCCAAAAACCCCCGAGTAACAAGTTTCAAATAAATCCAATAATTTCAAAAATATTGACCGCCATATTGGATCTGCCATTTTAAAATTTTGAAATCTGACTTTAGATTCACAATCAGCGACCCCAAAAACCCCCGAGTAACAAGTTTCAAATAAATCCGATCAATTTCAAAAATATCGAGCGCCATATTGGTTCCGCCATTTTGAATTTTGTTAATCTGACTACAGATTTGAAATCAGCGACCCCAAAAACTCCCGAGTAGCAAAGTTTCAAGTGAATCCGATCAATTTCGAAAGTTACGATCGCCATATTGGTTCCGCCATTTTAAATTTTGAAAATTTTTTAAATCTGACTTCAGATTCGCAATCAGCGACCCAAGAAACCCCCGAGTAACAAGTTTCAAATGAATCCGATCAATTTTAAAAATATCGACCGCTATATTGGTTCCGCAATTTTAAATTTTGTTAATCTGACTACAAACTTGAAATCAGCGACCCCAAAAATCCCCGAGTAGCAAGTTTCAAATGAATCCGATTAATTTCGAAAATATTGACCGCCATATTGGATCCGCCA